>OY728125.1:591409910-592815336 GCA_963277665.1 Viscum album | reverse complement strand
TGAAGCTCTTCTTATTCCCTATGCATACTCTCTATAAGATCACTCTGAGCCTATAGTTGCTCTTTATAATGTGTAGCTGATGAAAATGACTCTCCATGATATCCTATTGATCTGGATTCCAACATCGCAAAAATCCCATAATAACTCATCGAAATCAATCAAGAGCATGTACCAATAACGTAGCCTTTCTCGAATCCATATTGGGTCGCCTGCATCCATGCTGACTCATCAAATATATGGGCACTAGTTTGACCCTCAGTCTTGGCCTAACCCTTAGTTTGTATCTGAGATGTTGTGGCCTCATATGACTCCTTCAATTTTAATTTAAAATTAGAATAGTTAAAATAATATTTTCATTTAATTTTAAAACTCAAAAATTTGTTACACTGACCACAATATGATGTTGTAGATCACCTCTAATATCTCTCGTGACCAAATCATTTTACATCCTATTATAAACATAAAACGCCATAATATTAGGTTGTTCAATTTCCTATATAACTATAAATTAAATAGTTTACATTTAATGTTATATAAATTATTTTAAAAAAATTACTTACCATATGTTCTCTATGCATAATGAATGTATGACTACCGGCTTGATTTGTCACCTCATGTATCCCCTGGTTTTGTTGACCTATCGATGATCTCCTCTGAAAATGACCACCCATCCAATGTGAAAATAATCCATCCCAAACTTGAGATGAAATATAATCAGGTCGGTGGGCACGAAAAGACTCATCAAACTCTATCACTTTTGCTTTATTCATTTCTTTTCTTTTCAAATTGTACAAAAACTAACGGCAACGCTCACACATAAACCCCTACCATTACTTCCAGATAGCACCACGCATGCTCTCATCAATGGGATTCCATAAACCTTGTAAATAAATTATATTATCTAGTTATTAATTAAATAAAATTCACAATAAATATTATTTATTTAAATACCAACCAATGATCGAACATGCGGTGTTGAACATCAATGGGAATCTAATCCATTGTGACCCAATATTCAGAAAAATAATTTCATAATATATCACTCCCATATTCAACAAAACATTGTGAAAAGTTGAAAAAGAAACAAAATATAATCAAACAATTAGTATATAAATAAATTAAGGAAGACCAACTAAAATATACAGGTAAACATACATCTGTATGAATGGTTCAAAGCCAAGATATGGACGTCACTCCAGGATAGGGTATAGAATCATCCATAGAGAAAGGCCAATCCCCCTCTTAGTCATCCCTAAACCACTAGGAGTCTAAGGTCAGATGATCCAACATCATGCTCATCTAAAGGTAGATCAGCAACTTGCAACTGACTAAATAGATCCTCATCCATCTGATACATGAAATAACTATTTTTATTAAACAGTTAAAAACAACTATTATATAGAGATATATATTTTATACAACTATAATCAGAATTTAACGATGTTTATCTTCATCTAAATACTCATATTCATATATTAATATGTCAATGTCTTCATATTCCTCCTTAGAATCATCAATTTCTATACGAGTTTCAGTTTCATCATATCTTTTCACTTCAAATTCATTTGTAACATCATTAAAATCATCATCACCATTGAACCTTAACTGTCATGTGTCATCATTGATATTCATTTCTCTTCGTGAGAAAAATGTATTAGAAACAGTCTCTTGAAAAATTCCAATTCCTTTCACTTTAGCAGAACCACATTCACTTTGAGTAAACTGATTTTTGCAAGATTTATTTTTATTAAGATCAACCAATCAACCAACTATCTTGAAGTAGCATAGTAATTTTTATAATAAATTTTATGTTATGGATGATCCAATAGAAATGGTTCATTTACTGCAAGAATACTTTTATATTTAATATCAACGATTCCATGGCTCGTATGAACATGCAAGCCTCTCTCAGATAACACAGTTCAATAATTTATTTCATCATGCCGTAAAAGTCAACTTTAGTTTCTATATGATGAGATACTCTCTAGAAAACACCATTATTAATTTTTTATTCCCCATATGCATGTGTATGAAATCTAAAACCATTCACCACATATTTTTTATACGATTAAACCATTTTGGATGGTGGGTTACTCAATACACACAATCAATTATCAATTTTATCATCATATTGAGATACCTAAAAATTTGAAAAATAATTATCAATATATCAAATAATAAATTTATTTTATATGTTAAACCCTAAATAATCTATGTTAACAATTTTTGAAACCAATAGGAAAAATTATTATGTCAACGTTATTCAAGAGACGTTGTTGTAGTTTGTGGAAGTTGTTTCTTGATATTAATATCAGAAAACATAAAAATAAAATAAGTTTACTTTACTGTAACAAAACTTATAAAATAAGTGATAGGATCAATCATAGTATAAATGGTATCATTTATTCACATTTGATAAAAACATTTGTATGAGCCCTATGATGTTCATCATATGAAATCCATCATTCATGAACTCCGCCAAATCCATGATTGGGCTGATTAAAAACTAATAATTGATTTCACATTTCATCTTTAACATTTAACTCATTATGGACCATGAAGTTGTGTTTTGAGGGATATGAATATTGAAAATAATGATAGGAGAAAAAAGAAATTTATTCTCACAGTAATCTTCTAAAATTGAGCCTTCAACTGATGCTTTATTACATACTTTTTTCATTAATTTATGCATGCATCTTTTGAATGGGTAAATCCATTGAAAATTTACTAGACCTATACATTTTTCTTTATGTGGAATATGTAATATCAAATATTCCATTGAGTCAAAGATAGATGGTGAGAATATTTTCCCCATTTTATAGAAAATGAAAACAAGTATTCTTATAGTTTTATTAATGCATCATAGTCTTTTTCCACCAAAAAAATGTCTCGAAAAAATATATGATATGTCTATTATCGTATCCCAGATCATAGAAATAAACAAACCTCTTAATCCAATCAATATAATTCTTTACATTACAACATGACAGATATGAATTTTTAATCCGGTAATAAGACCATTTATGACACATCTTCCCAAATTTGAAGCATAGCCATCTGGAAGTCTCAAATATGTAATACAGTAACAAAATAATAATCAATTTTCATTTGAAAGTGTATAAGCTAATTTTGGATTCATTAACATATATGATCGGAAATTTTCAAACAGTTCAAGTTCAGGTCTCCTGTAAATTTGGGCAATATCTAATCATTCCTTTACATTATCTTTGGTCTTACCTAGTGTATCAAAAATTTTATGAAATAAATTATCAAAATAGTTCTTCTCAATATTCATGACATCCAACCTATGATGGACCAACAAATCAGACCAATATTGTAGATCCCAAAAAATTGATATGTTTTATCCAATTGTGTTCCTTCCCAAAGCCATCGATTTTATATTAGTTTATTATTAGTCCAAATGTGATGGGAGGTAATGAAGAGATAATTGATTTTAACTCTATACCTAATATCATTATTGGAGTTCTATCTCTTTCAATTGTTGATTTTTTAAAATGATATTTTTTCCTCTGAAAAGGATGTTCGGTTGGAAGGAATATGTGATGACAATCGAAGAAACAATATTTTTTCCATTGATAAACATAAATGATTTTCTGCCTCTCATACAGTATACACATGATTTTAGAGAATGTGTACTCTATCCATATAAAACTTCATATGTTGGTAAGTCACTAGTTGTCCACATCAATGCAGCATTTTGTAGGAAATTTTTTTTCATAACAACATCATATTTACTGGCACGATTACTCCATAATTAATTTAACTCGTCAATCAATGGTTTAAAATAAACATCAATATTATTTTTCGTATGTAATGGAATTAATAAGGTTAAAAATATATATGGTTCCTTTATAAAAATTCAAGTATGTAGATTGTGTGAAGTTATAAAGATAGGCTAACATGAATAATGACTACCGTAAGAACCTAATGGGTAGAAAACATCAGTAGAAAGATCCAATCACAATTTTTAGGATTCTAAAGAAAATTAAGGATGCACTTTTTCAAAACAAATCCATGAATCACCATAATAGGGATGATTTAAGATTTTTCCAGTTGAAATATTGGTTTTTTGTCATGATATCAATGTCGTTGTGTTTTGAGACATAAATAAACACTGCAACATGAGTTTAAGCAAGAAATATGTCAATTGATTTACAGGAATCAATCCAGACTTTCCTAAATGATCCTCTTTATACCTATATTTTCCACATGTGGGAAAACTATCCAATGACTCATTTTTACCATAATATAAGATGAAATCATTTTAACATGCATGAATCTTATGATAACCAAGAACCAAATTAAGAACCTTCCTCTTTCTCTCACAATTTTTTTTTGGCAACACAATTCCTTCACATAACAGTGTGTTAACCAAAGAGAATATCTTATCAAAACAAAAATTTGACATTCTATTATCTGATTTAATAGCCACAAACTTTTCAAATGCTTCAAATTTTATTATCTTTCAACCAGGTTATAAAGAATCCTCAACAGACCTCAATAACTCATAAAATCGACATGGTTCTAACATAGGAGTTAAATCAATGTCATCCTGAGTTTTATTTTGTTGAAACGATGAATTTTCCACATCATGTACTAAATTTTGAAACCATGATGGATCTAAAACCAAAATATTCTTATCTTCTCTAGAACTATGTTCACCATGTTAATAAAAAAATATAATCTGGTTAAAAACCAAAACACAATAGACGACCCCCAACATTTTCAAAATTTTCAAACGTTTTCAGAGCACATTTTTTACAATAGAACTTAATTGTCCCTTCTGAAACAAATTCCATTTTTCATGATGTAAATGATAAGAATGTTTCAACACCCTCAATATATATAGAATTTAAACCACAACCGTTTGGATTCATGTTCCAATTTATCCAAGCGCGATCATCTAATAATGATTTTTCTTTACTTCCTTATTCTATATTTCTATAAAAAATATATTAATTAGTTTTTTTAATAATTTGATATAAGGAAAACACTATCCAAAAAACAGAATAAGATTAAATCCAATTTTCTATAAATTTAAAATAATTCTTATTATTTCATAGTTATTTATAGCTTTTTTTTAAAATATACTAATGTATAAAAATTTGTAATAATTTATAATAATTACCAAAAATTATTAGTAATTATAGCTAATTTATACCAATTATGGGTGACACAATTTCCAGCAGATTGGTGGTAGCTCTTTTTCCTAATGAATCTTCTCTTAAAAACATTCTCCAAATGAAATCACAATGAAAAATATTCTCTTACTTATGAATATCCATTTTCATTTGCATGGGAATGGAGAGTAGGGGGGATCTCTGCGCTACTCTCCATTCCTGTGCATACAAAAATGAATATTCATAAGTTAGAGAAGATTTTTCATAGTGATTTTATTTGGAGAAAGTTGCAAGGAGATGATTCATCAAAAAAATAACCTCTTTTTCCTAACGACTCATCTTCTTGAAACATTCTCCGACTAAAATCTGTATGAAAAATATTCTCCAACATTTTCATATCCATTTTTTTATTCACGATAATGGAGAGAATGGAGGCCTCACCGCGCTTCTCTTCATTTTCATGCATAATAAAATGAATATGTTTTCATGAGAGTAAATTTTTCATGTTGATTTTAGTGGGGTAAATTTTTAAGGAGATTAGCAGTCGAGCAAAAGATATGCCTCCACTTTGTTGGAAATTGTTCCAAATTATTATTAATTATTACTACGCTAAAACTTGTGTCGATTTATTACTAATTATTGCTAATTATTGCTAATTATTTATAATTATTTCTATTTATTGCTAATTATTGATATTTATTGATATTTATTGATATTTATTGATATTTATTGTTATTTATTGCTAATTATTGCTACATATTTCTACTTATTACAATTTATTGCCAGTTGTTAATACATATTGCTAATTATTGCTAGTTATTTCTACTTATTGCTAATAATTTATATTATTGATAATTATTACTAATTATTACTATTTATTACTAAGTATTCATATTTATTAATAAACATTACTATTTATTACGAATTATTAATAATTATTATTAATTATTACTAATTGTTACTAATTATTACTAATTATTACCAATGACTATGAATGATTACTAATGATTACTAATGATTACTAATTATTACTAATTATTTCTAATTATTACTAATTATTACTAATTATAACTTATTATTACTTATTATTTCTTATTATTACTAATTATTACTAATTATTAATAATTATTACTAATTATTACTTACTATTACTTATTATTGCTAATTATTACTAATTATTACTAATTATTACCATTTAGTACTATTTATTACTAATTATTCATATTTATTACTAAGTATTCATATTTATTACTAATTAGTCATATTTATTACAAATTATTCATATTTTTTACTAATTATTTTTATTTATTACTAATTATTATTAATTATTACTAATTATTACTGATTATTACTGATTACTACTGATTATTACTAATTATTAATCATTATTCATATTTAATACTAATTATTCATATTTATTATTAATTATATCTAATTGTTTCTAATTATTGCTAATTATTACTAATTATTCATATTTCTTACTAATTATTCATATTTATTACTAATTTTGTGTATTTACGACTAATTATTCATACTTATTCATAATTATTCATATTTATCCTTAATTAATACTAATTATTCCTAATTATTAAAAATTATTCCTAATTATTCCTAATTATTCGTAATTATTCCCAATTATTCCTAAATGTTCATAATTATTACTAATTATTATTATTTATTAATAATTTTTTCAATTTTTTACTAATTATTACAAATTATTACTATTTATTACTATTTATTACTATTTATTCTTAATTATTAGTAATTATTTCTATTTGTTACTAATTACCACTAATTATTACTTATTCCCACTATTTATTACTAATATTAAATAGTTACTAAAAATTATAACAAATAATTTCAAATTATCACTAATTATTATTAATTATCGCTAATTATTACTAATTATCGATACTTATTACTAATTATGACTAATTATTTCTAATTATTACTAATTATGACTAATTATTAATAATTTTTCTAATTAATACGAATGACTACTAATTAATAATAATTAATATTATAACAATTAATTAATACTAATTAATACTAATCACATGTAATTATTTGTAATAATAAATAATGAAAAATAAAATTATCTAATTATATTGTAATTTAATTACTGCTAATTAAAAATGAGTATAACTAAAAAAATTGAGAGAAAGGAGTGGAATGAGAAAAATCGGATGGGGGTATATATAAGTTAGAGTATTTGCGACGGGTGTCGTCACAAATACCAACCCTGTTATTAATGAGGGGTGACAGTTAAAAAAGTATTTGTGATGGGTCTCATCACAAATATCCACATGCCGATATACTATTTGTGATGGGTGATAACCCCTGTTGCAAATACTAAAAAATGTCATCAGGCCTTTGCGCCAGGTACAAAAACGCGTTGCAAATACTCTTCTTGCAGTTTGGCGCAAAACCCGCACCAAGACTTTTGCGACCGGACCCCTCCCTGTCGCAAATAGCCCATTGCATAAATGTCCTTTCCCCATAGTGCTTAGTGATTGTGCACTTCTTCTGACTGGGTTATCTAACACTTGGAGGTGAGAGATTAGTATTGGATCTCTTTGTAACGGTGATAATGCCTTATGATGTCATATTAGGTATGGACTGGATATCCACAGTTCATGCCCAGATTGACTGTTCTAGTGGAGGATACAGTGTGTCTGCATTATTGGGATGAGGTTTCCCCTTGTGAGTGAAAAGAAAAAATTGGAAGAGAAGGATGGACTCGGGCATAGGAGAGTTCATTTAATAACTCCTGGAGTAGTGGATGCTATAGGCTACCAGTTCCCTGTGGTGGTGTCATAGTATGGTGATTTCTTTCCTGGGGACATTCTAGGTTTATCTCTCCACCGAGATTTGGACTAATGTATTGACTTACACCCCAGGAATACCTTTATATCTTCACCAACATATTGTATGGATCTTGTACACCTTCATGAGATGAGGGAGCAGTTTGAGGACTTTCCAGAAAAGGGATTTGTGAGACCCAGTGTTTCCTCATAGGCAGCCCCAGTGTTGTTCATTAAGAAGGCAGATGAGAGATCGAGTTTTTGTGTGTATTATTGGTACATAAACCATGTGATCATGAATAGTAAGTCTCCACTTATAAGGTTCAACAACCTCTTCAATTATTTGACAAGGATGTGGTGGATCTCAAAGATTGACCTCTGGTCAGGCTATCACCAGCTGCAAGTTTGGTATGAGGATATATCGAAGACGAAATTCAGATGTCGCTATGGTCACTATGAGTACTTAGTTATTCCTTTCGTTATGAAAAACACCCCATAAGAGTTCATGGGAATGATGAACTACATATTGAATCCTTTCTTAGACTGGTTTTTTGTGGTCTTCATCGATATTATCCTAGTGTACTCAGCATCTAAGGAGGAGCATGCGAGACACTTGGGGATGGTCCAAGACACACTCCGAGAGCACCCGATTTATAGGAATCTCACTAAGTGTTAGTTTTGGATTCAAGAGGTCCACTTCCTAGGATACATCATCTGAGAAGAAGGATCAGGAGTATACATGATTAAGGTCGGGACAATGCTCGCTTGGGAGCCACCCAAGAGTGTTACCAAGGTGCAGAGTTTCATTGGGTTGGAAGGGTACTATTAGATGTTTTTACCCAATTTTTCTAGATTGGTAGCATCATTTACATCTTCAACATGAAAAGGGTAACCTTTTCTGTGGAATGAAAGTTGGAAACATTATTTTCAAGAGTTGAGGAAGAGGTTGATGAGTGATCCCATCTGGAGATTGCTAGAAAAGGGTGTTGAGTACTTAGTGTTCTATGATGCATTAGGGATCGGGCTTGGTTTTATTATAATATAGAGTCCTGAGGTTATTTTCAATGGCTCATGTTAGTTGAGACCATATGATCAGAACTATATAACCCATGATCTTGAGCTATAAACGGTAGTCTTTTCTTTAAAGATGTTGGGAAATTACATGATGGGTGAGGAATTTATCATCTACTATGACCACAACAATATAAAGTATATCTTCTCTCATAAGGATATTAACATGAGACCTAGGTGATGGATAAGGTTCCTACAAGAATATGAATTTGATATTGTATATACTCTTGGGATGGGTAACGTGATGGAAGATACTCTTAGTAGGATATCTTTCTCTCAGTTTTTGGATGAGGATCCAGAGAAAATAGTCTCATTGCATTTTTCCATGGTAGATGGGGATGGAGAAACTTACCTCTAATTGACAGTTGTTACTCCTCTGCTTTTATAGTGAGTTAGGGAGTCAAATATTAGGGATACTAACTGCGAGACCCTACATACTCAGATATCCATTGAACATTCTCCAGATGAGTATTCTAAAGGTGGGGACCATGCTATCCTTTGTAGTGGATGGATGATGGAACCTTTGGAATTGAGGGAGGAGGTGATGATAGAGATTCATACATCAACTTTAGTGATGCATCCAGGTGTCAAATGATATATCAAGACCTCCAACATCTATTTTTGTTGTCTGGAATTAAAATTTGTGTTATATAGTTTGTCTCTCGATGCCTCACTTGTCAGCAAGTGAAGGTTGGGTACAAGGTTCCAGTAGGTTTATGTCAACCCATTGAGGTGCTAGACTTAAATAGGGATAGAATATCCATGGAATTTAGGATGGGGTTACTGCATACGTCCATGTGACACGATGCCAATAGAATGACCTTATATTGGCTCTCCAAGTTGTCACACTTCCTATACATTCGAGAGAATAGTTCAGTAGAGATATTGCGACATGTGTATATACATAAGATAGAAAAGTTCCCTAGATTTCCCTTGACAGTTGTTTTAGACTATGATGCTCTCTTCACATCATTATTATATAGAGGATTATAGGAATCCTTTTAGAATTAATTGTGTTTGAGCATGAAGTTTCACCCTCGGACTGACTGTTAGATTGAGCAGATCATTCAAGACTTGGAGGAAATTCTACGGTCTTATATGTTTTATTTTGGCTGTAGTTGGGAGGATCACCTACCCCTGGTAGTGTTTTCATACAATAATTTCTACCATTATACCATTTTTATGGCACTATTCATGTCCTTTTACAGGAAACCCTACGGGTCACCACTTTTTTGGTCTAATCCATGTGATCAGCATTCATGAGCCTAGATTTGGTGCGAGGGACTACATACAATTCAGATCATCCAGGGACAGATGAGGAATGACAAAAGTTATTATAAGTCCTATATAGACTAATGATGGAGGCCTCTAGAGTTTGAGGAGGCAGAACATGTGTTCTTAATGGTCTAACCATGACATGTATTATAGAGATTTGGGTGGGTAGGAAATATTTCTTTGCGATTCATTCACTACTAAAAAACAGGCCTTTAACAATGCTGGTATTTATCAGCGCTAGAAAAAATACTGATAAATGGAATCTTTATTGGGGCTAAAGAAAGCACTGATAAATTTAACCCTTTATAAAAATTTTATTTTTAGTGCTGATAAAGGATACACTTTATGAGTGCTTTATTTTTAGTACAGATAAAGGGTACCCTTTATCAGCACTATAATTTTTGCACTGATAAATGAATCCTTTATTAGCATTTTTTAGCACTGATAAATGTCTAAATAAATAAAATAAAATAATAAAATAAATAAAAAATAAAAACAAGTTTATTAAAAAAAACATTACAAATTTTATTAGTTAAATAATTATTGATAAAAATGAATAAATTGATTATCTTATTTATAAATTATAAATACTAGTAAATAATATGTATTAAATATATAGATATGAAAAATTAAAATTAAACAAATTAAAATTAAGAATAAGTAAATTTTGAAAAAATATTAAACATTTTATTAATTAGATGATTATTGATAATGTTAATAAATAGTATATATTAAATATATTAACATATATTAATGTATATAAATAAGATTTATATATATAAAAAATATTTATATATGTGATTTACAATAAATAGTCATATATTTAATGAATAATGGCTTGTAATTAAAAATTAATATGAATTAAAAATACTGACTAATTGCAAAGAGTAATGGTTATATAATTAAATTTCTTTCTATTTTTTAATTTAACATAGATCAAATGTGTGTTATATTGATCTCACATTTACGCAGTTAATGAATTTTTATATACAATGCACACACACCAAAATTATCCATTTTTTCAATATTATTAAAGTGCACTTATTTATAATTTATTGAATTCCACTCATTTTTAACATGGATTCAATTAAAATTAGATATTCATTAATAATATTAAAAAATATTTTTAAAAAACAATTTGTAAAAAATAATTATAAATAAATATAATTATTAAAAATTTAATTATATAAAATTTAATTTTTTAAAAATATTTATATAATAATAAATAAATAATTATATATTTAAATAATTATAAATTTATAATAAATATATTTAAATAAGGAATATATTTACTATATATATATATATTAAGTATATAAATATTTACAAATGTTTTTATTTATAATTATAATTATAAATCCTTTATCAGTAGTAAAAATAGCGCTGATAAAATCAATATTCATCAATGCTAAAACTTTAGAACTAATAAAGTTATATTTTCTTAGAACTTTTTAGCGATAATAAATAATTTCTATTACCCTTTATAAAAAAGTGATAATAAATATGTCTTTTATCATCACTTATTATTTAAGCACTGATAAACATGCTCTTTATCAGGGCTTTTTTGAAAACGTTGATAAAAGTGTTCTGATCTATTTAAAATAACCTAACCTATTGTGAACCCATCCTGAAATTAGAAGATTTCTATGGAATCAACCCATTGACAACACTCATCCTTGGTGAATAGAAGCTTGAATCACACAAACCCACTCTAATCACACAAACCCACTACCTCCAGTTGCTCAAAAATCATATGGTATCTGGTGTTCAATTGCAGTTGGGGTTTCTGAAGACAACATTGAGATCTGGATCTGAGTGTATCATATTTTCTTCAACCTAGTGAGGTAGGCATGTTTTTTCTTTGTAGGATCTGATTTTATATCTACATTTCTCATTTCACTTTTGATTTCTTCTTCACTTATGTCATATGTTATTTTCTTTGTTTTGATTTCTTTTTTGTTTATGATCTGTTATTTTCTTGACTACTGATTTTGATATCCTATTTTTGCCTTTTTAAATTATTTTTCTGAATCAATTTTATTCATTTTCTATATCTATACCACATCTTTCTCCACACACTTGATTTTATTGATTTTCTAAAATCTTATATAATCACCTCTGGTGCATAGATAATTCAATTAAATAAATCTTTATTCCACTATATAAATAATAAAGGTTTTAGATATAAAAACCTTAACCAAATGAGAAAATTGATTTATCAATCAAATTCTCAGCCTGGTGATGGTGTGAAGCAGCAATAAAATATGATTTTATAAAATTCATGTAGGTTAATTTACTTATTTAAATTCTATTTTAATATTCCGGTGTAAGGGTTTTTCCTTAAAATTGTATTTTCAAAAAATTATGTTGTTTTATTTTAAGAGATATCTTAGTAAGGGTGATATATTTATTTATTTTCATTGGCTCTCTATTTTTAAAGTTAGAATGGGGTTTTATTTATTTTACTATGTTGTGATATTCTTCTATAAGGGTTACAAATATTTTTATCAATTTAAATTTATTTTATAAACATTTATATAGACACACTCACACACACAAACACACACACACACACACACATATATATATATATATATATGTAAATATATATATTTTTATCTACTTATTGTTTTTTAAGAACTTATAATTTTAGGGTGATTTTATAATTATTTATTCACAAATTATGGTTCTATATTTCCAAATTATGAAGGGATTATATTTATTTTCATTAAATGCTATTTTTAAAAGTGCATCTATTTTTCAATTATGTGTATTATAAATTCCATGTTATATATATGTGTTTTTGTGTGTGTTTAAATGTGTATGGAATAGATTTTGCAAGCCTTGGTGTGTTTTTGTCCCTTATTTGTAATATATCTTGTTGGCATGTATTATTACTTTATGGAAAATTCTCTATAGAACTCCCTATAATCTCAAGGATGGGACAATCTATATTAGATTCCCTCCCTAGAATACTTATTTTAATACATCACGTGTTCCAAAAAATAGAATGAACGTTATCAAATTATATATATTATAAATTATTTTTAGGTATTCATTATTTTTGGTCTATAAATTTCACATTTCATAATGAATATCTTATGTGTTTATTTATTTATTGTACAAAATTAATCTTTTATGAATCCAATAGGATTGATATTAATTGATAATGGATTCATGATAATCATTTGAAAATAGAGTATGAATGTGGATTTAAAGAGTTAATCGAGTTTCCAAGAGAGCATGCACATACCATTATTAAATCTTATTTCTGTGTTTATATTGTTTTTATTCAATAAAAATTATTCAGGAAGAGTTGGAAGAACATTTGATTTATTTTAGAATAGATCTGAGCTATAAATGTTGGACTAAACATGGGCAATAACTGAATGTGGACACTTATTGGGATGATAATATAGTTTATGAATCAATTGATATGAATACCAGTTTAAATGATGATGGAGATCACATGGAAGAAATGACAATTGAAATTGAATATGAACTTCATGATTTTACAAAGTTGTATGAGGAGTTAAATAGTTGTTCCAAGAAACCATTGTATAACGGTTCTACCAAATACACAACATTTTTAGTTGTATTGAAGTTATATAATTTGAAAGCGGGCAATAGATGGAGTGACACTAGCTATACATAACTACTTGGTCTCATGAATGATATACTACCAAAAGAAAATGAACTACCATGTCAAACATATGATCCTAAACAAATGTTACTTTTAATGGGAATGATCTCTAAAAATCATGTTTTTACAAATGATTTCATATTGTTTCACAAGGACCATGAATCACTCATAAAATTCTCTAAGAGTGGCGCAGATCGATACTAAAAAACCGAATCAAGTTCTTCGAAATCTGTATGGTACTTTCCTATCATTTCACAGTTTAGAAGACTATATGGATTTTAGGAAACTATGAGATAACTGACATGGAATATATATGAAATAATTAAATATGGGAACCTACATCATCCAATAGATTCTCCTCAATGGAATAAAATGGATTACCAGTATCCTGAATTTAGAAATGTGCCGAGAAACTTTCATCTTGCATTATCTAAAGATGGAATAAATAATTTTGGTGTACATAGTAATACTCACAGTACACGGCCCATTATGACCGTAAATTATAAATTTCTTCCATATTTATGAAAAAATCACAAATACATTATGTTGTATCTTATTATATCCAGCCCAAAGAAACCTAGTAAAGATATTGATGTCTATTTAGATACATTGATTAAAGATCTAAAATTTATGTGGGATAAAAGTGTTACAATGTATGATAATCATAGAAGAAAATAATTCACATAGAGGTCCATGTTGTATAGAATGAAAAATGACTTAACCTCATATGGAAATTTGTCACACTATATTATTAAAGGAATGTTGGGCTGTCCCATTTGAGAACAACACACATAATTAGTTTTCTTGAAACATTCCTCAAAGAATGTGTTTTTAGGACATCGTAAATGTTAACCTTGATGACATAAATATAGATCTTGGACAACAACATTTCATGGGAATATAGAACAGGGTACAACACCATCTCTAGTATCAAGCGATCAGATATATAATAAAGTAAAATATATTGACACTATTTTTATTAAACCATTTTTGAAAAACCTTACAAAATCATGCTAGAATAATTGATCAATTTTTTTTGAATTACTGTATTAGAATTGTGTATATTTCAGAAATTTTCTTGATGTCATGCATATAGAAAGAAATGTATTTGATAGTGTTATTTACACGTTACTAAATGTTCTTGTAAAAAGAAAATATGTAATTAAGGATAAGTTGGACTTGATTGAAATGTGGATTAGGGAAGAGTTGGCACCGTTGAAGGGTAAAATGAATACTTTTCTTCCTCCACCAACTTACACTCTATCCAGGCAGGAAAAATTAAAAATATTACTTTTATTTAATATTGTAAATGTTTCACATGGGTATTCATCAAATATCTGTAATCTTGTGTCAATGAGTAATTTAAAGTTACAGGGAATAAAATTACACGACTATTATGTTTTGATGAAAGATTTAATGCTTATTTCTTTACATTTCTTTCTACCTCAAAATTTACGACATAAATTAACCAAAATTTTCATATTTTTCAAATCCATATGCTGTAAAGTTATAGACCCGGTGAAGTTTTCCATCATGAATAAGGAAGTTGTAGTCATATTATGTGAATTGGAGATGTTATTCATGAAAGACCTTGGAACACCCTGAGAGGGGATGGTTGAATCAAGGTGTCAAATTTTTCTTTTTTAATGTTGTGGTTATTGTTCCCACATTGGTATGAACTTGATAAATCTATCAAACAAATTAAAGTAGTGATATGACAAAATAATTTTACTTTGTTCACCGCAAAGGGCTATGTCCAAGGAGAATACGCCGACAATGTGTCGGTCATACCTAAATCCACTAATCTTTACTATTTTTAGGATTACAAGATTTGGTCACATTCAATATGTTCCAGGAACACTACCTTTACAAAAGTTTAGGGATATCCCATGGTGTCCCTTGGATCAATTCCCTTGACTCCCCCTATCTTACCTCCTTGAGAGAAGTCAAACTCAGTTTATCGACTTGAAGGTCACTTCAATAGATATGCATTGAAGTCTTTGTCTCTATTCATCATGACACACTCCTTGTATCTGAGTCCTAAAATGATGCACTTGAAAGAACTGAACCACTGAACCAGATATTCAGATCATGTATTCATCCTACACTGAAAATTTCACAAAACACCTACATTTTGCACGCAATATCGTACTTTTGGGCGCAATATTTTCTTTTCACATGGAAAATACTTCGTGCAAATACAGCCTTTACACACAAAATTCAATTTTGTGTGCAACATTATCTTGTTCGAGCGACTTTAACTTTTCTGTGCAACTTTAACTTATTCACGCAACTCTCACGCTTCCACACAACCCCTTTTCGTGCAACTTTTATGCGCATCAGAATTCAGATATTCTCTAAGTCTTCAGCTATACCGAATGAGGGGTTCACCTCTTATTTATAAGAATAACCAACCCCCATGTGGAAAACCCACCATGTCATGCAAAACCTCTCATTCTGCGTGCAATTCTTTTCGTTCAAGAACCTTTTTCTTCACAAAACTTCAGATTTTTTACGCAGCTCATGTATTTTCTATTTTTTGACATTCTAGTCCTGAAACATGCCTTGCTTGCAAGTTTCCATAACACCAACAATCTTGAGTGCAATATCCTTTTCCAAACACACTTTTTTCCATTTTCCTATTTTTTGGCCCAAAAAATTAGCAAACACTGGGAAATGATGTCACCTTCAATACTATTGTCTGCTTGATCTCTATGATCCCTTTCCTAGAAACAATTTTGAACTTACAATGAGGATTGACAAAAAACAAAAACCACACTCCATTTCTTGCATAGAATGGTCAGGGTTCCAATAATTCCCACTATTATTCTTTAATATAATGGTCCACCTTATGGTTCACTTGGTTAGAGAGGTTCAACTATGTGGTTTTGTCCATTACATATGGATGTACCCCATTGAACGATATAAGAATATTTTTTAAAGGGTATATCAAAAATCAAAGTTAACCCGAAGGTTGTATTATATAATGATAAATTTTTGAAGAAGCTATTGAATTATGTACCGGTAACCTATCAGATGTTTATAGCATTGGTATCCCAAAGTATTGTCAGAGTGAATATTTTATGGGAAAAGGGATTTCCAAAAGAGATGTGGTTACAATTAAATTGATTGAGTTGCAGCAAACACACCATTGAATTTTACATAATAATGAATATGTTGATCTATACATTTAATCCCACAAATAAATTATTAGAGACTTAAATCCATCAAGGGATGAAGGATGGATATCAAATAAAAATAATCAATAGTTTATAGGATGGTTCTGAGATAAAATTTATAAGAGTAATCTAAAAATACTAATTCATTTACCGAATGACTTCAATAGATATCTAGAGGACTTGATGAAAATGTTATATCCTACACTGGTTTTGTAATCAATGGTTATAAGTTCTATATAAAATAACATGATGATTGTAGTGTGATGCAAAATAGTGTTGTTATACTTGTGGATGAAGCAATTCACATATTTGGCTCCAAGGATAGAAATCCAATTTATTAAAATATGTCATATTTTTGCATTATCGAATAGATATATGAGTTAGATTATACAACATTTCAGGTGTTGATTTTCCATTGCAAATGGGATGAAAATATCATTGTAGTGAAAGTTGGCGAAATGGGATTTGTGAAGGTGAATTTTAGTGTGGAAAGGAAAAGGATGATCTATTTATAATGGAATCATAAGTAGTGAAATTATTTTATGTATCTGATTCAACAAACAAGAATTGTTTGATTGTTCTTATAGCGACTAAAACAAATGTAGGGTTAGATGAAAATTTAATCGAGTACGACCCTTTTATTGGGAGATCACAATCACTTCATGTCGACCCTAATGTAGATAATGTCATGTATGTTATAGGGGACCACAAAGAGGGGATTTGGATTCTCAATAGAAGAAAAAAATCCCTAAAACATTTAAAATAATAAAGAATGTTAAATTAGAAGGTAAAAGTATTTTTTAATATACTTTTTTTCTAAATAATATTATATGTTCTCTACTACATTAACATAATCCAAATTAAATTTTTGACTACTCATGAGGACAATGTCTTCTAAAAATTATGATGTTACCAATCCCTCAAAATAATAAACTACAATGAAGGAAACCCTTTGGAAAGATGTAAAGGTATTATTACTATATAATTTCGATATTTTACTAAAAAATTATATATTGTAATGTTGATTTAATATTCATTATTCCTTGTAGAGTTTATTTATTTTAGAATATCTATGTCCATCTTTCATTCATTTTCAAGAGGATAAACGACTCTATATATGCTCAAACATAGAGGAAATCTTGATGTTTTCATAATAAAATCATTTTCCATAGAATTAATGTATTGTTTCATATTTATGTTTAATTTATTTCTTCTTAGAATTACTCAGATAATAATTTTTTTCTTATACAGGTGGATTATCTTGTTCAATTTGGGGTGGTTTGTCCATCTTTAATGAATTTATATACCAATGCTTGTACAAACTTCTTCTCCCTCAAAAACATTTTACCCTTTAATGTTTCCTTTATCATTTTATTTCATGTTCCCTCTACTGCCTTTGTAGGAAGAGCAACGAAGTTTCCTCTTCTCAATCAAAGATGTAATCTTTATGTTTTCATATTAAAATCATTGTCCATAGAATTAATGTATTGTTTCATATTTATGTTTACACCGTTTATTTTTATTATTACTCATATAATAATTTTTTTCTTATACAGGTTGATTATTTTGTTTGATGTGGGGTGGTATTTCCATTTTTCATGTCTTTCTGTACCAAAACTTGCACAAAATTCTTCTCCCTCAAATAAATTTCACCCCTAAAGTGTTTAATTTACCAATTTTTTTCAATTTATATTCTCTTATTTTATAGGAAGAGAAACAATGATTCATCTACTCAATAGCACAGGTAATATTTATGTTTTCATAATAAAATTATTTTCCATAAAATCTATGTATCATTTCATATTTATGTTTAAATTATTTCTTTTTAGTATTACCCACATAATAAATTTTTTCTTATACAAGTGGATTATTTTGTTTGAGTTAGGGTTGTGTATCCATCTTTCATGGCATTATTCCCTAAAACATCTATATAATTCTTCTTCCTCAAATAATTTTCATCCCTGTAGTGTTTCATTTATCACTTTCCTTCAAGTTTCCTCCACACCTCAATAATAGAGGTAATATTGATGTTTCCATAGTAAAATAATTTTACATATAATTAATGTATTATTTCATATTTATGTTTAATTTATTTCTTTTTGTATTACTAATATAATAATTTTTTTCGTATACATATGAATTCTTTTTTTCGATTAAGGGTGGTTTATTCCAAGCTGCTCATGTGATGTTGATGGTTAAATAAAGAATGTCAATGGATATCATGGAAACACTGACATTTTTTATTTTTTTGAGAATTTGGATGTGTAGAAATCGTATTCATCTCAATATGACAAACATTGTGACTGGTATGACTCCAAGTACATCTCTCTATTTTAAATTGGTATTAATTTTAGTAAAATAGACTACTGATATACACAAAACTGATAAAAAAAATTCATATTGTTTTGATACTTTAATAAAATGATCCATAAGTCATTTTTTACATGCAAGAATATGTCGCAACTAAATATTATACATGATGTTATTAGTATGACTCAATGTGTCCATTATTAGTTTAAAATTTGCATTTTAGTTCAAAAATTGTCAGTTACTGAAAACTGATCAAACATGATCATATTTTCTTGATAATTTAGGAAAATGATTCATAACTCATTTTTTATGTGTAGGAAATAGTTTCATGTCAAAACGAGATATGATGTGATTGGAATGAATCAAAAGTTTGTGTTTATAGTTTAAAATGATAGTTTGGTAAAAAATACAACTGACGTACTCAAAAAATATCAAAAATATTCATATTGTTTTGATACTTTAGTAAAATGATAAAAAAGTCATTTGAGACATGTAGGAATAATCCTCACCTCAATCCAACCCACAACGTAACCAATATGACTGAAAGTATGAATTTTTATTTAAAATTGACATCAATTTTAGTAAAATGGACTACTGACCTACTCAAAACCGAGAAAATGCATTCAGATTGTTTTGATAATTTATGATAATGGTATATAAGTCATTTTTAAAATGAAATAATTATCCAAAACTCAATTTGATATAATATGTTTTTGGTATGACTTAAAGTTTCCATTATCAGTTTACAATCGACATTTAATTCAAAAATTATTATCATGGAAAACTGATCAAACATGATCTCATTTTCTTTATAATTTTGGAAAACCAACCATAATCCATCTTTGATGTATAGGAATTGGTTTCACATAAAATCGATACACGATATGATCGGAATGAGTGAAAAGTTCATGTTTCTAGTTTAAAATGACATTTTAGCAAAAAAAAACAACTAACATACTCAAAAATAATAAAACCCATATTGATATTTTTGATACATTATGAAAACAATCCATAAGTAATTTGAGATTTGTAGGAATCAACGACATATCAATCTAACCCATAGTGTGACCAGTATGACTCAATGTACTTATTTTTATTTAAAATTAACATCTATTTTAGTAAAATGGACAACTGAACTACTCAAAATAGAAAAAATGCAATCTAATTATTTTAAGACTTTACAAAAATGGTCCATAAGTCATTTTGACTTGTAGAAATCATCCTCACCTCAATATAATACACAATGTTCCTAGTATTACTTAAGTGTCTGTTTTCAGTTTAAAATTGACATTTTATTTCAAAAAGTGTCACCCACTAAAAATTTATAAACACACTTTTATTTTCGTGATAATTTAGTACAATAATTTACAATTAATTTTTGATGTGTATGAATCATTTTCATGTAAAACTGATACATGATGTAATTTAAATGAGTCAAAAGGTCATGTTTCCAGTTTAAAATGACATTTTAGTACAAAAGACAAATGACATACTCAAAACCAAGAAAACACATTCCCATTTTTTTGATTCTTGTGTAAATTGGTAAAAAAGTTGTTTTAGAAATTTTGGAATCAACCACACCTCAATCTTACCCACAATGCAGCTGGTATGAATAAAAGTGCATATTTTACTTAAAATTGACATCAATTTTAATAAAATGGACAAGTGACTTACTCAAAACTGAGAAAAGGAATTCAGATTATTTTGATACTTTAAAAAAACAATCAATAATTAAATTTTAAAATGTATGAATTATCCACACCTCAATATAATACATGATGTTCCAAATATGACATAAAGTGTTCGTTATTAGTTTAAAATCACTATTTTAGTTCAAAAAGTGTCACTCACTGAAAACCAATCAAACATACTCATATTTTATTGATAATTAGGTAAAAATCATAATTCATTTTTGACATGTAGAATTTATTTTCACATCAAACTAATACATTATGTGATTAAAAAGCGTTAAAATTTTGGGTTTCCTGTTTGAAATGATATTTTAGTAAAAAAGACAATTGTCATACTCAAAACTAAGGAAGCTCATTCAGATTTTTTTGATACTTAATAAAAGTGATCAACAAGTCATTTCATATGTTTGGTAATTAATTTCACATCAATCTAACAGATATTGTTATCGGTATAACTCCAGGTGCATCTTTTTATTTAAAATTGACATCAATTTTAGTAAAATTAACTTCAATTTTAGTAAAATTAACACATTGTATTAATTTATTTATCTATATTATTACTAAAATAACAATTTTTTCTTATATAGGTGTGTTATTTTTTTCGATCAAGGGTGGGTTTTTCAGCAATAGCATGAATTGGGGTCAAGATTAAAAGACAAAGGAACATTGATGTTTTTGAATGTATGTAATAATTTGGTTTTATGTAACTATATAAGAAAATGTTTTAAATATCTATAATATTTTTTTATTTCTTGTATTTGTATTATAAATTTCATTTCATTTAAATTCTATATTGGGAATTGTTTTTATTGATATCTAGTGTCTTTATGGTGTTGTGGTGTGCTGTTAAGGCACATTGGACTGGTGCTACAGTGTGATGTTACAGAACACCAAAGTATGGCCCTTTATCAGTGATTATATAAGCATGGATAAATGTACCATTATTAGTGCTAAACAAAAAGTGATAAAGGGTTCCTTTATCGATGCTTTTTAGAGTGCTGATAAACGGTTCCTATATCAGTGCTTTTAAAAGTTCCAATAAAGGACCCCTTTATCAGTGCTTTTTTAGCACTGATAAAAGACAAGAACTTTAAATCTCCCTCAGGTAGTCAGGGCTTTTCTAGAATTGATAAATTCCATTTCTAGCACTATTAAAAGCCTATTTTGTAGTAGTGATTATAACTTTTTATATACTACATATATTTGGAAAGGTGGTGTAATTTATAGTTCTACTACCATAGTTGGAATTGGTTCACGAATTCTTCCACATGTCATAGTTGAGGAGGTACATTCAGAACCTTTCACATGTTATCGACTGAGGTGAGCTGGACATTGAGGATGGAGATACCTTTTCTAAGTAACCAGTGGAGACCAAGGATCTGTATGAGAGGATCCTTCATGGGTGATCGATTCCCCTAGTGTGCGTCATGTGGAAGCATGAGAATATTTAGGAGAGCACCCGGGAGTGGGAGACCTGGATGTGAGCACAGTAACCACATCTTTTTATATGTTTTTTCTCTTTGCAGAACAAAAATACCTTAGGTGCGGAGAATTTAATGACTTTTATTTTTTCATATATTTTGTTAGAATATTAGATGGATTATTTCTAATCCAAATGCTGAGATGATGTGAGATTCTATGGACTAGTGAGACCATAATTAGTTTTTGAATATTTTAAATATATTAATATCATACACATGATGTTTTCTAGAAAAAGTTGAATTACTCTCGAACAGGTGCTCAAATTATAAATTTTAGGGTACCATTAAGTTTATAATGTGAGTTTTTCCCTAGGTGTGATATAACCTTTACTGGTATTGGGTGTTTGTGAAACAAATTCACGAGTGCATAATTAATATAATAAATAAATTAGTTTATTTATTCTATTTTATTTGACATACTGACCTTCTTACTCTATTTAAACATGGTTTTACCTCAAACATAGGGTTAGTTGTATAACCCAGTGATTGAGAAGAATTATTGGAGAGGAGTTGTTAAAAGATTTTTAGTAGATGACATCAGATCATATTAGATCAAGGATCATGTGCAAAAATATTTGGGGATCTCACCAAAGGTGGAAACGAAAAACCATTTTTTCAGTGATTGATCCAAAATCTATGTAGGGTATTTAACTTATGATTTACATATTATTCTTTATCCCATGTTGAATATGGATTAATTCCACAAACATTAATTGATTCACGCATTAATTTTTGATTTTTTTCAGTGGATATTTTTTTATTTTTTGGAAATCCATCTTCATCCATCTAAATCTATGACAACAGATTGATCCTGAACAAAAAAGGCTAATGTTAGTTCCTCACATTTTATCATTTTATGATATTGGAGATATTTTTGTGTGTATAGGTTACATTAGGCTAAGGCATCCAATGTGTGTGATTTTCCTACTTAGCGTTGGTCTCAAGCCCTTGGTTTATTGGGGGATGTCTTGGGGTAGTCATGGTTCGGGCCCCATTGGGTCGAGTCATAAAAGGAACAAGAATGGTATTGACATTACTGATAAGTGTGTATATAAACTTATCAAGAAAAAAAAATTAGTAATAATAAAATTATACAATAAATAAATAAAATAAAGAAAAAATAGTAATTATTCCTTGAGAAATATATAAAATAAGAATTTTAAAAAAAATCACACTCAAGAAGAATATTATGAAGGATGTCACACCAACTATGAAATGATACTTCTCTTATATGATAATGGTCTATGTGATATACTAATGAAAAAACCATTGAAATTAGTGTCAAAGGAAGAAATATTGAATCAAATAATCAATAAATAAAATGGAGGAATAATAGTATTGGTTTTCTATAATATATCCAAGATTAAGAGTTTAAGAAACTGAAAATAAATGGATGCCTGAAGATGGATAAAAACTATATGGATTGTATAAACTTTCTAGGAATAATGCCAAGAAGTTGACAACAGGGTTACCTAGATTGGGAAAAAATATTTTATAATAAATATAAATAACATTTTAATGAAATTTCATGGCATACTACTAAGGTAATGGTCTCCACACACACAAAATAAAGGTAATCATGTTCCTAGGAAATGCATGAATATTTGGATAAACTTGTTGGAATTGGAAATGAAGTTAGAGTTAGTATAAAATTGAGAATGTGTATTACTAGATTATGTGATGAATCTAATTACACATAAGAAGAATAATCCTAAAAATAATAAATTTATTTTCCCTGTGAATTATAAATCCTAGAAAATGAATAGATGTCAAATTATGAAGTGTTCTCATTAATATGGAGTAGAAAGGAAAATATTTTTTTGGGTTGAGAAATATATCTCAACCCTGTGACTCTAATTAATAAGTAAAAAATGATCCAACTTATTGAAATATATTTTTTCATTCAATATATGTAATTTAAGTTGAAGAATAAATGAGAGAAATGAATTCTTTGATAACAATATAGAAATATGAATTATCCATTAGGGAGTTCCTGATGATTCCTTTGAACATTTCATGTCACACTACAAGATTCTTGGACTTTATTTTTTATAAAAAACAAGAAAATAATATAGGGAGTTTACCAATTTAATGATAGATAATAATATGTGATATTACTAGAATATATTACATTATATAAATATTAAAAAATTAGATAGATCTTGATAACAATACGGAATGAAAATAACATTTCTCAAACTATTGTTTTGTACCATATATGATGCATTCAGAAGGATTGATTATTAAGATAAAAAGTTTCATAAAGCGGAATTTTTTTTATTTTAGTTTGATATTTTTTGATTTCTCTGTTAATTTTAATGTTAGTGTTATAATATCTTATTAAAAAAATATATAAACTATTGGACAGAGAAATTTTTGTTGGTATCACATGCTGAATTTTTTATTGATAACATTGATTTCTAATTTAATCAATAATTTTTTACATACAATTATATCACATACACTTAAAAATGATTAATTAATGTCTTATTTCCATGTATAATGTGATTTCACCCTTCTCATAAAAAAATAAGACATTATTTCTCAATAAACGGGAAGAATGAAGGTGATATGATAAAAACATCATGGTAGAGAGAATGGGGAAGGTAAATAGATGATAAGTACATCCCCTTACTTCCAAAAAATTAAATTTATTATTAATTTAGAGGAAATTATTAACATTGAATTTATATTTTAAATGGGTATTAAAAAATATAAAGGGGGAGATTTAAAACCATAAAATAGATTGATGAATTTGATGTTTTATTAGTTGTCGATAGAATTTTGTAAATAAAATTTAATCTGCATTAATGTTAGAATATAGAGGAAGATACTAATTAATTAAGGTGATTTTTAAGATAAAACATATTTATAGATTGTATAAGAAAACTAATATACAATTTAGAGTTCCATTTTATCATATATTCAATATATTCATACAATTGTTTATCAAGGGATCATTAATATTATGGTAAAGGAATCTGAGATACATTCCCTAATAGTTGCAAAGATCTTATATTGTTCTCTGGAACACCTTTATGAACATATTCTAGGGATAAAAATTTACATGTGATGATTATTGAGATAAAATTCATATAAGTAAATTAAAACTACTATATATATTTATATTATTGTATACAATAGATTCATAGATGATGAAATTAAACTTTCTCAATAACTTGATAAGCTATGAGTAACAATGAATAAAGGTTTTATAAAGGTGTGTGAAAACATTAATTAAATATATAGAAATTTATATTTTGAAATAAATGATGAAAATCCCATGGATAATGGTTTAAGACAACTATTTTTGAAAATATAAATAAACATACAATGAACGTTTAATTAAATATAAAAATAAGAGTATTTATGTGTTATAATGCTTTGAAAATCGAGTTTGATTACTTTGGAATTTTTATGGTAATTTTTACTATCATTTAAATTATTTTAAAGTATATGGGAGTGGTTGTAGAAGCCCTAAAATGATATAAATTAAATATACAAATTATCTTGAAGTTACAAATTTATAGAGAATTAAGAAAGGCATGTAATACATTATATTTGTTTGTCTTCCTTAAAAAAGGTGAAATTTGAAAAATCATGATTCAACCTCCAAATAAATGTATTATATTATCTAGAGAACACTAGAAACCAGTTAAGTGTTTTTTTCCTTGTATATATAAGGTTCTCATGGTGACACTTAATATTTTTTTAAATAAGACAGAAAAAAATATCAATGGAAGGGATCTTATGAAATACATAATATATTCGAGTACATGCACAATATATTATACATATGGTGTTGGAATGCAGCAGAAAGAAGTAATTATAGTTATATGTAACTTTTTTATTACTGTGTATATTTTTTAGAGCTTATATAAAAATATTACAATTAGAAAAACCTTACACCAGTGTATAATATTTTATTGAATCATGTGTTAGATATTTTGATCCCATAGATGTGATATGTAAGTTTTTTTAGTTCAAAAAAATGTGAGGTTACTAGATGTTATAAGGTGTTTTAAAAAGAGATTTCAGAAGTTAACAATTTTTAAAAAAGTCAATTCATCAATGAAATAAAAAATAGAATAATTCAATGAGGATTTTAATTTAATCTATATTTTAATAAAGATTTTTCATGATGTAAAGAAGAATAAGATGTTGTGTAATTGTTTTAGAATAAAACATAATCATAATATGTTTTTTTGTTTTTATAAAAAACCACACATGAAGTAGAAGGCCATACTATATGTGATAAAGAGTTAGTTGTAAGAAGGTGTCATAAAATTATTTAATTCATGGTTGTTCATATGAGGACATTCTATACCATTCTAATATTAATTCATGATAACATGGATAGAATAATTGTTTTCTTATTTTATATAGAAGAATTTTCATGATTATTTTGGCTCTAGTATGGACATAAAAGAATATATTTTATTGATTGATTATTATGATATTTTAATAAGAATACAAAAAGATATTTTTTAAACATTTTAATGAAAATATCATGGTGTCATAAATAATATCATATTTCTATATTTAAATAATGAAAATATATTAATACGACTGTATAGGAAATAAAATATATATAGTAGAATAAGGGGATGTAATTATGTAGAGATCGATAATTTAATACTGAATTCCATAAAATAATATCTAGAGCATCGAAGAGATATTCAAACAACAATCATGGGAGAAAAAATAGTGTGTTGAGGTAGAATAATGAGAAGAAGGAGAATAATGTGTTAGGGGTATGCTATTATTTTATTATTTCATAGAAAAATTCTGAGAAAGGATGACATTGATACTTTTGTTTAAGATATTTTTGGGCAAAATCACTATAAGAAGATTAAGGAGGATGAAAATAGAGGGAATATTTAAATCAACATGTGTTAATAATTTTATGTTTAAATATTGATGAATTTGGCTAATGTGAAAGCAACTATAATAGATGATAGACCTATAGTTTAATGCTTATTCATGAGGAAGATGATATTTACATGATAATACAATGACATCCTGAATATTATTTATTTTCTTTTTTAGGAATTTTAGTACGATCCATTGTAAACTAGTGGGATATATTATAAATTACACAACTAATAGATTTAAATTCCCATTATAAGAAAAAAGATGTATTTTAAAAGAGAGGATATTGTAATTAATTTTGTAATATTTTGGGAACCTATAACTTGGAATCAAGATGAAAACCATATATATTGGGTACCTATATTATTTCAAAACCTTGAAAAAATATTGTTTGTTGTGATTTCTTATATTGATTAATGTATGGAATCTGAATTCATTATAGGAAATAATAAGGAAATCTATAAATTATCATAACATATAAAAGTTGTTTTAATAAAGATGAATTTAAAGGTACAATAGAATTTTGTAAAATGTTTAAATTAATTAACAAACCTTGTAGGTGGCTTAATAGATCATAGTGAAAAAAACCATTTATATACAACTTTAAAATTTAAATAAGGTTCCAACATGGATATAATTGATGTATGTTTTAATTTTTTCAATTTTTTGTTATTTTAATTTTAAGTCATATGCTAGGGATAGAGGAATCCCTTACAGTACATCCAAAGTGATCTTATAAATTATCCAAATTGATCATGTCAATATTATCCCAAAGGGATAAGAAATATTTCTTGAAAATATGTAAATATTACAAACTACATGATTGGAAGGATAAATTAAACATTATAAAGGAATGAATAAAACTTGGCACACCCCATTGGAAATGCTATAAATGTTGGATGAGAAGGATTTTAGAAATTTATCCTTTATTTAAATTTGGAGTACAACATTTCTCAAAAAAGATACCATGCCATAGAGATTCCCCACTAGCGTCTACTTGTAGATAACAATAAGGTAGAGTTTAATTTCATACTTTTTAGTATGGTGAGTCTAGTAATTATATATATCCAGTTTATAGAATGTTTGAATACATCACATCACTTCCATGAGTTTATCACACCATATATATATATTGGATAAATTTTATCTGATATATGAAGAACCCATAGAACAACCTGAATGATCCATGTTATAAAGAGATGGTAAAACCAATAAAAATATTTAGGGGATTTAAAATTTTACCAACCACATCAAAATACCAATATTACACCAAAAATCACTACATAATCCCCAACCATAAAATTAGCCTTTCTGGAACATGACATGTACATGAAGAAATTAAATATACCATGCCGTAATATTGATCATCTACTATAAAGAGATGATGTCACCTTCTATGTAACACCTTGATATTTTGGAAATAAAAATACACTAGGTCTATAAATTTGAATTCCTAAACATATATTTGGATGAACCAAACTGAAATGTTTTAAAAATATCTAAATATATAGAAAGATACATAAATCCAAACCATGGCCTTTAAAATTCATTACTTATGTTCTCCCACAATTCAACTCTACAAAATCTCAAATCCACTCCTTTAGAATTTATTTCACATAGTAATACCCTTAAATAATATCTCCAATTGTTTTTAAAATTCTTAATCTATTTTAGAAACAATAAAATCCCATTTTTTCCTAAACCATGACCTATAACCATTGGCCTTCCCTAAACTATCATCTCCTTCTAAAATAACACCCATGATTCTTTTTAAACCATTCCATATTCCATAAAAAACCATTCTTCATTCTCAATTATGATGTTTCTAAAGTAGTATGAACCTATACCTATTACCTCTAATAAATATTATTATTCTTCAAACCACAACCTAATACTCAAAACCCCTTCCAAACTAAAAAAAATCCTACAAAAAACCCATGAACTCATCGGGAAATTGATCCAATACTTTTTGAAAGGGATCCCCTACCCTACCAAGTGAACATAAAAAACCATTCCCCTATCCCAAATCATTCATCATCAACATCAATGAGTCATTATGAATCTTCTAACTATTTCTCCACTAAACAAATCCTATTTTATTATATTTTTCTCTCCAACCACACACATTTTAAGGTAGGAGAAATTATAAACAAAGAATATTAGGACAAATAACATTATATATGGATGTGACATGATAAATATTTATAGAGCACAATGTTATGAAAGTACTTGGAGTGATGCATCTAAATAACAACATTTAGGTTCATGAGAATCATTTCATGGAGTTGAATCTAGATTTGTTTATAGCTCATGAGATGGGAATTTACTATATTTGATTCATATTAGGCATCCAAGTGTGGTATATGTAATATTATGATTTTAGAGTTATCATTGGGTTATTTAGTCTAATGTTTTTTATAGTTCAACATATATAGTGTCAAATCTTTGTCCTTCTCAGACGCATCTATAAGATATTTGGAAATTCATAGTTATCAAACCCATCACGAGACATGTGAATACCCACCTACATATCATTAATAGTGTTTTAAAACATTATTTATTAGTAATGTATGATTATTAGGTTTATATGATCTTGTTGGATGTGATGATACTTTATTCGATGTATATCCCCAATAATCTTAACATGGCTTGTTTGTATGTACTTTATTTTGGGATCCATAAAATTCTACATATGGGAATAATCATGGGTAGAAATTTTTTCACCAACATGGAAAATAATGTAAGGGTTTATCATTAATTCTTCTCACATGACCATATTAAAATTGTAACACCCAACATTTTTATGAGTTGTTTTTTCAAAATAAATTACAATTCTTTGATGGCTTTCATTTCATGCTACACCAAGTTAAACTTTCTTTATACACAACACAAAGATTATATTACACTATATAAAACACTTATATAATATTTTGGTACAAACTAAACTATGTTTTTCTTATGTTACACACAATTCTGAATTCCTTTGATAGCTTTCATTACAAACAAGACCAACTTTTACCGAACTACATTATACTATTAATATTAATATTAAAGTATTATTATAGTTATCACATAGCCATTGAAATATAAGATATGAATAATATTAAATCTATTATAAAAATTTGGTTTACACATGTTTATAAAATGGATTTTTTATGAAATAATAATAAATGAAAATAAAATCAAAATTGAATATAAGATGTGTTTTTTGAAAAAAATATTTTTATGCCAACAATCGAATTTTATCTTAATAAATTAAATTAATCACTATTAGAGAGAGATCATAATGAAATTTTAATATTATAAATTTTTTAATACAATTAAATTCATCCAATAATTTTGATAGGCAAAAAATAAGAATAAATCTAGTTTTAGGTACAAAAAGTTGTATTATTCTAAAAGGCAGTTTTACCGCCTTTTAATGGAAGATTTATTTTACAAAAAAAATTTAAACTTTTTAATTTTTATTTTATAAAATAAACTTAATTTTTGAAATATTAATATCAAAAGTCACTTTTTGTGAATTTTTTGTATTTTTATGAGAAGTTTCATTTTTAATGAATAGTGAAAACACTAGATTTTAATTGAAACTGCATTTTCATTTAATTTATTTTTATAGTTAAATTATATTTTAATTTTTTTAAATTATATTTATATAATTTATATATCAATTAATAAAATTTAATTCAGTATAATCAATTTAGCCTTGAAATTGGATATAAAAATATTTCAAATGTTTGAGCATTTTCACTTTAAAAACTCATTGTTTCGTCTCATCTATTAGATTATTTTAAATTAATTTCTGCCATATATTTGATTAGAATTTATAAAAATTGATTCAAAATTTTTAATCATAATGATTTATAATTTATAATAATGTCAACATAATTTTTTACTGAAAATATTTGTGAAAATACTTAAAATTAATTACAGCGATTAAGAGAAAAATGAGTTTTCCAAGGGACTAAACTTACAATTAAGGGGTCAAAATGACCTATAAACATGTTTAAAACCCATTTTATGGATATATTTATACCATATATAATATTATATAAGACATAGACCATTATTGGTGGCACATTATGTAAGAGAGGCCTCTCAATAGTGTTTACCTTTTTGTATTTACAAAAAATGCCACTCCTCCTCCACTATAAAAGGATACTCACCCCCTCACTTACTCACATGTATCAAGACCTTTTTATCATAAAAATATATCCCAAATAATCTCTAAAAATATTTCCTCTAATACTTGAATACTCACTTTGTGCAGAATGTAAACCAATGTGGTCCTTTTGTGCAAACCAAAAGGAGTTACTCGAAGAAGAGGTAATGTTCTTCAATGAGCACTTTTGTTTAATTTATTTTTCCACCCTTCAATTATTTATATATTAATATTATATAATATACTCATTATCATTAATATATTGAGACTTTTTTTATTTTATGGTTATGAACTACACTGTAGAGACCCATTTTTTTCTATTGCAATACTTTGAAATATTTTTACATATATTTCCAGAGCTAGGCACTAAGCCAGCTTGTGAGTATGAGACCTGGTGCACCTAGAATAAATTATACAAAAATACTAAGTATATTTATACTATTCACATGGAGGAAATATGATATCTCTCAAATTCTATCTCAGATCAGAAATATGAGTGCATAGTTGAGTCTAGAATGTGGCATTTACCCTAGGCGGGACATAACATTTGTCGACATGGGCCTTCTGTAGAAACTTTTATGGGGGACATAACTGTAAATAAAATAATTAAATAAAATTAATTTATCTCAAATGTTACTTCGAATAACTTCTAAATAGGGACTCAGATTGGAAATCTGAGACCAACGTTGGGTTTATAGCACGATGTTTACCGTAGGGGAAACCTCATAGGAGAGGGAACGGGAGGTTAGGATTCCATGATTGTTGGAAGTTTCCTATAAATAACAGTTTAAGTAAATGATCAAGGTTTTGAGAATATTATTTCAGGCTTGAGGATCGGGTCCTAGAAACCTCAAATAATAATATTATTATTATTATTAGTAAATCTTTTACCCGCCATAACTGTTGCATACGATGACCAAATGACGCACTGTCAACGGCCTCGTGACCCTGAATTTGAGACAGATGTTTCAAGACCAATTTCATGTTCTTAAACCAAAATCAAGGTGGGGACCCCATGAGGTCTGTTTTGGAAATTTGTGCTAAAATGTGAATTTTTCACTGGGTTCCCATATTGAACGAATGAATAGACTATCCCGTGTGTTTTTCAATGAGGATCGCAATGGTCCAATCTGTATGATGTGTTATAAGATAATAGAGCGGGCCCCATGTGGCACTATTAGTGTACAATGATGAGAGATGTATCTTATTCACCGGGGTTTCAATTCGGGAAATAAATTTTCGATCATGTCTATTTTTTTGAAGGATCACAACGATGTGATCCATTTGGTTATATGTGGCCATTCTAGGAGGCAAGTAAGTAAAGTTATTTTTTCAACCTTTCATACTAGTGATGAGCATCGTGATCTGGTCAGCTTTTCAGCAGGATGTGCCATGTACTTTGGGAGTACAGTGGCATGGCTTGGGGTACTAGTGCATAGTTTAGTACCCGATTATGGATAGTTATATGTCTAGGTGATGAGGCGGGGTCACACATTGTGTTGGCCCCACACACACCATGTACCAATTAAGGTTTCAGCTTTCTCTCATATCTCTTTCTTTTGTACTCAGATTTTGGAATGCGAGTATCCTATCCTGAGTTTTTTTGCATAGAATGTGATGGTGCCACCATATAGTGACTTTTGAGATATGATGCAAGATGTTTTGAGCATGACGCTAATGATCATGTGATTCCTGATGAAGGATGTGATCAGGTAGGTTTATCAGAGTTTTCTGAGAATACCCTCCAACTGGGCTGGGCAGTGGCATTCCTCAATGCTCTCTAAGAGGTACCATCCTTCAAGGATGGCTAGTGTAGTTCCTTGATTACCTATAGTGGAATCCCCCTGACACACCAGGGCGTGGGTCTTATATGATGACTATGTGAGTGGAATTCCCCATAGACATGGGCACGAGTCCAATATAGTTACTTTTAGTTGAATCCCCCTATCAGGTAGGGTGAGGGTCCTCGACGATTCAATGTGGAACCCCCTTCGAAATGGGTGTGGTTCCTCAATGACTTAGGGTGGAATACCCTGACGTACCAGGGCACAAGTCTCCTACGACTAGTAATAGAGTGGAATCCACATTACACACTAGGGAAAGGGTCCTTTACTCCGAGTTTACACCATCCGACTATATAGATTAGTTACGAGATATGTTTTTAAATAACTTTGGACTCATGGGAAATAGGGATTCTTTTCCCACCGAGATGCATCCTTGTGATGCAACCTAAAACTGTGTTTGTGAGACAGATCGTCCAAAAGAGCATAGTATCAAGGTGTGGTGATTGAGTCCCTTTTACTTGTGTTTTAATGGAAGATGTCAGGGATGATTGGAATTGATGGTGGTTACTTATGTAACTGTTGATGACACTTTTCCTGGGATGAGCTATGAGATGGAGATCCCCTTACTTCCTTGTTTGGGATTCTTTGACAGAGAATATATATATCTTGTTTTCCATACCCACTCCTTGGGTTTTGGTTACTCTCCTTCCAAGAGAGGTGAAGAAACGCCGGGTATGCCACATACTTTCTGTGTCTATATTATCAAGGTTGGACAAGTCTAATCTTCTACTATATGTAGATAATATTCAATGGTAAGTTTATCTTTTCACCGTTTATAGATCCTTGTGTTTGGATGATCTTACCCTCACTCTCTTATTGGGTTGAGCTATACTCTTTCATTATACATTGTTTTATCTATTTCTTTCTTCTTTAATGTATTTGTTACTTCTCCCCATTCACCTTTTTGGAGTATCCTACTGAGTATGTTTATACTCACCCCTTCATGGTATTTTCCTGAATGTAACGTTCCATATGCAGACGACAGATAGGTTGATCGTGACTTCAGAAGAGATTAGGGTTACAGGGTGCTCAGACCACATATGATGGTTGTAGTCTGAGATCTAGGATAAAGGATTTCTCAGCTATTTAACTTTTTTTGTTGGGAAACTATTCTAGTTGGGTGTTTGTTTTTCCCATTCTACTTTTAGTTTACTTTACAGCACCTATATTTGTACTGTTTAGAGGTCGATGCATGTTTTTGGTTTATATATATAAGTGTTGTATATTGTTTTCATTTCCCTCTATAATTTTTCATTACGTTGGCTATGTGTGTGTGTACATGTTATTAGGAAAAGGCCTCCCCAAGTTTTTTGTGCCTTCGGCTCTTGTCGTCACCCCCTAGCCTATGGCTGGGGGCTTGGGGTAGTTGTGGCTCGAGCACTGACATGGGTCGGTACATGAGAAAGTGGTATCATATGTGGTTCGTTCCTTGGGAAGTTTTTTATAAGTTCCTTAAAAAGGAATTGGTTAGGTTTATAGGAAATAGTGTCAACATTTCTCGATAGAATATTTTAGTCTAAGGAGTCCAGTGATGGTGAAAATGTCAATGTATCCATTCACCAGGATGCTGATTACCTGATTGTCGACTCTGCATACTGAGACATTTGTTGCAGGGAACTTTAGTACATGAATCATCTTGGATTGAGTCATTCACTGTCCTTATTGAGTTATCTTCCCATTATGGTTGATATATATATATATATATGATCATTTTACCACCATACTCCTTGATAAGTTTCGAGATGCCTTTGTGATGATAGACATCCAGGATACTAGCTTCAGTTCATAACAAAGACCCTATGAGTGACAAGGCATCAGTTCAGAATCCATCATATGATCCCCCTTACTCGAGGTGGATAGGTAGAAAATCTCCTCCAGTTGAGCAGTAGTTAGTCCCAACAGAGCAGGCTGGGGAAGTATGTAGGTTGAGCACACTCTGTGAGTTCCAAAATCAGAGACTACTATGGTTTCATAGTGATCCAGATCCTCAGGAAGAATTGGTTTGGTTAGAGTCGTTGTTCTGCCTCTTGGGGCTTGTTCGGACACCAAAAGATCATATTGTGGCTTTTTTAACCCATCTTTTCCATGGATAGGTTGGGTGTTGGTTGATCCTAGTTACTCAGATGCACGATGAGTCGGTAATCTCATTGGGTGAATTCCATTATATGTTCCGTGAGGAGTAATACACCCTGTTTATGCTCAGTCTATATTCATGGAGCTTTTGGCACTTCAGTAGGGATGGATTGTGGTGGATGAGTAGACAACTAGGTTAACAAACCTTACTAAGTACTCTTTGTACATGATCCTTGATAGATACTTACGAGACTGGATGTTTGAGTAGGGTATTCATAGAGATATTTGTTCCAGTGTAGTAACCTTGTGCATCCCCACCTTTGCTAAGAATCTATATAGGGCACTAGTGATAGAGATATTTTTGTCAATGAGATGCTAGTTAGCTGGAACTAGCAGTGGGAACGAAAGATCTGAGATGTCTGTTGTAGCTAGAAGACATTAGTTGAAAGACACTCAATGAAGGAGGCCTTCCCATGATCAGTCTCATACTAATAGTAAATGAAATTCCACGGTATATACCATTTCATGATCGGGGATCTCTTGTGTGAGGATAGGGTGGTCCTGAGGAAGGCAGTATTGGAAGAGGAGTGGGAATAATTGTGGTTGGTGGGTGACGTTATGAGATCCTTCCACCACCACTAGGAAGCTCATGTCAAGATTAGGGATCTGGAGGCTAGGGTCGCAGACAGCTTTATGAGTTATATGTTTATGATCCTAAAGCGTGTGAGATAATAAGAGGTACACTTTGTTTTTTTATAACTTTTGTAGTAGAACTTGTAAGTCAATTTGTGAGGTGCCATTTTTTCCCTGATTCATTCTTGGGGTTTTACCATGGTGATGTAGGATGTCAGTGTAAACCTATGTCAGTGTTGTATGACGTAGCTTTAAATGTATGAGGAAGTGGGGTCCTTCCCCCACCGAGACACGTTTTTGTGATGTGAGAAAAACAATGAAGGTGATTCAATATCGCCCAAATAGGATAGTATCGAGGTGTTTTTGATGGGTCCCTCTAACTTGTGCATTCATGGTGGGGTTGTGCAGTGGAGTTTTAGAGTAGGTCCTAACATTTCTAATGGATTTCCTCTACTTGACCTATTTTTTCTTGGAATACGACTAGTGGGTGTGGAAGAGTTCTTGGTTTGGGGATTACTCTCCTACCAAAAAAATATAAGATGTGTGGTGCATGAAAAAATATTTATGTGTCTAGCTTCTTGTAGTTGGATAAGTTTACTCACATAACCTATTCATTGGTACCTTTGTGTTCTAAGCGTCAACCGTGATAAAAAAATTATCAAGTACAGGTAAAGGCGATAGAGACCCCATAAATATGATTATGTGACTCACCACTTGGTGTTAAAAGTAGTAGTATTCACCTAGAGTATGTGGATACACTAGCTTCTGGGAGAGCACTTTTTAGTTTTCACAGATCACCAGAGTTTCAGGTACGTCTTCACTCAGAGAGACCTAAATCTGAGATGGTGAAACTAGTTGAAATTATTTTAGGAATATTACTTCAAGATAGTCAAAAATCTAGGAAAGGGAAACGTTGTAGATGATCCACTTCGTAGGAAGACCCAGACTCACTTAGTGTGAGAAGATTCAGAGCAGTTAGTTTCCCAACAACTAACCCTAGTGGAGCAGGAGGGTACACTTTTTCTTTAGTCAATGGTGTCAACTCCTCCACTTATTTAGAATGTGAGAGATTCCCCGTTGTGAGATGTCGACTATGAGGTATTTTCTGACTCATTTATCCACAGGCGACACACCAGATAGATATTATGAAAGATTGAATCATTAGATCTTATTCCATGGGTAGGAAAGTGATTCCAGTTGCAATGTGGGATGAGGTTATGTGAGAATTCCACACTTCTCCCTTGGATGTACATCCCAGTGTGGGGAATATGTACAAGGATCTTAAATGGAAGTTTTGGTGGTTCAGAATGTGATAAAACGTAGTTGAGTTCGTCTCAAAATGTTATACCTATCAGTAGGTGAATGTTTAAAACTAGGTTTTGGCGAGTTTGTTGCAGCCTCTTAAGATCCCGGGATTGAGATGGGACAACATATCCATGGAATTAGTCACAAGTATTCTACAAACAATGAAGGGTTATAATGGTATCTGGGTGATAATACACTGACTCATGAAGTTAGTGCACTTCCTTGCAATCAGGGAGCAGAGTTCAATGGATATTTTGGGGTAGTTGTACAAATTGTAGATCATCCACATTCACGGGGTACCCTCAACATTATTCTCTGATCGTGATGCATGGTTTACTTAATGATTGTAGAGAGACCCATAGGAGGTGTTCGGGATCTAGTCATAGATGAGTACATCCTTTCACCCCCAGCCCAATGGGTAGACCGAGTGCACTATCTAGGTGTTGGAGGATGTGATGAGGTCTTGTTTTTGAGTTTTAGGTCGAGGAGTCAGGTTATCCCTGAGGTTCTTTGATCCTTTCAAGATCGTTCAGAGGGTTGATGAGATTTCCTACTCCCATACCCTACCCCCACTTCTAGTGAAGGAGCACGATATTTTCCACATGTCGTATTTGAGGAGATATGTACACGATTTTATGCGCGTCATTGATAGGAGAAGACCTTATGAGGAAGGATCATCCCTTTCATTCACATTTTTTGGTAGCACAGAATTATGTAGGAGAGTCCCTATGAGCGGGAGATCCAAGAGAGGGCTTAGTATCCCAAGTTGTTTCTTTAGTTTTTTTGGGAAAAAAATATTGAAGTAGGTAATGATGTAGAGACCCATTTTTTTTCTCCTAAGACTTTGGAATATTTCTATATATATTTCGAGAGTAAGACGCTAAGAAGGCATGAGATTCCAAGGCTTGGTGTTTAGGAATAAATTATACAAAAATATTAAGTACATTTTATACTATAAACCTGGAAGAAATGGGATATCTCTAAAATGGTAGCTCGTATTAGAAATATAAGGGAACAGTTGAGTTCGGAGTGTGGCATTTACCCTAGGCGGGACATAACTTTTGTCAGTGCAGACCTTCTATAGAAAATTATAAGGGTGACCTAACCATAAATAAAATAATTAAATAAAATTATTTTATCTCATATGTTACTTAAAATAAATTCTTAATGGGGGATCATATTGGAAATATAATACCACCATTGGGTTCATAGCATGGTGTTTACCTAGGGGAAATCTCAGGTGATAGGGTGAGAGAGGTTCAGATTTTGTGACTGCTGGTGGTTTCCTATAAATAGAAGTTGAAGGAAATGAGAAAGGGTTTGGATCATTTCCTACCAACACTGAAAAAGCTCTATCCTCTCCTTCTGATCAGAAAATAAATGCTTAATCATTGATGGATCATGATAAAATTTCAAATTTGAGTACATCAGAGTTGAACAAATACAACGGTGGATCCAAAATCCAAGTAGGATTCTTCTTTTAGATTCTTCATTTCCCCAATCAAAGTTTTGTTTTTTAATTTGATTTATTATCTTTCATACTACTTTGATTATCATCTTCAGTGTCCATACTAACCCAACCGTCAACTGATCTATTTTTGGATCCCTTTAATTTCATGTTCTCCATTCGTTATTCGTTATTTACGTTTTTCATCGATAAACTTTTCAACCCATCAAAACGATATCCGATCTCTGAGAAAAGCATAGATCTGTAAAGGCCATGATCCAAGGATTCTAGATCTATGATGATTTTTTGTTTCAAGCATTGGAGGACCTGCAACATCGAGCAAAAGTGGAGGCTACATTTCATCACATTGAAATGTTGACAGATCTTTGAGAGGGGAATGAGTCTATGAAGATCTCCTCCCGAGGTTTCCAGATCAAGTCATAGAACAATTTTTTGAGAAATATGGTGTTCCTTTTGTACTGATAAAGGACCAATGGTGTGCGGAGTACGGGCGATGGTCTGGCTACAGTAAGGTGGTGATGCCGCAGGACAGCGGTGGGCTGGGCCGTGGAAACTGGTCGAGGCTGAGGCAGTCAGATTGGGCCAGAGCAGGTCGGGTATTCAGGTTGCATATTAAAACTGCTATAACTTATAAAATATTCACATGTTTAATGCGCCATATACAACCACACATTACTATCATCAAGATAGACCTTTTGAGCCCTGTTTGAGAATCTTATTTCAAGCTCAAGGCTTGGGTCCCAGAAACGCTCAAATAATAATAATATATAATTATTATTAAAGGTTGGAACTGCCATAACTCATACATACTATGAACGATCGACACACCTTCAGTAGTATCATGACCCTGAATTTGAGGCAGATTTTTCAAAACCGATTTTGGGTGCTTAATCTAAAATTAAGGTGTGGGCCCCATGAGGTCGGGTTTGGGCGTTTTCAGTGAAATGTGACTTTTTCATTGGGTGTCTGTTTTGGAAAAATGAATAGCATATCATATGTGTTTTTTATGAGAATTGCAATGATGAGATTTATATGTTGTGTTCCGGGATTGAGGCATGCGCCCCACATGGCACTTTTTGTGTACGATGTTGAGAGATGCATCTTCTTCCCAAGGAGTTCGATTCAGACGAATGAATAGTCGACCCTGTGTATTTTTTATAAGGATCACAATGGTGTGATCCGTTTGGTTATCTAGGGCTTTCTAAAGAGTAAATTCAATAAAGTTACATTTTAAACCTTTTGGATTAACGATGAGCATCGTGCACTCGTCATCCTTTTGGCAGGATGTTCCATGTACTTTGGGAGTGTAGTGGCATGACTAGGGGTACTAGTTCAATGTTTAGTAAACAGATATGGGTAGGTAAATCTCCAGTCGATAAGGTGGGGTCACACATCATGTGGTCCCCACATGCACTGTTTACCACTTAAGGAATCATCTATCTCTCGTATCTCCTTCTTTTGGATGCGGATTTTCGTATGTGAGTAGCCTATCCTGAGTGTTTTTCTATGTAGAATGTGATGGTTACAACTCGTAGTGGATTTTGATATATGATGCAAGATGTTCCAAGAATGACACTAAAAATCAGGCGGTGCATGATGATGGCTGTGATCTGGTAGGTTTATTAGAGTTTTCTGAGGAGACCCTCCAGTTGGGATGGGCAGCGGCATTCCTCGATGCTCTCCGAGAGGTACCATCTAGAAGGTATGGCCAATCTAGTTCTTTGATGACCTAGAGTAAAATTACAATAACACACTAGGGTGAAGATTCTCTATGATGACTATTAGAGTGGAATCCCCCATCGACATGGGTGTGGGTACTCAAAAGTTACTTCTGAGTGGAATCCCCCTACCGGGTAGGGCTCGAGTCCTCGAAAATTCAGAGTGGAATCCCCCATAAGCATGGTCATGGGTCCTTGATGACTTAGGGTGGAATCCCTCTGATGTAACAGGGTGTAGATCCCTTATGGATACTACTAGAGTGGAATCCCTCTAACACACTAGGGAGTGGGTCCTCTACTTCTTGTTTACACCATCCTTCTATACGGATCTATGATAAGATATGTTTTGACGTATCTTTGGACTCATGAGAAAGAGGGATGGTTTTCCCACTGAGATGCATCCTAATGATGCAAACAAAAACCATACAGGCCAAACAGATCTTCCCAAAAAGGATAGTATCAATGTGTGGAGATTGAGTCCCTTTGACTTGTGCATTCAGGGAAGACATGAGGGATGTTTATAATCGATGGTGGTTACTTCTGGAACTATTAGAAACTATTTTCCTAGTCTGAGCTGTGAGATGGAGACCCCCTTACTTCTTTGTTTATGATTATTTTATAGAGAATATATATATATATATATATATATATATATATTGTTATTTGGTAACCACTTCTTGAGTTTCGGTTACTCTCCTTCCAGGAGAGGTGAATATGTTTTTCATAGAATGGGGGAAGAGCCCCAAAAATATATAAAATCAAATCCTATTTTCAAGAATAGACAAAGAGAAAACCCATTATATACACAATGACAACAAATCTAGAAGAAACAACCCAAATGGATGAAAGAAAACCAAATTGATCAATGAGGAACAAAAGCCAACGGGAAAGAAGAGAGTTTCATCGCCCCCCTTAAGAGAAATTGCAACCGTGAGATTGTAAAATTGAAAGTGTTTCCCCCTACCAAGAAGTTTCACCATGTTGGAAACACAATGACATGAGAGGTAAAGATGCGCAGGTTATTCCATGTTCTTTTCATGTAGAGATTTTCATGGTTAGACAAATCTACTCTCCTGCTACAGGAAGAGAAAACTAAATGAGAAGATCATCTTCTAATTATTTGGAGATCCTTGTGTTTGGATTATCTTACTTTTACTCTCTTATTAGGTTGAGATGTACTATTTCATTTTACCTTTTTCTATCTATTGGTTTCTTATTTATTGTATCTCTTACTTCACCCCCTTCGCCTTTTTGGGTTGTCCTACTAAGTATGTTTATGTTCACCCTTTCATGGGATTTTCCTGAACATATCATGCCATATGTAGATGATGGATCAGTTGATCATGACTTCAAAAGATCATAAGGATACAGGGTTCTCGGACCACGTACGATGGTTGTATCTTGAGATCTAGGAGTAGGGCTCTCATAGATGTTTTACTTTTCTTGTTGGGACACTTTTCTGGTTGGGCGTGTATTTTTTTCCCTTTTCCTTTCAATTTACTTTATATCACCTATAATTGTACTATTTATAGGTTGATTCATGTTTTTGGTTTATATATAGAAGTTTTGTATCTTTATTTACTTTTCCTATGCACTTTTGTAACTAGTTGGACGCATGTGTGTGTAAAGGTTCTTAGGTAAAGACCTCCCCGAGTTTGTTGTGCCTTCAGCATCTGTCGCCACCCTCTAGCCTATGTAGGTGTCTTGTGGTAGTTACGTCTCATGCATGGGCATGGGTTGGGTCATTACATACACCATCACGCAATTCCATCAAATGGGATACACAATCATCGATTATGTGTATGGAGGACTACCGCTTCACGAACTGATGTTGTTCTTTCTTCCTTTACCACCTCTAAAGGTTGAGAATAATGATGGACATATTATTATTATATTATATATATTATATTTATTATTTTTTATTATTCTGGTATTATTATATAACATATACTTTGATGTTTCCCATTTTTTGTGAATACGATAACTTCATTTGTTGATGTGTGAACTACTACCTCCTAGAAGCGATGTGATTCATTCACGATTTACATGGAATTTATTATATATGGGATTAATAAAAATATGTGATATATAAGACATAATAATTCTACTATAAATAATATATATATATATATATATATTTTACTTTTTTTCTTTAAAAATGCGATAAGAAAATGGAAACAATTTTCATGAGTATGTACGACCTACTATCTACATGAACAGTGTATTTAATTTCATATTAATATATTTTATATATTATTATAAAAACTTATATAATGAATATATAGGATACGTATATCATGTTTTTCAATATTTAAATAAAAAAATCAATATCTATGTAAGAGGATCAAGAATAAAAAGTCAAAACACATACAAAAAACAAAGTAGTTATTACCATAAATGTAACTTTAACATGAAATTGTTAATAAATGGGTAACATAAAGTCATAATAAAATAATATAAGGAATTATATATATAAATATTGTTCTTTTTTAGTTTTATAATAAAATTATATTTATTATACAGTATTCTTTAACATGTGCAAAAAAATTCAAGACTTAAGGTAATAAAATCTCATCTCACCTTTTTTATATTCATTAGATACAAGCCATATTTTCGATGAGCCATACTATTGGGGCCCATGTCATGACTCCCCAACCCTACCTCCAATAGGATAGGGGTTTCTGACTAGCACGAAGTATAAATTTTACTAACATGGGAGGCATTTATTAAGTAATTGTACATACACACACACATCTCCAAGACCACAAACCATGAAATGTAAAACCTACCAATGCACAAAATTCATGCATACTACTATAACCAACCAATATAGTACAATGAAAAGTAAAATGTGGAAAAATAAAATGGGAAAGAATACAATCCCACCAAAAGAAATATTCTTCCAACTACATAGTCCAACCTGTAAGAAAACAAGATAGGTACTGGGATTGCTGCTCAAAGTCGTAGGAACACCTCAACTTGTCTGAAACTCCCAAAGCTCTATTGGGTCCTGGTCCACCCTGGAATCCATCAAAAGGTCACTCTTCTGCATAAGACATGACATGTTCTGACAAAGCCCATGTAGGGGTGAGTATAATAATACTCAGTAGAACACTTGTTGGGAACACTCTGTGGATAAGTTGTATTTGTTGTCAACAGGTGTCAATAATGGACATAATGAAGAAAGAACTCCAAAGTAAATGGAGATTGATTGACATAAAGATTCCTAGAAAATTGTTATGGATTAATATCATTGTATTCCATTCTTTTGAAATTATCCATGTTGATCAAATCATACATTTGTTTCACTGATATTAAAGTCAAAAGAACTTGTATCAAAGTGTGATACATAGTTTACAACATTGAAGTATCATCAATTGAGGATGATTGAATTGTTATTTAGAATTAAAGTTCCAAAAAGAAATGGTAGAGGGGACTTGAAAATTCTATGAGTGATCATGAAAGAAGAAAATATTCATATAATTTTCCTAAAGTGGAAAAGATTAGAGAAGGATGTTTTAAGAAGAAGAAAATAAGGGAATGCAATGGATTTGAATTTGAATAAGGGGTCAGGACTTTGAGGTGGCCATGCATTTACACTTAGAAGAATATTTTTTGTCTTACTTGAAAAATATGGCCAAATCATAAGCTAGAGAGCCAGCATTCAACCTAAGGCATGTGTAGGACCACTTGGGACAACTGTACCCATGGGGAAGCCAGGGCAAGGCTAGGCCTGAGAGTGGAAGAGGACACATATCTCGCTCATAGAGTGTGTTCCACTATGTGGGGTGTAACGGAGGAAAGGAGGCATAGGTTGGGTGTAGATCATGCCCATAGAGAACTAGTATGGGGCGGTATTAGGAAGGGGGAGAGATAATTTTGAATTGATGCTAAGATAGATTGATTGATAAACTGCGGCCTCCCCATGTCTCTGTTTCATTGTGGGACAAAGTTTTTAATTAAATGATCCATTTCATCCACTCATCTCAGCCCACGTCTTGATCGACCGTTCAATCAATGTGGAACATGTTTTAAAACTCTTGATTGAATCGTGGTCAACCATCATCTCTTGTGGCATGAATATGAACCTAGGCTGTCCGATTGACCTCGTGGCTTTGAACCAGTCGCACTGTCGTCCTCCTTCGCTGCTACTCAATGACTTCAATTCCTTCTTGCTATAGATGTTGAAAATTTGTTCCCGAGCTGTCCTGCCTTACCATTTTTACACTATAATCCTTTTTTAATTGCATCGAATCCATGCATGAATCTTACGATGATCATGCATGCGTAAAACGTGGAGAAGAAGCTTCAGCCGAGGCAAACTCAGTTGTCATGGAAATGAGGATCCATTTGAGATTCATGCATGATATTCATGCAAACGAATCGTGCACATGATCTTTACTACATGCATGAATATAGGATCTTGTATTGAAAAGGAAAAAACTTGAGGATCATGACATATCTTCACCTGCGGTTATAAAGAATTTCAAACCCCACAAATCCTGAGCATTCAAACCATGGTACCTACAGATTCTCACATATATTGTGGATTAGGAAGTGGTCCTACCCTCTCCTATAAAATTAGGATCTCAAAACAAGAATATATGTTGCTCCCACATACCTAATATCTCCTGTTTTCAAAAAATAGAGCATCTTCATGTGCACCATTTTGCGAAGAGAAACCAAGAGTTCCATGAGCCTTATGCTCTGTGATGTATAGTTATCATGAGTGGTTGATGAGTTCTTTAACTCTCAATCCAGTTCACAAAGTAATGATACCCATAAACACATGATAGGTTTTCAAAAACCCTTATTGTACTTCACGAATTTTGCGCCCTCGTGAGCCAGTGATTGAGCCTCTGTCTCTCACTAAGAGTTTCAAAGAGGAAAATCTTTTTACCTCATGAAAAAAGGATAACCTCACATCCTTTCATGAAGAAATTGACTTGTTTCCACCCTATTTTCATGAGGATAAGAAGGAAATTCTTTAGCTTTTCATGTTTATACCCTACTGTTAGTAGGGGTTTGTGTTTTGGTGAAGAAGGTGACTGCAAGAGAAGTCTAACACACATGCATACATGCATGATCTTTGTTTTAAGAATCCCAAGGCAATGCTTGAGTGTTTGAAGAATGATTTCTCATGAGTCAAAGGGTTCACCCATTCAGGTTTGATAAACATATACATATAAACTTAAAAAAACTCTAACTAAGTGTAAGAGGAAGAAAGAAAAGAAAGAAGAGGAAGAGGAGAGGAGGCCAAGAGTCTGTGTACTTAAAGAACTACACCCATTTAGGTTTGAAGAAAAATTCAAGAGAGAATAAGAGGATATTGTGTTTTTGCATGCATGCACTTATGAATATACTTAAATAAAAGAACCAAAATAAGTGTGTGCATGAGTGTAAAGAAGAAGAAGAAAGATAGGGAAGAGAAGGTTCAACATATATGCCATATTCATGATCACATGCATTTATGAACAAAGCAAAATAAGAATTAATTTTGATGATGAAAAGTTAGCTGATCTTCATTTCCTAAACATTCACAAAGTTGTATGTGATTCAAGACAAGAAATAAGAAGAAGAGTGCATTCGGTTATTGAATTGTAGAAAATGTAGTGTAGTTTGTTTTTCACTCAAGAACAATAAAGATAATAAGATAAGAATTTCTTACCTACTGATTTTCAAGTAACCAAGTAAAGAGAACTAAAGAAGATCAAGAGTAGAACCTACCTTTTGAATAAGGAAGAATACTTTCTCTTTAGGCAGTATAAATAACTAGAAATGTAGCTTCAAGTTGGACTAGGCTATCACCATCATAGGGAATAGGATTGTTTCCCACCACCATACAAAGTGTAGGGACTCAAACTAACTAGATAATTGTTTTCCTAGTCAACCACTATAAAATAATATCACTTTATTTTGGATAATCCATGTACTGGTCATCACCATACATGGAAAGGACTAGCTACTCACATTGAGTAGTAAACCTTGTAAAAATATTGTGTATGTTTTTACTGCTTTCTATTATTTCATGTGATAGGGAAAAGATAATAGGAGAATCAAGATCCTAATAGGTCTGGAGGTACAGGGAAAAAAAGTTGGGATTGGTTTAAAAAGTCCCCAAAACTGATTCACTCCCCCTCTCAGTGATAGGTATATCCCAAATCGGTCCTCTCAATTGGTATCAAAGGGAGGTTCACCTATGTTTTATTCTCTATAGTAAAGTTATTATCTTTTGAAGACTTTTGTTCCTTTTTTGAGTTATCAATGAAGTTCAATTTCAGTGAATATTCAGTTGTCTCTGAGTAGAAGAATATATCTACCAAGACTATGATGAATAGGGAAAATAAGGAGAAGATAAATTTGAAGAATAATTCACTCTTATCTAAAGAATATGAAGCATATGGATCTCCATTCCTTGATGAAAATGAAGGCCTATCAGATATAGAAAGTAATGAGAATGTGGCTCAAAATTCGATAATGAACATGGACAACCTTCCCAACTCAAATGATTAATATATATGTCTTAGTACATTTAAAAATTATTATCATTATGAAAATGCTAGAACAAGTGGTGATGATCAATCTACAACCACTAAATAATTATTGGTTGATATATTAAGAATGATTATACATAGTATTATTGAAAAAAATGGATCCCTTGTTTCTAGAGTATTTCAATTCATGCAAGAAGATATCACCCAGCTGGAAGAAGAAACTAATGTTTTGGAGAAATTCCTACAAGAAAATATTGATTAATGTCTAAAACTCTCCAGATAGGTTAGAGCCTTTGATGAAAAAAATAGTGAATTTTAAATAAGTTCCTAAAAATGGATCAAAAAAATTGAGGAGAAATAAAGAGTCAATAAGACCACGAAATAGAAGATCCATGCACTTGAAGATGAGATGAAGAACATCATTGAAGTCAAGGGTTTATATTTGGAATAAAACTCCAAGAAAATCAACAAACTTGACTCTTTGTTACAAAAAAAATTGAAGCTGAATGAATATGAAGTTGAAATATTAAAGAAGGATTATTAAGAGAAGATGAAAATTATTTAAAACTAGAAATTCATCCTCAATATGAGATATCTATAATTGTAGGATCAGTTGACCAATATTGAGAAGACATGTATTGAGTCTCCACAAAAGAAGGAAATAGTTGTTTTTGGAACTCAATTCTCATTGAATGATTCTACTATCAAAATACCTATAACATGTGATAAAAATATCATGGATTCACTCATTGATATATCACAACCAACTGAGAAAGTAAAGGTACCATCCATACCAACCAGTACTAATGTTTCTAAAAGTGCTTCTACAAAAAGTGCAGGTTAGAAGAAAAATTATAAACAAGTATGGATGGATAAAAGTGAGAATAAACCTACCACCATGGATAGGGTGGATATGGGAAAGATTTTTAAAGATATCCCCCCCAAAAAATAAAAACATACCACGAAGAATATTCAACAACCTTATAAAGAAGATGTTAAGAAATCATGTTTTTTCAATGCTGTTGTTGCAATAGATTTGGGAATTGTGCACTGTATTGTGGGAACAATCCCTTAAATGTAAAACCATAAATAAATCCCATCTCAAGGGGGAGAAAGATAAAGAAGAAGAAGAAACATCCACAGATCCAGAAGCATCTACATAATGCAAACATATTTGGAATTTTAGATAACATATGTGATGTATTAAATAGGAGTGGTCACATGAATTATGCATATTCATTTCAATAGGTTACCAAATATGAGAAGTCATTGGATTCTAAATCCAAGAAGGTGAAGGGTGGTTCATCCAAAAGAACTACTAAGAAGGATGCCACTCAGAAGAATCCATGTAGAAGATCCAATCTTGATGCCTCATTCTCTAATGATATATTAGTGGATTGGCCAAATGATTTGGAAATAATGAAAAAAATGGAAGATTAATAGGCTAAGGCTAGTACTAAAAAATGAGATTCTAAATGAAGACAAATATGTTATGTGTGTGAGGTGAGACAAGGCTGGTCACACTGTTAAAAGATGATTTGAATTTACTCCATCCCAACAAGAATTCCTCAAGAAGATGAAATTTTCATCAGGAGATTATATTGCTTTTAACAAACATAAAGATATAAGATCAACACACAAAGATATGTAAGAAACATTTAGATCCACACAATCATAGTCTGCATTGATGATCAGTTGTGGAAGTGTTAAGAACAGAACATCTGGTTTGAGAAGATCATATCAACCTTGTTGTTCACATTGATGAAGCAAAGAGGATCGACCTTATTCCCTTAAATATTTGTGTATTGTATTTGTTCTTATCATACATGGAATTGAAGGTGATGCAAGATCTTAGGGGGAGAACCTGATATTTACTGATGAGAAGTGTTCCCTTGAGGGGGAGACACATGAATAAGCTCACATAGTCATTATCTCAATTAGTATCAACATCATTTGGTATAAAATTCAACCACTTTGATGATTTTATGAAGATCGTGTCATTGGTAAAGGTATGTTATTTCTTAATCTCTCATACTTGGTTACTCAAAATAAAAATCATTCTGTAAATGGGAGTAATAAAGTTAATTAGTTACATAAGAAGAGTGAAAGTTCTCCAAGTCCACTTGTCCTTCCAATTGTACTTCAATGTTTTTTATCGTTTTGTTGAAAGGAGTGCAGAAGTCTCAGGTTTATTATTTCATATCACACTTATTATCCTAAGCTTGGAATGAAAGTGGAAATACTTTGAAGACATTTACATGAGTTCTTATCTCATGAGGTGTCATGTTCAGTGGGTAATGGATTGATTTTTTTTTCAAATCAAATACTCTTGTTTTCTACACCGAGCATTGATCAAATAGACCTAGAGTGAAATGATTGATAGAACCTTTCTGAAGTATGGAATGATACCCTCTCTACCATGAACTTTTTATTTCTTTTCAATAAGGGGGGAGAGAATTAAAATTAATGTATGGGGGAGAGAAATAATTAAGAGGAGAGATAAGATTCTCATTTTGACATTGAAACATTCATTTTAGGAGAGGTATTAAGGTATTGAAAAAAATAAAAAGGGGGAGATAGTTGGGACCACTATATAGATAAGTTGTATTTATTATCAACAAGTGTTAATAATGGTCAAAATGATGAAGGAACTCCAATTTAAATTTAGATTTATTGAAGTAAAGATTCTAGGAGAATTGTTATTGTTTCATAGAATTTGATTCCATGCTTGGGAAATTCTCCATGTTGATCAAATCAAACATTTGTTTCACTGATCTTAAATTTCAAATAACTTGTATCAATGTGTGAAACATCATTTACAACATTAAAGTATCATTCATTGAGGAAGATTGAAGTGTTATTTGGAATTCAATTTTCCAAAAATAAATGGTGGAGGAGGCTTGATGATTCTAAGAGTGATCATGAAAAAAGAAAAGATTCATATAATTTTCATGAAGTGGAAAAGATTAGAGCATGATGTTTGAAGAAGAAGAAAAGAAGGGAATGCATGGGATTGGCATTTGAAGAAGAGGCCTAGACTTTGTGGTGGCCATGCATTTACACTTAAAAGAATATTTTTTGGATTACTTAAAAAATATGGCCAGCCCTTAAGACAGTCAACCAACATTCAACCCAAGGCATGTGCGGTATCATTGGGGTTAACCATGCACATGGGGAAGTTAGGCCAAGGCTAGGCCCAAGTGTGGAAGTGGACGCATATCTCACTCGGAGAGCGTGTACCACCATGCGGGGAGACACAGAGGCAAGGAGTCATAAGGTGGGTGTAGAGAACTCCCGCAGAGAACTAGTACATGGGAGTACTGGGGAGGGGAGAGAGAATACTAAACCAATGATGAGATAGATTGATTGATAAACCACAGCCCCCCCCCCCCATATCTCTATTTCGATGTGGGGTGAAGTTTTTAATAAACTGAAAAATCTCTTCTCCTCATCTCATCCCACTTCTCACTAATTCATTCGATAAACACGTCATATTTTTTAAAACTCCATATTGAATTGTGGCCAACCATCATCTCATGCCACGTGAATATGAACCTAGGTCGTCTGATTTCCCTCACGGCTTTGATCCAGCCACGTTGTCATTCCTCCTTCAACCCTTCTCAACACCTCCACTACCTTCTCATTAGAGATGTTGAATATTCATGCCTAAGCTATCCTACCTTACAATTTTGACATTGTAAACCTTGTTGGAGTGCACCAAACCCATGCATGCATCGTACAATGATCATGCATGCATAAAATCTGTAGAAGAAGCTTCGGCTGAGGAAAACACAGTTTTCACAGAAATGTGGATCCGTGAGAGATTCATGCCTGAGATTTATGCATGAGAATCATGCACATAATCTTGACTTCATGAATGAAGATAATATCCCACATTGAAAAAGAAGCAACACAAGGATCACGACATATCTTCACCCGTGGGTTTGAATAATTTAAAAAACCCAGAAATCTTGAGCTTTCAAAAAATTATTCCCTATATTCTCACATAGATTGTGGATGTGGAAGAGGTGAACCCCTTGCCTATAAAAGGAGGTGCCCAAGATGAAAAGGGATGCTACTCCCATGTACCTGAGAGATCCTATTTTCAAAAAAAATAGCATCTCCCTATGCACCATTTCATGAAGAGAAACCTAGAGTCCCGCGAGCCTTATGCTCTATAAAGTAAAGTTATCATGAGTGGTTGATAAGTGATTTTTAATCTCAATAAACTTCATGAAGTACCTGTAACCATAAACACATGATATTTCTTCCAAAACCCTTGTTGGACTTTGCGAAAGCCGCACCATTTTGAGCTAGTGATTGAGCCTCTGTCTATCACTGATCTTTTTGAAGAGGAAAATCAATGTACCTAATACACAAAGGAGAATTTCACATCCTTCTGTGAATAACATGACCCGTGGCTACCCTGGTTTCATGAGGAGAAGAAATAACTTCCTCAAGTTTTCATGTTTATACCTTACTGTTAGCAGGGGTTTTTGTTTTGGTGAAAAATGTGATTGCAAGAGAAGACCAACGCACATACATGCACACATGATCTTTTTTTGAAGAAGCCTTAGGCCGTGTTTGAGTGTTTGAAGAAGAAGTTTTCACAATTAAAATGGTTCACCCATTCAATTTTGATAAACATATACATATAAACCTAAAAAACACCCTAACTAAGTGTAAGAGGAAGAAGGAAAAGAAAGAAGAGGAAGAGGAAAAGAGGCAGAGAGTGTATGTACTTAAATAACTACACCCATTCAGGTTTAAAGAAACACACAAGAGAGAAGAAGAGGATTGTGTATGCTTTCATGCATGTACATGTGAATACACATAAATAAATGAACCAAAATAAGTGTGTGCATGTGTGTAAAGAAGAAGAAGAAAGTAGGGAAGAGAAGTTACAACCTATATGCCATATGCATGATCACATGAATTTATGAATAAAGGAGTAGAAGAATTAATTCAGATGATTCCAGGTGAGTTGATCTACATTTCGTGAACATTCACATAGTTTTATGTGATTAAATACAAGAAAGAAGAAGAAGAGTGCACTCAGTTATTTCACTGAAGAAGAGGTAGTGTAGTTGATTTTTAACTAGAGAATAATAGAGAGAAGAAGAGAAGAATTTGTTGCCTACTTCTTTGAAAGTAATCAATTGAAGATAACTAAAGTAGATTAAGAGTAGAACCTACCTTTTGAATAAGGAAGAATACACTCTCCATAGGTAGTATAAATAACTAGAAAGGAAGCTGCAAGTTGGTATAAGATATCACCAGTCCAGGGAAGAGGATTTTTTCCCACCCTCCTCCAAAGTGTAGGGAATCACACTGACTATAGAATTGTTTTCCTAGTCAACCAATGTAAATTCATATCACTTTATAGAGGATAATCCATGTACTGGTCATCAACATACAAGGAAAAGACTAGCTACTTTCATTGAGTAGTGAACCTTGTAAAAATATCATGGGCATGTTTTTATTGCTTTCTATTATTGAATGTGATAGGGGAAATATAAAAGATAATCAATATCCTTATAGGTCAAGAGGTATAGGGATAAAATGTTGGAATTGGTTTAGAAATTCTACAACACTGATTCACCCCCCTCTTAGTGATAGGTATATCCCAAACTGGTCCTCTCAACACCCAAAAAAATACAAAGAAATAAAAAAAGGTATAGTCATCTCATCAAATTATATATATACAATGGATATAACAAGAACATATCCAGATATTCTCAATCCCAGACCTGTAGTCTAAATGTAAGTCTCAATGATCTGCATACCCATTCTAGTTATTTAGTCTGAAGATTCCACGAATCACTCATCCGGGAGAATTCACTCTTGAGTCTGATAGAATTGATGAAGTATGTCTGAGAATTACTATTTCTTAGAAACTTCCATGAGAGATATATACACTGATATATCTAAAGAGATAATACGATACACTTGTTCTGAGATATCCAAATCTACGAGTGAGGAAGATCATGATACATGGATGAGGATCACATCCAAGGCCTTGATGTATACCACAACTCATCTGGATTTGTAACACCCTGAGCTTCCATGATACGCTTCTCATTCAATAATGCAATAGCTTGCATTGTACGCAACTTCGAGTTTTAAAACACTGCGACTAATCAAAGTAGCCGTTATGAATAGTAATAACCACTTTTTAAAATCATAGAAATTTTATATTTCAAAATGGATTTCATTTTTGTATTCGTAATATCGAAATTAGCCTATGTTGAATTTTTGGTATTTTTCCGAGAACTTCTAATTTTTTATGAATAGTGAAAATTACTTAAAAACAAATTTTTTAATCAAAATAATTTATAGTGATAAATTCTAATATTTAGTGGTTTTAAAGTATAATTAGAATATATTTTTACCATTTTATCCAATGGTGGTCATTAGAATTAATTTAACATTGAAATTGGACATAAACAATTGCCAATCTTTTGATATAAATTGTTTCTTAAAAACACGCTATTTGTTGTAACAGCGGGAATTAATTATAAAATTAATGAATGCAAATTATATGTTTGGAATTTTTTAAAATAGACATCATTTTTGAATTCGGAATATCAATTATAGCTTAGGGTGAAATTTTGTCCTTATTCTGAAAAACTTCAATTTTTGATGAATAGTGAAACCACTAAGTGGTTGTTAAAAACTGATTTTTCGTTAAAATGAAATATTACCACTTCTGTGATTTTATTTTCAAAAATCCGACATAAATGGTTTTCATTAAGAAGTAAAATGTGGTTCAATGAGATTAAAATAATTTTTTGGTGAATAGTAACTTTTAAGTTCTTAATCGCGATTAGAGGTAATTCGTGTAGTTTAAGGTAAAAATAATGTTTTAATAATATGAGATGAGCTTGACACTTGTCCTACTCCTATTGGATGAGTCATGGCCGACCAAGAAAACCCATGGGTCAACTTGGGGACCCCATGGAGCCACTTTGGTTGGAAAATGACATTAATATATATTTATTTAATGTTAAAATTAAATTGACACAAACATGAGTTGTTTTACTAAAATAGTTTTTAAGTGGGGTTACACAAGTCAATATTTTGACTATAAATATTCATTAGAAAGATAAAAAGATTTCCTAAATCATAGTATTTGTTTTATAATTTTTAGACATTAAATAAATTAAATTATGTATGACATCATTATGATGTAGCGATGACCTCATTATTTAACGATTTTAATAAAATGAAAAGATAATGTAAAATCCAAGGTTTACACTTGTCAAAAACCTATTGGATGAGTATATTTCGAACCCTTATCACCTTATTCTCGAATTATATAAGTGTGGGACCTCTAAAATCCGAAACCCATTTTATAATAAAGTGACTTTTCTTTACTTTCCAAGAGTTCCCCTCCTCTCCACTTATAAAAGGCCCCCACCTCTACCACCTCATTCACACTTTCAAGCCATTTTTCTCGGCCAACCTCTGCCCAAATACTCTCCCAACATCCCCCTCTTACTCCTAGAAGCCTCACTTTGGGAATAACTCTTCCCAAGGAAGCCTTTGGCTCAAATCAAAAAGAGTTACCCGATTTTGAGGTAATGTCTTCTCTAATGTTGTTTTGTTTTATTTTTCTTCTCCAACCCCATAAACTCATTTTATTCATTTCTTTTGTAACAACACCAGTATCCTCAATATACTCGTATGTTGTTATAAGAAGGATTAGAGCTACACTTACACACACCTACATCTCATGGTTAAAGAACATACGGTTTCTGTGGATGGCGAATTTCTGCCTCACGAAACGATGATTGTTCAACACTCATATAACACCTTCAAAGGTGGCCATTAAGATGTAACTATATTTATATATGATATATAATATGTTTATGTTTTACTTATGCTTCTGTATTTCTCATTTATGGCATAATTTATGATTTCCATTATGGGTAAAACGCGATAATTTCATTTTTGGAAGTGCGGACTACCGCCCCCTCAAAGTGATTTTAATCGTTAATGCCATATGTGGGATGTATAAAGGATGGAGTAAATGGTATTATACACTATATTATACTGGAATTATATTATACATTTATATCATTATGATTTCATTCCATTAAATACGAAATAGAAATGAAAGTAGTGTTCATCCGTACGTACGGCTTACCGTCTCCGTGAACGGTGGATTTCATTTCTTACCTCTAAATGTTACGTAATATTATAAATGAATGTATATACTGGATATATATTATATATATGACATCTAAATCATGAATATAATTCTGGAGATAATGGATATTCTACCACATAAACAACTTGTAATTATAAGAAGTTTATTGTTGACTCAAGTACCAAAGATCGACAAAACGACCATTATTAACTTAAATAATTACAGAATGTTCATATCCTTGTAATAAGTGATATAAAAAGGATAATGAAATTGAAAATGGTTCTTAATAAGGTATATATTAACTCTAGTTTATTATTCAGGAGGTTAAAGAACGGTTGAGTCAAGTCAGACACGAGGTAAGAGAATTTCTTAACCCAATTTCCATTCTTTGGGTTAATCTCCTACTTTCAAATTATGACATGATATTATTATGTCCTATATTGTATTTGTACTTTATTTATGTGTACTTATAGTTAATACACATAATATATCTATTTTAAAAATTATCTTTGTATGGGACTTCGTCTCAATCTCCTTTCATTGAGGCATATTTGGTTTTATACACAACTTTCTTTTATACGGTGTATAAACCCCTTTGACTTTTACGTTTATTCAAAAGGAATATTTTTTATACGAATAATTTTACTAAAAGAAAAAAAGGGAATGTTTTTCTTTCCATACTTATGTGGCGACAACGACTTCTCCGCCGCCGTGACCATTATTTGAGTTTCGGCTTCCTCTACAAGCCATCATTTTTTTAAAGAATAAATACAAAGTTTTAACTTTCATTTATTTTGGTATTGAAAATGGTTTTGAAAGGGTTTTTATTATATCAATGTGTTGTATTGATATCTTGTGATTGAAATGTGGAAATGTTATGTTTTTTTATGCATGTTTTATGTGAGATGATTATGTTATGGTTTATGATATGTTTAAACCTATTCATATGAGGAATGCATTGGACTTGATAAGTGACAGGTGGAGCCCACTATAGCTCCTCGATGCATCGGTAGGTCTCATGAGACAACTAGACGTGGAATTGGCCGAGGCCCTTTCCCCATTTGATTTGTGATTTTGGCCGAGGCCTTAATCATTTTAGACGTCTTGGCCGAGGCCTTGACAAAATGTTTCAGAATGTCTGGCATTATGAATTCCATCATTATGAAAGTGGTTATTGATATTGCATGTGATTATTCGACCAGTAGAATATCCATGTGAAGAAGTGAATGGAATTATCTCATTTTACTTTTTCCATATTATGTTGATGTTCATGTTTAAAAGGCTTTTGTTTTAGTTATACATTGCCTTAAATGTTTATGTTTATTGATGAAAGCTTCCTCAATATTGTTATCCTTACTGAGCATCTGAGCTCACCCCTCTCAATGTTTTAATATTTTCCAAGATGTGAAGAAGTATTTTATGTATGACCTGTAGGGATAGTCAGAAGAGGATATGAGTGTGGACTATGAAGACTTTGTTATTAGTTTTTCACTTTATGATGTAATGTAACATTTATGAATGTATCTAGTGTTTCCAAGGCTACTAAACTAATCGGTCTTTCGAGACTTGATCTTTTGTGATCATACCAATGTTACAAAGTAATGCACTGACTCCGGTTAGCTGGGGTCGGGGCGTTACAGTTGTTATCAGAGGCAGTTTAGTACAAACCTTGGAAGCTAGATTTAGATAAACTCTGATTAGAGCACATAGCCCGAAGATAGACTTTAAGGATTAGTATAGAAGAACTTCCTAGAATTTTGGTATTATAGAGATTTTGGGAGTTTTCCGAGCAATACATCCCTGTCTGGATACGAGCAGGTAGAGGCGGCTCTGGCACAGATGTACCTAGGGGTAAAACCCAAAAACACCTCTTTGAGCTAGACTCGAACGGGAACTGGTGCACGACAACGGGCCTTGCTGCACTCTTGGTTACGACACTCCCTGGGGATATGCTTAGGATAATTCCCATTTTCTTTACAAACCACTATGAAGGGTTACGAGTATATACTTCCTCAAAGAAAACATTTTTATAATTATGGATTATATCCATAATTAGTTCAATTTATGTTAAGTGTTTTACAAGTATGGAATTATGTATTTTGATTCATGAACTAATCTAGTTTATGCCATTATTTAGAAATGGCACCTAGTGGAAGGAATGGAAACCGTATCAATGCACGCACTCCGTGTAGGGATTTCCCTCCTGCTCAAGATAATTATGGTGGATCTAGTGATACAACTGGTGCTGATCAGCTTCTCACCGTACTGGGACAACTCACGTAGGTTATGAATAACAACCTTACTCGTATGGAGCACCCTGATCCCCAACGTGGAGGATCAATGTTAGACCGCTTCATGAGGCAACAACCACCAACATTTAATGGGGGTACAAATCCATTAGTAGCTGAGCAATGGATAAACTCCTTAGAGAAAATATTCCACGCCTTGGGGAGTAGTGAAAGGGAAAAGGTTATCATGGCAGTTTACCGCCTCACTGGAGATGTTGATCAATGGTGGTCATTGATTCAAAACACAAAGGAAGATGATGACATATCAAATATGGAATGGAGGGAGTTCAAAGATCTTTTATTAGAAAAATACTTTCCTCATGACCATAGAGCAGATATGGAAAGGCAATTTTTGAGTCTGAGACAAAAGGAGGATGATAATGTCGCAAAGTATGAGGCCAACTTTACAAGGTTAGCGAGGCATGCTGCAGATTATATACATAACCCAAGAAGTAAGATTGATTGTTTCTTTGATGGGTTAAAACCATTTCTCCGTCGATCTTTAATATCACAAACCTTCTCATCATAAAAAGATATTGTATCATGTGCAATCAAGACAGAAAAGGAATTCTCTAAGTCTTATGACAACAAAGTAAAGCAATAGAAGAAGAGAATAGTGGAATAAGAAACGGATAAAGGGAAAAAGGGAAAGAAGGATTTTCCATTATGCGATAGTTGTGGGAAGAATCACCCCGGTTCTTGCCTAAAAGGAATGGAAGTTTGTTATAAATGTGGAGAAAAAGGTCACCAGGCGCGTGATTGCAAGGGAAAGAAAGAGGCTATCAATGTTGAATGCTACAATTGTAGAGAAATGGGGCATTATGCAAATGAATGTCCTAAGCGTCAAGGAAACTTACCTCAGAAAAGGCCAAGGGATCAAGGACAATCTTATGATGTGACTACAGTTGAAGCGGAATAATTATTGTATTTGTGTTTTTGGACTTAAGAACTAGATTATGGTTATAAGAATAATGTGATATATATAAGGATTGTACTGTAGTACATGTTGTTTTCATTAAGGATTTAATATGATGAAGGTAATCATATTTTTAGTATGTTACAATAAGAGAAACTTTACTTTGTTTGGGGAATCTGAGGTTACAATTGATTTTGGAATTTAACGACCCTTTAGAGAATGTCTGGACGGAGGTATTTTGGATAACTATAAAGGTTGGAATGGATTAAGTTGATCTTTGGATAGTATTGTTTAAGGTTAAAAAAATTTATGAAGATTATTTTTGGAATATTATAATACTATAGTTTTAGAAAAAGGACAACCTGCAGGGTGGGGCATAACCCGTCGCGTCGGACAAAGCTGCAGGAATCGAACCCACAACCATAGTGCGGCAGGCCTTTATTTCCTACCACTAGCCTACAGGAAGTCCCTGGTTATTACAAAATAGTTTTACTAATCTAAATGATATGTGTTAATATTTGGAACCTTATACAATTAGGATAAATTGAATATTTTTGAGTTGTATTACATTTTAGAGTGAAAGATGGGTTTGTGGTAAAAATTTATTAAAGAATGAGAGTCTACATAACAAGTATTTATATTCCCTTACGTTCTTAGTAAATCACCTAAATAAATTCCTAAACTTTATAAAAGGTAACTCAAAACAAAAATGTTGTCGGTTAACTTTTCCTACTGGGGAATCAATGATCGTTTAACCAATCACAAGTTTGTGATTTTCTTGCAGTTAAACTTTCTCCTAATCCTGTTTTCTATAACTCTCCACCAGACCTTGATGGTTTGTTTCTCCTCCATATCCATATTTTCATAGAATCCTAGAATGGTCAATCTCGGGCGACCTTTGTACTTATCTTTCGATATTTTAATGTTATATTTTTATTAACCTTATTTCCGATGTGGGTTTTCCACAAAGGTATTTTCTATTTTCAACCTTTTATTTTCAAAGAAAAATTTTCAAATTGCGAGGATGCAATTTATTGAAGGAGGGGAGAATATAACACCCCGAGCTTCCATGATACGCTTCTCATTCAATAATGCAATAGCTTGCATTGTACGCAAATTCGAGTTCTAAAACACTGCGACTAATCAAAGTAGCCGTTATGAATAGTAATAACCACTTTTTAAAATTATAGAAATTTTATATTTCAAAATGGACTTCATTTTTGTATTCGTAATATCGAAATTAGCCTACGTTGAATTTTTGGTATTTTTCTGAGAACTTCTAATTTTTAATGAATAGTGAAAATTACTTAAAAACAACTTTTTTAATAAAAATAATTTCTAGTGATAAATTATACTATTTAGTGGTTTTAAAGTATAATTAGAATATATTTTTACCATTTTATCCAATGGTGGTCACTAGAATTAATTTATCATTGAAATTGGACATAAACAATTGCCAATCTTTTGATATAAATTATTTCTTAAAAACACGCTATTTGTTGTAACAGCGGGAATTAATTATAAAATTAATTAATGCAACTTATATGTTTGGAATTTTGTAAAATAGACATCATTTTTGAATTCGGAATATCAATTATAGCTTAGGGTGAAATTTTGGCCTTATTCTGAAAAACTTCAATTTTTGATGAATAGTGAAACCACTAAGTGGTTGTTAAAAACTGATTTTTCGTTAAAATGAAATATTAACACTTCTGTGATTTGATTTTCAAAAATCCGACATAAATGGTTGTCATTAAGAAGTAAAATGTGGTTCAATGAGATTAAAATAATTTTTTGGTGAATAGTAACTTTTAAGTTCTTAATCACGATTAGAGGTAATTAGTGTAGTTTAAGGTAAAAATAATGTTTTAACAATATGAGATGAGCTTGACACTTGTCCTACTCCTATTGTATGAGGCATGGCCGACCAAGACAACCCATGGGTCAACATGGGGACCCCATGGAGCCACTTTGGTTGGAAAATGACATTAATATATATTTATTTAATGTTAAAATTAAATTGACACAAACATGAGTTGTTTTAGTAAAATAGTTTTTAAGTGGGGTTAGACAAGTCAAACTTTTGACTATAAATATTAATTATAAAGATAAAAAGATTTCCTACATCATAGTATATTTTTTATAATTTTTAGACATTATATAAATTAAATTATTTATGACATCATTATGATGCAGCGATGACCTCATTATTTAACGATTTTAATAAAATGAAAAGATAATGTAAAATCCAAGTCTTACACTTGTCAAAAACCTATTGGATGAGTAGATTTCGAACCCTTATCACCTTATCCTCTAATTATATAAGTGTGGGACCTCTAAAATCCGAAACTCATTTTATAATAAAGTGACTTTTCTTTAATTTCCAAGAGTGCCCCTCCTCTCCACTTATAAATGGCCCCCACCTCTACCACCTCATTCACACTTTCAAGCCATTTTGCTCGGACAAACTCTGCCCAAATACTCTAACAACTTCCCCTTATTACTCCTATAAGCCTCACGTTGGGCAGAACTCTTCCCAAGGAAGCCTTTGGCTCAAATCAAAAAGAGTTACCCGATTTTGAGGTAATGTCTTCTCTAATGTTGTTTTGTTTTATTTTTCTTCTCCAACCCCCTAAAATCATTTTATTCATTTCTTTTGTAACAAAAAAAGTATCCTAAATATACTAGGATGTTGTTATAAGAAGTATTAGAGCTACACTTACACACACCTACATCTAATGGTTAAAGAACATACGGTTTCTGTGGATGGCGAATTTTTTCCTCACGAAACGATGATTGTTCAACACTCATATAACACCTTCAAAGGTGGCCATTAAGATGTAACTATATTTATATATGATATATAATATGTTTATGTTTTACTTATGCTTCTGTATTTCTCATTTATGGCATACTTTATGATTTCCATTATGGGTAAAACGCGATAATTTCATTTTAGGAAGTGCGGACTACCGCCCCCTCAAAGTGATTTTAATCGTTAATGCCATATGTGGGATGTATAAAGGATGGAGTAAATGGTGTTATACACTATATTATAATGGAATTATATTATACATTTATATCATTATGATTTCATTCCATTAAATACGAAATAGAAATGAAAGTAGCGTTCATGCGTACGTACGGCTTACCGTCTCCATGAACGGTGGATTTCATTTCTTACCTATAAATGTTACGTAATATTATAAATGAATGTATATAATGGATATATATGATATATATGACATATAAATCATGAATATAATTCTGGAGATAATGGATATTCTACCACATAAACAACTTGTAATTATAAGAAGTTTATTGTTGACTCAAGTACCAAAGATCGACAAAACGACCGTTATTAACTTAAATAATTACAGAATGTTCGTATCATTTTAATAAGTGATATAAAAAGGATAATGAAATTGAAAATGGTTCTTAATAAGGTATATATTAACTCTAGTTTATTATTCAGGAGGTTAAAGAACGGTTGAGTCAAGTCAGACACGAGGTAAGGGAATTTCTTAACCCAATTTCCATTCTTTGGGTTAATCTCCTACTTTCAAATTATGACATGATATTATTATGTCCTATATTGTATTTGTAATTTATTTATGTGTACTTATAGTGAATACACATAATATATCTATTTTAAAAATGATCTTTGTATGGTACTTCGTCTCAATCTCCTTTCATTGAGGCATATTTGGTTTTATACACAACTTTCTTTTATACGGTGTATAAACCCCTTTGACTTTTACGTTTATTCAAAAGGAATCTTTTTTATACGAAGCGTTTTACTAAACGACAAAAGGGGAATGTTTTTCTTTCCATACTTATGCGGCGACAACGAATTCTCCACCACCGTGACCATTATTTGAGTTTCGGCTTCCTCTACAAGCCATCGTTTTTTTTAAAGAATAAATACAAAGTTTTAACTTTCTTTTATTTTGGTATTGAAAATGGTTTTGAAAGAGTTTTTATTATATCAATGTGTTGTATTGATATCTTTTGAATGAAATGTGGAAATGTTATGTTTCCTTTATGCATGTTTTATGTGATATGATTATGTTATGGTTTATGATACGTTTAAACCTATTCATATGAGGAATGCATTGGACTTGATAAGTGACGGGTGGAGCCCACTATAGCTCCTCGATGCATCGGTAGGTCTCATGAGACAACTAGACGTGGAATTGGCCAAGGCCCTTTCCCCATTTGATTTGTGATTTTGGCCGAGGCCTTAATCATTTTAGACGTCTTGGCCGAGGCCTTGACAAAATGTTTCAGAATGTCTGGCATTATGCATTCCATCATTATGAAAGTGGTTATTGATATTGCATGTGATTATTCGACCAGTAGAATATCCATGTGAATAAGTGAATGGCATTATCTCATTTTACTTTTGCCATATTATGTTGATGTTCATGTTTAAAAGGCTTTTGTTTTAGTTATACATTGCCTTAAATGTTTATGTTTATTGATGAAAGCTTCCGCAATATTGTTATCCTTACTGAGCATCTGAGCTCACCCCTTTCAATGTTTTAATATTTTCCAGGATGTGAAGAAGTATTTTATGTATGACCTGCAGGGATAGTCAGAAGAGGATATGAGTGTGGACTATGAAGACTTTGTTATTAGTTTTTCACTTTATGATGTAATGTAACATTTATGAATGTATCTAGTGTTTCCAAGGCTACTAAACTAATCGGTCTTTCGAGACTTGATCTTTTGTGATCATGCCAATGTTACAAAGTAATGCACTGACTCCGGTTAGCTGGGGTCGGGGTGTTACAGGATTCACCTGCTAAGTAGAGGACCGATGTCTGATAGGATTGGTCGCATCAATAACACGACTCTACATAGGTCACAAGAATTCATAGAGTAACCTGCTTCAGGCCTCTGGGAGGGGACACCCGACATTATCTCAAATGTCTTGTTGAAGGGGTTCATACTCCTATGGATAGGAAATGATACACACTAACCTTTAGGGAAATGAGAAATGGGGAACCAACCCAAACAAAACTTTTCCAAGATATGGGGGACAAGGAGATAAATCCATGTATAAAAGAGTACATTGGGTGTATAAGGGTCACACATTGTATCCCCTGACCTCGGGTACTGCCTGTATATAACAGCCCATGTCAGAAGAACATGTCATGTAGAGAAAGGTATACATGGTGTAGAATGTCTTACACACCATTACCATCCATCTAAGGTCCACCCGTGTGCCTCATCCATGTGCCAGTACATGGTGTCAGCTCGTGTCCACCTAACAATACACCAGTACAGGGGGTAGCATGTGGATGTTTTAGGGGTGTGTTCGTGTCATAGTGTACATACAGTATACTCCACTCTGTATCTATGTATACTCTATGATACACACTGAGTCTTAGGGAAGGTTCCACACACCGTGTGACAGGTGTCACCTATCATGTGACACTTCTATGACGCCCAAAATCCGAGTCGCTGTTGAACTGATCCCACACACCATGTATCCTGAGATACACACCATGTCTCTTACAGTTTTTTAGAATCACTATTATTACTCCAAAACATTGTTTTATCCTCTGGTGCTTAATCTGATGGTTCGTTAAACTCAAAATTGTAGATCCATGGTCACCTCGCCCTTGAAACATAGATTCGGTAGGTTTCGAACCTTTGATCGACTCTGAAACCTGATTCTGATCATCCACACTAAGAACAAAAGAAGAATGATATATCTCGAAATACATTGAACCATATGTCCCCATCTTTGTCGCACCTCATCTAGATCATCATGATACAGGATCTACAATTTTAGATCATTGCACGGTGAATTAAATGCACAAAGATCCTTCGTTTATAATCCTGTAAAGAATGAAGAACACACAGAGAGAAAGGTGGAAGAAATCACATAAAAACTATAGGAATGAACATAGTAAATTTTTTGTTATGTCCTTGATCCACTCCCATTATAAAGATCAATAAACTAGATAAAAACAAAAAAAATATCCCCTGAATAAAACACACAATCACTCATCCCATAAGAACAGACGAACCACAGGTCAACCTTTTCATGGGTTGATCTGCGTTCGTCATTGAAAAAATGAATAGGAAATAAGTAAATAAAATCACATTCCCTACCTCTAGTTTTGGATAAATCTTTTACAAAGGATGATCGTGCTGCCATCGTCTATGAGATCCTCCAACTTTGTGGCACAATAATCCACGATCTGTTCTGTCATCGTCGTTTGTTGAGAGGTTTATCCAAGTGGTATCCTCTCCAAAGTTTACTGGGATTCGTCTAGGGTTATGAATTATAACTATGGGTCCCTACGAAACTACTTATTAAAAAGGTAAAATGCGTCTCTAAGTTTCCACAACGTCAAATAAAATAAATTAGTAATTTATTTTATTTCTTTAAAACGTCTAAAAATAAACTTTTACAGCGGACCAACATCGGCCAATGTTAAGACTTTCCTAAGGTAAAGTTGCTTCTATGAACATTATATTACTCTCATATTTTGGATTTGGGAACCTTTTTAGAAGTTATTAGACTTTTTCAAGAAAACCAATCATGCATTCTATTTAAAGTTTAATTTATTTCAAACATTTATTCTGAGAACCTCGGGCCTCAGAATCACACGTTGTATCAACAATTGGAATCAAATTAATTACATATAATATTTAAAATATATATATAAGACATTATATTCTCCCCACCTTTGGTTTTTACATCCCTAAAAATCCAAAAAACTAGGGTTATAGAAAAGGGTGTGGGTATTGTGCACGAATTTGAGCCTCCCGCTCCCATGTTCACTCTTGGTGATTCTCGTGTTTCCACTAGACATGCACTAATATAATCACTCGAACAAGAAGAATCATCTCCTCCTAATCCTAAATATCCACTGAGTACTTAGTAAAGTTCACTCCATCATTAATTTCTAGCTCGCCCCAGTCAATATGGGTCAAGCATGTACCTCCCCATCTGTGACATGTGGAGGAAATAATATACCCGGTGCAAATACGGTGGTAGAGATAGGTGCTACACCACCTCATCAACTCTACACACTATCTGAAAAGGGACGATGAACCTCAGAGATAATTTTCTACCTGATCCAAATCTATGTAACCCTCATCACGGTGAGACCGAAATGAAGACATTGTCTCCTTCCTTGAACTCCAAAGGCCTCCATCGTCTATCAACATAAGTCTTCTTCTTGAATTGTGTAGTCTTCATCTGCTTCTATATGATCTATACTTTCTTGGTAGTATCTCTTACCAACTCTAGGCCCATGATTGTTGACTCCCCTAAGTCTGTACAACAAATTGGTAACCGACAGAGTCGTTCTTACAAAGCCTCGTATGGTGCCATACCAATGGTGGAGTGGTATCTGTTGTTGTATAAAAACTCCCTAGTGGTAGGTATTCCTCCCAACTACAACTGAAGTCTATAATTCACTCCCAAAACATATCCTATAGTAACTTGATGGTCCCCTCCACTTGGCCATCTGGATGGGGATCAAATGTCATGATCAAGTGAAACTAAGTCCCAAACGCCTCTTAAAATCTATTCCACAATCGGGATGTGAAACAATCATCATGATCTAAAACAATAATTGATAGGAATCCATCAATACACACTATCTGTTGTATGTAGATGTTTACCAATCTCTCTATTGAGCTCTTCTCTTGGATAGCTAAGAAGTGGGCCGACTTGGTGAGTTAGTAAATAATCACCCAGATATTATCTTACCCCCTAGACGTATTTCATAAACCCATCATGAAGTCCATCGATATTCCATCCCACTACCATTTTGTCTCTTCAAGGGGTGAGGTAAACCTTCTGGAACCTGGTGCTCATCTTTTACCTACCGGCACGTAAGGCATCGAGAAACGAACTCTACCACTACCTTCTTTATCCTTGTCCACCAGAACTAACGTCATATTTATTGGAAAATTTTCACCACTCAAGGATGTATCACCAAAGGGGATATATTAAAATCCATTAGAACCTTCTATTGAACAACACTGGTACTACTATGAATCCTCTAAAAATAACGATGTGCTCCCTACCTTGGTAATATCCATTAAGAGCATGCCCTATGGAAATCTGAGCACGTAAGGTCTCATAGTTGATATCCCCAAATTGTACCTCCCAAAATATTTGTAAGAGTGGAGGGGTGAAAACCATCTAATGGAGGTAAGTTGAATCATCTCCATCCATGAAGGATAACTGTAACGAGGCCAACTACTCTGACACCTCGTCTAATAGTTCCGTACTAGATCTCCTGCTGATATAATAAGTCACCATGTTCCCCTTCCCAGTAGTATAGATAATCTCAAAGTCATAGTCCTGGAGTAACTCTATCCATCGCCTCAATCTCAAGTTCATATCCTTATGAGATAATATATACTTGAGACTCTTTTGATTGAAGTAGACGATAAATTTCTCACCCATCATGTAGTGTCGCCACATCTTCAATGCGAAGACTACCACTACCAACTCAAGATTTTCGGTCGCATAATTTTTCTTATGTGGCCCCAACTAGCATGAATAATATGAAATCACCACTTTACTCTACATCAAGACATAATCACTTCTGGTCCCTAATGCATCACATAACACTACATACTCGACACCCTCCTCCAATAATCTCAAGATCGGGGCACTCATCAAACTCTACCTCAACTGATGAAACACCTGTCGACACTTCTCCATACATACGAAAGCTTGTAACTTTAAATTCAAATCTTTCATCAGTGCTGATATCTAAGATAAATCAGGTATGAATCTCCAGTAATATCTTTCCATCCCATAGAAACTTGACACCTTCGTCACACTCCTAGGTGGATCCCATGCTAACACTACTTCCACCTTGGCTAGGTCCACTACTACTCCATCTACTGATATAATATGTCCTAGAAAGTGAAACAATTGAATCCAAAACTAACAAATCAAGATATTCCCATAAATATAGTGCTCTAAAAGTACATCCATAACCACCTATAGGTGTCTCACGTGGTCCTACTCAAACACTGAGTACATAAGGATATCGTCGATGAAGACCACCATAGATCGGTCTATGTATGGATAGAAGATCTGTTTCATGAGTCCCATGAACCCTAATGGGGTGTTCTTCACACAAAATGGAATCACCAAGTACTCATAGTGACCATATAGGATTATGAAATCCATCTTTGATATATCCTCATCCTGTACTCATAGTTGGTGATAGCCCAATCGAAGGCCAATCTTCACAAACTAGTGTGCCCCTTTCAACTGATCGAAGAGGTCATTGATCCTCGACAGTGGATACTTTTTATTCATCATAACTAATTTAAAGTGTCGGTAATCCAAAAAAAACTTAAATCTCTCATATTCCTTTTTTAAAAACAAAATTGGGTCCGCTTTGGGTGAAACGTAGGGTCTCATGAATCCCTTCTTCTACAAGTCCTCCAAATACACCCTCAACTCACAAATCTCTACAGAATCCATCTGATACGATGGTGCCGATATCAGTGTCGTACCAGGGTGTAATTTGATTCAGAAGTTGTTCTCCCAGTGGGTAGGTAATCCTGGAACATCTTATGTAAATACATCCTTGTAATCTGCCATTACTACTGGGAATTCAAAGCTCATAACATCATCTTCTCTAAGGTTAAGGCTAGAAAACTCATGTTTGATCAGATGCACCCACTAATGAATGATCCCCTCCTACGATGTCTGGGTTTCTTCTTCACCAACAAAGGTAAACATCATCCCATCATTGTGGGCACACCGCACCCTTCTCCTAAAATAGATAATATGGGCATGGACCGAAGACAGCCAATCCATACCAAGAATGGTGTTGTAAGGCCTAGATGCTTCCACCAAGAGCTTTCAACCAAATATATCACATCCAAGGGTAAGATCACACTATCAGAAAAGGTGTGTTATCATAGAGTCTTCTACCATAGGTGTCTCCAATCATAAGGGTCAAGTCAACAATTCTACTGGATTATCGAGGTCTCGTACAAGGTATGTGGAAAGAAAGGAATGACTAGAACCTCTGTCTATAAGTACAATAAATAATAAAAAATACATAGATCATACCGCATATCATCCATGGAGTCCCTAGGTCATATTCCTAAACTGCATGTAGTTGTCCACACCTCAGTCCTCCAGCTCCCTAAGCCTGGAGTAGACCTCTTAATGGTGGTGGTGGAGGAAGCATATCAAAATGCATGCCACCTCCTACAGCTCTCCCTACTCATCTTCCATGTACACCGCCTAGTGGGTCTACCTAATCTAATCATTACCTCTACCTTGGTGGTCCATCCACTACCACCCTGTCATCATCTCGATGGGTTGGACAATATCTAGCGATATGTCCTCTATCGTTTCATGTATAGTATCACATATCCCTAGACTGACTGGATCAAGCCTAAGAGTGTACTGCAGATCCACTATCCTGGGACCTTCTGTGACATCTCCCATGTCCTAGTTCAAGCGACTGATGTTGGTTTCCTATTGCTGGGGTCTCTGCACCTGCATTTTGGTTGCTGAATATCACTGGATGCTTCTTCTCCTCTAAGAAGCTCTTGACCACCAAATATTGCTTGATCACTCCATCATAAGTCAGAATGAACATAGGTACAAACACAAGCTCAGATATCCTGATGTAGACCTCACTTGAAGGTTTGATCCCTGAAGTACTAATCCATGTCCATGTCCATAGAGTACCTAGAGATGTTGGTAAAACTTGATGAATAGTCCGACACCATCAAGCTACCCTATTGGAGCTGAATAATCTCATGTATATGCACTACTCTCAATGTAACAAGAGATAACTACTATATAAAGAGTCATTCAAACTCCATCCATGAAAGAGGATCATTATCATAAGAATCATGGTCAAAATCCACAATCGACCTGCCAAACACTGAAGAAGTATTGTTTCCAGAATCACCGTCTGGTATGCTAGTGTCCTCACTAGACAGAAAAATCTTGTCACCGCCTCAAGCAATTCTTCAGTCACTTGAGGGTTGGTCTCACCTCTAATCCTGAGGGATCTCTATCTATAAAACTTATTGAGTGTGCTTGGCCTATGCTTCTTGTCTACTGGTACATCATGTACCATGTGATACCCCACTAATGGTGGTATAGATGGTGGACCACTTAGAGGTAACTCTTAGGGAACTGATCCTTATATCGAAGCCTCTTCACCGAGGGGGTAATCTTTATGATCGAGTTTCTGAATCCTAGCTGGTATGAATCACGAAGTAATCCTATAAGAAAACAAGGTGTACTATGGCCAATGAGTATATCTAGATAGATGACTCAATAAGGACACGAAAACCACAACCCATTCCTATATGATGCATGTACCATTATTGTTTCCCCCAACTAGTGTTCTCATGTACTGAGTTGAAAAGTATATTATAAGAGTCTTGGTGTATTGATACGTTGGACACCTGCACCAACATTGGATTCCTTGGCCTAAAAGCCGAACTTGAAACACTTAACATTGTTTCCCTAAACCAATCTCATAGACTCTCAGTCCTAAGGTAGAACTACCCACCTATGATATCACTCTATCTTGACACATCCCTGTAGGGCATGTGCCGCGACTCCCCAAGCCCGCCTCCAATAGGCCAGGGGCAGGTGACTAGCACCGAGTAGGCATGTCACTAACATTGGAGGAATTTCATAAGTACATGTACACACGCACACATCTCCAATCCCACAAATTCAGAAATTTAAAAACTACCATGGAACAAAATGTATGAATACTACTAAACCCAACAAATATAGTACAAAAAAAAGTAAAATTAAGAAAAGTAAACTGGACCATAATACAAGACCAACAAAAGAAAGGGTCTACCAACTAAAAAGTACAACTTTTAAGAAAACAAGATAGGTACTGGTAATACTTCTTGAAACTATAGTAACACCTCGTCCTATCTGAAAGTCACAAAACACTGTCTAGTTCTGGTCTGCCTTGGTCTCTGCCAAAAGGTCGGTCGTCTGCACAAGGCATGACACACATGAGAAAATATCATGTAGGGGTGAGTATAATAATACAAGTAGGACACCCTAAAACCCAAAAAGAAATAAATTAAGTAAAGGTACAGTTAGAACTATATAGTATATATCTACAGTGCCTATAACAAGAACATATCTAGATATACTAAAACTCAGAACCCTAGTCTAAAGGTAAGTCACAATGATCCGCATACCCACACTTAGGGATTCGGTTTGAATATTCCACAAAGAACTAATTTGGGAGAACTAACTCCTGAGTATGATAGCCCCGTTGGCATCCGTTCGAGAAGTACTGTTTTTCAGGAATCATCATGAGAGATATATACACTGATAGATATTTAGAAAGAATACAATACACTCATTTCTATAGAACCAGCTCCACGAGTGAGTAATATCATGATACATGGATGAGGATCACTGCCAGGGCCTTAGTGTATACCACGAATCATCTAGATTCACCTACTAAGTAGAGGAATGATGTATGGAAGTATTTTTCATATAGATAACCTGACTCTACCTAGGGAATAAGAATGGATAGATGATCCTACTTCATGCCTCTCGGATGGGACTCCTGACTCTATACAGATAGTCCTACTGAAGAGGTTCATACTCATGTGGATAGGAAATGATACCCACTGACCTTTAGGGGATTGAGAAAGGGGAAACCAACCCAAACAAAAAAAAAATCAATATATTGTTGACAAGGATATCAATCCATGTAGAAGAGAGTGCACTGTATGTAGAAGGGCCCCATTCCATGTCCCTTCACCTTGGGTACTGCTTGAGTAGAACGACCCATGTCATAAAAACATATCATGTAGGTAAAAGTATACATGGTATGTATAAAGGATTACATATTGTTCCCATCCATTTGCGGTCCACTCGTATACCTCATCCATGTGTCGGTACACGGTTTCAACCCGTTTCCACCTACATGTTCACCAGTACATAGGGTAGCGCATGTATGTGGTTGGGGTTTGGCCATGTGGTGGAGTAAATTTTGTTTACTCTACACCATGTCCATGTATCCTCTAATATACATTTCTAGACTCATGGAAGGTTCGACACATCATGTGACAGGATTCACACATCATTTGATGCTTATCTACCACCTGAAACCCTAGCTGCTGCTGAATTGGTCCCACACACTGTGTATCCTGAGATACACATTATGATCCTCCAAATTTTTTAGAATCTTTGTTCTTCCTCCAGATCTTTGGTTGATCCTTTGGTGCTCGATCTGATGGTCTTTTTCCTCAAAACTGTAGAACCATGGTCACCTCTCCCTTTCAACATCGATTCTATAGGTTTCGGGCCTTCGATCAGCTCCAAAACCCAATTCTGATCATCCACATATAGAACACTTAAAGAATAATATATCATGAAATACATTGATCCATCCATCTCCATCATCTTCACACCTCAGATAGGTCATCTTGATGCTAGATCTACGGTTTTAGATTATTGTGAGGCGAATCGAATGCGCAATGATCCTTCGTTCATAATATTTTCAAAATAAATAAATTATTAATTTATTTTATTTCTTTAAAACATCCCAAAATTAACTTTTGCATCTAATCCTCATTGGCTAATGTTAAGCCTCGCCTAAGGTAATGTCCCCGCTTCGGACACAACGGTACTCTCTGATTTCTGATCCGATCACCTATTTAGAAGTTATTCCACTTTTTTAAAAAACCCTCTAACATGTGATATTTAATGTTTATTTTATTTCAAAAATTTATTATGGGCACCCCAGGCCTTGTAACCGCACGCCGCCTCAATGCCTGGTCTCAAATTAAATTCATATAACATTTAAAACTAATACATAGAAAATCTATGACATTACAATATTCACCACTCGCTTATTTTTTGAGGTGTATATATTTACATATGAAATGTTATATCATTAATTTACATTATATAATGATATTATAAGTTTCAATTTATGTGATTCATTCATGTGGATCATGATTCAAAAGTTACTCAAGTAGTAAGGGGATTTCTAGTCTCACATTTATTTCTATGAGACTTATACAATATTCACCACAAGTTTCTTTTATGTAGTGTATATGATTCCCATTAATTTATTATATTATTTTTATCCTTAAATTATGGTTATTTACAAATACATTTTATTATATCCCTTTCATGGGTTTTATGGGTCATAAGTTACTAAATCGGTAAGGTAATTTTGTCTCAATTTGCCTTCTTTGAGACACATGTTATGTTATGCATCAGTATTATTTTACAAGGTTTATATACTGACCATATGGAATGTTTAATCATGATTCTACATGTTTTAATGATATTTTATGCTTCATGTAATGTTTTTATTTCATGGAGATTTTGATCCAATGTTACCAAAGTGGTAAGAGTTTATTTCTAAAATCTCATCATTTATCGAGATTGTTTAGTATTATGCTACAATTGATGACATATTATGATCCATATCTCAATAAATATCATGAATTTTCTTATCCTATAGTTAATCATGATACCATTATGTAATAGTACCATTTTTCTACTCTTTGGTACTTAAGATAATTAATTAAAAGTTTTTATAAAAAATAGGAATTTATTTCTCTCTTCAATAATTAATTTGTTTTATTCAAAAACCATGCTTTCTAAGAATGTTTTAAAAAATGTTTTTAAATTATCTTTTAAGATAATTTTCAAGAAATAGGCTTTTTTTAAATGTTTCTAAACTTTTTTTAAATGATTTTCAAAAGGTTCCTTTAAAAATTTTCTAAGGTTATTTTTAAAGAAAATGATTCCCATGATTTCAAAGCTTCATATATATGTTTTCCAACCTATTTTGTGTTTTAAAAAGTGTTTTTCAAATAATAAATTATATTTTTCTTAGATAATTTTTTAAATGTTTTAGAATATTACTTCATAAGTTTTAAAAATGGGTTTTAAATAAAAGTATTCTGAAAATGGTTTGTGTCTTTTAAAAAATGATTTTTAAATAATGTTTATTTTCCTTAAGAAATGTTCCAAGCATTATTTAAAAATATTTCTCCATATAAGATGAAATCCTTTGATATAGTTTGTTATTTACTAGGGATATGATCTAAGGACACCATTATTATTCCTTTTTTGAATGTTTTATGTTTATGATTAAAAGATATTTATGAAACATGTTTCTCTTTTATGGTTTATACCATAGTAAAATGATTATGAAACCCAATTATTTTCAAGGATTTTTCAATGATTATGAAACTTTTCACTTTTCTAAAGGTTATGATATGATGACATGTTTATGGTACCCATTTCATTAATGGGTTATGATGTGATAAATGTTTATGGTCTTGTGGAACACATATTTATAATTTCATTATGTGGTGGGTGGGACCTATATCTCCCTCCAATAAATTGGGTAGAGATTTATATCTCACTTGATAAGGATGAGAAACAGGTCGAAGAGATTGATCTGTAATGGGAAACAAGTTCATCCTGGTTAACAAAGGGAAATAGGTGTGTCCTTATTAACTATGAAAAACAGGTGTGTCCTGATCCACTATGGGAAGAAGGTGTAATCTGATCCACTATAATGAAAGGACTATGACTGGGGATAGCAGTGTGCCCCGCCTAGTAGGTGCATCCCCCATGAAGTGCCAGGATAATTTTTGGCAATGATCCTTTAATTATACATAATAATTTTACATGTTTATGTGTATTCCACAAATTCCATGTATTATGCCTTTGTTATGCTCTCATGAATCACATTAATTGATTATCTTATGATTCATGTCTTTTGAACTTCAAATTATTATTCCATGATTCATGATTATGATCTTTGATATATAAGGTACAATTTTCAAGTGTTATTATCATGTTCTCATACCCTTATATTCATCTTATGAATATGTATCTCTTTTTTCTACTTACTGAGCATTTAAGCTCACCCTTTATTATGTTTCCTCTCCTAGAGTTATAAAGAATGGTCTTAAGTTGGAGTACTAAAGGGGGAGATATTTACAAGAGATATTGATAATATTTATCCAAATTAAAAGATTGTGTTCCATGTTTCCAATGACACTAAAATATTACGTTCCTCGGTCATGTACTTTTATAATGTGTTGAAAAATGATCTAAAATGATGTAATATCCATGTATGTTAAGCCTGCATCACTATAGTTGGTATCAAAGGAGAGATTTAGTCAACCATTGGAAATTAGGATGAGAAACATTTAGTGTGATCCCTGTTTATATTTATAAGGATATGTCTAGGGATGTCTCTTAGGAAAAGTCTAAGGATGAGTGATAGTTTAATAAAATGTACTAGAATATTGATAAAATATTGATAGAGTGGTTTCTAGGAAATTAAATCCTTATCATGTTACTACAATTGGATTTATTATATGAATATGAATATTTTTTAAATAGAATGACACAAAAAAAAGTAATTATAAAGGGAAAATGAAAAGTTTAGTTAATACAATTGATGAAAAAAATGGCCTCTCTAAGGTATCATCGATAGTAAAATTATTTAGATGGGGAAATTATTGAAATTATTTAAATAAATATATTAGGGGAAATATCTTGAAGGAAATATGAAAGGTTTTAAGAGTAATGATCTTTCTGATTATGATGAAGAGACCACTAGTTACATATGAAATGTATGTTCTTTTATAAGAGTACTTTTTATAAGAATGATTAAATTGAGTATACATTATTCGCAATTCATATATTAGGAACTTATTATTAAGGAATAAGATAATGAATTTTTGTAATGGATTAAGGTAGAGGTGGAATTATCGAAGTATTAATGTATTTGAATTCAAGGATTCTATTATATGAAACATGAATTATATAAGGATTGTTTTTATAAGTTTTTATTTAATGATTTTAAAGAATATGTTAAATAATACTAATTAACTAGAAAAATAATTTACTAGCATAGTTGAATTAAGGGAATGGAAACCTTAACATGTTTTTAATAATGAGATAATGATATTAAGTATTGATAAATAGATGATGATATGGATAAAGTAAACTGTATAGTATTTATGAACTCATGACTAATAAATGATTTGTTGAAAAAGTGGTTTATGCTATCGTTGATAAAGTTTAAAACATTTTTGGATATAAGGAATATATCAAATAATATTTCTAATAAAAATCAAGCATGTTTTCAATAAGGATTTGTGGTAATTTAGGTTATTACAATTTTTCAAGATAGTACATAATGAAGGTATTATCATGTTTGGTATGTGAAAAACAAGAACTAATTTATGATATATGGGTGACCAATGTTAATATGATTTTGAGAAATTTAGTGACCTTATTTATAAAGTTTTTTATTCTCATATTTTTTAAGGGTTAAAAGTTTAAACATTTCTGGAAATTTTTAAGTTAAACTTTGGATAAGGTTTTAAAGATTAAGGTATAATCTCGCTATATGAGGATTTATGAATATTAGATAACATGTCCAAACCATTTTTTTGTGATGTTAACTAAAGATAAGTGGAATGAATTATCATTATATTTATGGATCTCAAAATCTGTTAGTTCTTCAAGAATTACAAATTCACCTTCATTTCATAGAGTAAGAGATGAAGTGGGAATTGATCAAGGCACATCCAAATGGTGAGACTATTCATATAGAATAAAATGAAATCAATTATGTATATATTATTGTGAAAAAATTATACAACTCTAGGAACAATCTCTTGAAAAAAATTGTTATCCTAGTTGCTTCTTTTCTAATGAATCAAATGGACCCTTAGATCATCGAAGATTTATGGTTTTGTGATCGTCAACTTTCTCTGGATCACCCACTTCTACTGATCAATGTTCTCGATCACCCTCCATTAGTATTTTAATTTTATTTTTCTCTGTTATATCTACGTTTTTACTTTCCACCTATTTTCTCATATGTGTAAACCTAGTTATGAGTTTCTTTGGGTAACCATTAAGTTTCCAACCTTTCCTTGTTAAAGGAAGTTTTATTATTAATTTTTGTGATGCGGGTTCCTATGAAAGGAAATTTAAAGGATTTAAACATTGATGACCCATAATAATTTCAAGGGATAAATTCATTTTATGGGGTGTAGAATGTAAAACCTTGAGTTTTATGAATTTTTTTTGAATAAATTAAAATTTATTAATGGATTTCATTGCATGATACATCATGTTAAGATTTATTTATATACAACCCCAAAATTAGATTATGCTACATGAAACACTTAGGTTATCTTTTTGTGACTTAAAAATCATGTTTGTATTTTGTTACACAAAATGTTGAGTTCCTTCTATAGCTTTCATTACAGGCAAGACTAGGTTTTACCGAACTAAAAAATACAATTATTATTATAATTAGCATATTATTATAGTTATCATATAGATGTTTGAATGGTAGATATGAATAATATTTACTAAATTAATAAACTATGGTTTAATTTTTTTTATAAAATTTATTCTTTAGTTATCAATTAATTATAAATGAAAATAAAAACTAATTTAATATAAAGGATGTGTTGAAAAACTATTTTAATGCCCATAATGGTTCTTTATATGAAAAAATTAAATTAATCACTATTAGTGAGAGATATTAATGAAATTTATATATTATAAATTTAACCAAATATTTTTTATTCATCTAATATGTTTGATTTATAAAAAATAATAATCAATCCATTTTAAGGAATAAAAAGTTGAATTATTCTAAAAGGCTTTTTACCGTATTTTAATGGAATACTTATTTCAAAAAAAAAATTGGAACATTTATATTTTTTTATGAAAAAATAAACTTTATTTTATGAAATTTTAATATAAAAATATAATTTGGGTGAATTTTTAGTAATGTTCTCAGATGTTTCATTTATTGATGAATAGTGAAAAATATAAAATTGTTATTGAAACCCACGTTTTTATCTAATTTATTTTTTTAGTTAAATTATATTTGAAATTTGTTTTAAAGTATATTTATATAAATAATACTTATTTTAATATAATTTAGTTCATTATAATCAATTCCACATTGAAATTGGGTATAAAAACATTTCAATCTTTTGAACATTTTCACTTTAAAACCCGTTGTTTCGTCCCGACTGTGGGATTATTTTAAATTAATTTCATCAAATTATGTGATTGAAATTTGTAAAAATGAATTAAATATTTTTATTGACCATAATTTATAATTTATAATTTATAATAAGTTCAAAATATTTTTTAACTGAAGATATTAGTTAAAGCAGTATAAATTAATTTCAACAATTAAGAGAAAAATGAATCTACCAAGGGACTAAACTTTATCTTAAAGGAAAAAATAACCTTAAAAATTTTACACAACCCATTTTATGGAAATATTTAGAAAATTTCCCATATTTTATTATAAATGTAATATTATTGGAGGTACATGATGTAAGGGAGACCCCTCAATAATGTTTACTGTTTTGTATTTACAAGAATTCCACTCCTCCTCTACTATAAAAGGATACTCACCCCCTCACTTATTCACACATATAAATCCCTTTGTATCATCCAAAACATACCAAAATAAGTTCCCAAAATAACTAATCTCATCCAAGAAGACTCGTTATTGGAATAAATCAAACCAATGTTGTCCTTGGGTGCATACTAAAAGGAATCACTCGAAAGAGTGAAAATGTTCTTCAGTGAGCACTTTCATTTTAGTTCTTTATGAACCCCTTAAATTTATCTTCTATAAAGATTATATAATAACCTAAGAATAAAAAATATACTGATATTTATTTATGTTAATGGTAAAACCTACACCCTTACACACTTCCATAAAATAGGATACATAATCATCGTTTGTGTGTACGGCAAACTACCGGCTAGCGAACTGATGTCATTCATTCTTCCATTAACACATCTCAAGGTTGGGGATAATGATGGAAATAATTTTTTATATGATATATATGATATATATTATGTATTATTGATTATATAATTATTATAAAACACATACCTTCATTCTTTCCATTTTTTGGGAATATGTTAACTTCATTTGTGGACGTGTGGACTACCGCCTTCTCAAAGCGATGTGATTCATTCACATTTTACATAGAATGTATTGAGAATGGGATTAATAAAATCTTGTGATATATATGAAATAATAATTATAATTTAAAGATAATATATATATATTTATTTTTTATTCTTTGAAAATACGACAATAAAATTGAAACAGTGTTTATGCATATATACAACATATCGCAAAATCAATGGTGTATTTCATTTCATATTTATATATTTTATAGATAATTATAAATAATTATATAATGAATATATATGATATTTATATCATTTTTTATATTCTAAAAATAATTAAATCATTATCTAAGTAATAGGATCAAGAATAAGCACACGAGCCTCAGCCCAGTTGGTGAGGACTCAGTATGTACATCCAAGAGACCCGATATCAAATCCAGGTGGAGAAATATTTATGACTATTGTAGCAGAAATTATCAGGTATTGTTCGGTGATTTAGCAGCCAAAACAATTCATCTTTTTGGTCTTTCAGGCCCCTATTTGGTCATTGGGTCTTTTAAGGACTTCAGGCCACACAAGGCCTTCGGACCAGTAAAGCTTTCAGGCCACCTCAATGACTTAAGGAAACCTCAAGGCATTCAGGACACCCCAAGGCCTTTAGACCACATGAAATTTTCCTAAATGGACCAAACAGACTCTACAAAGAAGAATGCTCTAGATGAGGATTCAAGAGAAAAGAGTATTCACTAGAGCAGAGCTAATAGATTTTGAATAATAAGTGTATATGGAAATTTCCATCAGGACCATCATGTGCATGCATGGTAAGCCTAGATGAATATCCATGGTTAGGTGGAGAGATAACATCATGATGTAGATGCTTTTCATAGTCTGGATAATTTCCTCTAAGAATTTTGGGCAGGCCATGTAAGGGTTCCCCTTCAACCCTTAAAATGTAGGAATATCAAAAACTAATAAAAATAGAAGGTCTTAGGGCCATTCGAAGGATCAATAATAGAAATCCAAAACACATATGAAAAACAAAGCGATTATTTCCTGAAATGTAACTTTAAAATGAATTTTCTTTATAGAAGGGTAATATAAAGTCATAGTAAAATCAATTATGGGATGATATATAAGAATATGGTTTTGTGGTATTTTTATAATAAAATTATATTTATTATAAAATATGTTTCAATTTTTATTAATAAATTCAAGATTTAAGGTAGGATAATTTTATCTCACTTTGTTTATATATGTGATATACATTCCATATTCACTATTCGCTTCTTCTTTGTAGTGTGTATACTTCCCAATGACATATTATATCATGAATTTAAATTATTTAATGATATTCAAAGTTTAAATTTATTTTATTCATTCACAGGGTTAATGATTCAAAAGTTACTTAAGTAATAAGGGGATTTTTAGTCTCACTTTTATTTCTGTGATACTTATTTTATATCCATAGCTCGTTTCTTTTATGTGGTGTATATACTGTCTATGAATTTATTACATGATTTTCATACTTAATTTTAATGGTATTTAAATATAAATTTTATGATATAACTTCCATAGGGTTTACTATTCAAAAGTTTCCAAATTGTTAAGGTAATCTTGTCTCAATTTTTCTTCTTTGAGACACTTATTATTTTATGCACTAATATTCTTTTACAAGATGTATATACCACCCCTTTAACATGTTAAATAATTAATGTAATTTTTTTCATGATATTTTATGTTTAATTAAATTTTATTATTTCATATGGATTTTGATTCAAAGTTCCTAATGTGGTAAGAGTTTATTTCTACAATGTCATCATTAATCGATATTGTTTACAATTATGCTTCCATTAATGAAATATTATGATCCATCTCTTAATAAATCTCATGAATATTATTATACTCTATTTATTAATGATATATTCATTTAATGTTACCATTTTTCCACTCTTTGTTACTTAATATAATTAATAATTTTTATAAGAAAATCCGAATTTATTTCTCTCTTCAGTCAGAAATCTATTTTATTGAAAATACATGTCTTCTAAAAATGTTTTCTAATTTTTTTTTAAATTATATTTTAAAATCATTTTCAAGGAAAATTATTTTAAAAAAATGTATGTTTTAAAAAAATTAAATATTTTTCAAAATCTTCATTTATAACATTTCAAAGGTTATTTTAAAAGAGAGGAATTTTGATGATTTCAAAGCTTCATTTATAAGTTTTCAAATATATTTTTAAAGAAAAATGTTATCAAAATGTTTTATGATTTAAAAAGAGTTTTTTTATTAGAAATTTTATTTTACTCAATAATGTTTTTAATGATTTTTAAAGATTACTTCATAAGTTTTCATAGTGGGTTTCAGATAAAATGATTTAGAAAACAATTCATGTCTTTGAAAAATGAATTTTAAATAAAGGTAAATTTCCTTAAGAAATTTTCCAAGAGTTATTCAAAAATATTTCTCCATATAATATGAAATAATTTGACATAGTTTATGCTTTACTTGGGATATAATTTAAGGACACCATTATTATTCCCTCTTTGAATGTTTTATGTTTATAATGAAAAGTTATTTATGAAACCCTTTTATCTTTCATGAGTTATACCATGTTAAAATGATTATAATACCCTATTATTTTTACAAGTTGTTCTATGATTATGAAACCAGACTCTTTTCCATAGGTTATGATATAATGACATGTTTATGATACCCATTTAATTTCATGGGTTATGATGTAATGAATGTTTATGATCTTATGTCACACATATATATAATTTCATCATATTATGGGTGGAACCTATATATACTTACAATGCATAATGAAAAGATTTCAAAATCATGAGTTAATGATGGGAAAAAAGTAACGACCTTGATCCATAATGAGAAAAAGGTGTGTCCTGGTCTACAATGGGAAGTAGGTGCATCCTAATCCACTATAGAAAATAGGTGCATCCCAATCCACTGTGTAAAAAATGTGTAACCATATACACTATAAAGAAAGGAATGAAATTGGGGATGGTGGTGTGTCCCACCAAGAAGGTGAATCCCCCATGAAGTGCCTAGATAAGTTTAGGAAATGAGCCCAGACTTATAAGGAATGATTTTATTTGTTTTTGTGTCCACTAAAAGTTCCATGTCTTATGCCTATGTTATGATCTCATGACTCACATTATTTGATTATTTTATGATTCATGTCTTATGAACATCCAATTTATATCCTATGACTCAAGATTATGATATTTGATATAAAGGTTATGTTTATCAAATGTTATGCTCATGTTCTTATACCTTAATGTTCTTGTTATACATACGTTTATATATTTTACCCTAACTAAGAATTTGAGCTCAACCTTTCTGATATTTAACCTACATAGGCTATGAAGAACATTTTTAAGTAGGAATACTAAAGGTGAATATCTTTATGAGAGACGTTGAAGATCTTTTACTATGTTAGAAGATTGTGTTCCAAGTTTCCAAAGATAGTAATCTTTTATGATCCCAAGGCATGTAATTTTATAATGTGTTGAATATTAATCTAAAATCATTTAATATCTATGTATATTATTCTTCGGTCTCTATAGAAATGATTTAGTTGATTTATCTCTATATTCTAGAAAATATGGGACTACTGAGGAAGAAAATAGATCATTGTGGATGGGAAGAGGTGTATTCTTCTGATTTAGTTGAGGTTAATGGGGTATATACCCTTTCTCATTAAGACTAAATCCATTTATCATCCCTTAATAGATCCACTTGTTCTATAGATCAGGATCAACCAATATATACTCCATTGGATGAGAATAATAGTTATTTATATTTAGAATTTTCTCATATATTCTTAATCTATAAAAACATTTTTTATGGTATGGGGGGCCTATTTGAGTTACCCATAATTACACTATAAGTAATGTCCCCCATTCCTCCCCTATCCCAATAATTATCTTAGACCAATCAATGTCTACAAACACTAATATTTTTAGAGCAATAATTTTTTAGAACTCTTATAACAACTTCCCCACTAGATACACAGGATTCCAAAAATGATTACATATCTCACTGCTAGTTAGATATGGATTACCATAGAATGGAAAGGGGAAGATGATTTATCTACCACATAAGGCCATGTTAATCCCCCCCTAGACCCACTATATATCCTCTCTCTTTTTTTTGGAAATTCCTTTATTTAAAAATATTGATCCCACTCCTATAACAAATGAGTCCTTTATACAACAAAAAACCCAAACTTTTATTACATGATCAACAATATGATAATAATATTGTTTTATTAAACCTTGGATGTAACTGATAGAGACATAATAAATTTTTATAATTCCAGTGGGGAGATATGGAAGCATAATGATGAGTCTTATATTATCCATGTCCACAATTTCCATAATCATGGTTATTATTTTTGGCATGTTTTTTTGTTTTTTGTATTGGTACATGTAGTTGTTGAGGATATTTTGTATCGTTAATGTTCTCACTTTTTATTGATACATAGAATAGCTTTTAGTATAAACATTTTTTTATAAATTTATTTTGATTTATAATTTTGGGATGACCTTGATTTGGATATGAAAAACTATTTGTTAGAGTTTTCCCCAACAATCCAAAGGAATGCTTTCAATGGAATTTTTTTATTATAAGGATCATGTGGTGGAAAGTAAATAAATATTGGAATAGTGAATTTAATTCCTTTATTGAGTTTAATTATATATTTTAATACAAATCTCTCACCTTGAAAAAATCATTAGTTTAAATATTTATTCAAGTATTGGGGAGGGTTCCTTGGAATTTATTTTATTTTTCTCACTAATTTATGAAAGATACATAATCATTTTGGAAAAAAAATTATTGTTCTGGAAAAATTTAATTGACCATATTCACAAATAACGATTAAAGAATTGATATTTAATTTACACTTTCTATTGTTAAAAAAATATTATCGATACAATTATGAATCTCATGTTTTATTCATAGATGTTTTAATTTAATTAAATAATTTTTTTATCCAATCCATGGGTTGAGTGAATTTTTTTTAAAATTACCATCTATAAGAGTTAATTTGAACTCATTCTCAATGATTCTTTATTGTACCATTTTTCGTGAGAAATTATTAATATTATCATTAATAAATAACTTAAATGCTTATTTATCAAAACATGTGGACTTTTTACTCCTTTTAGAGGATGGAGCTTATGGATTAAAAATTTTAATTTTATTAATCTTGAGAATGTCCCTCTAGTTTATCTACTGACAAGATAGTAGAGACTTTTAATTATCTTATAAAAAACCACATTACATGCATAATTTCACTTACTATTCAAACTATTGAGTTTTATTGGATGATTTTCAATTAAGCTAAAATATAGTGTTAGTGATATCATGAATATGATATAAATTCTTTTAAGGTAAAAAAAAAGTGGGTATAGCCTATATATGTTTTTATTTATGGTTAAAATACTATTTATATGATTACAATACACTAAATCCATTTTAATTTTTAAAGAAAGGAAAAAAGTGAATGAATAGAACATGTTGGATTGACCCATGGCTTGAAACCTTTAACATAATTATACTAAATATTAAAAATAGTGTTAATTATATACTGATGGTAGTGATGTAGGTGCTGGTATGGATTTACCTCTAAGGGTCTTAGAGTCATTCTTTCATAGATTCCATTTGAAAAAAAATGAGTGAACCAATATTCTAAAATGTGTAAAATTCATCACTACATTAAAAAAACATTTAATATAAAATAAAGATCAATAGTAATTAATTACTATTATATTAATAATTATAAATAATAATATGGATATTTATTGTCTATTAAAAATAATTAACCACCATGAATTAAAATTTAGAGTATGGCCTGCTTTTTCAGGCATGGATTCTAAATTTTCCCATCATGACCCACCTAACTTAATCCTTAGACACAGTTGAATTATAATGAAAGTTCACCTTGATTTATTATTTGATTTCTATATGTAGATTAAGATAAATAAAAATCTTACGGATAGAAATTATTTACATATAATTAATCATAACTCTGTTTAAATTCTATTGAGTGATGAGTGAATTTATTTTCTAGTGAGGTACGTCAAATTTTACATAGGTAGTAGTAAAATTTTGAACAATGTGAATAAAATGGAATAGGATTATTGAATTTTAATGTTAGATGAGGCAAGATTAGATACTCTTGATTGGATGAGTTGTGTGATATTGATGAACATCAAGCATGAACTTATGTTTATAAGTGTCATTTATTAAATATCTTTATTGATTCAATTTGAAGCCAATTTTATTTGTTTTTTAATTTTATCATAGGCTTATGGAAAATTTTAGTTGTAGGGGAATTTTATGATCCAAAAACATGCATAGAAATCTATAATAATTTAAGTAATTTATTTGATCAATTAATGAATAATGGTTGTATCATTCGATGGTTAATTTAAAAATATTTAATTTTAATAATTTTAGTGTTTCAATAAATAATTTTATAATATTAAATTTTTCACATTATAACACACACTCTATTGTTTGATTGAACATGAGAAGTACTTTAGGTGAAAAACTAAAAATTATCTGTGGTGAAACACCGCTACCCTTGCTGCAACCAATAAGAAGTAAACATTTAAACTTTAGAGTTTAGCATGAAACCATTTAATTTTTAATAACATCATGAATAGAACTATTTGTAGAATATTAATTTGGAAGAGGAAAAATATTAAATTGAAGTCATTATGAGATTAAATAGATACTATATCTGAATAAATTGTGTAAACTTATTGAATATTTTTTATTGAACCACAATGGGAAGGAAAATACTATAAGAAGGGATATATATAATACGACGTTTTGAATAAAACATGACATAAATGATTAATATAAAGTTGGTTTATGTTAGATATGATGTTTTTGGATGAAGATTATGTCAAATATACACAAGAGGGGGGTGAATTGTGTCTTTTCAAAAATCATCGAGAGATCATGTTATGTATTTTATCATTAATCAGATATATTAATGCAGTGGAAATATGAAATGCAGGTACACATGATATATAGTGGTTCAGGAAACATAAGGCCCCTAGTCCACTCCACCAATGCTCTACTCCACGAGCTTGGAGATTTTCACTATCTTGTCCTCATCTCAACAGACCTTTCAACAACAGAGTGCAAGAAGTTGAAACCTTTACAATCTAAGTCAAAACAAAGCCTTCTAGTTCAATCACAGAACCTACATATCTTAGAACGAGAAGCTGGTCACTCAAGATAAAAATTATTTATTCTTTGAAAATAGTCTCATGATTGTGCTTCACAATTGCAACAAAATATAATTGACAGTAAATGGATCGTCTTCTTCAGAAAGAATGATCTTCAAGAAATAGTCATTTTGAGTCAATCCCTTTGCGGTAGATATAGAAATATAAATCACAACTTCAGCAGTAGAATATTCACAGTTGATCTTCAATGTCGAATAAGTGAATCTTCTATCATGTATCTTCTTCTTTAACAAACAGAGATTTTATCACTCTTCGTAATCAATAGAAATTTTGATCATGATTGACTATTTTTTTCTTCTTCAAAATATCGTACAACATATCTCATATATTAATATATGTATCTTCTCTTGTGTTCTTGCTCACTATATGCAGTTCTTAGATATAAAGAATACTTCCTCTGGAAAAATCAGATCCACAATCTTTGCCTTTTTACTCGCATAATTCAAACATTTGAATTTACAGAGTATTCGTAACTTCCCTTGTAATTCTCCATGAAAATATCCTTTTAATTTGATCCTTAAATGGATCTGAACTCGTCAAATACGCTCTTTAAAATTTGCTTTTAATTTAGCTTAAAATCAGCCTGATAATTCGCTTGCAGATCATTGAATAATAATATCAACTTTAAACTCTCTGAAGCCAAAGGTAAGGTTTATTTGTACAGTATACATCCTCTGAATGAATATCATAAATGTAAGTTTGATGATGTGGCCTTAAAACGTAAGGTTGTCAACATATGTTTGATCACAAATGTAGGGTTGAACATCTATACTTTTCTCTTCATCTTTCAAATGTATGATAAATGATCCATAATTTTATAAGCTTCCAAATGAAAGTTACATGATCTATACTTTTCTAAGAAACATAAGGTTGTTTACAAAAGTAAGGTTGATGAACCATACTTTTTAGAAACAGATGTAACATTTAACACTTACGTATGGTTCTCCTTCCATACTTTTCTAATATACCAAACATAGGTTTCTTTCCTAACATAGGGTTCTTTTTCATACATTGTCGATAACGTATTGTTGATTAACCATACTTTTCTGATAACTTGTAAATTATACACCTCATTCCATCCTTACACTGCGTGTCTCCACGTATGGTATGAATACTGATTCTAGAACACGCATAAGCAATTCCTGAATACGTAGAGCATGAACAATGTTTCCAGAAAATGCTAATGTGAATACTATAGCAATTAAATCTCGTTGTTCAATAACATAAATATTTCTTCTAAAAATAAAAAATATATAATAAATTCCTTAAATATAATTAAAGTAAAATAATTAGAAAATAATTAAGGTTATTTGTGAGCATCAAAATCATCATAAATAGATAAGGTATTGTTCTCAACAATATCCCCCTTTAAATAAAAACATTATGTATTGTTGAAAACAACACATTCTCAACAATCTCCCCCTTTGTGATGATCATAAAACCCATAAAATAATAAATGAAATTAATTTTCAAAATAAATTACATATAGTTTAAAATTTTGATTAGATAAATCAATATTCAATTTTAAAAAAATTATTTCAAAAATAAATAAACATTGTGTCATCTATAATCATAAAAATAAATTTCTCCCCCTTTTTCAAAAGTAAAAAAAAGTAATGAAAAAATATATCTTCTTAAATAAAAATTAATTTTTTAAATAAAAAATATTTATCTAAACTTCTCTCTCTTAAAAGATTTTAAAGTAAAAATTTTTATTTCACCTTCAATAAAAAGAGTTTTGTTTTTAAAGAAAAATTTTCTTCAAATTTTTCCCTAAAATAACATTTAAAAAAAAGTTAAAATAAAATGTTGCGTTTATCCAAAATTCTCCCCCTTTTGTGATATAAAAAATAATAAAATAATATGGAATATAACACATATTAATGTATCACTAAACTTAAGTAAATGCTATATTTAACTGTTTATCAATTAATGAATCTAGATTACTGGCTTATCTAATCAAAGACAGTAAAACAAAAAATACACAAATATATAATGAAACAGATTTTCATTGAAAATATTTAATAGTACAAAATTGATAAATACAGGAATCAAGGTTTGGTCAGGGTTTAGATAGGGTTTATCTTGTTTGAAATACTTCATTGATTTTTGATTGCTTCTCCCTTATTATCCTCATCATTCCATCACTAAGCATAATAATAATATCTCTATTCTCTTGAGTCATATGAATGTATTCAATTAAGTTGACACTGAAAAACTCATGTTGTCTTTATTCCTTCTCTAACAACAAAGACAACTTCACTATTAACTTATCCAAGAAAGGTTTGATTCCTGGTTCATTTGAGTTCAACTGTTCAACTAAAAACTTTTGATTGTCTTGTAGTACTAAAAGAGGAGCACTATTGCATTGAAAATCATGCAACCTGTCATTCATATCAACTAAGACAGTGGTTATTGCATTAAATCTTTTGATCAAATCCAGTGTAGAACCTGAACTACTGACCTCATTGATCCTGAAAGATGCCAACTTTGTCTCCATAAATGATTTGAGATCTGACAAATCTAACTTCATAACCATTTCAGACTTTAATTTTGCAACCTCATTCAGAATATCCTTCTAAAAAATTTCAACTTCTTTCTTTAAAACTGTACTATTCTTTAGCCTCTGGAATTTTAATTTTTCTTTTTCCAATGCTCTCCTCTGAGTAGAATTCTCTTGCTCCACTCTCTGAAACTTTCTGTTTATTTCATGAACTTCCTCATATTCTGATTTAGAGGTACTTTGTGCTTGATTCTCCTTTTCATCATGAAAGTGATGTACTAACACTAGGGTTAAGGATTCAGAATCTTCTTTCTCCTTATCTTTTCTAACTGGTTTGTCCATAGATTTTTTCCTTGAGTCTTTTCGAGAATCTTTTACATAAAAATCCTCTTGAAGAACTTCTATTTTTACATCTGAAGAGTTTTCATCCTATACATTAGCAATCAATTCTTCTATTTGATTCTCTTGAATAATTTCATCTTTAGCTAATTGAGGACTGACCACATCTACTCTAGGAACTGCCTCTTTTTCAATTTCAACTTCAGGTTCTGGTTCTGTTCTTTCAACTGCAATTCTTTCAGGTTAAAATTCTGTAACAGCCACATCTTGTTCCTGAGTCTATCCTTGAGCTTCAATTTGAATTCCAGATTGAATCTGAGGTTCTTCCATCGGTTCTTATTTTTCAATAAAAAAATCCATTGATTTTTCAACAGCAGCTTCTCTTACAAATCTGTAACTCAATAAATTTTGTGGGGTTAAAACATTTGAAACATTCTCTTCATGACTAGTAGCATCTCTTTGCCTTTTTAATTAAAGTCCTTCTTGAGTTTCTTCATCTGGAACAGTCTCAACTTCAAAACTTATTCTTCTAGAAATAGAGATAACTTTGCGTGTAGCTTGATTTTACTTTGACTTTTCAAGCTATGCATGAGCTCTCTATTCTTCTACTTCTTCATCAGCTCCTACTGGTAGGATTTTTCCTTTTACTGTACTCCAGAAATAAGTAATTTTTCTTAAATTACCATCATTAAAAACATTACTATGGTGACAATGAGTTCTAGCCTCAACCAATCTCACCATGTCTTTCTTGAACAAGAATTTTGAAATGAATCTACCAAAAGGGTATAAATTCATTCTAAATTCGCTTTAACAGCAGTAACATAGGTACCTCACCATGTACATTGGAAAATTTAATTTTACATCATTGAGGAGAAGATACATTATGTACATGTCGGGATATAGTATCTTCCCCATCTCTAACATTCTAGGTGTTATCCCTGTTTGTACAAATTTCACAATGATATTCTGATCTGGTTCCAAATCTTTAACTAACATTTTCCTTATGTTAGTAAATCCAAACAGAAAGGACATAATGTATTCAGATTTATGCATAGAATCTTCTATACTTTTCAAATCAAAATGAAACACTCCCTCATGAGGGCAGTTCAGTATCTGACTAATTTCAACTAAAGAGATTGAAAAATTTCTATCCTCTATCTTAGAAATCATGGTGTCATAATCATATCCCAACCTAAATTAAACAGATTTAAAGAAATATCGAAGCTTTAATTCATACAAGAATTCCATATTCTCACTATTGAAGGTCTGTTCGAGATTCTTAAACGACAGGGATTTTTTTAACAACAAGTTCGTCTAAAATAGCCATTCTAAATCAATTACATTTCCCTATAGGATTTTACTTCCTGCTGATCCCTATTTCTTGGCATTGCAGGTCTTGGACTCATCATCTCTTTTAGTATTTTCCATTTTTTTAAAATCTCTGAAGGTTTGAAGGTTAGGGTTTTAGAGGTTCAAAGATTAGGGTTGACAAGCAGTGGTACGGTTTCATGGGTTCGAAAGGGTTTTGGTGGAAATGCAACAACTCATAATTCTAAAGGCTGACATCCTTGATTCTCGTGTTATCAATAATCATTACATATATTTTAAAAACAAATAAAAATTGTATGCGGCGTATATAAAAATAATTATTAATAAAAAAATTTATTCTGTTTGAAAAATAAATAACAAATTTATATTTAAATAGTAAAAAACATAAATAAATGAATAAAATTAAAATTTTATTTAAAATTAAATAAACCTAACTACCCCTTAATAAATTAAAATCTTGTAGTGGGAAGTAGTTTAGTAAAAATATCTACTAATTGTATTTCTGTATTAACAAATTCCAAAAATATATCCTTTTTAAGAACATGATCTCTTAAAAAGTGATGTCTAATATCAATATTATTAGTCCTAGAATGATTAAAATGATTTTTTGAAATATTTATAGGACTAGTATTATCACATAAAATAGGTGTATTATTAAAATCTAGTCCAATGTTCATAATATTGTTTTTCATCCACAACACTTGTGCACAACAACTGCCATCAGAAACATATTCCTCCTCAGATGTTGACAGGGAAACTGAATGTTGTTTCTTACTTGAACATGACACTAAGGATTTCCCTAAAAAGTGACAAGTACTCTAAGTGTTTTTTCTATCTAATCTAAAACTTCCAAAGTCAGCATCTGAATATGAAATTAAATTAAAATCAGGAGTTTTGGGATAAAGTAGAGATTGAAAAACAGTTCCTTTTAAATATCTAAAAAATCTTTTAACAACAGTCAAATGGGATTCTTTTGGATTTGATTGAAATCTAGCACAAAGTCATACTGAATACATTATATCTGGCCTGCTATAAGTAAGATATAATAAACTTCCAATCATACCTCTATATAACTTGTTGTCAACTGACTTTCCAGCTTCATCCAAATCATGTTTTATATTAGTACACATTATATTTTTATATGTCTTGCTATTTTCAAGCCCAAATTTCTTAAGTAAATAAGTAATATATTTTCTATGATTCAAAAAATTTCCAAAATCATTTTGAAAAATATGTAGTCCTAAAAATTAATTTAATTCTCCCTTCATAATCATTTCAAATTCTTTTTGCATTAAGTTTGAAAACTCATGAAAAAGTTTTTTATTAGTTGATCCAAAAATTATATCATCAACATAAGTTTGAACCAATAAAATATTAGTTTTTACAATTTTATTAAAAAGTGTGGGATCTTCCATTCCAATAGTAAAATCATTTGTCAAAATAAAATAGCTTAATCTTTCATACCATGATCTAGGTGCTTGTTTAAGACCATAAAGAGATTTAGTATGTTTAAAAACAGAATTTGGTTTTTGGGAATTTTCAAAACCAGGAGGTTGCTCAAAATAAACTTCCTCCATTAAATAACCATTTAAAAAGGTAGACTTAACATCCATCTGAAATAATTTAAAATTCATATGAGATGCATATGCTAAGAAAATTCTAATGGCTTCTAATCTAGCTATGGGTGCAAATGTCTCATCATAATCTATACCTTCTTCTTGATTGTATCATTTATCTACTAGTCCTACTTTATTTCTAGTTATTCTTCCTTGTTCATCTTGTTTATTCCTAAAGAGACATTTTTTTCCTATCACTAGATAATTCTGTGGTCTTTCAACTAATTCCCAGACATCATTTCTCTTGAACTGGTTTAATTCTTCTTGCATTGATATCATCCAGCTTTCATCATCTAAATCTTATTCTACAGTCTTAGGTTCTAGATGGGATAGAAAGGCAGATAATTCTACAATATTTCCTATATTTATTCTATTTTTTATTCCTATGTCTAAGTGACCTATTATAGTTTCTAAAGGGTTATTCTTTAGGTTTCTAGACTGTCTATCAAGTACACTTATAGGTTCTTCAGTGTCAAGTTCTTCTGGACTATACTGAATTTCATTTATATCTTTTTCAAAATCATATTTTAGGTTCTCAAGTCTCATGTTATCATTAGAGTCAAGCTCATCTATTTGATATGTCCTTTTCTCAAAGGGATCAGATTCATCAAATTTCACATGAACTGATTCTTAAACAATCCATGAATTTTTTAAAAAAATTCTATAATCTTTGGAAGTATCAGTATATCCTAAGAAAATTCCTTCATAATATTTTGGATCAAACTTACCTAGATTGTCTTTAGTGTTTAAGGTGTAACCCTTGCATCCAAAAACTTTAAAGAAATTTACTTTAGGTTTTATGTTATTCGAGAGTTCATAGGGTGTATTTTTTAAAATTGGTATAATTAAAACTCTATTCATTATATAGTAATATGGGATTATAGATTCTGCCCAAAAATAGGTAGTAAGATTGTATTCATTTAGCATAGTCCTAGCCATTTCCTGAATAGTCCTATTTCTTCTTTCAATAATCCCATTCTTCTGAGGTGTTCTTGGTGCAGAGAAAGTATGTTTAATACCCATGTTTGAGAAAAAGTAATTAAATTCATGATTCTAAAATTCTCTACCCTGATCACTTCTTAATTAAATTATATTAAAACCTTTTTCATTTTGAGTAGATTTACAAAAACTTTTAAATAAACTAAAAGCTTCATTTTTAAATTTCAAAAAGAAAATCCATGTAAATATAGAATAATCATCAACTAAAACATATTCATATAATATACCAGCAAATCTTACTACCCTTGAAGGTCCAAAAAAATCCATATGGATAAGTTCTAGAGGTTTATTTGTAGAAACTTTGTAATCAAATTTAAAGAATGATTTATGTTTCTTTCCAAGTTGACATGCATCATAGAATCTGTCACTTTCAAATCTGAGACTAGAAAAATCAGAAACTAATTGTTTCTTAGATAATTTATGAAAAACATATACATTAAAATGTCTAAGTATCCTATTCCAGATCCAAGATTCATTCACTTTAAGAGTTAAGCAATTTACTTGTTGTTTACACAAGGAATTTAAATCCAGGTGTATATATTATTCGTTCTTTATTCTCTAAATTTAAGCAGTTTATTTTTAAAAATAGTACAACAGTTATTAGAAAAATCAATAGTATAACCATCATCACAGATTTGAGAGATACTTATCATATCGTGTTTCAATCCTTGTATTTAAAGTATGTTGTTGATTGAGACAGCTTCTGGATCTCTAATTATTTCAATGACAATGATCTTCCATTTGGAATTGTCACCAAATGTAACTTGTCCACCATATTTTTGTGTTAGTGTATTGATGTTCGATGAGCTTACACTCACATTCCTTGAGCAGCCATTGTCGATATACCAAATGTCCTTTTTTCTTTTGTGACCTGCTCCCTGTAAAGGCATTTACACAATTTTCTTTACTACCCATATTCTATTGGGTATAGGGGTGTTAGCCAGCAAAGATCTGGGAATCCAGACATGCTTTGATTTTCTAATTTCAGAAGAGTCAAATAAATTATTTGTTACAAAATATTTCTTAATACTACTTATTTGGGGTTGTCTTAAGAAACATTTTTTATAAATATGTCCCCTTTTTCCATAGTAATTACAATTTAATCTTTTTGTACTTGGAATAAAATAATTATTGTACAGCTTAGGTTTTTCACCTTTACTGACAACTCCAAATCTTTCCTTTTTAATGAAATTTTTCCAAAGAATTTCATTTAAAGTATTTTCTCCTTTAGTAAAAACAAGGTATGAATTTTTATAAGTTTCCACTTCAGTTTTCAGTGTTTTTATCTTTGATTAATAATCAGTATTGTTAGTGTTAATTGAGTTAAACATTACAGTTAACTTCTTATGTTGTTTCATCATTGTATCTCTTTCATCAGAAACAGCCTTATGAATGTTCTTTAAAGACTTATGCTTCTTAAATAGAGAATCATATTTTTCTTCAAGCATATTTTAGTAGGCTGTAATTTTTTCATTAGAGTAACTTGATTCAGAACTAGAGTCAGTAGAGTAGTAAGATTGTGCCTCATCTATTTTTCCATTAAACACATGTTGTCTTTCAGATTTACTTCTTTCTTCTCTGAGTCTGATTCAGAAGTGCTACTAGAGTCTTCAAATACACTCCTTGTAGCTTTTATTTCTTTCTTGTCCTTATGCTGATAATAATTTCTTTTGAAGAATTTCTTTTTCTTGTCTTCTTTTAACTGAGAACAATCAGGTCTGATGTGCCCCATTTTATTTCACTCATAACATCTAACTTCCTTATCATCCTTCTTGAAGTATTTTCTGAATCCCTTCTTCTTTCTATAGAATTTATTGAAATTTATGGCTAGTTAAGCCAGTTCCACATCATAATTTGATAAATCAGAACTTTCTGATTTCATTTTTACACTTTTCTTCATATTTCTATTTTTTCTTTGTGATGACACTTTCAAGGCAGTTTCATCTCTCTTGATAAACACTTTATTCTCATTTAATTCATCTTGAATCTTGTCTTCATACATCATTAGTGTTCCAATTAGTTCTCTCATGGTTAAGTCTTTGACAGGTGTCGACTGTTTGATTATAGCAGAGATTCCATTCCATCTAGTAGGTAGTTTTCTCAGTACTTTTAAAGCTTGATCAGCTTGTTTGATTGGGTATCCCAAAGCTATTATATTTTTGAAAATCTCTGTCAAACTTCTATTCATTTAAGTAATTCTTTCACCAAAAACCATTCTAAATGTATAAAATTTAAGCTTAGAAGTAGCATATCTCATTTCCCTGATATTGTTAGTTCCTTCATAAGAAACATCAATAGTTTTCCACATCTTATATGCTCATGGGCATTGAGATACTCTTTTAAATTCATCAGGTCCTAGACCACATATAATTGAATTTATTGCCTTTGAGTTCATATCATATTCTACTTTAGTGGCTGCAGTACATGTCTTAGGTTTTCAAGGTATTTCATATGGAGTCAGTATCTTAAAATATACTCTATATTCAAGGTTTTTCAGATAGATAATCATTCGCGACTTCCAGTATCCATAGTTTTCTCCATTGAAGTATGGTGCTCTGACCATAGAAATTCCCTCTCTTGTATCAGTCATCTTGCTCTACATATAATCCTTAATCACTTTTAGCTTATAAGATCTTTATCAAAATCCCAACCTCTGATACCAGTTGTTGGATCGAGATTATATCAAATATACACAAGAGGGGGGTGAATTGTGTCTTTTCAAAAATATTCACAAGATCGTGTTTTGTCCTTTATCTTTAATCAGATAGATTAATGCAGTGGAAATATGAAATACAGGGACACATAATATATAGTGTTTCGGGGAACAGAAGGCCTCTAGTCCACTCCACCAATGCTCTACTCCACAAGCTTGGTAATTTTCACTATCTGGTCCTCATCTCAAAAGACCTTTCAAAAACTGAGTGCAAGAAGTTGACACCATTATAATCTAAGTCAAAACAAAACATTCTAGTTCAATCACAGATCCTACAGAGCTTAGAACGAGAAGCTGGTCACTCAAGATAAAAAGTATTTGTTCTTTGAAAATACTCTCCCGATTGTTCTTCACAACTGCAACAGAATGCAATTGACAGTAAATGGATCATCATCTTTATAAAGAATGATCTTCAAGAAAGATTCATTCTATGTCGATCCCTTTGTAGTATATATAGAAATATAAATTCCAACTTCTGCAGCAACAAATTCACAATTGATCTTCAATGTCTAATAAGTGAATCTTTTGTCATGTATCTTATTATTTAACAAACAGAGATTTTATCACTCTTTGTAATCAATAGAAATGTAGATCACGATTGACTCTATTTTTTTATTCTAAATGTCATACAGCAGATCTATTATATTGATAGATTTATTTTCTCTTGTGTTCTTGATCACTATATTTAGTTCGTAGATATAAAGAATACTTCCTCTCCAAAAATCAGATCCATAATCTTCGCCTTTTTACTCTTGTAATTCAAACATTTGAATTTATAGAGTAGTCGTAACTCTCTTTGTAATTATCCATGAAAAGATACTTTTAATTCGATTCTTAAACGGCTCTGAACTCGTCAAATACGCACTTTAAAATCAGTTTTTAATCTGGCTTAAAATCTTCCTGATAATTTGCTTACAGATCGTTGAATAAAAATGTCAACTTTATACTCTCTGGCGCAAAATGTAAGGTTGAGTTGTACAGTATGCATCCTATGAATGTAGATCATTAATGTAAGGTTTATGACATAGCCTTAAAACATAAGGTTTTCAATATATGGTTGATCATAAACGTTGGGTTGGCCATCCATACTTTTCTCTTCAAGTTTAAAACGTATGATAAATGATCCATACTTTTATAAGCATCCAAACGAAAGGTACATGATACATACTTTTCTAAGAAACATAAGGTTTTTTACAAAAGTAAGGTTGATGAACCATACTTTTGAGAAACAAGTGTAAAATTTAACACTTCTGTATAGTTCTCCTTCCATACTTTTCTAATATCCCAAACGTAGGGTTCTTTCCTAACGTGTGGTTCTTTTTCATACTTTACCGATAACCTATGTTTGATTAACCATACTTTTCTGATAACTTGTAAAGTATACACAGCATTCCATCCTTACGCTACGTTTCTCCACGTAGGGTATGAACAGTGATTACAGAACACGCTTAAGCAATTCCCAAATATGTAGAGCATGAACAGTGTTTCCAGAACACTCTAATGCGAATACTTTAGCAATTAAATATCATTATTCAAGAACATAAATATTTCCTCTATAAATAAAAAATAAATAATAAATTCCTAAAATATAATTAAATTAAAATCATTAGAAAATAATTAAGGGTATTTGTGAGCATAAAAATCATCATAAAGAGATATAGTATCGTTCTCAAAAATATCCCCCTTTAAATTAAAACAATATGTATTGTTGAAAAAAACACTTGCTCAATAGATGTGATATTGGGAAAACTATTGATACATAGAATTCAATACTTTACCTTGGAGGTGATGTAGAGTAATGCCCTGTAAAGTAGGACTTCACATCTTAATAAATATACAAGAATAAATATTGAATCTAGGGAATATTAAATTATACATGTTTGGTGGATTCTATATAGTGAAACAATTTCCATGACTTATAAGATCACAATGCTTCATGAGTAATTATTATCCATCAATTTTTCATAACACCTCAATATGTCATTCCACATTGAAACATTCTGGGTGAATGAATTTTATAGATAAAAACCTTGTTTAAGAATTTTTTAGGTTATCCCTTGATATATTAGTTTTTTTGAAATTTATAAAAAAATATTTTTATCTATTAATATATAATTTCCATTTTTTCTATGAATTTGGTCATTGAGGGGAGATAAATCCAAAATTTTAATGATCCATGATTCAAAAAGTTAGGATATATAATGAAAAAATATAAAATATATATAATTTATGTAACTTAATTCTGAGACATATAACATGGATTGGAGGAAGGAAAGGATGTGTAGATAATCAAAACTATAATTTTACTTCTTTGGTGGTGATTTATAATGTGTATGAAGACTACAATGTGTTGATTTTTACTTGTGGATTTAGGATAGCGGTTTAAATAGTAGTTAAGTTTTATTGATTTTCTTCTATATATACTTTTATATATTATTCTATGAATATGTTTTTATATCTTTAAAGAATAATCAATCTATCATATTGGTTGACCATTCCCTCATGGTTGAGTATTTTGTTAGGGGATACCAAATTTAATGTAAGTGGATGGTGTCATAGTGTCATTCATTAATCTATTTTATGAATATAATGTGTTGAATAATATCACATTGATCTTGACTGATATCTATTCCCTTATTTCATAGAGAGAGATAGTAATTTAAGGAAATCCCAAAATGTGTAAAGGAAGGATGAAATCATGAGGTCCATCCTTATTTTTTTTCATTTGAGATAAAATCATAAATTACTTCAGTCTTAAGAGATTTATTTGACAATAATATTTCAATATATTAAGTGATTTTTTGACAATGTTAACCATGTGGGACTAATTACATTTATCGAGTCTCGTAACTATTGAACCATTTTAATTTTCATGATAATTACATCAGAGTGTATAGGAAAAAATATCCTCTAAAATAAATCCACTCTCTCTATCTAAATTAAATTTTTTCCATAAATCTAAAAAGTGTTATGGTTTTTTTTCATTATTTGGGAATCTACTATTAAATCAATAGTTGAACTTTTTTCACTCAAAATTATTGAATTAAAAATGGAGATTACCTTACTTAGGTTCCCACTATTATCAGTGGATTTATCTTAGTTATTACCATTAATATACTACACCATTATAGTTCTATTGATAATGGGTCTTAAATAATAAACTTTAAACTTAAAGCTAATTCCCTTAGGAGGTGATGATGTATAGGTGGGGGCATTGACAATATAGGTTCACATCACTTTATAACACTACTAGGTACCCAATTATCCTATATTAGGTGCAGAGTGACACCTATATATTTTAGACTATATATTGTGACCAATTCCATTCCTTATTAAAATAATAAAATGCTTTCAGGACCCTAATCTATTAGAAAAAAATTCCACTACTGATATATTAGATCTTAAAAATTCAATCAGAATATTAAATTTTAAAACATTTCCTTTTCTAGATTCATAGAGGATAAAAAAAAATTATATTCCATCACCATGTGAGGGTGTGTTTTATTATATTTCTCAAGTCATATTATCATTATAGTGTACTTTCTTCCCTATTATTATCTATATAATATATAACACCGCAATATTTTTGGGAATGTTTTTTTAAATAAATTTAATATTTCTATATTTTCCATTATACAAAATATAAATTTTGGATTTCATTACACACAACACTTATTTTGGATTCTATTACACAGAGAACTATATTTTTCTTTCATTACATGTAACGCTAAGTTTAGCTTATGTTACACGTGACATTGAGCGTGATATATTACTAAAATATTATTATGTAATGTTATATTTATCACCAAGATGTTGGAATAATGGGAATGAATATTATTGAATAAATTATGAAAATATATGGTTTGCACATGTATATAAATTTAATTCATTTGTGACCAATTAATTTCAAATTAAAATAGAAACCATTTTAAAAAAGGAAATATTTTTCAGAAAAGCTATTTTTATGTAATAAACATGTTTTAGTTCAAAAAAATAAAAAAAAATTAGTGAATGATTTTTTTGAATTTTAAACAGTATATATACAATCAAATATTTAGCATTCATATTATGTGATTTCCAAATAATAGATAAAAAATCTAATGTTATTCTAAAAAACTATATTTTAAAAAAATCTTTCCTCTATATTTGCTCACTTATTTTAAAAATAATTTTTTACACTATTATAAAATTAATATAAAAAATGAACTTAATTTTTTAAATAATAAAATAAAAATTTTCTTAGGGGAAATGTTTTATAATTTTCTAAAAATATTAATATTTTAACGAATAGTTAAAGCATTGAATTTTAATTGAAAACTCTTTTCAGATTAAATTATTTGTAAAGGTAAATTATATTTTAAATTTATTTTAAAGTAAAATTAATAAATCTATATATATAATAATTTAATTTAGAGAATTTTAGACAATTTATTATTGTAATAGGATATAAAAACATTGTAAATGTCTGAACATTTTCTCTTTGAAGACCCGCTTTCTTGTCGTGTTTGTGGGATTAAATTTTAAATTAAAAATTTCTAATTATGGAAATTTAATTTTTGAAATTGGATTAAATATTTGGAATAAAAATAATTTATATTTTCAAATAAGTTCAAATTAATATTTGACCAAATGAATAGTGAAAACAATAAAAATTAATTACTACGGTTTAGGTAAAAAATGGGTTTACCAAGGGTTAAACTAAGAAGATAAGGATTAAAATGACTATAAAACTTGTTAAATACCTATAATCTGGACATATTTCATTATTATCCTTCTCAAGCTACAATCTATGGCTATTTGGGATATTTTTTTCTTGGGAATGACCTCTTTATTGTAGATTATTTTGGGAAATTTTCATGTAGTTTTCAAGTGGGTTCCTTTTACCCACTTATAATTGGTCACCAAAACCCTTCACATATTCACACTTATTAAGAAATATAGTTAAGAAAAAACCCTGAAAAAATACCTAATAACATCCATATCCATTTTCTAGAGCTTCTGGTTCATAATAGGAGATCAAAAGGAGGTTCTTCAAAGAGAAAGTAATTGTCATTACTAAGCTCCATATTTTTCTTTATTCTTTTTTCATATTAAATTATGTGTTAACTATCCTAATATAATAACACAAATATATCCTATATAATTACTATTTTTTATGTTAATGTGATAACCTACAGTAATTTCCACTTCCATCAAATGGGTTACAAAATCATCACTCGTGTACGGTGAACTACAACTTTGCGAACTGATGTCATTCATTTTTCTATTACCACCTCTCATGGATGGGTATAATGATAGAAATAATGTATATATATTATATTTATAACATTATTATATTTATTTTTTCTGTATATTATATATAAATTTTAACATTACATTCCATATGGGATATGATAACTTCATTTGTGTGTACGGAAGATTACCACCTCACGAAGCGATGTGATTAGTTTTTACTAACGCTTTAAATGGAAGACAATAAGGATAATTTTAACAAATATATATGATATAAATTTAATAATTATGATATTTATGATATATTTATCAATCTAAAAATATAATATACTATGTTTTTTACCTTTTCACTCACTGAAATATGATAACATCATTATTGTACTTGTAGACTACCCCCTTCACGAAGCGATGTGACTCTCTCTCTTTTAATCACCAAAAAATATAGAATATATATATGTATAATTATATTTAAATAAATAATATGTTATTTATTAAATTATTATCATTCATTAATGATAAAATATTACTTACCTCCTTTCTATAATGATCGTTAAAAAATGGAAATGTTACTGATGGGTATGTACGACCTACCATCTCCATGATAATAAAGTACTTCACTTCTCAAAACAATATTGAATGATTGGTATTAAAAGTATAATTGGAATATAAATATTATATTTATTTCATGATTATTATTCTAGAGATTATAGAACTATTACCAACGTAAGAGGACTAAAAATAACAAATCAAAACAGATATGAAAAACAAAGCGGTTATTACCCGAAATGTGAGTTTAACAAGGAATTGTTAATAAAAAGGTAATAAAAAGACGTAATTAAATCCTTATGGTATGATATATGTAATTTTTTTATAATATATTTATAATAAAATTATATTTATTATACAGTATGCTAAAATGAGTATGAAGTAATTTGAGACTTACAGTAAGTGATTTTCATCTAACTTTTTCACTTTTATGAGACACATTCCATATTCAACACCCATTTATTTTATATGGTGTACATACATCCCATGAATTTATTTTATGATACTTATAATATAAATTATTGGGATTCATATATAAATTTGTGTATCTTTCCTTTAGGAGGTTTATGGTTCAAAATTTACCAAAATAGTAATGTATTTTTTTCTCAATTCTCCTTTTTTGAGACATGTGTTATATTATACACCAATATTATTTTATTAGGTGTATATAAATCCCCTTTGATGTGTAATATCATGAATTAATTTGTTATAAATATATTATAAATTTTAATTAAGGTAATTAATTCATGAGTCTTTTAATTCAATGTTACCAAAGTGGAAAAATTTTTACGATACAATATCATCATTTATCAAGATTATTGATGATTCAAGGATTAAATCTTATTATCCATCTCTAAATAAACTCTTTACATTTATTATCACCTATTTATTTCATGAAAATTCAATTTTACCATTATTTTCCCTTTTTATAAACTCTAGAGTGAAAAATATTATTTTTAAGAAAAAAATCCTTTATGGTTGAAAATCGTTTTCCTTCCAAATCCATGTTTAAAAAATGATTTTAACATTTTTCAAATGATTTATTAAATTAATTTTTACCCATGTTTGAATTTTTAAAAAATGTGTTTAAATTAATATTTATTTATTTTTTAAATAATGATCAATTGGTTTTTACAAAAAATTTTAAAGTAAACATTGTTTTAAGGTGTACATCATGAACAAAATTTACCAACATCATTACCATTATTTACTTTGAAGAATCCATTATAATTTTCCAAGGATACTTTCAGAGAAAATTATTTTGAAAAAAAATAATGTTTTAAAAAGTATTTCTCAAATTTAAAAGTTTTTTTCCTCATGAAATGTTTTAAATGGTTTTTAAATCTTCCTTTACATGTTTTTAAAGTTTATTTTCAATGAAAATGATTTTTATAATTTTTTTAGTTATAAGAAGTGATTTTCAAATAAAATTTATCTTCCTAAAGAAAAATTCCGAGTAATTTATCATTAAAAAATTATTGTCTATATAAGTTGACATCATTTTATTACACTTAGGTTTTTTTGGGATATGATCCAAGGATACTATTTAAATTATTTTTCTGAATAATTTATGATGATAAGATGTTTATGAAATATATTTCTTTTCCATGGGTTAAACCATGATAAAATTTTATGAAACCCTATTATTTTTTAATGGGTTATGCTATGATGAAATTATTATGAAACCTATTTATTTCCCATGGGTTAAGATATGATGACATTTTTATGGTACCCATTTTCATTTCATGGGTTATGATATGATGATTTTTTTATGATTTTTTGGCACACATATATATGATTTCCATTATATGATGGGTGGGACCTATATCTACCACAAATTAATTGGGTAATGATTTATATATCATGAGATAGAAATAGTAAATAGGTTAATATTATTGATCCACTATAGGGAATAGGAATATCTTGATCCACTATGGGAAATATGTGTGTCTTGACGCAGTATGAGAAACTTTTGTTTCCGAATCCATAATGGAAAACATGTGATGATTCATGATCCACTATATTGATTTTCTTAGTAGTTAACCATTAAATATAAAATTTTATTCAGTATTTATTATAGTTACACACTTTTATGATAGGATATTATGGTTCATGATTGATTTATGTTGATTTAACACCTTTATAGACTATGTTTTTAAAAATGATAATGTTTTATTCCACGACTCATATTTATGATCTATGGAAGGTTGGGTATAAACTTCGTAAGTTATGTCCTTGATCACATACTCTTATGATTATTGTATCCTATTATATGATTATATATTGATATCTCTTATGTTTACCCTTACTGAAAATATGATCTCACCCTTTATTATGTTTTCTTCCCTAGTTTATGAACAAAGGTTTAGGTAGGGTATGCCTAAGAGGAGTACTATGTGAGATGATATTTGTGGGATATGTTAAAGATCATTCACAAAATTATAATATTTTGTACCTAGTCTCCAAATACACAAAAATATTACTATCCTTAGGCATGTTTTTGTGTAATTTATTGAATATACATCTCAAAAATGTAATATATATGTATGAAAACCCTAGGTTTATATAGTTGGTATACAAGGAAAGGATTAACCATCCTTTGGAAATTAGGTTGAGAAAACTTTAGTGAGATCCTTGGGGATACTTATATGGATATGCATATGTATTTATCTAAAGATATGTATAAGGATAAGTAAGTGTATAGGAAAATTTCCTGGAATTTTGGTAAAGGATATAATGAGGTTTTTATAAGAAATTATATCCCTATATGCATACTAGAAGTGGATATATCTCTAGAATAGAGGTACATAGGGGTAATAACACTAAAAAGGTACCAATGAGAGAGACTTTATCATCAACTTTTTAATGAAAATGGGACTTGATACACACTTGGTTTGACACTCCTAGGGGATATTTTTGGGAATTCACAAACTATTTACAAATAATCCTGAAGAATTTAAATAGAAGACAACTATGAATAAATAAGGATAAACCTAAGGTTAAATAGATTCAAAAGAATGTGTCATGATTTAAATATATTATAAGTTATTTATTATGATTATGTAGTATTTTAGTATGATTAATGTTTCACACACTCTTATTTTTGGTTTTATTAAATAGTGGGAACTAGAAGGAACTATGTTAACCTTGAATGTGAGAGACAATTTTCCAATGAGAAGAAAAATGGGATGATGACTAGAGTGAAGGATAATTTGATTATACCTAATCATTCATCTTAAAACATGATTAAGAACATGCGCCTTAACCAAATCTCAAACTCACCAAATATGTGAATAATAGAGTTCGTTGAGAGATCAAGTTGTGGAGACTACGGATTAAAATGTTTCAATTCTCCATATGTCTAGAATGTGCATATAATCACTCCAGAGAATGTATCAAAGGAATGAGGAAACATTTTATGTGTAGAGAAGAGGGTAATAGAGTAATAAATTTCCAAGGGAAAATGAAGAGTTTATATAATTCAATAGATTTTGAAATTAGTCTCCCTAAGGTATCAACAATTGATGAATGCTTTAAATTTAGAATGTATGTCAATTATGAAAATTGATGTCCTAAGGGGAAATCTTGTGAAGAGACTCAGTAAAGTGGTTTAGGTATTAGCTATATTGATGATGATGAAGATAATATAGATGAAATGTGAAAGGAAAGAATTATTATGGAAGATGATGATGAAGCCTAGTTATTGGCTTAAGGATGAAGTGGAATAATTGAAGTTATTATGAATTGTAATTTCAGAATAATGACATATGAATCATAAGATATATATATATATACATATATGGATTGTTTGTAGAAGTTTTGTGTTAAGTATTTTCAGGAATATGATGAATGATAATAATGACCTAGAAAAGTGATTTAATGTAAATGTGATATTTTGATTAGGGAAAGATAACCCTTAATATCTTTCTAAGGTTGAGAAAATGGTATTTAGATTGGGAAAAGAGATGATTGATGTGGATAAAGTAAATCATATAGTATTTATAACCTCAAAACTAATAAAGAAATTATTAAAAAAGTTTTATTTATGTTAGCATTTATGGAGTTTACAACATTATTGGATCTATGGAATATGTTCAATAATATATAGTTTATTCAAGGAATTAGGAAGCATGCATGTTTAATTGAGGTTTTTTTTGTAATTTTGGTTATTACCATGCTTTAGTAGAATATATGAACAAGGCATTCATATATTTGGTGTGTGACCATTTAGAGCTACATTATAATATATGAGGGATTAATGTTAGTTTAGTTTTCAAAACATAATGACATTATTATAATTTTATAACATTAGAAGGGTTATAGGGTTAAACATTTATAGAATGGTTTAAGTTGGACATTTAATGAGGTTCTATATATTAATGTATTACTCCACCATATAAAAATATATCCATATTAGATTACCAATGTTAACCATTTTTTAATGGATATATAAGGAATGACTAATCATTCTATTATGGATCTTATTTAGTGATTCAGAAAAAATATCATCTCATTGAGTAAGAGATAAAATGGAAATTTATCAGGGCACAACCAAAATATGAAATTGTTCCTATAAAATAAAAATATATCAGGTAAGTACATTTTCATATATTCTCATTAAATAAATTACCCAACATTATAAAAAATATCTTGAAAAAAATGTTGTCCTGCTGTCATCATTTTTGATGATATCAATGACCTTTAATATACCTCTTTGGTTAATGATTTTTTGGTCATTAACCTTATTTGGATCACCCATATTTTGTGATCAATGATCTCTATCACTCTTTATAATTATTTATTCTTTTCTTCCATGTTTATGTTTTACTTCCCACCTATGTTCTCCTATTTGGAAACCAATTATGCATTATTATAGATGAATTTCACACATCCCTTTCTATTTTCCAATAGGATTTTATATTAACCCATTTTAAAATGTCAGTTTCTATGAATGAATTTTAAAATGGGAAGCCTTTGACGATTGAGATAAATTTCTAGGAAAAAATTAATTTTAAGGGTGGTATAATGTAATACCCTGAGATATTTTGTAATATTTTTTTCAAATAAATTTAATATTTCTATATTTTTCATTACATGAAATATCATGTTTGGATTTCACTACACATAACATTGATTTTGGATTTTTTTTACATGTAACACTATATTTGTCTTGTGTTACATGTAACACCGAGTTTAGCTTGTGTTATACGTAACACTAAGTGTGAAATATTATTAAAATATTATTATATAATATGATAGTTATAACCTATCCATTGAATGGAATATATTAATAAGATTAAATAAATTATTAAAATATATTGCTTACATGTGTATATAAAATGAATTATGTTGGGTCCAATTAATTAAAAATTAAAATAAAACCATTTCAAAAAAAAGGAAATCCTTTTTAGAAAAACTATTTTTATAAAAACAAACATGTTTTACCTCAATAAGTTTTAACTAACCAATTTTGGGGAATTATTTTAATTAAATTTATATATTATATATTAAATAATATTTTTAACATTCATCTTATGTGTTTTTATAAAAGATATAATAATAAATATAATTTTATGCTTAAAATGTATTTTTATAAAAAATAGTTTTATTAACTTTTGATAACTTATTTTAAAATTAATTTTAAAAAAATTTATAAACTTTGTTTGAAAAAATAAACATTAATTTATAAATAGTAAAATTAAAATTATATTAGGTTGATTTTTTTATAATTTTTTAAAAAGAATAATTTTCTATTGAATAGTAAAAAATACTAAATTTTAAATGAAAATTTCCCTTTCATTTAAATTATTTATAAAGTTAGATTATATTTTTTATAGATTTAAAAGTAAAATTAGTTAAATAATATATACAAATATATTAAAAACATTTATGCCATTGTAATCAATTTTATATAATAATTGGTTATAAAAACATTGTAAACTTTTAAACATTTTCTCTTTGAAAACCCGCTTTCTCGTCGCGTCTGTGGGATTAAATTTGAAATTTAAATTTTTCACTTATATGTATTGAATTCCAAAAAATGGATTCTATATTTGGAATAATAATTATTTATATTTTATAATAATTTCAACTTAATTTCTGACCAAAATGAATAATGAAAACATTAAAAATTAATTACTATGTCTAAGCTAAAAATGGGTTTACCGAGGGATAAACTAAAAAGATAAGAGTCATAATAACTATAAAACTTGTAAAATTACTATTTTATGACATATTTCACTCTTATAATACAAAATTTTGAATCTATGGTCATTTGGAATCTTTTTCCTTAGGAATGACCTTTTTTATTTTGGATTTTTTGGAAATTTCCATGTAATATCCATGTGAATTCTTTTCCCACACTTATAAAATACCCCCACCACCATTCAATTATTCACAATTATCAAGATAACTTTTTTATGAAAACCCTACCAAAATCCATCCCTAGTATCTTATAAATTTTATAGATATTTTTTTCTTCCCAAAAGACTAACACTATGGGTCTTAATAAAAGATCCAAAGGTGGTGCTTCTAAGCGAAGTTAATTGTCTTCACTAAGCTCATTCTTTTTCTTTCTTCATTTTCCACATTTAAATTTTTATATAATATTATAATATAATAACACTAAAATATCCTATGTAATGATATTTTATTATGTTACTATGATAACCTATAACTATGTTCAATTCAATCAAATGGGTTATCAAATCATTATTTGTGTGTATGACAAATGACCACCTCACGAACCGATGTCTTTTGTTTTTCCATTACCACCTCTTATGGTTGGGTATGATCATGGATATAATATATATATATATATATATATGATATTTATAACATTATTATACTATTTTAATTATTATATAATATTTAGTTTTTTTTACTTTCCATTTCGTATGGTATACGATAACATCGTTCATGTGTATAGAGGACTACTACTTCACGAAGTGATGTGATTCATTTTCACTGATGCATTACATGAAAGATAATAAAGATAAAATTAATAAATATATATTATATAAATAAAAAAATATTTTATTAATGACATATATATAATTCTTAAGAGTTAATATATCATTTTAATTCTTACATTTCCACTCACTGAAAGATGATAACATCGTTAGTGTACGTATGGACTACCACCTTCATGAAGCAATGTGACTCTCTATTTTCATCACAACACCACATGGATTATATATATAAGCATATATATATATAATTAATATGTCATTTATGATATTATTATCATTATGTGGTGTAGATACTACACATGAATGTATTTTATTATGAGTATACTGAAAATTATTGATAATTAAATATCTATTTTAGGACCTATCATCGATGGGGTTTACATTTCAAAAGATATCAATGTAGTAAGGGGTTTTAGTACAAATTTTCCTTCTTTGAGACATATATTATTTTATCAGGTGTTTATATAGACCCTTTGACATGTAATATCATTAATTCATTTATTCTCATGATATTTTTTGTTTCATTTTTGTTCATTCCTTCATAGGTATTATGATTTAATATTTCCAAAGTTGTTAGGGTTTTATGATACAAACTCATAATTTATTTAGATTATTTATGTTTCAAATGAAGAATTATTATGATTCATATCTAAATAAACACAAGAATTTTATTATTATTTGGTTATTTCATAAGAATACAATTTTTTCCTTAATTAAACTCTCTTTATCTACTCTATTATTCAAAAGAATGTTTTTAAGAAAAAACAACTTTCTGGTTGAAAACCCAGATTTTTTAAACATTTAAAAAATGACTAATCAAATAAAATTTCACCCATGTTTGAATTTTTATATAATGTTTTTAAAGGACTATTAATTTCATTTTCTAAATAATTCTCATTTAAATTTTACTTCAAATATAAAAGGAATATTTATTTTAATGTGTACAATAAGAACAACATTTCCTGTAATCATGACCATTATTTACTTTGAATATTCCTTTATAAGTTTTCCATTTTATTTTCAAATAAAAGTATTTTAAATATTTTATATGTTTTAAAAAGTTTTTTAAGTGAAAATGTTATTTTTCACAAGAAAATTTTTATATAATTTTTAAAGATTCCATTATAAGTTTTTTAAGTTTATTTTCAAAGAAAATGATTTCAAAAATATTTTTAGTTTTAAGAAGTGAGTTTCAATAAAAATTTATCTTCCTCAATAAACATTCTAATTGATTTATTTTTAAAAATAATTCTCTATATAAGATTACATAATTTGATGTAACATATTTTTTCTGGGGTTATAAACCAAGAATTCCATTATTATTCATTTTTTGAATGATTTATGATGACAAGATGTTTATGAAACCAATTTATTTTCTATGTGTTATACCATGAAAAAAATCTTATGACACCCACCTCTTTTTTCACAAGTTATGATATGATTAAATTATTAAATCATTATGAAACCTATAGCTTTTCTATAGGTTATGCTATTATTAAATGTTTATGAAACCCATTTTAATTTTAGAGGTTATGATATTATGAATGTTTTGTGATATCTTGAAACACATATATATAATTTTATTACTTGATGGGTGAAATTTTTATCTACATAAAATGAATTGGGTAAAGTTTATGTTTCATGAGATAACAATGGGAAATATGTTGGTGGGATTGATCCACTATGGGAAACAGGTGTGTCCTAATCCACTATGGGAAATAGGTGTTCACTAATATACTATGGGAAAAATTGTGTCCTGATCCACTATGAAAAATAGGTGATGATTCATGATCCACTATTCTAATTTTATTTGTATTTAACCTTGAAATATGAAATGGTTTTAAATATTTATGATGATACACCACTTTTATGACATGAAATTATGGTTCATGATTGAGTTATGATGATTTATCACCCTTATGGGATATGTTTTTGGAAATGATAAAGTTTTTTTCTATGACTCATGTTTATGATCTATTATAGGTTTGGTATTGAACTACTTAATTTATGTTAATTATAACATAACCTTATACTTATATTATTCTTTTATATGATAATAGTCTTATATATATTATATTTACCCTTACTAAGCATATGAGGTCACCCTTTCTTATGTTTCCTTCCCTATGTTATGAAGATAGGTTTTTCTAGGGTATGCCTAGGAGGAGTACTATGTGAGGAGATATTTGTGCGAGATTTTGAAAATATTTTACCAAATTAGAATATTGTGTACCTAGTATACAAATAAACTAAAATACTATGGTTTCCAACAATGTTTTTTTAATGTATTGAATATCCATCTAAAAGCATGTAATATCTATTTATGAAAAGCATGGGTCTCTATAGAATATACATATATAAATTCGTACAAACATAAATATATATATGTAATGAAATAAAATGAAATAAAACATATAGTGGTAAAAGGATAAATTATTTATTATTATCCATTATATTAACATTATATCCAAACCAAATAATAAAAATGGAATATATTTCATTTGGGATACAACATGAAGGGAAAAGAGTGAAAGAAATCATCACTAAGTATGAATTAAAAATTAAAAATTTACTAAAAATTATTACCACTTTATTGGGAAATATATTTTTCTCAATACATCGAACTTACCTTACCCAAATAGAAAAAAATTTCAAATTCCTCATGGTTGATACAAAATACAAACTTTATTATCATATAAGTTATAATAATAAAAAACTATTTTTATAATAAACATGATTTAGAATAGAAAATATTTTAATATTAATTCCTTGATTAAATATAGATAAATTTCCATAAAGTAAGGTACAAAACCCAAAATGGTATTAATAGGAGATGACAGTAATTTTAATCAAAATAAATGATTTAAGAAATAAATTTTAATAGGACGCATTGTGGGTATGAGGATATGATAATTGATGTGTTGTTCCATAATAGGCTTCAAACATCTAGTTTCAACTTTCTATATTTATTTTCCAAGGATAATAATGTGCAAAGGTATTGGAGTGATGGAACATAATTTTTTATAATTTATATTATGTAATTCATTGATTATATCCCATTGAATTTCATAATATATTAGAATTTACTATATATTTTATATAATTATGTTCTATTGAGTTTATTATGAAAAACCAAATATTGATTTTTTAATGAATAATTTATTATTCTATATAATATTTTTATTATCTTACTTTAATTATTATGGTTTTTTATGTTGGTTATAAATGTTCAAAATTTTATCACTAGAGATGATTGAAAATCAAAAGGTTTTTTAAGTTTAAATAATATCATTTCTAATGATAAGAATATATCTCTATCTTGGGAACAAAATTTTCAAAAATAAATGAGTATAACACAGAGAGATAAAATCTCATTTAAGTCTCATGATAAAAACAAATAGTGTAAAAATTCCCTAATCGGATGTCATGGAGCATTGCCCCCCCCCCCCGGTCGGAGGGGGGCTCCTGCATTCTCAATCTCATCGAAGGAATCATTTCATGTCATTATCCAATCCCAAGTATCTCCCTTCTTTCCCAAAGATCCAGCTTTCACCGAAAGTTCATGAGAATTTCTAGGGAGTGTTGTATCTCCTTCTTTCCCCAGAGGAGCTCAATTGTGCCATAGATTTGTGCAGTCTCATGCTGGTGGCTTGATTTCTTATTAAGTGGCCTTCAGTTGATGAATTTTATCAGTTTGTTTCCACCTCTTGGGATCCTCAGGAGTGTGCGGTAGTCGGATTAGTCAACAGACGTCATTTGATTATTCGATTTGAGATGGAAGATGATCTGATAACTACCTGGTCCAAAGCCCCTCGATGATGCAATGGGGACTCGTTTTTCCTATTTCGATAGAGTCTTGATTTCCACATGAGATGTGATCCTTTGATGATGGAAACATGGGTCAGTCTCCCTGGCCTCCTCTTTCATTCCAAAATCCTTCCATTCTTTGTGCTATTGGGAATATTATAGGTAGATATATGTGCTCTGATCGTCGAACTGAGGTGGTCTGTCATCCAATTTGACTACAGATGTGTGTTGATATTGATGTCGCACAGCCGCCGGTGAAGTGTTTTTAGATCACTGATGAGAAGGAATTTTGTTGGAAGTAGGAGGTAAGATTTCAATCTTGGATGCTTTATTATATTAATTGTGGTCAGTTTGGACATGTGGAAGTGGTATATCGTAGAAATGGTTTGCTTGGGGTTTTGTAATGGGCGATGAGGATAGGTAACAGTGGTAGTGTTTCGCCTGATTTGGTTATACCACTGTTGAAGGTTTCATCAAGTAGCACGACTTTAAGATAGGGCTCTGTAGAAGGCTCTCTGTAGAAGGGTTTTTGTGTGGAAGGTAAGTCTATCGGGAAGACATTGGATAAGGTGTAGCATGTGGTGATGGAAGTTGAGGCAGTGGGGCAACATGGTCCCTCATAGACCATTGGTGGTGATGTTCAGAAAGAGAAGTAGCGGAGGTCAAAAAATCCATTGGTGAGGCAGGTATTTAGTACTCTAATGAGTGATCTTGGTATTGAGAAGGATCTCCCAGTTGATGCATCTAGCTGCTCTTTACGACCATGACCTATTTTGGACCCCGCTGCTTCTTGGGATGGCACAATTCTAGGAGGTTTGGATTCCTGTGTTGAGAAGTTGAAAGGGAAAGATGATGGTGTTGGAGGTGTGGTATTCAATGTTCCCACTACTAATTTCTTTCAATAATTAAAGAATGAGAAGACCTATAATGCTAAGGGAAGTACTTCACTGAATGAAAGTGGCAGCAAGAATGCATTTTCTGGAGAAACTATAATGAAGAAGAGGACTCATGTGATTATCAATTTGCAGAACAGCCACATTGTCTGGCTATGATTGATGCTAATAGTATTTCTCATCTGGAGTGGGGAGAAAATTAGGGGTACCAAGAGGTGTGCATCACTGGAAAATGGGGGGACCACTTTGATGGAGGCAAGGATAATGTTGGAATCTTGGTCCGACCCTCCTACAGTGAAATTGTTAAGGATGGGAAGAAGAAGATTTCTGTGAGTGAGGGATCCATGTCTGTTCCAACAAGAACAAGGTTGAGGAAAGATTATTCCTATCTTCCAAAGCTGATGTCTACCAAGTCCACTGTTCATAAGGAAGGCGGGGAAGCCTCTGGATTGAAAAAGGGTATGCAATCTGTTAAGGAGTTCATTTATTTGGAGAAGTTGAATCTTAGAAGGAAATATTCCAAGGTCTTAAAACACTATGAGAGCTCGGAGTGGGAGTTGGATACTCTATAGGAAGAAATCTATCTTGGATAAGGTGAAGGGTTTGAATTTTATGATATATAGTTGTTTTTATGCCTTGTAATGTTTGCTGGTGCACTTTTATTTTATTTTAATAAATGTTAAGTGGCTTAGCCTCCTATTGAACTTTTCTAGTAACTATAATATCCATCATGGGTTATGATTTATCAATATCTGGTAAAATAAATCCCATAGTTCACTATAATCTAAACACCCTAAGATAACACCCTAATACTAATATTTTCTATAATACTTTACAATAAATACATTGATTCTTATAATGAAACATTACAGGAAAATTATATCTTATAACACTATTTTCATATGAACCTCATAACATGCATACATAAGGGATAATAAGATAATATTATTAGTGAAAATAAATGATTCTTCATGCATTATTTCAAAGGATTAATATATCCTCATGAGTACAACTACATTACAGATATAAATAATGAATCACAACTGATAGAGGAAAATCTATGATACTCATTTGTGTGGGGTAAAAAGAAAAATGTGAGTCTGTTTCTATGGTAAACCCATAATGTTTCTGAATCCACTATATAAATATATAGTTCTAGTTTCACATTTAGTATTTTATAAGGAAGATAATGAATAAAAGTGGGATATCATGTTGTTGGATGAAAAGTAAGAGCTCACAATTATTATAGAAGAATAAGGAAATATTGGTTAAATGTATATTCTTGAGGAATAAAACGAATATTTATAAAAATTATCAAACTAAATCTTGTATTTAGCAAAATTAAGAGATGTATATAGATTGATCTTATAAATAGGAAGAGTAAGTTTCTAATAGGCACATAAACTGGAGGATAATTTTCTTATTTTAGAATGATGTCCTAAAATTCCACTAAAACTTGTAGATATACCGTGAACAACACATGCCTTGTAAGGTGATCATTATTATAGTAAGGATATTTTGGAGTTGAAAAATAGAAAATATCCCTTAAATAATATAATTTATTAGATTCGTAGACTTTAATGTTAGCTAGTTTATTATTCTATATTTTATTTATATTATTTTCACTATTTTTCCATGTACTTTCCTAATAAAAATATTATTCCATGGAGATATAAACCTCTTTGATAAATTTAAGGGGATGAGATACCAATATCTATTTTTATTTAACAAAATATGTATTTACCTTTATTAATTTATTTTTTCTATAAGTATTTTTAATTTGAGGAAAAAATAAATAAGGTAGTGATTTTCTATTTACAATTTTAACAAAACAAATATATTATCATCCAATACATATTCTTTACTATCTAACATTATATAGTTATATAGAATATTATGTATTAAGGTGTATATAGAGGGTGTTGTTTCACAATTATAGTCTATTGGTAATAGGATTCAACTCTTTCATTTAGCTAGATGTATATGCAGTTCAATGATCCACTAACTTTGTGGTGGAATGTCTCTTACTTGTAGACATAAAAGCATACATGTATTGATTTATTATCATTAATGAAATATTCCAAATAATATTTTTTAATAAGTTAGTATACCTTAATTTCATTTTAATAAAGTTTACATGATGTTTGTTTTTTTAAATAACATTTAATGAACCAAATCTTCCAGATTTAAATAATTATAGGATAAAATCCCACTGAAATATAATAATTCCATTGAATTAATGGTGTGTATATGGAAAATTTATCGATTTATTCCAATAAAAGAAAAATGGGAGGAATACTATGAAGTATCTAAAAGAGTCTTCCATCATCAATAAGTGATCCGGAAAATTACATTAGGACATTCAACGATAGTGGAAGTCAAAGAATTGTGGAGAAACATTCAAAATGGTATAAATTAAAATTACCTATATATATATGATTATGATTAATATGAGAAAAATAATTGATCAAAACCTCTTTGATTATATGAAAATGAAATTTTCATTCATTTTTTTCTTTAACTTCCTCCATTTTTTCTTTAATTATTTTTTCCTTCATTATGAAGTCAGAAAACTCTATCTTTGTAATATTTTTATTTATTATTCAAAATCTTGAAAACATATATCATTATATAAGGGATCAGTTGTTTTTAACCATCTTTATTGATTAATTTATAGGTTATGGAGTTGGTTTTTATTTATCTCCATAATTAATAATATTTAAGAGATAAGTACATAATGATAACAATATCTATTATTAATGAATTTATTTCTTAGAAATTAGATTATCCAAATTTATTCAAGATCCTCCTTCCATGTTATATTAAAAGAAAATTAAATTTTATGGGTAATGACTTTTATATAACCTTAATACTGTTTTAGGATTCATATAGATTGACTATCTATAACCTAATTTGTATTATTTATATTCTATAATTTATATTATATATTTCCTTCTTTGATTTGTTTTTAATACAATTTATTTTATATAATTTTTAAATTAAATATTACCATTAATATTTTATTATACTATTTTATTTTTTAGATAGTTTTCATTACATCAATGTGAACTATATTCAAATTAGAGGTTATTATTCTTCAAGAACTTTTCAATTTTAAATTTAATCTCTCTTTAAGATGATTAACTGAGAAAAATAAAGATATAATATAGATATATATTATTTATAGTAGATTTAATAAATTTATAATTATACACAATAACTATATTATTTTAGATAATCCTCTTATTAATTTTTCTTAAGAAGATAAATTCTTTTTGTTTAGTTATAAAATAAGGTTTAAAATACTCTACTATATGGTATGAAAATAAAAAATATATAATCTAGTTTCTTTTTTAAAGAAAATTAAACGATTATATTAGATGTTTTATATTACTCATTTTATAATATATAATGTTCTTCAAAACAATATATATTTCGTTAGATAATGGTAACATGTTATTTATATTTTACCTCAAGAACCAGTAGATCAAATGTTTTAGAGATTCATGAATATTGTGAAATTTTTAGAGTCTCTGGGAAAGATATATATTACTAATTAGAATATGATTGAGATGATCATTAATATACTTTAAGGGGAATTTAGATTTAAAAAATACCATTATAAGGAACTATACATATTATTGATCTCTTATTATAACATCAATACATTATAAACCACATCATAGGCAAGATGAAAAGGTAGAAAAAAATAATGAAATTATTTTCATTTAATAAATCTATAAAATATAATTTTACTAGTAGTGATATAAAACCCAGTGAAGATAATTTTTCGTAAACTATTAAATAGATTAGAATTATATTTCTATTGAAAGATACTAAAAAAATAATAACGAAATATAAATAGAAATTAAATCTAAAATATATAGATAAAGTGATATAATGCAAGATTTTATTTTTTATGAATTAAGGAAATTATGGAATTAATAAATTGTGTCCTAAATGACTAAACAAAAGATAATGATTCTAGATGGTAGAATGGATATACGAGAAATAATATTCTTATAATATCTTAATCATGGGATGATGATGACAATTTATTTTTCAAAAGTATCTTAGATAGTGTTAATATGAGGATTTTTTTATAATTTATACCTACTGAAGTTACAATGGGTAAAAAGTAATTTATGGATATGGTTGGTTATTATTAAATTGATATATCTTTAAATTTATTTCATTTTTAGATGATAATGAATATTGTTAACCATTTATTGAAAAAAATGAATTCTTAAGAATAAAAATTATAATGTTCATATAAAATGTTAACAAATAAATACTAAAAAGATAAAGAATATATTACTAAGGAAAATAACTATATTTATAATTTATCATTAAATATAAATTCCACAACATTTATTACCTATATAAAATTATGATGATGTTATAGAAAATAATCCTAAATTGAAATCTTAATGAAGGTTTTATCTAAATAAAGAGTAGGAAGGAATGATATACATAAGATTATAGATCTATATAAATCACCCAAGGTAATTTATAAAGAGATATTTTTCATCTCAAAGGACAAATTCTCAATTGAATTACTTTATTTACAAATTTTCACCCTTGCGAACATATTATCAAACCATAAGATGTAATAATGTAGGTTCTTAGGGGAGGTAATTTTGCCCATGAGTAGCCTGACCCTCTATAATTATTTATATTAGGGGTGTCATATGGGTTAGATAAATCTTGATGGTCAGGTTTGGGAAAGTGTCTTGTGTTCTAGGAAATTTACCTTGAATACATAAGGAATTTGGTACTCAGTGTCTTATACGAGGAACCCAGTGTGTAAAGTAGTGAGAAGGTTATCCCTAGGTACCACTAGGTGGCCAATGTCCTCAATGTAGGTATTCATTGAAATACTATATAACTGATGGTAACTTGGGTGTTTTTACTAAATTTTAAATTATATTAATTATTTTAAAATTATATTTAATAGAGGTAGGTGCTCATTTGGCCCAGCCAGAAAAAGGTCTTCACCATAGTCCTTTCAATTCCATTCTTCAATCCCTTTTTGAGGTATTTAAACACTCACTCATCTATTCTTCATGTTGTTCAATATAGGGGTTGGTTCTAAGAAAACTTACCATCCATGGTTATTCTTAGCCATCTATTATGTGTGTTATTGCAACTGAAATGTGTTTCATTTAATCTATAATTTTTTTATTTTTCTCTATTTCATTGATTTATTCCTCTTCATGTCGAATCAGAATAAAACTTTGGATTATATGACCTCTATGAGTATAAGGTTTTGGTTACTTGATATTTGATGAGTTATGTTGGTGTTTATGTTTCATATGAAATGTGAGTATGGGTAGGGTCATGTGAGTGACTAGAAATAGAACCGGCTTTGGTCTCCATATTGCGTATGGGTTGTTAGAGTGTAGTATCGAGATGGTATATGTGGTTATAGGATTAGATAAATAGATTAACTGTTGTGTGGTGTTTTTTTGGGTGATGGATTATTCAGGATGTCATTCTTATAATATATATCGAATGGGTTTGGTTGAAAAGTTTTGAAATGGTTCCTTGTGAACATGGTGGTTGTGGTTTGTGTTGGAGTGGCGTGACGTAGACTCTCAAGATGTGTTGGGGATATGGGTTATTATTGATTTACACTCGCTTAGGGGGAAATTATATTAGGTTTATGTCTACTTAGGATAGGTTATATGAGGTAATCCTAACTACTATTTATTAGATTTATCCTTCATTTTTTAAGAATCTGAGTGGTGATGTTGTTTTCCTTTATTATATATGAGACATATTCTATAGGTGAGAATCATATATTTTCAAATATTGAGATCACTAGTTAAGGTTCAAATACTCTGTATAAGTGAGATATTTTTGGGTAGATGGGCCATTATTAGGGAAGGATGGATGCTCTCTATGCCTAAGAATTTTTTGAGGTATTTAGATGATAGTTTTGAAAGGGATTTAGATGCTAATATTACTTCTAACAAGACTTTGAAACATGATTTGTGGGAATTTTTATAGTTTGATAATATTTTCAATGGATGTAGTTTGTGTGTAATTATTTTTCATATGATATGGGTTGGAAGTTTAGTGGTTATTTCAGTTTGATAAAATTTAGTTAACTTATCCCATTCTGTCACTAAAAAAAGTATTTAAAGGATCACTCATGGAGGTACAAGAATGGATTGATCTCATATAGTTGGTTTTATTAGTTTATTGCATTTTTTCAGTCCTAAATGTAAGAATATTAAATAGATAAATCATAATTGGTGGCCTATATAGTTAATAATCACACCCTATAGGGTCCCTTTAGGACATTTTAAAACTTTATATCTGATTATAGAAGAAAGGGAATGTTCTTAGTTCCTAGAGAATAGTGTCTAGAGTTGTAGTGGTTTCAAAGGCATGTTTTTATGGTTGCAGCTGGATAGGGTGGATACTTGGTTCCAAGTTAGGGATTGTCTTTTGAAATTTGTGGGCTTTTTTATGTCATCGACTAATGAGTGATTTATTTTTATATTATTGAACTAGTAAGTCATTATACTTGTACTTTAATATAACTTAGGGTATTTTTTTCCTTTGAACTATGTTTTTTATAACATTTTCATTGTTTTTTATCCTGATAATTAGATTTCTTATTTATATTATTTGTATATACCTAGGGTATTATCTACTCATTATTCCAATATATAATCACACACATAGTCGGTAGCCTATTTGGTAGCATTTATTGTATAATAATAAACCCATGAGGTTAATGTGTCTCTAAATTAGGTTCTTTTTAGATGGTCTAGGTTTAGGATGCTACACTGTAGTATAAGATATTTCATTATAAATGATATCAAGTTGTTTTTTTTATTTTCTTATTCAAATGGTTTATAAATTTCTTGGGACTTGGAATGGAGTTATTCCATGCATCTTCTCAACACAAGTATATGAATAAGGCCATTTTTTCTAGAGAACTGATATTTTTGTAAGGTATTCATGGTTATTGTTCATTTATTTGTTTTAGAAAAATTGTTATTTAATGTGACTGGGTTTTTTTAGACTCTTTTACCTAAGAAGAAAAAGTTGGTAATCATGCATCATGATAGGAAGATATGGATCACAAGACATATGTGTTCATACTTTTGGTTTTGATTTTGGTTTATGTTTTGTAATGGGAAGTGATTTGAATTTTAAATGTATAAGTATCAATTTATATAGTGTTTTCACATATAGATGGTTGCTATAATTCTACTTGGTCATACAAAGTCTATTATTCTGAGTGTTATTGAGTATATGGATCTTTTGTGAGTGTTTTTTTGTGGTACTTAAACATAGAGAGGGGTAGGTGGGTCCTTGAGTTTATATGGAATGGGATATGGTTGTAAGTAGTAGAATATAAATGTTTATAGGATTTTATACATATTACAGCTTATCGTATTTTCAATATATAGACTATTACATATTTAATGTGAATGGTATTTGTTTTTCATTGATATTTTACCTATATTGTCTCCATTGGAGTAGTAATGGGGTGGGAATATGGTGCCAAAAATCCATGACTTGTTTGAGGCCCGTAAGGGTAGAGATAATCATGAGCCATTAGTATAGCATTTGAGGAAATAAAATTATCCTGAGGATATCAAGGATATGGTGAAATTGTTTAATGATATTCTTGGGTAGATTTTAATATAGGTTATATATAAAATTGATCAAAGGGTTCATAGATCTAAGCCTTATATGGAATACCTGAAATTGGAGTTTTGGAAATTGTATCCTCCCATGTTTTCAAGAGAGGGAATACCCTATGTAATTGAGTACGAAAAAGAGTTAGTTTATTTAATCATAAATAAGATCATGATTCCACTAGGGTAGAGTGAAAATATGGATACATATATTCTCATAGAATGAGGAAACCTTTGGTGTGATATATTAGCAAAAGATGGTAGGTATGATAGGATGAAATAGAAGTACATCTTAGTGATGTTTTTTGAGAACCTCTTCCATGAGATGATGAGTGTGGGCTGATATTGTTGGATTATATATCTATTATGAGGATATAAAATGGTCATTAACTATGTTTTGAGGTTTAAAACCCTATTTTATTTTATACTAAACTTTATAGGGGATGAGATCTAGATGATGTAGAAATTATATGATTGAATTGGATGCATTATCATATTGTATATAAATAAATTCAGGTAGAACTAATTTTTTGTGTCATAAAACCATGAATTGATAATGATATTAAACAAGATAAGTGGTATTTTATTAAGATAGGTAGTTTTTTTAGTAAAAATATGTGGTGGAGCTCCGAGTAGTCAGATGTGTTTATATGAGGATATATAATATGGAATTCAGCGTGTATGTTTGATTTTTCCTCCATGGACTGGGTAATTTAAGAGGTTTTTCTTATGTAAGAAGATAATCCATTTTTAGGAATAGTTTTATTGGACACTAAATGAGGGTGGTTATTTTCTAAAAATGAATTATTTTGAGAGGTTAGATTACCTTATAGTCAATTGGAGTTCAGGGATTATGTTAGATCAAGGGTTTCAAATAGAACTAAAAAGTATGATGGGAAGAAAAATATGATATTTTTTATATGTAGGTCATGAATGTTGATAGGATACTCAGTTTTGGGGGTAATTGTCCACACCAAACATAAATTCACTTATAAGAAAGGTTTTATGGATTCATTATTTAGGTAATTTCACATGATCAATCCAATGAATTCATAATATTCCATAGATCCATTGATAGTTAGAGGTATTCCATTAGTCTATTAGTACTTGGATTGGTGTGGTGGATACCTGTCCATTATTTTAATTTAGTGAAAATAGGAGAAACCTAGTGTTGTCGAAGGTATGAAAATTAAGTATGGTGGGTAATGGATGTGTAGGTAATTTAAACATGTGGATATATGGTTGAAGTCCATGTATGGTTCCATTAATTTGTTTTCTAGATTATGTTTGGTGAGAATATGGTGCCCATATAAGTGATCAGTTAGATGGAGGTGGTTGTTCATGATGGCCAGGACGAGACATATGTGTATAGAAACCCCGACCAGTCGTAATCTCAAGGGTTCTTAGGGGTAATAATAGGGTGGTTTTTAGATGTTATGTGTCTCTATGATATTTTTTATATAGAAAATGTGTGGTCTGTTGATTTTTGGGGTAACATATTGTTTTGTAATCCATTCTCATGGTATATTAATTGGTTTGAGTTACTAGTTCTTGTCATGATTTCACAAAAATATAGTAGCCTTTTCTTGTGTGGTTATGTGTTGACATAGGACCACCAGATATGATATGTCTAGGATTTTAGTGATATGAAATAACTATTTGGATGAGACTATTGGACTTGGGTTTCCACTAAAAGTTTCCCATTATGTTATATAGACCACTCACTGTGGGTAAAATCATTCATTATTTTTATCATATTATGGGTGATGGTGTTACAATCATTTCAGAGGAGGTACACTCTATATGTTTCTACAAAAACTTGAGGTAATTGAGACCAATGGTTTGGAGTAGGATTCTCATAGTACATCTGTAATATGTTTGGGTTGATAGATTATTATTGGGAAAGGATGAACATTCACCATGTCTTGGTTTTCAATGGGTTATTAAGATGGTGGTTTGATAAGGTTTTTATATGACCAGGGGACATGAGATATGAGAGGGTAACATGCCTTAAAGTTATCTCGAATAGTTAAAAATGGTTTCAAATATTGTATTTGGAATGTAACACCATGTGATGAGATATAGGTTTCAAGGTTGAGGGATATTTCAATATAGTAAATAATGGGTATCTCATCCCAATATAGAACTGGGTGAAGCATGAAATGTAATAAAATGACCCAAAATATCATTTGAACTACTATCGAAACTGATTGGCGCTAGCCCAATAAGTGTTCCCAATCCCAACGGTCTGGAAACTAGATATTGAGAATCAAGTAACATACATTGGGAAATATTTTTACCAAAAATAATATCTCATAAAAATAATATAATATAAACATAATAAAAATAATAACAAAAAAGTCATCTATATACAACCATAAATAATGATAAAAACAACCTTGGGATATAACAAAGGAAGCACAACCCTGATCACCCATCTATTGGTGGTCCTAATCCACCCACCATTCCCCAAGTCAATTTCTGTTGGCCAACCAATAACAAACTCACAATTATAATTTTAGAAAAACACAAACACTTTCTATAGAAACAAAATGGTTTCAAACAATAAATGGTAGATTTTAGGTGTGAGATAACAAATATTAGTAGCATCTAAACATGTTACCTACACAATTTCTCTTCCAGATAATTAAGATATTATTGTTTGGAAATAGGAATAGGTAAATATATTTTCTTTTTTCGGTATAAATAATGATTAAAAAATACACATTTTAAAAATGGAAAATAAAGATCCATAAGGTTCAAAATAATATATTTTACCTAAAAAATTATGTTTAGAAAATCTCAAGAGTAAAATATGTAAAAATACCTTCATAATAAAATAATCCCCTTTCTAAAAAATGTTCCAATTTTAATAAAACTTTGAAAAAAGTATTCACATTCTAAGGATAAAAATCATAATAAAGGTATGATCTAGTACCATGTATCACTAAACATGAAAACATAACAAGGAAGATATTTAGATAAAGAAATTACCTCATAGAAATCAATATATATAATTAAATAAGTGAATCGTAGAAGCTCTAATGTTTTTTAACAATCTAGTGATAAAAGTAATATATCATGTATCATTGTCAATTATTTTGTTCATATATCATGGGAATTTCCTACCTATTTTAGTGAATGTACTAAAGACAATAAAATAGACTATGGTCGACAGTATGGAATTATAGAATCTATCAAAACACAAGTTTACTTCCTTGGAGAACACCCACCTCCTCAGTAAATGTCCCTATAATGAATCCATATTCTCTAAGAAAATGATAGTTGTCATGTGATTCATAAAAATAAAAACAAAAATGTTGGGTCTCTTGTCAAGATACCCAAGTTCCCATGACAAGTTAATGTGGTGAGTCTAATATCAAGAAAAAAAGATTAAAACATGGATACATAATGGTGTGAACATGAAAAATCGTTATTCTATCACATATAAAGTTAACATACCACCATCACCCCTAAGATACATCAAAATAGTATAACCCATTTTTCAACACCAATCATCTTGTTCTTTGAGCACTATTAATTATGGAAGAGTATATATAAGGGATTAATCAAGAAATTTCATGACATCAATATTTACTTCAAAAAGTTACAATAGAGCTTTAAAGATAAACCAAATTGATAATCCAAACCCTTATCAATTTAATAAAAGGTTACATTCAACCATTTAATTAAAATAGGTCCTAAAATTCCCACTTCACTTAAAATCCATTTTTAAAGTGCCAAAATATCCCTCAAGCAAAGAATAGAGGAATCCAATTAATCTATTTAGTGTTTTGAAATACCAATACTAATAATATTTTCAATAAAATCCATCACATGATATTCTTTAAATAATTCTAAAATTCATTTTCACGGAATATACACATAATAAACTACTTATAATTTACCTTAATGAATCAACTTATCATCCATAAAATAAGGCATTGATTTTTTGAAAACAAAATTTACTAAGGTTAACAAACAATCCAATTTATTTCAAAACAAAAGAAAACATCATAATATGATACTATCTATTACAAATAATAATTTCATCAAAAATGATCCTTTTTAATTAAAAATCAATAAACCATGATTAATAAATTTAAAAAGGAATAAACATGAATTTAAAAAACACAAGAATCACAAGAAGATGAAATATTATAGAAACACCTAGTTAGATTATTTAAAATCAATCTGAATTGAAATTGATATGTGTCACCTCTGATGAATATCAAAAAATCAAGGAGGTAATATCTTAAGATAAAATATAAGATATAATAGATTCATAATTTCATATATAACATTCATGATATAAAAAATATCAAGTATATGATAGACACTAGGAGGAATAAATCAAGATAAAAAATGTATATCAAAATCCAATAAGAGAATGACATACTAGGGTAGGATCACTACATCAATAATCACTTTTAATCATCATGAGATGTGGTTTGGATAGCCAAATATGTCAAATAAATATCCTTATGATTATTTGAGTTGAGTAAATTTTTAGGGAGAAGTGAATATAAATAAAATGGATGTTCTGGGGAGAAATTACCATGATACATTGATGTTAACTTGTGTCCAGTGAAAACACTGGATAATCAATGGCTATTGAAGAACTATGTAACATTGTACAATCCTCTTTCTATCTTATGGACCTCAATAGTGGGCTGGTGTACCACCTATAGTTTTACATGTAAACGGTCAAGGTACAAACCTTCTATGAGGCTCCAGGTCATCCCTTGACCCCCCACCCCACCCCAGGCCACCCAAAAAAACACAAGGAGTAGTCCTTTTATGAAATAAATTATGGGAATTTACATGTAAAGGATCACCCATTTTGGGGTTATCATAGGTAGAGTAGGTTGTGTGGTTTACTTTGGTTGTTATATTTTTTACATTTAATACACTTATATAAATATAGATATTAACATCATAAAGCATGGGTAGTGTCTTACAAAGTTCAAACTGACACTTTACATGATCCATTTGGTATGTGTATAGAATTTATTTCTCATGACACTAAAAGGGGAAGGGATACAATATTTTGATCATAGTGAATGGAGTTGTATAAGTTGTATGAGAATTTTTTTTGATTGTTAGAGTAAGACAGGGAGGATATTCATTACCAAGCTAGGTGATATATTTTTCTATTTTATACATGCATGTGTATGATCATCCTATAGTTACTCCATTTATGTATTGTGTGAATAGTATGATATTATATATTTATATTTGTATAGATAATGGTAAATTGTTGGTTTCACTGTGGTTTTGATATCATATTGATTTTTATTTCTATTTAATTTATTATTTCTTTTTATTGTTTTTTATTTTTATATAGTTGATAAAATATATCCACTATCACCTACCAGACCCCTACTATTAGTCAGTAGAATTAATAATACAAGGTAGCATTCATAATGTCAATGTGTCGCCATCATGGGTGTTGTTTAGGTGATCCAGGTTGGGGATACTATATTGGATACTCTTGAAATAGACACTCCTTAAGAAGTCCAAAATTATTTTATATAGTGAAAACATATATTTTGAGGGACTTTGTTTCTCATAAAAAAATGAGTTCAAAGAGTCTGAGTTCTCACTATATATGTTCTAATTTTCTATAATTTCAAATATTTCAAAAAATATATTTAGTTTTATAATTTTTACTATAACATTTTTGGTACCTATGATAAAATAATATTATATATAGATATTGTTTGTTATAGATATATTATAGGAGATTGTATAACATTAAGAATGTGATGAAATTATAATGTGAACATATTATTATCGTAGAAAGTTTTCAACGATGTCATATGGGATCAAGTGATTCATCCTTCCATAGAAACACATTGATTTACTTTATTTTTTTATAATTTATGACTTAATCATAACCTCATCATTATAATTCAATTATATGACGAGAGTTTCTCCATGAACATTTTTAATGATAATTATATCATAACATGTTCAAAAAGAGTCCATATATAATCAAAAATACTTCTTGGTAATGTTTTTTTCATAGATCATGAAGACATAACCTGCCAAATTTCTCCTTTCTGTAATGCAATAAAACATATGTTTGTCATTGAAATAAATTTTTAGGGAATTTTAATTTCTATAATATATTTAAAATTTCAAAGATTTGTTTTTTGAATGATCTTATGGAACAAAGGTTTAATTATTCAAATATTTTAATCCTTATCAATATGGAATGAAAGATATGGTTTTCTTTAAACCAATAGATGATATCTCAAAATTTATACCACTATAGTTAGTTACAATGGATATTTTCAGACTCACTTAATTTGAAATTGTGAGAGGAAACCACTATGTTTGTTTCCTTATGGTTTCCTACACTTTATTTACTTTGGATTTCTTTCTGACACATAAAATATAATAAAATATTTTATTCCATACTAATTATTGTCTATTTTAAAATAATTAAAAATTATTATAATAAAAATTCATAGTTTTCATGTAAGAGAGTTTTAGAATCATGAGTTTAAATATTTTTTCACTGAGAAATTAGTTGAAAAATATTTTCCAGTATAGAAAACACTATAACAAAATATATTTTCTTAATGATGAAATAAAACTCTTACAGAAATTTATAAAAAACTATTATGTAAATTTAATTTTATAAATGTTTTTGAGTTGAAGTAATAAATATTAAATGTTATACTATAATTCGTATCTTAATTTTTCAGGTTTTAAAGAAAAATCCCAATGAATTATGATATAAAAGGAAACCAAATTTTTTTTACTTTAGAGTTTTCAAATAAACTTTATTTATTATAATGACTATAAATATGTTTTCTATGTTTGAGAAAAATTATGATAGAATAATATTTTGGTTACTCTTCTATAATAATGGATTAACATGTATTAAAAAACATTAAAAAATATTAAAGAAATGGTACATGATAATTTTATGAAATTGATCCTTTTATAAAATCTATTTACAATCATTTGGATTGATAAATTGACTTAGATTGTATATAAAACCCTATCATTTTTTAAAAATATATTTTTTGAAACAAAAATATCACAAATCATTGAATATGAATATAATAATCCATAATGTGATAATATAGTAGAATTATATAAATTGTAAACTTTTCCTTGAAACCATAGATTATTAAAGGATAAACATATTAACAATGTTATTTCTAATATTGACCAATTGATAAAAACTGATGTTTATTATAAAATGAATGCTCAAGCCTTGAAATGGAATCTTAATTTGAACATAAAATGGTAGATGATGACTTATACACTGAACATTGGATAATGGATATGTAAGGAACACTGAATTAGTTTTAATTAAACAATTGAGAACATTTGGTCAAATACCATGATAATATTATGGTTATAGATGATAAATCAGTATTCTAAAATAAAATTAATGAAAATAGGACCATATTTTTTAATATGGATAAAATTATTTCTAAATGATATAATCAAGATGAGGGCATTGATTATGAAAACAATTTCAAATCGATAGCTTGAATTGAGTCTATCATAATATTAATAGCCAATATAGTTGAAAGAGATTATATTTTTATATATTTTACTTTATCATTAAATGATTTAATCCCAACCATTTTTCTAAATTATGTAAAATTAAATCATTTCTAGTTTTTAGTAATAATATTGAATTTATTATGAAACTATATTAAAAATTTATTTTTAATTATTTTATTCATTTTATTTAACTTATTAATAATCCGAAAAATATTTCATTTTTTAAATTTCATGAAAAAGGGAAACCTCTTACATATAGTCAAGAGTGGCATAAATTTCAGTCCTTCTAGAGTTGATAAGAGAAATATTATAATTTCTTGTGTTGTATATTATTCCCAAGAACCATATGTAAAATTTAATTGTAGTAGAAGAATTTCATTTAACAAAGACTGGGGATGTGTAAAAGTAAATATCAAAATATATAAAAGTTATTCCCTTTAACATTATAAGTAAAGTCTTGATACCATCTGTAATGTCCCGACCCCATTTAACCAGAGTGAGTGCATTATTACATAACATTGGCATGATCACAAGTGATCAAATCCCAAAAGACATATCAGTTTAGTATCCTTGGCAGTACTAGATACATTCATAAGTTTTACATCACATTATAAAATGAAAAATAACAACAATATTGTCTCCATTGACCACATTCATATCCATTATACTATCCCTACTGGTCAGTCATAATATACTTCTTCGCATCCCAGGAAAAAATAAAACATAGAAAGGGGTGAGCTTAGATGCTCAGTAAAGATAATAATACAATGGAAACTTTCATAAATAAGCATATACATTTAAGGAAATGTATAAGAATAAAACACAAGCCTTTTAAACTTAAAATTCAGCATAATATGTCAATGATAAATCAGATAATGACATTTACATATTCACATGGATATTCTACTAGTCGAATAATCACATGTAATATCAATAGCTGATTTCATAATAATGGAATGCATAATTTCAAACTGCATAACCACATAGTCAAGGCCTCCTACCAAGACTACAAATAATATTTTGTCAAGGCCTTATGTCAAGGCACTAGTTTGTCTCATGAGACCTACCGATGCATCAAGGAGCTATAGCGGGCTCCACCCATCGCTTACTAAGTCCAATTCATTCCTCATATGAAAAGGTTTAAACATAACATAAACATTTGTATTAAAAATAGCATACGAAATTTCAATACTTTATCCATAAGACATGAATAATATAAAAATAACACATCCACAATCAAACATGTCACAAAACCTTCAACACAATATGGAAGATTTGTTTCATAATAAATTAACATCAAATAAGTTTAAAATCCATCAAAGAATATTGACATAGATTATAACATCCCTCCATTTTATAACATAAACTTTCATTACATTACACAAAACTGAGGATCTTTAAGGTCTAGTGTCTTGGAAACCAGGAACATAATACATGAAAACAACATAAAAAATTCTTCTTAAACACTTGAAAGGCGTCTCCTTAAGTTCATTCTAGGTTCATTACTGCATCTCATAACCTGGGGACATACATCAAAAGAAAGGGTGAGCAGAAGGCCCAGTAAGGGAAACAAGAGGAACATTTTACATGTGAACTTGAGATACTTCAATAAGGACATGAAAAGAACTTTAAGGCATGAGAAAGAAATCATGAGGCATTTCATAATAAAAATAACATTTTCCATAACTTGAAGATGTGGCTACATTATTTAACATATACAATCATGAACATATCACCAAGGTCCATCCCCAAGGTTTCATTTGAAAATTACCAAGGTTATTCACCAAGGTATCGTGAAAATTGTAATCTCTAGTGGTTACATCATTACCCAATGCATTGGAGCGCTATCAGGGTGCACCCTTAAATTTTACTTTATTATCATGTGAGCCACATATATCATCATCAAACATTTCATAAATAACCCACATATCATAAAATAAATGGGTTTCATTTCATAATCATAACGTTTTAAAAACTGCTTTAAAGACATGATCTTTACGTCACTTTAAACCCACGGAAAGGGAAAGCGGGTCTCATGTATGTAAATCCCAGAATTGAAAATGGAAAATTTTGATATATATGTGAATACCCTAGTAGAAATAAGAGCTTTGAGTATTCACTTTATAACATAAAATAATTTTTGAGAAAAGAGAGAGGCATTTTGAGGGGAAAATTCTGCATCATAACGGCTAAGTTTCGGGGTTTTAGATAACATTAAAATGAGAGGGGACATGGGTCACCACTCATAAATGATACATAAAACAGTAGGGTGAATGAATAATAAGGACATATGGACATGGTAATGAAATTTGAGGGACATACCATTTGAAATGAAAACATGGAAGGAAAAAAAATTAGATTTCTCTTATGAAATTTCGGCAGCCTTACGGCGTCACTTAACTTCAAAAAAATGACTTGACAAGATCAAATAGGATCCCTCATAATATGATCATAAGAGATCATTATGATAGATATAGAGATCATACCCCAACATAATAAAAAGGAACTTGAAAGACTTGACATGAAAATCGAACTTGGAAAATGAGAAGGGTGAAAGAATCCCTTAAAAATTTGGCAGCCTAACGGCGTCACTTAAACTTTCATAAAACGAAATGATGAGAGTAAGAGGGGATATCTCATCATATAAACAAGAAAGGGCAGTAAGAGGAATATAAAAGAACATCCTCTCACATAAAAACATGGAGCATAAAAGGAATGACATAAAAGAGATTACATGAAAAGAAAGAGAGGGGTCGGATCCCTTACCTTAAAACATGACTCTTGAAACTCAAAGGATTGGACCTTGAGGGATTGGGGGCACCTTGGGAGGACTCCTTGGAAGGTACGAAGACCAGAACATCGTTGGGGGAGAGTTGGGAGTGAAAACTAAAGGAGGAAAGGGTGGGTATTTATAGGGAAAGTGAGGGGACAAGGCATTAATGGCCAAGGGACACCTCACATGTGCTTTTCTCAAACCCATGTGCTCTCCCTTGGCATTTATCATGGAGTTAGGCCACATGGGGCCCCCAAAACAATAATTCATCACCCTTGGCCGGCCAAACCTTAAAATATCTCATGACATCATCATGACACAGTTATGATGTCATTAAACATACCAAAACCCTAAAACTGTATTTTTACTATTCACTGAAAATTCAACTTTCTCAGAATAATCCCAAAATTTCACCTTAACCAAATATCAATGCTCTGATTTCAAAAATGAAATACATTTTATAAAAATAATTTTCTAAATATTTTTAATTTAATTTTTAAATAAAAACACTATTCATCGAAAATTCATTTTTTTCAGAAAAATCCCCAAAAATTACCATAACATAATATCGATGCTCTGAGTTCAAAAATAAAGTCATTTTTATAAAAATAATTTTCTAATTATTTTTAATTAAATTTTTAATTAAAAAACACTATTCATCCGAAAAAAACTAATACTTGACTAATAATTTATGAAACCGTTATTTAACCATTTTATTGAATCACATTACTTAATCAAGGTGCCTAGATTATTTTAAAACTTTCTTTAAGTGATATTACTAATCCATTTAGTCACATTACTAATCTTAAGCGTAAAATCACTATTCACTATTTACTATTCATCAAAAATTGAGTTGATCTTATTAGACTCCAAATTCCTTACTGAACACTTTTGTAGAAGACCTTTTTTCGAAAATCATTACACATCATTAGTTATTTAGGGTTTACATAAATATTTTAAAATATCCCTTTTTCAAAATTCATCAATAAAATATATCCTAAAATTATCTGGACATTTGAAATTTCACAAACATCACTAAAGGAAGAAATCTCAATTTATTCACCTGAAAGGATTACACAAGGAAGCTAGGGTCTCGTCACATAGCCCCTTATAACACCGGCATAAGACCTAAGTGTAAGGTGTGCTATGGTGAGAGAATCTGAGGGAGGCTCAGATAACATTGCCCTAGTAGTAATATCTACTAACTTGAACTTCTCCCGTAGGCGTTTCCGTTCAAGCTTGACACGCTGGAGTTCGGCTTGGGCTTGGTCCAAAGCGAAGCCCACAGATGCTACCTCTTTCCCAAGCTCTGATAAGTGGGCTTCATAAGGGTCGAGTCTACTGGATGAAGCCATCGCCTCCTCTTTATGCATTGACCAATAACATCTTATTAAATCATTAAGAGTAAGTTAATATACTACTCAAAAAGATTGGGTCGTTACACTTTTCCCCCCTTAAGAAATTTCATCCCCGAAATTTATACTTGAGGCCTAGTCGAAAAGGTGAGGGTACTTTTGCTTCATCGTTTCCTCAGGCTCCCAAGTCGCTTCTTCATACTTATGATTCCTCCACAACACTTTCACAAGGTGGGTAGTCTTGTTTCGTAGAACCTTGTCTCTACGGTCCAAGATCTCCACTGGCTGCTCCTCATAAGAGAGGTCATGTTCAAGTTGTACCACCTCTGGGTTCAGTACATGCGAAGGGTCGGGTATGTACTTCCTCAAGAGAGATACATGGAAGACATCATGAACTTGAGCTAGGTTCGGTGGAAGTGCTAGACGATAGGCCACTGCTCCTATGCGATCAAGGATTTCATAGGGGCCAATGTACCTAGGGCTGAGCTTCCCTTTCTTCCCAAACCGCATGACTCTCTTCCATGGAGAAATTCGAAGGAAGACTTTGTCACCAACACCAAACTCCAAGTCCCTTCGACGATTGTCAGCATAGCTCTTCTGCCGACTCTGATCAGCCTTTATGTGTTGTTGGATGGCATGAACTTGTTCTGTCATATCTTGCACGAGATCAGGCCCAAGAAGCTTCCTCTCACCAGTTTCATCCCAACAAGTAGGAGTTCTACACCGCTTTCCATATAGAGCTTCATAGGGTGTCATCTGAATACTCGCATGGAAGCTATTGTTATAGGAGAACTCCACTAATGGGAGGTGTTGATCCCATCCACCTTCAAATTCCATTGAGCATAATCTCAACATGTCTTCGAGTGTCTGAATAGTCCTTTCAGATTGGCCATCAGTTTGAGGATGATAGGTCGTACTAAAATTCAATTCAGTATTCAGAGCATGTTGAAGACTTCTCCAGAATTTTGATGTGAATCTTGGGTCACGATCAGATACGATGGATAGTGGTACCCCATGAAGCCTCACCACTTCCTTCACGTATATCTTGGCAAGCTGATCCAGAGAGAAATCTTCCCGAATAGAGATAAAATGGGTTGTCTTGGTGAGACGGTCCACAATAACCCATATCGCATTATTTCCTTTGGATGTTTTTTGGAGGCCAGTTACAAAGTCCATGGTGATATTATCCCACTTCCATACTGGTATGGGTAGCGGTTGTAATACCCCCTTAGGAATTGTCTTTCTGCCTTTACTTGCTGACACACCAGGCACCTTGTAGTGTAATCGGCAATCTCCCTCTTCATGTTATCCCACCAATAATGATCACGAAGGTCTCTATACATCTTAGTGCTTCCCGGATGTATAGAGAAAGTAGAGTTATGAGCTTCATCCATCAGTTCTATCTTTATCTCCGGAATAGATGGGACACATAGTCTTGTATGAAATTTCAATACACCTTCTTGATCAATATTGAAATCAGGTAACTTCCCATCTTTTACAGCCTCCAACTTCTCCTGTAGCAAAGGATCTTCTTTTTGAGCCTTCTTGATCTTCTCTAGTAATGAAGGTTGAGAAATCATTTGGGATAGGGTTGATGATGTCCCTTTCCTTATAATTCCCATGTCCAGTTTTACTAGATCTTTAATCAAGGGATCTCCCAAGATCCTCATTGTTTCCAGAACAACAGGATCTTTCCTGCTTAACGCATCTGCGACTTTGTTTGCTCTTCCAGGGTGATAATGAATTGAACAATCATAGTCTTTAATAAGCTCCAACCATCTCCTTTGTCTCATGTTCAATTCTTTCTGAGTGAAAATATACTTTAGACTTTGGTGGTCAGTGTATATATCACATTTCTCCCCATAAAGATAGTGCCTCCATATCTTTAGAGCAAAAACAACTGCCGCCAGCTCTAGATCATGCGTAGGATAATTCTGCTCATGAATCTTCAACTGTCGAGATGCATAAGCAATTACCTTGTCATTTTGCATGAGGACGCACCCAAGCCCTTTCAGAGATGCATCGCTAAAAATAACGAATCCTTCTCCGATAGAGGGTAGTGTTAACACAGGTGCAGTAACCAATCTCTTCTTCAGCTCTTGGAAACTTTCCTCACATTCCTTTGTCCAGATGAACTTAAACCCTTTTCGAGTCAACTTGGTTAGTGGATTAGAAAGCCGTGAAAAGTTTTTCACAAACCTCCTATAATATCCCGCTAAACCAAGGAAACTACGAATCTCAGTTACTATTGTGGGTTGAGGCCACTCCTCCACAACCATTGTCTTTGCAGGGTCAACTGAGAGTCCTTCATTGGTTACGATGTGCCCCAAGAAAGCAACTTGTTGTAACCAAAACTCACACTTGTTGAACTTCCCAAAGAGCCTCTCCTTCCGTAGAGTTTTCAAAACAACCCTCAGATGATCTTCATGCTCCTCAAGACTTTTTGAATATATCAAAATATCATCAATAAAAACTACCAAAAAGTTATCAAGGTAGTCCTTAAAGACTCTATTCATCAAATCCATGAAAATAGCAGGAGCATTAGTCAAGCCGAAGGGCATAACAGTAAACTCATAATGCCCATATCTTGATCGGAAGGCAGTCTTTGGAATATCTTCCTTCTTCACCCTCAGTTGATGATAACCAGATCGAAGGTCAATCTTAGAGAATAATTGAGCCCCGCGAAGTTGGTCAAATAAATCATCAATTATTGGAAGAGGATATCTGTTCTTCACTGTGATCCCGTTCAGTTCTCTATAATCAATTCATAGCCGCATTGATCCATCCTTCTTCTTCACAAAGAGAACTGGTGCTCCCCAAGGAGACACACTCGGTCGGATAAACCCCTTCTCCAACAAGTATTGGAGTTGTTTCTTTAGCTCTTCTAGCTCCACATTTTCCATTCTATACGGAGTCTTTGATATCGGTTGAGACCCAGGTACGAGTTCAATGGAGAACTCTACCTCTCTTTCTGGGGGAGGTCCAGGTAACTCCTCAGGAAATACATCCATGTATTCCTGAACAATCGTAACATCTTCAATTTGTATGCTCCCTTTCCCTTCTTCATCATCACCGATTAACTCCATAAAGAAAGCTATGGGAGGTGCTTCTAGAGAGGGATCAGTTTGGGATATCTCTCCTTGGAAGATAACTGTAGGTCGTTCATTCAAGACTACTTAGATTTCCTTACTTCTGCATTTGATCTTAGCATTATACTTTGCGATCCAGTCCATCCCTAGTATAATGTCGAATTCCATCATGGGAATGACTACTAGATTTGCGATAAGATTGAGCTCACCAAAGTAAACACTAGAGTCTCTAAATACTTTTGATGCAAGGATAATCCCACTTGGAGTCTTGACTGACAACTCTACCTCTAGCAGTTCAGGGATTGATTCTATATTCCTTGCAAACTTGGAGGAAATAAAGGAATGCGTAGAACCAGAATCAAATAGAGTACTTGATAGTTTTGAGAGGACAACAAGAGTACCTACTACCACATCGTTCGGGACTTCAACTTCAGCTGTTGTGATAGAGAAAGCACGACCTTGCTCCCTTGGCCTCTGATGAGGTTGATGGTGATTCCCCTCCACCGCCCTCGGATTTGGACATTGATTAGCAAAGTGCCCAAGCTGTCCACACTTGAAGCATGTGACTTAGGGTGGGGCCAGAACCATCTTTCCTCTATCGTTAGTGTTGGGAATTTGAGGCTTCACATCACTACGACAATTCCGAGAAATATGGCCTTCTTTTCCACACCTATAGCACTTAACACTTCCGATCAAACAGTTCCCCGGATGCTTCTTCCCACATTTATTGCATGTGGCATGTTTCATATGCTTTCCACCTCTTTCCTGATCAAAACTTATTCCCAGGCTTGGTTCTAGAGTTCTCTTCTTTTCATTAGATTTGTGAGACCACTGTGTCTCCCCAAACGCTAGTTCAACTTTCATAGCACTTCGAACTATTTCTTCATAGCTATCGTAGTCCCTGTTGGCTAGATTCTTCTGTAGATGAGGTCGTAGTCCGCCAAAGAATCTATCTACCTTCCCATTAGGGTCCATGAAAAAGCTTGAGGTATAATGGGAAAGCCTTGTGAAGTTCATCTCATAGCTTCCGACAGATTCGTTCTCCTTCTGCTTTAGCTCGAGAAACTCTTTCTCCATTCTCGTTCTCATGGAACGAGGGAAATACTTGTTAAAGAAAATTCCCCGAAATTCTTCCCACTCAATAGCTTCCATCTCTCCTCGTGGCTTTGTGTTTTTGATCAGTGACCACCACTGATCAGCTTCTCCCTCTAGGCGGTAAACAGCAAGGGTGACTTTTTCTTGTTCCGAACAATGAAGTACAGAAAAGATATTTTCAATGGAGCTTATCCATTGTTCCAAAACCAATGGGTAAGTAGATCCACTGAATGTTGGTGGTCGTTGACGCATGAAGGACTCAACAGAAAGTTGTTCCCTTCGTGTTGAGGTCGGCCTCTCAGCTTGATTCAAGTTATTAATCATAACTTGAGTCAGTTGGTTCATCATTCGCATGAATGTTTCCATTCCGTCTTCCATCGGAGGTTCGTCAGCACATGGTGCATTGCGGTCACCATCGGCACGGTTCCTCCTATTGCCTGCCATTTTCTAAAAGAATAAAACCTTAGTGAGAAACTTATTTAATTTATGGATCTTTTAACTAAGACTTCATGCTTATACAATTACACTTTTCTATAATTCCTTCATAATGATTCATAAAAAGCTTGTGATTAACCAAACATATCCCCCGGGAGTGTCGTAACCAAGAGTGAAGCAAGGCCCGTTATCGTGCACCAGTTCCCGTTCGAGTCTAGCTCAAAGCGGTGTTTTCGGGTTTTACCCCTATGTACATCTGTTCCAGAGCCGCCTCTACCTGCTCGTATCCAGACACGGATGTATTTGTTTGATAAACCACTTACTCAATACTTACCAAAATACCAGGAAGTTTTCCTATATTTAAACTTTTCTATAGGGTTCTTCCTAAAGTTTTTATATCCTAATTTCCACAAATAACTAAACCATCCTTTGATACCAACTATAACATCCCTCCATTTTATAACATAAACTTTCATTACATTACACAAAACTGAGGATCTTTAAGGTCTAGTGTCTTGGAAACCAGGAACATAATACATGAAAACAACATAAAAACATTCTTCTTAAACACTTGAAAGGCGTCTTCTTAAGTTCATTCTAGGTTCATTACTGCATCTCATAACCTGGGGACATACATCAAAAGAAAGGGTGAGCATAAGGCCCAGTAAGGGAAACAAGAGGAACAATTTACATGTGAACTTGAGATACTTCAATAAGGACATGAAAATAACTTTAAGGCATGAGAAAGAAATCATGAGGCATTTCATAATAAAAATAACATTTTCCATAACTTGAATATGTGGCAACATCATTTAACATAGACAATCATGAACATATCACCAAGGTCCATCCCCAAGGTGTCATTTGAAAATTACCAAGGTTATTCACCAAGGTATCGTGAAAATTGTAATCTCTAGTGGTTACATCATTACCCAAGGCATTGGAGCGCTATCAGGGCGCACCCTTAAATTTGCCTTTATTATCATGTGAGCCACATATATCATCATCAAAAATTTCATAAATAACCCACATAGCATAAAATAAATGGGTTCCATTTCAGAATCATAACGTTTTAAAAACTTCTTTAAAGACATGATCTTTACATCACTTTAAACCCACGGAAAGGGAAAGCGGGTCTCATGTATGTAAATCCCAGAATTTAAAATGGAACATTTTGATATATATGTGAATACCCTTGTAGAAATAAGAGCTTTGAGTATTCACTTTATAACATAAAATAATTTTTGAGAAAAGAGAGAGGCATTTTGAGGGGAAAATTCTGCAGCATAACGACTAAGTTTCAGGGTTTTAGAAAACATTGAAATGAGAGGGGACATGGGTCACCACTCATAAATGATCCATAAAACAGTAGGGTGAAAGAATAAGAAGGACATATGGACATGGTAATGAAATTTGAGGGACATACCATTTGAAATGAAAACATGGAAGGAAAAAAATAGATTTCTCTTATGAAATTTCGGCAGCCTTACGGCGTCACTTAACTTCAAAAAAAATGACTTGACAAGATCAAATAGGGTCCCTCATCATATGATCATAAGAGATCAGTATGATAGATATAGAGATCATACCCCAACATAATAAAAAGGAACTTGAAAGACTTGACATGAAAATCGAACTTGAAAAATGAGAAGGGTGAAAGAATCCCTTAAAAATTCGGCAGCCTAACGGCGTCACATAAACTTTCATAAAACGAAATGATGAGAGTAAGAGGGGATATCTCATCATATAAACATGAAAGGGCAGTAAGAGGAATATAAAATAACATCCTCTCACATAAAAACATGGAGCATAAAAGGAATGACATAAAAGATATTACATGAAAAGAATGAGAGGGGTCGGATCCCTTACCTTAAAACATGACTCTTGAAACTCAAAGGATTGGACCTTGAGGGCTTGGGGGCACCTTGGGAGGACTCCTTGGAAGGTAATAAGACCAGAACTTCATTGGGGGAGAGTTGGGAGTGAAAACTAAAGGAGGAAAGGGTGGGTATTTATAGGGAAAGTGAGGGGACAAGGCATTAATGGCCAAGGGACACCTCACATGTGCTTTTCTCAAACCCATGTGCTCTCCCTTGGCATTTATCATGGAGTTAGGCCACATGGGGCCCCCAAAACAATAATTCATCACCCTTGGCCGGACAAACCTTAAAGGATCTCATGACATCATCATGACACAGTTATGATGTCATTAAACATACCGAAACCCTAAAACTGTATTTTTACTATTCACTAAAAATTCAACTTTCTCAGAATAATCCCAAAATTTCACCTTAACCAAATATCAATGCTCTGATTTCAAAAATGAAATCCATTTTATAAAAATAATTTTCTAAATATTTTTAATTTAATTTTTAAATAAAAACACTATTCATCGAAAATTCATTTTTTTCAGAAAAATCCCCAAAAATTACCATAACATAATATCGATGCTCTGAGTTCAAAAATAATGTCATTTTTATAAAAATAATTTTATAATTATTTTTAATTAAATTTTTAATTAAAAAACTCTATTCATCCGAAAAAAACTAATACTTGACTAATAATTTATGAAACTGTTATTTAACCATTTTATTGAATCACATTACTTAATCAAGGTGCCTAGATTATTTTAAAACTTTCTTTAACTGATATTACTAATCCATTTGGTCACATTACTAATCCTAAGCGTAAAATCACTATTCACTATTTACTATTCATCAAAAATTGAGTTGATCTTATTAGAATCCAAATTCCTTACTGAACACTTTTGTAGAAGACCTTTTTTTGAAAATCATTACACATCATTAGTTATTTAGGGTTTACATAAATATTTTAAAATATCCCTTTTTCAAAATTCATCAATAAAATATATCCTAAAATTATCTGGACATTTGAAATTTCACAAACATCACTAAAGGAAGAAATCTCAATTTATTCACCCGAAAGGATTACACAAGGAAGATAGGGTCTCGTCACATAGCCCCTTATAACACCGGCATAAGACCTAAGTGTAAGGTGTGCTATGGTGAGAGAATCTGAGGGAGGTTTAGATAACATTTCCCTAGTATTAATCTCTACTAACTTGAACTTCTCCCGTAGGCGTTTCCGTTCAAGCTTGACACGCTGGAGTTCGGCTTGGGCTTGGTCCAAAGCGAAGCCCACAGATGCTACCTCTTTCCCAAGCTCTGATAAGTGGGCTTCATAAGGGTCGAGTCTACAGGATGAAGCCATCACCTCCTCTTTCTGCATTGACCAATAACATCTTATTAAATCATTAAGAGTAAGTTAATATACTACTCAAAAAGATTGGGTTGTTACATAGATGACATGAAAACTATTTGAAACAAATAACTCTTTCTATTTTGAAACCATTTAAAATTCATATAATTATAAAAGAAAACATTGTTTTTGGAAATATTCTTATAATCTTGTAAGGGAAGATTTGAAGATGTTATAATGTTGGAAAATATCCACACCTACCATATAAGTTAAAAAATAATTATTTCCTTAATTTTTTTAAAAAGGTCGTAAAAGAACTTGTTTGGAAAACAACCAAAAGATTAATTTATAAAAATCATATAAAAATCAAAAAATGGTATAAATTAATTTAACCCATAGTCTAGAAAATATTAAAAATGTTTTGAAATACATTTTTTAAGAAACACGGATGTGGATGATAAAGTGGTCCTAGTAGATACTCACATATAAACAACCTCGGATAATGAAGAGATTGTAGAATTAACCATTAACTTGTACTTTTACTTGGTTGAGGGTACGTTAACCTCTTAGATAACTATTAAATAACTATTATTAAATTATACAATAACCACATACATAAATATTATATCATATATTATCTTATAATATTTCTTTGTTAATAATATTTGAGTAGTATCAATGTTTCAGGTGTTAACTGATTTGTTTCCCTTTATATGGTTGGTTATGTAAGCCATTTTTGTTATGGATATGATGTATTTTTTTCATATACAGAATTATATTAATTTCTTAAACATTATTTTTAATTATAAAATGAAAATTATTCTTGAATGGTTATGATGGGGAAGGAATTCCATCACGTTCGTGGAGACGGTAATCCGTACGTACACACGAGCAATAATATCATTATATTGATGGTGAAATTGTATGTAATTTGATGGAATATCATATATACAGGATTATTAACATGTTATATTTTTTATTTAAATCAGTTATACTCATTATTATACCCATCCAAATCATGAAGTGTTTGAATAACAAAGTACGCCACGACGTGGAGACGGTAAGTCGTACGTACGCACGTATGGTGAATTGTCATTAATAGGATGGATAGAATAATGAATATGGTTGTAAAATATTTATAATAACATCAAAGTATGTATAAGGTACTGGGGTTATTATTTTTTATGGAACCAACAATGAAAGAGTAAGTGGAAGATGAAAATAACTTTTAAAGAGGTGGTGAAAATATTACCACTTCTTCGGGTGTTTCCTTTTGAGTTGATCAAAATGGATACATAAGTTAGATTTATGATCAAAGTAATGCCTCTAGATAATATTGAGAGTATATTTGAGGATATTTGAGTAGGTTTTTTCTAAGAAAAATGTCTTTGGAGGTGTTATTTTGACAGAAGGGGAAGTACCCTTTTATAAGAGAGGTGAGGGTCACTTTAGGAAATGCTTGAAATATTATTTTATTATTCATTCATATTCAGTTTATAATTGCTCCAAAATGATTTATTTAGAGGCTAAGTTGTGTATGGGTCTAAAACATCTCAAAAAATATGTTTTTGATGAGTTTATGTCACCATATTAACCATTTCGTTTAGATTTAACTCTTAGTCAAATAGTTTAACTTTTACCATGTATTCTTGTATTATTATAATAAATGGTTAATAAACATAATATAAAAATCCTAGAGAACCCCAAGTGGTTCATTAATGATATATATCTTATTATATAAGTTCTTTTGGAAAAACCTTATATTTTTAGGACTATTATATCATTTGATAATATAGTATTTGTTTTAAAAAATCATTTATGTCAGTTTGGACACTATTTAGTAATTGATTTTTTGGAAGTCATAATAGCATGATTACTTTAAAAAAAATTCATTGAATCAACCAAAAAATTCCATATTAATCTATAAAATTAGTTTAATGCATCAAAAGTCTCAATTTCCATTTATTTTGATATTTATAAAATCAATTATTTTAACCTTTCTTTGAAAAGATAATTACTGCATCATCATTGTTTCATAAATAAATTAAATTATTTAATGTATAAAAATTATAAAGAAAATACCATTATGTAGGAAATATTTTTATCTTTCCAATTAATATTTATAGTTGAATTTATCTTTTGTATAAATTTATATTAAAAATGTTTTATTTATGAAAATTTGAATTTAACTCTTTTAACAATTCTTTAAATAAAATAATAATAAATGTCATAATCTAATCCAAGTGAACCAAAAGGATCATATTTTATTCTTAAGGTTGATTTTGGTCGAAATACACTTATCCAATAGAATTAAGGCATGTTTTAGGGTAATAATATTATCATTTTTATCTTTAATTACCCTATTTACTTTTGACCGTGGTAAATAAAAATCAAAAGTTACTATTCACCAAACATTATTTCCATCTTAATGAACCAAATATTACTTACTGATATCAACTGTAACTCTTGGAGTTTTTAAATTCAATTCACAGAAGCGGTAAAATTACATTTTATGTTAATTTGCTAACGTGCCTAAAAGGTGGGTAAAAGACGGTAAAAGTTCAATAAAAATTTAGATATCTAATATTATTATAAAATGACTCCAATGAATTAAATTGAACATATGTTGGTATTATGTATATATTTTTACCTAAAATAAATGTAAATAAAATAATTAATTATTTAAATAAAAATTTTGTTTTAAACAATAACACTGTGTTTTTCACTATTCATCAAAAATTGAAAGTTTTCAGAAAAATACCAAAAATTCACCCTAAGATAATTTTGATATTCTGAATCCAAATATGAAGTCCATTTTAAAAAATAAAATTTATAAAATTTCAAAAATAGGGTATTACAATTAATAACAGCTAGTTTGATTGGTCGTGGTGTGTTAAAACTCTAAGTTACGTACAACGCAAGCTTTTTCATTATTCAAAGGGAAACGTACCATGGAAGCTTGGGGTGTTACATTATCCCCTCCTTCAAATAATTTCATCCTTAAATTTTCTATAATATTAATGCCTAAAAAGATTCAGTTGGTTCTTCATCATAATTTCCTCGGGTTCCCATGTTGCCTCTTTCATCTTATGATTTCTCCATATAACTTTCACCAGACAAGTTGTTCGGTTTCTAAGAAATAATTCTCTGGTGTCAAGAGTTATGATAGGATCTTCTCAATGAGATAGGTCAGGTTCCAATTCTATTTCTTCATAGGTGAGTACATGTGTTGGTTGAGGCATGTATTTTCTTAACAGTGATACGTGGAACACATCATGAACTTTGGAGATACTTAGCGACATTTCCAAACGATAAGCTACAACTTCAATTAGTTCTAGAATTTCGAAAGGTCCAATGTACTAGGGACTCAATTTACCCTTCTTACCGAAACATATAACACACTTCCATGGATATACCTTCAAGAAAACATGATCTCCTACTTGAAATTCTAAATCCTTTCTTCGTTTATCGACATAGCTCTTTTCCCTACTTTGAGTTGCTTTGATGTGGGTTTGGATAACCTTCACCTTTTCCATTGTTTCTTTAGTATGTTCTGGGCCTATGAGTTTTCTTTCACCAACATCATCCTAATAAGTTTGTGTGTGGAATCTCTTTCCATATAATGCTTCATATGGTGTCATCTGAATACTTGAATGGAAGCTATTGTTATAAGAAAATTCTACCATAGGTAAATACTGATCCCACATACCTTGAAAATCAAGGGAGCAAGATTTAAATATGTCTTCTAAGGTTTGAATAGTCCGTCTTGATTGTTCATCAGTTTGAGGGTGGTAGGTAGTTCTCAAATGAAGTTCATTATCCAAGGCCTTCTAAAGACATTTCCATAATTTGATGTAAAAGAGGGATCACGATCATAAACAATCGATAGGTGTACTCCATGAAGTCTTACAACTTCATTAATATATAGTATTTCTAAACATTCAAGTGGTAAATCTTCTCTTATAGCAAAAAAATGTGCTGACTTGGTAAGATGATCACCAATGACCCATATTGAATCATTTATTCCAGTAGTCTTTGGTTGTCCCATGACAAAGTCAATCATAATATCATCCCATTTCCACTCATGTATGGGAAGCAGTTGCATTAATCCTCTAGGATATTGTCTTCCATCATTCACTTGTTGACAAACCATACATCTTGATGCATAATCAGCAATCTCTATCATCATGTTGTCTCGCCAAATATGTTCCTTCAAATATCTATACATCTTAGTGCTACCAGGGTGTATAAAGAAATTGGAGCTATGAGCATCATATAAAAATTCCCTTTTTAGATCAGGTATGTTAGGAACACAAAGTCTCTTCCTAAATTTTAAAATCCCATCTTCATATACAAAGTCAATCAATAGCCCATCATTAAGAACTTTAATTTTCTTGTTAAACTCCTCATCATAATTATGATAACTCTTTATCCTTTCTAGTAAAGTTGTTTTGGCAACAATTTGAAAAAATTAATGATGTTTCACCTTCCATGGTTTTTCCCATATCTATCTTTACTAGATCCATGAAAATATGATTCCTTTCAACTCTCGTCTTGTTCAAAACACTATTATCCTTTCTGCTCAAAGAATCTTCTACCTTATTAGCCTTCCTCGAGTGATAGTGTATAGTGCAATCATAATACTTGAGTAGCTCAATCCATTGCCTTTGCCTCATGTTGAGTTCTTTTTGTCAGAAAATATACTTCAAGCTCTTGTGATCGGTATATATGTCACATTTTTTTACCATAGAGATAGTGTCTTCAAATATTCAAATCAAAGATTACATATTCTAACTCAAGATCATGAGTGGGATAGTTTTGTTCATAAATTTTTAGCTGTCATGATGCATATGAAATAACTCTATCATTCTGCATAAGGACAAAACCAATTCCTTTCTTTGAAGCATCACTATAAATAACAAACCCATCATTCCCCGAAGGTAGAGTCAATATAGGATCATTGACTAATATTCTATTTATTTCTTCAAAACATTCTTCACACTCTTTTGTCTAAACAAATTTAACCCCTTTATGTGTTATCATGGTTAATGGGTTAGCCAATTGGGTAAAATTATGGACGAAGCAACAATAATAATCTTCTAAACCAATAAAACTGTGTACCTCGGTTATACTTGTTAGTACTGACCATTCTTGGATTGACTTGGTCTTTCAAGAATCAATATAGATTCCATCCTTAGAGAAAATATGACGAAGAAAATAAATCTCCTAAAGTAAGAATTCACATTTGTTAAACATCTCATATAATTCATTTCTTCTGAGGGTTTTCAGAATAGTGCGCAAGTGATTTTCATGATCTTCGTAGATTTTTTAGTAAACCAAGATATCATCAATAAATACAACTATGAAGTCGTCAATATATTACTTAAAAACTATATTCATTATATCCATGAAAACTGAGGGTGTATTAGTCAGTCCAAAAGCCATTATAGTAAACCCGTAATGCATGTACCTGGTTCGAAATGCTGTTTTTGGAATTTCTTCCTTATTCACACACAACTGATGATATCCAGATTGTAGGTCAATCATTGAAAAATATTGAGCTCCATGAATTTGATCGAATAAATAATCAATGTGAGGTAGGGGATACTTGTTATTTATTATTATAGAATTGATCTCCCTATAGTCAATTCACAACCACATTGATCCATTTTTCTTCTTAACAAAAAGAACAGGGGATCCCCATGGATAAATACTAGGGAGAATAAATCTTTTATTACTCAATTCCTATATTTTTTTCTTTAGTTCCACTAATTCCACAATTTCCATTCTATAAGGGGTCTTTGATATGGTCCTTGAATGAGGAATTAAATCAATGGAAAACTCAATTTCTTATTCTGGAAGATGTCCAGGTAAATCATATGGAAACACATCAACAGATTCTTATACAATAGGTGAATCCTTTATTTGAACATTATTTTCCTCACACATAGTTATTTCATTCTCTTCCTCCCCAATAATTAAATTTAGTTGAGCTACTAGGGGTGGATCTAGATGAGAATCAGATGGTGATGTTTCTTTTATAAAGATAAGGTACTCCTTATCGTCATCACAAATTGTAACCTCCTTATTCTTACAATAAATTTTCACATCATGGTTTGAAATCCAATCCATACCGAGTATTATATTAAATTCAATCAGGGTATGATGATGAGATCAACATATAAAGAACGTTTATATTTCCTATTGAGGATTTATTCACAAAAATTTGTTGCATTGATACTTTCTTTATAAGTTTTTACTAAAAAATTCATTGTTAAATCAAATTGTAAATATCTAATTTTCTTAGCAAACTAGGAAGATATGAAACAATGCAATGATCCAGAATCAAATTAAGCATTGGATAAACTTGTCGAAACCATTAAATTACCTTCCACCGCATCTTTCAAAGCTTCTACCTCAGCAGTAGTGATCTCATAAGCTTGGCCTTTCCCCCTTGGCCTTTTCTGAGGTAAGGTTCCTTGGTTCTTAAGACATTATTTTTCATAATTCCCATTTTATCTACAATTGTAGCATTGAACATTGACAACCTATTTCTTTTCCTTGCAATCATGAGTTTGGTGGACTTTTTCACCACACTTGTAACAAACTCCCATTCCCTTCAGGAAAGTACTGAGGTGTTTCATCCCACATTTACCATAGGATGGATATTCAAATTTTCCCTTCTTCCCCTTATTTCCATTTCTATAGTGTTCAGTAGATCTCTTATTCTCTTTCTTTGCTTTAATGTTGTACGACTTAGAGAATTTCTTTTCTTTCTTAATATCACATGTGACAATATATTCATATGATGAGAAGGATTGTGAGACAAATGATCGATGGAGAAATGGTTTTAACCCATAAAATAATTGATCAATCTTACTCCTTGGGTTACGTATATAATCTGTTGCATGCCTTGATAACCTTGTAATGTTTTCCTCATACTTTGTGACATTCTCATCCTCTTTTTTCCTCAGACTCAGAAATTGTCTTTCCATATTCGCTCAATGGTCATGAGGAATGTATTTTTCTAAGAAAATCTCTTTAAACTCCCTCCATTTCATATTTTATACTTCTTCATCCTCCTTTTTGTTTTGAATTAATGACCACCATTGATCTGCATCTCTCATGAGTTGATAAACTATCGTGACAGCTTTTTCCCTTTTACTACTCCCAAAATCATGAAATATTTTCTCTAAGGAACTTATCCATTTCTCAGTTAAAAATCTATTTGTATTCCCATTGAATGTTGGAGTTTCTTTCCTGATGAATCGGTCTAATATTGATCCTCTCCGTTGTGGATCAGGGTGCTCTATACGGGTAAGGTTATTATTCATAACCTGAGTGAGTTATCCTAGTATGGTGATAAGCTGATAATCACCAATTGCTTCACCAGCTCCACTATAATTATCTTGAGTAGGAGGGAAATCCCTACATAGATTATATGAATTGATATAGTTTCTATTACTTCCACTATATTCCATTTCTAAATAATGGCATACACTAGATTAGTTTATGAATTGCAACACATAATTTCAAACTTGTAAAAAACTTAACATAAATTGAAAAGTTTATAGATATAATACATAATCATAAAAAAGTTTTCTTTGAGGAGTTATATACTTGTAAATCCTTGATAATGGTTTATAAAGAAAATGTGAATTATCCTAAGTATATCCCTTGGGAGCGTTGTAACCAAGAGTGCAACAAGGCCCGTTGTTGTGTACTAGGATACCTAGGGTCAAGCCCGAAACTCCTTGTCAGAGATTTCACTCCTAGGCACATCTCTTCCAGAGTCGCATCTACCTACTTGTATCTAGATAGAGATATATTTCTTGGAAAACTCACAAAATCTCTATATTACCAAAATTATAGGAAGTTCATCTATACTAATCTTCAAATTCTATCTTAGGGTAATGTTATCTAATCAGAGTTTTTATAAATCTAGTTTCCTGGATTTGTACTAAACTTCCTCTGATACCAACTGTAACTCCCTAACCCCAGTTACCGAGAGTCGGTGCATTATTACATAACATTTTCATGATCAAAAGGGACCAAATCCCAAAATACCGATCAGTTTAGTATCCTTAGAAGTACTAGATACATTCATAAGTTTTACATTAAATTATAAAACTAATAACAAAAACAAAACTATCTCCATTGAACATGTTCATATCCCTAATAATATTCCTACAGGTTAGTGATAATATACTTCTTCACATCTTGGGAAAAAAATAAAACATAGAAAGGGTTGAGCTTAGATGCTCAGTAAGGATAGAAATATAGCAGAAACATTCATAAATAAGCATAAACATTTAAGTTCATGTATAAGAGTAAAACAAAAACCTTTTAAACATAAACTTCTACATAATATTTAAAAGATAAATCAAATAATTCTATTTACGTATTCACATAGATATTCTACTATTCAAATAATCAAATGTAATATCAATAGAAAATTTCATAATGGTCGAATTCATAATTCCAGACATCATAACCACATAGTCAAGGCCTCATTCCAAGAATACAAATAATATTTTGTCAAGTCCTTATTCCAAGACACTATTTTGTCTCATGAGACCTACCAATGCATCATGGAGCTATAGTGGTCTCCACCCGTCACATACTAAGTTCTATGCATTCCTCATATAAAAAGGTTTAAACATAACATAAACATTAATATTAAAAATAGCATAAGAAATGTAAATAATTTATCTATAAGTCATCAATGGTATTAAAATAACACATCCATAGTCAAACATATCACAAAATATTCAATACAATATGTAATATTTTTATCATAATAAATCAACATCAAATAACTTTAAAATCCATCAAAGGATATTGGCATAGATGAAATGAAAACTGTTCGAAAGAAATACCTATTTCTATTTTTAAACCATTTAAAAGTTACATAATTATAAAAGAAAACCTTTTTTTAGAAATATTTTTATAATTTTTTAAGGGAATCTTCAAAGATTTTATAATGGCGGAAAATATCTGCACCCTCCATATAAGTTAAAAAAATATTCTTTCCTTAATTTTTTCAAAAACGTCGTAAAGAACCTTGTTTAGAAAACGATTGAAATATTCCTTTATAAACATCATATAAAAATTCGAACAATTGTATAAATTACTTTGAACCATAGTCTAGTAAATAGTAAAAAAAATTGAAATACATTTTTTTAGAAACACGGATGTGGATGATAAAGAGGTCCCAGTAGATACTCACATATAAACAACCTTGGATAATGAAGAGATTGTAGAATTAACCCTTACCTTGTACTTTTACTTGCTCAAGGGTATGTTAACCTCTTGTATAAGAGTTAAATAATTGTTATTATATTATACATGAACCACATACATAAATAAGATATCATATATGATCTTCTAATATTGATTTGTTAATAATATTTCAGTAGTATCATTGTTCCAGGTGTTAACTGATTTGTTTCCCTTTATATTCTTGGTTATGTAAGCCATGTTTGTTATGGATATGATGTATTTGATTCATATATATAATTATATTAAGTTCTTAAACATTATTTTTAATTATAAAATGAAAATTATTCTTTAATGGATATGATGGGAAATGAATTTCATCGTGTTCATGGAGACGGTAATTCGTACGTACACATGAGCGACAATATCATTATATTGATGGTAAAATCGTTTGTAATTGGAATTTATATCATATATACAGAATAATTAACATTTTATATTTATTATTTACATCATTTATACTCATTATTATACTCATCAAAATAAATAAGTGTTTGAATAACAAACTACACCCCGGCGTGGAGACGGTAAGCCGTACGTACGCACATATGGTGACTTGTCATTCATAGGATGGATAAAATAATGAATATGGTTGTACAAAATTTATAATAATATCACATTATGTATAAGGTACTGGAGGTATTATTTTTTATTGAAACAACAAATAAAGAGTAAGTGGAAGAAGAAAAGAACTTTGATAGAGGTGGTGAAATTATTACCTCTTCTTCAGGTGTTTCTTTTTTTAGTTGATCAAAATGGCTCATTAGGTTGTCTTTATGATCAAATTAAGTCCACTAGGATTAATTTATGGTAGATTTGAGGATAATTTATTAGGTTTTGGCTAATACAAATGGCTTTGGAGGTGTGATTTTGAGAGAAGGGGAAGTTCCCTTTTATAAGAGAGGTAAGGGTCACTCTGGTAAAAGCTTTAAATATTATTTTATTATAAAATCATATTAAGTTTATAATGGATCAAAAATGATTTATTTAGAGGTTAAGGTGTGGATGGATCTAAAACTTGTCAACAAATAGTTTTTATATAGGTTTAGGTCACCATATTGACCATATATTTTAGATTTAACTCTTAGTTAAAGAGTTTAACTTTTACCATGTATTCTTGTATTATTATAATAACTGGTTAATAAACTTACTATAAAAAGCCAAGAGAATCCCAAGTGTTTAATTAATGATATAAATATTATTATATTAGTCCTTTGGCCAAACCTTTTATTTTTATAACTATTATATCATTTAATAATATAGTATTGTTTTTATAAACTCATTTATGTCAATTTTAACACTATTTTGTAATTGATTTTTGTAGAAGTCATAACAACATGATTACATCAAAACCTATTCTTTAAATAAACCCTAAAATGTTATAGTAATCTTTAAAATTAGTTAAATGCATTAAAATTCTCAATTTATATTTATTTGGATATTTATAGCATCAATTAGTCTAACCTTTCATTAAAAAGGTAATTACTGCAACATTATTGTGTCATAAATAAATTTTATTATATAATGTCTTAAAATTATAAATAACATACCATTATGTAGGAAATTGTTTTATCTTTATAATGAATATTTATAGCCAAATTTATCTTATGTATAAGCCTATATTAAAAATTTCTTAGTTATAAAATTTGAATTTAACACTTTTAACTCTTCTTTAAATAAAATAATAATAAATGTCCTAATCTAATCCAAGTGGAAAAAAGGATCAAATTTTATTCCTAAGGTTGGTTTTGGTCGAAATACACTTATCCAATAGAATTATTACATGTGTTAGGGTAATAATAATATCATTTTTAACTTTAATTACCTTATTTACTTTTAATCGTGGTAAATAAAAGTCAAAAGTTACTATTCACCAAAAATTATTTTCATCTTATTGAACCAAGTTTTACTAACTGATATCAACCATTTCTATCAAATTTCTTAGTTTGAATTCACAGAAGCGGTAAAATTACGTTTTATGCAAATTTTCTAACGTGCCTAGAAGGTGGGTAAAAGACGGTAAAAGTTCAATAAATTTTTATATATCTAATATTATTATAAAATGACTCCAATGAATTATATTGAACATATATAAGTATTATGTATATATTTTTACCTAAAATAAATTTAAATAAAATAATTAATTATTTAAATAAAAATTCGGTTTTAAACAATAATGATGGGTTTTTCACTATTCATCAAAAATTGAAAGTTTTTAGAAAAATACAAAAAATTCACCCTTAGCTAATTTTTATATTCCAAATCCAAAAAAGAAGTCCATTTTGGAAAATAAAATTTATAAAATTTCAAAAAGTTGGTATTACTATTCAGAACAGCTAGTTTGATTGGTCATGGTGTGTTAAAACTCCAAATTGGGTACAACGCAAGATATTGCTTTATTCAAAGGGAAACATATTGTTGAAACTTGGGGTGTTACACCATCTGTAATACATTAGAATCATTTGGATTTTTTAATTATAAAATTTAAATATGTGTGGGAATATATAAAAAATTATTTTTTTGATACATAAATATAAAACACATAGTCTATAAGATAAGTGAATTTCTTATACATTAATGAAGAGGATAGGAAAACAATAATATATAATGGTCATCAATGTATATGTAAAGGCTCTTCCCAATTTAAAAACATATGAATAGATGTTCATCATATGATAAGTTCATCCATGTAATGAAGGATAATGTAATGCCATGGAGGATGATATAATATGGGATACATAAACTATGAAGAAATATACCATTAATAAAACCAATTTTGTGACATGACATAATTAAATTTATTGTTACAGAATGTTGTGCTCAATTATATTTTTGGCTATTTAAATCCACTCATTCATCCATATGTATTATATCTAATAGAACATGATCAAATTGGATATTTGAAATCCATATTTAATGTGATGATTTAAAATGTTTCAATGATAGATAAAATAATGATTACTCCTACATAAGAAAATAATATTGAAGAATGATGCTTGTGGTTGTAACTCAACCCAATTCACTATTCTAACCCCATTGGAGTCCATTAAAACTATTTTAAATTGTTTTCCTCATTTTTTAAATATGTTTTTATTTCCCTAATAGTTTTATTTTTTAAATTTCTATTTGACTTGTGAGTATTTTAGGGTTTTTATTTTTTATACTATATTAATTTTACAAAATTTTCAATATAAAGTATTTTTCATTCCTTTATATTAATATTTTTCTTTTTTTATTCCACCATATATATTAAACTCCTGATGGTGAGTCACAAACCCTTGTTTTGGATTTTTGGTAGGTTGTCTTAATATTCTAAAATTCATAATCTATATTTTTTGTTGTTTATTTTCTATATGTAATAAGGTGGAGAGGAGTGAAATAGGTTGGTGTAGTGATTTTCCACATTTTCAATGCAGTTCTATGGATATTATTCTTTTCACTACAAAACATAAAATCCCTATATTACCTCATGGATTTTGTTTATATATTTAGTTTTCATTTGATTAAAAAAATGAAACACCATATAATTTAGATGATACATGGATGTGTTACACACTCAATTGGGGTGTTTTAATTATTCTTAACTATTAGAGGATGTGGGATTTAGTGTGATGAAGACATTTCCATGGAATTATAAGTTTCACACTCAAAATATGGGATGATGGTTCATGTATATTGGGATGAATAATCAAATATAATTTATAAAACAAAATAAATGATAATGAAGAAACCTAAGTAAAAAACCTAGGACCATAATCTTTGAGGCTAACTCTTTCTTAAATTTTATTATTTTTCTATTGTAACAAATTCATTATAATGAAACAACCTAGAATATCATTTAAATTAGTATCAAATTCAATTCACCACTAACCTGAATAGCATTCTTGATATCCATGGGCCAGAAAAAATTAGTTTGGCATCAAGAAATAAACTTTGTGAATTATTTTTAACAAAAAATACTTCAATAAACAGAGTACACTATAGAAACATGATTAAATACATATATTAGTATAATCATATCACGTACAATAAGTTGATATAAAACTAGAAACAAGAAAAATATACCAATAAAACTCATATCCATGTGGTCCATGACCTCCCACCATGTACCAAGTCATCCACCCTTGGTCACCGTAGCTTGAACCCACAAAGGGGGGTGAAAGAATGAGAACCTGCTATAAGATCACAAAGGGTTATAACCACCAAACGGTACATGCAGGTTATGAGATATAAAGCTATGTAGGATTACGAAAAATCTTATATGCAGTTACTTCATAAGGAAATTCGAATATGTTAAAAGATGAGTACAATAAGGAGGGTACAAAGCATAGTTTGATAATAGAGTTTTAAATGTTTCAAAATAATTTATCAAACCAAATCTATAAAACATTTCATCTCATCATTTGAAAACAAAACATTTTCCAAAATGTATTTGAAATCCATTTAACAAGCTAAAGTTTCATAGTCAAGGAAAGATAAAAATATAAACCTGATATCAAAGTTTTACAAAATTCAATACAATAGAGTCAAGGTGCATAATAACAATAAATTGATCAATCAAGACTAATAATCAATCAAGCAAGGAAACTCCATAGACAAGTAGTGACAACAAACACTATCACACATTTAGTATCATGTATATGGATATCATGGGTACAATATAGGTATGATAGTGAGTCCACCATAGACTAGTAAATAAAAAATAATCATGACTAATTTCTGGTCTTACATCTAGTTTCACAGGGTCTCAAGAAAACAAGTTCCATAAAAACCCTCTTTCTTGGTTGCACGTCTATAACATGAACCTTTCATGTTCTCTACATATCCACTAGACAGAATGTGAGTCCTCTAATGAAGAATATATCTTGTTTATCACATCTATCTACTAAGTTATCCATGATTGGTCAAAATAGGTGTGTGATATAATAAAGTTATGAGGATCTCATAAGGATTTTTATCTTTATCAATCATTGGCTCAAGCCCTCAAATCACATCTCATTCTCACCCTTGAACTCCCTCAAAGTAAATAATATCTTTTCCAACACCCATTAATTAGAATTACAAGAATAAATAAAGTTACATCAAGTTATTATCACAATAGAGTATCATTATAAAGTTCTAACTGGGCCATCAATAATCATCAATTCTATTCAAAACATTTTTATACAATTCAATAATCAAATGGAAAATCATTCCCACTTCCTTTAAAAAATCATCATTATAATGCTAAAAAGTCTTTAAAACAAACTTTTATTTCAAATAGACACTAAATCATACAATGAAATATTTACAACTTAAAAGGGATTAAGGTTAATTCAATACATGATTTTACACCCTCTTTCCATGTGAATAAATTAATCATTTCAAATAACCCAAGGAAACCCATTTTCAATAACGGGTAACATCATTAAAATATTATTCTTCATCATTTTCCAAATTCATGCTTTTGAAACCATTTATAAATCATCAAGTAGTTCAAATAATTTCATTCAATTCAAGTTATTTCACTTTAAAATAAGAAAATATGCCTAAGCCCTCACTTTCCAAATGGTAACCTTGAAAAAACTCTTTGAAATTAAACTAAAATAAATATAGAATCATAAAATTTATAAAACCATGAAAAGGAACCCATGACATATTTAATTCACTTAAAAGATGGATAAAGAGGATTTCTCAAGGGAATTCAAGATCAAAAATTAATTACAAGGTGAAGGAAAATCATAGAAACACCTACTTGGAAATCCAACCACAATGGATCTATAATGTTTTGAATTTGATAGAAATCCCCAGATCTAGGAATAAGGATATCAAGAGAATAATAGAAAGAACTTAAATCTAAATTTCCACATCAATCATCCATGATCCAATGAATCCTAAGGCTGACATAGCCTATATAAATAAGTAATCAAAAGAATAAGAGAGATCGAAGACCAAGGAGAAAGGAACTCACTAGAAATAGAACACTAATTCAATCGACACTTATATTAGCTATGAAATGAGTTTGGGAGTGACAAAATGCCTCTATATGTCTTCTAGAAGAAAATTATCGGATTTGATTAAATTGTGAATAGTTTAGAGTTAATTAGGTGGTTTTGGGATTTTAATTATGATTTTCAGGGTTTTAATTACTCTTTGCATGATTTCCTGGGTTATGTTGCATGGTTAATATTAACGGTGAGCCTAACCATGAACCCCAAACAAATACACTAGAAGACCTTTATGGTTAGGATACATGTTTAGTTTAACCATGTGCCAACCATGAAACCCCTTCTTTCCATGTTTCATGGTTTGACTGCATGGTTCGTCTAACTATGCGCAAATTGTGCACCCCTTCATAGGCTATAGAAAATGTTTCACAGTTTAGATGTATGGTTTTTCAAATTGTGTTTAAAACATGAACAAGCCTAGAAACCTTCAAAAAATCTAAAAAAGTACCGTAAATAACCCATTAAGAGATCCAATCATTAGATACTCAAATCAACGGGTCAACCCACCTAATAATTGGTAACGAGATGGTACAACCTCCCCACTATAGGAATTTATACCCTAAAAAATCTTCCATTATGATAGATTGATCATGATAAAACAAGAATAACTCCCTTAATCATCTTGTTAGGTGAATGGTCTATAGTCCAGAAGATAGACTCACCCAAATTCCAACAACACACACATAACTCCAAGATCAATACACCAAGATCATCACATGTCTCCAAACTAAAGAAAGACTATATATCTTTCATAGGTTTCTCCACCATTTAAACATTCATCAAAATTAGGTAACATAAGAAAATAACATCCATTCAACCCAAAGAAGAGATTTCAACTACAATCCATGGAGAAAAATTTAAGATCAAAAATCTATAAGAAAGGAAAATAGAATATAATGTTTTTAACCCTGGGTAATTACTCGATAGTAACATGGGACTTTCAAAATTGAGCCTCACCCATAGATGAGCTCATAAAATCAAACACCTGCACCTTTGGGTGCTTGGTCAATAAGAAATACACATCTTCATAGTTGGCCAAGTACAACCCCATGGTCTATCCACGTCCAACTAGAAAGATTTTAGACATCATTGTCAATGAACAATAGGGAACTGTACTCTCTTAAGTAATATCATCCAACACATAAAAACTAAGCTTTAACCATCAAGGTAAAAAGAGAGAACACCAATAAATAACAATAAATCCACAAATCTCAATGTTTCTCAGTAAAATATTCTACTCCATCACTTGGATAACAATAATCATTAGAAAAATAAAGTCATTCCAAAATGAGGGTTAAGAATTCAAGAGTTCACATCTACAAGGAACAAACTTGTAGGTCACAAGAAAACGAAACCATCCAAAATATAACAAATATTGTTAAAATATATCATCAAAAAAGATCAAAAAACAATCCAAAAATATCTCTAAAAAAACGTTTTCCAAAAATAGTCAAAAAATTATGGAAAAACTCAAGAAGTTTCCACTCCAACATCGAAAAGAACATACTGGATCAACATCAACTACATTTGGAAACGGGAAACTGAAAACTCCTCCAATGTGTGAAAATATTCACTCAGAGGCTTATTTCTAGAGACCTATTATCTTGAGTCATCTACTCTAATTTAGTAGCTAATAATCTCGATTGAAACTTCCATTTTTGGTTTCCTAACTTATAGAACCTCTTAAGGTGACCAAAATGGCCACAGCATTTACAAACCCTTTGAGCCTTATAACACACACTATTAAAATGCATAGTAATTTCACAATGGAAATAAATAGTAGGTATATTCTCTTCTTGATAATTCTATCCTTTATTGACCATGAAATAGGAATTCTTCCCTTTCTGTTATTTCACATGACCTTCTTTAGTTGAAAAATCCTTAATGAGAATATTAGAAAAAGAGATCAACCCAGCCAAAGTCTTGGTTAAGAGGTAGGGGTGAAGACATTTTCAAAAATAGATAGCCTCACAGAATTCATAACCAGTAAGCCTATGTAATAAAATACCAAATATGATAATTGTTTGGCATACTCTACAACTGATAGCTCATCTTAACCAAAATTCATGAACTCAGAATCATTGTCATTCTTCACTTCCTATGGATACTTCCAATGAATTAATATTGACATTAAGAATTCCCAGGACATTCTTGAATATATACAAGATAGAATCATAGCGTCCTACCACTCCTGGCTAGGCCCCTCAAACAATAATTGATAAACTTAACCTTGATAGAATTTGGAATCTTGAGAGAACTAAAGGTCCCATCAACTTATTCAAGCCACGTTATTTCCTCAAGAGAACTTTTTTCTCCATTATAATAAGGTGGATGATAATCCAAGAATTCAATTATGGGGTTCAAATGCTGGAAGGTCTATGGATCCACCACCCAATATGGATTCTGCGTAAAGTCACCAATAAGATATTACACTTCTGAAAAATGTGAAAGACTACTCCAAAAATTAGACTAATGAATGAAAATTCTCTATTTCATGGAAAAATTCTCAAGGTACATTTAGTTTCATCACAAAACACAAGTATATCAACTCAAGAATCAAATAACACTCAAAAAATAAAAAAAAATTAAAAAAAACCACAACCCACTTTTATCAAAGCAGTGTTGATTTTAAAAAACACATGATTTCACCATTTATAAAACATTACTCTTTCCTTTAAAAATAATAAATCGTCTTTCAAATCCATCACAAATTTTCAAAAATCATATACCAGCCAATTGAGATTATTCCATGGTTCATAAAACATTAATACCATTTTCCAATTATCAAAACCATTTTCATTTTAAATCCATTATAAAAAAATTATTCTTCAAAAATGCTTTAGTACGATCACACAAGAGTCTTTAAAAATCATTATTCCCCAACCAAACATTTCATAAGAACACGCATTTTTGTAAATGAAAACATTTCTCAAAGAACTCAATCAAAAATTATTCTAAACCAAAATTTTATTTTACAAATGTATTTAAAATTATAAACAAGGGATGAAAGATGAAATTACCAAACTAGAGAATTAAGAAAACCACATTTATATCCTTTCCAACTAACCCCACATAAGTGAAGTGACCTGCAAGAAAATAGATAAGGATTCAAGTTTAAATCCATGTTAGATATATTCATGGCTTGGTCGTATGGGATGGTAAACCACACACCAGCCTCACAACTATTTGTGGATATATTTCCAAATTAGTCACATAGATTCCTCATATTTTACTAGATTGTGAAAACATGGTGTGAATATTGGAATCATTCTATTCCAATTATAAAACTCATAAGAGATTCCCCAAATCAAATAAAGTATCATTGGAAATATAAATCTAATTGGTCATGAGTAAACCATTAACTCAAATGAAATACTCATGTCCTCACATCCTTAGTAACTCAAGTATCATCATAAATAGGTGGTGATCAAGCTCCCATTCACAAAATACCTCTTGAGTACTGACATATTATTAATCTTATTTATACAATTACTCACCCCAAATAACATATGATATTTTAAGGAGAATTGATTCCTTTCAAGGAAAACCCACATTTGATACCATTTGTAATGAACCAACCCAAAATACCATTTAAACCAATATCTAATCCAATTATGCACTAACTCAAAGAGTGTTCTTGATCTTCACGATCTAATAAAAGCACCTGGTCAGTAAAAAATAACTATTTAGAAATATTTCTCCCACAAAATATTTCAATAAATAGAGTACACTATGAAAACAGAATCATATATATACATTAGTATAGTCAAATCATATACAAAAAGAAAATAAAAAACTAGAAATAAAACCAATATTCCAAGAAAACCCAACTATTAGTGGTCCACAACCACCCACCATGTCCTAATTCACCCACACTTGGTCACCCTTGCTCAAATCCATAAAGGAAGACAAAAATATGAGCACCTTATATAAGATCATAAAGGGATGAAACCACCAAATAGTACAAGAAGGGTGTGATATATATAACCCAATATGATTCCAAAAATTATTCAATACAATTACTCAAGAAGGAAATTGAAATATGTTAAAATAGAAGAACAATAATGAGGTTAAAAATCATAGTTTGAAAATATAGTTTTAAACATTTCAAAATAATTTATCAAACCAAATATTTAACCATTTCATCATTTGGAAATAAAAACATTTCCAGAAAATATTTGAAAACCATTTCAAAAGATAAAGTTATATATTCAAGAAAATATAAAATTATTCCCCTAACATCAAAGTTGTACAAATTTAAATACAATAGTGTAATGGAGCATAATAACAATAAATAGATCAATCAATCAATAAAGAAAATTTTGGTGCCATGTAGTTACAAAAAACACTTTCACACATCAAGTATCATGTAAATGGATGTTATAGGTACACATAAGTATGAAAGTGAGTCTAATATAGACTAGTTAATCAAAATTTTCTAAACTAATTTTTTGGATTAAATCTAGTCTCACGAGGTCTCAAGAAAACTAGTTCCACATACACCTGCTTTCCTAGCCACACATCTACAACTTAAACCTTTCATATTCTCTATAGATCCAATAAATAGGATGTGACTCTTCTAATGAATCATATATCTTGGTCATCCCATCAATATACTAAGTTATACACAACTATTAAAAATAGATGGTGAGATAATCAAGTTATGAGGAATACACAATGATTCTTATCAATTTAAATCATGGTATCAAGCCATAAAATAACATCTTAATCTCACCCCCAAATTCCATTAAAGTAAATAATCCCTTTTTTAACTCCAATAAATGTGAAGTAAAAGAATCAATCATGTTACCTTAAGTTATCATTACAAGATAGGATCATCATAAATTTCTGACTAGGCCTTTAATCATCATCAATTATATTCAAAATCTTTTTGTACAACCTAACAATCAAAAGGGTAATCATACCTGCTTCCTTTCAAAAATCATCATTATATTTCCAAACAAGACTTTAAAACTAAAATTTATTTTAAATAAAACCTAAAGAATAAAAAGGAAGATTTTCAATTTAAAAAGGATTAAGGACAATTCAAAACATGGGTCTACACCCTCTTTTCGTGTGAGTAAATCACTCATTTCAAAAAACCCAAGAACACTCATTTCAAAAAGAGGTAACATCATTCAAAGAGGGTTCTTGGTCATTTCACAAATTAAATCATATAAAACCATTTATAAAACATCAAATAGTTTAAATAATTTCATAAAATTTAGGTAATTTCACTTTAGAAATCATAACTGAGCCTAATTTATCACTTTCCACAAGGTAACCTTGAAAAAACTCTTTAAAAGGGAATTAAAATCAACATAGATTCCTTCAATTTATAAAACCATGTTAGGGAAACCATTCCATGTTCAATTTATTTAAAATATAATCCAATAGGATTTATTATGGGAATTCAAGATAAAAATGAATAAAAATATGAAGGAAAATAATAGAAACACCTACTTGGAAAATATAAAATCCAACTAAAATAGATCTAAGATGTTTCTCCTTTAACGGAAAACCGTAGATCTAGGAAAAATGATATCAATTGAATAGAGGAAAGACCTTAAATCCACAATTCTACATCAATCATCCATAATAAAATGAATCAAAAGGATGAAATAACCTATAAAAAGAAGAAATCAAAAGAAAAGGATACATCGAAGACCATGGAGAAATGAACTCACTAGAAGAGGATCACCGCTTAAATTGGCACTTCTATCCACCATGAAATGAGGTTAGAAGACAAAAAACGCCTCTAGATGGATCCCAAACTCTAAATTATTGGATTTGGTTTGAGTGGAATTATTTTAGGGTTAATTAGGTGGGGTTTTGGAATTTTAATTATGAGTTTTATAGCATTAATTACCATTCGCACAATTTCTTGGGTTAGGTCACATGGTTAGTACAAACAGTGCACCTAACTATGCACCCCAATAGATCCACTAAAAGATATTCATGGTTAGGATACATGCTTAGTTCAACTATACACCAACCATGTGACCCTTTATGTACAAGTTTCATGGTTTGTATGCATGGTTTTTCTAATTATGATGAAACTGTGTGCCCCTTCCAGGGATATTTTAAATGTTTCACAGTTTGGATAAATAGTTTGTAAAATAGTAAACCATCTATAAACAGTCCTTATAACCTTCTAAATAAGTCTGAAAATACTGGAAACAACCTATAAAGATATCCAATAATTGGATACTCAAATCAATGGGTAAAAACACCTAAAAATTGCTAATTGTATGTAACATTAATACACCTTTATTAAAACCATGATTTCATTAATATATTTTCAAGTTACAAAAACACTAAAAATATATTAAATGTTTGTAATATTTACTAATTTACTTGACAGTAAAATATCTTCATGAGGGATCAACCTGATTAGACATTGTGTTGTAATAGTAAAATTAATTTCTTTTTATAACATAATGATATTGGTGTGTTAAAAATCTAGCACCATTACCTAGAATATAGTAAATCAATCACATTCCATTCCCTTTACACTTTATAATTTCTATTCATTTATATTAAAAAACGATAAATGAATAGTTATTTTTTTATATTGAATTTAAATTTAGATAATTATTATCCATGGAAATACTACTCTAAGGTGTAATATAGAGAAAAAATTACGATTAAAAAAAATCTTAGTTGAAAGTTCTTGGTAAATACATACATGAGATGAAGATAAAAATTAAATTCATAGTTGGATATATCCTTGTATCTAATTAATAATGAATATTGTAATAGAACAAGATATACTCATTGAAGAGAGTAACCAACTTACTTTTTTATTGAAGAACGAAATGATTATGATAAATAAATACTATAATATATATTATCCAACCATTCACTATCATTTATAGAATAGTTTGAAAAAAATTTCATGCATTATAATACACATGTTGGGCATCAATAATATTGGTTATAATTGTAAAATATGTTTTTTATCATGACTTGTGACATAAATCACCCATCATTGTGGAATAAATATTAGTAATGTGATATCTTTTTCTATATTTGGATGAATAAAACAACTATGAAGAGGTGGGGTTTTAATAAATGATAGATTAGATTGAATACCATACCTAGTCTATGAAGAACCCACTCTGAGTGGAACTTACCATAGAAGAGAAGTTGATAAATAATAAAATACAGTGAGATAGTATAAAATTCAAATAATATATATATAATTATATTGAATCTTAATAGAAAACTACCTTCTACTACTTATAATTTTTTGGATTTGGGAAGCTTAGAGATTCCCATATAGAATAAAGAAGAAGAAAATTAACCTAATAATGAACATATTAATATTATAGAACACTATAAACATTTATTATACAATGAAAATGTAGAGTTCCCAGTGGTTTTTAATAAGGATATTGAGTTATATGTTGATCAACTAAAAGAAGAAGATTTTTATATTAGTTTATCTTGTTTAAATATTATTAAATATTATATTTTCTATAACCTCGCCCTGTATGAATCTTCTAATGTTAATTTATATATGAATTCCCTAAATTTTGAATTGTAAGTACCACATGTGGTGGAAAATATAGTTCGTGTATTATATGAATTTTCTAGGCCAGGATATGAACCGCAATGAATGATGTGGGGGTGAAGTAGAGTGGGTTCCTTTAAAACCTTTTACAACTTAAATTTTTATCCTTTAACTTTTTTTCTATATCACTGGTTAAATTTAATGGATTTATTATTTCTATGTTCCCAAATTTTTTCTTTCTTACATCACTACCAAACATATACACATATTATGCACATCAATTTACATGGTTCACCTCTGAGTATCTGAATGATAATCATTTGTACGATCTGATAAACCTTAGGTCACAAAAAAACTAGTAAAACTCTATAAACTTTAAACTATTTTATTTCAATAATTATAATTATGTAACTCACACACTTATTTATTAAATCACATACATAGGTTCATCACATACCTTTAAAATAAATATTTGGTTTACACCAAGATATTAAAAAAATAGAATACTTATTTGTTGTCATGTCCTACATATTTATTTTATTTCATATTAGCAATACAAATATTTTATTTGAATTCATAACACTAAATACATCCTATTATTCTTCTACACATTATTAAAATGATATGATACTATATCTTCTTTCTCTTATTTGTTGTGCAAACTAAAATTCACATCCAAACCTTCTTCTTCTATGAACTTCATGGCTAACTAAAGTTCTCAAAAATAAATTCTTTCGATGATATTCATGAACAAATAATCCACTTATTATTCTTTCACATTTTCCCACTTATTATATTCTTCTTGTACTTCAGTACATAAAAATAATTTCTCTGTTTGACTTCTTTGAAACAAATGGATTTATTCTTTAGTAATTGGTATCATGATTTATTTTTTAATAAATATAGAAAATAATCATTATATAATTATTGTGATGAAAATTAATATTTTTCTATAACCTAATACATTATATATATATTATAGTAGTATACAGTGTTATTTTATAATTTTCTATCTATTTTGAATTTTAATATTAACTTGATACATCGTAAATATTTTTAATTCAGATGACAAAAATTATCATCCATAAATATCTAGAAGACAAGAATATGAATTCTTGTTTCTATTCCTTACTAACTACTCATAACATTATGTAGTTAAACATGAACCATATTTACTCCAACAGAAATAATTATCATAGATTTATTTTTTCATAAATCACATGCAAGTTGTCATGGAACCCTTCATTTATAGCCCAAAACAATTATCCATTGTGTGGAATACTCCATTGAGTTCTTCACTCTTCTAGGGATGGGTAGTTACATAACATTTTAAAAATTGATTCTTTATTAATATATCATTATCACAATGAAAACCACATATGATATTTATTCTTTATTCATGATCATCTTACCTGACATCAATTAGGCCAATTATCATAAGCACAATATACCATATTTTAAAACATAAAAAACATCTTCTAAAAGTGAACCAAATTGTGGAATCCATCGATTTTTTGAATATAAAACTCTCCATTACACCATAAAATTCACCATTATGTATTGAACCCCATTTCAAACATAAACAAAAAAATAGGTGATATATTCTTCTCAAAATTATAACTATTGATGAAAAATATAATAATCATCATTTTACTTCTTTTATTTATAATTATCATGGTAATAATATCATTACTTATATATATATATATATATGAATAATAGTTCATGTTTTAATGAATAAAATATGTAGCTCAAACCATGAGGTCAATTTTATGACTTTTAGTCACTTGATCTATCAAAAAACTTGTAGCCACTCATCATGTGGTTAGCCATCCAACCATGTAAACATCCTATCATGAAATTGATACCATGTATCTATTCACCCTTATAGTTATTCAACATAACGTGAGATCCATAGTTTCTATTTATATTAAAAAAAATTATATATTTTACACAACCCATCCTTTTCCTATAAAAACTATTTCGACGATGACATTATTCTCCATGGTCTATGCATGATCTATTTTATTACAGTTCATGAATTTCCTCCTTCTCTAAAGTAATAATTGAATAATATTAGTTATCTTATTCTTATCCTTATTATTCACACTATATATTGAAAAATTCTCCATGAATTCATTGAATTTCCTATGAAAATAACAAATTTGCAGTGTTTCATGGTCCATATTTATTCTGGTTACCCATATATAGGTAATGTGATATTAAAATTACCCTTGTGTGGGTAGTGTGGTATTAGTTGTTCCCATATGTATAAATATAAAACAACCTTACATAACATTAGCATTACCATTATATAGGTTCTAATATTCTTATAGAATCATTACATAATAGTAAAACCACTATTATACAAGAGGTTATTATCATTACAAAACCAACAAAAGACCATTACATAGCCAGTTAGATCTATGAGTTACCTTCGTGCAAGCAGGGTAAATTTTTAGATTACCCTTACATAAGTCAGTATTTCTATATAAGACCATTATTCAGTGTTATTGAATTTTATTTTACCTTTAAATCACAATTTAAAAATCTATAGAACATATATTTATATAGTTCTTCAACGAATATGATGACCCTTACACATATTTTTTATTACCTATACGAAGGTCTTTAAAATTGTGATTTACTCTTTCAAACCTCTTGTATTTTTTTAAAAAAATTCTCCCCGTAATTTCAAAACACTTCCAATTATTTAAAAAATATTATTTGAAAGACGTTACCATTAATTAAAATATTTTTCAATATAAATACACTTTGTATAAATTATCGACATAATTCATTATAGAAATATAAAATTTATCATAATAAATTCTCCATGGAACTCTAAATCATCAAATAATTTTTCTTTCAATAGGAATAAGTCATCCAAAAACATTAAAGGCGAGATATTATTCATATTTCATATACATAATTACAATCAAATTCAAACACCAATCTTCTAATATATTTCATCCAATATTTATACACTAATTATGGTGACATCATACATGGGAATACCTTTCTGATCACAATTTTTTGTGTGAAACAACTAATATTACATGCTATTTCTTTAACATATTTACATTCATTGGAAATAAATAAAACATACACAAAGTGATATAAATAGATAACTCTATTATATTTTTTGGAAATACATTCTAAATGGAAATGTAAAAATTTCTCTCCACCTTATTGTAAAGAATAAAATTACTTAGGAATGTGGTATCTACTCATTATTAGACAAAATATCATAAAAATTACACACTAAATATGTACTATCCATTTCTAGTGTACAAAATAAGATTATTTGAGTTAGCAGACAACGTTTTCTATTATAAAATAAAATAATACAAAATAAAATGAAAATTTTCAAAATTATCTTCAAGAGATGTTCAAATTGGATTAAAATGTGATAAGTGATACCAATTAAGATAAAAAATATAAAAAATATATCAACCAAAATTTCATACATCCACATGAATAAATAAATTGTATAATATAAAAATGGAAGTGTTTTTAATAGTATTAGATGAGATTTTAACTTCTCATATGTCATTCACTAATTCAGTTTCTCCATCTTTATATATGGGTATAATTTATATAAAGAATTATTAAATTAGTAAACATGCCTCTTTATTGAAACTATTTAATCTACATATAAAATAATTACATTTTCATAAAATAATAATTCTTTCATCTTATTAATTATTCTTCACCTGTCACCCCCTAATGGTGACACTCCAAAAAAATATCATAACGATGGATCTATTCAAAAGCTAAATAAAATGATTTATTATTTTAAGAAAACACAAAAATGGATCATCCTCATGTGGTTTTTGATATTTGATAAAATCAACATCATCATAAAGTATGGTTCATTTATTCAAATTCTCTTTTGAAAACCCAATAGTAATCGATACATGTTGAAAAATATACATCCTTATTGTCCATATTTTGACAGTGCAAACTTATTCACAGGCACTCTCCTTGATAACATACTTCACATTTGATTTCCTATATTGCAATTATAAATAAAACTCAAAAAGTTTATTGGAATAAGGAATATCATCATACTCCTTATTATGAATAGAAATGTTGAGATGTTTTTCTCAACCATGTTTTTATACAAATTATAATTCCACCTATATTATTCATATTTGATCTGGATTTTGAATGAATGGACCTCATAATAAATTCCATTAATTTGTGTGATATCCTTCTATTCTCTTAATCCATCATGTCAAATGAATCTTCTAATGTAATTTTTATTCTTTTAATGAATTCTTACTATCCTAGGAGTGTTCTTAAAAAACCCTTAGAATAATTTCTAGCCATATTATATCTCTCACACAATACTTCTTTAAAAAATGGGTTTCTTTTGATGAAAACCTCTCATGAAATTTCTAGAAGGGAATATGAAATAGATAAATTATGTAAGAGTTTTCATAAGTTTTTTAAAATAAGTTTCCTATAAAACTAAACAAAAAAGGTTCACTGATAAATTTGATATTATAGTGATATATAATTTTTAACATATAGTAATGATGTAAAATAATGATTTGTTCTACTTGTGTCACCATAGTTGGTATTAAAGGAGTTTTTATTAATTTTTAAGGATACGACTTTTTATTTTGGGGATTGATATTATAGAACATTAATAAAAACCTTAGGGATAATTCTAAAGGATGAGTATAAGTATAAGATAACATCCTAAATTTTTTTAATGTTGATATTGTATAGTTTTTCTAGAGATAACATCCCATTATGGATACTAGAAGTGGATATAGGCTATATAATAGATATGCATAGGGGTGGTAACCCTGATTATGGCCTATAGGGTATTATCTCAATGTTCACCTAATGCATGAAAAGATTCCTAACTGCACACCTATATTAACACTCACATGGAATATTCTTTGGTCCATTACATTCTCTTTATGTTTTATTATGAATAATTTATTATGATATGTAAGTAGTATATAGAGTATGATATAACCCACCCAAAATAAACCTATATTGAACCGATATTGATTTTGGTTGATTTAAAGATAATATGATGGTTTTATTGAGAAATAAATTTCAATGTTGAGTTATTCATGAGATAATTTATGATAATTATCTTATAATTTTAATTATTTACCACTCACATTAACTCCTTTTTAGTTTGAATAATGCATTAAGACTGAAGGAACTGAGTTAATTATGGGTGTAATAGAAAATGGAGAGATTATCACAATGATTAACCTAATGGGAAAAAATGGAATGTGAATCCTTTTTATTATTTAAAACTGTATATAAATAATTATGATTAACAATGTGGACCTAGTTGGGTTTCCAAACACACCAATGAAGTTAAACATGCATTCTTATGGATGTTCAGGTGTTGAAGATGATGAATGATATAATATTTAATTTCTTATATTTAAAAAATAAGGGAAGATACACCTAGGGTAATGTAATAAAGGAACTATAATATTTTTTATTTATGGTTAATATGGGAATAAATAAACAATATACCAAGGAATAATTATTAGATTAGTAAACATGATGGAAAAAATAGTTTTCTTTATAAAGATCAACTATATATTCGATGTTCTAGATGTGAGGAATGTAGGAACTATGTAAACTAGTGCACTAATCCATGGGATTAAAATGGTAATTAATATCAAAAATATCCTAGACCAAGGAAAAAAATAAAATCATATACAATAACTACTATTTAATTAAATAATTATAACTAATTTTTTTCAAGGTACACTTATTCATTACTCTAGAATTGAGGGTGTCTTATGTCATGTATGTTTTCACTAACTATTATTTATTGAAATAAAAAACCTAGTGGTAAAATTATTGTATACAAGGTATAAGAATATTGATCATGTTTTGTGGGGTCATTAGTCCTTCAAGTCTTATTTTCCTTCCTTTAAATTAATTTAATGTAAATTTGGAAATGGATTTATTATCCATACATGGAGAAACAATTATTTGATAGAAAAAGAAAAGAAAATTTCTTGTAAACCAATGATAGTATATTAATTTAATAGTGATTATGAAGAACCCTTATATTTAAATTATATAATTTGGATCTTGATACCGAATAAAGACAAACTCATAGCTCAAGTAGTTCAGGAGAACTCAATATTAGTAATACACCCATTCTGAGGGTAAATATTTATATTTCATAAGTTTTAAAGGTTTATGTCACTCTAGATATTATATTTTATGGAACTTAATTATTTTAGGATACCTTAGATATTCTAATTAGTTGGTAATAATTAAAATATAATGAAGATAATTTATTAAATGATGGGGAATGTAACACCCCATGATTTTGAGTTATATTTCCTTTAAAAATATAATGTGTTCAATATATTTTCTCACACAAAACATGAAAAAATCAAAATGAGGAACATTATATAATTATTTAATATATATATATATATATATTATATTGGTAGGTAAATATAAAATCAAAAAAAATATAAATAAATATATAAATAAAAATAAAAATCAATTTTTAAAATATTGAAGCATTAATAAAATTCAATTTTAATATCTAAACAAAAATAAAATAATTTCATGTGTAGAAATATATTTTCTTGAAAACCATAATTTTCATGCACTGTGATATTTATTATACAAGATTAAAATAATAGTTTAATTGGAATGTATTGATAGTATGAAATTTAAAATAATTTAACATCTATATAATAGTTATTACTAAGAAATAAACAAATTTATTTTATACTTAAATTATTTTATTTTTCTAAAAATGGTATTATGAGTTATGCACTATTATATTAAAATTAAACTATACCAATTTTAGAAATTAAATCAGATAAAATTATCTTCACTTTTTAATGAACTATTTAAAATTAATAAATGGGTTAAATTTTATTTTACATAAAAAAATTAAGTTACTAAATTATAAATTAGTTACTACGGTAAAATAATTATTTTTCATGGAATGATAATTTTCAAAATTTTTTCATTTTAAATTAATTTGTAATATTTTAAAATATAGACCATATGATGGTGTTTAATAATATATATAATTAAAGTAACACTAATTTAATTTCTATTCATTTTTAAATAACATTAATAACACTTAATGTTTAAAGAAATATTTTTCTAAAAAAATGTTTTTCAATATATTATACGTTTTAATTTAAAAGTTAATTTTACAATACATTAAAAATAAATTAAGATTAAATAGAGACCAGATTAGGGTTCTTATCATTTAAATTTGGTAAAAATGATCATCATATATTTTTAGTAATAAAATAATTGTATTTGTTAATGTTTAATCAATATTAATACGTATTAAAATTTATAATCTAATGTGGATAAAAAATTTTAAAAAAAATTTGATAGATAATTCTTATCTAATACATTTTTTACGCTATAAATTCATAACTATAAGTCACACCAAATATTTTTCACCAAACTCACCAAACTATCATGCAGTTCCATTGTTACCCCTTACCTAATATTTGTTTCTAATGATTTATCCCTCTTTTTAGCCTATAAAGGGATGCCACTTCTACCCACATTGATCCACACATCTAGTTATAAATTCCCTTGATAACATTCCCAATTTAACTTTTCTAAAGCCCTTATAAACTTTTTTCAGCCTCCATCCTAAAAAATGTGCTTCAAACCCTTCATTTCCAAAGAATACTCTAATATAATATCAAAATTTTCAATATAAGCATTACTTACCCTTTAAATTTCATTATTTATTCTTCTCATCCAACCACCTCCACCAAAATTCTTACCATATGTATATAATTAAATAAATATAAATAAAATATTGAAATTATATTATATTTTTTGTGAAACCATTATCTATTACCCTCTAATTCAATTGACAAAATGAAAACTTTAAACTTGTGTGTGTGAAGAATACTGCCTCAAAAAACAATAAGTTTAAATTTTTATTACCATTATTTAGGTATGGTTATAAGAATGGATTTACTAAATATATAGGTTCTTTATATCAAGATTTATATTCCTTTAACATTAATTAATCATTTTATAAGTAATATTGAAAGTATGTGATCATTATAAAACTGTTTTAAACAAAAATACCATGAACAAAAGGTATTTATTTATAAGGTGTGGCTTTTATTTCCGTTATATTATTCTTATATCTCTTTCCAATATATATTTTTCACCTCAATAAAATATATATAATTTCATTATAATTTTGTGATAATGATATTATAACAAAAGAATCTCTTCTATAGCCTTTTTCATACATATATTGTGACATGTTCTTATTGTGTCAGTTTAACCACCTATATGATCAATAATATAAATTTATATGAATAATATATTTGGAATAATTATATTAAAATTTTATAATTAAATAATTTTTTATTGGTTATATAAAAAACTAACTAATTAACTGGGACAACATATTTGATTCGTTATAAATTACTAAAATGAGGTCTTCACTAAATTAATCATAAAAATAATAACTAAAATACATATAAAATGAAATTATAAAATTATAAATAATTTTAAAAAATCAATTATTATACTATTTATAACTTGTTAATGATTAAAATTTGAATAATAATGAATAAAAACACCACTATTATGAAACCTGTTCAAAATGATCATGATTATTAGCACTCGATGGCGAAAATAGATAATAACTAACTAATATATGCATAGATAATAATTATAAATGAATTTTAAAAAATTTAGATATATTAACAAGATTATTAAATATGATTTATGGTTATAATTTTTTATACTGTAGATTCAAGGGCATTAGTGGAAGTTTGAAATTAAGGTATGGGTTTTTATATAACAATTTTTCCTTTTTGGGATATTATTCATGTTCAATAACTATTATTTTTTTTATTGTGTATGTATTTTAAATGGACTTAATATTGTTATAAAATTTATTAAGTCAAAAGAATTTATGAATCCATAGTATGTTATACCTTTATTAGATTTTCAATTCAAAATATTACGACATTGTAAGGGTTTTGTATAACTAAAACACCCTTTCTTTAATTTATTATATTTCATCTTGAAATTGATACTTATATTGTTGGTTTCTTTTACCCAAATATTTTATGTTAAAATTTATCTTCCAATATGGGTATTTTTTTAAATTGAAATATATTTAGTTAAATAATTTAATCCAAAAAATATATATCATTATTGATAATATTTTTTATCTTCTTTAACAATGTTTTCCCCTTCCCATCTATAATTTCATTTCCTGCCAATGTTATCTGATCTAACTAGAAAAATAATTATGTGTTACATCAATTTCATTCAGATTTACCACGTGCTAATTTTTTTTTAGAAAAAATTTATTATCCTTTTTATGATGTGGGATTTTAACAAAGGTGTTTTAAAACATAATAAGTGATATCCTTAAACCACCCTCATTACCTTTGTGTTAGATATTATCTTTATTTTTAAACCTTTTTATCTATATTATTTTCATTTACTTATTCCAAACTATTGATATATATAATCATTAAATGTATACCAATTTTAGTATAACATTATTTTTTGGGTTTAATACATGTTTTATGTTCCCTTTGAAATTCCCAAATTTAGGTAATCGTGGCTTGAGGGAAATTTTTAATTTCTTATTTCATGACATTTTTTAACCCCATAAACATTTTTCACCATTAATATATTTTTAAATCCAATATTATTTTATGTAAAATCATCCTCGTTAAATTTTGGTCAAAATAGAAATTATTAGCTATTTGCTTCATTAAAATATATTATTCTCATTTAAAAAATCATAACTTATGTGGTTTATATTTCTTCTTACTTACATTTGATCATTTTAAAGAATTTTATTATAATAGAACTCAATGTTCAATAAATATACTTATTTAATAAAAATTGAGCATCAAATATGATTTAATTCTGCTGCCTCTTGGGAATCCTTATTATATAGAATTCAGTTATGCGTTGAAAAAAGATTATAAATCCCACTTCTTTCTCATGTTTTTTATCAGGAATATTATTTATGTACAAATTAATTTCCTCATTAGTACATATATACATGTACATATTATGATTTTTCATTATGTTATGGTTGTTATCAGAATTATATATCCCTAAAATACATTGGGTAATGTTTTCATCTTATGATATAATATGTATTGTACAAGGGGGTCAACCTGAACACATAATGTTATGTGATGGGGGGACCTGAATTATATAGACATCCAATGTATTAGGTAAAGATTTACATCTAATGAGATAATGTGAAATGAAACGGGGAGTAAACAAAATCAAACACATGACATTTTTCATATTGTTTATTGGAATGGGGAGTGAACCCAATCAACCATAGGACTCTATCCACAATAATAGTATTGAAAGTTATCCTTAACTTATTCATATGTTGTCATGTTTTATGTTTTTTCCATATATTAAATATTCCTCAAAAATATGATATCATTTCATTATGTCTTATTTTCATTATTATATCACACTATAATTTCATGGTACAAGTTTGTTCTTTTGTGATTACATTTCCTTACTTCATGATTTATGGACTAATCTTATTGTTTTGTGTTATTTTTAATAACAAATTCCTCCTTTATCATATTTTTTCATATGATTATGATTTATAACTCGATGAAATAATGATATTTTTCCCTTACTAAGAATTTTGAATCACCTCATTATTACTATTTCAATCATCAGGTTATAAATATATATATTTTTTATGAGATTTTGTGAACTTGGTATAGACTAGTTTTATTATGAAGAATTGTTCACATGAATTTTAAAATAAGTTTCCCATATAGTTGTTCCTCAAAAGACACTAAACCAAAATTTATACGTGTTACATGATATTATTATGAGATGTAATGCTTAAACTTTGTGAACTATGTAATATAAATAAATATTCAATTTGTGTCTCTATAATGATTACAATATAAATTTCATATAAAGACTTTAACATAGGATAAAATAGTGATTGAGAGTAAACTATTTCACTCTATGAATGATTAATTACAAATTAACCATGTCTAAATATAGATAAACATAGATTAGGTGAGCTCTCATTTTTAAAACTAAACTTTATGAGGTTACATTAAGCATCAATATCTTAAAGGGTTTTTAAATCTCTCCTTTACATTTGTTAGAAGTATAAAAATTAATACATGATAAGTTTACCAAAAATCAGTTTCCAACACATCAAGTTCTTAGTAATTTGAAGAAATTATAGACTCATATCCCCCTTTATTATCACATACAAAAAAATTAGTGTCACTCGCCATTTTCATGAAAATATTATTTTTTATTCTCCCTCTTTGTCATCAAATGAAATGGAATGAAATAGGGGAAACCAAAGTAAAAACTTTAGGGATTTCATGTATACATTCACGCCCAACAACACTATCAAGTGTTTTAAATAATACTTAGTCAAGGAATTCATTATTATATCAATAAAATTATCCTTTTATGATACATATTATAATAAAATCTCATCCTAAAAAACATTTTTCTTGATGAAGTGGTATATAATACTGATACACTTCAACCTCAAATAATGCACTAGATTATTTTACATGATTAATTCACTTTTATAGTGACACCAAATCATTAATGAGTGGGGTACATGAAACCTTATGTGTTGAATCAGTTACATTAACTCAAAAAATTCATTTTTTGTGTGTAAATAAATCAATATTCATGAATTATACCGTTCTTTTTAAAATATAAAAGAAAATCCTTATTAATTTATTAAGATCCAATTTTGGATAAAAATATTTCAATAAAATACCATGTTTAACTCTAAAAAATACTATAAACAGTTATAAATATCTTGAAAATATGATATTTAGTCAATCAAAATATAAAAACTCATCTGAGTAAACCAGAAATAAATGTTATGAAATACTTATATTCCTTATTATACTCAAGAAAATCAATACGCACAAATCCTAATGTACTAACTTAGGAGGTTTCATGGTTTAAATTTCCACTAACTTATTATGACTCTTTTTTACCATTTTTCCCTTATGACACATATGAAATTTCATGAGTCTATAACATTTCAGTATAATATTATTTATAAAAAATTCATGGAGAAATATATTTTGGTAATCTTTATACCTAAATGGCCATGTATCCTGTACGAAATTTGTTTTTATTATTTTAAGATAATTCAATATAAGTATTTATCTTTAGAAATTTATAACATCTGGATATTAATTAACTTCCCCTTTATTATAATAGTTTAAAACTTCATTATTTTTATGGAACAATCATTCTTTCAAATTATTACCTCATTTCCAATGTTTTAATGTTTTGAATCAGTAACATGATTTCACCTTAACACATTAACTAAGTTAACATATAAAAATTTATTCTTATCAATTTTGGTGTATCTAAATACATGAACATTTATTTATTTTTAATTTCAAAAAGTGGAAACACTTCTATAAAACCTTCATCGCACCATGGGATGTATTTAAATTTATTTTTTTAGCCACGTGTAATGAGATACCACTCTCAAGGATCCATAAATTCTATCCATTTCCTATATTCTAAGCCACCTCATCTATAATTTCATACTCTTTTGTATTCCTACTCTTAAAATATTTGGAAGTATATATTTTTTAGTTTAAATACCATAATTTAATAATACTACAATTGAAAATTTTGTGTCTATAGAAGCATAGAAATGACCATATTATAATTATATTTATTTTAAGAAAATATTTCCTTAAAATACATTCTCATGATCTTTTAGTTTTAGAGTTTTATATAATGGGAAAAAATATTAACTAACACAATTCATGTATTTTTAAACTAATTCAAATCTTTAAAACTATATAATAAACTACTAAATACATAGCAGGTCTTCAACATCTCCGAAAAAGTTTTAAACTCAAGATACTCTTCTAAAAACATCATAAGTATTACTTTCCTTTATAAACTAGGGAAATGTTAATATAAGAATAGGGTGAGCTCATATAGTCAATAAGGGTAAATATAAGAGAACACAATAAAATATCATAAGTTATCATAATATAGAAGTATGGGTATATTAAGGATATATACGAGAGTTATTACCAAAAAATCATACATAATAATTCATGGAATAAGGCAAGTAATTGTATAAAATTTCCTAATATCATAGAAAAGAGGCCTACAAATTTAATGTAACATAGACTAAAAAATAAACATAAAAAGTTTTAATAATCATAAGCATAAGAAACCTTATGAATGAAGTCATTATTCTGAAGCCCATGTGAAAAAACCCTTTGTGTTCATTCATTAAAATATGAGCAAACTCATTTTTTCCACACCTATTTGAAAAAACTAAATATGTCCATTCATAACTATCTCATGAGATATAAAATTAAAATAATGAATTTGAGGGTGATATAGGACCCCAGCCATCATCATACTTATATATGTGTTCCAAATAAAATCAATCATCATCATATCATAAAGAAACCATAGAATGAAAATGGATTTCTTAGCACTTTCAAAAGATAATCACATAAGGAAAACATTCATAATTCCATAAATAACCATAATATGTTATAAAAATGGAAAATATATTGGTATTCATAGATATTCGTTAGCATTATTGGTAAATACCCATGAATCGAGATAATTGAGAGTATGGTATTTATGTGGTATAGATAAAGGGCATACAGATAAGTTAATAATTTCCTCAGTCAATCAATGTATAAAATATATTTGAACACCCTTTAGTAAAATAAATTGTAAAAATATTATTTACAAAGGTAATAAATTAGAAAAAAAATTGCATGTTCATGGTGAATGATTAGTAAAGATAGAGGTAGTGATGAATAGATCTACTTAAAGAAAATAACATTTCACAATCAATATCCAGAGAGATGATGGATAATATCATCTGAATAATATCCTCAATCAGGTATACTGTATTTCAAAGGAAAATTACATAGATGTAAAATAATTTTTATGATTTTTGGAAAAATAAATTTGGAAAAAAAATAACAAGGATATTTTATAATAATTATAAAAGAAACATTTTATAAAACTAAGAGAAAAATAAAATTTTTAGATACCATGAGAATGTAGATAGAAATAATGATATAAAAATATAAAGGTTGAATAATTATATGTTCACATGAAAACACAAAAATAGACTCCTTTGTTGAAAAACAACTATGTGGAAAATGTTAAATCAATTTTATTTTAGAAAACATGAAAAGAATTTAGTTGGAAATGAATTTTTTAATTTTTCTAACAAATATTAGGATATCCAAAAAATATTGACCAGAAGATAAAATATGATTGAAAAATAATTTCTTTTTTATTGTATTAAAAATCCATTTGTTGAAAACACAAATCAAAAAAAGGTGTAACAAAACTTCCTTTTATAAAGAGAAGAAATTAAATATTATGGTCAAATGAGATAACACATAATTTGGATTCCAATAATAAAGGATAACATTTTTGGGAATATAAAATATGGAAAATATGGGGAAACCTTCATTAAAGAAGATGTGAGTTATTATCAATAATGATATACCATTTGGGAAATAACTATTATCAAGGTAAAATAATTTAATTAAATGGTATTTTTTCACCTAAAAAGAAGATAATTTACAATTGAATAAAATCATATGGTGGGATAAACTAATCTTAGATTAAATAAGTTTATTAAGAAGTATTTTAAATCAATAAAGGGAGTTGAGTTAATAAAACCCCTTAGGGTAACAAAAATGTTTGAATCAAAGAACCTAAGAGGTATACCATGAAATGAATAACCAATTATAATGAAATGAAAAATATTAATTATATTTTAAGTAAATGGGGTAATTTATTACACCTTATAATATAAATTATGGTTTATAATATCAAACATGTCTTATATATTTTACAATGAGAAAAGAAATCATTACATTATTCCCCTCTTATTCAAATACACTATAACATACTTTATTATGAAAAAAAATGTTTTTATATTCTATTTTAGAAACTTATTAATATAAATTACATTTTATATATTTCATTTATGATTATTTATTATGAAAATTTTAGTTAAATATAATTTATCTATTTATTTATCATCGGGTTTTAGTAATATTAATGGTTTCATGCTTGTTTTATAAAACCAATATCAGTACCCATTCAATAATACAATGTTTATAACTAATATATATATTAAGGTGATATAATAGATATAATATCTTTATTAATAAATTTCTTATCTCATTTTATAATAATTTTATTCATTTTCATGAAAATTTAATTTGTGCTAGCTTATTTTTGAAAATTTTAGCGATAAAAGATGATATTTTAATAATATTTTAAATAGTTTATATAACATATTAATAATATAAAAACAAAAAAAATCTTTTAAAATTATAATTATATTAATATTTATGTTTATATAGTCATTAATGAAATATTTTTATATAATTATTGCATATATTAATAGCAATAACCCAAACATGAACATACCATAATTCAATGGTTAAGTATGGTTAATAAACTATTTATTTTGAAAAAATATAATTTCATGCAAAATACTTGAACCCGCAATTTCAGATCTGGTGTGAAAAACATAAAATTTACATTTATGGATTTGATACTAATAAATGTGACCAGGTTTTTACCATCCAAACCTTACAATATCAAAAGGAAATATTCATCCACTTACATACCCAATAACCTTTTAGGTTTAATGTTTCAGAAAATTAGGGAAAAAATTTAAAAAATTAGATTCATAAAGAACTATTTTATAAATATAAATGTTATCTCCCAATATGTTCTTCATATTTAGTAACATTATTAGGCACAACATTCTTAAAACATTCTTCACAATATGTGGAAATACAAATATAAAAAGGCTGATACTAAGTGCTTAATAAGGGTAAACATAAGCATTAATAGTTGAATTTACTTGGTGAGAATAAAATGTGAATAAGTGTATAATGACATAATAAAGAGAAATATTATAATATAAGAGAATTCATACCCATCAATACATGTTTTATCAATCATAAAACATGGAATAAATCTTTAACAAATACAATATTCCTAAGAATAAATAATAATGAGCCATTTTATGTCAACTTTGATCAGTGGAAACATTTATAACCCATAGAAATCATAAATTAAACATGTTTTCATATTGGAACATTATATTCATAACCAATTTTAAACTTGTTTCAAAACTAACTAGGTCTGATTCAAATCCATAGGAGAACCCTTCTCGTAACTCCTTCCTTCTAGCCTTTAAATACAAATAACATTACCCAATGCATTGGAGAACTATATGGACAAACCGATTGTATAATCTATTCGAGGATAAAAAATATTCATTAATCTTAATGGTGCTCAAACCATCATCATCAATAATTCCCAAGTGTCATTTTTGAATTAAACATTTAGAATATTTCAAATTTCAATATAATAATATTAAATTTTTTTCAATTTATTTATTCATCCATGGAAAAGAAAAGGATTCCATGCTAATACCATATTTCATCAAGATAATGAATAAGGATAAAATCATTACAAAATATCCCATGTGGATGATAAGTAACATCAAGTGTTTTTAGCGTTGATGAATAAATATAGAATTAAATTACAATTAAAAAATTTCTTGAAAAATTATCCTTTACCACTTTGAAAATAACTTTTAAAAAATTAAAATTCATAAAATTTCATACAAATAATGTTTTTTGAATATGACCTTGTAACCTTATGAAGGAATCTTCAAATAAAATAATTTTCATGACACTGGAAAAAAACTTTCATGTTATCGATGTTAAAAACAAATATTCTTTTCAAACATTGTGTAAAAGGAGTCAAAGTGACCTATTTGTAAAAATATTAAGAAATATATTTTTTAAAACATTTTAAAATAAGTTAAAAGATTGTATAAAAATTTTAATAATTTATGCTTATAAAATAAAAAATTTGAAAACATTTTATAAAACATGTATATTGAAAAGAAATATTCATGATCTTAAAGAGGATATAATATCAGTATCACTTACATACAACATTGTTGATGTTTATTAAATAAATTATGATTAAATATAAATTAAACATGTGAACCAAATTCATAACTATTGGATAAGAACATTAATTTTACTTAATAAATTAATATCATATAATTTCTTCCAAAATAAACCTTGAACATAAGTAGTCCCAAAAAGAAAGGAGATTGTAATATAAGGCCTTTTCCAATTTGGTTACTTTTTAATCATAATATCCATGAAAGAATAAAATAAAATGAACCATAAATATAATTAAAATAATTATATTAATGATAAACCATGTTAAATATGAAATATATACACCTCATAAATTAATAAAAGTGTGTATTGTAAATGCATGCCACAAAGAAATGGAATTTGAGATAAATATCCCTTACAAATATTATATCATTGAATTGAGAATTAATAAATATAGAGATTATGTGTAACAATTCTAAATACAAAAAAATATTAAATACAGAATAAATAAATTTATATATCAATTCACACATATTCATGACATAAAAAGGTCAATGGAGAAGAGTTATAACCCAAGAGAATAAAATTTAGTTAAGAAAACCTTTACCACTTGGAAACATTCAAGTCGAATCCCCTTGGATGAAATTATTCAAATTGAAACTTAAAAATACCATTATGTATGAATGATTCATGATATAACATGAAATATGGATGTATATAGACCATATAATATGAATTATGAGCATAACAATAAAATATGATTTAATCAAAAAAAATTTGGTGAAACCCCTTACCCAATTCTAAAAATTCCATGTATGTCATTCAACTCATGTATAATAAATATTTATCAATTATTTAATAGTTTATGAACTTTTTTATAGGTTTATTACTTTATCATTAAACCATTTGTTCCATTTATTATAATGTTATATTTAATTACTTAATTAGTTAAGTCTGGGTTAGTTATTTTGAGAATATTTAGTTTGTACATTCAAAACAACTTTGGTCAGTTGACAGTGTTCAAATGGGTTACTATTCATTAATATCTAAAAAATAATTGAGATATAATTTTTATATTTATATATAAATTATAATTTTAAATAAATCATGAATTTTGATTATGAAAAATGAACTATATTAGAATCATGGAGACGTTAGGTCGTATGTATGTGTGGGTAACATTTCTATTTTTCAATGATTATTATTTAAGAAAATAAGTATTATTCAATATTTCCATAAATATAATTATATCATAAATAACACATTTTTTTAAACATACTTATTTATTTCATCCATTTGACATGGTTATGAAAAATGAATCGCATCGTTTCGTGGAGGTGGTAGTTCACATGTACACACGAACATCATTCTTAATCTTCAGTGAATGGAAGTGTAAAAATTATTTTATACATTATATTTTAAAATTTATAAATATTCCATTAATTTCATATATAAATATTAATTTCATAAATATAACTATATGTGAGATATGGTGATGGAAAATTAATTTCATCATCCCGCGAGGTGGTTGTCCACCGTACACACAAACGACGGATTGATTTACAATTTGATGGAGGAAGGAGATGTATATAGGTTATAAAATTAATATAATAAAGTCTAAATATATGTTATATATTTATTTTAATATCTCATCATGTTTGTAGAATACTTTAAGGAGATTGAAGAATAAATAACAAGAAAACACTCGATTAAGAATTATACCTCTTCTTTGGATAACCTCCGTTGCTTTACACCTTAACCCCTCTAAGGATGGTATTTTTACCAAAGTATGTTCTATATAATGTGGGGAGGAATTTTAGGAAGGTATTTCAGTACCTATTGTCCAAAATAAATGATTCTTGGGGTTTAATGAAATGAGAAGAAGAGGTACCATTTTATAAGAGAGTGGAGAGACACTCTTGGATTTTTTATTAAAATATTTTATTAATATAAATTAATATTGAAGTCTAAACTGATTGAGATTGATAAAATTTAAAGATAATATTTTTATGAGTTTATATCCTCTCATCCAATAAAATTTAGACAATCTTGGTTCATAGTTCTACCATTATAAGTTTTTTAACCCTTTGGAAACCCTTTTAACACTTATCATGGCAACAATGATTGTGTACACTTTGAGGGTTATGATTGTTACTATAAATAGAGAAAATTCCCATAAATTGAAAATGGAAGAAATTTTAAACAATATAATAATAACCATAAAAATATAGGATTTTTATGAATTTTACTTCATTTAAAAAATATTATTTTCATAATATAGTAATAATTTCAATTTTAGAACTATTCATTAACTTTGACTTTTATAACATCATGACAACAAATGAAGTTAAATAAAATATTATAATATATCCATAATATATTTTTTCTCTATATAAGTTTTTTTCACATTAATTATATCAAATTATATTACTTTAAATATATTTAATATCATTTATTTATTTTCCCAATAATTGAATAAATAATGTGTCATTATTGTGTAAGAATTTGAGGCACTTATTTCTTGAATAATAATTAAAAATAAATTACCATGATAAATATAAATCAATAATATTTAAAAATAATATTTATAATTGAACATATACTCTGGTTATCTACATGTTAAAAATATTATTGTTATTAAAAACAAGTGTGACATTTTGGACTTATCATTACAAAAAATATTACAATAGTCATAATCACAACCAAAGGGAAATAAAAGGGTATATAAAATAACTTTTTATGATTATGGGAGAGTTATAAGAATATAATAAAATTTATTCAAGTGATATATTCATTTTATAGACCTTATATTATTATTTATTATATTTACCTGATTTACCCTTTACCATGGTAACAAAATTACTAAGTTTACTATTTATATTTAAAAAAATAAAAGGCATATATTTACCAAATTTAGAAAAATATATTAAAAATATATAACACATTTTTTAAAATTATAAACCCAAAATTAGAGTAATTTAATTTAAAATTTAACTGAATTTGTTTTGAAGAAAAACAGTTTTTTAGAAAAATGCCCTTTTAAATATAAAATGTTTTTTAATAAATTCAAGTAAAAAATTAATATTATACCATAATTTGATTTATATAAATTAAAATTAACTAATAAAATTTTAAAACTAATCTAAAATATAATTTTACTTTTAAAATATTTTAAAATAGAATACATTTTTCAATAAAATAAATATTTTCACTATTCATTGAAAAATCAAACGTCTTAGAAAATTTTCAAAGTTTCACCATAGAATAATTTTTATATGATGATTTAAAATTAATATATATTTTATTAAATAAAAATAATAAAATTTTATGAACTTAGTTATACTATTCTCTCACAAAAATTATTAAAAACCTGTTTCTGAAGAATACAAGTATTTGAAGAATAAAGTGTCTTAACTAAAAACTGAGTATTTATTTCATAATAATTAATAAATACATTTTTAATGATAGAACCAATAAATATATATATATATTAAAAATGGATTTTTTTTATAATAATTCATACCAAAGTAGTGACTGTGTCATAACAGTCATTTAAATAATTATATTTATTGGTTTCTATAAGCTCAATGTTGTGTGTCATACATGTTATAGAACATAATGTCCTTTTAAAATCCTATTATATTACATTCTACCCCTTTTAAAAATATATTCCTCAAAATATGAACTTCATATTGTTAATGAAATGTTTTATATTTGAAAATACAATTCTTAAAATCGCACCTCACGAAAAGGGTTACTAAAACTTCCACTTAAAAAGAGGGAAATTGAAATAAAAATATTGTCTATAATAATAAATAAATTCGTTTCAATGTAGGAAAAATGGTGGAAAGTGAAAATATTGACATTTTAGAAAAACATAATTCCCAAGTACAGATAGAGAGTGATATAGAACAAGGTCATGAGAAATTTAATGACCACATAATCATAACTTTGTAATAGGTTAGGTGACCATTGATTCATATGAAATAAATGTAATAAGATAATGGTTTAGTATTAAGATTATTTTAACTATATTTGTGGAATTCATTCACCATCTATACTAAAATATGTAGTAAATATACTTAATTTAAATGGATAATTTTATACATTAATCATTTTCAACCATAATCTCATCTTTTGTTTCTAAATGACGAGTATTAAAGATGCATTTTTTCATGATTGAAGCACTAAAATCAACTTTTAATAAATCACATAATCCTAGAAAATGATAGAAATATATTTATATTATCTTTAGAAGTCAGCCAAAACCAAAATGGTAAGAAAAAAAGTAATATAATTATAATAAATTAGGAAACATTGATATGATTAAATAACAACTCGATATCTGAAATTCAATTTTTAATAACCAAAGTTCAAAATAAACCTCTCTATAAATAAATATATTTAAAATTATTCAACATATTCTTAAATAAGATTAAAACCCAATGTTTAGAATGATTTGATCACTTGTTCATCCAAAAATTATCTCCAAATCTCTAAAATCACTCTTAAAGTCTCAAACCATAAATGTATTTTATATAGTTATATAATCTCTGATATATGATGATCATTCCATAAGTGACCTAAATCATCATAAATACCCCTTAAAATCTTATATGCTTCCATAATATAATTCAAAATTTTATCCTAAAATAAAATCTTATAGTATTATAATTACCTTAATTATATAAGGATCTTAAAATAGTAAACTAATTTCCAAATAACATTAACTGCCTAATCACCAACTCACTTTTCAATCCCATTGGCATCTCTATGAAAAAACATATGTTCCCAAATTTTAATAACCCATAATTATCTCAATAACAATGATCATATTAACCCTAATAGTTTTAAAAAAAATTGAAACTTACTTCTATAAAATGTAAATGCATTCTTCCTAAAATAACACTTCATATTAAACTTAACGGTTACATATATCTCAACATAATAAAATGTCTTCCAAAATATCATTAATCACCTAAAAATTGAATATCTAAATTACTAAAAAGTGGTTTATAAGACCTTAAACATATGATAAAAAAATAAACATATAATCACATTATAGTATCCATAACTCTAAGTATATTCTCACTTGAAAACATCATAATCTAAAAAAATTAAAAATATTTCTCTAATACCAAAAGTAAAATCCCAAAACTCTCACTCTCAGATCTCGTGCTAAAAAATCATTTATATATTTTATAACGATAAATATAACCAATTTCTTCCATCTAAACCTTAAAATATAAAATAGAAATAGTGTATCACATACATACCTAATGACTGTTTTGGAATAGAGACTTAGGGAATTTGGAAAAACTCTTAACAATTTGGATTAAGAAACAACTAGTTCATAATGATCAATGTTATCTCCAACTATGATCATCACATTTAGTAACCTTATTAAGAATTACATAATTAAAACCATCCATCCCAACCTAGATAAAATGAAACATAATAAGGCTTATCTAAAATTCCCAGTAAGGGTAAAAATATGCATTAAGAATTGAAAGTCACCAGTGACAACAAAATATATATAAATGTATAATTACATATTCAAAGTTAATGAGAATAACATAAAAGAATTCACAACTATAAATACTTGGATCATCAACCATAAAATATTTCATAAATATTTAAAAAAGGAAATAGTTATAATAATTGATAATCATGATCCATGTGATGTCAACCTTAATTAATGGAAACATTTATAACCTATAGCAAGCATAAAGAAAATTTGTTGGTATCTTGGAAAATTATCTTCATAACCCATTTTAAAAATGTGTAAGAAATAAATAGATACCAATTATAAAGTATAAACCCTCTAGAGACTCCCTCCTTATTTCCTCTAAAGATAATCAACATTACCTAATGCATTGGAGTATTATATGGTAACATCCATTGTATAATATATACCACACTCACCCATTTCTCATGAGCTATATTAGGGATTAAACATTCGTATATACTATATTGGGATCACCTATGAAATATAATGGGGATCAAAACATCATCATAAATAAATTTCAAGCACCATTAATATATAAAATATTATAATCTTTCACTTTTAAATATAATAATAATCATTGTTCTTTCATTGCTTGATTTTCCAATGTAAAATAAATGGGTTCTATGTCAATATCATAATCCATCTAGAGTAATAATAAAGATATTATCATTAAAAAATACCCCTAATATATAATAATTACTTTCAATGTTTTTTAGATATAATGAATGAAAATACCATTAAAAGATCATTAATAACATTCTTGAGTGAAATATGATTTTCACTTTTAAAATCACTTTTAAGAACTAAAAAACCATAAGTTATTGTGATTTTTTTTGAAAATATCATTTTGAAAAAAATGAATAAAGATTTTAAATAAAATAATAGTCATGATTATAGAAAAATCCAATACTTTATTAATTTTTAATATTAAAAATTATTTTCAAACATTTCGTAAAAGGAGTCAAAGTGAATTATTTGGAATAATGTTAAGAACTTTCAATTTAAAATAGTTTAAAATAAGTTAGAAAAATGAAAAAAAAATTATGATATAATTTATGTTTATAATAAATATTTTTAGATTTTTTTTAGAAAATATGGAAATGGACAAGAAATATTCCTGATCTAAAAGATGACACAAGATCGGTATCACTTACAAACAACTTTATTTATGTTTATTCAATCAACGAGGAAGGAAATGGAAATTAAAATTTTTTATTACATTAATAACCATAGTAGAATAAAATTTATTTTTTAAAATAAAATAATATCATATAATTTCTTCCAAAAGGATGATATCATAAACAATCCTGAAAAGAAAGGAGACTGTAATAAAAAAACCTTTTCTGATTTAGCATCTTTTCAATCATAAGTCCCATAAAAGAATACCATAAAATGAAACTTTATATATAATTATAATAATGAAATTCATGATATAATCTATCAAATGGTCATTATATACATCTCTTATAGGAATATAGGTGTATATCGTAAATGTATGTCCCAAATAAAGGGAATTTGAGACAAATAACCCTTACAAAGATCATATCATTGAATTGAGAATGAATCAATAGATATATTTTTCATAAAAAATGAAATTACACAAAAAAAAGTTGAAATATATCATAAATAAAAATATTTATCAATTCACACAAAACAATTTTATAAAAAATGTCAATGAATAAGAGTTATAACCCAATGGAAGGAAATTTAGTTAAGAAACCCTTTACCACTTGGTAACTTTCGATTCAAATCCCCATGGAAGATATAATTAAAATTAAAACTGAAATATTTAATGAATAGTGGATTATTAATGATATAAAATGTAATAGGAAACTATATACACCATATAAATGAAATTAGGTGAACAATAATAACATATGCCTCAATGAATGGAAATTGAGACGAAATCACTAACTTAAAGTCCAGAATTTCCACGTATGCCCTATAACTCATATTTAATAAAATTATATAAATTAAATAATTGTTTAATAATATTTTAAATGTTTATTACTATATAATTAAACCATTTTTTCTTTTATTTCAATTTAGTATTTAAAAACTTAATTAGTAAAGTCCATGTTGGTTATTTTGAGAACGTTCAGTCTGCAATTTCAAAATAGATTTGGTGTGTTGACCATGGTCAAAGGGATAATTTTATTATCATACATAGAAAAATAAAAATATCATAATTATAATTTTTTTACCTAAATTATAATTTTTAAAAAAAAATCATCAAATATGGTTATGAAAAATGAACTATGTTGCAGTCATAGAGACGATAGGTCATACATACGATTGAGTAACATTACCTTTTTTCAATGAACTTTATGTAAGGAAATTAAGTGTTATTCTACCTTGATATAATTATAATTATATCATAAGTACCATATTATTTATTTAAAAATACTTATATATATCATCTCTAATATGTGATTATGAAAAACGAATCGTATCACTTGGTGGTGGTGGTAGTGGATATATACACATAAATGATGTTATAATTCTTCAATGAATGGAATGGTAATAAAGTAAATAAAATATAATATTTTTATAAGGATAAATATGTTTTTAATATAATATATAAAGAGTAATACTATCATTATAACCATCCATGTGATACATTGATGGAAAATGAATTACATCGGCTCACAAAGAGGTAGCCCGCTGTACACACGAATGATGGAATCCTTTCCCATTTGATGGAGGTAGGTGATAGATATTGGTTATTCAGTTAACATAATAAAAATATTTGTATATAGGAGATAATTACATTATTATATCATCATGTTTGAAGAAAATTTGAATAATGTGGAAGGATAAATAAAATTAAAACCCTCTATTTAGAACTATAACTCTTCTTTAGACAACATATTTTTCTTTACACCTCAAGATTTATAAGGTTGGTATTCCAACCAAACCAATTCCTCTAGAATGTGGGGATGGATGTGTAGAGGGTATTTAGGTAGGTATTTTCCAAACTAAATTGTTCATGAGGTGTTATGAAATAATAATATTTGGTGCCCTTTATAAGAGTGGGGAGGTCCACTCTTAGAATTTATTAAAATATTAAATTAATGAAAATTAATTTTTAAGTCCAAATGGATCTAAATTGATAAGAGTCAAATATAAAAAGAGGATGAGTTTAAATACTCTCATACAATATGTTTTAGGGTTGTAAAATTTACTATAAATGGACAAAAGGCCTATAAATGGACAATGTTTTATATTTTTAACTCTAGACTAACAGCATGGTAAATGATATGATTTTTATGAATTTAATATCATTTAATAAAATATTATTTTCACAAAATATCAATAATGTCAATTTGAGAACTATTCATTTACATTGACATTTATAACATCAAGAAAAAAAATTAAATTCAAATCAAATCTTTTAATACACTCCTAATTTGTAATGTTTATCTAGAAACTTCATGGGGAATATTAATTATTTAAAATTATACTACTTATAATATTTTTAATATCATTTATTTTATTATTCCATTAATTTAATAATTACTGTGTATGTGTTGGGTAAGAATTTAAGGTAATTGTTTCACTAAAAATTAAAAATAATTTACCATGATGAAGATAAATCATTTAAGATTCAAAATACTATTTATAACCAAACATATATTATGGTTATCCCCATTTGAAAAATATTTTAGTTATTAAAAATAAGAGTGTGAAATTTTTTACATTTATTAAAATAAAATATTATAAAGTACGTAATAACATAAAAATTTCAACAAAAGGACATATATTTTAATTTTTTATGACTTTGGAAAAGATATATACATCCATTAAAATTCAATCAAGTGTTAGGGTTATTTTTAAGTGCTTATCATTTTATTTTCAAATTTAAATTTTCAATTTATCTTTTATTATGGTAACAAAATTAATAAGGTTTCTATTCATATTAATGCAAAATTAAGGGGACCTATTTACCAAATTTGGACCTCCTCATTCCAAATATTGAATAATTTTTTTAAAATTTAAAAAATAGAAGTATAATAATTTATTTTAAAATCACATCAGCAAAAATGTGACAAAAAGAATGGTTTTTAGAGAAATTCCCTACAAAATATAAAAAAAATTATACTAAATTAAATAATGAAAATAATTTTAAAAATCATAATTTTATTTTTTTTAAATCAAAAGGAACTAATAAAATTTTAAAACTAATTTAGATTATATTTTTACATTATAAATACTTCTAAAAATATAGTTTTCAATAAAGAATATTATTTTTGCTATTTAATAAAAGCTCAAATTTCTCCTTAAAATATCAATATTTCACTACATGATAATTTTGATATGGTTATTTGAAAATTATATTTATTTTATCAAATAAAAAATCAAAAGTTTCTAGAAATTAATTATATTATTCACTCAAAAGAAGAAGAAAAAACACTTTGAAGAAAACTTATCTTTGATGAATAAAATTTTTTTACTAAAAATTTAGTTCTTATTTGTTAATAATTAATCAATAAATTTTTATTGATAGGAAACTATTTATATTTCATGAATTATTTAATCCTATTAATACCTCCCAATGTAACAAGTTGGTTATAATAATCATATTTAAGTAAAAATATTCCACGATTAGTTTAAACTAGGTGTTGTGCATTATACATGTTATCAAATACAATTTAATTCCTTTAAAGTATTAGGATATTATATTATAATATAATAATAATTTTATTATTTATTTGTTTTTAATAATGTGAATTGTATTTTAATAGTTTTGGGTAAATAATGAAAATTGAGATGTAAAATGAGAAAATGTAATTTCTTGGAGGCGGTAGTGCACACAACGGATAGTTAAAATTTTATTTTTCCATTAAAATGAAATGTAATTAATGTTTATTATAAAAACAATCTTCATAATCATAATTATATTATAAATTTTACATTTATTCATTAATTTCATCCTTATAACCAGTGAATATAGGTGGTTCTAAACAACTGAAGATGTCTCTTTGTGGAGGTGGTAGTCTGCATGCATGAAGGATCAATGTTCTATTATTTTTCATAGTGGACATAATAGAATAAATAATGTTTTTTCGATTAACATAATATTTATTCAATACACTCATGATACTAAGGTAATTGTGTTACTGTAGAAAGGGTTGGTTTAGAAGATGGAATTTAAGAAAAAAAGGATAAGGATTGTGTAAAACTCACTTTAGGACCTTGAATTTTGTCCTGAAAGTATCCTTAGAAATGAATATATTAGACTAATATATGGTGAATAGGGGATTAAATTCAAGAAATTTATTTTTAGGAGAGTCAAAATGTTTAGGGTAATAAAAAAATTTATAATGGTATGTGTAACATTGAGAACATGTAAGTGATACTATTTTATAAGTAAAAAAGGGAACTTCTTCAAAAGATGAGGTCAGTGCGGGGTGACTCTTTATCTGAAGCTCAATGGAATATTTTATGGTTCTTCATGTATAAAGACTTTTCATTACCCTTTTGTTGTTGAAATTTCTCTAGCTCAGAGGTTATTCGACTCGCATAGGTATGGCATGCTCGGACTAGAGTATTCCACGTCCACTAAGGGTGAACCCAAATTAAAGGACTTAAATTTGGATGTTGAAACCCATAGGTCTTTTTTCATATAAAAATGGTCTAAAGTTAAGTCAATTTTTCTAAAGGGAAACATATACCATTTCAAAGATGATGATGAAGCGATCTTGGAATTCCTAGAATTAGGTAACCACTCGATTATTGCAAGATTAATTTTTCCTAGGGGTTCCAAACCATATAAAATGGATGAATTGGTCACATGGATATCAACGGTATGGGGTTTTGAAAAATGGAGATGTGTTTCACTAGGCATAGGATTTTTTCATATCCTATTTCCCATAGAGGAACTGAAGTTGTGAGCACGGGGTTTCAAGATAGTCTCTCTCAAGCCTAGCGTCCTGCACATTCAATAATAGGATTAGAATTTCAACCTAATGGAGGTTTGTAACTCATATGCACAACTAAGGGTTAGTCTTTTTGGCCTTAGATGGATTATGTGGCATCTTAAGATTATGTATGATCTTGCACTTGCAATTCGAGTTCCCATCAAACTGGATAAAGAGTCTGATCTAGATCGCTATGGAAATTATGGTTGGTTTCTGTTTGAGGTTGACTTGGGCACCACCATGGTTAAAAAAACATTTCACTCTACTAAATTTGATGTGTTTGAGCTAAAAGTTGAATATTATAAATTCTTGAAGTTTTATTAGGAATTAGAGATAATTGGTCATGACTCAGTGAACTATAGAAGGTCTATTTATTTTTATTTTTGTTCAGATTGTATCCATAAGTAAAGTCATTGAAACATGAAGGCTTTGCATGAGAATACCCATATCTATGCTACAAATACTGGAGGTGGTGGATAGAACAATGCATCAACATCACATGGCCCCATGTTTGGCAGAAATTTTGATGAGGGGTTGTCTAATAGGAAAACGTCTCAGTTGCCTACGGTGGATGAAGAGATAAATAACCTTATGAATGATGAAAAAATATTCGATAAATGTTTTATGTAATCTAACTTGGATAATATACTATTTTTTAAGTATTTGAATGTTGTACTAGTAATTCTGCAAGATGTAGGATTCACTTCATCCTCTTGGAAGTATGTTTTGGGTAGTAAAGCTCCACCTTCTTTACATTCTGACTCACATGAAGTGGGAGTGAAGTTTGATACCCCTTTGTTAAAATATATTTCAGTATTTTGATTAATTAATGTGTCCCTATATCATTCTTCTGGGATGATTAATGGTAATTAAACCCCTATCAATGTGTTGAATAATAGATCTTGGGCTGATATTTATATGAAGGAGAAGACAAAGGATGATGATACTGACTCTAAGAGTAATGAGAAATTTTAATTTGAAGATTCAATTCAAAAATAGGTAGATGGATAATTACTATAGGAGAATTTTCTTGATATCTCTAAAAGTAAAGGTAAATACAAGCTGGTTGTGGTTTTAACTCGGAATCCCCTGATGATGAAGGTAGACTTCTCTATCTTTGGTTATCCAAACTCAATGACTAATAAGGATGATGATGAGCTTATTTTGAATTATGGCCCAGCTAATAGTACAGTTGAGAAGGAGGTTTCTTAATCTGTGAAGGGAGCTTATAAGCCCATGAATTTGATTGATAATCATGATATAAAATGGAAGAAAATTTTATTGAATGATGAGGGTTTCCAATTGGTCACACCTCAGAAATCTAAAGCATGTTTATTTGTTTCTAGATTGGAGGAGACATCACTTATCCCCTTGCAGGTAACACACCCCTATAGCACTATTGATGATTCCCAACATATGAAATAGAACTTCCCTTATAATTTCAATGATCTTATGAAAATGTAATGCATATTTTTTGGAAAGGAATTAGTTGAATAATGTGACATTTCATGAGACAAGAACTCTAGTGTTACTTTTCCTATATACTATAAGGGTGAAAGTACTCGTGAAGGTATCAGTAAGAAGGTGGATAAATTGTTTTTCTCACAACATGAAGTCACCTTTTCCATGATGTAAACAGATGTATTTGGGTCTGGTGATTATATTCTTTTCAAGAATATTTTTTCTTTTAACATTGAAGATGCATTTTGGTCAAACCTAGTGATGGAATTTCGAGAGTTATCTTGGAAATTAATAATCTTATCTATACCAGTGAATCCTCTAGTTCGTCATCAGCTGATGAAGATATTACCATGAAAAAGGCTAATACATGGCGATGAAGCTGACATCTAAAGGAAAAAGGGAGATAACCCAAAAACATAGGAAAAGAGGGGTGAAGTGATCTTTTGTTTTTTTATGGGAATTTGATTTATTGTTTGACCCTTTAAATCTTTATTTATGTTGTATTTTTTCTTTTATTAATAAATTTGGGGACATGGGTTTCAACCCATGACTAATCCATTTGAGTAAAAAAGGGAAACTTCTTTTAATACTGATTAATTTTCAAGAAAAAAATGATACTATTCAAGGGTTAATGGTTGAAAAAGGGGGAAATAATGGATTTTTGGGTCAGATATGCTATATAATTTTTATACCACTCTTCTTTACATATTCATTACACATTTTTAAAAACTTTAACCACTTTAATTTTATATTTTTCTATTTTTATTTTTACCTTGGTAACTAGTTTTAAAAAAGATTATATTTTATTAAAAATATAATGTAACCCCTCTTAAAAATTTGGATTTTTTAAACCAAAATTTATTCAGAATATAATCTATTTAAATTTACAAAAACTATAATTTTATCTTTTAAATTAAAACACTTAATATATAGAAATTGTTTTTTGTAGATTAAATGTTGTTGTAACCATTATGTGTTATTAGTATTATTTAATATTGATTACCAATTGAATGATTTAAAATATGTTTGTATATAGGATTAAATTTTCAATTAAATTCATATATAATAAGAGATTAATTTATTTTATAACATAAAATTTAAAAAATATTAATAAAACAATAATTTAAAAATAACTCTTTTACCATTATCATGGTCATTAAATTTAATATTAGTAACCATAATTTTATACCCAAAAAATTGAAATTTTTCTATAATATGATAATTTTTAAATAAAATATGAATTCAAATTTTATAGATTTGATTTATTCAAGTGATGAAAACTAATTTTTAATATAAGCGAATGAAAATAGTTTTTCGTGTAAAATATTATTTAAGTTTCCAAAACATGACACATGGGTTTAATAAATTTTAAAAATTATTTTTAAATGATTTATATTAACTTAAAAATATTTAAATATATATTTATATGGATTTTGAAAAAAAAATTAATTTATTTTATGATATACTTATATTTTAATAAATTTTATTTCTTTGATCGATTCCTCTACATGAAATACTAAGTTAAAATGAGTCGTAATATACTATTGAAATATTATTATTTAACGTGACAATTTTCTCCTAACTGTTGGATTTAAGGATATGAATAGGAATAAATAAATTATCAATATTTATTTTTTAAAAACTAATAAAATCAATTAATTTGTTATTAATATGTTATAAAAAAACATTTGAAGTTAAAATGGGATGCTTTTCTAAAAAACTATTTTTATTATATGATTTTATCTTAGTAAAGTAAATTAATCTATATTAATGAATTATTTTAATTAAGTTTGTAGATAATATATTAAATCAAATATTTTATCTTTCATCTAATGGGTTTTACTAGGAATGGAATAAGAAAGAATCTAGTTTTCTGCTCCCAATTTCATTTTTTGTAAAAAGTAATTTTCATTATGATTTTTACACTTATTTAAAATTAAATTTTTTCCACTTATAGAAATCAATTCTTGTAAAATTTATTCAGTATTTTAAATAAAAAATAATAATAATATTTAAAAAATCAAACATAATTTTTTTGTCATTGTGAATAGTAACTGAGGTAAAAAATGATTATTGCTTTAAATGTTAAAATGGGTTAATGAGGGGTTAAACTAAAGAGATAATGGTTAAAATGACCTAAAATCTTGTATAAATCCGATTTTATAAATTTATTTCAATAATCTATCATCCCATATTCTAAAATAATCCAACATTAATCCACTTTACAATGATATTGGATTTATGATATTTTATTATTTTTAATAATTACAAGTGTGTCACTCCCCTCACTTATACAAGGGCACCCTATATCCTCTATTATCTACACCAATTGTGCCATTTAGTTCCAATATAACCAATACAAATACATTCAATATTTCCTAGAAATATCCTAGTGGTTATTCTATTCTTTAAAGACCAACCTAAGGTTCGTTAAGAAAATATTTAAATTTGGTTTCTCAATGAAGAATTATATGTTTATACCAATATTTTTTAAGATTCGTTATTCTTTTAAATATCTAGACATTATATAACCATCTCAACATTATAAAATTATTATATTTAAAATAATAAAATGTTTTAACATTAATGGCACATTCATTTTCTATCTCTTGTATTTTTAAAGGAAAATAAAAACATTGCTCATGTGTATGTATAGACTATAGTCTCTATGAAGCGATGTATTTTTTTCAACACCATTTATCTTGGATGGTTCTAAAAATTAATTTATTGAATATATATTATTATTTATAAAATTTTCATGATTATTATTATATATATTATATACCTTCTTACCCTTCCATACATTTGAAAATGATAACGCCGCTTGTGCGTACTTGTTGGATGCCACCTCCATGAAGAGATATGATTTGTTCCTCATTAAATTTTTTTGGATGGTAATAAGGATATATTTAATGATTATATATGATATTTATAATCTAATAATTATTCTGAATAGGTAAATTATTATTCATCATTCCTTATTTTGATCTATCAAAATTTGAAAACATCACTTCTTCATACAAATGAACTACCGTCTCCATAAAGTGATGTAATTCATTTTTCACCATAAGTTTTTATGAATGGTTATAAAATTATTTAAATGAATAAATATGAATTTTATTACATGATTTATATTATGAATATGATGAATCTCTGACCAAGGTACTCATATAGGAACCATCAAACTGAAATATGCATAGAAAACATATTACTTCTTTATAGAATAATGATTTTACTGAAGAATTTTTAATAAAGTGATAATGTAAATGTATAATGTAATGATACATAGTAATATATATATATATATATATATATGTTTATGGTACAAATTTATAATAAATCTATATTTATTACACATTTGGTTTGAATTCATATAAAGAAGAACATGACTTGAGGTAACAAATTTAAGTAAAAATCTTATTTTGTTTTGGGATTATCTAAGAAAAAAATCCACTAAGTAAAATTATATTGTAATTATTATTTAGAACACATATTTTTTATTTTAATCTTATTATTTAATCCATTTAAAATTATTATTTTTATTTATATATCTTTCATAAAAAACGATTGATAATATGTTTTTAATAAAAGTTGAATTTTTTTATTTATTGGTCGATGAACTTTTTCTTCCATGTCCATGGTATTTAAAATGATTTCAAAATGTTATTTTTTAGGATAAAATAATTATTTTACATAATTTTCAACAATATTTTAAAATATTTTATTTTTTTAAAATTTGTATTCTTTTTTTCTAATGAGGTAGTTTTGGTAATTTTATCGACAGTTGGAAAAGAATCATTGTTTTAACATTTACCACACAAACAGATTTTCCCACCATTATAATTGTTCATTAGATTAAATATTCCCTAATAATTTCCATTTTTATTTTTAAATTAATTATTTATCTCAATACTATTAATATTTTTAGTTTTAATGATGATGAAAGAAATTGATATTTTCCCTTTTTTTAAATTATTGATCAAATATAATTTTAAATGTATTTTAATTTATGGTAACATCATTTGATGTTTCTTATGATTCAATAGGAATATTATATAATGATAACTTCTTTGTTATTTCTCTATATGGATTCTGATAATATGAAGATTAAATTTTAATGAAATGTATTTCATTTCCATAGGTTATAATATGATGAGATAATGAAAGTTTTATGATCATATTGGACACATAAGTATGGTTTTTAATTTTTTAAGAGTCGGTTTGTTATAGACATAAACTTCATTGGGTAATGTGATATAGATATTTTATGATATGATAATGATAAGTATGTACATGATTGTGAATAATTATTTTTAAATTTTTATGCATGAGTATAATTGCTAATATATATTCTCACAAGATTTTGTATGGAAATGATTATGAATAAATATGTTCACATTTTGATTCTTGAGTATGATAACTTATATCTATGACCAAAATATTATGCATGTACATGATTTAAAAATATTTATGTTCACTATATTATGATTTATTATGCTTATGATACCAAAATATTATGTTATGAATCTTGAATGATGATTTCTGCTTTGATACTGATATTAATTTTGGTTCTGGATATGATGTGATGTTTGAGTTTATGTGCTATTATTATTTTTGAATGAATATTTTACATTGATAAAATCTAATTAATTATGTTATCATTCCCTTATGATCATATAATTTTAAATTAAGATTGATATCTCTAATTGGTACCCTTAATAAGAATCTAAGATCCCTATATTTTATGGTTTCCTTTACTAGGCTTTGATGGAAGGTTATATGTATGATATTCCAATAAAGAGTATAAATATAAATAATATTTATAGGAGCTATTTATTATCATTTATAAAAAAAGTTTTATTATAGAGGTTTTTATGTTAATAGTTTTTAATTTATTTAATCTAAGAAAATTAAATTTTTTCTACACTATATATACACAATATGTTAGAGAAACCATTTGTGTGGGACTTCTGTGTTTTTTCCTTATAATTTTATAAATATTGAACTACATTCCAATGATAATTAACCCATTAATTTGTATAAAAACTAGGAAATTTACTTTTTACTATTTTTAATATGGGATTTAATTATTAAATGATTTAATCATTTTTTATTGTTTATTGATTATTTGGGATTAATTCAAAAAATTTACATTTTTTTTGGTATTTTTTATTCAAAATGATAAATGGAATTTATATCTGATCATTTGTCATATAAATTCAATTTTGGAATGACATTAATAAAGCGTATATAATTTTTTATTTTTTAGGGGTGGAAGGTTTTAATATGAAAACATGATACATTATCAATATGATTTCCCCAGAAACCATGTGTGAACTCAAGACTTCACCTAGAGTCATATAAAACATTGAAGTTGTCTTGTATGAATTTGGGGGAATAATATGACTTTTCAATCCTTCCATATAACCTAGAGTCGGTATGTATGTCTTTGAATATCTCTAAATACTTCATATCCCTACATGCGACATCAGCCATGTTCACCATTTCCATTTCATATGACTTTTCCTAGAAACACGTATTGCTTGCTATGTGTGAGATATTGAAAGATTCTATATATATCATTCATGGATCATAAAACATTTTCTTTTCACTATACGACTTAAGTTTCTTGTTTCAGGCTTTCCATGAACCACACAGTTCTTCTAAGTCACATGAAATGAGATACCTATTTCACGTATGACATTGGAATATTTCCAATTTTTAAACCATAAGGATTAAAATATGAAATTAATGATATAAAATTATTTCAACTTAATTTCATTTATAATTATTTTATTATGATAAAATTAGGGAATACATTTCCCGAACATCCCCATGGTCCCCATCTAATAGATGAATATTTTTGAGACCATAGGGTGATTTCTGAGTGAAAATCATATTTTAGAGAATAGATCACCAGTATAATCCAAACTGTAAACCAAGACCCATAGAAACTATTAGATGAAATGGGACATGGTACCCAAATCGCCAAGGGATTTCGATTTAACAAAGGAAGTACGACACTCAGTCAAGGGGGAGGAGAACCATGCAAATCACATTAGAGTCAAATATATATAAGAACATGGGGATACAAATATCATCTTGTTACCTATATAAAGAGGATTATTATTCATGTAAGAAGGTGGGAGCTTCATATTAGTCAACTGAAATAGATTATACTACTAGATTTTTATTTTCTTTTCATTTTTCGATGAAATTTCTCTTAGGTGATGGAATAATAGAAACATGTTAGTTGATTTAAGGAGACTCTCTACACATCAATTAATTAATTAATATTTTAATAGTTAATTATCTTTTACATAATTTTATTAAATGTTTTTTATTTCTATTAAATCATGAAGTTTCTATTGTTTTTTTCATTTAAAATTTTTTATTATTCTTTACTAGTTCACAAACACATGCCACCTAGACCAAATTCAAAACCTATTATGGTGGGAAGTGGGTTTATTTATGATTCATTAGATATATACAATAACTTATAGATTAATGGATATGATAAAAATGGTTATTTCTCATCTCTATTCAAGATAAAATTGTTAGCTGAGGGTGGTTGGTTGAGGTTTTAGCTGATTAGGGAGAGGGAGAAGGATAATTTTGTTAAATAATGATTTTTCAATTTAATTGAAGTGATATATAAGGTTAGTCCTATACTTATTAAAATATATTCAAAGTACCCATTTATTTTCATTCTCAAAAACACTCTGAACTAACATAGTATAAGAAAAAAAATGGAAACTTCCTCCTCTCTAGTGAAAACTCAAGTCCAACTCTAACTATTTTTATCATGGGTTCAAATTTATTTATTATGAGGTATATGGTAGACACTAAATCAACATATACCTATTTCAGGGAGGAATTATAGTGTTATAATTTTTATTTTTATTGTTTTTCATTTGAAATATAATTGATAAATTAACTGGTCTAACTAAGATCACCTATTTAGTTTTGATATATAGGTTGAATGAAATATACCAAAAATAACTAGGAATCAATGAATCGCTCTGTATATATAGAGGGATTTTTTTGAAATTTATTTGATTGATACCCTATATCCTTATTATAATTCTTCTTCTAATAGTGATACCTTGTAAGAGAAAATATATAGGAACATTTTGATCAACTAAATATAACATTAATAGAGTTTTACACACTATGTTTTAATAATAATAACCAACTTTAAATAAAATATAATAAATATTAATTTGAGTATAAAACTATAATGATCCTACTAATTACAACATTTTATGGCTTGGTATGAGAAAATACAAACCATAATCTGATATAGTTTTGTAATTTGTTCCCTAACATTGAATCTTGGGGATTCAAAGATACTCATATCAGTTGGAAGGTTTTTCTATTGTTATTTAAATGATCAACCAAAGAGTGGCTATAAAATCTATAAAAAAAGTAAAAACTACCATGTATGAACTTTAGAGAACTTAATAAATAAATTATTTCATGTTTTTAGGAGTAATAAGGTATGAAAAGAGATATATGGGATCAAAAATCATGTAAAGAAACTCTATATGAGTTTTGGTGATAATAGAAAAGGCTTACTATATCATCCCCACACAAACCATTTCAATTCCATTTTTTTATTATGTTACCATGTACTACTAGAATATGATAGGATCTTGTTAAATGATTTTTTAGGAGTAAAAAAATAGAAAAATCCAAAGGTGAATTTAGAGAATCATTACAATTTATCTCATAAAAATTACAATAATAATGTATTGGATCTGCAAATAAAGTAGTAAACTAGGTAAATAGTTCCATTTATTATTTATTAGATACTAAAATTGACTAAATAACCTCTATTATAGGATAGTTAATACTTGATTATGTTTAATAAGTATCACCATCCACACCCCCACATGTGTGAAAACTTTTCAAATCCCAGAATCATTTCACATATGGTTATTCTCAAGTACAAGAAACTAACAATTGTGAAACAATTTACTAGAGAAAGTACTAAAATAAATCAAATAGAAATAAATGTTTTTTTAAGTACTCAAATATTTAATATGGACATAAAAAATAATATCCAACAAGTCCACTAATCTAGTAAGACTTGCAACAAATTTTCTAGAAACCGCTATTTGAGTGACACAAATCTCAACCTTTTACAAGCTACCAACAAGTATAGTAACCAAACTTGTCCATAAAAGACTTTCTGATACATTTTTTGGTGTCTACAAATGACTAAAAATCCACTCTTATAACTAAGATATCATAGTTAAATGAAAAAAAAGAATAATATAGACATATAATTTCTATTTGAATCATTATTTTAAATCAAGGACTGGGTAAAATCATTGAACTATCAATTTGTAACTATAATATCAATTATTTTTCTCTTTATTTAAATAGTATCAAGGAATTTTAGAGAAATTAACATTGACCATTAAGAGATAGCAGGAACTATATTTACCAAGGGGGAATAATTATTCCATTTGAAGAAAGAAAAAAGATAAGGATTATATAGAGACACTACCAAGGAAAAAATGGAAATGAAAAGATAGAATAAGTTCCTTAACCCCATTATACTTTATATTAATGAATTATCCAACCTAAGAAAACCAATAAAAATACCCACAAGAATAAATTATGGAAATATTCAACAAATTAGAAGCCATCATCCCTTTTTTGGATTCCATCCAACAAATTCCAAAGTATGTTATGTTTCTCAATGATATGTGTATCAGGAAAAAAATTCCATGGAGATGAAAATGTAAGTCTAGGAATAGATTCATCTTCTATAATAAACCCATATGTACCTAGAAAATTACATGACCCATGTGTTTTGAAAATCACATTTACTATAGGAGGGGTCACTTTTATTAATGAATTGTGTGACTATGGAGCTTCAATTAATTTTATTCCATATTTATATTAATCTTACATATAAATAGGATAACTCAATCCCACCCGATTGGTTATACAATTTAATAATCAAAGTAATACATTCCAAATAGTATTTTCTAAGTATTTAGTAGTAAGAGTGAAGGGAATAATATTTCCTATATATTTTTACATTTTAAAACGGTTATAATAAAGAGTTAAAACTCATTACAACATCATTATAGGTAGTATATTTTGTAAAATTACTAAAATCTATAAATTTTCATGTGGGAACACATTTTAGTTCTTTGGGAGAAGAAATTGTGAATTTTAATACTATATTTAATGAAATATAATCAAGAAGGAAAATCTATTTTCATTTTATATCATTATAAAATTTCTTATTATTCAATAAAAAAAGAAATATGGGAGGAATCAAATTGTGTGAATCCTTAGAATCACCAAATCATTATGAATATTCTATTTTTGAAAATTATTATAATCTAAAAATGGATATATATCATGGATATTTTTTAGAGCTATATGAGGAATATTTTTATGATTTACTTACATCTATTAATAACACGTATTCTTTTCATATTTTGATTTCAATAATGGTTTACACTTCATAAAAACCATATGTAGAACATGAGGCAACCCAAGTATGAAATATATAAATATTAAATCATTTTAGATGAATAATAAATATTGATCCCAATTATACACACACTATAACTCTAAATATTTAGTTTCTTGGAGTCTATATACATAATCAACTTACTTATGATAAATCTTCAAAATCTATCACAAACATTCTACACATTATTACCCCTTATAGAAATATCATACTTAGAACCTTCCATCAATACATGGGGAAGTAAAACCTAAAAAATAGTGATCTCAAATTCATAGTAATGGTAAACATGTGAGATATCAATAATATGTTAGAATAAGATTATAATAAGGGCATCCTAATAAAATCAAGTGCATTTTATTATTGTAAAACATTCATACCCAAAATAATAAAATTTCATAAACTCTATAATCATATAAAATCTAGTAGCATGATTAATACAGATGTCAAAATAGATGTCATCATTCAATATTCATATGATATGAACATGGAATAACAATCATATAAAATAAAAAACCTATGAAAATAACTAATTTTTATCATTTCCATGAATAATATTGTGAGGATATATAGTACCAATCATACACACATATCAAAATCTAAACATAGTTATTCACAATCATGTCTATACATATTCTTATGATAATAACTAGTAGTAATCATTCTCACACATCAAAATGTGAACATATATTTTCTCAATCATGTATATTTTTATCATAACCATCTTAAAAAATATCAATATAGCATTACCCAATGTGTTGGAGGGATTTAAAGGACCCATCTACCACATAATGTAAACTATACATATTTGTGCCATAAGACCCTAAAAAAATTATCATTTAAACATATAAGAATCTGTGGAAAAGTAATGGGGTTCACAAACATTTAATCATCACATCTCCCAAATCATCTAGATAAATAACAAGGATGGTATCATTTGTTCATAGAGCTAGTTAGGCATAATTAATTTCTAATAATGTTAATAAATATGAAAAATACCATTAAAAATTTCTTCGAAAATAGGATAAAATATATCTTTCCTTTGATATCTTTAAAACTAAAAATTTACAAAATTTTGAGAAAATGAATTTATTTAAAAACAACCATGGAATCATGTAACAAGGAACTAAAAAATAGTTATGACATTGAGAAAATCCATTCATTCTATAAAAGTTAAAATAATGATTCCTATGTCACTTTTCATAAAAAAATCCAAAATAATATTGTTTAAAAAATGATAATAATATTCCATTTGAAAAATTAAAATGAAATTAAAATATATTTAATAATTAATTTAAATAATAACTTGGTAAATTAAAATAAAATTCATGAAAACCATTAAAAACATGAATATGGAATAAATTCTTTGTGGACCAAAGATGAAATAAAGTATACTTTTCTTAAAAATGTTTAGTCAGTCCAATTACATATCAATGAGTGAAAAATTAAAGAAAAATATGGAAAACCCATAAATAACTATATTATAAGAAACTTTTTGTGGTTTAAAGAATAATATCCTTATAATTTCCCTTAATAGAAATTTAGAATAGATAATCACGAATAAAATTGAGATTGTAACATAAATCTCTTACCTAAATTATTTTTATAACATTGTATGTGTTCCAAAATCCAGTATGATAAATATATATATTATAAAACTATTCTTGAACCATAATAATATATATATTACTATATATCATTCCATTATATATATTAATTTTCAATTTTTTTACAACTCTTCATTAAAATCATTATTCTATATTAAATTGTTTCGTTTTCAATGCATGTTTCAATTTAAAGGTTCAATTCCATGAACCTTTTTCATGGTTTAATCATCTATATAATCTTAATCATGTCGAAAATATCATATTTATTCATTTTAAATAATTTTATAACCATTTATAAAAATTTGTGTTGAAAAATAAATTAGACCACTTTTTGGATACTGTAGTCCATGCATACACACAAGTGATATTTACACTTTTTGATGCATGGTATGAAATAAAATTAAATAATAATTAAAATTTATATAATAATTATTATATCATAAATATTAAGTTATTTTATCATTATTACAATTCTTGTAATATAGAAATGAAAAAAAACGCATCACTTCGCTGAGGTGGTAGTCCACACTTACACAAAAGCGATGTTATCATTTTCCAAATAATATAAGGGTAAAGAAATATATAATATATTATATAAATAGAATCATAATTATATTATAATAATCATATATATCCATGAAATTAGTCACTATAAGCATTCAATATAATTCTTAATGAAAAATAAAACGACATTGGTTTATAGAGATGGTACTGCATACAAATGCATGACTGATGTTTTTATTTTGCATTAAAATTAAATGTGATATAAAATTATTGTAAAATTTAAATAAAATCATTTAATTATAGAAAATATACTTATTATATCATGTTTATATGGTGATAGATGATATAGTGGTGTAATTAAAAGAGTTAAACTTGTAAAATATGGATACAAACATACACTTCTTCTTTGTGAATCCTCCTTTGAATATCTACTTAAGGACAATTGGGTTGGTATTTTAAGAACATAATAACTTCTAGGACACATATAGGGAAGTTGAAAAGATATTTAAATATAATATTTTTGATATGAAGGGTCCAAATGTGTGGAAAGGATAAGATATATGGTTCCCTTGTAAAAGTGAGGGGAGTGACACACTTGTAATTATAAAGAATAATAAAATATAATAAAGTAACTCTCATGGGGATGTGGATATAAATTAGGTGAACTTTGAATATTGGAATATATAGGATATAAATACAGTCATAAATTTTATTTAGACAAGTTTTAATTCTTTTTATCCTTTCATTCTTTTGTTTTTCCCCTTGGTAACCCCTTCCAACCATTACCACAACAATGATTTGCTACATCAGTTAATATTCACAATGGAAAAAAAACTAAGTTAAAATTATTACATAATATTATTTATTATAATTAAAAATATGTAATCCAATTTATAGGATTCAATTTCTATAATTTTTAGTGATTCGTTTTTAAATAATTGCACAAAACATAATGAAAACCATCTTCATAATACTACATTTTAAAGCATAAAACTAGATTTATTCTTATTCATTCATTATAAAAACAAACAGATGAATGTTAAATTGTTTTATTAAATATATTATCTACAAATTTTACTAAATTCATTCATTAATATATATTATTTTACTTTAATAGTAAAAACATACAATGCACGCATAAAAAGAGTTTCTTTAGAAAAACACATCATTTTACAAAGAAATGAATTTAATTTCTTTTCTAACCAATTGATAACCAATGAAATCATTTTATACAAGTTTAAATACATTTTTTAAATTTTTTAGTCCTATTTATACCCTTTAATCCAATATTTATGAGATAACAATTATAGTCAATAATAATATTTTAATATTATATTTCAGTTTATTTTAACTCGATGTTTTATATAAAGAAATATATTGAATAAATAAAGTTAATTTAAATAAAAATATATCTTAAAATCAATGAGAATTACATTATACCCACTTATAATAATTTATCCCCCAAAATTCCATCACTCTAATTCAAACAGCTAAGTACACATCTTTCCCATCACATCCTTAGTTTCCCATATAGCTTTGTCGAATTTATAATTTTTCCCAAAAACTTTGACTAGGATAGTGGTCTTGTTCAAAAAAATAATCAAAATAGAATATATACCATTTTTTTATAAGATAGATAATTATCCAATGGTATGATCTCTGAGTTTAGTGAATGTGAAGTAATAGTTATGTACTTCCTCAGGAGAGATACATAGAACACATTGTAAACTTGAGGGAGATTTAGCTGAAGTGATAAGAGATATGAAATTATCCCAATATAATCAAGAATTTTGAAAATATTGATATATTTAGGTATCAATAATAATTTCATTACAAATATCATAACCTTATTCCAAATATAAATTCATCGTAATATCTTTTCATAAACTTTGAACTCATGATCTCACTGATAATTGTTAGCATAACTTTGTTATTGACTATAAGCTACCATGAATTTTTATTTAATTAATCTAACATCATATTTTATTTCCCCATATATCTCAAGTCTTAATAGATTTATTTCTATAATATTATCACAACATGTTGGTCCTATACACTTCCTTCCATAGAGGGGTTCATAAGGAGCCATATTAATTATTTAGTGAATGTAATTATTGTAATAAAACTCAAAAAAAATAAGTTATTAATCCTAAAAACATTTTAAATAAATAGAATATGATCTCAATATATCCTATAGTTTTTTAATGTTCATTTCAGAATAATAGTCAATTTGAGTATGATGTGTAGTATTAAATTTCAACTCCATATTCAATGGCAGCTGAAAACTTCTCTAGAACATTGTGGTAAACCCCATATATAGATCAAAGATAATAGAATGATGTACTCCTTGTAATATTACCTATTCCTTGAAATATATACCAGTAATTTTATCAAGTGTAATGTATTTTATAATAGTAATAAAATGTGTTTATTTCATAAAGGTATTGACTGTAACCCGGATAACATTATACCATTTTTCTTTTTTGGGTATTACAGAAACAAAATCCATTGTAATATTTTTCAATTTACATTTTGGTATGGGTAACATACACTTAGACTTATGTCACTCTGCCTTAACTGGCTAAAAAAAATGGCATTGAGATACATACTATGTAATCCCTTTTTATGTTATCCAAAAATAATAATCTTTCATATCTCTATACATCTAGGTACATTTACAATGAATAGAGAATGATAAAAAAATTTGGTATTAATGGGACACATATGTATTTATAAAACCTTATAATTCCTTCAAAATCATGGTTGAACAAATGATTATCTCTCACCCATCTTTTTTATTTTATTATCCCACTTTTATGACTCTTTAATTATAACATTAATGGATGGTTTAATATTCATATAATAAAGGTATTATATGTCCCCATTCCTTATGATTTAAAGTTCCATGTAATAAAAATCCATAAATATTGGGTCTCTTTGAAATATTATCATAAAAAACTAGCATGGTCCTTCCAACTCGTATAATCAACCACCTTGTTCTCTTTCTCATAGTGGAATTATATTGAGCATCCATAATCATTAATCAATTCCAACCATCCACTTTAGTACATATTCAATACTATCCTGGTGAATATATTCCTAATGCTTTTCAAATCAGTATATATATCACATCATTCACCATAAAGATAATTCCTATATATTTTCAATTAAAAAATTACCTCTTTCATCTCTAAATCATGAGTCTGGTGATTTTACTGATGAATTTTCAACTATAATGATTCATAAGCTATCAAATATTATTCTTTACAAGAACGCATACTATTATTTGATTTAATAAATAACTATATGTTACAAATGCTTCCCCATTATAGTGAATTTTTAGTAAAGGTGTGATAAATAACTTTCTATTTAATGCCTCGATGTTTTCCTCACATTAAACCATCTATAATAACTTGGAACCCTTTTATGTCAATATGGTTAGTGGATTATATGGATTTTATAATTCCTTCAAAAAGGGTCGATAGTATATAAACAGCCTAAAAACTACAGATCTCAATTTCCAAGGTTGGTCTAGGACATTGGTTAATATATTTCATCTTAAAAGAGTCAAACAATATACTATATATTGAGATTTTATGACCCATGAATGAAACCTTTTGTCACCAAAATCCAAACATTGTTAATTTAGAGTAAATATTATCCTTCCTTAGGGTATTTATAATAGTTTTCAAATGATCATCATTATATTTCATAATCTTTCAATATATTATAATATCATCTATAAATAAATAAAAAATGATTAATGTAATATCAAAATACTCGATTCATTAGTTTTATGGACATTGTGGGGTAATTGGTAAGTCCAAATGGAATTAATATAAATTCATAAGTACCATAAAACATATGGATAGTTATATTCATTATATCATCCTTTTTGAACCTTAATTGATGACATCCATAATGAAAGGTAAATCATTGAAAGGTTTTTGATATTGTAACATTTAATAAAAAAATCATTAATATGGGGTAAAAGTTCTTTTTTCTTAACAATTATATTTTTATGTTCTTGATAATCAATAAAGAGATGGGTTTACCCATATTTCTTCTTAAAAAAGAATATGTTCACCCCATTGTAATGTAATCAAGGTTATAAATCCCTTTTATATATTCTTCAATATTTTATTCATTAATTACTAGTACTCAATTAAGGCCATTTTATAAGGTGTATTTGAAATAATCATAGCACTAGTTTTGATTTCTATTGAAAACTCAACTACATGATCCATCAGATGACTAGTAGTTTTTTAGAAAATACATTAACATGTTCCCAAAAAAAATAGTAATATCATAAATTTTTAGATTATCCTTAAACATTTGAGATAAATCTAACTCATAAATATGTTATAAGACCCATAAAGTATAATTAATATCCATTGGAAGTTCATTTTTATCCTATCACTGATAGAAAATCAAAGGTTGATTAAAAATATAAAATGTGACTTTCCTTCATCAGTAATTTATATGGGATCTATATGAATAAATCCATGAAATGAAAAAAATATCATAAAATTAAAAAAGTGGGAAAATAAAATTATTTCAAGGAATGAAATTCAAGAAAATATCTATCATAGAGGAACTAAAAATGTGAGGTGATCATCATGCCATTATGATTTCCTAGTACGAATGCAACATCTAGTCATTGAGGGGGAATTGTGATACCATTAGAAAATTATTAAAATTTAATTGGGTGGGTGGTTTTAGAATTCAATAATACATTTGAAATTACAGAGTGTATGGTTCATTTATATTTCAACAAATCATTCTCCTAACCCACTTCAGTTGTAATAGTAAAGGCCCTCTCTTTATAATTTTACTTAGAGGGTTTTTTAGGCCCACTATCCTTATTATCTCTTAGATTAGAAAAAAATCATAATGACCAATATCCATTCATATTAAATATTTAAATTAATTGGTAAAATTAATATTCTCATCTATTTCATTTGATGACATTTTTATCTACTATGGACAATAAGTAGCTTGATAGCTATTATTTCAACACCTGAAGTATTTCGGAGTCCCATTTAAAAACAAATCATGAGTGATTTTCCCCATATTTTTGGCATGTAGGTGGTTGGTATTTATTTCCTATATGGGATTTACCATTCAAATTTCCATGAAGTTCCATTATTATCTTCTTGTCACTAAAACTGAAAGAATATTTGCAGTTCCCACTCTATATTTATACCATCAGAGAACATTAGAGTAATTTTTCATAGTTACCAAATTATCTTATGGATAACACCTTACAATTACTTGGTTTCATTCCACTAAATAATTGAGTAGTTTTTATAGTATGGTCGATGATAATTCAATAAGCCTACATTGATATTACTTTTAATTATACATCATAGGTACCAATAGATTCATCATCCATATTTTTCATCTCTAGATAGACCCTTTTTATCTTTTTACAAAGTGTATTGTTAAAGTATTTATTAATAAATAAAATATTAAACTCATCTCACTCCATGGAGTCCATTTCATATTTTTTTCATTATGTTCTAGATAAGAGTAACCATTGATCAGCTTTAATTTCCAATTCATAGACTAAAAATAACACTTTCTTATGGTCTAAGAATTTATTAATGGAAAATATATTTTCCATCACATTGATCCATTTATTAGATACTAGAAGATTAAAATACCCATGAAAGGATGGTGGATGTTGTCACATGAAGGACTCAATTTAATGTTATTTACTCCTTATTGTATTGAGAACCTCGATATGGTTTGTGTTATTACTCATTTATTGATTGATTTGAGTGATAATAACCACAGAAAATTTCATACCAGCTCCAAATCCATTTTTTCTCATACAGATGATAATTTTATTTTCATGTACATTCATTATTAATATAAGGACCCAACCTTATTATATACATAATCTGGATTTTAGTCAAGAAAACACTTCCTTTTACATTGAGGATCTTTTCAAGTTTAGATCGTTGTGAGAATTAGGAAAAAATAATAATAACATTACACATTGTTATAGAGTGGATACCATAAAAACAATTTCCATTTTTTTCAAAATATAAAACATTAAAACTTAAAACAAGACTCTTTGACAATTCTTTAACATTTAAGGTGTCTTACTTCCTTGTATTACACATACATTAACCTATGAAAAATCATTTAAAAACTTGGGATGAGCACAAAAGCCCAGTAAGAGATGAAAAAGTAAGAAAATAGCACATTATTCCATGAATACTCGTAACGTATGAAAACATTTTCAGAATACATGCTTGTCACTAATATATACTTACTTTGTGTAACATGAGATTCAAACAAGATCCAAACAAAACATGAGAACATAAATATAATCATAGAGGTATCTTGGGGCATTACTTACATAATCTTGTAACCATTCTTGGCTACCTTATAAACTGTAACCCTCACAGCTACCTTACTTTGTGTAACCATCGCAGTTACACTTGGAGTAACCATACGGTCAACCTCCAACTTACTCATACCCAATGCATTGGGGGGAAATATAGTTCCCACCCTTCATCGTAAATAATTCCCAAGAACCAAAACATAATCATACAACATGAATAATTCCATAAAAACGTTACTTTGGAATTTTGTAAAACCAAATTTAAAAAGAGGATTTTTAAAGAAAAGCCCCTTATAAAAATCATACAATTTAAGAGAGACTTAATAGAGTGGATGAAGTATGTATATATACTGTAAATACACATAATAAAATATAATATAAACATAACCCATCACAAAAACAATTTAAATAGCACAAAAATAATGAAGTAGAAGGTTAACCCAAAAATGGAAATCGGGTTAAGAATTCCCTTACCTCGGGTTTTTCTTACTTCCAAATTGTTTTAAACCTCAATTATAATGGTTAAAAGAGTGTTATTAATATTTTAAAGAAACATTTTCATGTTTATAACATATTATATGATCATTTAATAACATCTTTTCACCCTTAATTGTTATTATTTTTCCCCTTGCACTGTTTTTGGTTGAATTCTTTACATGATTTCTATAATTGGTTCATGGTGGAAATTCTTGTCGATTGGAAGTGAAACTTCAGAATTGGAATGGAGTAGTATTTTCAGATAACCAGTAACATAAATTATTCCATTTATCATTTTGAATTCTTACATTAGGATGATTCATAAGTTAGAACATTAATGGTGTTTGTTTAGAACCCTTTAGTGGTTCTTTGATAATAACAACCTCGTTTTGTCTTATAAATTAGAACCATGATTAAAAAAGAATTACGGAACCATGGGTGATTAATAAAACATATATTATAACCTGTTTCAACCATATAAATGGTTTCATGACCAAACTTGAAATAATTAATGGAAATTGAAATCACATTGTCCACGATGTCGATAATTCGACACAAACGGACAATGTTTTTATTCTTTAAATAAGTGGGACAAGAGAAAAATAATGATGATTAATTTTCATAAACATGATAAAATACATAGTATAAATTATTTCTGGAGATTTAATACCTCTTATTTAAAGATATATGAAGAAATAATAAGGATGGAACTCAAAATAAAAAAAGTGAGAAATTTCTTAAAAACATTCGGCAGCCTAACAGCTACACAACATGGTTTTAGAAAATATTAAAAAGAGAGGGGAAAAGGGTCAGACATCCAGAAATTAATAATAATCTAGAGAATATAAATAATAATAAGGAAATAAGAACATGGTATGGAAACTTGAAAAGTATACCACATAAAAGAGAACATGAATAGAAAATGAAGAAAATTGATAATTTTCTTACCTTGTAGAGTAACCCTTAGAACTTGAAGGTTGGGACCTTGGGGGATTAAGGAAGACTTGGGAGGACTAATATGAAGGTAAGGAGGCTAGATATTTGTTGATGTGGAATTGGTAATGAAGTTAATGGAGTAATGGGTTGGTATTTATAGGAAAAGTAAGGGAATATTTTAATAATTTTCAAGGGACACCTCATGAGTGGTATTTGAAAAACCATGGGCTTTCCCATGGTATTTTCTTATGGTATAAGCCACATGGGACACCTAACACCTTATTTAACTATACACAAGTCGATCAAATTTATTACATCATTATTATATCATTAATGATGTCATTAACACACCGAAACTAAAAACTGTATTTTTTTACTATTCACTGAAAAATCAAATGTTTCAGAAAAATTCCCAAAATTAACCCTAACCATTTATTGATGTATAGATTTAAAAAATGAAGCCCATTTTTTGAAAATAATTTTTTAAATATTATTAATTTAACATTTAAATAAAAGCATACTTAATTCAAAAATTAACAATTCTAATTATGTAACTACTTCTATATCACAATGAAAAAATGACCTAGATGCTATTATCTTAAAGCCTTAATAAAATAAAATAATAATAAAATTTACTATTAATTAGGATCATATCACTATTCATATTACCATTCATAAGGTTATGTTACTATTAATCAAAAAAATAAGTTGGTTCCAATAGACTCCAAATAACATACTGAACACAATTGTAGATGATAGTTTCTTGAAATTCAAAACATTGAAGTGGAAAAATTATGTTAAAAGGAAAGTTATAAATATCTACTTAAAAAAAGTTCCATGAATTTCTATTTATTTTTAGAAAAAACTTGGGGTGTTACATTATCCCCACCTTCTTGAAATTGTGTCCTCGCAATTTTATTTACTTATTAAACAACTGAAGGTATTTTTCCCTCAAAGCATTTTCAGACTCCCATGTTTCTTATTCAACCATGTGGTTTCACCAAAAAAACTTTACCTGGTGGATTACCTTATTCCTCAATACCTGTTCCCTTTGATCAAGAATCTGAACTGGTTTCTCTTCATAAGAAAGGTTCTCTTCCATCTGAACTGCTTCTGGGCTCAATACATGTGATGAATCTGGCATAAACTTCCTCAACATCAAAACATGAAAAACATTTTTTACCTAAAACAAGCTCAGAGGTAAAGCTACGCGGTATGCAAATGTTCCAACTTTCTCCAAGATTTCAAAAGGACTGATGAATCGTGGACTTAGCTTTACTTTCTTACGGAAATGCATAACACTTTTCCAAGGAGTGACTTTAAGGAAAACATTGTCACCTACCTCGAAAGAGAAGTCTTTCCTTCTGTTATCTGCATAACTTTTCTACCTTCTCTGAGCTGTCCTCATGTGCTGCTGGATCATCCTCACTTTCTCAAACACTTATTCAACTAATTTTGGACCCATCAACTTCCTTTCACCGACTTCATCTCAAAATTTTGTAGTCCGACAATGCTTTCCATACAAGGCCTCAAAAGGTGCCATCTGAATACTGGAATGAAAACTGTTATTATAAGAAAAATCAAATAATGAAAGATGATGATCCCAACTTCCCTAATAGTTCATTGAACAAACTCGAAGCATATCCTCCAAAGTTTGAATCGTTCGTTCTGACTGCCCATCTGATTGAGGATGAAAAGTTGTACTGAAATTTAACTCTGTGCCCAATGACTTTTGAAGTCCCTTCCAAAAGTTAGAAGTGAACATGGGATCTCGGTCAGATATAATAGAAATAATAACTCCATGTAACCTGACAATCTCCTTTAGGTAAAATCGAGAAAGCTGATCCAAAATCATTGTATCTCGAATAGAAAGAAAATGTGCAGACTTTGTTAGATGATCAACAATAACCCAAATCGCATTGTTACCTCGAGAAGTCTTTAGTAGTCCCACCACAAAGTCCATGGATACATTCTCCCATTTCTACTCTGGCACTATCAAAGGCTGAAGCATCCCCTTCGGTAACTGTCGCTTTTCTTTAACCTGTTGACATGTCAAACATTTTATGGTAAAATCAGCAATATCTCTTTTCATTCCATCCCACCAATAATACTCCTAAAGGTATCTGTACATCTTAGTACTGCCAGGATGAACAGAAAATGGAGAACTATGATCTTCACACAATAATTATTTCTTTAACTATGAATCACAAGGCACACATAACCTTTTTCCAAGTCTTAAAACACAATCTTTATCAATATTAAATTCTGGAAACTTACCCATTTTAACCAATTATACCTTCTTCTGTAGCTCACGGTCTTCCTTCTGCACTTTCTTAATTCTGTCTGACGACGAAGACTGCACTGAAACCTGAAACAAAACATATTTATTCCCTATACCAATAACTTCTAAGACAAAATTCATCAAATCATTAATCAAGGGATCATGTTTCAAACATAGCATGGTTAATGATGCATGATGTTTTTGACTTAAGGAATCTGCTAATTTGTTTGCTTTTCCAGGATGGTAATTGATCATGCAGTCATAATCCTTTATCAGTTATAGACATCTTCTCTGCCTCATGTTTAATTCCTTCTGAGTGAATATATACTTTAGACTTTTGTGGTCAGTATATATTTGTAATTTGGTTCCGTATAGATGATGCCTTCATATTTAAAATCAAAAACCATAGCTTCCAATTCCGAATCATGTGTGGGATAATTTATCTCATGAGGTTTAAGTTATCTCAAAGCATAGGCAATTACCTAATCATTCTGCATCAAAACACAACCAAGCCCCTTCAAAGAAGCATCACGGTAGATGAAAAACTCACCATTCTTGGAAGGTAATGCCAAAACTGGAGCATTCACCAATCTCTTCTTCAGTTCCTGAAAACAAACATCACATTCCTCTGTCCAAACAAATTTAACCCCTTTCCATGTTAACTTAGTTATCGAGATAGATAACCGTGCAAAGTTCTTAACAAACTATCGGTAATAACTTGATAAGCCCAAAAAACTACGAATCTCTGTAACATTTGTGGGTCTTGGACATTCATCAACTACTTTTGTTTAGGTAGGATCAACTGTTATTCCATCCTTATTTACAATGTCCCCAAGAAAATAAATCTGTTGCAACCAAAAATCACACTTGCTGAATTTTCCTTATACTTTCTTTTTCTTTTAATGTTTGAAAAACAACTCTTAGATATTTTTCATGCACCTCTTTATTTTTAGAAAAAACCATAATTTCATCAATAAATACAAACACAAACTTATCCAATAACTCATGAAATACTCTATTCATAAGATTCATGAATACAGCAGGTGCATTAGTTAATCTAAATGGCATAACAAAAAAATTCATAATGCCCGTATCTAGTATGAAAGGCTGTTTTCGGGATGTCATCCTCCTTCACCTTCACAAGATGGTATCCAGATCTCAAGTCAATCATGGAAAAGTACTGAGCTCCCTGGAGATGATCAAACAAGTCATCGATATGAGGCAAAGGATACGTTTTTTTAACAGTGGTGTTATTCAAAGCACTATAATCAATGAAAAGTCTCATGGAACCATCTTTCTTTTTAACAAACAAAATAGGGGCTCCCCATGGTGACGTGCTAGGACAAATGAAGCCTTTGTCAAGAAAATCCAGTAACTGATTTTTCAATTAAATAAGTTCTATTGGAGTCATACGATATGGAGGTTTTGAAATTGGCTTAGAATCAGGAACTAAGTAAATTGTGAATTCAACTTCTCGATCAGGTATGACACCGGTTAACTCATCAGGAAAAACATCAAGGTATTCATTTACCACTGGCACATCATTAATTTGAATAGTTCCATTGTATTCAACAATATGAGCAAGATAAATTTCATTTCTATCTTTCAATATTTTCTTATCTTCCTAATATGTTATAAATTGTATGGGTTCATTCTTGTATACAAACTGAAACTCTTTCTGAAAAAACAACTTCTTTAGCTCTACATTCAATCTTAGCATGATAATCAGAAAGCCAGTCCATCCCCAAAATAACATCAAACTCGACTAAGGGTAAAACAATAAGTTTTGCAGGTAAAGTCTTTCCACAGACCACAATATAAAGATTCTTATCATTCCTCTTTGCTATAACATTTCCCCCATGTGTTTTAACAATAAGTTTGGGTCTCATTTGTTGAGGTTATATTTCCAATTTACCAGAAAATTTCTAAGAGATGAAGGAATTTGTGGACCCAGTATCAAACAAAACTTTAGAAAAATATGAGTGAACAAATAAAGTACCTGATACAACTTCAATGGATGGCCCAATATCTGCTGACTTAGTCACAAAGGATCTCACTACACCTTTTTGCTTGTATTCTAGCTTCTTTGCATCATTCGGATCTCTCTTTGGGAAAGCATTTTCATAATGACCCATTTCACCACATTTAAAACACTTTACAGTCTGCTTATCAGGATTAGTTTTTGGATCATTTTCATTACAATCTCGGGCCATATGTCCAAACTTACAACATTTAAAACACTTCCCAGTTCTACTAAGACATTCCCCAGGGTGCTTCTTGCCACACTTTTCACAAACTGGAAATTGGATTTTTTTTACCATCAGATTTCTTTGGTTGATTCTTACCCATTGCTTTCCAACTGGACCTCTTCTTCTCTTTGTTTCCAAAATACAAATGATCATTAGCAAACTCCATCTCTACCCTATCAGCACATCAAACAAGATTCTCATAACTTTTGAATTCACGGAATGCCAATGCCCTTTGATACCTTGGCTTCAATCCTGAGTAAAAGTGGTTGATTTTTCTATCAAGATCCAGAATAAGATTTGGAGCATACCTCACCAGTCGGGTGAAGTTAGCTTTATACACAGCCCCTGAATCTTCCTCCTTCTGTTTCAATTCAAGGAATTGCTTCTCCATTCTGAGTCGGACCACCTTAGGAAAATATTTTTCAAGGAAAAGACTTTTAAATTCATCCCACTCCAAGGAATAAAAATCTTCTCTACCCCTGATATTCCTTACCTTTGACCACCATTGATAATATTCCCCTTCAAAATGATAAGTGGAAAGACTTACCTTTTGATTTTCCGAACATCCCATAACATCAAATATCTTTTCAAGGTATTTGATCCATCCTTCAGTTTCCACTAGGTCAGAAGATCCATTGAATGCAGGAGGATGTTGTCTCATTAAATGTTCCACCACTGTCATGTTTTTTTGTGGTACCTCTATTGGTTCTCTTGAATGGATGTCACCACCATTTATTTCCTGAGTTAACTGAGCCATTGCTGTCACAAACTGCTCAGTTCCAATCCCCGGAAGGATGTCATTCTTTCGGTGCCTCTCCTATTTAGAATCCATGTTCCTTATGTGGAAAAACATTCTAAACAAACATGTCTTAGATAAAGAAACATAATAATCTTTAAATTCGATAACATTTAAAATTAAACATACAGTGAAAATCATTTATGGTATTCTATTAACATCACCCTAACCTCTAAAGTTATCTAAAACATCCTCTGATACCAACTGTAAGGACCCGACCTTATTACATACATAATCTTGAGTTTAGTCAATAAAACACTTCCTTTTACATTTAGGATCTTTTCAAGTTTATATCTTTATATAATTAGGACAAAATATTCATAACATTACATATTGTTACAAAGTGGATACCATAAAAACAGTTTCCATTTTTTTTCAAAATATAAAACAATAAAACTTAAAACAAGACTCCTTGACAATTATTCAACATTTAACGTGTCTTCCTTCCTTGTATAACACATCCATTAACCTGTGAAAAATAATTTAAAAACTTGATATGAGCACAAAATCTCATTAATAGATGAAAAACGAATGAAAGAGCACATTAGTCCATGAATACTCGTAATGTATGAAAAAAATTTCAGAAGACATGCTTGTCACTCATATATAATTACTTTGGGTAACATGAGATTCACACAAGATCCACACAAAACATGAGAACATAAATATAATCATAGAGGTATCTTGGGGAATTACTTACATAATCTGGTAACCATTCTTGGCTACCTTATAAACTGTAACCCTCACGACTACCTTACTTTGTTTAACCATCGCAGTTACACTTGGAGTAACCATACGGCCGACCTCCAACTTACTCATACCCAATGAATTAGAGGGAAATATATGTCCCAACCTTCATAGTAAATAATTCCCAAGAACCAAAACATAATCATACAACATGAATAATTCCATAAAAACATTACTTTGGAATTTTGTAAAACCGAATTTAAAAAGAGGATTTTTAAAGAAAAGCCCCTTATAAAAATCATAAAATTGAAGAGAGACTTAATAGAGTGGATGGAGTATGTATATATAATGTAAATACACATAATAAAACATAATATAAACCTAACACATCACAAGAACAATTTAAATAGAACATAAATAATGAAGTATAAGGTTAACCCAAAAAATGGAAATTGGGTTAAGAATTCTCTTACCTCGGGTTTGTCTTACTTCCAACTTGTTTTAAACCTCCTGTATAATGGTTAAAAGAGTGTTATTAATATTTTAAAGAAACATTTTCATGTTTATAACAACTTATATGATCATTTAATAACATCTTTTCACCCTTAATTGTTATTATTTTTCCCCTTGCACTGTTTTTGGTTGAATTCTTTAAATGATTTCTATGATTGGTTCATGGTGGACATTCTTGTTGATTGGAAGTGAAACTCCAAAATTTTAATGGAGTAGTATTTTCATATAACCATTAAAATAAATTATTCCATTTATCATTTATAATTCTTACATGACGATGATTCATAAGTTAGAACATTAATGATGTTCGTTTAGATCCTTTTAGTGGTTCTTTGATAATAACAACCTCGTTTTGTCTTATAAATTATAACCATGAGTAAAAAAGAATTCCATAACCATGGGTAAGTCATAAAACATATATTATAACCTGGTTCAACCATATGAATGGTTTCATGGCCAGACTTGAAATAATTAATGTAAATTGAAATCACATCGTCCATGATGTCGATAATTCGACACAAATGGAAAATGTTTTTATTCTTTAAATAAGTAGAAGAGGAGAAGAATAATGATGAGTAATTTTCATAAAAATGATAAAATCCAGATTATACATGATTTCTGGAGATTTCATGCCTCTTAGGTAAGTATATATGATGAAAGAATAAGGAAGGAACTCAAAATAAAAGAAAAAGTGAGAAATTTCTTACAAAAATTCGGCAGCCTAACAGCTACACAACATGGTTTTAGAAAATTTTAAAAAGAGAGGGGACAAGGGTCACCCATACATAAATGAATCACAATATAGAGAAGATCAAGAAAAAGAAGGAAATAAGAACATGGTATGGAAACTTGAAAATTATACCCCATAAAAGAGAAGTTGAATAGAAAAAGAAGGAAATTGATAATTTTCTTACCTTGTAGAGTAACCCTTATAACTTGAAGGATGGGACCTTGGGGGCTTGATGAAGACTTGGGAGGACTACTATGAAGGTAAGGAGTACATAGCTTCATTGAGGAGGAATTGGGAATGAAGTTAATGGAGGAATGGGTTGGTATTTATAGGGAAAGTAAGGTAATATTTTAATAATTTTCAAGGGACACCTCATGAGTGGTATTTGCAAAACCATGGGCTTGCCCATGGTATTTGTTCATGGTATAAGCCACTTGGGACACTTAACACCTTATTTATCTATAAAAAATTCGACCATATTTATTACGTCATTATTATATCATTAATGATGTTATTAACACACCGAAACTAAAAACTGTATTTTTTACTATTCACCGAAAAATCAAATGTTTTAGAAAAATTCCCAAGATTCACCCTAACCATTTATCGACGTGTAGATTTCAAAAATGAAGTCCTTTTTTTGAAATTAATTTTTTAAATATTATTAATTTAACATTTAAATAAAAGCATACTTAATTCAAAAATTAACAATTCTAATTATGTAACTACTTTTATATCACAATGCCCGAATGGCCCGAAGGACTTCTTTTTTATTTTATTATAGATAATACCCTTTTTAAGGGTTGAAGGGGAACCCGTACATGACCCGTAGGCCCAAGTCACAAGGCCTGGCATGACTCGTAATACATGACCCGAAGGTCCAGAGGCATACCATGCCCAATACATGACACGTAGGCCCAGCCCACAAGAACTTCCCCTCCCCAGCTTCTGCATCATTGGTTGCCTTTATCTCCCCACCTGCATTGCTGATCGGATAGAATTGCCTCGTAAAAAGTTTCACGATGCCGGTTCTCGATGGCGGTTTCCATACCCTCTCATTCTTCCAATCTGATTAGCTCTGCTTATGGTGACTGCTACTGGTGCTCTGATCCTCATTTGGGGCCTACTCTGTGTGAACTGGGCTACTTTATGGACTTCAATGGCCTGAAGGCCCTATGGCCTGAAGGCCTTTGATGGCCCGAAGGCCCTGATATCTGTAGGCCCAAACCGGTGTCCCAAAATCCCAAATCAGGTGAATAGTCCGGCTACTACAATACCGAACAGTGCCTGCTACAGTACTGCTACATTACCCAGAAATTCGCCTCCACCCGGTTTTGAACCTGGGTCTCTTGGATGCCAAGCAGGAGCCCTTACCACTCGAGTATGGGCTCGTTGGCCTATATCACAATGAAAAAATAACCTAGATGTTATTATCTTAATGCCTTAATAAAATAAAATAATAATAAAATTTTCTATTTATTAGGGTCATATCACTATTAATATTACTATTCATAAGGGTATGTTACTATTCACCATAAAAACAAGTTGGTTCCAATAGACTCAAAATAATATACTAAACACAATTGTAGATGACAGTTTCTTGAAATTAAAAACATAGAAGTGGAAAAATTATGTTAAAAGGCTAGTTATAAATATCTACTTAAAAAAGGTTCCACGCATTTCTATTTATTTTTAGAAAAAACTTGGGGTGTTACAATTAACATGATTACTTTTGTATCCATATATTCATTAAAGTAAAATAGGATAATTTAGAAATCAATATACAATAACTATATCATGAAATCAAATAATCATGAAAATCATTGCTATGATTTCTTAAATTATGACACATTCTATAACAATTTTGCATTCACCATATGTCAATTTTAGTTTATAATATGTTTTCTTAGGTTATATACTAATATTTCTCATAACCAAATATCTAAATATAACTAAATTATACTCTAATAAAAATTGGTATGACCTAAAAAAATACATAAATATTACATCATTTTACCTGAATATTCAATAAATCTCATAATTATTCATGCCTCAAAACTATGAAGGTTTAGTGTCTTGAAGATTAGATATATAATAAACTTATTTATGAACAATCATCAGTATATCCCATAAAAATTATTCATTATCCCTTCTAGAAATATCATACTTAGAACCTTACATAAAACCTAGTAGAAGGAATGCATAATAAAAAGTGTGATCAGATTCTTAGTAAGGGTAAAAATTATAAATATCAATCATAAGTTAACATAATGTGATTATAAGGGTACACTAATATAATAAAGTAAAATTATTCAATGTTAAAGATTAATAACCAGAAATTCATAGTTCAAAAAATCAAAAATAATGTAATACTATAAGTATGATTAATAAGGGTGTCAAAATATAAATATTCACTCAGGAGTCATAACATAGGCATGTGAAATTATAAATATAAGATATAATAATATTTTGAACATAGATATTTAAAATAAACACATAATATTTTGATCATAGCTATTATCATTCATACTCGGGCATCAAAATTTGATCATACCTTTTTATTATCATATCCACACAAAATTTTGGGAGCATAGCTAGAAACAATCTTACTCAGACATCAAAATATGGAGATAGATATTCAAAATCATGTCCATGGTTATAATAATCATATCATAAGATATCTATATCACATTGCCCAAATAATTGGAGGGATTTAATGGAACCACCCATCACATAATAAAATCCATACATATGTGTTCCACAATATCATAAAATATTCATCATTTCATCCCAAAAAAACCTCATGGAAAAGAAAAGACTTCCATAAAAAAATTATCATCACATAATTACAATCCATCTAGAGAAATAATATGGATGGTATTATTAGATAATATACCTAGTGAAACATAATAAACATCAAAGGATGTGGATAAAGATAAAAAATACCATTAAAAGTGTACTTTAATATTTAATTGAAAATTTGAGGAAAATATCATTTTACATCAATATTTTTAAAAATAAAAATTTATATTACATTGATTAAAAATGTTTATCTAAAAATAGAAATTTAAAATTATAATGTAACCTTATAATAAAGGAACATATATAGAAAATGGAAAATATTTTTTTTATGGTAAATGATAAAATAATGATTCATTCACAACATTTAGTAAAAAGTTCCAAAGTACATTGATCAGAAAATTAAAAATATATTACATTTAAAAATTTAAAAATTAATTAATTTATAGTTTTATATAACTATATATATTCATTTAATCTAAAAAAATGAATTTTTTATGAAATTTTAATGATCATCAAAATGGAATGAAAATTTTGTTGACTAAAGAATAAATATAAAAAAAATCATGATCCTTTTATATAAGAAAGATTGAAAAAATAAAAATAATGGAAAAAAAATATAAATGACTAGAGTAAAATAAAATATATGGGGTTTCAAGGATAATATCCACTTAGTTTTCCCCAATTTGAATTTATCATAAATATTCCTGAAAAGAAATTTGATTGTAACAAATATTTCTTACCTCAAGTCTTGCCCTACTTTTTATTTTTTTCGAAAATCATTTATAATAAAGATATAATTATTATAGAACTATACAAAAACTATTCATATATATATATATATATTACCATATATGATTCCCTTACATATTCCAATTATCTATTTATTAACAATTCTTCATTAATATTATTATTCATGTGAAAACTATTCCATTTTCTAAGTGGGATTCAGTTTGAAGATTCCAGTCCTTGCACCTTGTTTATGGTTTCTTCATCTCCAAAATCTCAATCATGTAAAAAATTTCAAATTTATTATTTTTTTAATATTTTATATCAATTCATAAAAGTGGTGATGAAAAATGAAAAACATCAATTCACCGAGATGGTAATATATACGTATGCATTAGTGGTGTTTTCGCTTTTCGATGGATGGAACAAAAGAAAGGTAAATAATAATTCACATTTTTAGTATCATTATTATATCATAAATATGTTATATATTTATTAAATATATCATTATTACCATATAAGTAAAATAGAAATGAAAATGAATGTCATCACTTTATGGAGGTTATAGTCCACAAGTATGCGTGAGTGACATCATCATTTTCCAATGGATGGAAGGGTAAGATGATATATAATATATTATATAACCAGAATCACAATTATGTTATAAAAATCATATATATATATATAATAAATTAATTTATATAACCATTTGATATATACTGTGATGAAAAATAAAATAAGTCACTTCATTAGATGAGAATTTTTATATATGCATAAATGTTGTTTTTATTTACTATGAAATATATAGGAGAATTAAAATGGACGAACAATTAATATAAAAACATTTTAGAATAGTAAAGATACTATTTTTATTATATTTATATGGTTATAGAATATTTTTAGGTGGTAGAAGATGAATGATACTTGAAAATGATTGGTAATAATATATACGCATTCTTTGAGAAACCTCCATTGAATATATTCTTAAGGACCCTTAGGTTTGTCTTTCAAGAATATTAGCACCTCTAGGACCTATTTAAAAAAGTTTGGAAGATATTTGGATAATTTTAGGTTGATATTAATGGATAATGCGGTGTGGGAAATAGATAAGTGGGGGATCCCTTTTATATGGTTGGGGAGGTGTAGACTTATGATTATAAATAATATTAAAATGTATTAAAGTCCCAATCTTAAGAAAGTGGCTTCAAATTGGATAATTATTTAAAATATTATGATATAGGATCTATATACATTATGAAAATTAGATATAGAAAAAAATTCTCATTTTAACCCTTATATCTTTAGTTTAACCCCTCGTTAACCCCTTTCAGCCTTTATCATAGTAATGGATTATTACATTAGTTACTATTCATAATAAAAAAGTAAGTTTATCATGTTACATAATGATAATAATTTTGATTATAAATATGGAATCCAATTTAAAATATTTAATTTATATAAGTTATAGAAATTAATGATAAAACATGTGTACAAATGAAATGAAATCCATTTTTAGAAAAAATCCCTTTTAAGCATAAAAGTGTATTATTATTTTCATTCCTAGTAAAAACCATTATATGAGTTTTAAAATATTTTACTGAATATAATTTCTACACATATCAATAAAATCAATAATAAATAGAGATTTATTTATTTATTTTTATAAAAATACTTTTCACGCATACAAACAGTTTTTTAGAAAAAGATCGTGTTTTTCATCAAATGAGTTTATTTTATTATATAATCAACTGATAACAAATAAATTAATATATAAATGTTAAAAAAAATTCTTATAATTTAGTTATCCAAATTCATACCCTAAAAACATGTAGTTGGGGGATAAATTTCACATAACAAAAATATTTCCATATTATATCATGGTTCGTTTAAAATTGGGATTTTCTATAAAGAAAGTTATCTAAGAAATAAATTTTTTATAAAGAGAAATATATCATAAAATATCATAGGTTTATAGAACAGCCACATAAATTGGAATATAATCTACTGAAATCCAATACTAAATATTTATTTCGGTATGGACAAGAAAAATTCTTGGGGATAATTTCAATTAATTTGGAACCGAGTCGTGATAAGAAATCTCTGAACATTATCAAACAATAATCTTGGTTTATAGGCTCGTCAATATATTAAATTCTAGTCAAAAAATTAGTGTGAACTAGATTTTAACAACCAAGGTACTTATAGAATAATTTTTTTTGATTATGTAATTAAATAGTTAAATTCAATATAAATGTATAATGAAATTAGTGGTATTTATAGAAATTAAGGAATCTAAACTAATAGAATAGTTACCGAGTCGTTGGAATAGTAATGTGACCATTAGGAATAGTAATCTGGCCATTAGAATAGTAACCTCGCCTATGAAAGTATAAATAAAATTTATGTATATTATAAATGAAAATATTATATATTTATATCATGGTATAAGTAAATAAATGTTTTAAAAATGATAAATTACGTGTTGGTAATTTTGTAAAATATAAATCTTTATTTACAATTTTATAATAAATATAATTATTTAAAAGAAAATTTAATTTCATAAAATAGATTCATAAATTAATATTTATTTATTTTATTTATATGATAATTTTATGAGACCTTATTTAAAATTTTAAAGTGTCACAAAATCGATTATAAAATTAAAATAGGTACTTTTTTAATAAATGATTTTTTTAATTAAAAAAAATTATCATATTTTGAAAATTATTTTCAAAAAATAGAGTCCATTTTTGATTTATACACATAAAAAAATTATTAGGGTTAATTTTTGGTATTTTTCTAAAATAGTTTATTTTTTGGTGAATAGTGAAATACGGTAATTTACGGTATAATAAAATAAATACATTTTTGAGCCATAGATGATGTATTAATGAGGTAAGAACCCATAGGTTTTAACTGAAATATACTAGTTATTGTACTAAGTCACAATAATCAGCACTATTGATAGTCTTGAGATAAAATAATAGAAAAATGAATAAAATAATCAAAAGCACCCCTCTCCTCTCCCTATAAATACAACCCCTCACCACCTCTTCTACTCACACCTCCAAATCCTTGAGGATTTTCTAAATTATGACCTATTTTATTTCCAAGACCCTTACCCACGTCCAAAACTTTATTTTCTCACCAAAAGACCAAAACCAAGTGCCTTAAAGAGGTTCTCAAGGAGAGAACATTTGAGATGTAAAATCCTCCAGTATTTCTCTTTTAAATTCTTTCTTTCTTTATTTATTTCTAAATTTTCCTCACCTCCCCTATCCAAAGTGTCATGTTAACTATATTATAATATATATACTATAATTTTATTATTTAAATTTAATACCAATCATCAAACCACTTCTATTCTCCTCTTATTCTAAAAAATGAAAACATTATCTGTAACGTATCAATTCACGGCCTTCGTGTATGAAGATTTTTTATTTTCCTTTACCACCTTAAAGGATGGTCATAAAACCATTATTATAGTTAAACCATATTTCAATATATATATATATAATCACTTTTTTAATGTTATTAAAATAATTTATAGACATGATATTAAATAAAATGAAACTAGTTTTTGATGGTCGAAAAAACGCCAAAAACAAACCAAGCATTTATCGTTAATATTTTATCCAATGAATAATCCTAAAATTAAAAAAAAATTATATATGAGGAAATTTAAAATTATAGATACATATTGATACAATTTCTTTCCACCTATATATTTTTTCATCTATTTGAAAAAGAACTCCCAAATTATACTCAAGGGAACCAACCATAAACACATGAAATGAATGCTCCTAGAACGATGATTTTGATATTTATAACTCATCAAAATGGTTTTAAATAAACTTAATAAAATGGTAATAAATAAAATATATATGGTAAAGATTCATAATTAATTAATTAATCAATATAATTTCATTATCCAGACTATTAAGTACAAGTTCATAACTCTTTCGGACATAAGGTATGTGAATTATTAACCCAATTTCCGTTATTTGGGTTAACCTTACACTTAATTTATTATATGGTGATAAGATTTTTTGTGAAATGAATTTTTATTATATTATGTTTTGTTATGTGGATTTATAGTTTATAAACATATTCCACTCATTTAATTAATTCTCACTTCAATGATATGATATTTGTAAGAGACATTCTTTTTTAAAAACTCTCTTTTCAAGTTACAACTATTTTTATTAATGAAATATTTTTTTAATTATAATTACTAAGATTACTTTAACAATTTAATGATTTTTTATTGATTTTATGTTTCCTTTATAAGTTTACAAGTTTATTTTCAAAAAAACATTTATAAGTGTGCCCGTAACAACCTGAACCGTTTTGAATAAAATTCCCCTTGCAAGTTAACTAAATGTCTTATTATGTAATATGGATATAGAAAAAACATGAACATATTTGGTTTTATTAAATCCTATTATATTTAAATTACCATTAATCATTTTTACCATTGATAATATAGTTTTTTAATAGTGATCACATAATTTTTATAAATATAGGTTTTTAAAAAATCCAATTGACACAGACAAAGGAAGTAATAGCCTAAACTAGTAGGATTTTACCCTATAAAGCCCATTTATTAGAGCCTAAAATGGAGATATAATCAAAAATATTTTCCCCTGACAAATTCCAAGATGATATATAATTACATAATCTTGAGTGAAATTTTTTATGGAATAAGTTCATGTTAATTGAGATAATGACCAAAACCATGGATGTTGAACCACCCCATGAAAGTCTAACCACACACACCTTAATCTTAGATTTTTTGTGGGTTTATTAAATATATATGTGTCATAACCCTATAAATATGACTATGTAGATTATTTTTTATAGAATAATGAAAATATTTTCATTCTATTATTGTTACATTGTGAATGATTTTTATTTTGATACAATAAAATACAAATAGTATTTTTGGGTAATATTCAAATTCAATTAAATAAATTATTTTGATTAATTAATGTATTTTTTAAATAAATAATATTTTAATAATAATAATATATTATTAAATAATTTTTATTAAATATAAATTATCATATATTTTTTTGAAGTCAAATGTAATTTTTATAAGGGTTCGAAAAATATTATTATCAAAAAACCAAAAATTTATCAATAAATGTAGATTCTTATATTAAAAGTTAAAGAAATATATTTAGAAAATTATTTAGAAAAAAATTATATTATTTTTTAAATCATAAACTTGATGTTATCCAATTGTGAATGTTTCATAATTTTCTGAGATAGTTGAATTTTTGAGTAAAAATTAAATATCGTATAAATATACTTTGTGTATTATGACATCATAATGACCCAAAAGTGATGTAATAAATAATAAAAAATGTATCCATGTCCAAATAATTGTTTTCCATTTAAAATAATTTTATTTTGAGTTTATTTTATTAATTTTATAAATCCATTATGAATAATCCAAAACAATTAATATATTTTAAGGTTTTAAAATAATTTCTGTAAGAGTATGACTCACCTCCACATAGGAAAAAGAATTATTTTATTAAGCTATAAAATTATCCTTATAAATAGTTAGAACCACTCCCATTTGAAAGAAAAAATGGTCAAAACCATGGGAAGGTTTGGGGTTTTTTTTATTTTATTATATAGAGTCCAAAACCTATGTTTGAGAAATAATAAAGAAATCCCCACTCTTTTACCATATAAACCCACCCAAGATTCCATTTCTCTTTACTAAATATCCTTTTCTTATATACTTAGTCTTCCATACCCTCTTTATATTCTTTCAAGGTTCCCTCATTCTCTCAAGAAGCTCCTCACAAGCATTTGGATTCACAAACTCAAGTAAGGGATCCCCACCGTCTCTTCTTTATTCAAGTTTCCTTATTATATTATGCCTTATATTTCCAATTACTTATGTTGAAATATGTATTTACATGTAACTATTATTTCCTATTTTATTTCCAAATGATGATAGAACACTTTATCTCTCATCAGACCATTTTATGAATTTTTAAGTGATGTTGTTATGCTGCTGAAATTTCACCGTGATTTTCAATGCCAAAACAATTTTGTAGTGGATACCATAACCATTTCCTATCAAGGGTGTTCACCTTCATATACTTGGAATTATTTTACATGGGTCTCAAAAGTATGTATTCCACACTCCTTTATCATTTAATAACATATTATGATGAATGAATCCATGTTGTATGATTTATGTGGAACACTGGAATGAAATGAAAGTGATGGGTGCACCCAGAATTATATAGCACTCCAATGCATTGGATAATATTTAGTCTCATGAGACATAATGTTGGGATAGGTAGTGAACTTGATTCATTTATGTTAATATGTCTATAATGATGTATTTGTAGTTATACTTGAGATATTTTTATTATGTAGTGTTTTAAGTTGTTGTAACATTTCCCATGTTGTATTTATGATTATCATGTTATATCATGTATCATTGTTCCATTTTGTGATTCTCACTCCATTTATTCCCCATTGATATGCCTATTTTCTAAAATTTATAAACTTATTATATGTTTATTCTTTTATTGTACTTTATATATCACCCTTTTCTTATATATGTCCCTAATTTATCCCGTGCAGTTTTAAGTACGATCATGTTAAGGAAAATTTAAATAAAGATGATGTTTTCCCAGTTTTAAGTTGCTATGTAATATACCTAATTCCCAAAGACACTAGACTTATCAATCTTATAGGTTTTATTAATTGTTATCTTATTTAATATACTATTTATTAATGTGTAATAAAGATCATAGTTTTTATAGTTGGTACTAAAGGAAAAGTTTAGTTATTTTTGGGATTAGGATTAGACAAGTCTAGAAAAAGTATTAGGTATAATACTAAGTATATGAAATAATACCTAAATTTTTTAAGTATATATTAACTGGTTTATTAAGAAAATAGAACCCTATATGAATACTACATGTGTACGTGGTTCTGGAACATATGTACCTAGGGTCAATAAGTCTAATATGGTGTGTTGGGCCTAACTTGGTGTAACCTAGTATATGAAAATGGGCCTTATTATGCAACTAGTTTGAGACTACATGAGGATATTCGTCGGTAAATTCCGAAGCTCATTAAAAAACATTATTAAGGGAACAAAAAAATACCATAAGATTATATGTTAGGAAATAGATCCTGGATAACATAGATCGAATCCTAGAAATTCATAAGTTAAAGAAATAAATGTAATTTATAAGTTATCCTTTTAATTTCATTAGATTCTCCATTTATGTTTTTAATTGTTAAAAATAATAATAATTCATAATTTCTCTATGATTCTATTCAATGGATAGAAATAGGAGGAATCTGGTAAACAATCAATGCGATGGTAAATGTGATGACTGCCCCCAATGAGATGGCATACTCGATGGGAGTAAAAATCATAACCTTTATAAAAATACTATTTGAGATGAATCAGGTTATGAATATAAACCTAGATCTAGAGGAGTTTCCAAATCCCCCTAATAGAGAATAAGTTGTGATTGAGACCTTTATGTGACAAAGGCCTCCAACTTTCAATAGATCATTCAATCCCTTAATCGTAGAACATTGGATCAAATATATTGAGAAGATATTCTTCATCCTTCAATGTTCTGAATAAGAGAAGGTTCTACTAGTTATTTATCATATAGAGGGAGAATCTGGTCAATATTAGAAATTGATCAATAATACGAGGCCTGAGTAAGATATCAAAGTGATGGGGTGGGGGAAATTCCAGAAAATATTTTTTGACATATATTTTCCTCTCACTCTCTGAATTAAAATGGAAAGGTATTTCCTTGACCTTAAGAAAAAAGATGACAAGTCTATCAAGGAATATAGGGAAAACATCACAATACTTACATGATACACCTCTGCATTTATCGTTACCCCAAAATTTAAGGTTGGCCACTTCTTTGGTGGGATATAACATAGTCTAAGAAAATCCCTGGAGATCTATGACTTTGATAGCTATAAAGAAATTTTTTGATGTAACCTCAAAGTTGAAATGGAGATCGGTGGATCTCAAGGGTATCACAGAGATAAAGAGCAGAAATTGGAGTTTAATTTTGGTGGTATGATGAATAAATCTAGTGGTTCCATTAAATTTCAACATCCCACTTGTCAAAGGTGTAGGAAGAAGTGCCTTTTAAATTACATAATGGGAATAAGAAAATGCTTTATGTGTGGAAAGGAAGGACACCTAGATAATAATTGCCGATAGGAGAAACCAACTAATGCATTGGAAGAGAGGAATAGTTCAACAAACCCTTAGTTCATTATTCATTTCTTCAACTACAAGTAGCCATATCACTTTTGAAACCAATTCCCTAATCTAATGGTTTTAAGAGACAACCAAAAACCTCCAAGGAAGTAAGGGAGAGATTTTTCCATCACAACTGATAAGGTGGATCCAGAAAATGAAGTGGTGACAAGTACTCTAGTTATTCATTCAGTAATAGAGAATGTACTTTTTTATTTTGGTTCTATGAATTTCTTAATATCGTGAAGGTTTAGAATAACTATTCAAACACCACCAAAAATATTGGAAGTAGAGTTGTTGGTGAAAACAGAAAATGGGGGAATTATTTCATTCCAATTATATAACTCCTCCCATGTCAAAATTTGTGGGATGAACTTCCCAGTGAACCATTTAATACTCCTTTTTGTGTAATTTTATAAAATTATGTGTATGGATAAGATTTACCTATATAGAGCCAACACAAATTTCTGTGAGAAGGAAATCAATATCTGTATTACAAATTGACCACTGATTCTATACAAGTGTAAGGAGGAGGATGAATCCTCTTCGGCACCAACATCTCAATAATGGATATTATTTACCTACGAAAAGCATATCTATATCAAATTATTGAGTATAAGGAAATGAAAATCATTGAATACATTATTATTTTGAGGGAATATGTTGATTTTTTTCCTAAGTAATTGATTGGTCTTCCTCTTAGCTGAGAAGTTAAATTTTCAATTGATCTTATACATGGGGTGTTACTATTATCCAAGACTCTGTATATAATAGATTTTATGTAACATGGGAGATAAAGAAATAACTACCAGAGAATCTAGATAACAGTTCATATGCCCAAGTGCTTCACTATGGGGTGCACCAGTCCTCTTTATAAAGAATAAGGATGGGTCAATGCACCGTTGAATTGATTATCATGAGCTCAACAATATCATGATAAATAACAAGTATCTTCTACCATGAATTTATGAATTTTACAATCAACTATGTGGAGCACAATAATTCTCCAAGGGGGATTTGTGTTTGGGATATTATCAAGTTAGGTTGAAGAAGAAGGATATCCCAAAGATAGCGTTTTGTACATGGTACGGGAACTATGAGTTCATAGTAATGCTATTCAGACTCACTAATGTTCTATAAATCCATATAGACTTGATGAATAAATTGTTTATATATTACCTTGAAAACAATTTGGTAATCCTTGTAGATGATAATATAATATTCTCTAAAACTAAGTTGGATCATGATGAGTATATGAGAATTATTCTAAAGTCCTTGGAAAAAGAGATTATTTATACCAACTACAACAAGAGTGAGTTTTAGTTGAAGGGAGCCTCATTATTAGGGAATATCACCATAAGCAATGGGATATATATGGACCCTTCAAAATTAGAAGCAATTAAAGGATGGATGAGGCCAACATCTGTGATATATATCTATAGATTCCTTGGATGAGCTAGGTATTATCTTCAATTCATGGTAAATTCATCACGATCGTAAAACCCTCTAACTAAGATAATTCATAAGGGATTCAAGTTTTCTTAAAATGATGAATGTGAAGAGAGCTTCATGGAGCTGAAAAAGAGGCTTATCACTAACCCTATACTCACACTACCCATAAGTGGAGAAATTTTCATGGTATTAGAGATGCTTAAAAGAGGGTATTGGTTTGTGTGTTAATAAAGAATAAAAAAATCCATAACCTATATTTCAAGGATATTGAAAGTTCATGAACAGAATTACCTGACGCATGATATGGAGTTGGTTATAGTTATCTTAACTTTTAAATATAGTGACATTATATATTTGGGGAGAAGTGTGAAATATATATGGATCAAACAATCCTTAATTATATATTAACATAGAAATAGATGAATGTGCACCAACGAAGATGGTAAGAACTAATCAAGGGCTATGAATGCTTAATTCACTACCATCCTTAGAAAGATAATAAAGTGGAAGATGTTATAAGTATAAAGGATCTGTCAATTTCATAATTGATGATAATTAAGAAGGATATGATCTTCTTAAATTTTAAAATCATGGATATGGTAATCTTAAAGGAAGTAATGTCATAAATTCTTTCATAAATGATTTCTCAAACATCCCTTCTAGAGAGGTTAAAGGGAACTCAAAATGATGATGTGGGAATTTAGAATAATTTTGAAACTATAAGGAAAGGTAAATCCTCAAATTTTAATGTTAATGAAGAAGGAGTTGTGAGATTTGGGTCATGACTTTTTGTATCATCAAATCCCAAGTTAAAGAATGAATTGTTGGATGATTCACATATTTTGACTTTCTCTATTCACCCATGAATCACAAAGATGCATTGATATCTCCGGGAGAAAAATTGGTGGGACAATATGAAGAAGAAAATCAATGAATATACATCAAAGTTCCTAGTATGTCAGCAATTAAAGGCTGAAAGGAATAAGTCAAAGGAGATGATGTAATAATTACCCATACCAATATAGAAATGGGAAAACATCGTCATGGAATTTTTCACCAAACTTTTGAAGATAACCAGGGGAAAATGATTTATGGTTTTTTATGGATCATATTACAAATATAGATCGCTTTATCAAAATTTGAGAGGAATTCTCACTAGATCAACTCTCATAGATATACATTAGATAATTGGTAAAGCTGCATGGAGTATCACTATCGATTGTATCTGATCAAGATCTGAGATTCACCTCCAGGTTATGGAAAAGTATCCAAAATGATATAAACCCTAATCTGAACTTTAGTATGGCCTATCATACTCAAACTGATGTCCAATCTGAGTGGAAAATTAAAACACTAGAAGACAGGTTGTGATCAAGTTCTATAGACTTCAAAGAAGGATGGGACCAACATCTACCTCTGGTCAAGTTATCTTATAACAAAAATTTCAACTCAATCATCCAAATGGATCCCTACGAATCCCTTTATGGGAGGAGGTGAATAAAACATTCATGTTGGGATGAATTTGGGGAACACAAAATGCTAGGTACTGAAATGGTTGAGGAAATAGTGAAAAAAGTTAAGACCATTCAGTAGCACATCAAGACTGCTCAGAGTTGACAGAAGATCTATTCTGACAATTGTCGACGTGGCCTACAGTTTGATGTTGGAGACATGGTATTCCTCATCATATCTCCATGGAGGAAAGTCATGAGATCTGGGATAAAGGTAAATCATATTCTTAGATACATCAACCCCTTTGAGATCCTTGATCACATTAGAGTGGTGGCCAACCGAATAGCACTCACATTGATGCAATCTAAAGTATATGATATATTCCATGTATCCCTCTTGAGAAAGTATTTACCGGAATACTCACATGTAATCAATCCAAAGTTGATACCATTTTAAAATGATCTTTCTTATGAGTATCATCCATTAAAGATCATAGATAGTATAGAAAAAGTTCTAAATAATAATAAAATGCATCTTGTTAATGTGTTATGGAGAAACCACAAGCTTGAAGAATCGATGTGGGAATTAGAGGAAGTGATGAAACAGAATTATCCTCATATGTTTTAGTGTGGGAAAATAAAATTTTGAAGGAAAAATTTCTTAAGGGGGGAATACTATAACAACCTGAACTATTATAAATAAAATCCCCTTGTAATTTAATTAAATGTATTATTATGTAATATGGATATACAAAACAAATGTACTTATTCAGTTTTATTATATCCTATTATATTAAAATGACTATTAAGAATCTATACCATTGATAATATATACATTGAATAATTATCAAATGATTGGTATAAATATAATGTTTTAACAAATCCAATTGACATAGATAAATGAAATCATAACCTCAACTAGTAATATCATACCCTATGAAGTTGATTTATCATAGATTCCAAGGGAGATAGAATCCTTGGAATCTTCCCTTCACTAATATCAATCTGAGATCCAACAACTTAAGCATGATATAAACCTTTTATGATATAATTTCATGCTCATAAAGATCATGACCCAAACCATGTATGTTAAACCACCCCAATGAAAGTATCACGATCGTACACCTTACTCTTAGGGTGCTTGTGGGGTGTAATCAATTGATATGTATCAATAACCTAGAAATATGAGTATTTAAATTATTTTTTATAGAATAATTTTTCAACCTATTACTGTAACTTTATAAATATTTTTTATTTTTATACAATAAAATATAAATAGTATTTTTCCGTATTATTTAAATTCAATTAAAAAATTTATTTTGATGGATTAATGGTTTTTTGAAATAAATAATATATTATTATTAATAAATAATTTTTATTAAATATAAATAATTATATAATTTTTATGTTTTCAAATGTAATTTTTATAAGGATTTGAAAACTATTATTATCAAAAAAAACCCATCATTTCTCAATAAATGTCGATAATTATATTAAAAGTCAAAATACACATATTTATAAAATTATTTAGATAAAATTCATATTATTTTTGGAATCATAATATATAAATTATCAAATGGTGAATTTCTCATAATTTTTTGAGATAGATGAATTTTTGGGGGAAAAATTAAATACCGTATAAATATACATTGTGTATTATGACATCATAATGACCCAAAAATGAGGTAATAAATACTATAAAAAGTATTAATGTCCATATATATGTTTTATATTTAAAATAATGTGATATTAGGTTTATTTTATTAATTTTTTAAATCTATTATGAATCTTCCAAAACCATTAATATATTTTAAGGTTTTAAAATCATTTCTTTAAGAGTATGACTCACCTCTACATAAGAAAGGGAATTATTTTATTAATTTAGGCCCTTGGACTTATAAAATAATAAAATGCACTCCCAAGATATGTATTGTTATAGCGTGACTTCATTAAAATGAAAAGTGATTTCAAAATGGAAATTTTATTATCATCAAGAATGATAATTTTATGAAAGATTTATGTATTATGATCATGTTATAGTTCTTGGCCATTGTTATGATGATGGTTGGTTCTATGATAAACTGAGGTCTGTTGAGCTCATTATTTATCACCTATGCATTGGGTAAAGGGATGAAGATAATCAATTAAGTTTCTCCTAAGAGATCATGGGAATATACTGTGATAGTTATTCCCAATATAACCATGATGCTTACTCCAAGTGTAGTCGAGAGAGATATATTATATATAATAATGATATTGAAATGACCCCACAAGTTACATTTTATGATTTATGTATTATTTCTATGGTTTTACAGGGAATTTTTGACTTTATAAGGTAATCCAAATAGATTATGTTTTATGTGTAAAAGTTATAATTTTTTGAAAATGTTTTAATTCATAGAATAATAGTTTCTTTATTCCTTTTTATGTCCCTTAATGAGTTTTTTTGCTCATATCAAGTTTAAAAGGTTTTTTATGGGGGTTTTTATGGTTAAAATAAGTGAATAATTCAATTTTAAAGTTGTGAAGTTTTTTTATGGAAATAAATCACGTTTTGTTCTAAAAATTTTATCTTGTGAAAAACATTTATATTGAGTATAAGAGTCTACTTTGTAATTACATGAGTTTATATGTATCATTTATGAACTAATTATATAAAAATATAAACATAAATTTTCTTTGGGAATGAATGAAAGTGAATTCTAGTTGAATTAACAATATTATGTAATGTTTAAGGATAAATCCTTACAGTTGGTATAAGATCAAGGTTTGGATTACTTTAGGGGTTAGGATAATGTTAATAGAATACCCTTAAATGATTTTTCCTTTATGGTTAATTTGAAATGATGTATTATTTAAATATTTCCATATTGATTTGTCTAAAATATGTCTGTTTATAATGGTTTTCCGTAGAAGAAACATGGATGCTGAAGTAGGTAGGAACTAAGAGGTTAATATCCTTCCAAATCCGCAACTTGGAATGGAGTGAATTTGAACCAAGAAATTTGTTATAATAATGGATTAGTTGAAGTAGGATATAAATGGAAGCATCATCCAAGCACAATATTATCTATATCAACCTTAGTGTAATATTTCAGTGGTGGGACATTTTATGATGCAACACCCTCTAACATTTAGTGAATATTCTAAACTAGTGGTAGCTGAAGGGTGGATTAAATCCCTAGAAAAGATTTTTGATGTCATGGGGTGTTTATAACATCAAAAGGTTAGTCTTTTTATTTACAATTTTGAAGGTGAATCCAACCAGTGGTGGTTATTGGTGTATAATATCATGTATAGCAAGGAGATTGATGCCTTGTAATGGGGTGAATTCAAAAATATTTTCCTCAAGAAATATTTTTTTATGGTGAATCGACTTAAGATGGAAAAACAATTATTGGAATTGATATGGGGGTATTATTTCATGGATATATACGAAGAAAAATTCACTCGATTGGAAAGGTACACTCCAAATTTTATTTGAGGTCTTGGTAGTAAAATCAATCATTTTTACTCACGATTGAAGCCAAAATATCGAAGGGCATTATCTTCTTATGAATTCAAAAGTTATTAAAATATTGTTCGTTGTGCAAATAAAGTTGAAATAGAGTTTATAATAATCATGTGTTCTTTGAAAACCAGCAGAAAAATAGGCTGAGGTGGTAGGAAAAATAAAATAATTCAACAAATAAATTTTATTGTAAGAAAATTTAGTTTTCCTTTTGTGAGAATTTTGGTAAACAAATGCACTAGAGAATTCCTTTTTAAGTCTAGTAAGTGGTTCATATGTGGTAAGTTTGGGAATATGGATTGTAATTACAATGAAAAATATCATGTCAGTGGTGAGAACAATTCTGATTTGCAGAAAGTAAAATGTTTTAAATGTAATGTGATGGGTCATTATGTAAATGAGTGTTTGAAGTGGAACTTGGATGATGGAAAGCAGCAAGACTATAAGAAGAAATGTGTGGTGGAATCCTTTGTAACTACTTTAATATATGTTGGGATATCTAATGATGTGGTATCAGGTACATTTTTTGGTTACTATTATTTTTATAACAACTTTTTTGATTTGCGGACTACACATTCTTTTATATTTGAGAAATTTTATGGTAAATTAGAAATTTCACCTATAGAAATGAAGTCAGAACTTATTGTAAAATCACCTGGGAGAAAAATAAGGGAAAAATATATTATAATATTATTATTATCGATGTATGTGGGAAAAAATCACCTACAAAATTTGTTGTCTTGACCCTGTTATAATTTAATGTTATTTTGGGTATGGATTGGATTTTTGTTTACCATGCTAAGATTCATTTTAGAGATAAATAAGTTTTTTTTAGAAACAGTCTTATTTTGAATAAAAAATGAACCCATACCATTGATAACATACCTGTAAGCACAAAAACTTTTAAAATATGGAAAAAAATGTTATATTTCACATATTATTAAAAATAAGGGAAGTATTTAAATTAATGATTCTTCGGTGGTAAATGAATATCTGGATGTTTTTTTGATGATTTTTTTGGTATTATACCTATTCAAGAGGTTGAGTTTACTATTGATTTATTCTCGGATGGTAAACCTATTTCAAACCCCCCCTTAATAAATGTCTCATGTAGAAATTGTAGAATTGAAAAGGTGGTGGTTGGAGTTTCTAGATAATGGTTTCATTAGTCTGAGTACTTCACCTTGGGGTGATCCTATTTTGTTTTTTAAAAAGAAATATGGTTCCATGAGGATTTTTATTCATTATAGAGAATTTAATAACATCACTATTAAGAATAAGTATCATTTTCCTCCTATCGATGACTTTTTTGATCAGCTCTAGAGATATCAATATTTTTTCAATATTGAATTGAGATTTGGGTTCCATCAGTTGAAGGTGAAGGAGAATGACATTATGAAAATAGCGTTTTGGACTAGATATGGGAATTATGAGTTTTTATTTATGTCCTATAGTTTGAAAAATTCTCCTGTTGTATTTATGAATCTTATGAATAGGATATTCCATGAATATTTGGATAATTTTGTAGTTGTTTTCTATGATATTTTGGTTAATTTAAAAAAATATGAGGATTATTAAAAACATATAATGATTCTTTGGAAAACCCTACAAGAAAATAAGTTATACATGAAATTTAGAAAATGTTATTTTTGGTTACAATGGATTTCTTTTCTTGGGTACATTGTAAATAAGGATGACATAATAGTTGATCTCACTAAAAAAAATTGTTTAATGGAAAAGTCCTACTGTAACATCCCAGGTAAATGAAGAATAAGATATTTTCATATTTATTAATATTTATGAATTAAATATTAATTTTACTTTAAATGGGATGTTATGTTCGATAGCATACCTGATACGCAACAGCGGGTTTCGTTGAAATATTACGTTTCACACTAATAATATAATTTTATTATTTTAAATTTTAGTTAATTCCTAGCCATTGTATTAGTAGGAATGAATAAAACTAACTACAATATGATTATACATGTGTTTACATTTATCCAATAAATGTAAGAGGCTTAAAATGTGAATGAATCTAATTTCAAGCATAATTTTCGTTAAAATGTCGATTTACTGCCTTTTAATGGAGAACCCTCATTAAATCTAGTTTTTTGTCACTATTATATGTTCTATTCGACAAAATAAAATTCTTCTTTAGAATCGGCACATCAAAATTTACTTTGGATGAAATTTTGGTATTTTTCTGATAATGTTCATTTTTTAATGAATAGAGAAAAATACTGTATTTTAATTCAAAAGTGTCTTTTAATATAATTTATTTATATGGTTATATTATCTTTTTAATTGGTTTTAAAGTGTAATTAGAATATATTTTTACTATTTAATCTAATTTTTTTCATTGTAAGTAATTTCATTTTAAAATTGGACATAAACAAGTGTCAATCTTTTGATAGTTATTATTTCTTAAAAACACACTATTTGTTTTAACAGCGGGAATTAATTTTAAATTAATTTCGGCCACTTCTGTGTTTTGAATTTGGAAAAATGGATTCCATATTTGGAATCAGTAGGTCCAAATTTTGTAAATAGGTCACTTTTATTTTTATACATTTTAAATATTTACTTCAGTAAATATTTTATATACCATGATTAAAAGGTAAAAATAATAAATAAGAGTAAAATATAACATTATAATAATATTAAATTACCCTAATAATTGTTATAGTCCTATTTTATAATACATATCCCACCATGTGAATCGTTGGGTTGAATTTGGGACCCCATGGAGCCACATGGGAGTAATAATGACATTTTATATTAATTAATTTAAAGTAAAGACAAAAATGACATAAACAAATATCTTTTAGTAAATAAATTTTTACATGGGGTTATATAAGTTATCTTTTAGACTATAAATATTATTTTTAAATCTAAAAAGATTTCCTACATCATGGTATTTTTTATAATTTTTGGACATCAAATAAATTAAATTATTTATGACACAATAATGATGCAATATTTACCTCATTAATAAATGATTTAAATAAATAAGATTATAAATATTAACATAATATCCAAAACCAGCCCAATTCTTATTGGATTATTTTATTTCGACCATGAGTCATCTTAACTTTTATATTAATGAATAGTTGACCTTTTGAAACTGAATATGTGGTTATAATAAAATAATTATTTCAAACCTTCCTAAAGAGCCCCTCCTCTCACTTATAAAAACCCTCACTTATACCCAATTCCTCACACCTCTCACGCCTTTTGGTTCATCCAACCTCTACTCAATTAAGCTCTATACATCCCTATATTCGTCTTAGAATCCTTACCTTAGGCAAAAAGCATTTCAAGAAACCCTTCTGGTTCAAACCAAAGGGAGTTACCCGATTTAAAGGTAACACCTTCTCTTACATTCTTTTGTTTTATTTTACTTCTCCAACCCCCTAAACTCTTTTTATTCCTTTATTTTGTAATAACACCATTATAATCAATATACTAGTATCTTGGTATGATAAGGATTCGAACTAAACTTACACACACCTCCATCTATTGGGTAAATAACATAATGTTTCTGGGGATGGAAAACTAACACCTCACGAAACGATGATTGTTCAATTATCTCCTACCGCCTCTCATGGTGGCCATTATGATGGAACTATATTTATATATGATAAATATTATGTTTATTTTTCCCTTATGCTTCTGTAATTTCCATTTATATCATACCTTTATGGTTTCCATAGTGGGTAAACGCGATAATTTCATTTTAGGAAGTGCGGACTACCACCCTCTCAAAGTGATATGACTCTTTAATGCCTTATGTGGGATGAATAAAGGATGGATTTAATGATTTTATTTAATATATTATACTGGAATTATAATATAAATATTTATCATTATGTTTTCATTCTATCAAAATACGAAATGGAAATGAAGGTAGCAATCATGCGTATGTACGGCTTACCGTCTCCAGGAATGGTGCATTTCATTTCTTAACTCCAAATGTTATGTACTAATATAAATACATGTATATACTGGATATATATGATATATATGATATCTACATCATTAATATCATTCTGAGGATAATTGATATTTGAACACATGGACAACTAGTAATTATAAGGTTTTCATTTTTACTCAAGTACCAAATATCAACGAAACAACTATTAATAACATAAATGATTACATAATGTTTATAACATGTTTCTTGGGAACTCTTTATTCATACGGGTGGTTCTGTGATAAACCTAAGGCGGGTGAGCTTGAGATATCTCTCCAATGCATTGGGTAACATGATGGAGGTAAATGTGAATGTTTCTCCTAATATATTTAGGGAATATACTGTGATGGGTATTCCAAATATAACTCCCTACGTAGCTGTGATAGCTAAAATGTAAGTATGATATGGATTCCACAAGTTACCTTTATGATTTATGTTTTCTATGTGTTAATCATAAATATTATGATTTCATGAGGTATGTTAAAGAGCTTATGTTATGCGTGTAATGAGGAAATAATGTTTTCAATATTATTTTTATAACCCTTACTGAGCTTTTTATGCTCATCCCAAGTTTTAAAATGTTTTTCACAGGATTTAAAGATGAATAGGGTCATGGATGGGATCAAGGAAAATTCATGCTATCTAAAACATGGAACTAGACATGACTCTTTTTTAAGAGTTTTTTATTTTGGAAACTCAGTAGAAGTTTATACTTTGTAATATTTTGAGATGTAAGTGTTATGTCCTAATTCTCTAAATCTCAAAACCTAAAAATATCCTCAATGTGAATTATTCATTTAATTCAAGATTATGTAATGTTATAAGGTCGGGTCCTTATATTTGGTATTAGAGGTTGATTTAGACAACTTTAGGAGTTAGAATATTGTTAAATTAATGTCCATAAATAAATTTAAGGCAATATTGAAATGATATAGCATTTACAGATTACCATGTTGTTTTGCCTAAGATATTTCTATGTTCAGAATGGTTTTCCATAGAGAAAACAGGGTATCTATGTTGGGACGACATCAGGAAGAAGGAAACCTTCTAAATCAGCAACCTGAGATGGTCAGAATCGGAACTGAATAGTTTTTTGCAGTGATGGAACATTTGAATCAAGCTATAAATAGTGGTGGTATCCATGCACAAGATCAGCTAGATCAACCATAGAGGAAAATGTCAGTAGTAGAGCATTTCATGAGGCAACATCTCCCATCATTCAAAGGATCATCTGGCCATGTTCTAGCAGAAGGGTGGATTAAAGCACTGGAGAAAATTTTTTATGTCATGGGGTATTCAGAACACCAAAATTTTAGTCTTGTTGTTTACCATTTTGAAGGTGAAGATAATCAGTGGTGGTCGATGGTGAAAAATATTAGGGATATTGAGGAGATTGATGCACTTGATTGGGTTTAATTCAAAGGTATGTTCCTTGAGAAATATTTTCCTAAGGTGGTTCGACTTAGGATGGAAAAACAATACCTAGAATTGAGGCAGAAGGATGACTCAGTGGCTGCGTATGAATCAAAATTCACTCGACTCGTAAGGTATGCTCTGAATTTCATACGAGATCTTGATAGTAAAATCAACTATTTTACTTAGGATTAAAGCTAAATTATCTAAGGGATTTAGCTTCTCGTGAGTTCAAAAGTTATGAAAAACTTGTTAATTGTACAGAAAAGGTGAAAATGGAGTTTTTAGATGATCATGTGTTCTTTGAAAAACAACAGAATAAGAGGTCGAGGTGGCAAGTGAAAGGGAAGAACTCTCCAAAAACATCTGATGGTACGAAACTTAAATTTACAGTTTGTGAAAATTGTGGTGAAAATCATGATGGGGAATGTCTTTTGAATTCTGGTAAGTGCTACTGATGTGGTAAAATGGGACATAAGGATCGTAATTGAACTGAGAAAGATCAAGGTAATGGTAATACAAAATATTATTTACAGTCCATAAAATGTTTTAAGTGCAATGAAATGGGTCATTATGCAAATGTGTGTCCAACTAAGAACTCAACTGAGGGAAAGCAGCCATACTACAAGAAGAACGGGGTGGTAAAATCCTTTGCAACTACTTCAGCAGATGTTGGGATATCCAATGAAGTAGTATCAGGAACACTTTTTGTTTGTTCAAATTATGCCAATGTGTTGTTTGATTCAAGTTCTACACACTATTTCATTTCTGAGAAGTTTTCTAGTAAATTGGGAATTCTATATCAAGATATGAATACAGAACTTATGGTAAAAATACCTGGAGGAAATATTTAGACAAAAAGAAAACATAAGAACCTTCATGTCCTTCTGTGCAGAAAGAATCTACCTGCAAACCTTATTATTTTTCCTCAAGTAGAGTTTAATGTTATTTTGGGTATGGATTGGCTTTATGTTTATCATTCTAAGATTGACTTCAAAGCTAAATAGGTTTCTTTTTAGAAAGATTTTCAGTTTGTGTACAAGAATGAACCCTTACTTTTGGATAACATATCAGGAAGCTAAGAAACTATTAAAAGTTGGAAATGAATGTCACCTTGATCATATTGTTGAAAATAAATGATGTGTTGAGATTAATGATGTCCCAGTGGTAAATGAGTTCCTTGATGTTTTTCCTGATGAGTTTCCTAGTATTATACCTGACCAAGAAGTTGAATTTACTGTTGACTTAGTGCCTGATACTAAACCAATTTTGAAACCCCCTTATCGAATGGCTCAAATTGAACTTTTAGAGTTAAAGAATCAATTGTAGGAGTTATTAGATAAAGGTTTCATTCGACCTATCACATCACCATGGGGTGATCTTGTCTTGTTTGTTAAAAAGAAAGATTGTTCAATGAGACTTTTCATTGATTATAGAGTATTGAATAACATCACTATTAAGAACAAGTATCCTTGGCCTCATATTAATGATTTGTTTGATCAGCTCCAGGGAGCTCAGTATTTTTCAATGATTGATCTGAGGTCAGGGTTCCATTAGTTGAAAGTAAAGGAACCAGACATTCCGAAGACCGTGTTTCCTACTAGATATGGCCATTATGAATTTTTAGTTATGCCTTTTAGTTTAACCAATGCACCTGCTATATTAATGTAACTTATGAGTAGAATTTTCTGATAGTTCTTCGATAAGTTTGTGGTTGTGTTCATTGATGATATTTTGGTTTTCACCAAAATTAATGAAGAACATGAAAGTCATTTAAGGGTTGTCTTGAAAACTTTAAAAGAAAAGAAACTATATGGAAAATTCAGCAAGTGTGAGTTTTGGTTACAAAAAATTTCTTTCCTTGGTCACATTGTTTCAAAAAATGGCATAAATGTTGATCCTGCTAAAACAAAAGTTGTTGAAGAATGGCCAAGACCCACAAATATAACCGAGATCCATAGTTTTCTTGGTTTGGTAGGTTATTACCTAAATTTTTTTATGAATTTTTCACAGTTATCTAGTCCAATGACTAAATTAACTCGAAAATGTGTTAAGATCATTTGGAAAAAATAATGTGATGATTGTTTTCCGGAATTGAAAAGAAGATTGGTGAATGCTCCAGTTTTGGCACTACCTTCCCTAAATGGTGAGTTTGTTATTTACAGTGATGCATCATTGAAAGGGCTTGGTTGTGTCCTTATGGAGAATGATCAGGTAATTTCTTATGCTACATGTCATTTGAAACCCCATGCATTAAATTACCATACACATGATTTGGAATTAGCTGCTGTTGTTTTTGCTTTAAAATTTTGGAGGCATCATTTGTATGGAGTAAAATGTGAAATATATACTGACCAAAAAAGATTGAAGTATATATTCACTCAGAAATAATTGAACATGAGACAGAGGAGATGGTTGTAATTAACCAAGGATTATGATTTCATGATCCATTACCATCCAGGAAAAGAAAATAAAGTGGCTGATTCTTTGAGTCGAAAAATTAACGCTTCATTAACGATGCTATGTTTGGAATGAGATCCTTTGGTTTTTGATTTGATAAACATTGGCATAGAAGTTGTTAGTGAAATAAATTCTTCTGTTTTGTCTCAGGTGTCAGTGTAATCATCTATGTCAGACAGAATTAAGCAAGCACGCAAAGAAGACAGTGCGTTACAGAAAAATGTAGAGTTGCTTCAGAAGGGTAAGTATCCTAAATTTAACATTGATAATGATTGTGTTTTGAGGCTTGGAAAGAGATTATGTGTGACTTTTGATTCACAGTTGAAGAATGAGTTGTTATGTGAAGCTCATATTTCTTCATTTTCAGTTCATCCCGGTAGTACTAAGATGTACAGAGATATTCGGGAGTATTATTGGTTGAATGGAATGAAACGAGATATTGTTGAGTTTACTGTGAAGTGTTTGAATTGTCAGCAGGTTAAAGCAGAGTGGCAATTACCGAAAGGGATGCTTCAGTCTTTACTGGTGCCAGAGTGGAAATGGGAAAATATATCCATGGACTTCGTTGTGGGATTACCAAAGACATCTAGAGGTAACAATGCAATTTGGGTTATTGTTGATCGATTGACTAAATCGGCTCATTTCCTTCATATTCGAGATACTTTGTATTTAGACAAACTTTCTTGGTTGTATGTTAAAGAGATAGTCAGGTTACATGGTGTGCCTCTCTTTATTGTATCGGATCGTGATCCCAGGTTTATTTCTAACTTTTTAAAAGGCCTTCAAAAGTCATTGGGTACTAAATTAAATTTTAGTATAGCTTTTCATCCTCAATCAGATGGGAAGTCAGAATGAACAATTCAAACCTTGGAGGATATGATACGAGATTGTTCATTGGATTACTAGGGAAGTTGGGACCAACATATTTCTTTGGTTGAATTTTCATATAATAATAGTTTTCATTTCAGTATACATGGATCCATTTGAGGCATTATATAGAAAGTGTTGTTGAACTCTAGCTTTTTGGGTTGAAGTTGGTGAAAGAAAGTTGATGGGACCAAAATTGGTTGAAGAGATGTTAGAAAAAGTTCAGTTGATTCATAAGAACATGAGAATATCTTAGAGCAGGAAGAAAAGTTATGCGAATAACCATAGGAAGGATCTATCTTTCGAAGTAGGTTATCATGTCTTTCTCAAAGTTTCTCCATGAAAAAGTGTGATGCATTTTGGTAAGAAGGGAAAGTTGAGTCCGAGTTTCATTGGACCTTATAAAATACTGGAGAAAGTTGGAACAGTTACGTACAGAGTGGCTTTACCCCCAATTTTATCTCAGGTACACAATGTTTTTCATGTTTCAATATTGAGAAAGTATATGCCAGATCCATCTCATGTTTTGAGTCCAGAGGTAGTTCTGTTGGAAGAGAATCTCTCTTATGAGGAACAACCAGTCCAGATTCTTGATCGTAGAGAGAAAGCGTTGTGGAATAAGGTAATTTTTTAGGTAAAGTTTTTGTGTAGAAACCATACGGTTGAAGAGGCAACATGGGAATCAGAAAATTCTATGAGGGATAAATACCCCCACTTATTTTGATAAGTGAATAAAAATTGTGAGGACAAAATTTCAAAAAGGGGGGAACGATGTAACATCCCAAGTAAATAAAGAATAATATATTTTCATATTTATAAATATTTGTGAATTAAATATGAATTTTACTTTAAAGGGGATGTTATGTTTGATAGTGTTCCTGATATGCAACGGTGGGTTTCTTTGAAATCTTGCGTTGCATACTAATAATAAAATATTATTATTTTAAATGGTAGTTAACACCAAGCCATTATATTGGAAAGAATGAATAAAAATAACAAAAATATGATTTTACATGTTTTTACATTTATCCAATAAATGTAAGAGGCTTAAAATGTGAATGAATCAAATTTTAAGCTTAATTTTCGTTAAAAGGTCGATTTACCGCCTTTTAATGGAAAAAACTCATTAAATATATTTTTTCTCACTATTATATGGTCTATTTGAAAAAATAAAATTCTTATTTAGAATCAGGATATCAAAATTTACTTTGGATGAAATTTTGGTATTTTTCTGATAATGTTCATTTTTTTAATGAATAGTGAAAAATACTGTATTTTAATTCAAAAGTGTCTTTTAATCTAATTTGTTTATATGGTTAGATTGTCTTTTTAATTAGTTTTAAAGTTTAATTATAATATATTTTTACCATTTAATCTAATGTTGGTCATTTTAAGTAATTTTATTTTGAAATTGGACAAAAACAAGTGTCAATATTTTGATAGTTATTATTTCTTAAAAACACGCTATTTGTTTTAACAGCGAAAATTAATTTTAAATTAATTTATGCCACTTCTATGTTTTGAATTTGGAAAAATGGATTCCATATTTGAAATCAGTATGTTAAAATTGTGTAAATATGTAACTTTTATTTTTAGACATTTTAAATATTTACTTCAATAAAAAATTTATTTACCATGATTAAAAGGTAAAAATAATAAATAAGGGTAAAATATAATATTATAATAATATTAAATTACCCTAAAAAGTGTCCTAATCCTATTGGATAATAAATAGGAGACCATGGAAATCCTTGGGTTGAATTTGGGACCCCATGAAGCCACATGGGAGTATTAATGACATTTTATATTAATTAATTTAATGTAAAGGCAAAAATGACATAAACAAATATCTTTTAGTAAATAAATTTTTACATGGGGTTATATAAGTTATATTTTCTACTATTAACATTATTTGGAAAGCTAAAACTATTTCCTACATCACGGTATTTTTTTTATAATTTTTGGACATTAACTCAATTAAATTATTTATGACACAATAATGAGGCAATATTTACCTCATTAATAATTGATTTAAATAAATAAGATTATAAATATTAAAACAATATTCAAAACCTGACCAATTATTATTGGATTATTTTATTTCGATCATGAGTCATCTTAAATTTGATATTAATGAATATTTGACCTCTTGAAACCGAATATATGGTTATAATAAAATAATTATTTCAAACTTTCCTAAAGAGACCCTCCTCTCGCTTATAAAAAGCCCTCACTTCTAACAAATTCCTCACACCTCTCAAGCCTTTTGGTTCGTCCAAAATCTACTCAATTAATCTCCCTGCATCCCTCTCTTCATCCTAGAATCCTTACCTTATGCAAAAAGCACTTCAAGAAACCCTTTTGGTTCAAACCAAAGGGAGTTACCCGATTTAAAGGTAACGCCTTCTCTTACGTTCTTTTGTTTTATTTTACTTCTCTAACCCCAAAACTCTTTTTATTACTTTATTTTGTAATAACACCAGTATCCTTAATATACTAGGATGTTCTTATGAGAAGTATTCTAACTAAACTTACACACACCTACATCTAATGGGTAAAGAACATAATGTTTCTGTGGATGGAAAACTAACGCCTCACGAAACGATGATTGTTCAATTATCTCCTACCGCCTCTCATGGTGGCCATTCTAATGGAACTGTATTTATATATGATATATATTATGTTTATGTTTTCTTTATTCTTCTATATTTTCCATTTATAACAAACCTTTATGGTTTCCATATTGGGTAAACGCGATAATTTTATTTTAGGAAGTGCGGACTACCACCCCCTCAAAGTGATATGACTCTTTAATGCCTTATGTGGGATGAATAAAGGATGGAGTTAATGATGCTATTTAATATATTATAATGGAATTATAATATACATATGTATCATTATGTTTTCATTCTATCAAAATACGAAATGGAAATGAAGGTAGCAATCATGCGTACGTACGACTTACCGTCTCCAGGAATGGTGCATTTCATTTATTACCTCCAAATGTTATGTACTAATATAAATACATGTATATACTGGATATATATGATATATATGATATCTATATCATTAATATCATTCTGAAGATAATGGATATTTGAACACATGGACAACTAGTAATTATAAGGTGTTCATTTTTACTCAAGTACCAAATATCGACGAAACAACAGTTAATAACATAAATGATTACATAATGTTTATAACAGGGTAATAAGTGATATAAAAGGAATAAAAAACTTAAAAAGTTTCTTAATCAAGTAGAAATAAACTTTAGTTTATTATTCAGGAGATTAAATAATGATCGAGTCAAGTCGGACACGAGGTAATGGACTACATCTCAATCTCCTTTAATTGAGGCATATTTTTTATTATTCCCAACAATCTTTTATACGGTGTATATATACCTTTGAATTTTCATTTCATTCAAACGGAATATTTTTCTATAAAGAGTTTTACTAAATGACAAAAAAATAATGTTTCTTTTTAATGTACGTGGTGACAACGATCTTTCCACTACTGCGAGTATTATTTGATCTTTGGATTCCTAAACAAGCCATAATGTCTTTTTAAAAGGAAAATAAATACCATATACTCTCTTTTATGTATTTTGATATTGAAAATGATTTTGATAATGGATTTGTTATGTCAGTATATTTAAATGATGTATTGTGATTAAAATGTGGAAATGTTATCTTTCCTTTATTTTTTTGTTTTATGTGTTATGAATATGTTATGGTTCTTGGGAACAATTTATGAATACGGGTAGTTCTGTGATAAAACTAGGGTGGGTGAGCCCGAGATTGATCTCCAATGCATGGGGTAATGTGACAGAGGTAAACGTGAATGTTTCTCCTAAGAGATTTAGGGAATATACAGTGATGGGTATTCCAAATGTAACTCCCTACGTAGCTGTGATAGCTACAATGTATGTATGATATGGATGCCACAAGTTACCTTTTTTATTTATGTTTTCTATGTGTTAATCATAAATCTTATAATTTCATGAGGTATATTAAAGAGCTTATGTTATGTATGTGATGAGGAACTAATGTTTTCATTATTTGTTTTATAACCCTTACTGATATTTTTATGCCCATCCCATGTTTTGAAATGTTTTTCACAGGACTTAAAGATGAATAGGGTCAAAAATGTGATCAAGGAAAAGTCGTGTTGTCTAAAACATGGAACTAGACATGACTATTTTTTTAAGAGTTTTTTATTTTGTAAACTGAGTAGAAGTGTCTACATTGTAATATTTTGATATATAATAGTTATGTCCTAATTCTCTAAAGCTCTAAACCTGAAAATATCCTCAATGTGAATTATTCATTTAATTCAAGATTATGTAATGTTATAAGGACAGGTCCTTATAGTTGGTATCATAGGTCGGTTTAGACAACTTTAGGAGTTAGAATATTGTTAAATTAATGTCCATAAATAAATTTATGGTAATATTGAAATGATATAGCATTTACAGATTACCATTTTTCTTTGCCTAATATATTTCTGTGTTCAGAATGGTTTTACGCAGAGGAAATAGGGCAGCTATGTTAGGATGACATCGGGAGGAAGGAAACCTTCCAAATAAGCAACCTAAGATGGTCAGAATCAAAACTGAAAAGTTTTTTGTAGTGATGGCGTAGTTGACTCAGGTTATAAATGGTGGTGGTATCCATGCACAAGATCAGCCAGATCAACCACTGAGGAACATGTCAGTAGTAGAGCATTTCATGAGGCAACATCCCCCATCATTCAAAGTATCATCTGACCCTGTTCTAGCAGAAGGGTGGATTAAAGCACTGGAGAAAATTTTGGATGTCATGTGGTGTTCAGAACACCAAAAGGATAGTTTTTTGTTTACCATTTTGAAGGTGAATCTGATCAGTGGTGGTCGATGGTGAAAAATATCAGGGATAGTGAGGAGATTGATGCACTTCATTGGGATGAATTCAAAGGTATGTTCCTTGAGAAATACATTCCTAAGGTGGTTCAACTTAGGATGGAAAAACAATTCCTATAATTGAGGCAAGAGGATGACTCAGTGGCTGCGTATGAAGCAAAATTCACTCGACTCACAAGGTATGATCCGAATTTCATACGAGATATTGATAGTAAAATCAACCGTAATTTACTTAGGATTAAAGCCAAAGTATCGAAGGTATTTAGCTTCTCGTGAGTTCAAAAGTTTATAAAAAACTTTTTTTTTGGAGGAGAAGGTAGAATTGGATTTTTCTGATGATCAGGTGTTCTTTGACAAACAACAGAATAAGAGGTCGAGGTGGCAGGTGAAAGGGAAGAACTCTCCAAAAAAGTCTGAAGGTAAGAAACTTAAATTTACAGTTTGTGAAAATTGTGGTAAAAAGCATGATGGGTAATGACTTTTGAATTCTAGTAAGTTCTACCAATGTGGTAAAATGGGGCATAAGGCTCGTAATTGAACTGAGAAAGATCAAGGTAATGGTAATACAAAATATTATTTACAGTCATTAAAATGTTTTAAGTACAATGAAATACGTCATTATGCAAATGAGTGTCCAACGAATAACTCAACTGAGGGAAAGCAGCCGGAATAAAAGCAGAAAGGGGTGGTGAAATCCTTTGCAACTACATCAGTAGATGTTGGGCCATCAAATGAAGTAGTATCAAGTACACTGTTTGTTTTTTCAGATTATGCCAATGTGTTGTTTGATTCAGGGTCTACACACTCTTTCATTTCTGAGATTTTTTCTATTAAATTGGGAATTCCATCTCAAGATATGAATACAAAACTTATGGTAAAAATACCTGGAGGAAATATTGAGAAAAAATGAAAACATAAGAACCTTCCTGTCCTTTTGTGCGGAAAGAATCTTCCTGCAAACATTATTCTTTTTCCTCTACTAGAGTTTGATGTTATTTTGGGTATGGATTGTCTTTATGTTTATCATTCTAAGATTGAATGCAGAGCTAATAAGGTTTCTTTTCAGAAATATTTTCTGTTTGTGTACAATAATGAACCCTTACTTTTGATAACATGTCAGGAAGCTGAGAAACTAGTAAATGATGTAAATGAATGTTACCTTGCTCATATTGTTGAAAATAAAGTAAGTGTTGAGATTAATAATGTGCCAGTGGTAAATGAGTTCCTTGATGTTTTTCTTGATGAGTTTTCTTGTATTATACCTAATTAGGAAGTTGAATTTATTGTTGACTTAGTTTCTGATGATAAACCAGTTTCAAAACCCACTTATCAAATGGCTCAAATTGATCTTTTAGAGTTAAAGAAGCAATTATATGAGTTATTAGATAAAGGTTTCATTTGTCCAAGAACATCACCATGGGGTTCCCCTATCTTGTTTGTTAAAAAGAAATATGGAACAATGATACCTTTCATTGATTATAGATCATTGAATAACATCGCTATTAAGAACAAGTATCCTTTACCTCATATTGATGATTTGTTTGATCAGCTCCAGGGAGCTCAGTATTTTTCAAAGATTGATCTAAGGTTGGGGTACCATTAGTTGAAAGTAAAGGAAGGAGACATTCCGAAGACTGTGTTTCATACTAGATATGGCCATTATGGATTTTTAGTTATGCCTTTTGGTTTAACCAATGCACCTTCTGTATTCATGAAACTTATGAATAGAATTTTCCGTGAGTTCTTAGATAAGTTTTTGGTTTTGTTTATTGATTATATTTTGGTTTTCTCCAAAAGTAAAGAATAACATGAAAGTCATTTAAGGGTTTTCTTGAAAACTTTAAAAGAAAAGAAACTGTATTGAAAATTCAGAAAGTGTGAGTTTTGGTTATAATGAATTTCTTTCCTTGCTCACATTGTTTCAAAAAATGGCATAACTGTTGATCCTTTTAAAAAAAAGTTATTGAGTAATGGCCAAGACCCACAAATATAACCGAGATCCATAGTTTTCTTGGTTTGGCAGGTTATTACCGAAATTTTATTAAGAATTTTTCATGGTTATCTAGTCCAATGACTAAATTAACTCGAAAAGTTGTTAAGTTCATTTGGACAAAAGAATGTGATGATTGTTTTCTGGAATTGAAAAGAATATTGGTGAATGCTCCAGTTTTGGCACTACCTTCCAGAAATGGTGAGTTTGTTATTTACAGTGATGCATCGTTGAAAGGACTTGGTTGTGTCCTTATGAAGAATGATCAGTTAATTGCTTATGCTTCACATCAGTTGAAACCCCATGAGTTAAATTAACCTACACATGATTTGGAATTAGCTGCTATTTTTTTGCTTTAAAAATTTAGAGGCATCATTTGTATGGAGTAAAATATGAAATATATACTGACCATAAAAGTTTGAAGTATATATTCACTCAGAAAGAATTGAACATGATACATAGGAGATGGTTGGAATTAATCAAGGATTATGATTGCACGATCCATTACCATCCGGGAAAAGAAAATAAAGTGGTTGATGCTTTGAGTTGAAAAAGTAATGCTTTATTAACCATGCTGCGTTTGTAAAAAGATCCTTTGGTTTTTGATTTGATAAACATTGGCATAGAAGTAGTCGGTGTAGGAAATTCTTCTGTTTTGTTTCAGGTGTCTGTGGAATCATCTCTATTTCATAGAATTAAGCGAGCATAGAAAGAAGATAGTGAGTTACAGAAAAAGGTATAGTTGGTTCAAAAGGGTAAGTTTCTTGAATTTAACATTGATAATGATTGTGTTTTGAGGTTTTGAAAGAGATTATGTGTACCTTGTGATTCACAGTTGAAGAATGAGTTGTTATGTGAAGCTTTTAGTTATCCATTTTCAGTTCATCCCAGCAGTACTATGATATACAAAGATCATTGGGAGTATTACTGGTGGAATGGAATGAAATAAGATATTGTTGACTTTAATGTGAAGTGTTTGACTTTTCAGTAGGTTAAAGAAGAGTAGAAGTTACTGAAAGGGATGCTTCAGTCTTTACCGATGCTAGAGTGGAAATGGGAAAATATATCCATGGACTTTGTTGTGGGATTACCAAAGACATCTAGAGGTAACAATGAAATCAGGGTTATTGTTGATTGATTGACTAAATCGGCTTATTTCCTTCCAATTCGAGATACTTTGTCTCTAGATCAACTTTCTCGGTTGTTTGTTAAAGAGATAGTCAGGTTTCATGGTGTTCCCCTCTCCATTATATCTGATCGTGATCTCAGGTTTACTTATAACTTTTGGAAATGCCTTCAAAAGTCATTGGGTACTGAATTAAATTTTAGTACAGATTTTCATCCTCAATCAGATGGGCAGTCAAAACGAACAATACAGTCCTTGGAGGATATGCTATGAGCTTGTTCACTGGATTACCAGGGAAGTTGGTACCAACATATTTCTTTGGTTTAATTTTTATATAATAAAAATTTTCATTTCAGTATACAGATGGCTCCATTTGAGGCATTATATGGAAAGTGTTGTTGAACTCCAGCTTTTTGGGATTAAGTAGGTGAAAGAAATTTGATGGGACCAGAATTGGTAGAAGAGATGGTAGAAAAAGTTCAGTTGATTCAGAATAACATGAGAACTGCTCAGAGCAGGCATAAAAGTTATGCGGATAACCAGAGGAAGTATCTATCATTCGAGGTAGATGATCATGTCTTTCTCAAATTTTCTCCATGGAAAAGTGTGATGCGTTTTGGTAAGAAGGGAAAGTTGATTCTGAGGTTCATTGGACCTTATGAAATCCTAGATAAAGTTAGAACAGTTGCATATAGAGTGGCCTTACCCCCAAGTCTATCTCAGGTACACAATGTTTTTCATGTTTCAATGTTGAGAAAGTATATGCTAGATCCATCTCATATTTTGAGCCCAGAGGTAGTTCAATTGGAAGAGAATCTCTCTTATGAGGAACAACCAGTCCAGATTCTTGACCATAGAGAGCAAGTGTTGCTGAATAAGGTAATTTTTCAGGTAAAGGTTTTGTGGAAAAACCATATGGTTGAAGAGGAAACGTGGGAATCTGAAAATGCTACGAGGGATAAATACCCCCACTTATTTTGATAAGTGAATAAAAATTGCGAGGACACAATTTCCAAAAGGGGGGAAGGATGTAACATCCTAGGTAAATGAAGAAAAAAATATTTTCTTATTTATTAATATTTGTGAATTAAATATTAATTTTACTTTAAGGGGGATGCTATGTTCGATAGCGTACCCGATACGCAATAGCAAATTTCTTTGAAATTTTACATTGCACACTAATAATATAATATTATTATTTTAAATTGTACTTAACGCCTAGCCATTGTATTATCAATAATGAATATAACTAACTAAAATATGATTATACATGTTTTTACATTTATCTAATAAACGTAAGAGGCTTAAAATGTGAATGAATCTAATTTTAAGCATAATTTTCGTTAAAATGTCGATTTACCGCCTTTTAATGGAAATCCCTCATTAAATATAGTTTTTGTCACTATTATATGTTATATTTGACAAAATAAAATTCTTCTTTAGAATCGGGACATCAAAAAAAATTTGGATGAAATTTTGGTATTTTTCTGATAATGTTCATTTTTTAATGAATAGTGAAAAATACTGTATTTTAATTCAAAAGTGTCTTTCAATATAATTTATTTATATGGTTAGATTATCTTTTTAATTGGTTTTAAAGTGTAATTAGAATATATTTTTACGGTTAAATCTAATTTTGGTCATTTTAAGTAATTTCATTTTGAAATTGGATATAAACAAGTGTCAATCTTTTGATAGTTATTATTTCTTAAAAACACCCTATTGGTTTTAACAGTGGGAATTAATTTTAAATTAATTCATTCTAATTATGTATTTTGAATTTGGAAAAATAGATTCCATATTTGGAATCATTAAGTCCAAATTGTGTAAATAGGTAACTTTTATTTTTAAACATTTTAAATATTTACTTTAGTAAATATTTTATTTACCATGATTAAAATGTAAAAATAATAAATAAGGTTAAAATATAATATTATAATAATATTAAATTACCCTAAAAACTGTCCAAATCCTATTTTATAATACATATCCGACCATGGGAATCCTTGGGATGAATTTGGGACCCCATGGATCCACATGGGAGTAATAATGACATTTTATATTAATTAATTTAAAGTAAAGACAAAAATGACATAAACAAATATCTTTTAGTAAATAAATTTTTACATTGGGTTTTATAAGTTATATTTTCGACTATAAATATTCTTTGTAAATATAAAAATATTTCCTACATCATGGTATTTTTTTATAAGTTTTGGACATCAAATAAATTAAATTATTTATGACACAATAATGATGCAATATTTACCTCATTAATAAATGATTTAAATAAATAAGATTATAAATATTAAAAAAATATCCAAAACCTGCCCAATTATTATTGTATTATTTTACTTCTCTCATGATTCATCTTAAATTTGATATTAACGAATATATTACCTTTTGAAATTGAAGATGTGGTTATAATAAAATAATTATTTCAAACTTTCCTAAAGAGCCCCTCCTCTCACTTATAAAAATCCCTCAATTCTAACCAATTCCTCACACCTCTCAATACTTTTGGTTTGTACAAACTTTGCTCAATTAATCTCCCTAAATCCCTCTATTCATCCTAGAATTCTTACCTTAGGTGGAAATCACTTCAATAAACCCTTTTGGTTCAAACCAAAGGGAGTTACCCGATTTAAAGGTAACGTCTTCTCTTATGTTATTTTGTTTTATTTTACTTCTACAACCCCCTAAACTCTTTTTATTCCTTTATTTTGTAATAACACTAGTATCCTCAATATACTATGATGTTTTTATGAGAAATATTCGAACTAAACTTACACACACCTCCATCTAATGGGTAAAAAACATAATGTTTCTGTGGATGGGAAACTAATGCCTCGCGAAACGATGATTGTTCAATTATCTCCTACTGCCTCTCATGGTGGCCATTATGATGGAAATATATTTATATATGATATATATTATTTTTATTTTTTCCTTATTCTTCTTTATTTTCCATTTATATCATACCTTTATGGTTTCCATAATGGGTAAACGCGATAATTTCATTTTAGGAAGTGCAGACTATCGCCCCCTCAAAGTGCTATGACTCATTAATGCATTATGTGGGATGAATAATGGATGTATTTAATGATTTTATTTAATATATTATACTGGAATTATAATATACATATGTTTCATTATGTTTTCATTCCATCAAAATACTAAATAGAAATGAAGGTAGTGATCATGCGTACGTACGGCTTACCATCTCCATGAACGGTGCATTGCATTTCTTACCTCAATATGTTATTTACTAATATAAATACTTGTATATACTGGATATATATGATATATATGATATCTACATCATTAATATCATTCTGAATATAATTTATATTTGACCACATGGACAACTAGTAATTTAAGGTGTTCATTTTTACTCAAGTACCAAATATCAACGAAACAATCGTTAATAACTTAAATGATTACATAATGTTCATAACATGGTAATAAGTGATATAAAATGAATAATAAACTTGAAAAAGGTTCTTAATCAAGTATAAATTAACTTTAGTTTATTATTCAGGATATTAAAGAACAATCGAGTCAATTCGTACACGAGTTAAGGGACTTCATCTCAATCTCCTTTCATTGAGGCATATTTTGTATTATTCTCAAATTTCTTTTATACGGTGTATAAATACCTTTGAATTTTCATTTCATTCAAAGGTAATATTTTTCTAAAAATTATTTTACTAAATGAAAAAAAATGATTCTTTTTAATGTATGTGGTGACAACGACATTTCCACCACCGCGAGTATTATTTGATCTTTGGTTTCCTAAACAGGATGTAATGTATTTTTAAAAGGAAACTAAATACCATATACTCTATTTTGTTTATTTTGGTATTAAAAATTCTTTTTATAATGGATTTTTTATGTCAATATATTTGAATGATATATTGTGATTAAAATATGGAAATGTTATCTTTCCTTTATTTTTCTTGTTTTATGTGTTATGAATATGTTATGGTTTTTGGGAACTGTTTATGCATATAGGTGGTTCCGTGATAAACCTAGGGTAGGAGAGCCTGAGATAGCTCTCCAATGCATTGGGTAACGTGATAGAGGTAAACATGAATGTTTATCCTAAGATATTTAGGGAATATATTTTGATGGGTATTCCAAATGTAACTCCCAACGTAGCTGTGATAGCTACAATGTAAGTATGATATGGATGACACAAGTTAACTTTATGATTTAAGTTTTCTATGTGTTAATCATAAATCTTATGATTTTAGGAGGTATGTTATAGAGATTATGTTATGTATGTAATGAGGAACTAATGTTTTCATTATTTTTTTTATAACCCTTACTGAAATTTTTATGCTCATCCCAAGTTTTGAAATGTTTTTCATTGGACTTAAAGATCAATAGAGTCAAAGATGGGATCAAGGAAAATTCATGTTGTCTAAAACATGGAACTAGATATGACTCCTTTTTTTATGAGTTTTTTATTTTTAAAACTGAGTAGAAGTGTTTACTTTGTAATATTTTGAGATGTAATAGTTATGTCTTAATTCTCTAAAGCTCTAAACCTGAAAATATCCTCAATGTGAATTATTCATTTAATTCAAGATTATGTAATTTTATAAGGCCAGGTCCTTATACCTAAAAATTTTACTTAGATTCTTAGTTTTCTTATATTTTCATGCTATTATCGATGGTTTGTTAAAAACTTTTTACAGTTACTTAGCTCACTAACTAAGTTAACACGAAAAGCGGTTAAATTTATTTAAACAGAAGAATATGATATATTTTTTAGGAACTAAAAAGGAGATTGGTGAAATCTCTAGTTTTGGCCTTGCATTCCAGAAATGGGAATTTTTTCATCTATAATGATTCTTCTTTAAATGGACTTGTTTGTATTATGATGTATAATGATTAGGTATTTTCTTATGTTTCATGGAAACAGAAACCTCATGAGTTAAATTATCCCACATATGGTTTGGAATTAGCATGTGTGGATTCCTATTTAAAAAATTGGAGAAATCATTTATATGGAGCCAAATGTGATATATATAATAATCATAAAAGTTTGAAGTATATATTTACTCATTAGGAATTTAACATGAGGCAGAGAAGATGGTTGAAATGATAAAGGATTATGATTGCATGATCGATTACCATCATGGAAAAGAAATCAAAGTGGTGGATACCTTGAGTTGAAAACATCTTTCTATATAACCATGTTATGTTTAGAACATGATCCATTGGTTAAAGATTTGAATAATTTATTCTTTTAAGTTTTCAGTGTAGGAATTTCCTCTATTTGTTTAGGTTTTAGTATAATCATCCCTATCATACAGAACTAAGAAATCATAGAAGGGAGATAGTGAGTTACAAAAAAATGTATAATTGGTTAAAAATGGTAGGTTTCCATAATTTAACATTGATAAAGATAATGTTTTGTGATTTGGTAATATATTATGTGTGCCTCATGATTCGTATTTGAAGAAATAGTTATTAGGTGAATCTCATAGTTCTCCATTTTTAGTTCATCTTAGAAGTAATAATATGTACAGAGACCTTCGGGAGCATTACTGATGGGATAGAATAAAGAGATATATTGGTGACTTTACCATGAGTGTCACGAACCAACTCAGGTCGACCCTAAACCGGTCACCTGAGCCGGTCCGCGACATGGCCTGAGAGGCATTCCCGATCCTCCCAGACTGGCGACAAGTGCCAAAGAATCAACAGAGGTCGTGGGAATGATTTCGCCCAATATAAATAAATAAATCAGCAGAAATAATACAGAGAAATGCAGAATAAGTAAGCTGAACAAAATGACTAAATAGGAACAAAAGAAAAATAAAACTAACCAAACACGACGTCCGAACTAACTCTGTGCAACCTCGCGGGTCACTCTCTGACTCAATGATCAAGTGTCTCCCTAGGCGAGCACACTCAAGTTGTAGCATGCACAAACACTAAAAACAAAAAAGAGATATAGGCGTGAGTATTAAAACTCATTAGGCTAGCCCGATATCTATTCTCAAGTCACTACCTTTAAAATAAAAGAATCATCATTTCAAGTTTGAACTACAATTTATAAAAGTATATTTTTTCTAAATATTTTTTTTAAAGAAAAGTACGAACCATTGCCCTTAACCTTTTCCAAATTTTGGTTCATTTCATTAGTGTTGATGTCTTTTTACAAAGGGAAATTGATTTTTAAATTTTAAAATTTGTACAAAGAGGATTAAACACTTTCATTTGAAAACCATTTCTAGAAAACAATTCCCAACCAATTTATCACTTTCCAAGGAAAAAAATATACAAAAATGCACAAAAGTAAGTACACAAAAATGGAAATGTAGAAATACATACAAGTACCAAATCATCACTGCAAGTAACTGAAAATTCACATACATGGGTGAACCTAGGAGATCAAGAATAAACCAGAAGACAGCAATACATGAGATATCATCCTTGTTGACATGTCACACACGATGAGATCAAAGCACCCAATACGCTCGACCATCCTTTCTCAAGAAGGATGAGGGCAAATCCCATAGTAATAAACCCAATATATCCACCTACTATGTTCCACTGGTCAGTACCATAACCTACCAGTGCATCAATCATTTTAGAATATTCTCTCAATATGCCAGATTTCCATGTCTCAAGTATTTAGAAAATGGGGTGATCCAACTAATGTCAGCTGAGCATCTAATCACGTACATATATATATATATAATAATAGTGCACAACATGCATCACCCTGAGCCACTCCATGGGAAAACCTCTTGCCTTTAAACCATTCGAGCACTCGGGAGCTCTAAGCATGGGATCCCAAACAATTAGTCGCAACCAAGGATGGGGAGTTATCCTAGGAGGGTTTTCATCAAAATAATTACATCATTTTCCATAAAGTGCTAAACAGGAATTAAACACCTTTCACAATCACCACTTTAAAAAAAGTAAGACTTCTTTATAAGACCAAAACCAGTTTGAAACCATTTAAGGAGCCCCAAAACACTACTTCACAGGATGTCAATATTTTTATAAAACCAAAATAAAACATTTTATTTTTCGAAATAAACCATAAGATCCAACCGATCAATTTCTCAAGAGAACCAAAATAATTTTTCACACTTCAGAATAAATCATTTATCATTAAACTAGAACTACATTTGATATTATGTAAATTATGTTTAAAATCCAAATGGGCGTTCTTTCACTATTGTGCGTCCATTCATCAAGAAAATATTTTCAATGTCGTGTATAAAATAAATAGCACGTTTTTACATCGAGTAGTTATTTAAAAATTAATTATCTAATATTATTTCACATTTATTAAAATTAATGAAATATTTAATTGAAAAATTAGCGTGCACAAACATAACAAAACCACACCATTTCCACACCACAAAAATTGAATTATAAATTTTCATAATAAATTAATTAATTCTATGTTGCGCAATAATATTTAGCACACACACATATATATAGGGCGCAAACAGCAGGAAGTAATGTAACTTAAATTTCAAAAGTAGTGAAATGGGATCCTACCTTGAATACCGAAGTGCGACAATGACGCAAACTCAGAACCGGTGCGAGATCTTGTTAGCACCTCAACCACATGCTATAGAACCTAAAACCAACCCAACACAACCAAAAATAACACTTATTAATGAAGACCCCTAGCAATCAGGGAGACAAAACAAGAGTAAAAATAGAAATGGAAATGGGGTATACCGGAGGGGAGTGTCGGCTAAAGGAGGATCATGCGGCTGCTAGCCGGAGTCGCTGCAAGGGGAGAAACATGAGAGGGAGCGGTTGGGAGGTAGTGACCGGGTAGCGATGTTGCGCGCTAGATACGCGCTGATAAGGGGGGGCGTGGTAGCGCAACAGGAGAAACTGAAAGGTGTTGCATGAGGGAGGAGGGGGCACGTCTGGGGGGGATACGGCTGGTCGGAAAAAGAGTCACTCATAGGGGTGTTGGTCGGGGGAGGACCTTGCGGCTGGAGGCAGGCCGCGCTGCTGTTGCTTCTGTGTCACGCCGAGTCGAGGGGGCACGCACCGGGTAGTAGGGGAACCGGGGTTCGGCACTGGCTGGGTGTGGTCGGCGAAGGGTTTCCGGAGTGGGTGCGGCTGGGTGGAATGCGCAGGGTAGGACCACCGGAGTTGTACAGCGCATAGGGAAGGGGTGCACACAGAAATCTGAAGGCCAAGGTGGGTTTGCTTCTTAGAGAATGAGGTGGGGTGTGGTCGGCTGGGAGTTTTGGAAAGCCGAGGGGGGTGGCCGGAAGGCCGGCAGCGTGCTGTGGCATGCGACAGGGAGGCGTCCGGGGGACCTTGCGCAGAGGGGGTGTGCGCTGGCCGCGTGTTGAGTAGAGGGGTGAGGGTGGGTCAGTTCTATCGTGCGAGATGCTGCAAAGGGGAGAAGGAGAGAAGGGAGGCCGAGCAGACTGGCTGGGTGCAGTGGCAGACAGAGAGAGAGCTGGCGGGATGCTGTGCGGGCTGCTGCAAAGGGGAGGAGAGGAGGGAGGACAAGCGGGCTGGCTGGGTGCAACGGCGGACAGAGAGGGAGTCGACAGGCTGTTGTGCGAGGGCTAGGAGAGGGCGTTGGGGTGTGTCGTTGAGCAGGATGAGGCACACCGGACTGCTGACCTGAAGGAGGGCCACATGAAGGGGGTGAGGAGGGCCGATGGCAGGATGCTTCAAAGGGGAAGGGGAGAGAAGGCGGTCACATAGAGAAGATAGGTGGGGGGAGAGGTAGAGTCTAAAACCCTAAAAAAAGGTAAAGTATGTCTAAAAAAACTAATTAAAATTAATAATAATAATAATAATATAAATATAAATAATAATATTAATAATAATAATAATAATAATAAAAGGAACAATAATAATAAGAGTAATAAGAGTAATAAGAATAATAATATCATGATCATAAAATTAAAAATAATAAAAGTATTTATTTCATTTTAATGATAATAAAATATTTAGAAACAATATAAATATTAAATGACAACAATTGAGGTGTGTTTTAAATATAAAAACTTTCTATTTCAATTTTTCGAAGACAACAGGACGCGCAGTTGTCGGGTCAAGGTCTTGCGGCTTCCAGATTCCTGCTCTGCTTGTGCGCTCGATGACGTCGACACCAAAGAACGTACTTTTTAACATAACTAAAAGAAACAAATCATTCGGGACACACCTGAACCCCAGAAAAAAATTTATTTAAGGTATAAAATAATTAAATAAATCTATACACATGGGTCGGGGTGTGAAAATTCTCCCCACCATAACGTTTTCCGCCCCCAGAAAGCCACGACACTATCCAGTCGATCAATCAACACCTAAGGATTCCACATAAACACGAGCCAACCTCTTATCTCAAGGACATTCCATTGACCACCAATAAGACTCAACCTCATTGTCTGAAACATATCACCAGCAGAGGGGAGGCCTAACCGGACTCCCCACCGTAAGAATTCAACTAGCATCTAATAACAATTTGAGAGAAAATCCAAAGAGACGTTGGGTCTCCCCACCATATTGGACCAACCTTTACACGGCCAAGTAGAAAGACAACTTAAGCCTGAACCATGCCTTACTCAAGCTAAAAGGAGCACAGAAATAACATTTAAACCACTCACTCCCATCCGAAAAGGGTAAGAGATAGACCGAAAACACCGTACAAACCAAAAACTCTAACCCCAAGGGCAGGGATGGAGGTCCCAACGATTGGATCATTGAAACCTTGACGTACGACTACTCCTGACCCATCACTTCTGGATGGACACAAACAAAAGTCGAAACAGATTCACATGGGTGGCCCACTCAAGGTCGTTGATCAACAACTTGCATCCCAAAGTCACAATTACCGACATTGCATGAGGGATAAGTCCATCATGTAGTTTGCGACAAGACAAAGATTGAAACGACAGAGAAACCAGAGCAGCAACACTAAAACTGTCTCACCACACAGTAGAGGCACAACCTTAACCAGACCCCTAAAAATTCCCTGAGTTTCCTGACTACGCCCCAGCTTCACTCCGAGGCCTTTTGGATGGAGATATGATGGATGAAGTGTCTCCTGCCTCGCAGTCATGTTATTATGATCCCAATAAGAAACATACATATTTTTATTTGACAAAATGAAGGACAAAATTTTAAAATAAAAATCATACTGGCATTGAAAACCATTGTTTATCAAAGACCCACAACATCCCATACATTCCATAACCCAAAACACCATCAGTACAACTGCAATGATAAAAGATCCCTTACACTGAAATAAAACTTACACCAAAAACTTTGAACAAAACCCCAACAGCACATCACTTCTGAGAACATCCTCCGTGATGCTTTCTAGCAACGCCCTGACAGAATTTCCACAAGTGACCCGAGCATCCATAGGCCTGGTAGGGCTTCGGAGCACTTGTACATGATGGCTATTTATAACCCATCTTTCCACACTGATAACAAACAAGGTTCTCTCGCTCTGAATAGGTTGATGAAAGATCCCAAGGCCTTTTGATTCCACGACCTACTCCATCCACTTTTAATTTCTTACGCATCTCCTTGTTGGACGTCTCCCCACTACACCTAAGAATTGAAGGAGGGAGGACCACTTCGATCACTCCCACCATCATGGATTTGATATGAAAATCTTGTCTCACCACATCAGCAAATGAAGTTAGGTTGGATGCTGACACCTTCGATTATAGATCAAGGCAGATACCCACCTCGAAGCATCGAGCCTTCATGGAGTCATTTATGGCATACCCTGAATCATAAGGTACTAGCTCTACAAATCATTGGAAATATTCTAACATGGATCTGTTTCCATTCTACGAACAACACATCTCAATCCTCTTTCTCACCCTTTCTTCTTCAGAGAAATACTGAAGAATGAACAAAGCCTTTAAAAACTCCCAAGTAAGCTCTTGACAAGGCTTGTTCTGAGACACTGACTTCCACCACATCCACGATGAACCCTCAAGTATGAAGGTTTAAAACTTGACCTTCAATGAATCAGGAAACTCAATGAGGTTAAAGTCCCTTTCAATCTTCTGCATCTACTCCTCCACTACGGAAGGGTCTTCTTGACCATAAAAGAGAGGTGGATCTATCTTCCAAAACTCAAACATAAAATCCTAAGGTTGATCAATCATACTACAATCACCCATCGAAGCTTCAAGGGGATAACCGCTGGACAAGAAAAGTCAACAACCCAATCAAGACCAACTTAATGAGTGAGTAAAAACCTCAAAATCAAACATTGCGTAGGTGACAAGCTCGAAACACAAAGAAGACAAGTTATCATAACATAAAAACTTTTCTCTTTGAAAACATCTTTAATTTAAAACAAGATTGGTGGGTTAAACTCTCGTCATTGGTATTACTTAGAGTCTCACTCACAAGCATGTATCTGTACCACCCCGGGAATCTATCTGTTATACCAGACATCCGCTCATAATCCAACATACCACTATGCATGTGAGCACCCCAAGGAACACCAAGTCCAAAACAAAGAAACTTCATTTTCCAAAAACAAATCATTCATACCACTTCTTTTAAAACAATTCACAAATTAAACATGTCATTTAAAACAACCATTTTTTTTTCAAACCCCCTTTTTTTCAAATTCAAACCACTCTCAAAAGTCAAAGGAGACCCAAAACATCTCAAACAGGGAACTATTGTCAGTGGGCGACTTGACCATATGGTTGGAGGCCATATGTCAATCATGTAACTGACACGGAGAATATTTTTGGACCATGCCCCTAGCTCCACATGGCTTGACAGGCCATGCAGCTTAGGACTATTAGCCCAACTCCCTTTAAAAACAAAAGAAACTAATTAAATCGGACTTCTCGTGGAAACCTGAGGGTCAGCACAAGAAAGAGTTCACGACACTCCTCCCGTACCTACCCCACAAGTCCCGAAAATCCTACTCCATCTACCTTGACATCACAAATAACAAAGGGCACTCTTAAAGGCAAGGTCTTCTAAGAGCTGAACTCCTCTGATACCATTGTGTCACGAACCAACCTGGGTCAAACCTGAACCGGTCACCTGAGCCGGTCCCCGACATGGCCCGAGAGGTGTCCCCGATCCTCCTGGGCTAGCGACAAGCGCCAGGGCATCAACAGAGGTTGTGGGAATGATTTCTCCCAATATAAATAAATAAAGCAGTAGAAATAATATAGAGCAACATAGAATAAGTAAGACAAACAAAACTACTAAATAGGAACAAAAGAAAAATAAAACTAACCAAACAAGACATCTAAACTAACTTTGTGCGACCTTGTGGTTCACTCTCCGACTCAACGATCAAGCGTCTCCCTAGGTGAGCGCACTCAAGTGGTATCCTACACAAACACTAAAATCAGAAAATAACTATAGGGGTGATTATTAAAACTAAGTAAACTAGCCTGATATCTATTCCTAATGAACTACCTTTAAAATAAAAGAAACACCATTTCAAGTTTAAACTACAATTTTTAAAAGTATGTTTTTTCTAAGTATTTCTCTTATAAGAAAAGTACGAACCATTTCCCTTAACCTTTTCCAAATTTGGGTTCATTTCATTAGTGTTAATTTATTTTTACAAAGGGAAAGTGATGTTTACATTTTTAAATTTGTACAAAGAGGATTAAACACTTTCATTTGAAAACCATTTCTAGAAAACAAGTTAAAACAAATTTATCACTTTCCAAGGAAAATAATATAAAAAAATGCACAAAAGTAAGTCCACAAAAAGGGAATTGTAGAAATACATAAAAGTACCAAATCATCACCACACGTAACTGAAAAGTCATAGACATGGGTGAACCTAGGAGATCAAGAATAAACCAGAAGACACCAATACATGAGATATCATCCTCATTGACATGTCACACATGATGAGATCAAAGCGCCCAATACGCTCGACCATCCTTTCTTAGGCAGGCCGAGGGAAAATACCATAGTAATAAACCCAATATATCCACATAATATGGGCCACTAGTCAGTATCATAACCTACCAGTGTATAAATCATTCATAGAATATTCTCTCAATATGCCAGATTCCCATGTCTCAAGTATTTAGAAAAGGGGGTGAGCCAACCGATTCCAGCCGAGCATCCAATCACATACATATATATAATAATAATAATAATAGTGCACAACAGGCATCACCCCGAGCCACTCCATGGGACAACCTCTTGACTTTAAACCATTCAAGCACTCAGGATCCTCTAAGCGTGGGCTCCCAAAAAATCAGTCGCAACCAAGGTAGGAGAGTTATCCTAGGAGGGTTTTCATCAAAACAATTACATCATTTTCCATAAAGTGTTAAACGGGCATTAAACACCTTTCACAATCACCACTTTAAAAAAATTACAACTTATTTATAAGACCAAAACCATTTTAAAACCATTTAAGGATCCCCAAAACACTACTTCACGGGCTGCCAATATTTTTATAAAACCAAACCAAAACATTTTATTTTTTCAAATAAACTGTAAGAGCCAACCAGGAAATTTCTCAAGAGAACAAAAATACTTTTTCATGCTTTAGAAGAAATAATTTATCATTAAACTAGAACTACATTTGATATTCTATAAATTATGTTTAAAATCCAAACGGGCGTTCTTTCATTATTGTGTGTCCGTTCATCAAGAAAATATTTCAAGTGTCATGTATAAAATAAAAAAAACTTTTTTACATTGATTAATTATTTAAAAATTAATTATCTAATACTATTTCACATTTATTAAAATTAATGAAATATTTAATTGAAAAAATAGTGTGCATAAACATAACAAAATGACACCATTTTCACACCACAAGAATTGAATTATAAATTTTCATAATAAATTAATTAATTCTAAGTTTCATAATAATATTTATCACACACATATATATAGGGTGAAAACAACAGGAAGTAATGTAACTTAAATTTTAAAAGTAGTGCAATGGGAACCTACCTCAAATCCCGAAGCACGATGAGGAAGCAAACTCAGAATCGGTGCGAGATCTCATTCGCACCTCAACCACATTCCATAAAAGCTAAAACCAACCCAACAAGACCAAAAAAACGTATTAATAAAGACCCCTAGTAAGAAGGGAGACAAAACAAGAGTAAAAATAGAAATAGAAATGGGGTATACCGGTGGAAGGGGAGCGCTGGCCGAAGGAGGACCACGCAGCTGCTATCCAGAGTCGCTGCAATGGGAGAAACAGAAGGGGGAGCGGCTGGGAGGTAGCGACTAGGCAGCGAGATTGTGCGCTGTCTACGCCCTTATAAGGGGTGACGAGGTAGCACACAGAGAGAAACCTAAAGGTGTTGTGCGAGGGAGGAGGGGACATGTTCGGGGGGGGTCTGAGGATGGTCGGAAAATAGTCGCCGGTAGGGGCATTGGTCGGGGGAGGATCGTGCGGCCAGAGGTAGGTCGCGATGTTGCTGCTTCTGTGTCGTTCCGAGCTGAGGGGGTGTGCACTGGGTATTAGGGGAACCGGGGTTCGGTGCTGGCTAGGTGAGGCCGATGAAGGTTTGTTGAAGTGGGTGCTGCTGGGTGGAACGCACAGGGCAGGACCGCCGGAGTTCCATAGTGAACAGGGAATGGGTGCGCACAGAAAGATGAAGGCTAGGGGTTGTGCGCCTCTTGGAGCAGGAGGAGGGGTGTGGTCGGATGGTAGTTGCGGAAAGCTGAGGGGGCTAGCTTGAAGGCCGGCGGCGTGGCGCAGCGTGCGACGGGGAGCCTTCCAGGGGACTTTGTGCAGAGGGGGTGTGCGCTGGCCACGTGTTGAGTAGAGGGGTGGGGGCGGGTCAGTTCTGTTGTGCGATATGCTACAAAGGGGAGGAGGAGAGGAGGGAGGCCGAGTGGGTTGGCTGGGTGCAGTGGAAAACAGAGAGGGAGCTGGTGGGCGGCTATGCGGGCTACTGCAAAGGGGAGGAGAGGAGGGAGGTCGAGTGGGATGGCTGGGTGCAGCCGCAGATAGAGAGGGAGCCGGAGGGCAGCTGTGCAGGGTCAAGGAGAGGGTCTGGGTGTGTCTCTGAGCAGGACGAGGTGCGCCAGACTGCTGTGATGAAGGAAGGTCGCATGGAGGGGGTGAGTAGGGCCGACAGTGGGATGCTTCAAAGGGGAAGAGGGGAGGAGGCGGCCGCGTAGAGAAGATAGGGGGAGATAGGGAGAGTCTGAAACTCTAAAAAAAGGTAAATACCATCTAAAAAAATAATTAAAATTGATAATAATAATAATAATAATAAAAGGAACAATAATAGTAATAGTAATAAGAGTAATAAGAATAATAATATCATGATCGTAAAATTCAAAATAATAAAATTATTTATTTCATTTTAATGCTAATAAAATCTTTAGAAACAATAAAAATATTAAATTACAACAATCGAGGTGCATTTTAAATATAAAAACCTTCTATTTTAATTTTTTGAAGACATGGGGACGTGCAGTTTTCAGGACCAGGTCGTGCGGATTTCAAATTCCCACTTCACCCGTGCGCCCGATGACGTCGACACCAATGAATCAATTTTTAACATAACTCAAAGAAACAAATCATTCGGGAATCACCTGAACCCCAGAAAAAAAATTATTTAAGGCAGAAAATAATTAAATAAATCTATACACACGAGTCGGAGTGTGACTGTGAGATATTTGAATTTTCAATAAGTAAAATCAGAATGAAAATTACCTATGGGGATGCTTTATCATTTTCCAGTGGAAGAGTGAAAATGGAAAAACATATCCATGGATTTTGTAGTGGGATTACCAAAAACATCTTGAGGTAACAATCTGATTTGGTTTATTATTGATCAACTCACTAAATGTTCAATTTTTCTTCCTATTCTGGATACTATGTCTTTAGATATTTTTTTAATGTACCTCAAAGATATAGTTGTGTTACATAGATTTCCTCTCTCTATTGTAATTGATCATGATCCTAGGTTCACTTCTAACGTTTTTAAGGGCCTTCAGAAGTCATTGGGAAATAAATTAAATTTCACCACTGCTTTTGATGCATAATTCTATGGACATTTAGAGTGAATAATTCAGACATTACAGGATATGATTTGATCTTGTTCAATTGACTACCAGGGAAGTTGGGATCAACATCTTTCTTTTGTTGAGTTTTCTTATAATAACAGTTTTCATTCCAATATTAAGATAGATCATTCTGAAAAATTATATAGAAATCGGTGTCAAACTCCAACATTTTGGGATGAAGTAGGTGAAATAAATTTGATGGGACCAAAATTGGTAGAAGAAATGGTAGAGAAAGTTCATATGATTTAGTGACACTTAAGTACAACATAGAGTGGGTAGAAAAGTTATGTGGATAACCGACGGAAGGATCTTTCTTTTGAGGTAGGTGATCATGTATTTCTCAATTTTTATTCATGGAAAAGTGTAATTTGTTTTAGTAAGAAGTGTAAGGTGAGTCCAAGGTTCATTGGACCCTATGAAAACCTATATAAATTTGGATTAGTTTCCTACCGAGTGTATTTTCCTCTGAGTTTTTCTCAGGTACACAATGTTTTTCAAGTTTTGATATTAAGAAATTTTGTGCTAGATTCAACTCATTTTTTGATCCTTGGAGTTTTTTAGTTGGAAGATAACATTTCATATGAGGAAAAACCTATTCATATTCTTGACCATACAAAGAAAGTATTGCAGAATAATGTAATTCACCGAGTTATAGTTTTTTGGATAAACCACATGCTTGAAGAAGAAACATAGGAATCTGAAAATGCTATAAGGGAAAGGTGTCCTCACTTGTTTAATAAGTGAATAAATATTGTGAGGAAAAAATTTCCAAAAGGGGGGGAGAATATAAAAACCTAGGTACTTATAGAATAGTTTGTTTTTATTATGAAATTAAATATTTAAATTCATTATAAATGTATGATGAAATAAGTGGTATTTATAGAAAATAATGAATCCATACTAATAGAATAGTAACCTGATCATTGGAATAGTAATGTGACCGTTAGGAATAGTATTATGGTCATTAGAATAGTAAACTCACCTGTGAAAGTGTAAATAAAATTTATATATCTTATAAATGAAAATATGATATATTTATATCATGGTATAAGTAAATAAATGTTTTAAAAATGAGTATTGGTATTTTTATAAAATGTAAATGCTTATTTACAATTCTATAATTAATATAATGATTTAAAATAAAATTTATTTTCATAAAATAGATTTAAAAATTAATATTTTTTTTATTTCAGTTATAACATAATTTTATGAGTTCTTATTTAATTTTGTAAAGTGTCATAAAATTAGTTATAATATTAAAATCGGTATTTTTTTAATAAATGATTATTTTAATTAAAAATTAAATTTATCATATTTAAAAAATTATTTTCAAAAAATGGAGACTATTTTTTAATTATAAATTTCTAAAAATGTTTAAGGTAAATTTTTGATATTTTTCTAAAATAGTTGAGTTTTTGGTGAATAGTGAAATATGATAATTTATTGTATCATTAAATAAATGAATTATTGAGTCATGGATGATATATTTATATGGTAAAAACCCATTATTTCAAAATAAAATTCACTATCTACTATATTTAGTCATATTAATCAACACTGTTGATAATCTTGATCCAAAATAATAAACAGATGAATAAAATAATCAAAATTACCCCTCTCATCTCCCTATAAATACCACCTCTCACCACACCTTCTCATCACACCTCCAAATCCTTTTATCTTCCCTAAATTCTACTCAACACACTTCCTAAGACTCTTTCCCATATACAAGACCATCTAGTCTCTCCAAAAATACTAAAACCAAGTTCCTTAAGGAGGTTCTCAATGATACAATATTCGGGGGGTAAAATCCTCCATTCTTTCTCTTTTAAATTATTTCTTTCTTTATTTCTTTCTACCTTATCCTAAACTGACCTATAGAAATTGAAATTATAACTCCATTTTCATATATATACTGTAATTTTATTATTTTAATGGAATATCCATCATCACCTTCTTATCTTCTCCTCTTATTCTAAAACAAAAAATAAAACATCATCTCTGACGTGTCGATTCACCTCCATCATGGATGACGAGTTTTCATTTTCCTTTACTTCCTTCATGATTGGTAATAAAACCATTATTATGTTTAAATAAGATTTTAATATGTATATTATAATTTTTTTAAAGTTTTTAAACTAATTTATTGACAAAATATTAAATAAAATGAAACTAGTTTGTGATCGTCGGAAAAAACTGCCAAAAACCAACCAAACATTTATCATTAATATTTTATCTAATGAATCATCCTCATATCAGAAAAAAAAAATTATATATGGTATCATTTAAAATTATGGAAACATATTAATAGCATTTCTTTCAACTTCTGTATTTTTTATTCCATTTTAAATTTAACTCCCATAATTATACTCTAGGTAACTAACCATAAATCCATGAAACGAATGCTCCTGAAACGATGATTCTGATATTTATAACTCATCAAAATGGCCATAAATAAACTTAATAAAATTCTAATAAATAAAATATATTTTTTAAAAGTTATTAATTAAGAAATTAATTAATCTAATTTGATTATTCAAGACATTATTTACAAGTGCATAATACTTTCGGACATAACGTAATGGAATTATTAACCCAATTTACATTATTTCGGTTAACATTCTACTTCATTGATTATGTGGTGATAAGATTATTTGTGAAATTAATTTTGATTATATTATATTGAATTATTTTTATTTAAATTTTATAAACATGTTCCACTCATTTTTTTAATTTACACTTCAATGATATAGTATTTGTAAGGGACTTTCTTATTATAAAATCTTCTTTTCAAGTTACAACTCTTTATATTAAATAAATGTTTGTTTTACTTATATAGTATAAGAGTAATTTGCCTCTTTCATGACTCCTTTTTTATTTTATTTTTATTTTATAGTTTTACAAGTTTATTTTCAAAAAAATCATTTATAAGTGTGAGACTTCTTAAAAATGAAAGGTGATTTAAAAATGGAAAATTTATTTTAATCAAGAATGTATCTTTTATTCAGAATTTTTTTGTTATGATCATGTTATATTTCTTGGTAATTTTTATGATATTGGTTGGTTTTGTTATAAAACTAAGGAGTGTGATCCAATTACATCTCTCTAATACATTGGGTAAAGGGATGAAGTTAACCAGTTAGGATTCTCTTAAGATATTTTTAGAAAATACTACGATGGTTAATCCAAGAATAACCATGATAGTTAAACCTTTTATAGATAAGATATATACATTATATGTAAGTGTGATGTTAAAATGATGCCATAAGTTAAATTTTATGATTTATGTACTCTTTCTATGGTTTTAAAAGAAAATTATGATTTCATAAGGTAAGATAAAGAGCTTGTGTTTTATTTTTAAAAGTTATAACTTTGTGAAAATATTTTCATTCATGGACTAATAGTTTCTTTCTTCCTTTTTATGTCCCTTACTGAGACTATTGTGCTCATAAAATGTTTTAAAATGTTTTTCAATGGGTCATTGGATGGGTAATGGAATAGAATAATTTATGTTTAATGTTGTGAAGTTTTGTTATGTAAAGAAATCATGTTTTGTTTAAAAAGTTTCATATTGGGAAAAATGGATATTGAGTAGAAGTGTCTAATTTGTAATTATATGAGTTTCTATGTATAATTTATGGCCTATTTCTACTAAACTCTAAACCTAAAAGATCTTTGGGAATGCATGAAAGTGGATTATAGTTGAATTAACAAGATTATATAATGTTTAATGTTGGTTCCTTACATAGATAGTTTTAGTAAATGAGTCAAACCGTGTGAATGGTCCAAAAAGAATGATCGACTTGATCCTTATAGAAGTAAAGAAAAGATAAATTGAACTATTTTTAGGATCTATAATTATATACCACATATTAGACTTCTAATTGGTAATCCCCAATCATATTGTGCCAAAAAAATATTGGTTTCCACATTGTGAAAATTGAAAATAATGTTTTAATGCATATAAAGATTTAGAATAGCTAAAAGTACAACATTAACATTATAAAATTCATACATGTTACTAAAAATAATAATCAACCATCCATTTTGTAGATAATATTATATAAAGGCTATATGTGATGGAACAATAATGCTTCCTTGATGGACTCCCTAGTAATTTTCTTGTCCCTGTAGCATAGGAAGACCAGGAAACAACAAAATTAACCCATACCTTTGGTATGTTTTCATATGGAATATTTCATTTTAGGTTATAAAATTTCCTAGGTACATTCCAACACTAATTTGTAATAATATTTATAAATATAATTTAAAGATTCATGGAGGTATTTATTGATTACTTTTCTATGTATATAAAATTATTTTAAATATATTACAAAATTATAAAAAGAGTTTAATGAAATGTATTGAGAAAAAAATTGTTTCATACATTAAAAAATATCCTTTCATGGTGGGGAAATTAAATGTGTTAGGTTTTATCATTTCTATGTAATAAATTATAGTAGAAAATAAAAAAATTTATATCATTTCTAAACTTCCTTTTCCTACCATTGCGAAACATATTGTATCGTTTTTAGGACATGATATATTTTATAGAGGATTTATTGAAGTTTTTTCCAAAAATTCTATTTCCATTGAATAACATAATCAAAAACGAAATATAATTTTCATTTTATTATATAGGTTGGAAATACCTTAATAGACTCAAGGAAAGAGTGACCATAAATCTTATAATCTATCCTCTAATTTGAGAAGATCCTTTTGTTGTACTATGTGGTTCCTCTAACTATAACGTGGGAGAAGTGATATCCCATAAAATCAATGGACACCCCCATGTCATAAATTAATCTTCAAAGACCTTGTTTATATCCAAAATAAACAACAAAAAAATAGGAAAATGGTTTTGGACGTTGTTTTAAATTTAAGAAAAAATCAAACATATTTATTAGTAAGAAAAGAATTAATTTATTTTGATCATGTAAAACTCATATATTTGATTAAGATAACTTATTAAAACCCAATATTGAAAATATGGATTGTTAGAACATAGTTTTATACCACAAAAACAAATTTCACCATACTATTGAGGAAGAAACAACCACAAAAACATTATTGAAATATTCCCTCCTTGGTGAGAAGCTGTATGAAGTCACTCAAGTGACCTGTTATGCAGACATGGTGAATTTTTTGGTAAAATAAAATATAAACCCTATTTATTTCAGGGAATAAAACTCTTAAGATAAAATATAAATATAAATATTATGTTTTTAAGGATCATTATTTTTGTAAAATTGAAAGTGATCAAGTAATTATTTGATGTTTACCTGGGGATAAAATCAATTTTGTGATTATATTCTATAATACATTTACTTGTGGGGGAAATTTTTTCCAAAATGAATGGGTATAAAAGTTTTAAAAACTAGTCTATTTTTTGGAATAATTAAGAATTATTATTATATTTTCATAAATAATGTAAAATATATAAATTTAATGGAGGAATTTATAAATGGTAGGAAATTCCAAAAACCACCATTGATTTTTTTTTAATTATTTGATGCATGATGTGTAGATTTCATAGGTCTATTTCTATATTATTTTATATTTTCCTATATCCATCTTATATAATACTATATTTATAACAGTATTTAATCATAAGAAACCCAAATATATGATGAAAGAGTTTTTATTTAGTTTTTAAGATTAAACATTATTCTATAGTTTTAGAGTGCCATAAATACTAATAAATGTTCATGGATCGCATTTTTTGTATTAAGAACATGGATTCCCTCATGGAGAAATAGGAATAACATCATAATACCTCAACTACCTACCATCAATATACAAATGGCCTTGTTGAATTATCCAGTAAATATATAAAGAGAATTTTATAAAAAATAATGTTCCCCACCGAAAGGATTGGAGAAACAAGCTAGAGGAAGAACTATATAAATAACTGGGTTTTTTTACAAGGTAAGGATCTTTTTATTTTTTGTTTAAATTAATTTTTATGGCCTTATATAAATTCTTATCGTGATCATGGGTGTTTTGGAGGTGTTCAGGGCTTGTTCGGAGGTCAGAACCAAGTTTTAGGCTTGAAATGGCCTGGCGCACGGTTTGTGCATGACCTACACACAGTTAGGACAAACCGTGTGGGTGGTCTAAAATTGAAAGTTTTTTGTATTGATCAGTTATTCGCGGTTACCACAAAGTTAGTAAAACTATGCAGGGTAAGCGTGTGAAGCACCCCTCTTAGGTAGAGAGGTATGCACGGTTTTTTCATAGTTTGGGAAACCGTGTAGGTAAACCGCGTGGCCCGTGCTATGTGTTTTTTTAATTTAAATTAAAATTTATTTTCTTTTTAAACCCATTTTGTGGTTTTCTCCTCCCATGAACAGAACACCCTCTATATATCTCCCCTCTAGCGCCTAAGATAGGCTTTTAGCCTAATCTTTCATCCGACTTCCATTTTGATCGTTGATGATCTCTATGGATCTACAACGGTAATTCCTCTATTCCTTTTTTGTAGTTCTTCATTATTCAGAATAACTATTATCCTATTTCGATTTAGGATCGTATGCCCTAATATTATGTTCTTTTTCTATTCTTTAGATTTCTTCCAAACCAGGACGAATCAGTACATGATACTAGATGAGTTGTCTACTACAAAGGTGAGGTAGGTGGTCTATAATTTCTTTCGGATTTTCCTGGTGTTTTTTCGGCGTTCGACTGATATTCATTTCATAGAACTTTCTGAAGATGTCTTATTTTTGAGAAATTAGCTTTTAGTAGTTGCAGTTTTACCTAGTGTGGTTGACCATATGTTCCGTTTAGGTGGGTTGCCACTCATTGCTCGTTTCGAGGTCACCTGAGGGGTGTTCCATAATTGAATAGATTTTTTATTCATGTTTAAACCACCCAAGGGGTTTGTGAATCTGCTTGCCTAGTTAGAGGAATCCCTTAAATTTCTTGATATCTTGAGTATCTAGTTTAGGATATGTACTGAATCCTTGATTTTTGAATATCAAGTTATGCCTCTTCTATTTTGATAGCTTGGCATAAATGAAATGTGTTTATATGGGTGATTATACCTATATGTAAATGGATAATGGCATGTTGAATGGATTATATGGGAGGATATTCCCATATTCTTGGTAAATGATAAATGTTTTTCATGAGTGGGTATACTCATAGATTGTACTTTTTGATGTGAGTGGGTATACTCACATAGTTATGATTGATTAAATTGAATGCTCGAATGAATGGTTTGATAGATGTCGTGGACTACTCTCCATGGATCTGGAATGTGGTAGTGGATTCCTTGGGTTGACTCTTCCCCTTGGGTCTTGATTATGTGGGATTCCTCGGGCCTTACTACCCCATAGGATCTGGTTTGCTTGGGCTCATGTAGGACTTACTATTGACTTACTCCTAGGTCCCCAACCATTGCCTAACCAAGTTTCCATTAGGGATGCTTATGGGACTCGATGGGATGCCTTGAACATGCTCCTTGGATCTGGACCTCTATAGTCTAGATATTATTACTTGGATGCCTAGGTCTTCTGACCCCTTCGATCCAGCCCTTGCGGTCTACACTTCACTATACGGTGTGGTCATGGGATGCTACTCTCACTATACGGTGTGGTTGTGGATTAATGACTTCACTATACAGTGTGGTTGTGTATTACCTGATACAGATGGGTTTACAGTGTGGCAATGTGACTTGTTTATTAATTATTTATAGTTTCCTTATTAGGAGCTGACTCTTTTTTGCAGGTAGCCTTGAGGTCTATTCAGTTTTACTTTACAATAGAATTATTCCACAGGTATATGCACTTACTTACCAGTTGTTTACACTTTATAACACCTTTTTATAATTTCTATTATAATAGTATAGACATTGTTATTTTCCTACTGTGATGTTTATCTCACACCCTATTTGGTCCTCTTCAAGGAACCAAACAGGTTATATGGTTGTAGGTGATGATAGGGGAAAGCACTCTCGTACAGGTTGTTGATTGTGGCTTTGGAGTAGGGGAGAATATGACCAAGATGAGTCTTGTGATGCTGGGGTACCTTTTTGGTTTTTTTTATTTTGGGGAAACTTTTATTGTATTTCCATGTACTGTTCTGGATACTTTCTAGATATTTATGCCATCTATATCATTTTTTATATGAGACACTTCTGGTTATTGATAAACATTTCTATCTTATCTTACTTTCAGTTTCCTGCTATTTATTTTGCTTATGCTATTGTACATATATTTGACTTCCACTGCGATACTCTAGTAATGAGGGCATAGTCTCCCCACTAACTCACCAAGGCCCTCACTGCTTGTCAGCAGCCTCTGGTATTTGGCGAGATGTTCTTAAGGCCTTGTGACCAACCGAGATCGAGGCATCGTTTCGGGTGGCATCTGGGTTTGGGATGTTACACACTATGGGTCTATTGAGTTTCATTAAAAATCCCAAGGTATGAACCCTTAAAAAAATTCATACAAAAGACTACTACATAATTGTTTATTTTCATCATAGTGTCTAACATGAATTGAAAAAAAAGTAAACATATAATTTATAAAGTATGGAGAAAAAATAATACTCTAACTGATTGATCTATATAATATGATAATGTAATATTGAAAAAACACTATATTGTTCAATGAATATATATATATATATCCATGATGTATTCATTCAAAAAAGTTATTTTTATATTGGTGACAAAGTGATATTGTTCTATTCCAAGGAGAAACTAAGGATTTGTAAGCATTGTTGAAAATGCACTAGTCCCTCTATAGTGAAAAATAATTTTCCTTTTTTTTAGTTGAGATCAATGGAGAAAAATTTCAGTAACCATTTAAATTGACTAGGAATTTTTTGATGCACTTTCAAAAATATTTTTAGAAGGTTCAAATAGAGAAGTCTAAACTCCACCCCCACTAAATATAAATAATGAATTATTAGGTTTTATCCTTCCTTACCATTAGTCTAGACACTCAAATTTAGTTTTTACTAATTTCTTGATAATTATATGAGGAATGAATTAGATTTAGAATACTTAATAAGTGTGTTTGAGGGTATTAAAACAAATTTAAGAATAGTTTAAGATCTATTTTTAGAATATTTTTGATAAATTTGGCATGTTGATTGCAATTTTTTATTATATTTATTATATTTTTTGATAGGAAATTAAGTTTAAAATCTATAATTCTTAGTTAGTAATACCATTATAGCTTTAGGTATATTATTTATTTTAAAAATATTGAATTTACATGAATTCAAAGTGATCAATTAAATTTTTTTGATGGAAAATTTAGTATTAGGAATATGTAAATTACCATAATAGTAATGATTTAAGTGTAATCAAAATTATAACCTAAGGAAATTGGAAATTTTAACATAATAATAGGTAACTTTTCATTTGTTAGAAACAATATGTCAGGGATCTAACTCAAAAAACATTCATATAAGTTCATTGAAAATAGAGTAAAATTGGAATTTATAATTCCATATAATATTTTGAGAATATTAATCCTTAGTCGTGTGAGTAATAGAAGCCATTATAAAATGAATAAGTAATTTCCACAATACTTTTATGATAAAAATTAGATATGTGCCTAATTTTCAGAAATAAATTGATTTTGGTCTAGGGAATGTTGAACCTAGATGAAAAAGTGGGTATTTGACTTATAATAATGTTATTTGAGTTGTATCAAGGAAGTGGGAAAATAAAACTTTGGTATAAGTAAAATTTGAAAAAGGTATCTTTTAATGTTCTTGTTGTTAAAATTTTAATTCAACTAAAATATACTATTTTTAAAAACCTAGAACGAGAACTTTTAGCAGAATTAAATTGGGTATGTCGTTTCGATTCATAGAGGTGTGATTTTATATTTCAATGATGGATAAATATTTTCTTTCATTCTTATCAAGTTTTTGTTTTTTTAACTAGGTAGGATAATTATTTATATTATTTGAATTTATTTTTTTTTCTAGGAGTGCTATAGTGTAAGTGTAGGGGAGTGATGAAAGCCAGTATTTTCAAGATTTTGAACTACTTTTCAATTATAATTAACCCTACAATTAGTATAAAACATAATAAAATTACTTATTTCTTGTTACTTTTTTGAATCTGGGATATAATAGTTAAATGGATTAGCTAGTGATTTCTATTTATTATTCATTTTTTAAGATTAATTGAAGTATATAAGTTGATTTTTGGATTTTGGGTTTAAAATATTAAATGGATTTTAAATATGATCATTCATTATTTTATATCAATTCTGAAATGACATGAATATGGCCTACACTCTCTGTATCTTTTTTATTAGTGGGAAGTGTGAAAATAAAAAAAATTAATATCATGCACGTATAACTTTCCCAACCACTACATATGACATAAAGACTTCACCCAGAACCATACAAGACTTTGAAACACTCCCTTGTGTCCTTGTTCTGAGTGTATGAATGTTTTATCATTTTATATAACATTAAAGTCATGTTTTATAAAATTTACTCAATTTTTATGACATTAATAATCCTTTAAAACTTCACATCCCTGTATAAAACTTCATCCATGTTATACTTTTTAATTTTACTTGAATATTTTTGGAAACATGTAAAACATAATCATCGTTTGACTTCCCCACTAGTTTCATATAATATTCATGTCTTGTAACTAATTTTCTCTGCATCGTATGACTTTATTTCCCTATGTTAGTTTTCTTATGATCCATATAATCCATCAAAGTCATATAATATGATTTTCCTATCATGGACATGATTTTTTGACTATTCCAATTTTTGAACCATAGGGATTGAAATATGAAATTCCCAAGGTAAATGGGTTTTAACCTAAAACTTTTTATTATTCCTCTATTTAGTTTAAATATATAAATACTTTCACATATTTTTTCTAAAGATCACATCCAACTGATGAAGAATGTGAATATCATGTGATTATTTAATTTTCAGATGATGAATGGAGAGAAGATATTGCTAGTGAAATTTGAGCCCTCAATCGTGGAAGACATTGGATGAAATGGGTGTTGGGAATTGGAACTCAAGGGGATTCTGAGAACATAAAGGGATAAATACACTCATTCTAGGTAGTTGAGGACTATTATTTTCACATGGTAGATAATTATATGAAATTACTCATGGAACACTAGATTATTTTGTTTCCTCTATATTGATTATAACTATTTATATAAGATACATGTATTTATTGATTATTCAATTTAGCTAGAAATAGTTGCTTGAGTGTACCTTTCTTTTCTATTTTTTTTCTATAATATTATTATAGTAATGGAATAGTGTAACTATAGTGGTTAAGCCATAAAGACTCCCCTAACCTATATTATTGAATTGAAATATATATTTTTAATTATCTTCTTCCTAATTTATTCATAATGGTTTGATTTCATAAATATTATGATGTTTTCATTATTCATTACATTAAAATTCTTCTTTCCTTCTTCACTATTTATCAAACACAGTTCATTTGGACCTTCTTCACTACCTAAAATGGAAATTAGTGCATTGATTTAGGAGTGGAAGGATATATAAAACCACATTGGTAGGAAATTAAAGGGATTATAATGGTTTTTAAATTATTTATCCAATTAGAAACTATGAGGTGAGGTCGATCAGTAGAGGTATTTACTAATTACAGAGAGAGGGGGGGAGAAGAATAGTTTTATTGAATAATGTTTTAACAAGGTGAGTGAGGTTTATCCATGGATTGGCATTTAATTCTAAAAACTAAATATAAACACCCTTTTATTTACATTATTAATCACACACCATATCCATATAGAATAAGAAAAACATGTAATAAAAGTATCTCCTCTCTTGATAAATCCCAAGTCCCAATCTTACTATATTTATCTTGGGTTCAAATTTTTTTCTCTGAGGCTCTTTATAGGAATTTTATCACACTCTCCACATGAACAATTAGAACTGGACCACTAGTACTTTAGTAGAATTCATGATCACATTCATAGATAGGTAAGGGATAGACGTTAGATGGTTGAGTTGGAAGTTTACATAGACATTAGGAATTCATCTAGGTTGGGACTTGAAAACTAGTGGTGGTTGTATTCAGTTTTTTATTATTTTAGTTTGGATTTTATATGATCAGTATTTTAGAGATATTATTAGTGTCGATTAGACTCATGTTACTTTTAGATATTTCATTATTTTAGATCTTTTTAAATTTATTTTCTATTATTATCCTACCATAGTGTTTTATTAAATGTACTCTAATGTTTTTATGGTTATGAATTTGTTCCCTATTTATCTATTATTTCGTTGATTCTACTAGAGGGTATATTCTCTAAATGATGTATTTTTAGACCCACACTTCTAGTCAATAGTGTCATTATTATAGGGAGGCTTACCATGAGTCATGGTAAATTGTATCTTATCATGGGTTAGGTATTCCAGGTAAGGATGTTACACGCATAAACCATATTTTCTAATAAGTCTTCTGATTTTAATTTGTTTTGGGAAAACATAGATCCCGTTAGGGGACATTATACTATAAAATTTTCAAAGGATAGATCCTAAGATAATATTATATTTTTTTTGGAAATTATCAAATACTATTTCATAGAAGGATACTTACATTCCAAATAGTAATCCCCATCATTTTGGATTACCTAATAGATAATATTATTCCTCTTATGAATTTTTTATAAATAGGTTTGATCAGGGAAGAAGAATATAGTATTATACAAATTTTGGTACACATTACATTAAATAATAATTAATTTAATTCCAATGGGTTTATAAAATTTTAAAAAAATAGAATTATTGATTCAAACCATTTATCTTAATGATTCAACTACCATGGGATCTTTAGAAAATTGATTAATTTAGAAGAAATTACACAATGATAACTAATATTACATAGAGATATAAACACAAATCAATATATAATATATCATGGGACTAGTAATTTGTGGGGTATGTTCCTAAGATAATATTAAATAAACAAATTGAAATAATTTATTTGAAAAAATAATAAACATATGTGAAAAAAAATTCTTATAAAGAAAGAATATATTTTATAAGCATTTCATTCTTAAAGACCACATCCATGGTTTTATGTATAGTTATCTCTATATTCTCTATATCTTACTTTCTATCATTGAACTAAACTTTTATGAAAATACCCTGATCCATTGAGGACCATGAATACAGCTTAAGTATAGTTTAATACATCAATAGTAAATGTTGTAAAAATCATATATAACATAAAAAATCATTGATGTTTTCCTATGATATTTTGGTTTCCATTCCATTGAAGTTTTGTACCAGATGAAATTATAAATAAAAATAAATTTTATGATACATAAAATTATAAAATGATGAAATTATATTACCTTAATTGAATTTCTAATCCTCATTAGTTAAATGAGAAATAAAATTAAGCTTTCAATTTCATCTCATAAATTCATAGTATCTTGACTAGATAATGAAAACATATAAATATTTGTTAATAAAATCATAATATTTTATTGGTGAAAACCATTAGGTGGTGAATTAATATATATGGTTTCACTTGAGACATTGTACATCCAAAGAATGGAAATCCTAGTATGAGTAAGGTTATCCACTAAGACATATAAATAAACATCACCCTATACAATTTGAGAACAAATCAATTTAGTAGTAAATAAATTAAATTTGAATAAAAAATTAATTTCAATTATATAATATTAGTTATGGAGGTGATGATGAGTGGGTTGATTCACAATGCTTCAATCATTATTATAAGTCCTATTGTGGACTTCTATATTTCCATGTCTATAATACATCAAAAAACTAATATATATATATATATATACATATATACATATATATTAAAATATACGTGTTCCCTTGGTAGATACTAACCCTACTTAGTAACCTCAGCTGAAGAAGTCATACCCTTTTCAAAATTGACATTATCAACACATATATGATGATGAATGTTTAAAATTAAAAACATAATCCAGTATCACCCTATTGAATATTACATTTTGATACCTCCTCATATATAAGGGTGTGTGACATAATGTTGAAAACATAAGTAATTTTGAGGGAATAAATAGTATTTTAAAAAATAGTTATAGAGTTGAAAACTCAAAAAAATTAAAATATATGACTTATATATCATAATTTTATTTTATCAATGAAATGATTAATAAATTTTCATATTTTTTAGTTTAATATTATAATAAAAAAATATAAACAAATATGATAATACCCTCTAATATCATACTTCCTTTTTTATATAGATTTTAATAAAAAAAATGAAACAACAATAAAATTTTATATCACGTGAAATTATTTTATAGTAATTTTAAAATAATATTTTAAACATTTATTATTTAAAAAATTAATTATTTTCTTTTACAAAAAATTTATGTTCTAGAATTTAATAGTTAATTCTCTTTTAAATAAAAACAAACCCCCTAAATCATCAAAACTATATTTTATAATTTATATGTTGTCATAACAAGTTTTAAAATTTGGTTTCTATATTTTTTGATGAAAATTTTGTTTTTAATATAAATTGTTTTATTTTGTAATTTAACTATAATTTTTTAAAAATATATATATATAATAAATTTATATTTGAAATAATTATTTAGTAGAGACACATTCATTTAAGAAATCACAATAATTGTTTTAAAATTTAATTTGAAATTTTTCTCTCAATATCAATTGTTAAATGGGGGTTTTTATTAAATTTAATGGTATTTGGTTTAAAAAAACTATAGTTATTAATTATTTTCAAACTAAATATCAAAAATATTAGTTCGTTAGTTAATAGAGTCTCCCTAATAGGGGTGAGTGTGTAACCATTTTTAGACTCTACGCACTCAATTTAAACCTAATATTGTTCCTAAATTTTGATAAACTAGTGTCTAATGTTACATAATGTATTTTTTTAATAATACCCATAGAATAATAATAACGATGCAGGGAACAAAAAAACCAAAAATCAATCACTTTACCACCAATGTAGTGGATAATCCCTTATATTGATCAACTCAATTTTTTATCATGATAATTCACAAATAAAATGTTTTGTGGTGAGTTTAAAAAAACTCATGTTCATAATTGTTGATAAAAACATGATGGATTATTACAACCAATATCTTAAAAACCTTTTGGGGTTATTAATCTAGCTTTACAAATTTTCTTTTATAAACCTCCACTATTAGATCTTCATCCAATGTTTGAAGGAACACCAAAATTTTTATGTTGATTATACTTGAATGGAAGATAAATAAGGAAAATAATGTATATATAATTAGATAATTTAAATGGTTTATCCAATAATATATGTCCAAATATCATACACACAATGATGTGTCAGTGTACTAAAATTACTAACTAACTACTGTGATTGAAATGTCTCAGTTTGGTTTACTTCTAAGACCAAGGGATGCACCCTCTTCTTAACTGCAACACACCTACCCTAGTAACCCACAGTCGGTGTTTACTTTATTACATTAGTACAAGATACAAGGGATCATACCATGCAAGAGCATTCATTTTAGTATTCATAGGAAACTAAATACATACCCAACTCCCATATTACATTAGAACTATAATAAAATTTCATAATAAACATTCTTTCATCTAGAAAATCATAAAAAATCTTCTTTATATCCTTAGAGAAAGAAATATAAGGTAAGAACAAGTGATCACTAAGGGTTATATACAGTGGAATCTATCATGGTTAAATAAGGCATAATAAATATGGTAGATTGAATAATAAAAATACATTCCATTTAGTCGACAACTTTAGTTAAATGAATAGCCATGGATAATATCAATATAGGAATTATAGGAATATTGGAAAATGAATTCAAAATAAATGTAATGTATAAATATAGACAAGAATAGTATTTTCACCATAGTATTGGTAAATTTATAATGAATCTTACCATCAAATCTTCAATGAAGATATTATTCTTAATAAATTGGTAGGTTTAACCAGATACCCATCTAATATGGCATGCAATCTATTTTGTATCATGAGACCTGTCAATGCATCAAGGGGCTCTCTATATCCATTCCCCACTAATCACTTTCATGTATTATGGATTCCTTAAATATTGAATGATCAATACAATTCATTTTAAAAATTTATTATAAATCAAAATTTATCCATATTTAATAAAGAATAAGGAATATTTTCCTAGTCAATGAAATAATCATTCTCAATAAAAACATCTCAACAAATTCCTTGTATATAATTGGTATATAATTGATAAAAAATATTAATCCAAATGATATTTAATTCAACCCTGATATTGAAAATATGGAAATTAAAGAGAAAAATAATGCCTAATGAATAATTGAGAGTGATAGTGAATGTGAATACAAGAAAGTTAATGATCTCAAATTAATCTATAATACATTATTAGTAAAAGATGATAAAACACCATATATTCATCATAAATTAAAGAATTTTAGTAAAATAAAACCTTTAAAAGAATAAAATAGAAGAAATAAATTAAAAATAACTTGATTTTAACTTTTATGTAAGAATATGGTTGTAAATAACTTTTCAAAATTCTTTTGATTCCTTTAAAAAATATTACCCTTTTATTTTGATACAATTTTAAATAAATTTCACAAAATATTTAGAAAATTAATGTAATTAAAAATAAATATGAAAACTTTTTAAGTAATATTGATAACATACAATAACTATGATGGGGAAAAGGGTGTAAATCCAAATTCATTACAAAAATCTTTTATTATTTTGAAAAAAAGTTGAAAATAACTCATACGGTATATGTTAAAATGGTTACACTTAAATAATTTGAAACAAATATTAAAAATTCATTAAATTAAACTCTATCAAAATTGAATCATAAATAATAAAATTATTTAAATATTTAAAATAACCTTAATGTTGAAGAAAAATAGTTGTAAGGAAAACATTAAAACATGTTTTTTAAAAAGTCCCCTACATTTATTTTACATGTTGATTGTTAGTCCAATAATAGAATAAATTTAATATATCATATAAACCCAAATCATAACTATAGGAGAGGAGAATATATGGAGTTTAATAGGTTATGTTGATATAATTTTCATAAATAAAATCTAAAGATTAAGAATCCCCAAATAAAATGAAATTGTAACAGAAATATTTTACCTTGGGTGTTCCCTTAGTCGTACATATTTCATCATCATGTATAATAAATTTAACATTATTAAATACTTCATTATAAAAACATTTAATCAATATTATGTTTCATAAGTACCTTTTTTAATAATTTTAATCCCTTTTTTGAGTAGTTATTTTTTATGTCAACCATTTAAGGTTGTTCAATTAATTTATCCCAAATTATATAGGTATATTTTTATTTCGTAAAGATTTTATAAAATTATTAAATAATGAATATAATTTTAATAATTTCATTATATTATTTTTTATTCATTTAATATAATTTTAGAATCATCAATTAATGTTTTTTAATATAAAAAATGAATCACATCACTTCGTGGTGGTGGTAGTCAACATGTATGCCTGAAACATTATAATTTTCTTATATATGGAAGGGTATGAATGTAAATTATATCATTAATTTAAAAATAAGAATTATTTTATAAATATAATATATATTCATTAATTCCACCATTATAACTATACGTGTAAAGTAGTGATGAAAAGTGAATTACATTGTTGCATGGATATGGTAGGTCGTACATATGAACAGGTGATATTTTAGTTTTCTATATGATGGAAATGAGGTTAAAATAGTTATCCCCTAATAATAATAACATATTATTATATGGTTTATAATATATTCATTATGTTGGTAGGGATACAACTAATTGAGAGGAGGAACAAGAATAAAAAACCTATGAAAGATTTGGGTAAGGAAATTACCACTCCTTTGAGATACCTCCATTAGATTGCACTGGAAGTCCTCTTAGGATGGTCTTAGGGTAAGAACTGTAGATCAAGAATGAAGTTAAGGTCTGTTTTTGGTAGGTCCTCAATAGAATAGGGGGAACAATTTTTTTTTAAAAAGGTGGGAGAATATGTATCCTTTTATAAGGGGGGGAAGGGACCTACATGAAAATACTTAAATATTAAAAATAATAAAAAGCTATCTTCCTTTTCAAGAGGTGCCAAATTGTCATATTTTAAACATGATAAGGATAATGTAAAAATATAAAACAAAATGAGGTTTAATCATGTTTTTATTATTATCTTGAATCCATATCCATTTATTTTTGTCCCTTTAAACTCATTTTACCTTTAAACAAGGAGATAAATATTTACCATGGTTACTATTCATTATAGAAAAAAATTAAGTTGAAATTGTTACCAAATATTAATTAGGTTGATTAAAAAAATTAATCATTTTTTAACGATTGAAATGTTGAGTCAATAAGGTTTTCCTTATGAATTTTCCATTCCTTCTTTAAAGGGGGAGATTGTTGAGTCATTAAGGTTTCCTTATGACTTTACCATTCCTTCTTGTTTTAAAAATCACAAACACCTTATCTTAAGGAAAATATTCTTTTACCCTATGTTTTACTTATATATGGAAAAATTCCTTTCCCCAAGGAAATTTATCCTTACCATGTTTTCATCACTCATGTCATATTTTCCCTAAGTGTTAAATTCGATTTGAAACCAAAAACCTTGGAATCCTATAGTTGCCTAGATATAAATAATTCTGTTCCAGAATCCGAATTCTCAAAATTTTGGTTACAAACTCTTCAGAATTCTGACTCCGAATTCTGAATCAGAATTCTGGTTAAGAACTCTTCTGAGTTCTGACTCCAAATTCTGAATCAGAATCCTAGTTATGAACTTCACTGAGTTATGACTCTGAATTCTGAATCAGAATTCTAGTTACAAACTTCACTAAGATCTAACTCCGAATTCTGAATACGAATTCTGGATACGAACTTCTCTAAGTTCTGACTCCGAAGTTCTCTTAATACAGACTCCGAACTCTTATGAGTTCTAACTCTAAATTCTCATGAACTCCAACTCAAAACTTTGTAAGTTCAGGTTCTGAATTCTTGTGAAACCAGACTCCGAATTTCCTTAAAATTCAGACTCCGGAATTCTATATAATTTAGGTTCCGAATTCCTACAAAATAGAATCTTAATATCTTTGAACTATAGACTCCAAATTAATTTTTTTTAGGTTCTAAACTTTAATTTACTTTCATTCTGAATATCAGTTTTTGGTTATGCTTACACCTGTTTAGTTATAAAACGATGTCGTGATTTTAGTTACTCACTAACCATTGTTTGAGTGACATGTGTATAGGTCCCTCTGAAATTCATGGAAAAATATGACTGTTGGAGGAGGGAGACGACCGTTGAAGTTATGCCTGTAAATAGGAGCTCATTAGAAAGAGCTCGAGACTTTTGGAATTTTTGAAGCTCAGAACTTTCAGAAGTGATTTCTAGAGAGAGAGGCTCTTATAAACTCTCAGGATTCATGTCGAAAGTTTGAATGACTTGTTCAAACTTTTCTTCGTGCAAATTTTCTTCATGTGACTCCAACTGTTTCTATATACAATTGAGGGATTCTAGGGATAGGAATACAGAGGTTCCAACTACCTTGAATTTGAGAGCTTGCAGGGATAGCAAGATAGACTCTGATCTACATATCGAGGGATTTCCCTAGTGTGGGTAAGACAAAATTTCTTGAAAGTATAAATAAAGGGACCTTTATCCAAGGTTATTGGATACCCTTATATTTGGGTTAAAATACATACTACTGTTACTTGTTTTGTTACAAGTTTTTCTGCTGCATTTGTATAGTTGAGGAAAGTATAACTATCTTATACTTCCTTATACTTGTACTCTGATTTATTTAGATTCTATATGCTCTAAGGTAGAATATTAGTTGTTGTAAACTTTTGTTAAGTTTCATTTCCGGAATCACTTTTCTGGAATCAAGCAAGTTATTAGAACTTAGAGGTGTTGTGAATTTCGGTTATTCAAAATTTCCTTAAGGATTTTTTAAAGTATACAATTCAGCCCCCTCTTGTATTTGAGCATCTCATCCTTACATATTCGATCCTAAATTTGGTATTAGAGTATATCATACTCATACATACCATCAAACATGAAATACAATAATTTAAATAATTTTATTTTAATATAAATTCATAAAAAATAATGAAAATTGTTTTTAGAAAATGAATTTTTAATGAATAAAATTGAATTTACAACATAATAATGTATAACGTTTATTCCATCGAAATTAATTGTATTATCTTAAATAAAATAATAATTATTTTCCATTAAAACCTAAAAAAAATTAAAGGAATATTGAAAATAATTTATTATGATAAAATAACTAAAACCATTTTTTATTTAAAAAATAATAATTAGATTTCCAAAATATTAAATGTGTATTTTTATGTTAAAAATTATATTTTTTTTGTATATTTTATTACATATTAAATATATATTATTTATATAAAATATAATCCATAAAAATTCACATTATTATTATTCAATATAATTCCATAAAAGGGATAGTTTTTTTAGATGGGTATTTCTCACTATTCCACAAAAAATAAACTATGTCTGAAAAATATGAAAAATTCACCGTAATATAATGGTTATTTCATTAAATTAAAATTATAAAACATTATAATTTATTTTTTAATCAAATTATTGAATAAATTTATTTTAATTATATTATTATTTCTTTATAATGAAAATCTTACATACTATAATTGAAGATCGAATGTTACATTATTCTCCATTTAAAAATTTCCTCCATGAAATTTCTAGATTTTAATCCCATGAACTGATGTGAGTTGTTATTAATCATAAATTATTTTGGTTCCCATGTTTTTTATTCAATATTATGATTTATAAAAGTACTTTTACCAATGGAGTCATCTGATTCCACAATATTTGTTTACTATTATCAAGAATCTAACTAGTCTATTCATAGTAAGATAAATGAGGTTCAAATTCAATTTCTTAAAATGTGATAATATGTGTTGATTTTGGCATATGATTTCTTAATAAATTGATATATAAAACTTCATGGACATCAAATAGGATAGGTTTAATTCCCAAAAGGAAAGCTATAACATGGATTCATTCTAGAATTTCAAAAGGCCGGACATACCTAGGAAATAGTTTAAATTTATTTGAAAACCTTATAATACCCTTCTGTGGATATACTTTTTAGAAAACATGATCCCCTAATTGAAATTACATATCCTTCCTCCAGTTAAACACATAACACTTTTTATTAATTTGTGTTTCTTTGATATTACTCTGAATAGTCTGGACATTAACCATTGTCTCCTCAACAAGTTATATCCCTAAAAGCATCCATTCACTAATTTTATTAGAAGAAATTTGTGCATGCAATTGTTTTAAAATAATTCTTTATATGGTTCCATTTGAATTCTCGATTGGAATGAATTATTATAACCAAATTATACATATGGTAAATACATATCACATGTACCTTGAAAGTTAAGTGATAATGAAATCAATATTTATTCTAAGGTTTGAATAGTCCTTTAGAGATTTTTTTTTTCTAAAGATGATATGCAGTTCTCTAATGTAGCTCGGTGTCACGATACTTATGAAGACACATCCTTAATATTTATGTAAATAGTGTGTCATAGTCAGATATAATCAAAATACGTGCACTATGAAGTATTAAAACATCATTGATATAGATCCATGTGAGGTACTCAAGAAGTAGATCTTGCCTTATAGTAAGGAAATGGTTAGAAATTGTATGGTGATCAATAATAACCCATAGAGAATCATTCTTTCTAAGATTCTTTGGAAATCTAGTGACATTTCTTATAGTGATGTTATCCGATTTATATATAGGAATATGTATAGGATGCATGTGTCCTTTAGGAGGTTGTCTCTCATTCTTTACCTATAACACCCCTACATTTAATGATATATTTATCTTTAAATAAATTAAATTTATCGATAGCTTGTGATACATGAAACCCCGAGTCTAAAGGATCCATAATATAGTAAACTATTATAATGTATCATTCAAGTGGGATATATGAATACGACTAACCACATTTTGAAAGAATATTTATATATTTTTATAAAAAATAAATATATTGATAAATTAGTACTCAATTTTTAGTAAAGTCATTATGTGCTAGAAATTTACATTTTTTACTCAAAAATGGTTCTAATTTATTTTTGTGATTTAATAGAATAATTAATTTATACCACATTTAGAAAATTTATTTTTAAAAATAAATCTTATTTTTTATATAACCATTTCATAATTTTCTTAGAGTGAATATTTTAGAATATCTAAAAATATTTATTTTTGATGAATAGTAAAAAATAATGATTTTTATTGAAAACTATCTTTTCATTTAATATATTTAAAAAGATAATATTTTTTATTAAAATAGTTTTAAAATTAACATTAGTTTATTTATATTTTTAATAATAAAATTAGGTATTTTTGAATTTATTTTATGTTTTATTTTGGTATAAAAACTTCTTATGATTAAGAGAATGTTTTTTTCTAGAAAATTCATTTTATTGCATTTTTTGGGTTTAATTTTAATTAAATTTAGTAACATATAAGAATTTAATTTGATAAAATAATGTTGATATTTTGAATTAGTGTGTAAAATAACTTAATGAGGAAACTTTAATTTTTGTTAATAATTAATAATAAAAACAACAAAAAAAAAATTCATGGTTAATGAAAAACAAGTTTACTAGGGGTTAAATCATGATATAAGGGACTGTTTTCCAATTAAACATGTCTAAATAATTTTTTTTGGATATATATTGACCTTTTAATATCCCAAATTTTAATATCTATAAATTTGGAAGCATTTGGTTTGATTATTAAATTATTATATTTTGAACTTTTAAGAAATTCTAAGTGTATTCTCTACCCCACTTATAATACGACACCCCCACTTCTCTCATATTTACAACACTTTGAGACATATATATCATAAAATTTCCAAATAATTATATTATAAATATCACTATATAGATAATATGGGTTATGGTCTTCTTAAAATACCATCCAGGGGTCCCTAAGAAAGGATTTAAAGGAGGTCTATCGAAAACGTTGTGATCATCCAACCCAACCTGTATCAACTTTTTTCTTCTTGTAACTAATATAAATATGTAGTATTCATAAAAATATAATAAATTCATTATCTTAAATATACTAAAATGTTATTATGATTATTTAACAACCATTATTCACCTTATTTTAATCAAATGGTAATTGAAAGTATCACCCGTGCGTAAGTGTGGACTACCACCTCCACCTGGAGATGCTATTAATTTTCCATAAACGTCTTTAATGGATGGTTATTATGATGGATTTAATGTTTAAATATGATATTTATTATATAATTATTATTTTTTAATTATAATATTATATATACCTTCTCATCTTCCCATCCATTGGAAAATGATAATGTTGCTCGTGCGTATGTGTGGACTACCACCTCCATGGTGTGATATAATTGTTTTTCATTTATTCTTTAAATGGATGTAAATATGGATATATTTAATTAATATATATAATATATATGATATAATAATGATTTTATTTATTTTAATGATTATTTATCTTTATTTTTTCTATACCATGAAAATTGAACATATTGTTCGTGCATACATATGGCCTACCATCTCCATGAATGGTGTAATTTATTTTTCTATATAAAACCTTATTGGATGAATCAAAAAATAAATATAATGAATTTATATTATATTTATTTCATGAATAAAATTTTCTTTATGATTTAACCATGATCAATGTATAAGGACGAAAACTACAGAAATAAAAATCTTAAGAAAAATGAAATAGTTAACACTTGGAAACAACTATTTTAATAAGGAATTTTTAATAAATGGGTGTTGAGATATTTTAAGTAGATAAAATATGATATTATAATTATATTATTAAATTTGTTATAGATTAATAATAAATTAAAAAAAATTATTTCATTTAAATCAAGTCAAACTTGATGTAATGGATTTTCATCTCTTAATAATTTTTATGTGCCACATGCCATATTCACTACTTGTTTCTTTTATGTGGTGTATATACTACCCATGACTATATATTATGATGTTCATTATTAAAATTATGTGTATATATATATCCATATAATTTTTTTTCTTTCGTGAGGTTTTTATTTAATGTTACCAATGTGGTAAGGGATTTTTGTTGAAATATCATTATTTATCGGTATTGTTTATGACTAAGTTTCTTATGATGAAATATTATGACCTCAACCTCAATAATATTATAAATTTAATTCTAATATTGTTATTATTTTAATTTTAAATTATTTTTTCCATTTTCATCTCATTTTTATTAAAAATTATTAAGAATTTTTTTAAGGAAATCCAACTTTATTTCTCTATTTCATCAAGAATATTTTTATTTCATGACCGTGTTTTCTCAGAAATATTTCCAAGAATGCTTTCAATGTTATCCAATACTTGTTTAATTTCATTTTTACCCATATTATAATTTTTAATAAATGGATTAAATTTTATTTTATTTTCATTTTCCAAATTATTAACATTTGAATTTTCACAAAAAAAATGTAAAAGGAATATTTATTTTAATATATACGACCTGAATGTAATTTCCCACTATTGTAGCCACTCAATGCTTTAAATATTCTTTTATATGTTTTGATTTTTATTTAAAATTAAGATTATTACCTTAATATTTAAAATAAATATATATTATAAGTAATTTATTTCAAAATGAAATGGGTATTTTACTCAAGAAATATTTCAGGTGATATTTTAAAGAAATTTTTCATTTAAGATAAAATTTTATATTACTTATGATTTAATGGATATATGATCCAATGATACCATCATTATTATTTCTCTAGAAGTTTTATTACTATTATGATGATTTGTTTATAAATCCTATTTATTTTTCCATGGGTTATTCTATATTGAATTATTGAAATGTTTATAAAAACCATTTATTTTCCATAGGTTATGATATATGATGAATGTTTTATTATATTTTGGAACACATATCAATGGATTATTATTAGGTTCTAGGTGTGCCCATAAATATATAACCATTTAATTAATTTGGAAAATATGGATATATTATGATATAATAAGGATAAGAATGGGGATTGAAACCATTCCACTTTGATAGTTTTGAAAGTGAACCTAGATAAAGAACATAATTTTATATGATTATGTGTATGACAAAAACTTATTTATTATGAAAATGTTTTACACTCATGAATCATATTTTTTTATTCCTTTATGTTTCATGTCTTATGAACTTACAATATTTATTTCATGATTCAAGATTACGATATTTGATATTTTGGGTATGGATTTTCATATGTAAACCCCAGGTCCTCATACCCTTATTTTCATGATATTTTTAAGTGATAATTGATATCTCTCTTGTTTACCCTTACTAATTATTTGAGTTCACCATTTCTTATGTTTTTCTTCCCAGTTTATAAATAAAGGTCTTAATTATGGTATGTATAATAAGATTACTATATGGGGTGATATTGTGGGAAATTTTATAGATCATTCATGATTTAAGAATATATTTTTTATTAAAAAAAGACACTAAATATTTATGGCCCTCAAGTGTGTATTTTTAAAATATATTGAATATTCATCTATTAAGATGTAATGTCTATGTACAAAAATTTTGGGTCACTATAGTTGGAATCAGTGGAAGATTTAGTCAATATTTAAATATTATGGTTAGTGAAAATTAGTGAAAATCTCGAGGATAAGTTTAATAAAAGGATAACATACAAAAGTGTTGGTAAGGAATTGATTATTTGGTTTTACAAGCAAAAAATTCATGTATGAATACTAAAATATGATATAGTTTTTGGAATATATACATCTAGGGGTAATAACCCAAAAAAGAGTTAGTCGGGTACATATGACCCATTATACTAGTGCACATTGAGTGTCCCCTTACTATTCACCTAGTCTGAAACTTCTGGGGGATATGCTTAGGTTATATCACATTTTCATTATGAACCATTGTGAAGGATTTGAATAGATTATGATCATGAATGACATAGGTTAAACATACACTATTATATTTTGAAAATAATTTTTCATGATTTATATATCCTATAAATTATTTTTTCATGATTATATGATTTCTCAAGTTGATTATTTTTTCAAACACTAACCATTATAGTTTTAGTAAAGGAATAAAGATAAAACTATGAAGTTGAGGTGGTGAAGGCATGCTAAAATAATTAAGTATATTTTTTTAGTTTATTCATATGAATTTCTTTATATCATATAAAGTCTATAGGAATGTTAATTTATATCATCAAGTATTATATGTTGAATTATGAGTGGAAACGCATAATGGTATGATGATAACTTCTCAATTTTATGATTCTTCTCTGGTTAAAGTTTTTCAAAATGTCTCGCCTATAAGAAACATTATTCTTCATCTAGTTGAATTTTAGATTATCTTGGGAATATGTTAGATTTTTTATAGAATTATAATACTGATTGAAGAGTAAAGGAATTAATATATGATATTATGAACCAACATATGATCATATATTGATTCGATTATAAATATGAAAATCCAATGAAAATTACATACATTTTATGGGTCTTAACTCTTATTCAAAAGGGGTATTTATCTTAGATGGATGAGGAGAAACTCAACATCAAAAATATACATATTGTGATGCAATTTCTTTTATGTTTTTTGGAATAGTTTCCTAGTAATACTCTAAATTATAAAGTTAAGTATTCAATAGAACTCAAACCTATTGTTAAAACTATTTCAAATAATCCATATAGAATGGCCCTTATTGAGTTTCAGGAATTTAAGAAAAACTCTAGGAGAATCTTAAAAATGGATTCATTCATCCAAGTGTGTCACCATAGGGTGAAACTGTTCTTTTTAAAATAATAAAGATAAATAAATGATACTTTTTATTGATTATTGGTAACTTAATAGGTTCAAAACCATGAATAATTATCCTCAATCACGTATTGATGATTTTTTCGATCAATTATGAGGAGCTCAATATTTTTTTGAGATTGATCATTAATATGGATAATATTAGTTGATGATAAAAAGTGAATACATACCCAATATAGGCTTACATATGAGGTATAAACACTATAAATTTATAGTGATTTCATTTATTCTTACTAATGCCACTTTTATCTTCATGGATTTAAATAATAGTGTCTTTATAGATTACCATTATCTATTTGTGGTAATATTTATAGAATATATTATTATATATTATAGAATAAAATAAGAGCATGAATATCCCATTAGGATTATACTAAATACCTTAAGGAATGAGAAGTTATATGAAAATTTACCATGTATGAATTTTGGCTATAGAAAGTTTCATTTTTGGGTCATATAATTTCAAGAGATGGTAAACTGGTGGATATATCAAAGTTGAAAGTTGTTGAACATTGACCCATACAAACCATTGTGACTAAGATAAGTAGTTTTCATAGTTTTAAGGGATATTTCTGATTCATTGTGGAAATTTTATCATGTATGACTAATATAATTTCCAAGTAAGCTCATAAGAGAGATAGGTTCCATTATGTTGATGAATTTTAGGAAACTTTTCATGAATTGAAGAGAAGGTTAGTCAATGAAATTGTGCTTACATAACCATTAAATGGAGAAGGGTTTGTGATCTATAGTGATACATAAAAAAAGGTAATAGGATAAATCCTCATGTAGAATGACATGGTTATATCTTATGCCTCACAAAAACTAAAGTTTCATGAGAAAAATTACCCAACTCATGATTTGGAGTCAATTATTGTAAGTTTTTAATTAAAGATATGGAGGCATTATTTTTATATAGAAATGTGTGGCATATATACTGATCATAAAAATTTTAAGTATATATTAACTTAGAAAGAGTTTAATATACACCATAAAATATGGTTGGATTTCATTTAATATTATGATTTCTCAATACCTTACCAGCCTGGGAAGGTGAACAAGGTAGAAGATTATCTATGTCAAAAGGATCATACTATAATATCAATTATGAGGATCAAAAATGATCTAATATTTCTGTATTTTCAAAGGATGGATCTGGAAACCTTGAAGGAAGGGGAGAAATCATATCTTACTCAAATAAGTGTTTATCCATAAATCCAAGTATCGATTAAAGAGTTTAAAAAGGAATATGTAGTACTACAAAGAAAGTGAGAAATATTCTTATGTTCAGATATGATTGTGAAGAAATGATAAGGTTTAGGAATCGTGTATATATGTAGTCCATATAAGATTTTATAAATCTATTGGATGAAGATCATAGTTTATCATTATCTATTCATCCTGGAAGTATAAAGATGTATATGGATATGAGAGAGTATTTATAGTGTGATAACTTGAAAATATATTTTTTAATGTATGTATCTTAGTGCTTGGTATGTCATCAAGTTAAGTATAAGAGATATAAGTCAAAGGGGATGTTACTTTCATTACTGATACTAAAATGGTAATGGGAAAACATCACAATGTATTTCATTATTGTACTCCCCAATACATTTAAAGTCCATAATTCTATTTGGGTTGTAGTCAATTTCCTTAAAAAGTTAGCACACTCCATTATTATAATATAATATTTATCTTTTTCTCAACTTTCTAGAATATACATTTATGAAGTGGTATGTTTTAATAGAGTAAAATATTCTATTGTATATGATCGTGGTCGAAGGTTTATTGGCAAGTTCTGGAAAAGTCATCAACAAGCTCAAGATTTAGATTTTTGTTTCAATACTACTTATCATCTTTAGACATATGGTTAGTCTAGGAGAACCATTCAAACCACAGAGTATATATTGAAGTATTTTTTATGGATTTAAAAGGTTGTTAATATCAATACCTTCCTTTAGTCAAGTATTCTTATAATAATAGATTTAACTTGAGCATTCAGATGGACCATTATGAATCTCTCTATGGAATTAATTGTAGAATAGAAATGTAATGGCATGGAGATCAAGAATAAACGCTATTGGGACATGGGTTAGTTGAGGAATTTGAAGACAATGTTAGAGACATTTAGTAGTACATAAAGGAATATCATAGTTAACTAAAAATCTATAGTTATAATCGTTAGAGAAATCTGTAATTAAAATTTGTTGAGAAGGTATTACTATGAATTTACATGTGGAAAAATGTTAAAATATTTGTAAATAATGGAATTTTTATCCCTAGGTTTATTTCCCCTTCAAGATTATAATCAGTTAGAGATGGTAGCTTATCTCTTTATACTTCCACCGAACCTCTATTAAGTTCACGGTGTGTTCCATATATCTCTCATCAGAAAAAAAAACATGATCCATCACATGTACTGAACTCATAGGTCATACTATTGGAGCATGATATTTAATATTAATAACAACCATTATAAATCTTGGATCATAGAGATAAAATTCTATATAACAAGACTACTCACTCGGTTAAAATTCTCTTGAGGAATTAGAATTTTGAAGAATCTACATGGGTATTGAGGATGTGATGAAATAGAGATATACTTATTTTTTTATACCAAAATGATGGAATTTCCTGGTCAAAATTCATTTTAAAGGGGGTGGAATGTAACATCCATATAATTTATGATATATTTCTCTTAAAATAAATTTAATTTCTCAGTAGATTGAAATACATGAAACCCCAATTATAAATGATCTGTAATATAGTATAACATTTTAGAATGGATATTAAATTAGTAGAATGAATAAGAGTAACCACATTTTGAAAATATATATATATTTTTTTTAGATAAAAAATATATTGATAAATAAGTACTCAATTTTTAATAATGTCACTTTGTGCTTTAAATATATATTTTTTCCAAAAAATGGTTTTTATTACATTTTATTAGAAATAATAATAATTTTTGAATCTTTTTTGAAATTTATTTTAAAAAATGAAAATAATTTTTTAAATCATCATTTTAAAATTATCTTAGAGTGAATTTTTGAAAATTTTCTGAAAAGAATTGATTTTCAATGAATAGTAAAAATACTAATTTTTATTTAAAATTTGTTTTCATTATAAGAATTTAAAAATAAACATTTTTTTAATTTTTTTTAATTAAAATTATTTCATTTATATTATTAATTATTCATTTAAGGTCATATGAATTAGTTTTATTTTTTATTTTTATATAGGAACATTTTATACATAATAAAATATTTTTTCTAGAAAATTACTTTTCATTGTGTTTCATCGATTTAATTATCAATTAAAATTCTAAAATTATGTGAATTGGATTTTTAAAATTGATACAGTTTTTGGAATCACCATTTCTAAATTTGGTAAAAAGGCCACTTCTAATTTTGGTCATAATAAATTTTAAAAATAGTAAAAACTTTACACTACAGTTAAGGATAAAACAGGATCATCGGGGTGGGTTAATCAAATAGATATGGGTATATATGCCTATTAAACTATTATATATCCTATGGTATGGCCATGTTTTTACCACATATTATCCTAAAAATAAATCTCTAGCCATTTGGAAGTATTTGGATTGAGCATGTCATTATTATATTTTTATCATTTAATAAATTCTAAGTGCTTCCTCTCCCCCACATATAAACATACACCCATTTTTTCACTTCTTTACACAACTTTTGGAAATATATTATAACCAAAACCTAACCAATTATCTTAAAAACTTCCCTATCTATTAATATGAGGTTCCAGTTTTCATAAAATACCATTCCAAGGGTCCTTACGAAGGGATCTAAAATAGAACTATCAAAGAAGAGGTAATCATCCTACCCAACTCCATTAAAATTATTTATTCTTATACCTCCCCTAAATATATGGTATTCATAATAAAATAATAAACTCAGTATACTCAATAGTCTGAAATTTTATTATGATTATGGAACCACCAAAATTAACTCTCTTTTCCATCCAAAGGGAAGTGAAATTATCGCTCGTGCATACATGTGTACTACCACTTCCACGAAGAGATACATTTAAATTTCTATCATCATCTTTCATGGATAGTTATTATAAAGGGTCTAATTTTTATATGTGATAATTATAATATAATTATACTTTTATAATTATAATATCATATCTACCTTCTTACATTTTCATCCATTGGAAATCTTATATACATGTGGACTACCATTCTACTAAGTAATGTGATTCATTTTTCATTTATTCTTTATAGAGAGGTTAATAAGGATATATTTTAATGAAAATAAATTAAACATTACAAAAATTTAGTTTTAGTTTAAGAATTAATTCTCTTATATTTGGGGATTTTTTAGGTTTAGATTTTTATAGAATTAAGTCATAAATCATACATAACAAATCCATATAATACAAAGTTGACACCTCCAACTAGGATCCTTTTACCCACAATATAAAGTTTTTTAGATAAAATGTGATTTTTTTTCAAAAAAATAATGAATTTAAAATTAACCTCTTAATTTACCTTACCCATCCTTAAACCATGTGAAAAATATTTTAAAAATGTGGGATAAGCACTAAAAGATAAGTAAGGGAAATAAAAAGAATAAAATCACTAGTCTAGTGGTAAACTTGAAAACTATATAATGATTACCATTATATTTAATGTTGTTTGATAAAATGAAATAAAAAAAGTTCCACATGAAACACACAAAATTTGTTTCCTCAAAGAATACCTTTAAACCCATAGCAAGAAAATAAAAACCCTTTTGGTAACTTAGAGCAACATATTCATAAAACCCTTTCAAAACCCTTTTATATGTAATAACCTTATGAATTAATTCCAATATAATTCTTCAGAGAACTTAATAATTAACCAATGCATTAGATAGATATAATGCAGCTCACCCTTCTTATAAGTAATATCATGATCACTCATTGTTTATAATTTATTATCTGGATCAACCCTTCATATAAGCTATATTGGGATCAAATGTGATCTATAATGTGGATCGACCCTTAGTATAAGCTATATAGGTCTCATACATTATTGATATGATGCTCAAGTACCATATCATTAATAATTAATTTTTTGATTTCACATTTCTATCATAAAACCCTTTGAAAAAAACTTTTGAACCCATATCAAAAACCTTTTCAGATATAAAAATACCTTTTTTATTTTAAAAACACATTTTCAATACCAATTTACTAAGAAAAAGGTAATGATGGGTTTTCATTAAAAAAATAAAGATTACAAAGGAATCCAGAATCCAAAAAAGGGTTATGGTGACTAAAAATTTAATTACTTCTATATAACTTAAAAGAGAACATTCCTTCTATCATTTTACAAAAACATTTCATATAAAACATGTAAAAGGATTACTTTTGAAAAACTTTGAAATAAAGTAAAAAGAGACATAACATGTACTTTATAAATATTTTAATTTCATAAAAAATAATTCATAATATCATTTAAAAAACATGGACATAGAAGAGAAATAGTTAGAAGGAAAACATTAAAAGATTATTTTTTTAAAAAGAATGTCCCTTACCACTTTAAAAATATGTGAATCATAAGCTCCATAAAAGAATAAAATTATTTTTTAAAAATATCATGAGAATAGATGAATTCATGAAATAACATTTTTTATGGTTTTTATATACACCTCATATAATAATATAGGTTCATAATATGAAAATATGTCTCAATAAAAGGAAATTAAGACGGAGTATCTTAACTTGAGTTTGACTCATCACATAAATTCATTATGATCATGAATAATAAAAATATTTTGAATGTATAATTTATAAATAAAATTTTTCATTTATATTATTCCCTTTCATTTCACTTATTACCATGTTGTATATGATTTTAATCAATTGAGTTCACTTTTAATGTTTTAATGGTTTTCACGTTATGTTTCAGAAATGACATTAGTAGGTTGAATTGGTAAAAGAGGTAAATATTTAAATATTTATATAATAGTAATCATTAAATAATTATCATATTTATACATAAATTATAGTTTTAAAAACATTTATAAAATATTTTTATTAAAAATAAACTATGTTACAATCATGGAGACAGTAGGTTGTGTATACCCATGAGTAACGTTTCTCTTTTTCATTAATAATTATGGAAAGAAGTTAAGTATTATTTTACATTATATAATGAAAAAAATATTATAAATACCATATTATACCATTAAATATACTTATATACACTATCCTTATGTTATAGTGATTAAATAGAATCACATTGTTTCATGGAGGTAGTAGTTTGCACGTACACACGAATGACGTTATCATATTTTAGTGAGTGGAATGGTAAAAAATTAAATGATATAATATATTTTAATAATGATAAATATTTAATGAATATAATAATTATTTCATATGTATATCACATATATTAATTAAATTTATCTTTATTACCTTCCAATTAAGCATTATTGAAAAACGAATCACATCGCTTCGTGAGGCGGTAGTCTGCTGTACACACGAGCGATATTATTATATCACAAAAGAAATTTAAATTAAGAATATATGTATGATATCATAATTTAAGGATTGTAATAAAGTAACAAAATTAATATATATACTTTAAATTCATCATTATAACAATCCATGATTGGTGATGATGAAAATTGAATCACACCGATTCATGGGGCAGTAGTCTGTGGTACACAAGAATAATGATTTCATCTCCCATTTGATTAAAGAGGTGGTGGATTTAGGTAATTACATAAAAATAATAAAATTTTATTAAATTTTATATAATGGTTTTATTATATCATAATAATTGAATAAATTTTGAGGGATGTGGAAGAAGAAATAAAATAAAAACCCTCGGTTAAGCATGATACCTCTTCTTCAGATAGCCTCATTAGGTTTGCACAGAAATCCATATTTGGATTACTATATGATACAAAAAAATCTTACAGATTATATATTTAGGTAATTTATTTGAAAATACAAAGTTATTTTATGGTGTGAAGTGGAGAGGAGAGGGTGGCCTTATATAAGTGAGGTGAGTTGCACACTAGTAATTTTTGAAAGAAAAAGGTGCACCTATGTTTTTTACCTTCCAAAAGGACAAAAAATGAACCATTATAGAGACTTTTAAATTATATGGTCTAAATTTGGGGATAAAATAGATTTTATACAAGTTTTTAGGTAATTTTAACTCTTATATTTTTAGTATAACCCTCTTGTAAATCTTTTTTTACCTTAATCATTGTAATTAATGCTTACTGTTTTCACTATTCTTTATGGAAAAATATTATGTTGAATATATTATATAATATAAATTATTATAATTAAAAATATGGAATTCATTTTACTAAATTCAATTCAAATAATTAGAATAATTTAATTTAAAATTAAACTCACAGATGCGACGAAAAAGCAGGTTTTCAATAAGTGTATTTTTCAAGAAAAAAATTATTTTATATTAACTCAATTACCAGTAATAATAATTATATTGATTAAAATTAATAATTATTGATATATAATATTTAAACTAAATTTAAATAATTCCTCATTACAGGTTTTTTTAATTAATTAAAATTGAGAAACATTATTCACTTCTAAAGAGTTTTCTAAAAAAATCCCATTTTAAACCCAAAAATAAACTTATACTAAAATAAAATATAAAGGTTATTAAATTTAAATTAAGAATATTAAATATAAATAAATAATTATTATGTTTATTTAAATAACATTAAAACATAATTGAACTTTTAAATTACTTAATTTATTTAAAATAAATTATTTTTTTATAAAAATTAATATTTTTCACTATTCAACAAAAAATCATTATTTCCTTAAAAAGACCAAAACTTTACCCAAGGTTATTATTAATATGATGAATTAAAAAATGAATTTAATTTTATTAGATTCATTTTATAAAATTTCTAAAAATTAATTATAATATTTTCTCACAAAAATCAATAAAAACATTTTTGAAGAAAACATATTTTGATTACTAAAATGACTTTACTAAGAATTTATAGATTAATTAATATGAATTTATCAATGAAATTGACTAGAAAATTCATATATATTTCATAAATTATTTAATATTATTGGTATCCACTAATTTAACAGTTAGGTTATAATGGTCATACCTTTGATAGGTCGTTTAATCTCGTTGTTTCATATTGAATATGATATAAAATATAATGTTATTCTATTATAATATTGGGCTGTTACATCCTTGAACTGATTAATAAATTTTTTACTCTAAATTTGAACATTATATTGGTAATAAAAGGCTAAAAATTTGAAACTACCTTTTTTGGAAACCCACATCGTAAAAAGGGTTAATAAAACATCCTCTTGATTAGAGAAAAAATGAAGGACAAAGGTCATCTGGAATAACATATACCAGGTTTTCGAATAGGAGAACATAGGTGATAAGTAATTATTTGGACATGGAAGAAAATTTTAATGTCCAAATAATGATGGATAGTGAAATAGGTCATTAATAACAATAAAGTTAATGATAATGAGAAATTCAACAACCAAAAAACCATAAATATGTGATGAATTTAAAGACAAATAATTTGTCAGATATAAAGGTAATATGATAAAATTTTTATTTTAAAGGTTCTTTTTCCTAGGGTTAGGAATTATTTAAAATCTAAACTAATAACATAATGAAATATAAATAATTGGTATGTTTTAATTCATTCTTTAATCAATTTCCAACACAATCTCAAATTTCTCTCCAAAAAATGACTAGTCAAAATGAATTTTTCTTACCTAAACCACTAAAATAAACATTTAAAGGATCACATAACCATAAAAGGATAACTAGATATTCATCATATATTTATATATTAACCACAAATAAAATAGTTAAAATAATGTAAGATAATTACCAAAAATAATAAATTTTCATATTATTAAATACACATTAATCTCCAAGGCCTCAACAATAACACCAAATGATTAGATAAGATATTTTTATAAATAAATATCTTTAAAATTATTCAAAATTTTCCTGAATATGATTGAAACCCAAAAATAAGAATGTTCGGATCACATATTCTTCCAAGATTGATTAAACATTTATCCCCATATAACACCAATAACTTTTAAATTTTCATACCAAAAATATATATGCCTTAATCATATAATATTCAAGATATACTAGTAATTTCCATAAAAATTGAATTAACACATAGCCACTATAAAAAATAAACCTTTAATCCAAAAATAAAATAACATAATTTTGTGTTTAACTTAATCATATAAGGGTTTTGGAATAGAAAACTTATTTCGAAATAACATTAATAAACTTATCACTAAATCACTTTTCAATCCCATGGCATTTTATATGATGAAACATATTCCCCCAAAATCAACTTAATCATTATCTATAAAACAATTCCATACTAACTCAGATATCACATAGGACAATATTTGGTGCTTTACCCTTGTTGGCCTTTGGTTGTGGGTTCAATCCTTGCATCCATTCCAAATGTGATAGGTTTTACTTTTTCAAAAAACTATACTTATATAATTATTATAAATTCCTATAAATATGGTTAACATACTAAAAAATAATCTTAATACTAAAAGGATATATAAACCCGAAAGGTTTCAATACTTTTAATCATAATTCCATAAAATATAAATAGAATTCTACCTCAAATAACATTTCACATGAAATGATTCAGGTTATATATACATTAAACATCTATTAGAACTTAATAAATGTCTAAAAAAGTAAACACATCACATAAAACATCAAAATAATACTAATTCATTTAAACTTATGATTATCCTAAAATATACCACTACAACATAAGTCTTAAATCCCATGATGTAGACACTATATTCACTCAGTTTTCTTCATAACCCATTAATAACTATTTTCAACATTATTCCTTGATAATTACTTCCAATAAAAAAATAGCAATCATGTACTGATATTCAATAATTTGAAAACATAATACATGATGTAATCTATATCTTTTATATTTCATTTGTAGTTTCCTAATATTAAACTATAATAACATTTTACATTTCTATCTGCATAGTCTTACTGATCCCATTCTTAATATTCCCCCCTAGGATATCAATTTTAAAAATTATCATACTCCCCATATTTTAAAAATTAAATTGATAACTTGGGACAATTTCATTCCATGTCATGGAATTATTTGAACGCTTCCTTTTTCCTTGGAATATTATTACTTTGTTCCCTCTATTACTACATACATAACATTTTCTCATTATTTTATGATATTTTCCAATGATATTCTCTCACACTCTTGAAATATAGTTCATTGAATATTTTTACCTTTAGGATCTTTATTACTAGAACATAAATAGAGCCTCATTTCTCCTCCATTTGATGTGTTAGAAAAATTACCTAGGTTCATGTTGTTAATCATAACTTTTAAGATATAGTTAAGAATAACAACATTATTTTTAACTATATATCCCATTCCATTTAGTTTCTCATTTAGATAACCACCTCATTTACCATCACATCCATTGTTACTTTGGTTCCAGCAAGATCCACTATTTATTAAAATCAAAAGGGTTAATGTGAGAATATTAATAAAATCACAATAAAACATCTTTTGAAGTGGATAAAAACTAAGATATCCTTAACTATGGTATCTTTAAATCTTTATATTTACCCAAAATAATTGTAATTCTCTATAAATGACTAACCATTATGGTTATAGATGACTTTTAAATTATGCTAATATAAGATCCAAGCATATAAAGTTATCAAAACCAACTATTGATATCAAATGAAAGGACTTGGCCTAAAAAATTACATAATATTGAGTTTTATGTCACGAATTTATTCTCTTATATTTGGTGATATTTTCAAGTTCATATGTTTAAATAATTAAGTCATAACTCATATATATAAAAAATACAAAGTGGACACGTCTAATTAGTATCCATTTTTCCTACAATATAAAACATTTAAAATAAAATATGATTTCTTTTCAGGACACATCTTAATTAATTTAAACATGACATTTTTATTTTCCCATACACATTCATAAACCCTATAAAAACATTTTAAAAATGTTGTATGAGTACAAAAAATAATTGTAAGGGACATAAGAAGAAGAAAATTATTATTCCAGTGAAACACATGAAAACCCATGTAATTTTTCCCTTTGTTATCAAATTTATTTAATTGTATGAAATAAATAATTTCCATATGAAAAACACAAACACTTTTTTAACAAAAAAACCTTAAAAACTTGTAAAAATAATGTAAAAAACCCTTTTTGGAAACATAGATCATCAAATTTATAAAACCCTTTCAGAACCCTATAAATTAGAATAACCATACAAAAAAAATACAATATAATTTAATGGAGAAAATAATCATTACCCAATTAATTGGAGTGATATAATGGGGCTCACACTTCAGATAAGATATATCAAGCTCACATATTTTTCCTAAGCTATAATGGGACTCAACCCATTATATAAGTTATATCGATCTCATCAATGAGCTATAATGGATATCAAATCATTATATAAGATTTATTAGGCTTAACCATTTTTAAATTAATTCCCGATTACCATATCATGAATAAAAAATTTTATGATTGTATATTTTTATCAGAAAAACTTTTTAAAAACACTTTTTAACCCATATGAAAAACCCTTTCACATATAAAAATACTACTTTCTTTTAAAAACCAATTTTTAATACCAAAATAAGCAAAAAAAATTAAATTGGGGATTTTATTCAAGAAAAATTGAAATATTTAAAAGAAATATTTAATTAAAATAATTTTTAGAGTGGGGGGAAAAGTCATTGTCACTGTAAACCTTAAAATAGAACATTCCTTTTGTCCTTTGTTTCAAAATTTTCTGTATAAAACACCTAAAATGATTCCTTCTAAAATCCATTGAAATAAAGTAAAAAGAGACATAAAAGTTATTACATAAATATTTTATTTTAAAATAAAATCATTCATATTATGATTTTAAAAATATAGACCTGGCAGAGAAATATTTGTAAGGAAAACTTTAAAAGATGATTTTTTTAAAAGGAATTACTTTAACACTTTATCAACATTTGAATCATAAGACCCATGATAAAATAACATCAAAAAAATTAAATATCATGATAATAAAGTAATTCAAGATATAACATGTCAAATGGGATGTATATTCACCTTATAGAATAATATAGGTTAATAAAATCAAAATTTTTCTTAATCAAATAAAATTGAGACGAAGTCCCTTACCTTGAGTGTGACTCGTCACATGCATTCTTTATATTCCTATATAATAAAATTATGTTAATTATTTTCTTTAATATAAACTGTTTATAATATTATTATTTCCTTTAATTTAACTTATTATCATGTTATATACAATTACTTAATCAATTAAGTTCACTTTGGATATTTTGATGGTATTCAACTTGTGTGTCAAAAATGACATCGGTTAGTTGACTATGGTCAAATAGGTCATTATTTTGACAAATATAGAATAATAATAATTATATAATTATATAATTTAAACATAAATTATATTTTTAAAACCAGTCATGATATATGGTTATCAAAAATTAACTATGTTATGGTCATAGAGATGGTAGGTTGTATGTACATAAGAGTAATTTTTCCATTTTTAAATGATCATTATAAAAAGAAGTTAAGTATTATTTTATATTTAAAGAATTATAATAATATCATGAAGAAATTATTATTTAATTAAATACAATCATATATATCATCCACATGATGTGGTGATGAATAATAATCACATTTCTTTATGGAGACGGTTGTCCACACGTACACACAAACGACGTTATCAATTTTTAAGTGAGTGGAATGGTTAGAAATAAAAATAAAATACTATATTTTTATAATGATAAATATTTAATTGATATCATAATTAGTTCATATGAATATCATATATATTAATTAAATTTATCCTTATGTTCTTCCATGTAAAGAGTTAGAGAAAAACAAATCAAATTGCTTCACGAGGTGGAAGTCTTCCATACACACGAGTGATGTTATCGTAACCCCCCCCCCCCTCCCATAATGGAAATTAAGAAGGTATATGTGACATTAAAATTATAAAAGTATAATTATGTTTTAATTTTCATATATATATCTTAAATACATCATTATAAAAAGATTTGAGATGTGATGATGAAAAACGAATCACATCGGTTCCCGAGGCGGTATCCCACCACACACATGAATGATAATTTTGTTTCCTATTTAATAGAAGATGATATGTATTTAGGTTTTGATATTAAAATAATAACATCCAATTATGTTGGATATATTGGTTTTATTATATCAAAATAATTGAATAATGTTTTTTGGTGGTGGAATAATAAATAAAATAAAAACTCTTGGTTATTCACGATAACTCTTCTTCAGATAACCTTATTATGTTAGAAACAAAATCATTAATATGATGAATTTATGATGAAAACAAGGATTTTAGGTTGTGTGTATGGAATTAGAGAAGGTATTTTTGATTTTAGTTTCCTAAACAAATGGTATTTAATGTGTGAAGAGGAGACGAGAGGGGATATCCTTTTATAACTATGGTTAGTGGGACACTTGTAATTTTTGAAAATAAAAAGGTATACCCACGATTTTTACTCGAAAAAGGTCTCCAAAATGGACCATTATTGATAATTATAAATTATATGGTCTAAATATTTCCATCCAATATATTTTATAAATGTATTTAGGTCATTTTAACCCTAATATTTTTAGTATAACCCATGGTAAAGTTATTTTTACCTTAACCATTGTATTTAATTTTTACTATTTTCACAATTCATTATTGTAAAAACTTTAGATGAAATTATTAGATTATATAAATTATTATAAATCAAATTTTTTAATCCTTTTTAAAATATTAAATTTATATAATTGTAATAATTTAATTTAAAATTAAACCATTGGACGTGACGAAAAAGCAGCTTTTCAAGAAGCGTATTTTTCAAGAAAAAGATGATTTTATATTAACTCAATGACCAGAAATAATTATTATATTAATTTATTTGAATATACATTTATATATAATATATAAATTAAATTTAAATCATTCTTAATTATGGTTTTTTTAATTAATTAAAATTAATAAACATTAGGCACTTTAAAACAGTTTTTAGAAAAATCCCTTTTTTGAACCTAAAAATAAACTTATACTAAAACAAAATATAATTATAATTATAATGTATTTAATTGGATTAAATATATATAATGAATTATTATTTTAATTTAAATATCATTAAAAACAAAATTGTACTTTTATATTACTTAATTTATTGAAAAAATGATCTTTTAATAAAAATCTGTACTTTTCATTATTCACTGAAAAATTTATATTTTTCAAAAAACTCCAAAATTTATGCCTGATAAAATTTTGATATGATGATTTAAAAAAATATTTTCATTTTATAAAATTTATCTTTTAAAAGTTTAATAAATTAATTATAATATTTTCTAACAAAAATCTATGAAAAACATTTTTGAAGAAAACATATCTTGATAAATAAAAAAACATTAATAAAAATTGATTTATTAATTAATAAGAATTTGTTAATAAATTTCAGTAGGTAATTAATATATTTTTTATAAATTAGTTAATATTATTCATACCTTCCAATTTAATGGCTAGTTTATAGTGGTCATATATTTTGGGGGTCGTTTAAGCTCATTTGTGTGCGTCGAATATGTTATCGAACATAATGTCCTTTTAAAATATCATGGTTCTATATATATTTAATTAATATATATTATATATATTATATAATAATTATTCTTTAAAGGTAAAATATTTTTTACCTTTGTTTCACTCAATTCATTTAAAAGTGAAAAGAATGTTCATCTATACATACGATTTACCATCTTTTGGAATATTGTGATTCATTTTTTCTAAATATACCTTTTTGGATGACTATATATATATATATAATTAAAATATATTATATTTAAATCATTTATAAAATTCTTGAGATAATAGAACCATGATCAAAGTATAAGGAATAGAATTATCAAACCAAAATTCTTATGAAAAAAACCAATTTACACCTGAAAACAACAATTTTAATAATGAATTATTAATAAATGGGGATTGAAAGTTTATAAGGAGATCATATATGAGATTATAATAATTAAATAAATATTTTTTATAATTATAATATATTTAAAATTATTATACATGATTTTATAACTCTTTCAAGGAAAGACGAACTTGAGGTAAGGAATTTTCATCGCACTATTATTTTTGTGAGACACATTTCATATTCACAACTTGTTTATTTTATATATGGTATATAATAAAAATGAATATATTTTATGATTATTATCATGAAAATTATATATATATAAATATAAATATATTTTTCTCTCTTTCATGTTTTTGTTATTCGAATGTTACCAAAGTGGTAAGGGTTTATGTTAAAATCACATTGTTTATCTGGATTGTTTATAATTATTTTATGATGATGAAATTTTATGAACTATCTATCAAGAATATCATGAATTTTATTCCAATATGGTTATTCATAGATTTTTCATGTAAAAATACAACTTTTATCTATTTTTTACATTAAATGATTGTGAAAATAGTTTTAAGGGAAACCGAATTTATTTATCTCTTTGGCTGAGAATCATTTTATTTGATGTCCATGTTTTCTTAAAAATATTTTGAAGAATGTTTTAAATATTCTATTATAATTTATTAATATAATTTTACCTATTTATTGAGTTTTTAAAAAATTTAATAAATAGAATAATCTTTTCATTTTCCAAATGAGGTACCTTTGTCATTTTACTGAAGATGTGGAAAAATTAAATGCTTTAATATAAAATCAACATGAATATAATTTCTGACCACCATGAACACTCATTTTTTTTAATATGCCATTATAATCATATTTATTTCAAATGAAATAGTTTTCCTTAATATTTATAATTTTTTTAGTTTTTAAATATGTAATTTTAAAATAAGAAGGTTATTTTCTTCAATAAATATTCTATGTGGTCTTTGAAAGTAATTTTTTATTTAAGATAAAATCATTTGAGGTTAATTATTCATTATAGAAAATATGATCCAATGATACACCCATATTCTATCACTGGATGGTTTATGATTATAATGATGAGATGTTTATGAAATATATTTATTTTTCATGGGTTATGTTATGATGAATTATTGAAATGTTTATGAAACCCATATCTTCTAAATAGGTTATGATATATAATGAAAGTTTTATGATCTTATGGAACACATATAAATTTATTATGATAATTTTATGGGTGTGAATGAAATTATAAAGATCTCCAATGCAATGGGTAAATATAGCAATCTCATGAGATAAAAAAGATGAGAATTGGGAGTGAAACAAGTTTAGTAAGGTACTTTTTCTACTATAATAGTCTTGAGAGTGAACCTTGACCATGGATATTATGTAATGGGGAGTGACCATGATCCATAATTATAGTCTTGGAATTTATCCTTGAATAAGGAAATGATTTTCAATAATTATGTTTATGCCAAGAAAATTCTTATGCCAATGTTATTATCTCATGGATCATGTTCTTTGATTCCTTTATAAATCATGTATTATGAACTACCAATATTTATTCCATGATTGAATATTATGATATATGATTTTTTTATAGAGTTTCAAATATTATGCTCATGTTCTAATACCCTTATGCTCATGTTATGTTAAAAATATCATTGATATCTACCTAATTTACTTTTACTGAGAAATTGAAATAACTCTTTCATAGGTTTCATTTCCCCAGGTTATAAATAAAGGTTTTAAGTAGGTTATTTCTAATAAGTGTACTACATGGGAAGATCATTATGGGAGATTTTGAATATCCTTCATGAATTATTAAGATTGTGTATCTAGTATCTAAAGACACTAACCCTTTATGATCCTTGTGTGTGTATTTATAAAATATATATAATATTCATCTATTAATATTTAATAAATATATATAAAAATTACAGTTCATTATATAACCTATTAAAAAACTAAATATCTTTATACATATTCTATAATTTTAAATTTCATATTATCACACAAAATTTATTTCTTCAAATCTGGATATAGTTTAGTGATACTAAGTTTTATGGAGAATTTTGTTTTATGATATACATCTAATAATTATATTTTTAGCTCATTCATGGATATAAAACATAGAATCTGTCAAATTTTAATATTTTTTCCTTATATACAAAGTTTTCCATTTTCAATTCATTCATGGCTTTTATTTTATTTTGAATATTTTTATCACCAATCATGGAATTTTTTATTTTCCCTAATAAGGATTTTTTAGAAATCATTTGGAACAAACCTGATGTATCCCCTTCCTTAATGTTTCCAATATCTGAATTTACTAAATATATTAATATTTGATCTTTTTCAATCCACATTTTAGTCAAAACTCCATGATCTTTCCTACTCAATGAAAAAACAACATTATTTTCCTTCAAAAGGTGGTAGTGTATTGATAAATCATAATATTTGAGTAATTCTTTCCATCACCTTTACCTCATGTTGATATCATTTTGTGAGAATTTTAATTTCAATCATTTCTGATATATATATATATATATATATATATATATATATATCACATTTTTTCACCAAAAGGGTAATGCCTCTTTATCTTTAATAGAAACATTATAGAAGCCAACTCAATATCAAGGAATGGATTATTATATCCATGAATCTTCAATTATCATGATGCATAAGAAATATCTATATTGTTATATATAAGGATATATCAATATACCTTCATTGATAAATCCTTGTACCTCAAAAATATATCCCTTTATAATAGTAAAGGTAAAATCGATGAATTGGACAATATACACTTTAATTATTTCAAACTATCATTACATTCTTCTAATCATATTAAATTGACCACTTTGTGTGTAAACTTGGTTAACAAGTTATCTAATTGATAAAAATTTGATCAAATCATTGATATTGACATGGAAATACAAGGGAACTATGTACCTTATTTATATTCATTGGCGTTGAACACTCTATCATTGCCTCTTTCTTTGAAGGATAAACTAATATTCTATCTTTAGAGACAAATTAGCAATGAAAAAACTTTAAGAAACAAGAATTAAAATTTTCTAAATATTCCACATAAATCCTATTTTATAAGAGTATAAAAAATGATTCAAAAATGACTATTATGATCATAGTATATTTTTGAGTATATCAAGATACCATCAATAAATATCATAAAAAACTATAACAATAATTGAATAATTTATTCACCAAATTAATAAAAAAGAGCTTGCGTTAGTTATTTCCAAAGGTAATTACTAAAAATCATAATGTCCATGCCTTATAATAAAATTCTTCATTGAAATTTTGTTCCTTCATTACTTAGAATAAATGATACCTAGAAAAAATATCAGTCTTTAAACCATCTTTCTTCATACCAATTATAACATGGGCTCATAATTGTGAAACACTATGGTTTATAAATCCTTTATCACACAAATCCTATAGTTTTTTCTTCAGATCCACTAATTCCACTATGGATATCCTATAGTGATTCCTAGATATAATATTTGAATTAGAGGGCAGATCAATGGAAAACTAAAATTCATGCATAGGTGTATGTTTAGGAAGTTCTTCTGAAAATGAACTGGATTTGGATCCATTTATGATTCAGATGATGTAGTCCCCCCTCTAAAGACAAGGGATTCAATATCTCCATCAAAAATCATAACATGTCTATATTATCAATAAATATCCTCATTATAATTTTAAATATAATCTATACCAAGAATTATATCAAATTAAACTGTATGTATAATAATCATGTTTTAAAATAGGGTATGTCTGTAATCATAATGGGAACTGACTGAAACAACCTTGTTACAACATTATTTCTATTAATAGTATCACTTTTCATCTCATATCTTATCATTCTTTGGAAATATATAATTTTATTGTAAAAATTGATGATATAAATGTGTGTGAAGATAAAAACCCTAATAAAACATTAGCAAAGTTTGATTTTATGATTATTGTGCCTACCATCACTTATTTTGGACATAAGTTTAGCCTTCCCAACATAGAATATTCAAAGTAAAATTCCCTTGAAACATGGGGAATTATTTTGAAATTTTTCATATCCCATTACAGATGAAAAACTATATAACATTGGTTTCATTATATCCCTTGTAATAATGAACCACATGAACCCTTTCTCCACACCTGAAAATAACTGATATTCTCATTAAGCATGAAGCTATGTGTTCCTTCCCATAATTATCACATTTTTGAAATCCCATTTTTTTTTCTTAATTGACACATTTATTTTTTTATTTTTTCTGAAATTACCTACTATTTTCTTCATTTACCTTAAATATATAGGACCTAGAAAACAATTTCACTACATTGGTGGCACATGATACTATATAATTATTTAGTGAAATCATTTGAGAACCCATTTCCCTTCGAAGAATCTGTATAATCTTGTAAAATAAATTATGAATATTAATTTATATATTATATGTATAGTCTACAATATACCTGGATAAGTTTGTAAAGTTAGACACATACATCGTAACACTTTCTTCTTAATTATTCTTAAATTTAGGAACTTCTAATCTATTCCATATTATTATTCTCTAGGAATGTATTTCTCAAATGATATCATATTAAATATACCCCATTTAATACTTTTCATTTCACTAACCATGTTTGTGTTCTATATTAGATACTGCCATTAATTATCATCTCCCTTTAGAAAATACCAAAATTACCTTTTCTGTTGTATTATTTCTATAGGCCATAAATATCATTTTGAAAAACTTAATACATTATTCATCTTCCAATGGATATGTTTTTCCATTTAATGATAAAATATTCTATCACATTAAGTGATTCATATTTGGTGAATCATGTTATAGAGAAACATTTTCCTCCATAGGTGCATGGTTATTCATTATAGCCAGAGTTATTTGAACTAATATATCCTTGATCTTCTCATTTTCAACACTATATGTATTGGATTTCTCAATAGGGAAATACTTATATTGACTATGGGTGTTGATTAAATTCATTTTGTTGGGCTCCATCACTAAACAATGGAACACACTAATTTATCTCATAATAATAATGAATATTGATCCATATTATAAAAATTAATATAATGGTGAAACTTTTCAAATAAACAAATGGATTATTACAATTCTTATGAGAGATATGTTCATTAAAAATCTAGTTCACAAGGATCCTACTAAACATGTTCTGATACCAACTATAACACCCTAACTCCAAAAACCCATCAATGTTTTTTACATTATTACATTGGTCCAAGATATAAGGGATCACACCATACATGTTAGATCTATTTATTAGTCTTTGAAAACTATATATATCTGTGTGTGTCTGTGTGATTCACATAATAAATTATAAATATAAAACCATATCATAAGAAAAAATCTTTCACGCTTTAAATCATCCAAAATATCTAACTTCATTTACTAGGGAATGGTAAAAAATAGTGAGCTCGGATTCTTAGTAAGGGTTACAAATAGGGAAATTTGTCATGAGTAAATAAATTATAATCAATATATAATAGTGGAAAATAAAAACACATTTCATTCAATCAAAAACTTTTTTTCAATGAACATCCATGTCTAATATCAACATAGTGATCACATTAATAATTGAAACTAAATTCTCAACAAAGTAAGTGTATAAATTCTAAACTTTATGATCTTTCCATTAAGAAATCAACCAAGATATCATGAATATTACCATAAATTCCTTTAATAAGATATTATGCTTAATAAATGGGTATGTTTAAACAAGATACCCATCTAATATGTCATGCATTCTGTTTTGATTCAATAGATATGTTAATGAACATCTATAGATAATATCAATATAGTGATCACATTAATAATTAAGACTAAATTCTCAACAAAGTAAGTGTAGAAATTCTGAAATTTATGATCTTTCCATTAAGGAATCAACCAATATATCATGAATATTACCATCAATTATTTTAGTAAGATATTATTTTTAATAAATGGGTAGGTGAAAACAAGATACCCATCTAATATGTCATACATGCTTTTTTGATTCAATAGATTCGTTGATGTATCAAGGGTCTCTCTATAACTAGGCCCCACCCATTAATGGAATATCCTATACATTTATCATATATTTAATGAATAAAAAAATTCATTTTTTAAATTAATTATAAATCATCTTTTATCAGTATTGAATTAAGAATACAAATTATTTCTCCAGTCAATGAAATAATCATTACTAGTAAAATTCTTTAAACTGATACCATATATAGAAGTGGTATATTTTTGAGAAAAAAATCAATTTAATAGGAATGATACTGAATTTATCCATTATATTATAAATATGTACATGAAAGATAAAAATAATTTCCAATGAAAAATGGAGAGTGATATAAACCATGATCATAAGAAAGTGAGTGATCTCAAAATAATGTATAATCTATTATCTATAAAGGATGATAGAAGAATTTTGATTCAAAATAATTAAATATTATTAAATTAAAACCAATACCTTAGAAATAAAAATATAATAAAAACCTTAAAAATAACCTCTGTATAACTTAATGTAAGAACAATTTTAAAAATCACTTTTCAAACATCTATTCATTCCTTTATGAATATAATACTCTTTTCTTTTGATATCATTTTAAATAAAAAATCCAAAAATATTGATAGAAATATTTTCCATGAAAATAACTATAGTAAATTATAAAGGAATAATGATATTGTATAATTACTATGAAGGTAGTAAAGGGATGAAAATTCATATACACTAAAAAAATCATTCATTTTAAACATTTTTTAAAAGAAAAAAATAACACTTATGGTAAATGTTGAAAGTAATAATTTTTAATCCTTTATATAGAATTTAAAAGGTATTAAAAATATAAGTTTATCAACCCTTAATATGAAAACAATTTAAAAATATAAAGGAACCTCAACATTGAACATATAATATTGGAATTAAAAAATTAAAACATTTGTTTAACATAATATCCCTTATATGTAACATATTTTTTGAATCTTGATCCAAAAAGATTAGAAATAGAATATAAATTTGAAAATTTTAAAAATAAAAAGAATATAATAAAATATATAGGGTATAATTGGATAGGATGTTATAATTTTCCAAAAGTAAATCTGAATATAAAAAATCCTGAAATAAAATGATATTATAATAGAAATCAATTACATTGTATCTCTTTTTAGTCGTACATGTTTTAACTTCCAACATAATGAATTTAAATTTATTAAATACTTTCTTGAGAACCATTTTCATATATATTCAAATTTTTAAGCTCATTTTTTATCATTTATAAAAAATTCATTAAATAGTTATTTTTTACATTGACTACTTAAGGTTATTTGGTAACTTCTTCAAAATTACATCGGTATATTGTTCGTGGAAAAGGTGTTATCAAATGATTCTATAATAAATATAATTATACTAATTTAATGAATAAATTTTTTTATTTTTTATAAATAGTTTTAAATTCATCTATGCATAATGGTAATACAAACTAGAATCACATCATTTTGTGCAGGTGGTAGTCCACAAGTACCCACGAGCGACATCATCATTTTCAAATGGATGAAAGGGTAAGAAATTAAAATATATATTATATTTAAAGAATCATAATTATGTCATAAATATCATATGTATTCATTAATTACTCCATTATAACTCTCTACATAAATAAAAAATGAAAAATGAATTACACCGCTATATAGAGATGATATATTGTACGTATGCACAAGTGATGTTTTTATATTATATAATATGGAGAGGAGGTTGAAAATGGTTGTACCATAATAATAATAAATTCTATATATATCGGTAGTATTGGTTACATTATGTTAGTATAGATACAATATATTTAAAGGATGTATAAAAAGAAATAAACATTAAAATATTCAGGTAATACAATTACCTCTTTTTTGAGAGTTCTCCTTTGTTTTACACCTCATGACATCATAGGATTATCTTAGGGTAAGACCAAGAGATTAATAATTTATGGAGATAATCTGGTAGGGTTTTTTGTTTTAGGTATTGGATAAGATAGAAGTCTCAATTTATGTTAATAATGGAGGAGAAGAGGTTCCATTTATAATTGAGGGAAGGGATGCACATGGAATTACTTAAAATATTTAAAAAAATATAGTCATTTTATTGTGAATGAGACATTGAATTATCATAAACTCAATGCTTATAAGGTAATGGTTGAAATTCTATGATCTAATTTTGTTTAAGGACATGTTTTTTGTTATCTTGAAGAAATATACCTTCATTTATATCCATTTTAAATCATTTTACACTTAAACATAGTGATAAATATTTACCTTGGTTACTATTCATTGTGAAAAAAATTAATATGACCATATTACCTAATCTAAATTATACTGATTCAAAATATGGAATCATTTTTACATGAAATTAATTTTAATATATGTTTGAAAAATCCAATGAAAACCATTTTTATAAAAAATGTTTGCTTGAAGAATAAAAATGATTTAACATAAAAATAATTCATAATATTGATTCAAATAAAATTAATTATATTATATTAAATAAAGAGAGATTTATTTTTCTTTAAATTTAAACCAAAATTTAAAGTAGTATTATAACTACTTGATTAAGAGAAATGGATTAAAAATAGTTTTTATTTGATGAAAAACATAACATTGATTTCCAAAATATGAAACATATATTTCAAGTTTCAAGTTTATATTTTTGTAATAATTATTTTTATTTTTCAATATAGATTTGGTAAAAAAAATACCCTTTAAAAATATTCTCATATCATTATAATGTTATAAAAGTGACAGTTTTTTTGAAAAATCGGTATTTTCGCTATTCATCTAAAAATCACCAATTTCTAAAATATCTTAAATGTTACCCATATGATTTTGTTTGACATGATTATTTTAAAAATGTTATAAATTTAATAATATTAAATTTAAAAAAATTTAAATTTCGTTTGTAATCACATTTTGGATAAATATGTTTGCATTCTGCTATTGTTTCTTTAGAAATAAAACTTTACATTCCCTCTATTTAATGTTTTTGAAATTTCTAGAATAGTCACTCATGAACATATTTCTATAGTGTTGTATTATAATTTCTTTCTTTCTTTCTTGTATCCCCTTATATCTAATGATTTTACCGATGTATATTTACTAATCCAGCCATCCAATTCTAAAATACATGTTCTCTACTATTAATAATATGGATAGGATCTTCATAGTAAGATAAATCTAGTTCAAATTATATTACCTATAAGGTGATCACATGTATTGGGTATATAATATACTTCCTCAATGAAGAGATATGTAACACATGATGAACTTTGGAGATGATTTGTGTCATTTCCAAATGGTAATCTAGAGCTTCGATTCATTCCATAATTTCAAAGGACCTGAAGTACCTGGGAGTTACTTTATATTTCTTGTTAAATATTTTAAAACCCTTACATGAAGATAATTATAGTAAAACATTATCCCTTATATGAAATTCCATAACCTTACTCTAGTTCCTCACATAACTGTTTTCTCTTATTTGATAATCCTTGTTATGACTATGAATAGTCTTAACTTTCACTATTTCCTCCTCAAAAATTGTTGGTCCTAAAATAATTATTTCAAAACCAGCATGCCAACAAGTAGGTAATTGAATGTTTTACAATACAATGCTTAAAAAATTACATTTTAATGATATAATGGAAGCTATTATTATAAGTAAATTCCACCAAAGTTAAATATTTATCTCATGGACCTTGAAATTCATGTGGGCATGAACTCGACATGTCTTCTAATGTTTGAATATTCTATTTAGATAGTCCATCAAATTGAGGATGACGAGAAGTTATAAATTTTTTCCTAGTGTTTATATCCTTCTAAATATTCTTACTGAATTTCAATGTAAATAGTGTGTAATGATCTGATATAATCAAAAGAGTTTCACCATAAATCCTTACATCTTTATAAATATAGATCAATGTGAGGCACTCAAGGTAAATGTTCCCTTAAATAGAGTAAATGTGTAGACATGGTAAAGTAGTCAATAATAACCCATAATGAACCATTATTTCTTAGAGTTTTGGGAAATCTAGTGGAAAAGTCTATAGTAATATCATACTATTTCCACATAGAAATAGGTATAGGTATCATGACTTAGTTTAGATATTTTCTATCAACATTTATATGTTGAAAAACCAAGAATCTTGATACATATTCTACAATTTGAAATTTTATATTATCCCACAAAACATAATCCATCAAATACTGATGATTTTTTGTGCTACTAGGCTATATAGATAAATTTGAGCTATGAGATTTATCAAATAATTCAATTTTTAGGTTATATATAGATGGAACACATATACTCTTTCCAAATTTAAATATATTATCTTAATAAACTTTGTTTCTTGAATTCCCTTCATTCACATCTTTGATTTTCTTTTTAATCTTCTTATTATCAATATGGGAACTATTTATTTTATCCAATAAGGATGGTTTGGAAATAATTTATAATATATGTGATTTTTCACCTTCATTATTGACCCACATATATAGATTTATTAAATCCATTAATATTGCATCATTTTCAATCATAATTTTAGGAAAAACCCCATTAACTTTCTTACGCAATGCATCATCCACCTTATTTTCCTTCCTAGGATGTTAGTGTATTGAGTAGTCATAACCCTTGAGTATTTTTATCCATCGCAACTACATCATGTTATTCAATTTCTAGGAGAATATCTATTTTTAAAATTTATTGATCTTTATATTTTAATATTTTCTCCATTAAAATATTTTCTTAATATTTTCAATGAAAATATTACAAAATCCAACTTAATATCAAGGGTTGGATAATTTTATCATGAATCATTAACTAACAAGATTCTAAGTAAAAAATCGTTCATTCTACATAAAGACACATCTGTGCCACCTATTTAATTCTGCATTATATATAACAAATCCATCCATTCTAGATAGTAAATTTAATATTAGTGTGTTGACCAATATTCTAATTAATTCATCAAAACATTCTTAATATTATTTTATCAATATGAACTTAACCACTTTATGTTGTAACTTTGTTAATGGGTTATCCAATCATGATTTTTTAAATAAATCATCAATAATAACATGATAATCCAAGGAAACTATGAAACTTTGTGATATTCATTGGTGCTAGAAATTCCATCAATGTCATTATCATTAAAGGATCAACTGATATCTCACCCTTAGTGAAAACATGGAAAATCATCTTCCTAAATAAAAAATTTACATTTTATAAATTTCTTGTTTAAATAATTTTCTTTAAGAGACTCAAGAATGATTTGAAAATGAATCATATGATCATCATATCTTTTATATTATATCATGGTATCATCAAGAAATACCATAATGAAGTTATCATTATAATCCCTTAATTATCTATTCATCGTATCAACAATAATAGTGGGTGCATTAGTCAATACGAAGAGAATTACTATAAATTTATAATGTACACACCTCATATAAAATACCAATTTTATGATTTGTTTCTTATTTAATTTTGGTTGATGATACCTATAATTAATATCAATCTTTAATAAATATTGATCTCTTTAAAGTTGATCAAATAATTCACCAATTTGTAATTGGGGATACTTTTTCTTTATAGTAATGGCATTGATTTCCACATAATTGATTCACAACATCATAAAACCCTATTTATTATAAAAAATCAAGGAATATCCATTATAAAAACAATACGGTGTATAAATTCTATATTACACAAATCATATAGTTGTTTTTTCGGAACTATTAATTCAATTATGTCCATCCTATAGGGAGTCATAGATATAGATTTTTCATCAGGGATGAGATAAATTAAAAACTAAACTTCATTCTCAAGTGAATTCTATGTAATTCATTGGGAACCACATCAATGTATTTCTATATAATATTTATATCCTATATTATAAGGATTACATTCCCATTCATAGGTGGCATAACCTCTCCTTCTCTAAAAATTTCATTAAGGAGAGATACTAAATATAGATCCATGCATGATATAGATGTATTCTTGCCTATTAAGATAAGGGATTCCAAACCTCCATTATGAATCATAATATCCTTATCAAGGAAATAAATTTGTTCACTATAAATTTAAATATAATCTATATGAAATATTATATCAAAGAAAACATAGGTTTAACCATCACATTTTAAAATAGGGCATCTCTATGTGTCATAATGAGAACTGACTAACACATACTTGTTATAATAATATTTTCACAAGTGGTATTGATTAAAAACTCCATTTTTAATGTTTCATGGATATATCTAAGTTTCATATAAAACAAAGAAGATATAAAAGAATAAGAAGATCCAAAATAAAATAATGAATAATTATAATTTATGGTTACGATCAAAGTACCAAACACTATATATTTAGGAACCTCAAACTTGGTTGTAGTAATCAAAAAATATTTTTCTTCTCCCCTTAGTATATTTTGAGGAAATTTTCATAGACACTTGGGACATTGGTTTTAAAAATTCCCCATCCCTTTATAGAAGAAGCATTAGAAAAAAATAGTTTCTTTCTTTTACTTCCATTCAAGATCCTTATGACCCCTTTCTCTATACATAAAAAATATTTTTTCCCCATTAAGAAAGTACATGGGTATTTCATTATACAATTATATCATGTTAGAAATTTTATCTTCCCTTTATTATTCATTGAAAAAATTATTCTTTCTTGGTTCTCATCTGAAATCTTCTTTTCCTGATTTCCATTGAATATATAAGACCTAAAAAACTCATTATCTATCACTATGTTACTTTATACTATATAATCGTCTAAGGAAAATGTTTTAGAAACTAATTAATTTCATAAAATCATCTCAATACCAACAAATAAATAATCAATCTTATATTCTAAGTTATATATGTAGTCTATATCATGATTGGATAAATTTTTAATTTTATCCTCATACTATATATATATATTATTCATCCTTGTGATTTAATGTGAGGAACTTTATCTCTATTTGATCTCACTTCTCTTTAGGAATATATTTCTTAAATAATTTTATAAAAAAAAGTTATCTATTCCAAATGGTCTATTTCATTATCTTCTTTATAGATTTGAATCAATGATCAACATTAATCAGTATCTCCCATGATACAATACACTACCAGAATAACCATTTCTCATTCATTAATTCTCAAGTCCATAAATATATTTTCATGTGACTTAATCTAATGTTCTACTACTAATGTATTTTTAGTTACATTAAATAATGAAGGATTATATCACATGAAGTGACCCAAAAAGGGTAATTATGCTATAAAATAATAGGTTTATGTATAAAATTTTGTTTATTTCACATAACCTGAGCTATATACCCTAATATTTCCATGATATTATCAATTCCAACACTATTTGTATTTCCCTTTTCAAAAGGGAAATCCCTACATTCACTACATGGGTTGATTCTCTCCCTTATTCTAGGATCCGTCTCTAAAATCTTGATCACACTAAGTTAGCTAAAAATATTCATGAATATTAATCCATAAAATAAAAAATCATATAATAGTAAAAGTAATCAAATACCATAAAGTATTATCATAAAATCTCATGTCAGATATGTTCATTTAAAATCTAGTTCCCAAGATTCATACTAAAGTTTCTCTTATACCACATTTAACACCTCAAATCTAGTAACTGAGTGCTGGTATTTACTTTTTTTTACATTGGTACAAGATACAGTGAATCATACCAAAATTGATCAGTTTTCCAATCATGGGAAAATAGATATATAAATTATTACCAAATCACATTGTAAATTTAAAAACATAAAATAATAAGCATTCAAATATACTTGAAATCATTTAAAATATACTTTTTCATATTCTATATAAAGGAAAAAAATAAAGGGTGATATAAAATGCTTAGTAAGGTCACATATAGTAGAATCTATCTTGAGTAAATAAGGCATAATCAATATGAAATAGTGGATAAAAAACACAATATAATCAATAAAAAAATTTAGTTCAATGAATATTTATGGTAATATTGGCATAGTAATCACATGGATAATGTAAACTGAATTCTCAATAAAGGAAATGCATAAATCTAGACATTCATGATCTTTCAATCAAGGCCTTTAACAAATTTTCATGAATCATATCATTAAGGCTTTGATCAAGATATCATTATTAATAAATGAATAGGTGTTAACTGTATGCCAATGTAATATTTAATAACCGTATTTTTGTCTCAATAGACCAATCTATAAATCAAGGGGATATCAATAATCAAGCCCCACCCATCACTTAAACATCCTATGAATTTATTATATATTGAATTATCAATACAATTTATTCTCAAAATTACTCATTTTTATTGAGTTATGAATATTGAATATTTACCCTCTAAATAAAATAATCATTCTCAATGAAATTAATTCAAATGATACCATATTTAGAATTGTTATATGGTTAATACAATATCAAATTAATAGAAATGATACTGAATTCATCCATGATATTAATAATATGGTCATGAAAGGGAAAAGTAAAGTTTAATGAATAATGGATAATGATAAATAATATGATCATAAGGAATTGAATGATCTAAAAATAAGTTATAATAAATTATCAATAAAGTATGATAGGAGAATATCGATTTATTAAAAATCAAGATTTTATATTAATTCCAAAAAATTATAAAAGAATATAGAATTATAACATTAAAAATACATTCATTGTAACTTCTTGTAAGAACAGAGTTATAAATCACTTGTCAATATTCTTTTTATTCCATTAAGAAAATAATACAATTTTATTTTGATATGATTTAAAACATTAAAAAAATATTGAGAAAAATATTTTATTTGAAAAAAAACATGGAAAATTATAAAGGATGATTGATAATTTATTATGGATATTATGGTGGGAAATTGTGGTCAATCCATATATGTTAAGAAAAAATATTATTTTTGTACTTTTGTAAAAAGTTTAAAATTACCCATATGGTAAATTTTGAAAATATTTCGTTTTAATCATTTGAAATAATTATAATTTTTATAAAAAATTATTTATAATCCATTGAATCATTGATAAATAAAATTCTTGAATATTTTAAAAGAACCTTGACATGGAAGAAAATGAGTTAGAAGGAAAACATTAAAATAAGATTTTTTTTAATTAAAGTCCCTTACATATAACATAATTTTTGAATCATGATCCTATAAGTGAATAAATGTAATATGAACATGTAAAATCCAAAACTAACTAAAGCAAATAAAGATAGATGGGTATTAATAGGTTATGATCATATAATATTCCCAAATAAAATCTAAACATGAATAATCCCAAAATAAAAATAATATTGTAATGGGTATATCTTACCTTTAGACTCCACTTAGTTATATATGTTTGATCATCAAGTGTAATGAATTAAAATATTTTAAATACTTAATATAAACCTCTTTAATATATATTCTATTTTTAAGTTCTTTTATAATCATTTTAAATCAATTCATTTAATAGTTATATCTTACATTGACCATTTATGGTTTTTTTATTAATTCATCTAAAATTATTTTGGTATATTTCTCATGGATAAAGGTATTATAAAAAGGTTACATCATCTAAATAATTTTAATAATATCATTAATATAATTTTTATTCATTATATTAAATTTTCAAATTATCTATGTATAGCGATAGTATAAATATGATTCACATTACTTCATGGAGGTGGTAGTCTAGACGTATACACGAACGACGTAATCATTTTCTAAAGGATGGGAGGGTAAGAGGTTATATGATATCTTATATATCAAAAATCATAAGTGTGTCATAAATATTATAGATATATATATATATATATACTCCTTAACTCCACCTTTATAACCATTCGTGTAAAGCGGTGATGAATAATGAATGACACTTCTATTTGGAGATGTTAGGTCGTACGTACACATAAGTGATGTTTTCATTTTCCATAAGATATAAAGGTGGAAATGGTTTCCCCATAAACATAATAAAATATTAGTTTATTTAATATATGGTAGATATTATTTTATGATGGATATAAATTATTTACAGGATGTATAAGAAGAAATAAATTTTAAAAGAGTCTGGTAAGATGTTTACCTCTTCTTTGAGAGACATACTTTGGATTACACCTTATGCCTTCCTTGGATGGTCATAAGTTATGAATAGGAGCCCAAGAATGAAGATAAGGAAGATATGAAGGTTTTTGTGAATGTATTGGATAATATATATGGCTCAATGTTTTTGAATGAGGTTTATGAAAGTTTTTTTGCATCGTAATGACTTGTAACTTTATTTATGACCCCTTTAACTCATTTTACCCTTAACTAAGGTGATAAATATTTACCATGTTTAATATTCATTATGAAAAAAAAATTGAACTTATTACCTAATATTAATTAATTTGGTGCTAAATATTAAATCCATTTTACATGATTGAACTCCTTGAAGTGGAATAAATTACTTTTAATATAAACTCACAAAACGCAATGAAAACAATATTTAAGAAAAAAATTAATGTATAAAAATGATTGTATAGCTAAATAAAGTATAATGCTGATTAAAATTGAATTAATTGGATTTTTATAAATCAAAGTAGTGTTATTTTTATTGAAAACTAAACTTAACTAAAGGGAACATTATAAATACTTGATTATGAGAAAAAGAACTAAAACTAGTTTTTATTTGAAGAAAAATATTACATAGATTTTAAAAATGATAAACATATATCTATAAGAAAAAAAATTATATTTTTATATGAATTATATTAATTTTTATATATTTGTTTTTAATAAAAAGGGGTTCATTAACATTCATGTTATTATTTTATCATTTTAATGTCATAAAAGTGACAACTTTTTGTAAAATCAGTATTTTTCACTATCCTCCCAAAAATAAACTATTTCCAAAAAAATATCTAAAATTCACCATAATCTAATTTTGAAATTATGAATTCAAAATTGAAATTTTTTTTCCAGATTATTTCTTGAAAATTCAGTTTTAATCACACTGATAAAAAAAAATTTATATGCATTATGTTATTATTTATATTGAAAGAAAAATCTTACTTAATATAATTTAATATTGGGTGTCACATTAACTATCATTTTAACACATAATATATGGGATTAATAAAATATGAATTCATGAAATAAAATGATTATAATGATGTAAAAAACACTAGATCGATAGTGTGACATCTCTTTTGTTATATATTTCAATAAAATATGTGTTCATCTTTTCAAGCCCCTGAATATTTAGAATAGTGTATATAATAGATAAATCTTTCCTTATCTAATATTCCTATTATATTATTCATTATAATGTATCTCTATTTATTAATATATCATATTGTTAAATTTTATATCCTTAAAATGGATTATACTCCTCCTAAGTTCTCTCTTGATTATTCGATCAAGGACTTGATTCATTTATTTCATTTCATTACATTTTACTTAAACAATTATTCCTTTTTAAAATAAATATAGAAACAATATTTCATTATGAAACAATTATTTTACTCATACAAACCCCCTTGAAATTTATAAAAAAAACTCTTCTACAAACTCTTCTTTAAATAATATTTAATGCCTCAAAAAACTATAATCATTTTAACCCAATTTTAAATTCCTTAATTCAAGAAAAAATCTCAAACTCAATGATATATTAATATTTAGGTTTTTCTATAATGTAAATTTTTAATTTTTCCCACAAAATATATGTTTTATTACCCAAAACATCATCCAAATATTACTCAAAAGTCCATAATTACTTCACAAAAGATCAGTTCTATAACATGTTAGTTTTAATACACATAACATAATCCCTTACATATCTTATAAAACATTAAATATGATTTTCCGAAGTACTTATCTACATTATTAATTTCTATATTATTATAACCCCAACCAAATTAACCAAGATCCCATTCCTATTTTATTACATTTTCATAGAAACATAGGGTCAAATCCTAATGTATAGATCATTTTAGTAGTTTTAGAGAACTGGATATATACACGATAACCATTTTACATTGGGAATAGAAAATAAAACATAATACATAAAAAAATAAAATCAAATATATCCTTTAAAACTCATTACATGGATTATTCTTCATATCTTGAGGAAAGGAAACAAAATAAAGGTGATCTTAAATGCTCAGTAAGATTTAATTACAATGTAATCTAACATGAATCAATAATCATAATAAACATATAAAGGTAAATAATTGAACACACATTCCATTTAAATAACTTGACTATCATGATAAGATATTGAATAATTAATATGGAAGGTAAATAACCGAACACATATTCCATTTAAATAACTTCACTATCATGAGAAGATAATACATAATCAATATTCTAGGATAATTAACTGAAAACAAAAACCATTTAATTGATAACTGAGATTGAAATACATCTAGAGATAATATATTTGTGAAAATTTCAGGAATAATAAAAATAACTAAATTCTGAATGAATTAATTACTTAATTATTTGAAATCATGATCTCAATAATCATGATACCTTGATCGTCAAGACCTTTCACAAGGTGGTTTAAAGCTACAGGTAAAAACCCATTTAAATTTTCCAACTAATTTGTATCATGAGACCCATTGATTCATTGAGTGGATATATAATTCTAGACCCCACCCATCACTACATGTCCAAATCATTCCTTAAATATAAAATAATTTATTTAATTCATTAATAAATATTTCTTATAATCAAATATCTGTATTGAGTAAAAGATGTAGATTTATCAATATTTCCCCAACTAATCAAATAATATTCAAAGTATACAACATATGTAGAAATGGTATATAGTTTATGAAATAATCATATCTGTTGGACATGTATTTCCTCAAAAATACTCTATAAATATTAATTCTTTTAATGATCACAAATACCCTTTTTGTTTTACTAATGATTTTATTTTGAGTGTATTTTTAGAAATTTATATTCTTTATAATTATTATCTTGAAATAGTATTAAACTATTTATTTATGAGAAATATTCATTAAATTTTTTGGAACTCTCTTAAGCGTATTCTAGAAATACTATTCACCGTTTTTCATTTACTAGAAATTCTATTCATTCAATATATCTAAGAAAGTAACATATGGAACAAACCTTATGTTTATGTTGAAGGATCGGTGTGAATGGTTAATAAACCTTACATTTGAAGAAACGTATGGCTAAGGAACATTACATTTGGATAAGAACCTTATGTTTTCTAGAAAGGAAAAAGTATGGTTAAAGAACCCTACGTAAGTATAAAACTTTACTAATGTATGAATCATTAACCTTAATTTTGTAATCAAACTTATGTTGTCAACCTTACATTTGGAAAAATGAACGAATGGATAATCAATGTTACGTTCAAATATCTATGATGATGTGTACAAACGTATGGATCATCAACCCTACGTTATGAAGATTGAAACCTACGTTTGTTATTTTGTCGTTTTGTGAAGGAACCTTATGTTTTACTTTTCAACATCGGAAATTTAAATTTACATCTTTATCGGATCATTTTACAATAGTCTTTGTGGAATTTCAAGGTGATTTTAAAGCTCAATTTAGATTGATTCAAATCTCGTTTTAAATGATTTAAAGATCCATTTACGGCAGAGATTTTCTCTCCTATTATTAAGGAGAAGTTATGATTACTCTGAGCTATATTCTTTGAATTTGAATTCACTCAATTTATCAAGCATCTTTTGTGGATCTGAAATCATGCTACGAGATATATTGTTATATATATATATATATATATATATATTTCTTTGTCAGATATTTATATACGATGATCTAGAGATTTATTGGATGTATTGATAATTCTTATTCTTCAAGATTTCTTGTACAAATTATTTCACTGCTACAGCGATCAAGCATCTCAGATACAAGGATTACATTTTGGAGATATACATGTTCAAATCTAGAATCACAATGCTCTGTTTTTGTTTTTGTTCTTAAAAATAAAATATCACTTGTGCAACCTGATATCTTCAAATATTTTTCAAGATTATTTTTCTTATAAAGACAAGATTCATCTTTTATCAGTTGTATACTACTGAAACTATGAGCTACATCAAAAATACATCTTATATATCTTGAGTTTTCGACTGCTCGTATTCAGTCATGGTGGAGTTTCATCTTCTCGTACTAAGCTGTTGTTTTACCGATTCCCTATAAAAGAACCATAAGGGTCTATTTCTTAAGACTTTATTTGTAAGGGTGACAACTTCATGCACTCATTTGTGGATCAGTCTTGTGATATGAAGACCTTACTAGTGAAATTCACCAAGCCCGCATAGAAGTTGATTTGTGGAATAGACTAGGGTACCTTCATACCCCTAAACACTATAAATTATTGGGCCTTATTCTCAGTTCATTATCTACTGCATATATATTCTCATACAGAAAAGTTTCCAGCTCTATCTATTGTTTATGTGAATTGACAGAATTTTGAAATTCTTAAAAGGAAACAATTCACCCCCTTCTTTTGTTATCACTATAGTCTTTCCAACATAACATTTGGTATCATAGGAAGAGATTTTCAACAGAGCTATAACAAGATAAAGGCATAATATCTATTTTAGGATGGAAATGGAGAATCTCAAGGAAGTAATGTTAATGGTTCATGCTTCATATTTCAATGGTGAGAATTATGGTTGTTGGAAGTCACGAATGATAATCTACTTAAAAAATATTGGATTTAGAGTTTACTCAAATATTTTTACTCCTTATATAATACCTGAAAAAACGTGAAACTTGGTCTACTACTATAGAGGCTGAGTATGATAAGAATTCAAAAGCAATGAATTCCATTATTTGTGGTCTTGGACCAAATAACTTCAACCGTGTATCGAAATTCCCAACATCCTATGAAATGTGGAAGACAATTGCAGTAGCCTATGAAGGTACTGAAAATGTTAGACAAATGAGATATGTTATAGAAAAATTAATGTTTGATACTTTCAGAATGTACAATAGAGAGAGAATAACACAGATGAATGGAAGGATGATAGAAATTGTTAATAATATAACATCTTTAGGCGATCCTATCGGCCAACCTGATCAACCTTTGAAAGTTCTAAGAGTTCTACCTATGAATTGGAATGGACTTTCTGCTCCAATCTTCCAATCTGAACCTATCAAGAATCTGACAATGAGAGAATTGATTAGAATTTTAATGATGTATGAGGATGAAATAGAAGATAAAGTTGAAGATCATAAATTCCTAGTCAAAAAGTATAACACTACTTTAAAATTTATATCCCAAAGCAGAACAAAAAACTAAAATAAGAAGAAAGAAATTCAGACTCATCTGACTTAGAAATTGAGCTGGCTCAAATAGCTAGAAAATTCAATAAATTTTATAGGAAGAATTAAGTATTAAAAATAACCTTCATAAAGGATGAGAAAGACTCAAGGGAAGTAAGATGTTATGAAGTCAAAAAATTAGGTTATATAAGACCTGATTGTCCTAAATTGAAAGGAGATTAGAGAAATACAAAAAAGAAATATCATAGGAATGATGATTATGAGAAAAAAGAAAAAAATAAATATTAAGGCTACTTGGAGTGTTTTTGAAGACTCCAGTATCTCATCAATTTCTGATTCAGAGAAGGAAGAATCAAATCTGAAAGCTAATATGTTATTTATGGCTGAAGAAGAGAATGTATAATCCTACTATTCAAATTATTATAATTCTAGTTAGTAAAATGATAAAATGAATGCCTACTGTACTATTCTAGAAGAAATATATGACTCCCTATTGAAGAAACAAAAATATTTAAAAAATATTCATAATTCTATTTTAGGAGAAAGGGATACTTTACTTAAACAACATTAAGAATTAATTGAGAAATTTAGTTCATAAACTACAAATTGTACTGACCATGAAAATAAGATTAAAAAAGTACATGATGAAGTATAAACTTATAAGAGTGTTTCTCTTATATTTAAAAAATTAGAAAATGTACTAAATGAAATTCTTGGTAAAAATGTAATTAAAAATGAAATATTTGTTATAGGCAGTAAGGGTGAAAAACCAAAACTATATAAAAACTATTTTGTTCTTAGTTCTAATAGAAAAAATCATTTCTACTGTTAAATGTTTTTATTGTGGTATTAATAAACATTATTATAATGGTTTATATTTAATAAAACCTCAATTATGTGGTGTTAATCATGTTCATTATTCAAAATCTTTATCTAATTTTAATTATAATAGTGTTGATAAAAATAAATCTATTTGGATTCCTAATTATTTCATAGCTAACACTACTGGACCCAAAAATATATGGGTACCAAAATAAATTTTTGTTTAATTTGACCTTGTAGGTAACATGACACAGAAAAGGAAAAGATATATGGTATATGGACAGTGGTTTTTCAAGACATATGTGTGTTAAGTCATCAAAGTTTTGTACTATGACCAAAATAAATGGATTCTTAGTCACCTTCGATGACAATGCCAATGGAAAAATTATTGGACTTGTAACAGTTGGAGATCTAGATACTGTCTAAATTAATTAAGTACTCTATGTACAAGGATTGAAGCATAATATGATAAGTATCTCTCAACTCTATGGTGATGGAAACTATGTTGATTTTTCTAATAATTATTGTTCTATCTTTAAACATAATTTTCTTAAATTTAGAGAACCCAGAACAGATAATTTCTACACTTTGGATTTAAATTATTTGTGTAAACAGAAAGTGAACTATTTTACTACTAATGAAAATGAGTCATGGATTTGGCATAGAATAATTGGTCATTGTAATATTTTTGCTTTACATAATTTATCTAAGAAACAATTAGTTTTATATTTACCAAGTCTCAAATTTGATAGTGATAGATTCTGTGATGTATGTCAGATAGGCAAGCAACACAAATCCTCCTTCAAATCTATTAACAAAATTTCTACTTCAAATCCCCTATAACTTATTCATATGGATTTTTTTGGACCATCTATAATAGTAATTTTGGTGGTAAATTATATGTATATGTTTTAGTTGATGGTTATTCTAAATTTACTTGGGTATATTTTCTAAAACTCAAAAATGAAGCTTTTTCTATTTTTAAAACTTTTTATAAAAGAGTTGAAAATGAAAAAGGTTTTAAGATAATTTCATTAAGAAGTGGTCATGGTAGATAGTTTGAGAATCAATAATTTAATTTTTTTCTCAAATATGGTTATTAAACACACCTTATCTACACCAATAACACCTTAATAGAATGGAATTGATGAAAGAAGAAAGAGAACAATTAAAGAAATTTCTAGAATAATGCTAAATGAATACATTATTCCAACCTACTTTTGGAAAGAAGATGTAAGAATAGCATGCTATATTATAAATAGAGTTTTAATTCGACCTATTTTCAAAAATACTCCTTATGAACTTTGTAATAATAGAAATCCTAAGGTAAATTAATTTAAGGTTTTTCAATGCAAGGTATATATCTTGAACACCAAGGATAATCTTGGAAAGTTTGATCCAAAAGTTAATGAAGGAATATTCTTAGGATATTTTGAAACTTCTAAATCTTAAAGAGTATTTAATAAAAATTCAAGTATTTCTGAGGAATTATTTCATGTAAAGTTTGATAAAATTGATCCTTTTAATAAAGGAAAAGATTAAATAGATTAAGCTGATGATTCTTCTAACAACATGAGACTTGATAACATGAAAAATGATTTTGAAAATATAAATAAAATTTAGTCTAGTTCATAAAAACATGATACTAATGAACCTAAAATTGCTCTGCCTATAAAGTCTAGAATCCTTATGAATCACCCTTTAGAGACTGTTATAGGATATCTAGACATAGGAATAAAAACTAAGAGAATTGTAAGAAAACTAGTCAAATTTTCTACTTTTCTATCTTAACTAGAGCCTAAGTATTTTGAAGAAACCTTAGAGGATAAAAGTTGGTTATTAGCCATGAAAGAAGAGATAAATCATTTTAAAAGAAACAAAGTATGTAAATTAGTTGAAAGACCATAGAATTATCCAGTTATAAGAACTAAATGGGTTTTTAGGAATAAACAATATGATGAATGTATAATAACTAGAAACAAAGCTAGATTAGTAGCTAAAGGGTATAATCAATAAGAAGGTATAGATTATGATTAAACCTTTTCTCCCATAGCTATAATAGCTGAAATTAGAATTCTTTTGTCCTATGAATCTCATATGAATTTTAAATTATATTATATGGATGTACAATCTGCTTTTTAAAATGGATATTTAATGGAGGAAGTTTATGTTGAGCAACCTACTGGTTTTGAAAATTCTCAAAAACCAGATTTTTTTTTAACTTACTAAATATCTCCATGGACTTAAACAAGAACCTAGAGCTTGGTATGAAAGATTAAGTTCATTTCTTTTGAAAAATGGTTTCACTATTGGTTTGGAAGACCCGACCCTATTTAATAAAATAGTTTGTTCTAATTTATTATTAGTTCAAATCTATGTTGATGGTGTTATTTTTGGATAAACAAATAAAAAACATTACAATGTTTTTTTATAACTTATGTAAAAATAATTTGAAATGAGCATGATGGGAGAGTTAAATTTATTTTTAGGAATTTAAATTTATCAAAAAGATTATGGAAATTTAATAAATCAAAGTAAATACTGTTTATGATGCTTTTTTCAGGGCACTCACATCTTTCTGCTTGAGGATGATGATGACACGCTGGTTGTTGACCTGGATTCCCTCTTTCCAAAGGAGGGAGGCATCCATCGCTTATTCTGGAACGTTTTCTCCTTGATCAAAATGGGATGATGGGATGTCAGTTCTTCCTTCTGTGGATTCCTCATCAGAACTCGTTACATAGTCTTGGTCTCCCTTATATATTAAGACATTGTTTGTGAAACTCATCCTAGATCCATATCTTCATGGACACCGGTTAATTACACCGCTTCTATCGGGACATTCCAATGGGGTCCGGTCAGGGCAGCAACCTTCAGTCGGGGGAGTATTCACGTTGGACATCACAGGCGTTTCTGGATGCTGGAACACTAGGGTGTTTGGGTTTATTCCCCTTATTATAGGGCTTCTCAAGGGCGTGGAATACTGATTCATCCCAAGTTGAGTGTGGGTAATTATATTCCATAGGCATGTCTTTGAGGTTTTTCTTAGCTTCCCATGTTTAACACAAGGTATGCCACAGGTTTAATATCCAGCGGAAATGGATCAGACTTATTAGAACACTGACTAGAGTGGATCATATGGGTGTGAACCCTAGAGGACACACTGATATTGGGTCTAATGCATGGTTAGTTACCCTATTATTGTTAAAGAGAATGGGGAATGAGGTGGAATGATCCCACCGGGAAGTGGTGGTCCGAGTAATAATCAAGATGGATAATGGATGGTTAATTGAATTGGATGGAGAATGAGATAGAGTCGACTCGAGGGAGACGGTGATGTTGGGATTGAGCCTCGAAGAGACCTCCTACATATCCCTATGGTAGGGAATCAAAGTCCACATAGTTTGGGGTGGGGTATAGGATTAGGGTGTGCATAGAGGACAACAACCCAATGATATAATGGGGCTTATGCATGGTTAGTAGCCCAAGGATGGTCTGACGCCACTATGATCGACCAAGGATGTGGGTCCCAACAAAGGGATGACAATGGCTTACCGTCGAATGGGGAACATGACGGCTTACCATAAATTGGGGTTTACAACGGCTTACCGACAAATGGGGATCACAATGACTTACCACTGTGTGAGGTTCACAATGACTTACCATTGGGTATGGGATCAAAACGGCTTACCGCTGGATGGGGCACAATGTCTTACCACTAGATGGGGGGACAGTTTAGTGTCATGTGTGACAAAAGGGTCGTATAGTTTAATGTCATTCAGGATGAGGGTGGACCAACGTGGAGTGGCTGGGACCAATGGATGTTGGGTTTGAACCTTAGGGAGGCTTCCTATGTATCTTGCCTTGGCAAGGATCAAATTCCACATAGTTCGGGATGTGGGGAACCGACGTGAAGGGGGTTCAAGACTAATGGTTGTTGGGCTTGAGTCTCAGGAAGGCTTTCTAAGTACCTTACCTTATAGAGGATCAAAGTCCACATAGTTTAGGCTGGTAATGGGGGGGAATGACGTAAAGGGGGTCAGGACCAATGGTTGTTGGGTTTGAACCTCAAGGAGGCTTCCTACGTACCTTACCTTAGCAAGGATCAAAGTCCATGTAGTTAAGACTCGTAATGGGGGGAACCAACGTGAAGGGAGTCCGGACCAATGGTTGTTGGGCTTGAACCTCAGGGAGGATTCCTACGTAACTTGCCTTGTCATGGATCAAAGTCCACATAATTCAGGATGGTAATGGGGGGAACCGAAAGGAAGGGAGTCGGGACCAATGGTTGTTGGGATTGAACCTCAAGAAGGATTTCTACGTACCTTGACTTGGAAAGAATCAAAGTCCACGTAGTTCGGGATGGGTGTTGTTGAACCGGTGTGAAGGGATTCGGGACCAATGGTTGTTGGGATTGAACCTCATAGAGGCTTCCTGCATACCTTTCCTTGGCAAGGATCAAAGTCCATGTAGTTTGGGATAGTGTTTAGGGATTACACTCTAGGATTATCAGAGAGGATGTCATGGTTGATTCTTACTCTAAGCCCACGTGAGTCATGCTATATGTGAGAAATAAGAGTCAGTAGAGACCTGATGATCATGTCACAAAAGTTGAATCTGTGGGAAGTGCAATGGGGTTGACACGTAGTTAGCGGCCCAAAATGAAAATAGGGGCTTATGCATGGTTAGAAGCCGAGGGAGATGGAGATTGGGAATTACTCCAGGGTGGAGGCCCAGTGGTGATAAATCCCAAAGGGAGAGGGATTTGGCACTGAGGAAGAGAGGAGGAGTAGGGATGCTACCTCCTATAAAAAATCTAGGGGGATTACACCAATATGGTTTCCCTTTCCCCACGGACAGACACCACTCCGATAAAGAGGATCTCATTCCATGTGAGGAATGATCTCACTCCCGTGAAGACTAGTGGGCATAGAGAATTTCTATGATGGGGAACCCCACGTATAATGTGTGGGGAGAGGCCACAGTTTAACATCATGTGTTGAGGATGGTGTTGCTTGGTAGTTTAACATACTACATCTCGAATGAGGTGGGTTTACTCTGCACCCCTAGGACTTACATGACTGATACCCACCTTCCCTTGGGGAAGGGAAGGCATCAACAATATCATGGTGAGAGGGGGTTATAGAGTGATCCATTGATCATTCCACGTTAGTGTGGATATGCAAAGAAGCAATAGACCTTAGCATGCCTATGTGAAGAAGCATGAGGTGAAGAAACGCAACAAGAAGTACCACCCAAGGTATTTTGAAATTACTTTGTGCAAACCTAGAGGGTCATATGGGAAAAGGATTTGCAGAGCAAAGGGATTCATAGGTAGAAGCCTTGTAGAACTCTAGTGCTCCATGTGGTGGAGGAGATTCGTGAAGGGGTATGCTTCACGGGGTGAAGTGGCCTAGCCTAGGCATTGGTCATAGGTGCATATGGAAGGTTCTTCACGAAGTGTGAAGATATTTGCGGAGCAGTGCTTCGTGAAGCAAGGGTGCCCTGTGAAGTGTAGCATTGCAAAGCAATGAGCTTCATGAAGCACAGTGACCATGACTTAGCATGTGGGTCACATGTGCATGGACGGTATTTTTCAAAGCATAAGTGCCCACAAAGACCCAAGTCACCTTGGGGATCCCCTTCCTTCGCGGAGGCCCATGGTCTCAACGAAGGGCATCCCTCTTTGAAGAGGGGCTGAATTCAAACCAAGGGAGAGGAACTTCGCGATGCTAAAGTACCTTGAGGAGATCATGGTTTTCAGAGAAGAATTTACTTCGTGATTTGAGAGATAAAAAGGAGAAAGGTTAGAGGATTTGTCCTTTGGTCTTGAGGGAAGCCCGTTATTTATAGGAAAGAGGCGCCATGAAGTAGAGCTTGTTGGGCGAGAAGACATGTGGAATTTTTTCATAAACGAGAAGCCTCCCGCCTCCTTGATCCACTGTGGGTTCGCAAACGTCAAATGGGTTCACGGAGCCTCCTGCCTCCTTGCTCCATGGCAGGTTTGCGAACGTCAAATGGGTTCACGGAGCCTCCCACCTCCTTGCTCTACGGCAGGTCCACAAACGATAAATGGGTTCACATAGCCTCTCGCCTCCTTTCTCCACAGTGGGTTCACGAATGTCAAATGGATTCATAGAGCCTCCCACCTCCTTGATCTACAGTGGGTTCGCAAATGTCAAATGGGTTCGCAGAGCCTCCCACCTCCTTGCTCCGCGGAAGGTTTACGAGGGGGGAGCTTTGCACCGGTCATGGTGTTGAAAGGCTCTGTAGAAAATCTTTACACGGCACCCCAAGGGATTTTTGTTTGTTCTTGTTCTTCCCAAATTTTGGTTCCAAATAAATCCCCCCTCAGACTAGGAGCCGAGGAGAAATCGAGGGTCAAACTCTGATGGTCAATGTCCCAAATTTATGGGTTAATCTCAAAGCTTACTCGCACAACTGACTCACTCAGCTGCCTCACGAAGGATGGTCACAAAGAGGAGAGGAAACATGTGGGATGAGTGTTCCGTGAAGCTCACCATGGTTTAGATACGCCACGATGTACCAGGGGTCCTCTCTTATAAATAGGGGAGGTTGACCTCTCTTTTTTCCTTTCTCATCTCTGTGTTTTGGCCTTTAGCTCTCTCGATTCAAGAAGCTTCGCGTACTCCGTGATTTCTCTCCGCAAATCGGGCCTTCTGCTTCATGGTGCACAGTGAGTTTTTTGACTTCACAATGGTGCGCTCTGTAGATTTTTTCTGAAGTCTGGGGCAAGGGTTCACGAATAGTCTTCGCGAACGACCATCGTGAACGAGCTCCACGAAAGAGATTCGCGAACCAAAACTAAAGAATGCTCAAACTAAAAAATTGAATGGATCACCAAGAGGATTCTAGGGGGTCCTTGCGGATACTTCCTGGAGGGAGGAGATAATGGATAGATCAGGTATATGGGAGTTTGTGCACAGTCATTTTGACCATAATTTGCTAGTGGAGCTACTGTCGGAAAGCCAAAATAACTATCCATTGTGTAAGAGGTTGCCTCTATATGGATTTGGACTGAGGGATAACGTCTTCATCCCTGAAGCGAGTAGGGATGAGCCAGCTTACTGGTTTAGGAGCATGTTGTGCCAGCACCAGTGGTTCAGGGTAGCTGACAGCCATTCCCGGCAGGACTTCACACCTGTCAACACCGAATCCCTATAAAATCACTTAAAAATGTTGATGGGAAGGAATTGAAGTCATAGACGTCTCCCCCACTGTATCATACTATCTTAAAGGCGGCCTTGGGGAACCCAAGAAAGGGGTGGTCCGATGAGTGGGATCTACGCTAGGGCGACAACTTCACCGATGACTAGGCATGGGCCTACTGGGTAGGTGCCTCGTGTGAGGAATTCGGGGAAAAGATGAGAAGAGTGGGCCTGTATGAGGCATTTTGGGAATCCAAATTCTATATCTATCAACTGAAGCAGCTGATGTTGGATTTGTTGAGAAGATGGTCATCGAGGATCAATACCTTCCACTTACACCATAGAGAGGTCGACATCAGTTTATGGGACCTGCATCAAATCTCAGAGATCCCGATACTAGGGGAGTTGTATGAAGAGTTCCTCCCTGTTATGAGTGTGTGGGAGGATTCAGAGAAAATTTCACCAGTGGAGATGGCATTGATGAACCTAGGATAATCATTCATTGAGGGATTTCCACTATAAAAAATGGTTTAAGCAGTTCTTGAACTTTCCAGAAAATCGACAGTTCCCCGTGAGGCCTCAGACTTGCCCGAAGGGAGCCCAATGAGGCAAGGAGCACTCATACTGGTGGATATTAGAGGATATCCAGTTGAAGATGTGGGGATTCAGTTTTAGTACCGAGCAGCAATCGGTAGTCAGGTTGGCTGCATTCATTGTGGCGCTCATCTGTGGTTGGATCTTACCAAGGATAGACACGGACGTGGGTGTGTGACCGAGCACATTTATTATGGCATCCATGTTGGTGATGGGAGGATGGATCAACCTCAGGATCCTGATTCTCTCCATGTTTTACAAGATGTTGTGGAATATCAGTGAGGGGAAGAAGCCATAGAGAATATGTGGGCCATTCCACCTCCTGTATGGGTGGATAGCGGCGCATGTTAGGGGGATCTATGAATATTTGAACCCCATCTCTCCTCTAGTATCAAACTTGTTCCCGTCTATTCTAAATGTTGTAGGGAGATTTCTAGCCAAGTTAATCATGAAGGCGGTACTAAACTAGGTCTGGAAGGTAGAGGAGTTAAACTTTCATTTGTTCTTGTTTCCAATGGGTATATTCACCGATAATGTCCAGGGAATGAAAGAGCATTAGTCCTACCTCTTGTCTTTTCGAGGTGGAGTCCTGGTGGCACAGGTGGACCATGAGCCCCTATGTGAGTCGTAAACCCCGCACCAATTCACCAAGTAATTTTGGGGCATGCAGTGACTGACCCCATAGGTCTATTTAGGGGTGTACTATGAGGACCACCCTTGCATGAAGAGACAGATGTGGCTCATGTTCCCACAAGAATATGGGAAGATGTGGAACGAGATGCCTCCACCAATGGCCATCTTCAAACTGGTGAAGAAGTATGCCAAAAGCTGGGAGGCGGCCTACCTTGGGGAGATGCTGAAGTAGCCAATCATTTGGTCCAGTGATGTTGTGCCTCCCCAACCTCGAGGTTGGGGCCAGAAGTCAGCAAGGACAACCCACGGTAGTGGGGATTCCATGGCGATGAGGCCCACACTGGTTGAGGGGGAGGCAACAGCAGCGGATCCAGCAGCAGCAGCGGACCCGGCAGTTCCAGAAGAGCAGAGTTATCTGGAGGGGAGGCCACCAAGAGTATTCTGCATAATATCCACCCAGGCTCCAGGGAAGTGGCAATGTCATATAGACATGCCGGAGAATGTTGTCTTCCTAGAGTCCTGGGATATCTGGGATGTCAACAGGAAATTTGTCAGCCCGTTCGAGATGTGGTAACACGTGAATTGTCTCAAGATGGATTTTTTGGGGATAGGATCTGTCATGTTCAAATATGCGTTGTCCCATGAAGAGGGGGAGCAATACTTGGCTGATTTGGAGAACTTCGTGCACTCCCGGGGTGCCTCGTGTCCAATGAAAGACCGGGTGAAGGTGTTGTTGGATCGAATGGCCCCTCTGCAGTTTTCAGTTGTATAATTGAGGGAGCTCTTCACTTTTACGGAAGAATTAGATGAGTCCTCCTAGGGGGAGGTGGCTGGTATAGGGAGCCCATTGGAGGAGGGTGAAGTTGGTGACTTGGACCCAGAGCTTGAATTGTTTGCAGAGGCTCTCAAGGTAAAACCCTGAGTCCCTTCCTCGGGATCTGCTTCCAGGATACTTTGGACCCCTCTCTAAAATTTAAACTGTGTAGAGGGGACTCATACGTAGAACATGTTCTCGCCCCTCAACAGATGTAGATGTGGGGCCTTCAGGATCTACACCTGCGGCTATGGAAATTACTACATCCAGTGGGGCCAGGACACCCGAATTGGTTCCTTTGGAGTTTTCGGACTTCCAAACAATATACGGAGGGCCATGCCTCGGGGTCCCCCCCAGTAAAAACCCAGGAATGAGACCGAGAATTCGATCTCTATAAGTATCCTTTAAAAATCATGACTTCCACCCATTGACCAGGCTAATTGACATTCATTCCCTTTTTTTGTATGCACGGTTCTTCAAATGGAATGGGCTACCTTGGCGAGGATGGTTGGTACTTCTGGCGATGCCTTTACTAGGGGAATGCTGGTGATCATAGAGGTGGATATCCAGACCGACCAAGCTGTGGTGTTCCCAATCACTGATGGGACCGTTAGTAGGTTTTATCTTGAGATTATTGAAGTGGTATTTGACAATGAATATCGATCGGACATCACGAGTCCTTCCATACCCGATAAGACACCAGATGCAGACCCTTCGGACGAGTTCCTAGGGGAATTCCCTACGTATGATCCCTCCAACCCCACGGACAAGGACGAGATGGCCTCTGATGAAGAGGACAAAAATATAGTCTGTCACCAGTCATGGAAGCTGATCAAGCTCTTTATTGATGACACCCTTCAAACACAATGGATAGACTAGATGGAGTGAATTCATTTGCGACTGCGTGAAATGTGCGCTGGGGAGTGGATGCTCAGCATCCCCACATGCTCGTCTAAGATCTCATGGAGGAGAAGATCCAAGAATATGATTGTGTCCTTGGTGTGGGTTGGCAAAAGAGAAAATTGGTGAACATCAAGAGGCTCAAGGAGGATGAAAATGAGATTCAGTAGCTACACATCCGGGCAGATGAACATTCTGCTTTCCTCAAAGCGCAATCAGAGATTATATTGTGGTTGAAGTCCCATCTAGTTGAGGCTGAAGAGCACATGAGGCAAGTATCTAAGGAGATGACCGTTATCCAAACCAACAAGGAGCGATCCCGGATCCTGGCTGACGAACTACACCCCATTGCTGTCGAGGAGGAGCAGGAATTGAATAGACGACAATTAATCATGGATGCCACAAGCCAGAGGGTGGTGTAGCTGCAACGCTCTTTTGACGGGGTCAAACCATCCATGGAAGGGGTCGATCCTCGAGTACTGTGATGCATGTAACTTTTGAAACATCTTAATTCTTTAATTATTCATGATAGATTCATTCATGAGTTTTGTTATTCATTTTTGGTCTACTGCACTTCTGTTATATTCATGGAACATCCAATGATCAGTCCCTAAGCTCACGTGGGTCGGGCCTGATGCGAGAAACAAGGTATGACCACCTAGTCATTCCATCTAAATATAAGAGTGAAAACCCAGCTTCGGGCATCTGGGTTTTGAACAACCAATCCGAATTTTTGGGAAGCAGAGGAGAGGCCCAACTGGAGGATAAATACCTCAGAACAATCGATGTGTCGTCTTCCCAATTTTCTCTAGTGAATGATCAGGGTAATTCTAGGGGATTTTGAAATCAACATGAACATAAGGGAGTGGAAAGTGTGAATCACGATACCCTAAATTCAGAACACTGTGGGGGTGGAATGACAATGAAGGATAACCACTGACCACGTTCGAAACACAGTATCGATATTGCGTTAGCCTAAAATGGATATAAAAAACGAGGGATGATCATTGACCATATTCGAAACATGGGGCCTAACTCAAAATGTTATCCATTAGTCTTCTAGAATGTTGGCCCAGGATAGTAGATGAGCCATAGGCCGAGCATCAATACTGTAAGGGGCTTATTTTAGACTCGAAAGAGGATGAGGGTCCGAATAAAGGGCACGCAAAGTGTGGGGTGTGGAGTGACGGGTTGTTCGAATGGAGTTCAACACTCTTGAAACCATGCTACTATGGTGGAAACACATTAGGTGGGCGTATCTGTCTGATCAGGGATCAAACATACTTCCGAGCAGGACCTCTCTGGTAATGACCTAGAATGCTCTGTAGTTTTACATCATACAGATTTGGATGATGAATGGAATAGTTTAACATCATATGACTAGAACTTTGTACATAGTTTTAAGGTCATACTGCCTAGACCAAATTTAATAGTTTAAAGTCATGTTACATGGACTGTAGTCTCCTAGATTAAAGTCATAGAGAATGGACAGTGATTGGGGTCGAGGGGCCAGAAGGGTTAATAACCCAGGGGAAAGGCCCATGGCGAAATGTCTGGGCATCTCTACGTATCCCATAAGGATAAGAATCAAACCAAATGTATTTCTTGAAGCACGGTGTGGTCAGAGACCAACGTTGGTAGGGAGAATCCTCTTTGGAGATGAAATTTATGCATCCCATGATTAACATAGGGCGTACTGAACTTGTTCAGGGTAGAACCACATTTTAGTGTCATGCGTTGAGGACATATGGACTCGTGCAGTTTAATGTTATACGATAGGACAAGGGGAAATCCCAAGAAGGGAGTATGTGATGTGGTAGCTATAAAATCAATGTGAATAAAGACATAAGGATTACACACCACACCATGTATCCCTGAAGAAAGATTTTTAGGTCAAGGGACTAAAAGTGAGAGCTGGATGGGCCTGAAACAAAGTGGTCGGGCATTCCTACATATCCCATCAGTATGGGAATCAAGCCGCACATATTTCTTGGCACAACATGGTTATAGACCAATGCTGGTAGAGGAAATCCTCTCTAGATAGGAACCTGATGCATCCCATAATTATCATGGGGCATCCTGAACTTGTTTAGGGTAGGGGCCGTAGTTTAAAGTCGTGCGTCGAGGATATGGATACCCAGAAATTAAATGTGTGTTGCAGTATATACCCTAACATGAATGAGGATCATAAGATCCAAAACCACACCACACGCTCTCGGGAGAATCCCTAGGTCGAGGGACTGAATGTGAAAACTGGGCTTGTCCCAAGAAGGGTTGTCTGGGAATTCCTATGTATCCCATGAAGATGGGAATCAAGACACACATAGTTCTGAGAGTGTAGTTTAACGTCATATGGGATGAGGGTCATGTGTAGTTCGGCTATACCAATACACATCCTACCAAAACCACTAATTCCAAGTGATTCTTACTCAATGTGGGAAACAAGGAGTAGTGATGGGACTTTCCTAGCATAGGAAGGTACATGTTAGGGGCGATAGGACGCCAGGTGAATAACATCCCAATAATGATGACCTGCCTACTTGATGCACCTATATGCACAAAGGGGTAAATATAAGTATGTTGGAATCCCACTTGAACATAAGGAAGTGGAAATATGTGAATCATGATGCTCAAGATCTAGACCAAAATGATGGTGGCATGGAGATAGAGGATAACTACTGACCATGTTCAAAACACAGTATCTGTTTCGCATTATCTTGGAATGGGGAGAGACAAATGAGGGCCGATTGTTGACCATGTCCAAAACATGGGATCTGTTGCAAATTTCGTACAAGGTCCTCAGGGACATTGGACCAAGATGGTAGGTAAGCCAATGTGGCACAAGATTAGGCTATAAAGGGGGTCCCTTCAGATGTATAAGAGGATGGGGATCCAAATAATGGGCTCAAAAATCTTGTACATGGAATGAGTAAATGTCCCTGTGAAAATTACACACTTTGGGATCTTTTTCACAATGCATATGAGTACGAAAAAAAATGTGTATCAAATAGAGGGAGTTGGGTCCATTTTCAAGGACAAGGGTCCTAGGGTCACATGCTTCCAACTTAATGGTCATTGGATGGGCTATAAGGGGGGCCTAATTTAATGGACTGTGCATAGGGAGGTGAAGTATCCAAACCTGACACGTAGTTCCCATAGGAAGATCTTAGTTTAGGGTCATAGAACTTGGACGAGGTTGGGAAAAGACATGGGAGGCACATGGTGAGGCTATTTCAATACCCAATGTGAATGAGAATCCATGAGGTACTAACCAGACCACATGTTCCCAAAAAGTTTTGGGCCTAGGGGAAAAAAGATAGGGGATAGTATTTTAGATTCATGGGGTTGGACCCGATGTCTGGGTGTTCCTGCGTATCCCATGGGGATGGGAATCAAGCCGTACGTAGTTCTGGGAGATGTCGGGCAATTTAACTTCTTGCGGTAAGGAGATGGAGTGGTATTAGTTTATGGTCATAGAGCTCGAACCATGATGGAACTGAAGAAGGGAGACACATGGTAAAATAATTACTAAACCCAACATGAGTGAGGACATTAGGGGTCTGTATCACCATAATGTTCTCCCCGGTAAACTTCTAGGTTAGGGGACCAAAAGTGAAAGTTAGGATAGGCCCGAGGCAAAGTGCCCGGGTGTTCCTAGATACCCCATGAGGATGGGAATCAAGATATACATAGTTCTAAGGGTGGCATGGTAAGATACCAGTTCCAGGTATAATAAGGTCATGTGGGTCTGGCCCTCACACTAAAAGAATTGGAATTTGATAGATCTTGTTTGTCCTTCAGGATGAATGTGTGGTTTTTTTTTTGAAGAGATGGACCTAGGATGGAGAGTCCAGGTGTTGCCACAAGAATCAATTCATATTCAGGCATTGAAAAATGATATGGTGGGTGACTGATACCAAAAATGATGTCCCCTCAAGTGAGGTCACCACGATGTAGTGTCGTTTTTCGTCGTGTGTCCAAAACGATAATGTCACGTTTTAGGGTCATGTTATGGGACCAACCATGCATTTTAACGTCGTGTAGTATAGAAGTAATAGTTTAAAGTCTTGTGGGACTACGCAGCATAGTTTAAATTCATATAGCTCAGACATATACAGGAGAGATGAGGTTCAAGATGGAATGTGTACAGTGTTATAAATCATACCTGACATGAATGAGAACGAGGTCCACATCACACCGTGCGTAATTACAAGAAAAAAACCTCAGGCCAAGGGGCCAGAAAAGGTTAGAGAATATGGGGAAGGATAGACTAGCTCTCATTTGAGCTAGACCCAAATACAAGATGTCTGGGCGTTCCTACGTATCCCATGATCATGGGAATCAAGATAGAAGTAGTTCTAGAAGACGATGTATAAGGAGACCTTAGTTTAAGGTCATAGAGATCAGATCATGATGAGGAAAAACTCTTCCAAGTGAGCGCAGACCTCGATCTGGTCCCTAATCCCATGTCAGTCAAACTCGGTGTGGGAAAAAAGTGCGGAAGAGGTTTTTGAAACACATGGGATACGCGTAAAGTGGAAGTCATTGCGGATCCCCGAACAACACCTCACCATAGATTTATCCTCTTAATGTGAAAATGATAACTAAGGGATAGTACCAAGAGTGTCAAAGTTTCACTTGGATATGATGGGGTGGAAAATGATGTGAATCATGTGACCAAAATTTAATTCTTAATGGGTTTGGCATGCAGATGGAGGATAAATGTTGATTGTGTTCGAAACACAGCATCCATATCGTGTGTCTTAAAATGGGAACAACATATGAGTGTCAACCGCTGACCATATTCGCAACACGGGACTTGTATCAATTTTTTGTTTGAAACCCTCAAGGAAGTTGGACCATAATAATAGGAGAGCCCTTAGGCTTAGCATCCATGCCATTTGGGGGTCCCTTTGGATGTGAAAGATAATGAAATCCCAAATTATGGGGAACACAAAGCCTGAAAAATGGGTGAAAGCATGTCCAGGAAGAATCCGACACTCCAGAATTTGAACTAGAGTACTCTTGGGCACATTGGTGAATCACTAAAGTGGGTCAAGGGACCAAACTTAAGAGAAGACAACTTGAAAAGATGAGTGTAGGGAAAGGGGGAAAAGGGTGCTCATGAGAGATAGGGGTATGTGGTGTTCTTGTTATAAACCGGACATGAATGGATACATAAGACCATACCACACCATATAACTCCCTCCTAGAAGAACACGGGCCAAGGTCTTAAGATGATAGGGAGGTTTCTAAGAGATGGGATTAGACCCGACGTTTGGGTGGTCCTACGTATCCCATAAGGATGGGAATCAAGCCACACGTTGTTATAAAGGCCATGCAGTTTAATGTCATGTGGGACGAAGATGGTGCTCCTAATTTAAGGTTGTAGGGATCAGACCATAGATTCCTAGTTTAATGTCATATGAATTGGATAGGTGAGTAAAGAGGGTGAATCATTGTGCTAGTGGAAAACCACAAAACGGTGATGATGATAGAGGATAGTTGTTGACCATGTTCGTAACACAGTATTCGTATCTATGTGACTGGAGGTTGGGGAAAACAATTGAGCATCGACCATTGAATATATTCACAACATAGTACTTGTATCAATTCATTGTTCTAAACCCTCGAGGACGTTGGCCTGTAATGGTAGAAGAGCCCTTGGTCTGAGCATCCATGTCATTTGGGGGTCCTTTTGGATATAGAAGATGATGGAAACCCAAATGATGGGGATCGCAAAGCATGGCAGGGCCTGTGCTCACAGAAATAATGATATATGAAGGGGGGATGTCTCAATGGGATATGTTTGGAATGGAGAAATATCCCAACATGAATAAGGACGTGAGTCCATACCACACCGCACAATCCTAAATGAGAACTCAGGCCAGGGGGGCGAAAGGGTCGACGGACCTAAGGCTGGGCATCCCGTCCAACTGTAGCCAAATGACCTCTCATGTGTGTATTTCCTTACCTCAACTCCTAATCCCACATAAGCAATGATCAGTTTGGGAAAAAATGAGTAGGACTAGGATCTTACCGTCACATAAGGGTTTAACAGATGGAATCACACTCCTACCCAAGGCAGACCGAAGCTTTAAGAGACAGTGGGGAAGAATGAGCCATTACACTCAATGTTTGGGACATATAGGGGTGGTGAAAACAAAAAAGGATAGTTGTTGACCATGTTCGAAACACATCATCACTATCGTGTGACCTGAAATGGGAACAAAAAATGAGCATCGACCGCTGACCATATTTGAAACGTGGGACTTGTATCAATTTTTCATTTGAGGTCCTCGAGGGAGTTGGCTTAAAATGATAAGAGATCCCTTAGGCTAAGTATCCCTACCATTTGGAGGCCCTTTCTAATGTAAAACATTATATAAAACCAAATGATGGAGTGTGCGGAGCATAAATGTGCCCGTGTAACTTAAAGTCAAGATGGATAGTAGAAGTGGTGGGGATCTTCAGGGAGGAGGGATACACGGTAAAGTCGTGATGAACTCGACGCGAATGAGGGAAAAATCCTACACCACACCATGTGCTTCGACCCAATGGGAGGTCCCGAAGTTTGGGGCTGGTCCTATGGATGAAATGTCTGGGCATTCCTATGTATCCCATAAGTATGGGAATCAAGCCATACGTAGTTCTGAAGGCCATTAATTTTATCATTGTGCGGTGAGGACATGGGAGGAGAGAAGAATGATGGAGGGAACATGGTTAAATCATCATAATCATAACACGAGTAGGGCCAAAGAATCCTACACGACACCATGTGGGATCCTCCTAGAGAACTATACCCAGAGGGGATAGTCAAAGAGGGAACTTGGGGCTAGACTCAAGATGAAGCATCTGAGTGTTCCTAAGTATCCCATTGGGATGGTAATCAAGCCATATGTAGTTCTTGTGGTTTAATGTCTTGCAGGATGACACACAGTTTAACGTCTTGTAGGACAACACATAGTTTAACATCTTGTAGGACGACACACTATTTGATTTCATGCGGGATGACATACAATTTAATGTCATGTGGTACATTTTATAGTTTAAGGTCATGTGGGACCAGACAGTTTAAGGTCATGTAGGGCCCAATAGTTTATGGTCATGTAGGACCCTAATATAGTTTAGGGTCATGCGGGATCATATAGTTTAAGGTCATGTGGGACCATGTGACTCAGGAAAAGTATTGTTTGAGGAACTTGGCATTGGTGGGAGGAGTTATACACTCACTATCCATGGTAACCAGGGAGTATGCACCATGGGATTAAACATTGTGAATGATGTAAGGTCCTTTCCATTTGGGCTCTAACTTGGGTGGTTTCCTGCCCTGTATCATTGGTTTTTTAGGTCCAACACCAAGTTTCCTTTCAAGAAGGAGCGGAGCCGAACTTTCTTGTTGAAAGCTCCAGCTATCTTGTTTTGATGCCTTTCTAGATTGTGAAGGGCACAAAGCCTGTTCTCGTCGAGCGCTTCCAAATCATCTAGATGGAATTCAACTACTTTATCTCGTGCTTTATGATCATAGACAGTTGTGCGCAATGAGGGAAACTGAATCTCGATGGGCATGATGGCCTTCATTCTATACACCAGGGAATATGGGGTCATCTGTGTGGAATTACGAGTAATCATATAATAATCTCATAGGGCGTTGGGGAGCTTTTTTGGCCAACTCTTCTTGTTCTAACCAACCATTTTTTTCATAATATTAGAGAGGGTTTTGTTGAGCACCTCAGTATGTCCATTTTCTTGTGTATGATAATGGAAGGTATGGTTAGAATGGATGTTGTACTTAGAGTATAGTTTCTTCAGCTCAGCTGCCCAGAAGTTTGTGTCGTTATTGGTGAGGATGGAATGAGAGACTCTAAATCCGTAGATGATGTTTGAGCTCACAAATTCGACGATGGAACGGGCCTTGACCCCCTTGAGCGTAACTACCTTTTCCCACTTGGAGAAGAAATCCGCAACAGTCAGGATGAACCTGCACTGGAAAGCTGTCGCCGGTGGATATGGTCCCCTGACATCGAGTCCCCATACTAAAAAGGACCAAGACTACTTGGCAGTTTGGACAAGCACTGGTAGCTGATGCATAATGTTGGAATGAACTTAGCACGAATAACACCTTTTGGAGAAATCGATGCAGTCATGGATCATGGAGGTAAAACAATACCTCAGCCTCCAAATATGTTGATATAGTTTAGGATTGGTCTAATGATCCTCGAAAGAACCGGAATGAACCTCTTGCATAACCTAGGAGATCTAGACTCCTTGAATGCAACAGATAAGAACCCCATCAAACCCACGCTTATAGAGTATTTTCTCATGACCAAGACCATCCTGGAGGGTAAATTGTAATGAGTGGTGTTGAATTCTCTCACTCTTGGCCTGATCTGCTAGGAGATTACCATTTTGGAGGTACTCAACAAAGGAGGTTCTCCAGTCAGAAGTTAATTCAATCACCGCATCTGGGGGACCTGGGGGTCTGAAGTGGAGGCGCTTGCAGTAAGGTGGCTCACCTGTGAGTTGTCATCGTAATCTGGAGTGATGAGCGTAATGACTCTCTGGGGTTCCATGTGGATAATCAGATCGTCCTGTTCAAGCTCTACAAGTGACGCAATTTGGATGGTTAGGGCATCAGCTCAACCGTTCTGAGATCGAGGTACATGAGTAACTTCTGGCTGAGATGAGAACTGGGTCATTAGCTGGAGAGTGTGTTCCAAAAATGGTACAATCTATGGATTTCTAATTAAATAGTCACTGTTGATCTGCTTGATAACTATTTGGATTCCCCTTTCACATGGAAATATGGTACATTAATCTCAAGGGCCAACTCGAGGCTGGTAATGAGAGCCTGATACTTTTCCTCATTATCAGTGCAGGCTTCTAAAAATAGAAATGAATACGTCAGAATGTTCTGTGCTAGGGTAATGAAGACAATACCTAGGCCTACTTTTTTGATCTTGGGGTCATTGAGCCTTCTGTCGGTGGGGCTCTAGGAAGCACCATCAAAGTGTATTTTCCATCATTTAATGGCTTGGCCTACCGAGATAATTTCTTCATCGAGGAAATCGAGATCCAAGGACTAGTCCGCAGGAGCTGGATGGGCCGCAAGGAATTCTACCAACACTTGCCCCTTAATAGCCTTCTGAGGGAAAAACCTAGTGTCGAACTAATGGAGAATCACTGCCCACCGAGCTAGACGGCCTATCAATATGAGGTAGTTCAGGATGTACTTCAGCATATCTACTGATACACCAGCTGTACCTCGTGGTGCTGAAAGTAATGTCGCAATTTCTATACAGTGAAAACCAGCACGAGGAAACTCTTATTGATAGGGGAGTATCTAGTATCCTCATCAAGGAGCATGTGACTAAGATAGTAAAGACTGTTCTATGTCCCCTCATTGTTCTTCTGGGTGAAAAGGGTGCCAATAGACCATTGTAGGGTGGTCACATAAAGGACTAGTGGCTTTATAGAGACAGGTGGCATTAAGACCGGAGGCTGGAGTAGGTACTGCTTTATTTTCTCGAAATAAGTCTGACATTCTTCATCCCACTCGTATACGGTGACTTTCTTCATGAGCCGGAAAAAGAGCTTATACTTGTCAGCCATATTTGCGAGGAATCGGCATATATAGGCCAAGTGGCATTGGAAACCTCAAATCTCCTAGAGGTTGCTTCGGGAAGAAATTCGGCTAATGGCCTTGATCTTCTCTTGGTCAATATCCATGCCCCTGTATCTAACAATGAAGTCGAGGAACTTTCTAGAGGTGACCCAGAAGGCACACTTAAATGGGTTCATCTTCGGGTGGCGAGAACAGATGAAGATAAACAATTTATCAATGTCTTTGATATGGTTCAGATGATGGAGATATTTGACCACCATATCATCCATATAACGTTCCACCAACATTCTGAGTATTGGCTTAAATATGAGATGCATAGCCCACTAATAAGTGGAACCTACATTCTTTAAACCGAAGGGCATGACTTAGTAACAAAAAGTACCTTGTGGTGCCCTAAAGACTGTAGAATTTTCATCCTCAGGGGCCATTCATATCTGTTTATACCCAGAGTATCCATCCATGAAGGAGAGGGCTTGGAACCCATTTGTAGCGTCGATCAACAATTCCATCATTGGATGGGGAAAATCATCCTTCGGACACTGACAGTTGAGATCCCAGAAGTCAATGTAGACTCTGATTTGTCCATTCTTCTTCTAGACTGGCACAATTTTGGATAGAAATTTGGGGTACTGGAACTCCTTAACGAAATTGGATCTGATGAGCTTATCAACTTCTACCTCAAACGTGGCACTGTGATAAGGGTGCAACTTTCTGGGAGGCTTCTTGAACCCGCAATGATTTTCCAGGAGACCAAGGTGATGGGAAGATACCTAAAGATCTAGTCCTGGAATCTCTTCATAACTCAAGGTGAATACATCATAGTTTTGTTTCATGAAATCCATGTATTGTTTTTGCTCCTTGAGGGGCACAGTGGCACTGATCAGTGTGGGTTTTGGGTATGCCTCACTACTGAGGTTCACCTGTACCAATTCATCGACTGTGGCAGAGATGCACTCTTGAAAGGCGGGAGGATAATACTCTAAATCCTCTTCTTCACTCATAGAGGAGGTATCCTCAGTGGGAGGATTTGTTTGAGTCAACAGATCCTGATGGGAGGCTGGTACCAGCCTGAGCGGTAATGGTCATCGCATCAGGGAACCCCTATGCTGCTGAAACCATAGTGATGAAGGATTTTAATCTGATCCCATATGGTCTTTGGCCCAAGGGGCCACTCTTGATGATATCGAAGCAATAGTGGTGCATTGGATTGATCCAGTTAATTCCAGCCCGGTGAAACAAGAAAGTATGATGTATTATTGTTTCCATGGGGCGGACATCCCGATACATTATGAGAGTAAGAGGCTCCGGGATCACTTGAGTCTAATTTGTGTAGGAGTATGAGGTGATCTTCTGGTTTCATTCATACTTGGGAATTTGTTCCCCCCTAGTTCCAAAAACAACAAAACATTTTCCCATTTCTAGGGTTGTATCCTCCAATTGATGTATTGGAAAGATGTAGGCATCATCGAGATATTTCTATAGGTCGGTCACAACAGCAGCATACTCAACCTCGTTAGCCTGAATCTGCTTGTCTTTTCTCTTGTAATAGTTGGCATCTAGATAGCAGGCTTCACAATAGGCAAAGGGAGATGCATCACCTTGAAGCACACCCACTCGACCATTAAGAGAGTACTTGAGGAACTGGTGATATGATGAAAGAACCGTCGTATGTAGGTGGAGCCATGGCCTTCCCATCAATGCACTGTAGGCGGTGTCCTGGGATACAACCATAAACTCGATGCTGGAAACTAGGACACCTAACTGGGTCTTCAAGCAGATCTTGTCCACTGGTGTCTTCTATATCCTATCATAACCTAGGATTCTTATGTCAGAGGGACTTAGATCATCCTCATACAACACCAGTTTTCGTAGTGTCTAAGTCAGGATTAGGTTGATCCCAGAGCCTATTTTAACAAGACATTGATGAACCTCTACGTCATTGAATTAGATAGTGATTTATAGTGGGTGAATTTGCACCTGTATGGGAGATCCTTCATCTTCACTAGAGAATGATATGATGGCTTGGAATTCAGCATGCTCGACCGCCTTAGCATGGAAGGCTTCTACAGCTGCTACCTCTATATCAAACTGGAGGGGGCTTCTTAAAGCCTCGACGAGGGCCTCACGCATATCCGATGATAGGATAAGGGCCTCAAGGATATAGAGATTTTCTAGAATGTTATCAATATTCTTAAGGACATCATACTTCAGTGCTAGGCATGAAATTCTTCTTATAGGAGGTTTCTCGATGGCATGAGGTATGGTGGGATTTTACAGCTAGACCGACGGCTGACTGGTGTTAGGAATATCCCACTGATCACTAGTTGAAGCATGTGGAGTGACTACCAGATGAGGACCTGATGACTGAGACTAGTCCGTAGCAAAGCGTGGCTGGTCACGACGTGGCTAAGGTGGATCTTCCTGATCCAACAACACGAACGGGAGTAGAGGTAGACCAGATGACACCAGATGAGAAGGTTGCACGTGCTGAGCCCTGCATTGGGCCTGCTGCCTGATTTCAGTAGCATAAACAGCCTAGCTGGAAGTACTGACCAAGGCACTTAGACGACCCATATTGTTGCGGCTCCATCAGAGTTGGTGATGGCTAGGGACGTTAGGAGGATCCTCCTGGCACTCCTCATCGTCAGGAATCGTGTAGGGGTTTACTAGCTCTACGGTATTAACTGAGGCATGCCCTTGATTGTCTCTTGAAGATTCATCCACTACTTGACAGATTTTGGGAGGAATCTCCATCGTCGGGTGCATGAATTCTCTGAGAGTATGGGATGATGATGTCATTGGCAGGGGACTTTGTCTTCCCTTACTCCACCGGTGTTTTCTCTTCTGAGAAGGGGACTTCTAAGACAACAATGCAGAAGTATTAGATGCAGATTCAAAAGGATCTGGCTGATTCAGGAATGCAAAAATAACACCGTGGGCATGGGAAACTATTCTACAAGCCATCCAGTCATCATACTTCTGGGACCCGTGGTTAGAAACCTGGTGTCACTCACATTTGTTGTCAATGATATTGTCTGGCCTCACGAAGACACATTCCACCTATGTCGGAGCTGGGCATAACTGGACTATGTTGTTATCCACATATTCTTGAATGCATTATTTAAACACATATAACTATTTGATGGTGTGCCCTAGTATTTGGTGATAGGGGCAGTAATTAGGGAGATCAGTGAGGTTTTCCTCTTCTAGCCTCCTACACTCAAGAAAACATACAATCCCCTGCTCCAAGGCACTGCGGAAGTAGTTGGGGACCTGTTCCTAATTGAATGAGTAGGTATGGTTCCTCTTGTCCAAGAAGGGGGTCCTTAAATCCTGACCTTGAAGCGGGGATGGAGGGGCCTTCCGAGGAGGTAGAGCCTAGTTATCTCACCTAGGTGGTGGTGGTGCATTGCGTGGGGGCACCTGCTGATTCTGAGGTGGGCACTGTTGGGCCGGAGGCTACGCCTGAGGTGGAGGGCCTTTGCGAGGCTTCAGATGTGGCTCTACTGGTAACAAATCTAGTTTCTTGGGTGCCTCTATTTGAGCCACTGTGGTGGGATCGTCCCTAGAGTCCCCTCTCGCAGGGATTGCAGGAGGCAACGGATGTTCCAGCTTATCCTGCTGTAAGGCTTCCTCTAGGCATTGGGCCTTGTCAGAGAAGTCTCGAAATCCCCCAGGGTAGTTTTGGGTGATCAAAGAGGGGACCAGTTTCTTCTTGACATTCCCTATGCACATCGTCAGTATTTGATCCTAAGTTAGTGGCATGACAAGGGAGTATGTGAGCCCTTTCCACCGGGCGACAAATTCTGCAACACACTCATCAGGCCTCTACTTGCACTTGAAGAGGTCTGTGATAATCATCTTCCAAGTGGTGGAACTGAAATGGTAGAGAAATTTCCTACAGATGTCTTCCCAACCGACTACTAATCTGATGGGGAGTTTGTTATACTAGAAAAACGCAGGCCCTTCCAATTTCTGTACGAAACATCGAAGCTTGGCAGCCTCCTACTGCGCAGGGGTTCCCAATATGGGCCCACACCTTGAGATAAAGTGGTCCAAGTGCTGTGGTAGGTCATATGTCCCGTTGAAGGGAGAAAAAGTGGGATTTCTGAAACTCAGGGGTACTGGAATATCATCCCCCCACGCTGAATATGGCTTGCCATCAGGTAGGATTGCCACCTATCGAGTCTCTAAAGCTTCGAGATGGGAGATTAGTACCGCCATTGGATCATCTGGGTGAGTTTTCCTGTCTTGACAGGGATCCTTGACCACCAGTATGCTGGTGGGTTCCTCAACACCATAAGAAGGCCCAGTGTCTTGTGGAACGATTGGCAGAATGGCATGTGGAGTAGCTGGGGGGACCTGAGCTGGGTCATGAGGTTTGTCTCACCGTTTGGGTGGATTTGGCGACACATATCAAGCCCTCTTTACATAATCTCCAGCCTCAACCCTGTCTATATGGACATGGTGATCAGGGTCACCTTGAGGCAATTCACCGAGGGGAAGTTGTCCCTGCCCCTACTGCCCCAGCCGAGGGTCACCGTAGTCTTGTTGTTGCTCTGCAATGCATTCAGCAAGGAGTTCATCGACCATCTTCTTGTGTTTGGTGAGTTGTTGATGCAATGTGGCTTTTTTAGTATCATCTTACACTTTTTTCATTGATCCAGACGGTTCGGAGGGTTTGACTTCTAGGATGTTCTCCTTACCCTTGTTAGGATTTAGGCTGAGGACCAACGCCTCGGTGGGCATGGGAAGACCCAGTAGATTCCTCTGTTGACGAGTAATAATTCCCAATGGATCTTAGAGGTGGGAAACTCCCTCAGGGGGTAGGTCCTCTCCCGGAATATCTAGCTTGTTCTCACCCCTCATCAGGTCATCCATGTTAACTGTGACCCTGCCCGGAGGCATATCCTCTATGTCGCCCAGCAAATCGGGCTGGTGCCAGATGGAATTGAAATAGAGAGCCACGTATTTCCCCCAACCACAGATTTTCACTTGGGGAGAAGCTTCATTTATTATCATGTGGAGCACATTAAATCTCTAAACACATCTTTTTTGGAGGGTCTTATCGCGGCCGGGTGACTCAAGGCACTGGGCCATGAGGAGTGTGGCCAAATCAATCAAACGACATTGTTGGTCGATGTCTTAAAAGTGTGCCTGACTCTTGGGGTAGGATACTCATCGGTGAAGAAGATGCAAATTATTCACCCAAAGGGTATATTGAAAACACTTGACCTCTTCCTGGGTGAGTGATTCTGGTGCCTGGAAATTTGGTGCTACAACTGGCCAAAACATCTCAGAGAAATGCTCTGCTGTGAGAATGGCCCACAAGCTCCTCGGCTCGAATCGGGGTCTAGACCTTCATTTCCCCACTCGTCAATCGGAGGCGTTTGGGGAACCAGTAGCGGTATTGAGGCAGACCACTGGGGTGGTGGGTTGGATGATAGAGAATATGGCGACTGAGATAACAAACCGCCGCATCTCAGGCTATCCTTCGAAGAGTGTAGTGAATAATCCACCACATCGTGGTAAAACAGGCTGATGATCACAGTTTCTAGTGCAGGGACTATGACTGTTGGAGATGGGCTATGTTGCTTCTCATCCACCATTGGTCCCCAGAATATCTCTTTGTGATCTCTAATCTAGGTAGAGAGTGCTTCTAGTGATGATGGTGGTGATTTCACAGCCGTAACCTGTAGAGATGCCATATTTTCGTCCCCCTAGATATACCTATGGAGGTAGGTGGGAATCCGATGGACCTCACATTCTATAAGTATGAGGCTAATGCGCCTTGTTCCTGCCCCAGACCTTGACATGGAAGATCTAGGTGAGGGTTCCATCGTTGAGTCATATTCTGCCTCAGAATCTGAGAAGCAGACTGGTTTGATCTCGGTCTAAATCTTATCTGCATTATTTTATGGTGGCGATGACCTGCCCTCCTTCCTTGGGATGGTTCTTCAGGATAGGATAGATTTTTGGCATGAGGAGGACCTTCGGCTGTACTGGTTTTGGGGTAGAAAGGATTTCTGCATGAGTGAGCTGGGGTGCGTGGAGCACCTGGGCAGATGTCAAAGGGAACATGGGGAGGACCTCTGTGTCCACTTACTGATGTGTGGAGGGAATCTCCGCAGGAAACACTGGATTGGGTAGGACCTCCGTTGGAGCAGATAGAATCACAGATAGGACCTTTGTGTTTGTTTCTCCTAGCAGTATTAGCGTGAGAAGGATCCTCGTACTAATCAAGTCGAACATGAGTAGGACCTCCGTGCTGGGTGCTGGTGAAGCAAAGCTGACCTTCACTCCTCTGATTGCTGAGGAAAGGAGTACCTTCTCTAGATTCTCTAAATACATGGGGAGGGCCCCCATGCTATAGATTGACCGAATGTGCAACGTCCCCACACCGGAGGTCTGTGGTAGGAGGAATGACTCCATACCTAACGTAATGAGTGCGAGAGAGGCTTCTGTACTAAGTGTCTCCATCATGGGGAGGTCCCTCATTCGGATTGAAGGTAGAACAGGGTGGACCTCGATGCCGATATTAGAAGTGGGGAGGACCCGCATTCTCTATGGTGGCGGTACAGGTAAGACCTCCGTACTAGGTGTTGTTGCTACGGGTCAGTCTGCGGTGGCCACTACCTGCACCAACGACCAAGAGAGTCAACCCAGCCATCCCATGTGGTGGTTGGGGCCTCGATCAAGTTCAGTTATATAAGTATCCCTACTCAGCATACACAGAGTTTGGATGATATCCATAGGTGGTGGTGCGGTCCACAGTAGTTTTTGACGTTGACGCCCCTTGGTGGGTGTCCTCGGCCTGTGACCGATGCTGGAATCGGGTCAGCCGAACTGGGGTCGGCGGTGCAGGTGCATGGCTTACCTGCTCCTCGACTTGTGGGACCATGTGGTGGAATTGGAATGGCCTAGTGGGATCCCCTAAAACAGGATCTCGACCGGGCTGGCCCAGACATCTTCTACCTCATCAGTGTAGGGGATGGAGTCATTGAGGAATTCTGAGGAGAGGCTCTTGAAAAAACTTTATGTTGGAGTGGGGAGCAATGGATCCCGACGTGGCCCTTGGGGGCAGTGGTTGTGATGATACGCAGAAACCTCTAAATCTTGGTGGGCCATATCATGTGTCAAGATGATCTCCTCCTCCTTGTATCAGCATACAAGGTCGTTTATCACCCTTCGTTGAACGAATTTAGAAGGGTAAATGGGGTGTGGGCGCCCATCAGCTGCGGTTTTGGATATTTTCATAGAAGCGGTGGAGCCACATGGGGTTTCTACATTGGCGTTTCCCCTACCCCTGTGTTGGTGGGTGGGTGGTTATCGGTTTCCTGTTGCGGCAGCTTGGGTCCTATAAGGCAAGGAGATTAAACCATTCATGCTAAAAAAATGAAATCAGTGTCCAGTGCCTTAGTGTCATTCCATCTTCTATGACTGGTAATAAGGATCCATGATGACAAAGTCATAGATCGATATGCCTAATTTTTTGACTACCCCGACATCTGGTGAGTTTCACACCGAGCCCACTATTTTCTTGTTGGGACCCGGCACCGGATAACTGGATCCAGTGACATGCTAATCCACTAATGTCTCAAATGCTACTAATATCCACATTGAGGAGAATAACTTCACATCGGGTTCACCATTTCTGTTTTTGAAACTTTCGATGGGTCGTGCGCATTCGTCTTCTTAAGGGTGACGAGGACGCACTGGCTATTGCCTCACATTATCTCTTTCCAAAGGAAGGAAGAATCAGTCGCTTATTTAGGTAAGTTTTCTCCTTGATCAAAATAGGATGATAGGATTTTGTTTCTTCCTTATGTGGATTCCTCCTCGGAACTCATTACATAGTCCGGGTATCCCTTATAGATCAATACGTTGTTCATTAAACTCTTCCCAGTTCCATATCTTCATGGACGCCGGTTAATTACACTTCTTCTGTCGAGATATTCCAAGGGGTATGGTCAGGGAAGAAACCTTCGATCAGGGGATTAGTCACATTGGACATCACTAGCGTGTCTGGACGCTGGAACACTATCGTGTATGGGATTCTTCCCCTTATTATAGGGATTCTCAAGGGCACGGAATCCCAAGGAATCCCACATCGAGTGTGATGAATTTTATGTCATAGGCATGTCTCTGAGGTTTTTCTCAGTTTCCCATGTTTAACATAGGGTATTCTGCAGGTTTAACATCCAGCGGAGATGGATTAGACTAATCAGAACACTAACTAGAGTGGATCAAATGGGTGTGACCCCTAGAGGACACACTGATATTGGGGCTAACACATGGTTATTTACCCAATTGTTGTTAAAGGGAATGGGGAATGAGGTTGCATGATCCAACCGGGATGTGTCGGCCTGGGCAATAGTCAAGATGGATAATGGATTGTTAAGTGAAGTGGGTGGAGAATGAGATGGAGTCGACTTGAGGGAGACGGTAGTGTTGGGTTTGCGCCTCGAAGATACCTCCTACATATCCATGTGGTAGGGAATCAAAGTCCGCGTAGTTTTGGGTGGGGTATAGGTGTGCACATAGGACAAATACCCGATGATATACTGGGGATTACGCATGGTTAGCATCCTGAGGATGGTCTGACGCCGTTGGGACAGACCAAGGATGTGGGTCCCAACAAAGGAATGGCAATGTCTTACTGTCGATTGGGGAAAATTATGGCTTACCGTCGATTGGGGTTGACAATGACTTACCACTGAATGAGGATCAAAATGTTTTACCGTTGCATGAGGTTCATAATTACTTATCCTTGGGTAGGGTATCACAATGGCTTACCGCTCGATGGGGCACAACGGCTTACCACTGGATGGGGACAGTTTAGTGTCACGTGGGACAAAAGGAGCATACATTTTAACACCAAGAAGGATGAGGTTGGACCGACATGGAGTGGTCAGGACCAAAGGGTGTTGGGCTTGAACCACAAGGAGGCTTCCTATGTACCTTGATTTGGAAAGGATCAAAGTTCACATAGTTCAGGATGGGGGGAACCGACGTGAAGGGGGTCGTAACCAATGGTTGTTGGTCTTGAACCTCAGGAAGGCTTCCTACGTACCTTGTCTTGGAAAGGATCAAAGTCCATGTAGTTCAGGCTGGTAATGGGGGGAACCGACTTGAAGGGAGTCGGGACCAATGGTTGTTGGGATTGAACCTCGGGGAGGCTTCCTACGTACCTTACCTTGGAAAGGATCAAAGTCTGTGTAGTTTAGGCTGGTAATGGGGGGAATTGACATAAAGGGAGTCGTGACCAATGGTTGTTGGGATTGAACCTCCGGGAGGATTCCTACGTACCTTGCCTTGGCAAGTATCAAAGTCCACATAGTTCAGGCTAGTAATGGGGGGAACCGACATGAAGGGAGTTGGGACCAATGGTTGTTGTGCTTAATCCTCAGGAAGGATTCCTATATACCATGACTTGGGAAGGATCAAAGTTCACGTAGTTTGGGATGGGTGTTAGTGATCCGAAGTGAAGGGAGTCGGAACCAATGGTTGTTGGGATTGAACCTCAGGGAAGCTTCCTACATAACTTACCTTGGCAAGGATCAAAGTCTAAGTAGTTTGGGCTGGTGTTTGGGGCTTACACTCTAGGTTTCCCAGAGAGGATGCCATGGTCGATGCTTACTCTAAGCCCATGTGAGTCATGATCAGTGTGAGAAACAAGAGGCGGTAGAGACCTGATGATCACATCGTGAAAGGTGTGTCCGTGGGAAGTGGAATGGAGCTAACATGTAGTTAGCGGTCCAAAATAGAAATTGGGGCTTAGGCGTGGTTAGCAGCCTAGGGAGATAGAGATTGGGACTTACTACAGGGTGGAGGCCCAGTGATTATAAAGGCCAAAGGGAGATGGATTTGGCACCGAGGAAGAGAGGAGGATCAGGGATGCTACCTCCAATAAGAAAATCTAGCGGGCTTACACTAAGATGGTTTTCCTTTCCCAATGGACAGACGTCACTCCGATAAAGAGGATCTCATTATATGTGAGGAATGATCTCACTCTCGTGAAGACTAATGGGAATAGAGAATGTCCAAGACAGGGCACCCCACGTATAATGCATGGGGAGAGGCCACAGTTTAACATCATGTGCTAAGGACGGTGGTTCTTGGAAGTTTAACGTCATGCAGCTTGGACGAGGCAGGTTTACTCCGCACCCCTAGGACTTACATGACCGATACCCACCTACCCTTGGGGAAGGGAAGGCATCAACAATGTCGTGTTGAGGGGGTGTTATGGATTGATCCATTGAGGGGTCCACATTATCATGGTTATGCGAAGAAGTAATAGCCGTTAGCGTGCCTATGCAAAGAAGCATGAGGCGAAGCAACGCAACAGGAAGCACCACCTAAGGGATCTTGAAATTACTTCATGAAAACCTAGAGGGTCATACTAAAAAATGAATTTCAGAGCAAAGGTATTCATAGGTAGAAGACTCGTAGAGCTCTGGTGCTCCATGTAGTGAAGGGGCTTCGTGAAGGGGTATGCTTCGTGAGGTGAAGTGGCCTAGACTAGGCGTAGGGCATATGTGCATATGGAAGGTGCTTCACGAAGTGGAAAGGCATTCGTGGAGAAGTGATTTGCAAAGCAAGGGTTCCCTACAAAGTGTAGCATTGCGAAGAAATGTGCTTCAATAAGCATAGTGACCCTACCTTAGCATGTGGGTCACATGTGCATGGAGGGTATTTTATGAAGTATAAGTGATCCGCGAAGACCCAAGTCCCCTTTGGGATCCCCTTCCTTCCCGGAGGTTTGTGGGCTCCGCGAAGGGAATCCCTCTTTGAAGAGGGGCTGAATTCAAACCAAGGGAGAGGCACTTCGCGATGCTAAATTACCTTGAAGAGATCATTGTTTGCAGAGCAGAATTTGTATCATGATTTGAGAGCTAAAAAGGAGGAAGGTCAGAGGATCCATCCTTTGGGATTTAGGGGAGCCCAATATTTATAGTCAAGAGGTGATGAAAATCAGAGCTTGTTGGGCAGAAAGACACATGGAATTTTGTCGTAATCGTGAATCCTCCCTCCTCCTTGCTCCGTAGTAGGTTTACAAACGTTAAATGGTTTTGCGAAGCCTCCCGCCTCTTTGCTCTGTGGTGGGTTCTCGAACGTCAAATGGTTTTGTGGAGCCCCTCACCTCCTTGCTCCATGGCAGGTTCATAAACATAAAATGGGTTTACGGAGCCTCCTGCCTCCTTAATTAGTGGTGGGTTCGTGAAGGGGGATCTTTACGCCGGTCGTGGTGTTGCGGGGCTCCATGGGAAAGCTTCATGAGGCACCCCAAGGGATTTTCGTTTGTTCTTGTTCTTCCCAAATTTTGGCGCCAACAAATACATTAATGATTTATTGAAAAATCATGGCCTTGAGAATATCAAGACATATTCAACTCTCATGTGTACTAATATTAAACTTGACATGGATGAAGCTAGAAAACCAGTGGAAAACAATTTATATAGAGGTAAGATTAGAAGTTTACTATATCTTACTACTAAGAAACCTGATATTATATTTTCAGTATGTCTTTGTGCTATATTTCAATCAAATCCAAAATAATCTCATCTTACGGCTGTGAAAAGAATTTTTAGATATTTAAAATGAACAGTTGTTCAATCTTTTATTTATCCAAAAAATTATGATTTTAATTTATTATCATATTCAGATGAAGATTTTAGAGGATGTGGGTTAGATAGAAAAAGTACTTTAGGAACATATCACTTTTTAGGAAAATCGTTAGTGTCATGGTTAAGTAAGAAGCAACACTCGGTTGCACTATCAACAGCCGAAGCAGAGTATGTATCTACAGGTAGTTGTTGTGCACAAGTGTTGTGGATAAAAAACACTCTAATAGAATTTGCAATTAATTTTAACAATACACCTATTTTATGTGATAATAAAAGTTCTATAAACATTTCAAAAAATATAATAAGTCATTCGAGAACTAAAAATATTGATATTAGACATCATTTTCTAAGATATCATGTTCTCAAAAAGGATATATATTTATAATCTGTTAATACTAAATATCAATTAGATGATATTTTTACTAAACCTCTTCCCACTACTTGTTTTGATTTTATTAAGGGGAGTTGGGTTTATTTAATTTTTAATTAAATATTTTTTTATGTCTAATTTATTTTTCTAAATTTTATTTAATTTATTATTTTCTATATTATGATATTTCAATTAATATATGTTATCTTAAATTTATTTACACTATGTAATTATTAAATTTTTTTTAATAATTACTCTGTAACCTAAGAAATGATGACATGTGTCATTTTTCATAAACCATTCATTTTCAAAACCCCTTGTCTTGCAAACCATTTGTTTTCCCAAAAACAAAAAAAACGATTCGACAAACCCTCAATATTTATTTTTACTTTCAAACCCTAGAAGCCGAAAACCTCATATTTTCATATATTTAAGAATAATGAAAACCAATAGAATCTAAGAAGGACAAGTAAGTGAACTGAAACATCAAATAATTTTAGGAAAAATAATTCTTCATAGAAAGGTGATTGATTTCGAATGGTTATACCATATGAACTTACTCATGAAAAAAAGAATTGGATTTTTAAGAACATAAGACAGCTTTCAATGACATAAACTTAGAATTTCTTTATGAGGTAGAACTGAATTATTTTTATAAGAGTGTGCATTTTAATTTCAGAGATTTAGAGGACATGATTTTTGCTAATATTGAAGATAGGTATTTCTCTATTTCTTCAACTGAGGTAGAGAAAATTTTGAACTGTCCACATGAAGGATTTTTCCATTTTGGTCTTAAATAGATTGGTGATAAGGAACATTATTATAAAGACATCATGTCTTTTCTATTCAACCTGACGCACATCAGAAATATGTTTTTTAAGGATTTAGAACCTAATAATATGATTTTTGTGAAATTTATTCACACTGGAATAGCGTTAAGGATGGTGGAGATGGAGAAAATTCTTTAACCATACATGTATATCATGTTTCTTTTTCTAAGTGATATCAAATTAAATTTCCCAAGGTATTTATTTAGATATCTTCATTATGTTGTTCACCATAAGTGAGAATGAATTTATATCCATATGGATAGATAATTTCAAGGATTTTATTTAAGAAATATATGATCAGAATGGTTAAGGAAAGGTAAAATGGCATCATAGTAATGTGTTGAATGTTGTAACATTAAGAAAACTTGGATTTTTCTGGAGCACTATGAAAGGAAAAACATTCCTATTGGAGTTGAGGAAGAACATATCTCATGATATTTTTATAAGTGGGATCAAGCTGGTGTTTGAAAGGAAGGAGTAGCTGAATCTTGAACATATGTAGTTTCACAACCATCCAAGAGAAGGCTTAGATTTAACAATGAATAAAAAGAAGAGGAAGAACAGAATCAGGAAGGACTTTTTATGAAACTTAGAAAAAGATATGCTCTTTAAGTTGTAGAGAAAATGTTGGCTTCTGGAGAAGCAACATGATCAGTAAATTTGGAAGAAACTTTTGTTGAAGAGGAAGTTCAGGTGGAGAGTTAAGATAGAGAGCTTGTGATTATAACTTTGTTAAGTGATCAAGTAAAAGAAAGAATTCTGGTAGAAACAGTTCAAGAACAGCACACTCCACCTGAAAATGTTCAATAACATATTGTAAGAGAACAAGTTACTGAACAGGGAGATGTTCAAGGACATATTTTACTGAACTCAGTTATAAAAATTTAACCTTTAATGATAGATTAGACTATGGTACAGTCAGATCATATTTTTGGTGAGTAGACTGAAGTTTTGGATAATCTGTTTTTTCTTGTGAAGAATTTGTAATGAAAACAGTGGAAAATACTTTTCCTATTTAAAATGAAAATCAATATATGAATGAAAATTATGGGACATCTAATTCATTATCTCATCAAGTTGAATAGGTTGTAATTAAATTCAACAAGTATCAAGAGGAGAATGCCACTCTATGGAAGGAACTTGAAATAAAAAAGAAAAATCTTCAGGATCTTAATGAAAGTATTGTTTCTAGAAGGGATGTTGATGCCTTCAAGAGAGAAATATTAAATGAGATTAGAAATATCGTATCTCAAGCTGTGTCAAAAATATATTTTTTAGAATTAAAATGGTACTTGGGAAGTAAGTTTGAATCTATAAAAGATTCAGTGAATCAGGTCAGTGCATCTACTCCTACCCCTGTGACCAGTCCAAATTTTATTAGAAGGTTTCATGCCATTACATATATTATAAAAGATATGAATATTCACCTTCAAGACCTTTAATGCAATAGTGATCCTCTATATGTTTTATTAGAAAATCATAAATTTCTTTTTAATCAGCTAACTTAGGGAGAACCAAGCATTTGATTGATGTTAAATCAGTTTTCAGATAGGTTGGAGTTCTTCATGAAGCAAGAGGAAAGTCTTAATGAATTTCTGAAAATCAATATATTGGAGAATCTGTATGTCAATAATGACTCCAGGTAGTTGATAATTCAACTAGGATATATTTTGATGAAGAATCTAAGATTGAAGATGGAAAATCTGAAGGACATGTTTGAAGCCATATAAAATTCTCATCCAGTTAATCCTTATCCTTCTTTTTTTCTTTCCTACCTTGACCCACGGCAATGGCAGTTTTTGTTTCTCAATCACAAACTTTATTATATTAATGTCTTTATTTATCAATGAATTTTTCTGTTATCTATATATTGAATTTAATTATTTTCTATGCTTTTTTATTTTTGTCTGATAGCCAAAATCCATTTCTCTTTATTCATTATAGTTACTTATAACATTCACTTATCATTCTGTTCAACATTAATTTTTTTTTGATTTGTTTCAATACTTTATTTTTTATATCAACAAAATGGGAGAAATTAGATAAACACAACATTTTTTTATTTTATAAATAATTTTATTTAATAAAAATTTCATTGAAATTTATCTTTAGGGGATAAATTCAAATATTTATTCTTTATCAAAATTATTTTATTTTAATGTTTACAAAATTCTAAATTATTTTTCTAAGATTACAATTTTAATTAATGGTTTTTGTGATCATTAAAAAGGTGGAGATTATTGGGAATGTATTTTCTCAATAATAATCTATAAATATTAATGATTTTGATTATCATAAATACCCATGTTTTTTTTACTAATGGTTTTATTTTGAGTGTATTTCAGGAAATTTATATTCTTTATAAATATTATCTTGAAATAGTATTCAACTATTTATTTGTGAGAAATATTTTTTAAAGTGTTAAGAATTCTCTTAAGTGTATTCTGGAAACATTGTTCACTGTTTTTCATTTACTAGAAATTCTATTCATTCAATATATTGAATAAAGTAACGTTTGAAAAAAAAACCTTACATTTATGTTGAAGGATCAGTGCATATGGTTAATCAAAATTACATTTAAAGAAATGTATGGTTAAGGAACATTATGTTTGGATAATAACCTTACATTTTCCAGAAAGGAAAATTATGGTTAAAGAACCCTATGTAAGTATGGAACTTTACAAATGTATGGATCGTCAACCTTACTTTTGTAATCAACCTTATATTGTCAACCTTACATTTAAAAAAAAGAACAAATTGATAATCAATGTTACGTTCAGAGATCTATGTTGATGTGGACAAACCTATGGATCATCAACCCTATGTTATGAAGATTGAACCCTACATTTTTTATTTTTTCATTTTGTGAAGGAACCTTACATTTGACTTTTCAACATCAGAAATTTGAATTTACGTCTTTATCAGAGCATTTTGAAACAGTATTTGAAAAATGTCAGAGTGATTTTAAAGCTCAATTTCAATTGATTTAAAGATAATTTTAAATGATTTAAAGAGTTGTTTATAGCAGATATTTTCTCTCCTACTATTAAGGGAAGTTACGATTACTCTGATCTGTATTCTTTGAATTTGAATTCACTCAATTTATCAGGCATCTTTTGCAGATCTGAAATCTTACAACAAAATATATTGTTATATATATATATCTTTCGATGTCAGATATTTATATATGACGATCTATAGATTTATTGACTGTATTGATAATTCTTATTCTTTAAGATTTCTTGTACAAATTATTTCACTACTAGAGCGATCAAGTATCTCAGATACAAGGACTACATGTTGGAGATATACATGTTCAAATATGGAATCACAATTCTCTATTTTTTTTGTTGTTCTTAAAAATAAATGATCTCTTGTGCAACCTGATATCTTCAGATATTTTTCAAGATTATTATTCTTCTAAAGACAAGATTCATATTTTATTTGTTGTGTACTGTTGCAACTGTGAGCTACATCAAAACTACATCTTATCTATCTTGATTTTTCAACTTCTTGTATTATGTCATGGTAGAGTGTCAGCTTCTCGCACTAAGCTATGGTTTTATCGGTTCCCTGTAAAATAACCAGAAGGGTCTGTTTTGTAAGCCTTTGTTTGTAAGGGTGACAACTACCCGCACTCATTTGTGGATTTTTCTTGTGATATGAGGAGCTAACTAGTGAAATTCACTAAGCCCGTAGAGAGGGTTATTGATGGAGTGGAATAGGGGACCTTCGTGTCCCAAACCAATATAAATTGTTGTGCCTCGTTCTCTATTCATTATTCACTGCATATATATTCTCACACAGAAACGTTTCCATCTCTATTTATTGTTTATGTGAATTGAAAAAATTGTGAAATTCTTAAAATGAAACAATTCACCCCCCCCCCCCCTTGTGTTATCACGATAATATTTCCGACCTAGAAATATCCATTATACAATAATATTTAAATTTAATAGATATTTAATTTCTAATAAAAAATTATCATAATTAAGTGATTGTCTCTAGATAAATTCAACAATCACAAAATAAAGTGAGACTGTACAATAAATTTTACCACTTGGTAATTTTCAGGTCAAATACCCTTAGATAAAATTATTCATATTGAAACTTGAAATACCATAAATATTTAATTAATCATGATATGACATATTAAAGGGTCATTATATACATGATATAAAATAAATTTGGCATATAAAGTTACAAAATGCCTCAATAAAGGGAAATTGAGATGATGTCCCTTACCCCATGCTTCCTTTTGGTTGAACATGATTTAGTCTTCTGTATATTGGTTTTAAACATGATATTAAATTATAAAATAACTATATTAATATTTATAAAATCATATGTAATCATTTTATAACATCTTATCACCCATTCGTTAATAATCTTTCATTATTTTCATCCTTTCGGGTGTTAATTGATTTTTTTCTTATTTGTGACTTTTATTGAAAGTTATTATTCGTGTGCATATTTTATATTTTAATTATATTCAAAATAATATTAATGATATAATTTTAATATTTATACATTAATTATGCATTTAATAAAAATCATGAAGGATTCTTTGGAGAAATTAAGTACGTCATGATCATGGATATGGTAGGTCATACGTACGCATGAGTAAAGTTTCCATTTTTCAATGATCATTATGGAATGGAGGTAAGTAATATTTTACCTTTAAATAATTATCATAATATCATATTATTTCATTAAATATACTTATGAATATCATCTATTTTGTTTGGTGATGAAAAGAGGGAGTCACATAACTTTGTGAAGGTGGTGTTCCACACATACACGAATGACATTTTCATATTTGAGTGAGTGAAAAGATAAGAAATAAAATGATATGATATCTTTTTAGAATGATAAATTTGTAAATTATATAATAATTATATAATTTATATCACATATATTCATTAATTTTATCCTTATTACCTTACATGTAAATTGGTAGTGAAAAATGAATCACAACACTTTTTAAGGTAGTAGTATGTCGTGCACATGAGTGGCGTTATCGTACCCCTTATAGAATGGAATGTAAAAGGTTATATATATGATATAATGAATTAAGTGGTATAATTATGTTATATGAAATGACCCAGGTACTTATATAATATTTTTTTCATTTTGTAATTAAATAGTTAAATTTATTATAAATGTATAATGAAATAAGTGTCATTTATAGAAATTATGGAATTTAAACTCATGGAATAGTAACTTGACCTTAGGAATAGTAACATGGACATTAGTAATAGTAATCTGGACAATAGAATGGTAACCTCACCTAATAAAGTATAAATAAAATTTATCCATATTATAAGTGAAAATATGATATATTTATATCATTGAACTAGTAAATAATTTTTTGAAAATTATTAATTAAGTGTAGGTATTTTTTTAAGTCATAAATATTTAATTATAATTTTATAATTAATATAAAATTTTAAAAGAAAATATATTTTCATAAAATATATTATTAAATTAATATTTTTTTTCTTATGATTATAAGATAAATTTATGAGACCTTGATTAGTTTTTCAAGGAGTTATAAAACCAATTATAGTTTTAAAATTGAAATTTTTCAAATAAATGATTATTTTAATTAAAAAATAAATTTCTCATATTTTGAAAATAATTTTCAGAAAATTTAGTTCATTTTTTAATTATTCACATTTAAAAATGGTTGGGGTGAATTTTTTGGATTATTATGAAATACTTGAATTTTTTGTGAATAGAAAAATATGGTAATTTATGATATAAGCTAAATACTTGATTTATTGAGTCGTAGATGATGTTAGGCTGATGTAAGCCCAAAATATAGAACTCTCATTAATTATTTTAATATATTTGGTGATAATTCTCAAACTATTCATAGTATTGAGATAAAAATAATAAACTAATGTATATAATAATGAGAAAAACCCTCTCTTCCACTATAAATACCACCCCTCAACACCTTTTATCCTCACACTTGAAAGACTTTTATCTTGTTTAATTTATTCTAAATTACATTACCAATAATCTTACCCATGTACAAGACCTAATTTTATCACCAAAATTCCAAAACCAAGGGCCTTAAGTGGGTTCTCAATGAGGAGAATTCAAGAGGTAAAAACCTATTTCCTTTTCATTGTTTTTATTTTCAATTTCTTTTCATTCCTTATTCTCTCTTCATATCCACTTATCCAAGTGGAATGAAAACTACAGTATCATATATATATTTTAATTTTATCATGTTTATATAAAAAATCATCATTAAGCTTCTTATTCTCTCTCTTTCATACTAAAATGAAATCATCACCCGTGATGTGTCAATTTACTCATGGACGATGTGTTTTAATTTTCCTTTAACTCCTTCATGGTAGTTAATAAACCACTATGGTACACTAAAATATTTATTTTATAAACTTTTTTATGTTCTAAAACTAAAATATTTACATATTACTAAATGATAAAACAAATTGATTTTGTTGTGATCGAAAACCTCCAAAATTAACCCAAATGACTATCATTAACTATTTATCTAATGATTCATCCTCATTATATATCCCCAAATGATTTATAAGACCATTTAATATTTTTTAATTTCATTAATAACATTTAATTTCAATTTTGGACAAATATTCTCATTTTAAATGATTTTCCATATATTTATACAAGTAAACTGGTCATGAAAACCAAGGAAACGAACACTCATGAATAATAAAATTGTATCTTAAAACTCATCAAAAAAGCCATATATAAACTTAATAAAATTATAATAAATAAAATAAATGTATAAAAGGTTATTAATTAATTAATGTATTTAACTTTATTTTTTAGTATATTAAGTTCAAGTGTAGAACACTTTCAGACATAAGTTGAGGGATTTTACCCAAACCTCCATTTTTCATTCAGGTTACTCTTTCTCTCTATTTACCCCAATGTAATGCTTATTTATTTTTTAAAATTATTATAAATTATGTGTATATATTCCAAACTTATATATACAGATCATATAATCCTTCTTTTATGGGGAAATACATGTTTTTAAAAGGTTCCCTTCTTAATTCTTCCCGATAAGCAAGCCTGATTAAAAAGAACTTCTCAATTTCTTACCAATTTTTAAGTGTACTCTATAATCTATTTTAAGACACCATTATTTTTATAAAATATATGTTTTTAACATCAAAATAAATCTTGGTTAAATTTTAGAGTTTTAATTCCTTTTTATATGAAAATTAAAATTTCACCAAGCATGGAAACCATAAAAAGAACGCACCCGAAACAATGAAAATAATAAAATATTATTAATAAATGGGTGGAAAGTTGTTATTAAAAGATCATATAAGGTGTTATATATATATATATATATATGAATATAGTTCTTTAATATATTAATAACACTATTTAAATAATTATACTGTATTTTTTAACACTTTTAATATAAGACGGACACGTGGTGTGACGTCCCAACCTGGGTTCCACTAAACGGTGCCCCGAGACGGTTGGCCACATGACCTCAAGCATGCCTCCCCATATTCTAGAGGGTTAAAAATAGTAGAAAGGTTCTAGTAAGTCAGTCTTGGGAAGACTATACCCTCTTATCATAATAAAACACCAACAGAAGTAAACAACAATAACCAAGTACAGAAGTGTATAAATAACCAGAACAATACTATGTCATATAATATCAAAAACAAGAAAATAAAATACTCAAATTAAAGGTAAAACAATCTATGACAATGAAAATGTCAAGTGTCTACAATAAAACTAAAAGTAAAGAAACAACGACTCCCAAGAAAGTCTTGAACCACGTCTGGTCTCCTCTACCATGCTCAAATCCCAAATAGAAACTTATCTCAGGGCCTTTCCCTTATCCTGTCCTGCAACAACAAATTCTACTTGGGTGCTAATCAGGCAGCCCGAATAGGCTATGAGTATGACTTAGTATGCCACCACCAACGGTGTCTAAATCAAATCCAGTCAAAAGATAATGTATGCAGTTTTATGAAGCAATAAATACAATGCATAATTTAAACAGTTATCACATTGTCATTTAATCTTTAATCATCACATTAGGACCTGTTTCAATCCATGTTTTCTATTTGTATCATCATTCATTATTATCATTCATTTCATGTAGGTATCCATGCCTAACACCCTAAAATCTCATTGAGTGTAGGTCATCATTCCTAGCACTCCTTATCTCATTTGGTGTAGGTCATCATGCCTAGCACCCCATAATCTCAAGATTGGATAACTATTTGGGAGGAACGCCATATCCAAGTCCCAAATTCTAAAAGTTCTAGAATTCCATGTCTAGAACCAAAAAAAACTCATCCATTTAATCATTCATTAATTCAAAATAATTAGCCACATCATTCCATTACTAATCCAATGATTAGTTAAAAATTTCAAAGGCCATTATTTAACTAAAGAATTAACTAAGAACATAACCCATTAATTAATTAATAAATTAATTAATCAGTCAACACAATTCTCATTCGATAATTAATTCTTCACAATTAATTATCCATATCAAATCTCAACTTGTCATAATTAATTCTCACAATTAATTATCTTTGATCAACATCATGGCACATAATTAATTCTCACAGTTAATTATCTTACATAGTCAAAAATCATTTCATAATTAATTTCCCCCAATTAATTATCTTAACACAATCAATTCAATATCTCAATTAAAATATCTCAACCCATAACTAATCTCTAAACAATATCAATTTGGGAAACCCCCTTCATTTGTTCCATGATTCAATTATTAAATAATCACCAAGGTAATCACAATTCAATTCCACATTCCTAATTACTCTAATTTAGGGATTAAATTATCAAAGGAAGCTAGCAATTCATAAAATCACATTTATATATGAAATCCATGACTATGGGAGTTCAATTTAGACCACCTAACTCAGTTTATAGATGGAAGTTATCCCAATAGAAATCCCCAAAATCTTAGCGGCACAATGTCATCGATCAACCTCCAGATCTAAATCCCTAAACCAAAATTAAGATCAAAGGCATAAAGATATTTCAAGTATAGATCAAGATTCAAAATCCTAGATCTATATCTAAACTCATAGGTTTATATCCCTAAAAAATAGTGGAGATATTCCATGAAAAGATCAAGAAAAGATAGAGGAAAGAACAGGAAAAGCAACAAGATGAAATCCACTTACTAGGAAGAGATCAGATCTTCAATATGAGATTTTAATCTCAAAGAATGATGTTTAGATCACCTTGGAATCCCCCTGTAAGGATCTGGGATCACCTAGAATTTTCCAAACCTAAGTTAAGGTCTAAATATGCGAGTCTCAGGGGTTTGGGTGGTTTTAAAAAGGGTTTTTGAATAATTAAATCATGTGTGCATAGTTTTCTGGGCAGGAGCGCATAGTTAGGGAAAATTGTCCACCAACTGTACGGAACTCTCTGTATAAGTTTTCACAGTTGGCATGGTTTGGTTGCATGGTTTTTTAAACCATGTGCAAACCGTGTGGACCTCTCTTTCCATGTTTGCATGGTGGACACAATTTAGCCACACGGTTTTTCAAACCATGCACAAATCGTACACAGCCCAATGTCCTTTAGTTTTTCTTAAAAATTCACCCAAACATATCCCAAGACACTAATCCAAAACAAAGGTACTTAAAAACTTCAAAAAGTACCTGAAAACGCGCTAGAGATTACTCCAAAAATGGCTGGGATCTTAAAATATCCCCACCTTATAACAGCTCGTCCTCAAGATGCACTCCCGAACTTCTATAAGATTCCAAGACAAAAATATTGGGACATTGAGCCCTCATGTCTTCTTCCCATTCCCAAGTTTCCTCTTGAACACATCCATGTTTCCATAACACATGAACTAACAGCACAGTCTTTCCTCGTAACACTTTCTCACTATTACCCAACACACGTATTAGATTCTCCTCAAAGGATGCATCTATCTCGAGGTAAACCTCTTCCACATAAATCACATGAGAAGGGTCAGAGTGATGTCGCCGTAGTGGTGACACATGGAAAACATCATTAATAGCACTGAATTTCTATGGAAGGTCTAATCAGTACACTAATGGCCCAATTCTCCCCATCACCTCAAATGGTCCTACAAACTTGGGTGCCAAATTACCCTGCCTTTGTATCCTATGGTGACCCAATCTAGGAGAAACCCGAAGGAATACAAGATCTCCCTTTTTAAACTCTAGGGGTCATCTCTGTCTACCAGCATATGACTTCTACCTACTCTAAACTATATCCATACATTTCTGAATCAACTGTACCTGCTCTGATATCTCCTAAACAAGACTCGGTCTCAACAACTCTCACTCACTCACATCTAACCAACATAACAGTGATCTACAAGGTCTTACATAAATTTCCTCATATGGTTTCATCGGTATAGTTTCCTGATAACTATTTTTATAGGAAAACTCCACTAAATCCAAGTTCTTCTCCAAAGAACTACCAATGTCAAGCACACATGCTCACAGCATAGCCTCTAACACATATATGGTGTGCTCTAACTTCCCATATGTCTATGGGTGGAAGGTCGTACTTAATAAAACGTGTTCACTAAGCACCTTGTGTAATCCCTGCCATAAGTGTGAAGTAAATAGAAAATTGTGATTTGAAACTATAGTATGTGGCACCCCATGCAAACGAACTATCTCTCGCATATACAGTTCTCCCAACTGTTCTACTGTAAAGGTTTCCCTAATAGAAAAGAAGTGTAATACCTTTGTTAGTCGATCCACAATGACCCAAATAGTATCATTATTCCTAAGATTCTTTGGAATTCCTACCACAAAATCCATAGTCACATCATCCCACTTCCATTCTGGAATAGGTAACGAGTGTAATAGGCCTCCAGGTCCTTGATTCTCTTCCTTCACCTATTGATAGGTAAAAAATATTGTTACGAACCATGCTATCTCCTTTTTCATGACTGGCCACCAAAATTTCCATCATAGGTCATGGTACATTTTTGTCACCCCAGGATGTACTGCCCACTTTGAGGAATGAAATTCTTTCATGAGTTCCTCTCACAAACTCGGAGGCACAACAACCTGATTTTTCACATGGATGATCTTATCCTCATCTATTAACTATCCTGAAGGTGTCTCCCCACCATCAAGGATTTCCCTTAAGGCTAAATACTCCAGATCTACATACCGCATGTCCTTGATCCTTCTCAAGAGTATAGACTCCACTGCAACAAAAACCGAAGTCATCCCATATTTAATATTATGAACAACCACATGCATTTATACTAGAAAAGTCATCATCTCCAACTCTTCACTTGACTCATATAACAAATGAGTCTAAGTTTTCTTTCTCAAGGCATTAGCCACACTATTCCCCTTTCTAGGTGTATATACTAGTTCAAAATTAAAGGACTGCATATACTCTACCCATCTTCGCTACTAAATATTCAAATCACACTGTGAAAAGATATAATTCAAGCTTTTATGATCCATAAAAACTATAAACTTTTCACCCAAAATATAGTGTCACCAACACTTAAGATCACAGACCAATAATACCAAATTGAGGTAATACGTAGGGTAATTCCATTCATGTGGCCTCAACTGTCGTGACTCATAAGCAACGACTCGATCCCCTTGCATCAACACAGCTCCAAGTCTGATCCCATAAGCATCACAATAAACCATGTACTCCTCACCCGACTCAGGCAAGATCAAAATTGGTGATGATGTCAAGAACTTCTTTAACTCCTGGAAATCATTATAGCATGCTTCTATCCAAAAAAAACTTTATCCCTTTCTTTGCAAAACCTGTAAGAGGTAATTCCAATTGGGAAAAGTCGTGGATAAACTTATTGTGATAACCAACTAATCCCAAAAATCTTCAGATATCAAAAAAACTCTTGGGATGCTCCCAATAAATCACTACCTACATTTTTTCTAGGTCCAATTCCACCCCTTATTCCAATATGATATTCCCCAAAAAGTGAACCTTTTCAATCGAAAACTGACATTTAGATATCTTGGAATTTATCCAATTCTCTCTCAGTGTACCCAAGATAGTGTCAAGATGTTGGGAATGATAATCATGAGTCTTAAAGTACACCAAGATGTCATCCACAAACACCACCACAAACTAATCTAAGTACTAATGAAAGATCATGTTCATCAAGGACATAAATGCTACTGGATAATTTGTCAACCCAAATGGCATTACAAAAAAATAATATAGTTCATACCTGCTTCTTAAATCATTTCTTGGTATATCAGAGGTCCAAACTCTCACCTGATGATGTTCTGATCTCATATCGATCTTTGAGAACACACAATCACCCTTTATCTGGTCAAATAGATCCTCGATATGCAGAAGAGGGTATCGGTTCTTCACTTTAATTTTATTCAACTTTCGGTAATTGACACACAAGTGTAAATTATCATCGGCCTTCTTAGCAAAAAAGATAGGTGATCTCCAAGGCAACGTACATGGACAAATAAACCCTTTATCCTCTAACTTCTTCAACTGTGTTTTGAGATCTTGAATCTCAGTAGGTGCCATTTTTTAAGGTGGAATAGATACCGTCTCAACCCCTGGCATGAGCTCAAAAGTGAATTCCACATCTCTCTTAGGTGGAAACCCTAAAAATTATTCAAGAAAGAAATCCTGAAATAGTTCTAATACTGGTGGAAGGATATATTTCCTACCACTCTCATTATCCATCAAAATACTATAAACCCAGACTGTGAGATCTCCCAATTTCTGAGTAATTATCCCCTCTCTACCTGTATGGATAACCCATTATCCACAAAGAACATATTTGTCACCCTTAGAAGATAAAAAGGTCACTCTCCTACGGTAAAAATCTGTATGGGTTCGGTATGCGACTAGCCAGTCCCTACCCATAATCAGGTAAAATCCTGTTATATCAAAGACATAGATATCCCAAAGAAAGAGATACTCTTTGATCCCTAGAAAAAATCCCTTTCATAAATAGATATCCCTAGATTTTGTTCCCAACGGTGTATCGATATTCATCACCTCTCTTACGGACTCCACCTCCAGGATCAAGACATTAACAAGATTTGCATATATAAAGGAATGAGAGGCACCAGTATCAAACAAGGTAGTAACTAAAGTAGAAGTAACTAGAATAGTACCTATCATTGTCAATGGACCTGAATCTCTCTCCACAAGTGTTGGCTTCACTGCATGTAATTGTCCTACCCCTCTTCCCTATGGTGTCGTCTGACTCCCTTGAGTAGCACCACTCTGGTAAAACGGGCACTCATACCCTGAAGCACCACACCCACTAATTATGACACATTTTCCGACAAAGTTCCAACAACCAGACCTATATGGTGTAGAAAACCCCCTTCCCACACTATGACTCTGAGCAGCTTCTCCCTCAGCACCAGCCTGCCACTGCTTCCTACAGAACTTTTTTAGGTGTCCCATCTTGCCACAAAACCGGCACTCCACTGGTAGTTGAGGAAAATGTGTATGATAGTATCCCTACCTATCGCACTGGTGGAAAATCACATGTGTAAGATTTGGGGAAATTGTTCCTTCTGACTGTCCACCTTTCTTTCCACTGTCCTCACTAAGATTCTCGTAATGGTGGTTCCTGATCTCATAAGACACACTCCCAGATCATCCAGTGACAGCTACCTATCTAGTACTAGAATCCTTCTTTTGGTTACCCTTTGCAATGAGAGCCTAATTAACCACTTCTGAGAATGTCTTCATCCTAAAGATATTTACCTGGGACTTAATTTCACACCTAAGTCTGTCCTAAAATAGTTTTTCCGAAGAAGCCTTGTATGCCGCCAAAGATGAATAAAAATGTTTTAAATCTATGAGATTTTCAGCGTAATCCATTATGGACATGATTCCTTGGTTCAGATGCATAAAATCTGAAGCCTTCTCTTGTCTCAGCGTCTCTAGATAGAAGTGTTCCAAGAACTTCTCTAGAAATTACTTCCATAACATCTCATCATTCTGTCCAGATCATACCTGAATGTCCCACCAATGCTTTTCTAAACCCCATAGCATATAAGCAACCAACTTTACCCTCCTATCAGCTAGAGTCTCCAAATGGTCAAGTATCGTCTCTATTTACTCAATCTATAATTTAGATCCCTCAATTCCACCCTCTCTAGTAAAAGTTGAAGGGTGTTGAAGCTGAAACTCCCTTTTCAACTCAGACATGATTTTCAGAACCCACCTTGGGTATCTCTCCATGAATTTCATAAATCAAGCAAAGTTCTCTCAAAACCGTTCCCCTTCCTCCTCAACTTTTACCAAAGTTGCCTCAAGCTCCCTGTTTAGAAGTTCATTATGGACCATAACCCTCAGTATCTCCCTCAACAAGAATCAAGAGGGAATATCTCTATAGATCCAAACACACATCTTAGGTCTCATAACACCACCTTATAACATTTAGGTAAGAAGAGAAACTAACACAAAAGGTTTCAACATGTCCTTTCCCTTTTTTTCTCACCATAAGGACAACACTGAGGTCTTATCACTACCCTTAACTATCCTACTCCTAGTTCTTGGTTAATTAGGGTAAAAACATTCTCATTAATCAATTTAACCATTAATTAATCAAATTATATCTAATTAATTCATTAAAAAATTAATTAATTAATCATACTCATTTAATCAATCAAGTTTCTTATTAAACACCCATTTATTCTCATTTTAAATCATTATTTCAATCTCACAATAAGGGAAAACACTTCAAGTTAAAAAACTTACGCATAACTTGTTTTCCCGTGAGTTCCTAGAATGATGCATGTCACAATAACCCTGAGTGCCTAGAATGATTCATGAAGACTCAAGCATCATTCCTATTTAGGCCACAAATATAAAATTCTAAAAATTTCAAAACAAGTATCACATCACACCACAAGTGCATCATCCAAGTTGAAATAATATCTAACTGTAACAACAAACAGTAATCACAACAATCCCACCCTGAGTAATTGTATTTTCCCCCATACATGGGTTTGAAACTCGCATGCACAAGCTCATTACCAAGCCTCAACTCTTCCTAGTATCCTATCTACCTTTCCCAAAACATTAAGGCAAAATAAGAATAAAGAAAATAAAACTCCTCTAATACCACTTTGTGATGTACTGGCCTAGGTTTCATTAAATGGTTCCCCAAACCAGTTGGCCACATTCCCTCAAGTGTGCCTCCCTGTATGCTAGAGGGTACCGACTAGCAACAAGGGTCTGGTAAGTTTGTCTTAGGGATACTACACCCTCTTTTATCAGAATAAAACACCAAAAAAATCAAACAACAATAACCAAGTGCGGAAGCGTATAAATAACCAGAACAATACCATTTCATATGATATCAAAAACAGGAAAATAAAATACTCAATTGAAAGGTAAAACATGCTATGACAATGTGAATTTCAAGTGTCTACAATGAAACTAAAAGTAAAGACACAACAACTCCCAAGTGGGTCCTAAACCATGTTTGGTTCCCTCTCCCATGATCTAATCCCAAATAGAAACCTCTCCTAGGGCCTTTCCCTTATCCTATCCTGTAACAAAAAAGTCTACCTAGTTTCCAATCAGGTGGCCCGAATAGGGTGAGTACAAATCAGTAGGACAACACCAACGGTGTCTAAAATAAGTCCAGTCAAAAGATATTGTATGTGGTTTTATGAAGCAATAAATACAATGCATAATTTAAATAGTTATAACTTTGTTATTTAATATTTAATCATCACTTTAGGCCCAGTTTCAATCCATGTTTTTTTATTTGAATCATCATTCGTTATTATCATTCATTTGGTGTAGGTTGTCATGACTAACACCCTAAAATCTCATTGAGTGTAGGTCATCATTCCTAGCACTCCTTATCTTGTTTAGTGTAGGTATTCATGCTTAGAATACCATAATATCAATATTGGATAACTATTGAGGAGGAATTCCATGTCCAAGTCCCAACTTCTAATCAGTCTAAAATGCCAGGTCTAGCACCACAAAAATCTCAACCATTTAATCATTCATTAATTCATAAGAATTAGCCAAATCATTCCATTACTAATCCAATGATTAGTTAAAAATTTCAAAGTCCATTAGTTAAATCAACAATTAACTAAGAAAATAACTCATTAATTAATTCATCAATTAATTAATCAATCAACACAATTCTCATTCTATAATTAATTATTCACAATTAATTACACATATAAAATATAAAATTTCTATAATTAATTCTCACAATTAATTATATTTGATCAACATCATGGCACAAAATTAATTCTCACAAATAATTATCTTACATATCCAAACATCATTTCATAATTAATTTCCCCCAATTAATTATCTTAACCCAATCAGTTAAATATCTTAATTACAATATCTCAACCCATAAAAAATCTCCAAATAATATCTATTTGGGAAACCCCCTTTATTTGTTCCATGATTCAATTATCAATTAATCACCAAGGCAATCACAATTCAATTCCACATTTCTAATTACTCCAATTTAGGAATTCAATTATCAAAGGAAGATAGCAATTCATAAAATCACATTCACATATCAAATCCATGATTATGGGAGTTTAATTTAGACTACATAAGTTGGTTTATTGATTGATGTTATCCCAATAGAAATCTACAAAATCCGGGTGGCACAAAGTCGTATATCAAGCTTTGAGTCTAAATACCTAAACCCAAATTAAGATCAAAGGCATCAGGATCTTGAAAATCTAGATCTAGATCCGCAATCCTAGATATATATTTCAACTCATTGGTTTAGACCCATGAAAATGGTGGAGATATTTCATGAAAATATAAATGAAAGATATAGTAAATAATGGGAGAAGAAACAGGATGAAATCCACATACTGGGAAGAGAGAGGATCTTCAATACGGGCTTTCGATCTTGAAGAACGGTGTTCAGATCACCTTGGAATCCCTTCGTAAGGCTCTGGGATCACCTAGAATTTGTTAAGGATGATCCAAGGTCTAAATATGAGAGTCTTGGGGGTTTGGGTGGTTTTAAAAAGGATTTTAGGATAATTAAATTTCACACACATAGTTTCCTGGGCAGGGGTGCACGGTTAGGGAAAACGGTGCGCCAACTATGCGGACCTCTCTGCCCTGGTTTTCACGGTTGGCATAGTTTGGTCGCATGGTTTGTCAAACCATGTAGACCTCTTTGTCCAAATTTTCATGGTTGGTATGGTTTAGCCACATGGTTTGTCAAACTGTGCGCAAACCATTCATATCCCACTATCCTTTAGTTTTTCTTAAAAATTCACCCAAACACACACCAAGCCACTACTCAAAAACAAAGGTACTTAAAAACTTAAAAAAGTACCTAAAAACGTGCTTGAAATGACTCCATAAAATTTTGGGATCTTACACGAGGTAAGATACATTTCTTTAAAAATCCTCTTTTAAAATTCTATTTTTACAAAATTCAAAAGGAATGTTTTTATGATGCAAGTATTCTTATTTTATGATTATTTTGTGGTTCTTGGTAATTGTTTTTGAATAAGGGTGAGACCTATATATCCCTACAATTCATTTGGTATGTTTATGTTGGAGTTCGACCATATGGTTACTCCAAGTGTGACTTCAATGGTTACATTATAAGGTACCTATGAGGGTTACATCATAAGGTAGTCATGAGGGTTACATTATAAGGTATCCTCGAGGGTTATAAATTATATGGTAGTCGTGAGGGTTACAAATGATAAGTAATTAATGCCCTAAGTTACCTTTATAGTTTTATTTATGTTTTCTATGTTTTAGGGAAATCTCTTATTTTCACAAAGTAAGTATATGATACTTTATGGGTGATAAGTATATCTTTGATAAAGTTTCTTCATATTCTTATAAGTATTCATGAACTAATGGTTTATTTCCTTCTTTTTATGTTCCTTACTAAGTTTTTTGTGCTCATACCAAGTTTTAAAATGTTTTTCACAAGTTTTAAGGATGGGTAATAGAAAATAAGAAGCAAATTTAAAGGCTGTGAATAATTATTCTTTTATTAAAAACTTTTATATTATGGAAGAAATGGATATTATTTTAGTAGTATCAACTTTATATTATTATGGGTTTTCATGTATGTTTAATGTTCTAATTATCTAAAACTCTAAACTAAAAATATCTTTGGAAATTTAATAAGTGTATTCTAGTTGAATTAACTAGATTGTGTGGGTTATTATATTATAAATATCATATATATAATTTAGATCCATCATCATACCCATCCATGAGATGTGTTAATGAAAAAATGTATGACATCATTTCGCATGGTGGTAGTTTTCCATACACATGACTGATGATTTTGTAACTCATTTGATAGATACGGGGATGGTTGTAGGCAATGAATTCAACATAACAAAATATAATTACATGGTAGATACTATTTTTATTATATAATATTAAATTAAAAATATTTTATAGAGGTGGATGATGAAATAATACAAAAATGCATTGTTATGAATTTTACCTCTTCTCGGAGCACCTCTTTTGGCTTATACATAAAATATTAATAGAATAGATTTATGAAAAAATTACTTCTATGAAAAGGGTTATAATTTTGGATGTGATTGGGGAATTTGTTTGTAAAAAATTGGTTTGAAGATTTGTAGAAGAGAGGAGAGTGGGTGACCTTTTGTAAGTGAGGTGAGGGGCGCACATGTAATTTTTGAAAAGAAAAAGGTGCACCCACATTTTTCACATTAAAAAAAGTAAAAAATAGAGTATTCTAAATATTTATAAATTATATGGTCTAAATATGTCCATAAAATATATTTTAGACAAGTTTTTAGGTTATTTTAACCCTTATCTTTTTAGTTTATCCCCTAGTAAACCCATTTTTACCTTAACCGCGATAAATAATTTTTACTATTTTTTTATTCATTATGGTAAAAATTTAAGTTGAATTATAAGATATTATAAAATATGAAGATACTAAATATGGAATCAATTTTTAAAAATTCAATATGCAGAAGTGCAAAATAATAATTTAAAATTTATCCCACAAACGTGATGAGAATGTTGTTTTCAAAGAGAAAATACTAAAATTTTATAAACTTTTTATTTCAAAATTCAATTTTAAAATAATTAAATTAATTTAAATTGGATTAATATATAAATAATTAAACTAATTTTAATTTTAAAAAAATGTAATATATATTTATAAATAAAATAAATTAAAAATCATTTTTCAATTAAAATTCAGTATTTTCCACTATTCATCTAAAAATAAAACATTTATGAAAAATCCCAAAAATTCACACTAAGATAATTTTGATATTATTATTAAAAAATGAATTTTATTTTTTCAAATAAATTTTATAATATAGGTGATTCAAAAAGCATGAGTAAAAAATATTTTAGAAAAAAAATTGTTTTTTAGAAAACATTTATTTCTCTTTCCAATGGTTCTTAATATTTATTTATAATCAATGGATAACCAATGAAAACATGTAAAATATATATTTTTCATAATTTATTTATTCCTATTCATACCTTCCAATTTAATGTCTAGGATAAAATGGTCATGTTTAAATAATATTTTAATAAAGTATCACGTCTTGTTTAAACCCGGTGTTGTGTGCATCACAAGCAATCGACAAAATTAAATTTATTATAAAATAAATATATTGAAAATTTATAGGGTGTTTCATTCATCCCTCATAAAAAAAAATTTATCCAATAAATTTCATGGATATTACCTTATAAAAAAATGAGGGTATTTCTTCTTCATAACATCCTCTGGTTCCCATGTTACTTCCTCTATATTTTGGCTTATTCAAAGTACCATTACCAGTCGAGTCATATGATTGATCAATAATTTATCTCTAGTATTGAGAATCTGGATAGGTTATTCATAGTAATATATATCCAGTTACAATTCTATTTCATTATAGGTGATCACATGCATTGGTTCTAGCATGTACCTCCTTAACAATTATATATGAATAACATCATGTACTTTTGAGAGATTTGGTGGAATTTTCAAATGATAAGAAACCACTCCAATTAATTCATGGATTTCAATGTGTCCAATATACCTGGGGATCAGTTTACATTACTTAAAAAATCTTATAACACCCTTCTATGGAGATACTTTCTAGAAAACATGATCTCCCACTTATAATTATAAATCTTTCCTATGATTATCAGCATAACCTGTTTTCCTAATTTTTCCTACTTAAATGAAATACTCATAACCATTACCTTTGTTTTTGTCTCTTCAAAATGTTCTATAACTATGAGTTTCTTTTCACTAACATCAACCCAGAAAAATTTAGTATGAAATATCCTTCCATATAATGCTTTATACACCAATGTAATTTGATCTATCTATCATATTATATTTGGTAGATGTTGATAGACTAACTCATACATCACCTTGACTTTGAATATTTATTTTATTTAATTTAGGATGTATGAACTCCAAATATTTTTAATAAATATTGAATCACCTATTCCATTGAATAAACATAAAAATATACCATAATTCATTGGGTATAATAGTATCCCTAAGTTAAAAATAAATACAAACCATATAAAATAATTTGTTCCAATAATATCTCATTTGTGATATTTTTTACAAACTCATTATCAACTAAACTTAAAAAAATTATTCTAAATGTTTTTCTCACCCTTGAATAAAAATATTTGATGTATAATTACTTTTATTAAAATTATTTCTCTATTTTAAGCTAATTGTCATTAATTCTTCAACATAACCTTTAATATATCTTGAGTAAATTATCAATGTGAAAAACTAGAAAAAAAATTATTTCAATGATTTTCAATAATGTACATATAGTTGATGAATTTTCAATTTTCATATATATAGTTACTCTCATCATGTTGATATTTCATGTTGTATCATTTAATCTTTTATTAAAGATTTATTTTTTTATAGATATAATATTTTGCAAATATTTTATTGTATTAGGGAAACATCTACAATGTACTAACTTTTGAAATTCATTTAGATTTATTATTACATTAATTATAACGTCATAATGTATTTTATCTCCCCATTAAATAATATTTTTTGGGGAGAGGTGATTACATTTATACCTCTTCTAGTTTTGTGTGGTGGATAAATCGCCGGGTTCAACCAATGTTTATCATATAATGGTTTAAAATGAGTATTTATAAATTTTTTATCCACTTGATTGGTTTTTCCATAATTCACTTTAAAAAATATCTTGTTCTACGTTTTATTTGATGGAGTGATATAAAATCTAAATTTTTATTGTTGAAGAGTGTTGTATTTTACAATTTACTATATTAATATCAATTTTTCTTCTATATATCATTATTATGGGAATATTTTATACTATTTAATATTATACAACCATTGTTTCATCCAAATTAATCGGTTACAAACCATTTCAGTAATAGTGTATTTGGATTAAGATTTCCTAAGTGAAGTACTCCCTTTTTTATTTCTTATTTATCCAATATATTTGTCTCCAATATACATAATCATTTACACTTATAGATTTTATATATAAAATATCTCTAACCAAATCCACATAATTATATACTATTAACTTGTGATTATTAATTAATATACAAATCAATCCATAATTAGAATTTTTTCAACATTTCACAATATTCTCTTTACCACCATGAGGTGTTACATCATTGGATCACTCTAAAAAGAGTTGAAAAATAGTTAATATTCTAATATTGTATTATATTTTTAGTATGTAATGTAGGATTCTAATCATTATTTGATAATTTTTTGATTCTATTAAATTTATAGTATCCTTATTTCAATTTTTTATTACAATCATACTAAGAGTTGAGATTATTTAGATATGTTTAATTCCAAAAAAATCAATAGATAAATAAAATAAATTTATTTAGAGATGAAAATATATTAACCTCATTGATTTAATTTCAATATAATGAAATATTTTTTTTTATAATTCATGGAAACCTATTATTATTTACTTATATTTTTTGAAAACATCACACATAACTCGGTATTACATATGAAAAGGCTGATGCCTTCAAAATAGATATTTATTATAAGTTATTTATACATTTTATTATTTAAAAATAATTATTTTCAATGTTTGTATCTTGAATTAAAAATTCTTCGAGGATAAAAAAAATAGAGTATTTCAGAAAAGTTATTTACTCCATGTCATATAATTAATTTTTGAAGATACATAAATTACCTATATCATTATTAAGTTGAAATCCATAAAATTATTTAATCTAACCATATTACTTGATTAATATATTATAAATTGTTATATTCACATCCATATGATATATTTTCATTCATTTATTAATAATAATCATTGAAAATAGTCAAATAACATTAAAAAATTCTACTAGTGTAAATTTCTCTTCTTTATGAGTACCTTTAATTTGAGTAGATCTTTTTTATATAATTCAAGAATTATTTCACAATATATTTCCCTAATTATCCAATTTTATCTTGAACACCCATTTGTTTCCACTAATATTTTTTTCATATGGTATTTTTTATGTTTTACCATTACATTTACTTTTTGATTTGATCAATTTCTCCACTCAAGTATATAACCCATTAATCTTATTTTACATCATATTCAAATACTCTTGGATATACTTGAAAAATTATTTTTCCTCTCCAAATTTTTCATCCATTATGTTTATAGAGGTTTTTTCTTATAAAATAAGATTTATGATTCACATAACTTAAGTATATGTTTCAAATTCTAAGTTATTTTCATGTTTCATCCACATCATCTTCATCTATTAATTCAACATCCATGTATTGTTCATGAGTATTGAGATAGGGGTTCTCAAATTTAGAATCATGGTATTCTTTATTTTCAATAATATTTTAAATCTATGAGTTAATTTTCTATATCCATACATTTTATTAAGGTATAGAATTTCCATGGATTTGATCTTATTTCTTTTGGGTTTTCAATTTATTAATTTTGGGTGATGTTTGGAGGTTTTCAGAGTTTTATGGGCCTATGAAGGGTTGAAACATATTTTAAGAAAACCATGAAGGTGTTCTTAGGAAACTGTGAACCGTCCATCCATGCATCATTAAGAAATTTTATTGGGAAGGGGGCCAAGGCCCAAAACAGTCAAAGGGGTCAAAAATAATGGATCCTTAGGGTATCAACTCTAACATGATTAACACTTTGGGGGGGATGGGTTAGGGATCTTATAGAAGTAAAAAATGTTACATGTGTTATCATTAGTGACCCAGGAGTCCAAGTAGTTTGAAACCATATTTCCCTCACACCATGTGTGAGTTATATCCATGTATTTATTGAAGAGATGTCTGTATTTTTGAACTAAGTAGATAATAGTCCAAGGGATTGAGATAGCCTCTCAAATGGACCTATACAGAATAGATGAATAATTTTCATACCCATATAGCATAACATCTTTGTAGTGACATAATTTATTCCCCTTGATCATGTAGGGGACTTAAACAATGAGGGAAACACCCTGGACAAAGAAAATACTGGAAAAAAAGATGACCAAATAGGTCTAGTTCTAGAAAAATCCTTCTACACACATGTTCCTGTTGGTGCATGATCCATCAAAATTTATCTTAAGGCCATGAACTGGAGGTATCCAGTGTACACATTTACCTTTTGGTTCCTATCTTTGAATCATATGATCAAAAATCCTACTGGACATTAGCCACTATAAGGAATGTGATAGCTCCCACTGTTTAAGAAGAGGAACTAACTCAACGACTAGGGTTGGAGACTTAACCATCATTGAAAGGTGTGTAATAGGAAGCCCCTTATTTCTAACCTTATTATGATCATTCTAGATACTCTATCAACCAGAAAATATTAATAACGATATCTTTTTTTTCTCATGGCTATTATTTTCTATACCATGGAACCAATAATGAATAAATTTGTCACTGGTAATCTCCTGTACTTCTGAACTACTGGTAATTTTAAATCCATGCTAAACATAGGACACCCACTCCCCTTAAAAGAACATGTGATCATAAGACTTCTCCTTAGGAAAACTGAATTAGTTGCAATGGGAAACAATGGAGACCCCCTTCGCCTCACCCCATCATTAGTGGGTAGAGCCTAGTTACAGATATGCCAGACAAGGAAGTTGAGATTAAGAAAAATATCATTACACCCAAGTGGCCCTCCCCATGAATTGTGATTGTTATTTTCATCAATGACACATTGGTATAAATTTTTTGAGAAGATCCCGATTGAGGAGTCCATAAAAATAAGTATGTCATGATCTAAGTTGATTGAAATACAGTTATAAATATTATATTACTGATGATTAAGGATGGCATGGATAAATGATGGAAATCTATGGGCCTATGTGAAACAGATATCTGGAATAGACATATCGGGAAAATCAGTATGCTTCACACCCAATAATAATTAAAGAAGTTGATCATGCCATACCCTCCATGAATTACTAGGCCAACCTATCCTGTAGTAAGTTCATGGTCTCAGTGGCACTTCAAGACCATTACCTCTATTCCCAACCTCCCTGGAAATCCTCTTCCATAAAGCCCAATGGTTTCTACCTACAGCATGAAAATTATAGATGAAGGTAGTTAATATATTTTCAATTTTTCATAGTACCACATTGTGAACAATGATCATTAATAATACATGCATGAGAATAGTGGTAAGCACACTATTGACCAGGGTGCTGCATCCACCGAAGGCGAGGAACCAGTTTTTCAAATTGGGAATATGTTTGGAAATTATGTCATCCAATCCATCAAAGTGATGAATATAGATTCTACCAGGGAAAATAAGGTCTCGAAAATACTCCCTCATAAATGAACTTTTATAAACTCCTGGAATATCTTCGATTTTATCCCCCCTTCAATCTGAGCATTATCTTAGGAGTTAAACATTAATGTTTTCCCAGTTTATATCATGGAAACATCACTTGATGTATAAGTTAATAATTTTATTAATATCTTGAATATAATTATAGTTTTTATTGATGAAAATAATCATATAATCCACAAAAAATAAGTGGGAAAGTTCTGTGAAGTTTGGCCTACACTAAAAATTCCATACCCAACACTCACTAATGATTTTATTTAAATTTATACTGAAATAGTCTTGGAATATAATGAATACACTATGGGATTGTAGGTCCCCTTACCTTAGACCCTGGACTAACTTGAATAAATTATATCTTTCCACATGAAATAAACCAAAAACCAAGGAGAACTAATGCACCTAAATAAAATATCAACCACCCACTCAGAGATTCCCATACATCCCATGACCCTGATGATGAATCTTCACTCCACCCTATTATATGATTTGTCCATATCAACGTTGATAGTAATGTTAAAACCTAAGAAATTCTTATTAATATCACCCATCATTTATTTTTCCATGTAAATGAAGGTTTAGGTAAACTTTCCCTAGATGAAACCTTATTGTTATTTAGATATCCATTTTTGAAGGTACTTTGAGGGAATTATTTTGATAACAGTAGTGAGGAATTTATACGGTAAATTTCACATGCTGATTAGAATGTACTATTTAAGAGATATTAGATTCTTAAACTTTGTTATAAGGATCAGGGTGGTAGCACAGGCCACCCTGGGCAAGATCCCTCCCTAGAAAAAAAAATTGATGATACCGACATGCTCTTATTTGATGAGTTCTAAAGAATCAGAATAGAATGATCCTAGAAATCCTCCAGGTTCTAGGGAACTTCTAGATTTTAGGGGGGTAATGGACTCCCATACATTCCCCTCATCTAGTATACTCTCAAAGAAACAATTAATATTAGTATAAACAACTTGTGGGATGTTATCAAAAAGGTTATCATAGTCTATAAGATAATCATCCTGCATGAAAGGGTTAGAATCCGTAAGTAAGGAGCTAAAAAAATACATGGCTATACATCTTACAATTTGTGTCTCATTAGTATAGGATCCAATCTCATGTAGTATTTTTGGAGAAATGGTACATTTCCTTTCACTAATACATTCCAAGAAGAAGGTGGTACTCATATCCCCCTCTCTAAGACACATCTCCCTAGACCTTTCCCTTGCTACTCGTTCCTATTCAAGAATAAGTTGACAAGATGATTCGTATTTTAGACCATGTTACTGAAATGATTATCATCTCATCGAGCTTCAAGATCCACCTCTTCATATTCAATACCTTTCTTAAGTTTATCCAAATCCAAAAAAAACTACAAGGATCTCTAGACTCCCATGTTTAAGGATCTTGTTTCAATAATTGATGTTTAATGTGAAACCCAAACCATGATCTATCACTCATATATTTCTCCCATGAATCACCTACCAGTAGATTATATTCAGGGTCAGTCACCCATCCACTAGAGTAGAAAAAATGACCATTGTCAGAACTACTATCATCCAGATGTATGAGAAGTGTAGAATGATCCGACAGCACCTGAACTAGATGTTCCACTTGTAAATTTGGGAAGGAAGAAATGGATTGGATATTATCCAATCAGCGATCCAACTGGCACTGTGTACGATAGTCTCCCTTCATATTATTACACTGCATAAATTTATCTCTTGTGTAACCCAATTCCAAGAGGCTATTATGGGATGAAAAGACAATTAAATCCTATCTATCCTTTCATGGGTAGAACCCTCCTCCATTCTTATTTTATGTTTCTATGATGAAATTAAAGTTGTGTCTGAAAATCCAAATAGAATCCCCCAGGTTAAAGTTATCCATAACCTGTAAAAGAATCTCCTTCTCCCTTGCATCACACTTAGCATAAATGAAGGAAATATAGAAAATATAATTATCCAAACTAACCATCATATAAATATATTGGTTAGATACAAAAAATTTCCCCACATAAATAGAATTATTCTGGAAAACCCATATATGACATTTTTCAAGCTCCCCATGCATAATGTTTTGAATCTCTAAATTAAACATGAAGTATTTCATTTTATATGGGTTCTAATTATGTTCAAGGATAATGACTGATGAATCCTTATAATAAAGAATATCTGATGAGATGTAATCTATCTTCACATGTGCCCCACTACCCTGTCAAATGAGAAAAAAAATCATTGAAGTGTAAGGTGCCTAGATTTGGCCCCCGGTGTCGATGATCACTTAAACCTTGAAGAGGAAAGGTCTTTTTTCTCATTTGGCATGATATCTAGTTCAGGTGCCGCTGGGTGGAGGAGAAAGATCATAGAATTCCATATTGGATTTAACATGTGATAATGAATTAATACCATTAGCGAGATATATGGGAGAGGTGAAGTAGGGGAAATGGCCACTGGGGGAGAGCATGTTCCTTTCCATGTCGATGGATGAATTTTTATGGACTACGGGGTACTAATATGAGGGGAGAGGTCAAAGGATATATTGTAGAAAGTTACACTAAGTCGAGACAGGGTCCAAGAAAAGAAGGCGGATATAATACCACAATATGATTACACATTATCTTTGGGTCTGGAGGGAGAGTACCCTAGTCCAAGTTTACTGAAATAATTGGAGGGATACCATCTAAATCATTAGGTTCAGGCATTGATTTGGGAATGGAAACCACCACAATGGATTAGAGGTACCAACATCCACTACTAGGGAATCCTTCACCATATGATTCGAGGAATGGGTTGCATCAAAGGGTTCCACAATTAATTGTTTGGAATTCCTGGACATATTCTTTCTACAAATGGATAAAATGTGAAGCATGATTTGGGGTTCTAGAGGATGGTGCATAGTTAGGTGAACAGTTATTAAACATAGTGCTGATAAACTATGTGTCTTCTTCAGTATACCAAAAGGGGTGCATATTTGGTGCATTGATTGTTAAACCCTGAGGCCAAATAGTGAAATGTGAATTATTTTTATAAATTTTCATTTATAAACTTGAAAATCATCTTTTTTACCTCATTTATATTCAAGTGGATTATGATTTCAACCAAGGAGAATCCTCTTAGATATTTTTGGGATTCTTTGCCTCCTAGTTATCATTATTGACGAATCATTGGGTGTTGGATCTAGTTTTTCAAATATATCTACCCATTTTTGGTAATTCATTAGTATTATTATATATTTTCTCATGAATCCATGAATAGAACATTAGTTTAGGATGTTAGTGCTAAATATAATGGTCTTGATGTGTTCTAATTGAGTATCTTATAAACTAGATGTTAAATTGGGTTTCATTGTCCATATAATCATTAATCATTATCCATTCATTAGGAATCATAGTGGTATGTTATTTCTATGCCTACTACTATTCTAAAAATTATGAAATGGATATTTATGATTGGGAATTAATTATCTAGTATCCATTACCAATTCGTAAGACCCATTTTATCATCTTGGATTATTATTTACCCATGGGAATTGATATTCCAAGTAGTTAAAAGTATGTGGTTTAATGATTCAAATTTATTCCACAAACCATGATTGAATGTTCCATGAATTGGTTTCTAAAATGGTTGTTAGGACTAATTTATAGTTGTATATTAGAAATGGTTTTGAAATTTCATTAAAAGGTATTGAGAAAATATTTTATAAAATATTATAGTTTTGGTTATGGTATTGAAAATGGATTTTTTTCCTTAAATGTTATTAATGAGAGTGGTTTCAAATAATTTTTTTCATGGTTTCAAAGATAAAATTCCCTTTATATGAATCTAATGAGGAAAACATGAATATAATCGATGATAATGTAGGGATCCATCCTAAGGGATGAACTATTTCCCCCTAGACCTGTTCTTCTAGGGTAATGTATGAACCCTGTTACCTAGGTTATGGAAAGGAGGCACTCTATGGAGTAAACTTTTTACCCTAGACCTATTGAGTAAGGATAATTTTCGCACTAAGTGGTCTACTGATCATGATATAATTATGAGGATAATCATTGATCTAGAACTATTGATATTGTGGGATTGTTTTCTCTAGTGATTATCCTTCAAACTTTTTATTGGGATGCTTAATGAAGTTATTTGGAAACATATACATTAGTATAATTAATGAATTGTGAAAATCGTTATTTTCCCTGATTTGTATCAAATTGCATAGAATTGTAACTTATTAATTATTTCTATTTACTAGATTATAATTTATTTATTTTATAAATTCATCTTATGAAATTCTTTGTGGGATCATATTGGGTTGTTTTTATCACACCTTGCATACACCTTTAGGTGTATATAGATATTGTTTAATATGATATAGGTAAGGTCAAGGCTTTAAATGTTTATAGAAGTTTTTATCATTAGAATGGAATGAGATCCTATAGGTGACATTTTATTACATGGATTGGGACCTACCAGTTTTTGTGGTTCTTATGTAATTTGATTGTATTATGTAGTTTGTAGTTGTATTGAACATCAATTGTAACATTTCATGATGTTGTTTTTTTGTAATACCTTCAGTCTCTATATATTTTTATAACCTTTTTAAAGAATAATTATTGAATTTTTTTTCCCAAAGTTAGTTCTGTATGCCCAATTTATTGTCTCCATCTAGTGGGGATTATAAACACCCTTAAAACCCTATTGGGATCAATTCGGGTAACATATAGTTTGTTAATTTAGTTTTCTCCATGAAAAATTAATATAAAAGGAAGTTTTTCATGTTTATATTGTTTTTATGCATTTTGGTATTTCTTAGAAGATAAGAGATAAGATTGTGGTGAATAAAGGGATTTTTTGTGAGTGATTTCCTAGCCAACTCTCATCATGATGATCCTTACGTTACTACAGGTTATTGGGAAATGATTCCTTGGGATTTAGGGTGTTGTAATCCCAATAATTCATTTCACTTATCTCTTTAAAATTATTATTGAATTTTGTTACATTAAATTATAATTGATTTTTAAAACATATGTTTCCATGTTTATTTGTCTGTTGATGTGTACTACCATTCCCCCCATAATACTTACAATGATTCCCTGAGAGGTTGATACTGATTAACCATGGAAGGGGATCCCACCAGTTGATTCAAATATAATTGAATCATTCTTTTGGATAGTTCATTCTATGGACCAATGTGTGGCACTTTCTCCTGTTTAGGCTCAGGAGGTGGATCCATAAAGGGATGAGGAATTGAATCAATACTAGGAATTTATTTTCTAGAAACCATCATCCATTCAAGGTAAGAATGATACTAAGGAGTTAGAGGATTGGGTTGGTAATCTCGAGAGGATTTTTGAATTCCTAGATACTCTAAAGTCATTCATTATAAATTTCTCTGTCTTCAAGAATAATAGTTCAAGTATGAGGTTAAAAGACTCATTTTTATTAGCGAAGAATCTTGTGGGATTGGATTGGAAGGACTTAAAGTACATTTTTATCAGGAATTTATTCTTAGAATCAATGATTGTGGTGTAGTCAATGGATTTTATCAATTTTGGAAAATGGAATTAGTTAGTAATGAAGTATGTTAATTGATTCACTAAGAACTATTTTATTTTTTTCTATAGATATATATAATGAGAAGATGAATTCTAAAAGGTTTTAGATGGGTATTCGAGTTGATATAGAGTGAAAACACTTTATGTTAAATATTAACATCTATATTGATGTGGGGGTTGTTTTTTTATGGAAGAGCGTGACCTTGCGAGTAAGTCAAGATTTACCAGAGTTCCTTTTTTCCACTAGTGGTAGCTCCATTGGTATTTAAAATGGAAGAGAATGTTGAGTGATATTCCCTAGGGAAATAGTTGGGATGCTTATGAAAGTTATCTTTCAGTGCCATCATCAGTGGCTAGTGGATAGACATGCTTCCATTTTGGCCATCTAGGAAAAACAAAGCGCTTTTGTCGCATGCCACCAAAGGTTTTCAACTCATGTGGGAAATGTGGTCACTTGAAAATGTTTTGTTAAGATGCATCTTTTCCACACCCTAGTATAACCTCATCGACACCTATAAAATTTTCATTATATCTAGATGCTTGATGGACTATAGGTTTCAGACCATAAACCTTAGGAATGAATTCATAATGTGTAGTTGAGTAGTTTTCGGGGAAAGTTGATGATGTTCCTACCACAATAAGAGGTTCCATTTTAATTGGATCTAACTTAGATAATACCTTATTTGATATAGAATACTATCACTCCATTTTAATGAGTAATTTAGTTTATATTCTAAAATATCTAATGGAACTCAAGACATATGTTGTGGATTTTATGATGCCTCTAGGGTAGATAAAGGAATAGGTGTTATGGGCTAGGGGATATTAATTCCCTTTCAATCTTGATGGAATTTCTAAATCATATTTTCTAGTAATATCTTGAAACATTTTCCATAGTGTTAATGGATGAAAACCTGGTGTATTCTAATATTGATGAAGATCATGTCTGTCATTTAAGTCCTTTCCTAGGAATGTGAGGGATCATTAACTTTATACTCAGTTATGAAAGTGCCAATTATGGATCGGGGATGTAAAGTTCTTGGGAAATGTGATCTCATAACACCGTGTCTCTATTGATCCTAAAAAACTGATGGCAATCATTTAAGGGGAAGAACCACATAATATTTTGAGATACATAGCTTCCTGGTTTTTCCAGGATATTATTAGTGGTTCTTAAAGGATTTCAAAAATCGGGTGTCTCCTTTGAAAGCTATCATTTATAAGGGGGTGGAGTTATTATATGATAAGAAGTGTCAATAATCCTTCAATTAGTTAAATTATAATATAAAATCATCATTGATTATTATTATTGAAGAGTCTTTTGGGGCATATGTGGTTTACTGTGATGCTTCGTGTTCTATTTTGGGATGCGTTCATGTGTAGGGAGATCATGTAGTATCTTAAAGATTATGCCAGCTTTGACCTCAAGTGAAATATTTATCCCACACTTTATTTGGAACTTGCATCATCTATGCTTGACCTCAAAATTTGGTGTTACTTTCTTTTTAGGTAAATGATAATCGGTTACTCTGACATAAAAATTTTGTGGTATAAATTTTCTCAAAACAATTTGAACCTGAAATAGAGATGTCGCGTTAAATACATAAAGTTATTAAAATTTGAAATTTCCTATTCACCAGGGAAACATAATCCAAGAAATAAGTTACATTCTCATGTTATGAATAAAGAAAATGATAATTAGATCTTAATGGGGATCATTGCTCAGTTACACATGGGAGACATGGAAGAGGAGTTTAGTAATGTATCTGATAGTGTTCATGTGATATCCTCTCTCCTTAAGATGATTAATTTATAGAAATAGATAGATGATGAGTTCTAGGGTCTCAGGGATTCTTTATATGGTGGTGAGACCATCAGTGAGTGGTTTTTTCTTTGGAGGTTATTCTTTGCTTAGTGATTCGATATATTTTCCCTTCATCTGTGAGAATGGCCTTGTTGGGTGATTGATATAATTATATGTGGGTGTATCGCCTTGAACCACAATGGTTTTTTATAAACTTAGGCATATGTTTTTGTGTCCTTTTATGAAATAAAAATTAGTAGAATCTGTGTCTCGATGTTATACATGCCAACATATTAAGTCTGGGCACCAGAATCCTTATTTCTTTCTTCTAGATCTTCCTGTGAAAATATGGAAATGGAATGAGATATTGATGGATTTCATTGTTGGTTTACCATGAAATCCTTAAAATAATAATTTCATCTAGGTGGTGATTAATATATTGACCAAATCAGCTCATTTAATTTTGATATGTGACACCATTAAAGTGGAGGAATTAAGAAAGTTGTAATGTAGAAGATTTTAAGGATGCATAGGATCCCTATGAGTATTGTCTGATATATGGAACCGCATTTTACCTCACAATTTTTGAAGTTCCTCCAGGAGGAAATTGGACTCATTTTAGATTGAACCCATCATATCATCCTCAGGCAGGTGGATAAATTGAAATGGGTAATCTTATTCTTAAATATATACTTCAAGCTTGTGTCATAGACTTCAAAGGAGATTAGGATATCCCTCTGGGACTAGTTCAATTTTCATATAATAATAGTTATTAGTCATCCATCGAAGTGGAACCCTTCAAATATTTTTATGGCCATCCATGCACCTCTCTTCTCTCTTTCCGATGTTAAAGTGTGGTTCAAGAGATAATAGTGATTAGCTTATTGGTTCGTCTGTTTGGTGATGGATCAAAGCTGGTATATGTATCTTGTGGATGGAAATAATTACCCATTTGAGGTTTCAGTTGTTTATTATGTGTTTTTTATACTATCATACTAGTTGGGTCATTGACTACTTATAAAGGGAAGCTCTCTATTTATTATATAATGCCATTTGAGGTAATCTAATAGTTGGGATAGGTGGTGTATCTCTTGGATTTACCCTCTCAGTTTTCTTTGATCCATGGTGTCTTCCATTTGTCTCAACCTAAGAAGTATCAACTAGACTCATCTCATGTTTTGAATTGGGAAGATCTCAACATAGATTCTGATATGTTTATAACCAAGTAACCACTTCGGGTTTTCAAATCTATAGCACCCCAACTCCAGCAACCCAAATCTTGTGTATACTTTATTACATTATACTATGATACAATGAATTGAATCCTGAAATATAGAATAGTGTAGTAGTTTTGGTAAACTAGATACATACTTGAGTCTTTCATTATATTTAAAAATATAAATTACAACATATTTTTTTCAAGAATATCATTATTTCTTATAGAATATCCTTTTACATCATTCATAGTAAGCATCATAGAATCCTGGGAAAAGGAAACAAAATATGGTGGTGAGATCAAATTCTCATTACGAGTTAAGTATAGATAAATATATCATTAATCAATAACAATAATCAACATGGAATGGTAAAAAATTAAACACATGTTCCCTTTAAACAACTTGACTATCGTGATAAGATAAGGAATAATCAATACGGCAAGTAAATTACTAAAAATACATTCCCTTTAATAAATATCATGACTATCATAATTGGATAAGGAATAATTATAATGGAAAGGTAAATAATTGAACACACTTTCCATTTAAACAACAATATGAGAATGAAATACCTCTAGAAATAATATCAATTTGAAAATATCGAGGATAATAATCAATATGAAAAGGTAAATAACTAAAAACGCATGTGATATAATCAATAACATGACTATCTTAATTGGACAACCCGTAATAAATATAAAAATGTAAATAACTAAAAACACATTCCATTTGATCAATAACAGAGAAAAAAATGCATCTAGAGATAATATCATTGTGAAAATCTCATGGATAATAATAACTGAATTATTAATAAATGAAATTCTTAATTATTGGATGTCATATCTCAGGCACATGGTACATGTACTTTCAAGACCATTCAAAAGATAGTTTTATCTATAGGTAAAAACACGTTTAATGATAGATTACTTATTTGTCTCATGAGTCCCACCAATGCATCGAGGGGTAATATAATATTGAACCCCACCCATCACTATAGGTCCAAATCATTCCTCACATATCGAATGATCGATTTAATTCATGAATAATGTGCCTTATCATAAAATATTCATATTGACTAAAGAACATGTATTTATTAATATGTCCCTAGATAAAAAAAATTACATTCAACGTAGAAAACCATATGTATAAATGATATATGTTTTATGAAATAAACATATCAATGATAAATAATATGGATATTTAGGAGAAATTTAATGTTCAGTGACCATAGGAAAGTTAATAATTCAATGGAAAGTTAATGACTAAAAAATGAAACAAGGAAGTGAATTTATGTACTATATTTAGTCAAAATAATCATAAACCATCCAGAGGAAGAATAGGGATGGTACCAATACAACATATCCCCAATGGAGTAATAACAAAAGGTTTTTGTCATTAATGAATATAAATACCATAAAAATATATTTAAAAACATTCTTAAGGAAAATATTCTTTTTATTTTGAAAATCACCTTTAAAAAAATAACATACACTATGGAAAAAATGGTCATTTGCAATGGGTTTTTTGTGACGGGCTGATTGTTCGGTCACAGATAAAAGATATTTGTGATGAGGAAGGGCATTTGTGATGGGTTCCCTATTCCCGTTGCAAATGTCTGGCGGTGGTTTTTAGTATTTGCGACTGGATACTTGTCTCGTCGCCAATAGTATATCGACAGGTACCCATTTGCGATGGGGCCCGTCGCAAATACCTTTTTATCGACTAACTATAATTAATGTGGACATTGGCCATTTGCGACAGGACCCGTCGCAAATAAGCTAACCTATATAAACACTCATCCATTTTTCCTCTCATTCTACTCCTTTCTCAACTTCTCTCTCTCTTTCTTTTGAAATTTTTTCTTCTAAAATTTTCATAGTTTAAACTTTTAAATCGGAGCATAATCTGCGACGGAATATACTTCAAAAAACTTCAGTTTCAAGGTATTTATCTATTTTTTTATTGTTTAGTTAATTTATTTTATTTTGAATTATTTATACTTTTTTTAATTGGATGAAATTAAATTAAATAAGAATTAGATATATTTTTTCAGTAATTATTTTTAGGAATAATTATGTGTAAGTGTTAATTAGAAATAATTAAAAATAATTAGTAAAAATTATAAATAATTAGTAATAATTATAAATAATCAGTAATAAATTGTAATAATTATTAATAAATTGTAATAATTAGTAATAAATTGTAATAATTAGTAATAAATTGAAATAATTAGAATTATATTGTAATAATTAGTAATAAATTTTAATAATTAGTAATAAAATGTAATAATTATTAATAAATTGTAATAATTAGTAATAAATTTTAATAATTAGTAATAAATTGTAATAATTAGTAATAAATTGTAATAATTAGTAATAAATTGTAATAATTATTAATAAACTGTAATAATTAGTAATAATTAGTAATAAATTGTAATAATTAGTAATAAATTATAATAATTAGTAATAAATTGTAATAATTAGAATTAATTAGTAATAATTCGGATTGATTAGTAATAATTAGGATTGATTAGTAATAATTAGAATTAATTACTAATAATTAGGATTAATTAGTAATAATTAGGATTAATTAGTAATAATTATGAATAATTAAGAATAATTGGAAATAATTAGTAATAATTAGAAATAATTAGGAATAATTAGTAATAATTAGGAATAATTAGTAATAATTAGGATTAATTGGTAATAATTAGTAATAATTATGAATAATTAGTAATAATTAGGAACAATTAGTAATAATTAGGATTAATTAGGAATAATTAGCAATAATTATGAATAATTAGCAATAATTAGGAATAATTAAGAATAATTAGTGATAATTAAGAATAATTAGGAATAATTAGTAATAATTAAGATTAATTATGATTAATTAGGATTAATTAGGATTAATTAGGATCAATTATGAATAATTAGAATTAATTTGGAGCAATTAGGATTAATTAGTAATAATTAGGATTAATTGGTAATAACTAGGATTAATTATGAATAATTAGTAATATTTAGTAATAATTAGGAATAATTAGGAATAATTGGGATTAATTGGGATTAATTAGGAATAATTAGGATTAATTAGGTTTAATTAGTAAAAAATAGGATTAACTAGTAATAAATAGGATTAATTTGGAATAAATAGTAATAATTAGGAATAAATAGTAACAATTTGGAATAATTTATGATAATTAAGAATAATTAGTAATAAATAGGATTAATTAGTAATAATTAAGAATAATTAGTAATAATTATGATTAATTAGTAATAATTTGGAATAATTAAGAATAATTATTAATAATTATGAATAATAACTAATAATTAGGATTAATTAGTATTAATTAGGATTAATTATGAATAATTAGGATTAATTATGAATAATTAGGATTAATTAGGAATAATTATGAATAATTAAGATTAATTAGGATTAATTAAGATTAATTATGAATAATTAGGTTTAATTAGTAATAAATATGATTAATTATGAATAATTAGTAATAATTAGGAAAATTGGTAATTATTAGGAATAATTAGTAATTATTAGGAATAATTAGTAATTATTAGGAATAATTAGTAATGATTAGGAATAATTAGTAATGATTAGAAATAATTAGTAATGATTAGAAATAATTAGTAATGATTAGGATTAATTAGTAATAATTAGGATTAATTAGTAATAATTACGATTAATTAGGATTAATTAGTAATAATTATGATTAATTAGTAATAATTATGATTAATTAGTTATAATTAGAAATAATTAGTTATAATTAGTAACAATAAGTAATACTTTGGAATAATTAAGAATAATTGGGATTAATTAGTAATAAATTGGGATTAATTAGTAATAATTGGGATTAATTAGTAATAATTGGGATTAATTAGTAATAATTGGGATTAATTAGTAATAAATTGGAATTAATTCGATCACATTATGATAAATTGGCATAATTTCCAACAGATGGGTGCCATTCTTTTTGATCAACACCTCAACTCCTTGAAACTTTCTCCCACTGAAATTAGTATGAGAAATATGCTCTGACGTACGTGAGGGAAGATTTTTCATAGTGATTTCAGTCAGAGAAAGTATGTTCGAGCCAATTTTTCATGGTGATTTCAGTCGAATAAAATTGCAAGGAGGTGAGCCGCCAGATAAAATAGGCTCTTTTACCCAAAAAATCATCTCCTTAGAACTTCTACGACTTAAATTACTATGAAAGTATGCTCTGACATATGGATATCAATTCTTGTATGCACGAGCATGAAGAGCAGTAGAGTGAGGCCTCCCTACTCTCCATCCTCATGCATAAAAAATGGATATTCATACATTGGAGCAGAATTTTGGTAGTTATTTTAGTCACAAAAAGTTACAAGGGGATGAGTCATCGGGCAAAAGAGTTGTTTCCAATCTGTTGAAAATTATGTCTCCAGTAATTAACAATAATTAGTGAAAAATACATATAATTAATAACTATCTTCTCTTTTTTGGATAGTGTTTATCTTATGTCTAATTATACATAATAACTAATTATTTCATATTTTTTAGAAAAATATGGAACAAGGAAGTCGAAAACATTCATTATTAGATGACGTGCTTGGATAAATCATCATAGGAATCCAAAAAAAATTGGTTTAAATCCTATATATATTGAGGGTGTTCAAGATATATTATCATTTGTATCATCAAAACCAAAATTTGTTTCATAAGGGACAATTAAGTGTCCTTGTAAAAAATGTGCTCTAAGGACGTATGACACATTTGACAACGTTAGAGGTCATTTATTGAATTTTAGTTTTCAACTAGATTATGTTTTTTGGTATCAACATAGTGAATGATATTGCAGAGAAATAATTTGGTTATAGATCCATCATGGCTTCAAAATTTAGTACATGATGTGGTAGACCCATCTTTTCAATCAGTTAAAACTCAGGATGATATTGATTTAACTCCTGACTTTGAACCATCTCATTTATATGAGTTGTTGAGGTCCGCTGAGGATGTCTTATATCCTGGTTATAAGATAATAAATTTTAAATCAGTTTCTAAATTTATGGCTATTAAATCAAATAATGGAATGTCAAATACTTGTTTTGATTAGATATTCTCTTTGTTAAAAACACTACCACATGAAGTAAATGTGTTGCCCATAAATTTCTATGAGAGGAAGAGGCTGATTCGTAATTTGGTTCTTGGTTATCAGAAGATTCATGCATGTTCAGATGAATGAATCTTATATTATGGTGAAAATGATTCATTGGATAGTTTTCCTATATGTGGACAATCCAGGTATAAAGAAGCTCATGCAGAGAAGTCTGGATTTATTCCTGAAAAACAATAGAGATATTTTCCGCTCACACCCAGAATGAAGCATTTATTTATGTCTCAGAAAACATTATCATTGATGTCATGAGATAAAACCAATATTTCAATCGGTAAAAGTTTAAATCATCACTCTAATGGTGATTCATCAAAACATTTTGACCAAGTGCATCCATCGTTTTCTTTAGAAGCCTGAAATGTGTGATTGGGTCTTTCTACTTATGGTTTATGTTCATTTGGTTCTTACAGTAGTCAGTATTCATATTGTACTATCTTTATAACTCCATACAATTTACCTCCATGGATGTTGATGAAGAATCCATATATCATTTTGACCTTATTAATTCAAATTCATCCAAAAAATAATATTGATGTTTATTTGAAACCATTGATTAATGAGTTAAAATCACTGTGGAGTAATGGTATCAACACATATGATGTTGTTGTGAAAAAAAAAATCTACTAAAAGTTGTATTGATGTGGAAAATTATTGAGTTCCTAGTATATGGCATGTTATCTGGCTAGAGTACACATGGTACAAAATCATGTTCGTACTATATGAGAGACAATAAAGCTTTTGTGCTCGTCAATAGAAAAAAAAATTTACTATCATCGCAAATTCTTTCCAACTAATCATCCTTTTCAAAGAAACAAATATCATTTTAAAAAAGGAATAGTTGAAAAAGATAGGCCACCAACAATGATCTCAGGTACAGAGTTAAAATCAATTTTCTCTTCATTACCTCCCATAACATTTGAACCAACAATAAACCAATAGAAAATTGATGGGTTTGGAAAAGATCATAATTGGATAAAATGACGCATTTTTGGGGATTTTCCATATTGGTCTAATTTTTTAGTTTGTCACATGTTGGATGTGTTTAATATTGAGAATAAATGTTTTGATAATTTATTTCATATAGTTTTGGATACACTAGGTAAGACCAAAGATAATGTAAATGAATGATTAGATCTTGCCAAAATTTGTAAGTGACCAGAACTTGAACTATTTGAAAATCTCAAATCACATAAGTTAATGAATCCAAAATCATATTATACACTTTGCAAAGAGATTTAATTATTATTTTGTCAGTGGATTTCAGATTTGAGACTTCCAAATGGTTATGCTTCCAATTTGAACAGATGTGTTATAAATGGTCATATTATCAAATTGAAAATTCACGACTGTCAGGTTTTAATGGAAAGAATTATGTTAATTAGTTTAAGCGGATTGTTAAATACTATGATTTGGGATGTGCTAACAGAAATTTCATATTGTTTTTGAGACATTTTTTAATCAACAACAGACTATGATGTAGTAATAAAACTGTAAGAAGATTTCATTTTAATTTTATGTAAAATAGAAAAAAAATTCCCAGCATCTTTGTTTGACTCAATGGAATATTTGATATTACATTATCCACATGAAACAAAATGTAGAGGTCTAGTACAGTTCTGATTGATGTACCCATTCGAGAGATACATGCATAAATTGAAGAAAAAAGTATGTAACAAAGCATCATTTGAAAGATCAATTGCATAAGCTTATTTGTAAAAGAAAATTTATTTTTTCTTCTCTCATTACTTTCAATATGAATATCCCTCAAAACACAACTACATCGGTTGTAATAAGGGAATTTTTGACGATGACATGAGCAATCAATTAACAGTTTTCAATCAACCTGAACATGGATTCAGTGGAGTTCATTGATGACACCCCACAGTTAAGGGCTGATGGTGACAATGATGTTAATGATGTTACAACTGAATTTGAAATGAAAAGAGATGATGAAATGGAAACTAATATGGAAATTGATGATTATAAGGAGGAAGATGAAGACATTTACATTGATAGTTATAAAGATGAGGATGAAGATGGACACTGACACAGTTAAATACTGGTTATAATCATATAATATATATATCTATATATAATAGTTGTTTTCAACTGTTTGTTAACAACAGTAATTTCCTATTTCAGATAGACAAGAATATATATCGTCTGTTGTAGGAGGATGATATACCTTTGGACGAGTAGGATGTCAGATCATCTGACCCTCAGACTGTTGGCGGCCCAGGGAGCACTCATAGGGGGTGTGGTCTTTCCCGAATGATGATTCCCGACCCTATACCCGAGTAATGTCCACATCTTGGGTTCGATACATGCATGAAGAGGTATGTTTACCTATGTATTTTAGTTATTTTTGATTAATTTATTTATATTCTAATTGTTTTACTAATTGTTCTTTTTTTCATAGATTTATGTATATAGATGTTGGATAGGGAAGTTCTATATTGCACATTTATTTTTCTGAAGCATAGGTTTCATGGGATTAGATTACCATTGATGTTCAACACCGCATGTTTGAGCATTGGATGGTACATAAATAAATAATATTTATTTTGAATTTAATTTAATAAATAACTTGATATTATGAATTATTTATAGATTTTATGGTATCCTATTGATGATAGCATGCATGAGGCTATCTGGAAGGTGTGGTATGGAGCTATGTGTCAGCGTTGCACTCAGTTTTTGCATAATTTGAAAATGAAATCAATGGAGAAAGTAGGAGTGAAAGAGTTTAATGAGAAATTTCACATTCATAGACATGGTTATATTTCATCTTAGGTTTGGGATGGATTATATACACACTAGTTGAGTAGGTGATTTCAGAGTAGATCACCAGTAGTTCATTAAAATTGGGGGAGATAGGAGGTGACACATCGAGCCAATAGTCGTACATTCAGTACGCATAGGGAGTATATGGTAAGTACATTTTTTTAAATATTTTATATAACTTTAAATTTAAAAAATTTATTATATATTAATATAGGCATTTATATAGCCCGATATTATAGAGTACGACATTTATAGGAGGATGTATAGTGATCCAACCACTATAGAGATTAGAGGTGCTCGCCAGCATCAGATTGTGGTCAGTATAATTTCTTTTTAAGTTTTAAATTCAATGGAAAATATTATTTTAATTATTTTAATTTTAAATTGAAATTGAAGGAGTCATATGAGGTTATGATGTCTTAGACACATAGTGAGATTAAGGTCGAGATTGATGGTCAGAACAGTGCCCTCTGTTTTGATAAGGAAATATGGATGCAAGAGACCTAATATTCCTTCGAGAAAGGCCATGCTATTGGTATCAGTTCTTGATTGAACTCTGGGAGTTTTTATGGAACCACAGCAATGTCGGCATCTAAATCGAGAGTAAATCACAAAGAGTCATCATCATCTAATGCACATTATCAAGAGAAACTGCGAGCTCAGAATGAGCTTTTAGAGACTATGCGTAGGGAGCAGGAGGAGATGTGTCAGTGGAAGTAGGAGGAGAAAAAAGAGTTCCTATGACATCAATAGTAACAACAATAGTAGGAGATGCAAGATGAGATTTATCGATGGTGGAATCAGTAGAAGTAGGAACAGATGGAGTACATGCGATGTCTGAATCGTAGTTTAGGAATGGAGTTCCTTCCACCATCTCTTCCAACTTCTCCAAACAAACCTCCCCCTCAATGATGTATTTTTATTTCATAATGTTGAATGTAATTTTTTTATAATATTAACTATTTAAAGTTTTAAATGGTGTTTTTTATATATTATTGTAAATATTATAATTTTTATTATTTATTTAATTTTTTATAATATTTATTATTTTATTAATTAATATATTTTTATATTTTTTTGAATACTGAGGTTTTTATTATATTTCTAATATTATTATTATTATTTCATTAATAATAATAATAATATTAGTATTATATTATTCAATTATTTTATAACTACTTTTATTTTACTAATATTAATATTATGGTTTCATTTATATTAATATTAAATTATTAATATTATTTTATAAATAATTTTATTATACTAATATTAATATTATTATTTCATTTATATTAATACTATATTATTATTAATATTTTTTACCATTATTTTCAATGGGCTCATCGTAAATACAAATTATGACGGTCTATTGCAAAAAGTTTTTTTTTAATGAGAAAAGTATTTATGACGGGTAGTCGGCCCATCTTAATAGGTTTTTTTTAAAAAAACTCATTGAACCTATTTGCGACGGCACTACTTCCCATCACAAATAGTGATTTTTTGTGACGAATTGTTACAAAATGTAATATTATTTATGCTCTTTTCTACAACGATCCATTTGTGATGGGACCCTGTTGAAAATATGTCGTCGCAAATAGCCCTTTTTCAGTAGTGATAGAAACATATTTTGAATATAATTTTATTTAAAGATAACTTCTGAAACTTATAAAATAATATTTAAAACACTTTAGTGTTCGTGACAGCTGGAAATTCTGTTCATTCCATACATGCTAAAACAAAGTTTAATTTCAATTTTTTGGCAAAATCCAAACATGAATTATTTAAAAAAACATGAAAATTTGGTTAAAATGATTTTTTAATAAGTAAAAATTGGTAGACATTACTTTAATAAATCATTTTTAAAATAATAAAAACATTTTTTTAAACATTTTTAGAAAACATGGTTTTGGAAGAAAATAGATTTTTGACTGGAGAGAGAAATGAAGTCAGATTTTAATAAAAAAATTATCAATTATTTTAAGTAACAAAGAATAGAATAATGTTGTTATTACTTGAAAACAATCATGAATAATAAAAGTAGAACAAAACTAAAAAATTATTAAGTAATTATCAAATAATATCATTTAATTTAAGTCCAAGTATAAACAATCTTGATTAAAATGATATTGTGAAATAAACCCTTTCCAAGATCATAATGTTGAAGTGAGAATTATCCAATGAATCTATTATGTTTTTATAATGTAAATAATCATAAAATAATTGGATGTACAAAAAATATAGTCAAAAGTAAAAAATTCAATACACACATAATTATAGAATATCAATGACAATGAAGAATTAATATAACTCTATGAAAAGAAATTAAGTTATGAAATTATTTTACACTTGGTAATTTCCATGTCAATTCTAAATGGATGAATTAATTCAAATTGAAACTAAATATATCATGAAGTATAAAGTTTTAATTATATTACATATAGAATAGGTATTTTATACACCATATAAAATAAATTGGTGCATAACAGACAAATGTACCTCAATTAAAGGAAATTGAGACAGAATCCCCTACCTCACACTTCCTTTTGATTGAACATGGTTTAACCTCATATAGATTGGTTTTAAGAATTTTATTAACTTATACCATAAACATAATCATATTTATAATATCCTTTATAATCATATTATAATATATTATCACTCATTCATTATTAATACTTCATTATTTTCATTGTTTTGGGAGTTTGTTGCCTTATTTTTTCATGAGTGTTTTGTCATGAAAGTTTTGGTTCTTGTAAATATTATATATTTTAATCATATCCATAATAATAATAATGGTATACATATCTTATTTACTCATTAGATACATTATTAAAATCATTATTAAAATTTTGGCATGGAAAGTGAGTTGTATCTCTTCATGGAGACGGTAGGTCGTGCGTACGCACGAGTGACGATTTCATTCCCTTAATGAGTGAAATGGTAAGGAATTGGGTGATATATTAATTTTATAAAATCAATATCATGTCATAAATATCACATAAATTCATTAATTTTATCCTTATTACATTCCATATAAATCATAATTGAAAAATGAATCACATTGCATCGTGAGGTGGTAGTCTGTCGTACAGACCAATGACATTATCATATTTCAAATAGAATAGAATGTAAAAAGGTATATTTGATATTAAAATTAAATAAGTATAATAATATCATAAATATAATATACATGTGGTAAATCTATCCTTTAAATATGGTGATGGAAAAAGAACTACATCGGTTTGCGAGGTGGTAGTCCGTCGTACACGCGATCAATGATTTTGTTTCCCATTTGATGGAAGTGGAGATAGATAATTATTATTACATCTACATAATAACATTTAATTATATGGTATATACTTGTATTATTATACTGTATGTGTTAATACCTAATTTAATGTAGAAAAATAAGAATGAAAATGAAAGATATTTGTTGGGATAATTACCCTGTCTTAGAGAAACCACCATTGGATCTCCTCCTAAGGACCGTAGTGATGGGATTTTGGGAATAACGTCGTCTCTAGAATGTAACTAAGTATTTTGGAGAGATAATTGGTCAAGGGGTTTTCAAACCAAAGGTATTTTTAGGTGTGTTTTAATAAGTGTAGGTAGTTCCCTTATATAACTGGGGAAAGGGGACTTCTATGGAAATTGCGTGGAAATTTCCCAAAATAATCCAAAATGATAAAGTCATTAACATGAAAAAATCATTTTAATGACTCTATATTAGAAATTTATAAGGTAATGTGTAAATGTATCCATAAAATAATATTATTTCAAGTTAGTAGTTCATTTTAACCATTATCTTTTTAATTTAACCCCACAGTAAACTAATTTATTTCCTTAACTGTGGTAAATAATTTTTATTATTTTCACTATTCATTTTGGGAAAAAATTATGTTCAAATTATTGAATGACATAAATTATTCTGATCCCAAATATGAAATCTAATTTTTTAAATTTCATTTTCATAAGTGGAAATTTTTTAATTTAAAATCAATCCCACATACGTGATGAGAAGAAAGTTTTCAAAGAGAAAATGTTCAAATGATTATAAAGTTTATATAACAAAATTCAATATGAAAATTATTATAATGAACTAAATTATATTAATAGATATATAATTTTACTAATTTTACTTTAAAACTAATTTAAAATATAAATTATCTTTATAAATAATTAAAATGAAAATGAAGTTTTTAATTAAAATTTAGTATTTTTCGCTATTCTTTAAAAAAATGAAACTTTTTAGAAAAAATCCAAAAACATCACCCTAAGGTGACTATGATATTCTAATATAAAAAATGAGGTTTATTTTTTCAAAAAAAAATTCAAAAAAATTCTAAAAATTAATTTTAAATAATATGCGCAATTAGTGACTAAACTGTCTGTTGGGAAAATACAAGTTTTCAGAAAACATTTCTTATTATTTTAAATTATTCTCAATTTATTTCTAAAAAAAATAACCTTAATTTTTATAATATATGTAGTACTATTAATACATTTCAATTAACATTAAGGTTATAACAGTATACTATATTACAGTTCATTTAGACTAGAGGTTGTGTGTTCTGCAAGCTATCAAAAAGATTAAATTTAATGAAATATATTTTATAGGTTATTTAAGATCAGTGTTGTGTGTCATATACATTATTGAATATAATATTCTTATTTTATAATTTTAGGGTGTTACATTCTCCCCACCTTAAATAAATTTCTTTCTCACAATTTATACTTTATCTTGATAATCAAGGGTTTAACATGTATAAATACCATGGTTGAAAAACCCACATCATTAAAGGGGTAATAAAGTAACCTCTTAATAAGATAAAAAGGGAAGTACACATTTCATATGAAATAACACAAAACTAGGTTTCTAAGTGGGTGAAAAATGGTGTAATGTGAATATATAGACATAGAATAAAAGTGAAAAAAAACTATAGAGGGTGATTGAGGTCATTGATCACAAGCAAGTGAATGATCAGTGAAAATTTAAGGGCATCAAAAACATAAATCTGTGATTATTTAAAATAACATCTCATTTATAAGATATGATTGTAATATGATAACATTTTTTTTCAAGATCCTTTTCTTAAATTTGGGGAACAATTTTACTATCTAAGAATATAAAGAAATATGTTAAATTGATACATTTATATTTCACAAGAACAATTCCATCCTTTGGTTGTACTTCGATCAATTCCCAATTCTTCACTTACTCTATGAAATGAATATCAAAAAATGAATTTTTTATTCCTGAAGCACTAAAATTCAATTTTAACTGATCATAATATCCATAAAAGAGTGAAAAGTCTTTCCTTATGTCTCTAAATATTTTCCATAACCAATATGGTCATCAAAAGTTATCCAATACATTAATTTTTAAACCTTAATAGAAAAAAATCGTCCATCATTAATATTTACTCATGAAGTTGTTTAACTAAAAACAATTACAGCTTAACTAGATCATCATATAGGATAGTGGTAGGGGTTAAACCCTTACCGTCATTCAGTTGTGGGTTCAAGCACTGACAATGGATTTTTCAAATGTGACAGGTTTTCACCCAATATATAGGTTATCCTTTGTCTAAAACTATATTAATATAACTCTTATAACATTCCCAAAATAATATTATAGACATACCTGAAATAAAATTATTCATTAAATAATATTTTTATTATGTTTTTTGATACAAACTTTTTTTCACATAGTCTAATAATATTATTTGAATATTATTACAATGTCATTAATGGTGATAATAACACTAAATATTATCAATACATTTTAAATTATTTATATAAAATGAAAAGGCACCATTCCTCAATGTTTCCACTAAAACATATACTTTCTATAAATTTCTCCAAAAATAACTTTAATCTTGGTAGACTCCCATCACATAAAACATAAGAAGTGGTGTTTGATACTTTGAACTTATTATCAATATTAAATTCATAAACTCGTGATGGTATCCATAACTCTTAAGTTTTTTAAGACACATATGATTCTAAAATTTAACACAATCCTTATATATTTCATAATTATTATCACAAAAATATCATTGCTAAAAAATACTTATACAATTTAATTATTGAACCCCAATAAAAAAATACTTCATCCATTTATTGCCATATAGTTTTTTCCTTGGTCAATGGTTTAGCCTTTAGAAGAGGGAATTGACTCATATAATGCCCAAGTTCTCTATATTTAAGAAGATGAATAATAAATAGACCCCTATGATGAGATTTATTTTCTTCCATCATACTCATCATTATTCCTTGTAAATTATTTTTTTTTTATTCCTTTATTTTCCACAAATAAAACATTTTTATGTTCCTCTGAGACACCTTTTTTCAATCTAAGATACCTTAGGTTTAACATAGGTCCTTCTTTTTCATCATCTATTCAAATCCTTCATAATTTTTTTGTAAATAAAAATTGAATTTTCCTAAGCATATCCCCTAGGAGTGTCAAACCATGTGAAAATTAAGACCAATTATTATGTACCAGGTGAAAATAGGGTCAAGCCCAATGCACCCTTTTTAGAGTTATTACCCCTAGGTACAAATGTATTAGAACCACATTCACTAATATAATCCATATATGGATGTATTTCAAGTAAGAACTACATAATATCTACATTACCAAAACATTAGGATGTTTATCTATTCCTATCCTCAAAGTTTATCATATGGTTACATTCTATAATCTATATTTTCCTTAATAAATATTCCATGGTTTCTTCTAAACTTCCTATGATACTATCTATTGATACCCTGACCCTAGTTGTCTAGAGATAGTTCCTGATTTATTTTATTGAACTAAGATACAAATAATCATATCCCTAAGGAGATAATAGTTCATTTATATTGGTAAACTAGACACATACTTAAGTCTTTCATTACATTTATAAACAAAAAATACAATATAATTTTTTTCAAGAATATCATTATTATCTCTAGCATATCCTTGCATGCCATTCATATTACACTTCATGAAATCCTGGGGAAATGAAAAAAAAAATAAGGGGTGAGATCAAATGATTAGTAAGGGTTGTATAAAATGGAAGCTATCATGAATTAATAAGAATAATCAACATAGAAATATAAATAAATGAACACATCATCCATTTAAAAATTTTTAATATCATGATAAGATAAGGAATAATCATATGGAAAGGTATATTAAAGAAAACACATGACCTTTAATAAATATTGTGACAATCATAACTAGATAAGGCATAATCAATATTGCAAGGTAAATAACTGAAAACATGTTCCATTTAAGCAACATTCTTATAATGAAATGCATCTAGAGATGATATCAATACGAAAATATCATGGATAATAATTAATATATAAAGTTAAAGAATTGATAATACATTCCATTTAATAAATAACATGACTATCATAATTGGATAAGGAATAATCAATATGGAAAGGTAAATAACTGAAAAAACATGCCATTTAACCAATAAATGATAATGAAATTCATCCATAGATAATATCATTGATAAAATCTCATGGATAATAATAATTGAATTATTAATGAAGAAAATACTTATTTATTAGATGTTATATCTTAGGAACATGATACCTATACTGTTAAGACCTTTCAAAAGACAGTTTAAACAATAGGTACAACCCATTTAATTCTAGATTACTGATTTGTCTCATTATACATATCAATGCATCGATGGGATACATAATATAGGTCCCCACAAATCACTATAGGTCCAAATAATTCATCACATATCAAATGATTGATTTAATTCATTAACAATGTTCTTTATCATCAAACATCTATATTGAGTAAAGAACATGGATTATCAATATCTCCCCAGATAAAAAAATAACATTCAATATAGAACACTATATGTATAAATGAAATAATATTTAAGAAATAAACATATCTATGATAAATAATACATATATTTAGGGTAAATTTAATGTTCAGTGATCAAAGGAAATTGAATAATTCAAGGGGAAGTCGATGAATACAAAAATAAAACAAGGAAGTGAGTTTCAATACTATACTTGGTCAAAATAATCATAAAATGTTCAGATGAGGAATAAGGATGGTTCCAATACAACATATCCTCAGTGGAGCAAGAATAAATGGTTTTTGTTGTTGAAGAAAATAAATACCATAAAAATATCTTTTAAAACATTCTAGAGGAAAGTTTCATTATCATTTTGAAAATAACCTTTTAAAAATAAAACATTGAAAAAAAAATTTAAATAATTTTCTTTGAAAATAATATTTTAATATTTTAAAATAATATTTAAAACATTTGAGTGATCGGGGAGACTACAAATTATGTTCATGCTATACATGTAAAAACAAAGATTCCATTAACTTTTTTTATAAGATCTAGACATTTTATAGATATGCCTAATTATTTCTTATATGTATTATTTTACCCATGTATTTGTATAATTTTTTTGGGTTGTTGTTTCGGGGTGTTTTGGGTAAAAAGTGATAAATTTTGGATGAAAATGGGAAGTGAATGGTTGGTGCACGATTTCCCCAAACTGTGCACCTACCCCCATCCAACCATACAACCCAAGGTAGAGTGGTATTTCATGGTTGGAACATGGTTTTTAAAACATTTTTCCCTCTTAGTATTAATCGTGTGACCCCCTAGAAGAGCCTCATGGTTAGGGAACATGGTTTAGAAAATTGTGTGCCCCATCCCAAGAAATCGTGAACCTAGAATAATTTTCTACGAATTTTTATTTTAAAATTACTGAAACCCCTAAATTTCATCCTCATTCACACCCACTCAAACTAATATGTTATTTATCATTTTTTGAGGCTTATGGGTAGATTTCAAGGCCTTCCAAAATTTGTTCTTGACTAATTGAAGATCTTATTGATAGATTCTCACCTCTCCTGGTAAGATATCTCTACCTGATTGGTTTCCTCCCATTCTTCCATAATTATCTCATATTTTGAAGGGATGTTTTCTTCTATTGGTGATGGATCTAGATGTAGGTTTTAATAGATCTTATCTATTTAATCTTGGATATAGGTTTTGGATCTTGATATCTTTCTTCATTGTGAAATTGAACATTCCGCTTCAATTTGGGGATTTCTGTTGGTGAGAGTTCATCAATGAACTTGAGGTAGGTGTAAAAAATGTCAATTCAAATATCATTGAATTCCAATTTTGTGCATGTGTTGTTTAATTTAAATTGTATCATTTTTAAATTGAATCTTGATTTTAATTAATTAATTTATTCATTAATTAATGGAATCATAGAATTGATTAATTGAATTTCCATGTGAATATGAAATGAGTTGAACTTGGGAAAATTGAATTTGGTAATTATGATTATGGAATTATTAAATAATGGGATATATAATTGATTGATTAATTGGTATTATGACATATTGTTGATAAATGTTTTAATAGTGAATTTTTCGTATTATTCCATGTGATTTAAGTAATGAACCATAATTATGATGAAGATGGTTAATGATGATTAATCCTGCAAATGTGATATATGATAATGTTTGGTAAGAATTTTAATGGTAATTAACCTTGTTAAAGGTGATATATGTGATATATATATTTTTTGATTGAGAAATGTGGTGTGGGATGATGACTGATTCGTTAAATAACCTCGAGGTTTTAGACATGTTGTTATAGGCCCAAATGCATGTATGTGAATATTATTATATAGGACATGGACTGATACTCTAAATACCCATGTTGTGTGGGATAGGAACTGATGAAACAAATACCCATGAGGGTACTAAACATGAAATTCTACACCCGGGAGATTGTATTTTAATATGGTTCCAAGTGTCTATGAAATAAATTTAAATTAAATTGATAATGAAATACCATGTTATAATGATTTTTTTTTACCTATGTGATATGGTTCAGATTTCAGGATGGATCGAATAAGGTATTAATGGTTTGGGTGTCATCATGAACCCGGGGGAAAGTATTCGGTTAAATAAATAAAAATTAAATATATAAATTGTTTACTTATTATATTTTATTCTTTATAAAAATTTATACACTAATATTAACTTGATATTGTTTTAGATTCCATTGGTGGTGGCATACTGAGTTGTACTCACACCCTAATTGGGATGCTCAATCAGTACCTAAATAGAATTCTTGTTTATAGTACAGGATAAGGGCAAGATCCCTATGTTAGATGGATGAGTTGGGATGGAGCATGGATAAGGGAACCAAACTTGGTTTCGGGACCTACTTTTGAGTGTTAGTGTCCTTATTTTGTTTCTGCATTAGATACTTGACACTTATTATGGAATGACATATCTATTGATTGGTTTTGGATTTTTTCCTCTTGTTTTAGTCATTATATGATACTGGTATTATTTTGGTTATGGTTATTGTCATTTGGTTATTATTTATTTATTCCCATTTTTTATGATTTTATAGAGAGGTTATAGTCTCCTCATGTTATATATTAGACCCTCACTGATAGTCGGTAGCCTCTTGCATACGTGGAGGTGCGCTTGAGGTTATGTAACTCACTATCTCATGGCATCGATATGTGGCACTAGGGTCAAGACATTACAAAGTGGTGTTATAGGAGATTTATTTTCTTTATTTTTTCTTAATATTTAGGAATGGTATATAGAAGACTAGGAAGAGTTGGTCCTTGGTCATGATCTCATGTATGAGAGTATCTAACCCATGTACAGGGGAAAACCCAAGTACCTAGTGTGGGGTTGTTGTTATTGATGTGTGTTGTTACAAATGGATGTTATTTCACCTCTAGTGACACACTTTTTTTATGATATGATTATTGTTTCTGAGATTCTCTAATATTTTACTTATGGCCTGGTATGTAACGATAGTTGAGTATGCATGCATCATTCTTGGAACTCATAAATTATTTTTACATGCATTATTTTTAGGAATTCACGGAAAAAGAAGTTTATGGGAATATTTTTTAAATTAAAATGTTTTTCCATTCTTGTGTAATTTAATTAAAAATAGTGCCTAATATAGAATTGAAAATTTTAAAATGATGAAAAATGTGTAAAATGGGTGTTTAATTAGAAAATTGAGTTGCGAAAATGATTTACCCTATGTGAACCATGACCTAGATGAGGGATGGTTGAAGGTAGTGGCAATGCCTCTATTTTTACCATGTGGTGGGGTATGGGGGATGACTTGTTGTGGATTATTTTGAATCCCTCTTATGTAAATGTGTCAATGTTGTGTTATGTGTCCTAAGACATGTGTTTGTAAATGTAGAGATATTCCTTCATGATGATACTTGTTTATAGTATAGAAGGAGGATATATCTTGGAATGTGCCACCAGTGGTGGAAGCTTAGGCCCCGATAGTGCTAGGTAAAGGGGATGGGGAGCAGTTTTTTGATAAATGTTATTGGTTTATATAATTTTTGGAAAGAGACCTAGGGTGGGTTATGTTGATTATGTCAGACCTGACATGAGAGCTTCTGTTGAATCACCCTTCTACATTTACTAGATAGGGTGGAACTATGGTAAAAAAGTTCTAGATTGAGTCTATCCTGATGATTGTTGACTGCTTAAAGACTTCTTTTGACAAGAGAGTCAAACTGGTTACTTATATGTGACATGGTAAAATGAAACATTTGTGGGACATCTAGACTCAGGATGGGAAGATGGAGAATATGGAGTGGAAGGAATTTAAGGAGAAGTTCTTGGAGCACTTTTACCTAAGATACTCAGGAAAGAGAGGGCAGCAGAGTTTATGAGGCTAGCCTAGGGGGTTTTTTCTAGGATAGACTATGTTGGTTGCTTTATAGATTTACATTTCTTTGTTCCAGCATTGAAAGGAGATGAGGATACTATGAATAAATGGTTTCAGGATGGCCATAAATGTGAGATTAAGTCTCAGGTTAATATGTTTTGGTTGGAAAATTTTTCTGAATTGGTGAATCATGCTCTCATATCTAAGAGGAACCAGAAGGAGGATTCAGTGGAACACAAGTGGATCCTACTGGATGACCAGAAGGTACATATTCTAAGAGTTAGATGAATCAATATTAGAATTCCATCCAAATTTATATAAATAATAGTTTCAAGGGGTAAGGTTCAGTTAAACATGACCTTACTAGATCACTCTGTCGCTAGTGCGGTAAGTCGTGTCACTTTCATAGACAGTGCCCCGACCATCAGTAGAGTGTCGATCATATAAAGGGATGGTATTTCTATAGTGGTTCTGTAGAAATTTATGAAATATGGATAATTATTAAGGATCTATGGGAATTATAATGATGTAAGTGGATCTTCTACCCCATATCATTCTGGCAGTTGGAGTTCAACTGGTCAAGGTGGTTGAGTCAGTGGACGTGGTACTTCTAGAAAAGAGTGCTCATATCAGCATATTGGTGAATTTTAGGGGACTCAAATAGCATCATAAATAATAATTGAATGATAATTTCATGTAGTTTAGCCTACACTTGGGGATAGTGAGGTTGGAAAATCAATAATTATAAGTACTATTCTTGTAGCTTCTATTTTTTCTAGTGCCTTATTTAATATCAGTTCCTCTAGTTATTTTATATCTATATAACTTGTTAATGGTTTGAGCCTAAAAGTGTATTTTTTGAGTGGATTTATGATTATCGATACATCTTTAGTAGTTATTTTGAGAGACATCTTCTTGAAATTTACGTCTCTTGAGGGTGAAAATTATGTTCATCATGGAGAGTGGGATATCCAGGTGGGTTGTTCAGGGAAAATTCATCAGAAAATGGTTGATATCACCTCCCAAGTTTCAAGTATTTTGTTGGATGATGGGGGTGTGAATAAGGATGTTTTTACACCCATTTTAGACTGGTTCTAGGATGTGATTCTTGAGGAATTCTCAAAACTAACATCTGAGGGAGATACTGAGTTTAAAATTGAGCTCATTCCAGGAGATGAGCCAGTTACCATTCCACCTTACAGAATAGAACCAATAGAGATAAAGGATCTTAAGAATAAATTGTAAGATTTAGTGGATAGAAGTTTTATCCATATCAATACAACACCTTGGGGTTCTTCAATATTTTTTTCTAATAAGGCTTATAGAACTTTACGCTTTTGTGTTGATTGCCAGAAGTTGAATCGGATGAAAGTGAATAACCAATTTCCTCTTTCGTGTATCTATCATCTATTTGACCAGCTAAGAGTATATTTTGTTTTCTCTAAGATTTAATTAATATCATGGTATCATCATTTGAGAGTTCTACCATATTATATACCACAGATATATTTCAAAAGTATTTTTGGCCTTTATCAGTTCATTGTGAGGTCGTTCGGGCTTACGAATGCTCTGGAAGTGTTTATGGCCATGATGAACTGAATCTTCCACCTGTATTTGGATCATTTGGGCTAGTTTTTGTGGATGAAATCATTGTGTACTCTAATACTCATAACTATCATTCCCAATATCTTGACATCGTCATGAGTACACTGAGAGAGCATCGGTTGTATTCCAATCTATATAAGAATCAATTATGGATTAATTAGGTAAATTTATTATATCACATAATCTCGGAGGATGGTGTGTTAGTGGACCTATAGAAGGTGAAGGTAGTTGTTTCTTGGGAACAACCCAAGAAATTTTTTGATATTCTTAGCTTTAAGGGATTACTGGGCTAGTACTAGATGTTTATCCAAGACTTTTCCTACTTAGAAGCACTAATTTTGGGCTTAACCAAGAATGGAGTTAATTTTTTATGGTCTAGAGCATGTGAGAATGATTTCCAAGTGTTAAAGTGGAATTTGAATAATGCACTAATCTTGATAATACATGATTCAGGGGAGATGTATACGGTGTTTTGTGACATGTATAGGATAGTAATTGGAGCAGTGTTGATGTAGGGAGATAGATTTGTGGCATATGGGTCTTGGTAGTTGAGTCCACATGAACAAAATTACCCTATGCATGACCTCGAGCTAGATGCAGTTGTTTATTCCTTAAATTGTGGATGGCATTATCTTTTGGGTGAAAAGTTTAATATATATATTGATCAAAAGATCTTGAATTATCTCTTTTTTTAATGAGAATTAAATCTTCGAAAATGGATATGGGTTAAGTATATGCAGTCATTCAACATTGATCTAGTATATATTCCTAGGAAGGGAAATAGTTTTATTGATGATTTTAGTAGGAAAACACAAACTCAAGAATTTTAGGAGTCTAGATCTGAGTGGAAGATGATGATTTTTTTGGCTAAGATGAATGTTGTGGTTTATGAGGTCTAGGAGCAGATGACCCTCATATCAATATCAATAGAGTCTATACTTTTGATATTGATTAGGTAAAGACATTATGAAGATATGTAATGTTTTTTCTTGAGAGAAAACCTTGAAGGTGGGGAGACACCATCATATTGGACCACAGATGAGGATGAGATCATCTATATTATAAATCATGTTGTTGTTCTTATGAGTATTCCGAAGGATTTAATGTGTGAATTTCATTCCTCGATGTGGGTAGTGTATCCCGGTTTGACCAAAATGTGCCATTAACTACATAGACAGTATTGGTGTTCGGGCATGAAAAAATAAATTGTAGGGTTTGTGACATGATTCTACGCATGTCAACAGATGAAAGTCAAACATCAACCATGTTTTGGTTTACTATAGTCATTTCCCATTCCAAAATAGAAGTGGTAAAATGTTACCCTGTATTTTTTGGAAGGTCTCCCAAGGATTCCTCATAATATTGATTCTATTTTGGTGGTTGTAGACCAACTAATGAAAGTAGAACATTTATTTCCTATTTAGGAGGCGTTCTCAGTAGATTAGTTAGGTAACAAGTATGTTCGAAAGATATTACATCTTTATAGGGTGCCATAGATTATAGTTTCAGACAATGACTCATGTTTCGCTTTTTTTTTGTTAGATCTTGAAAGAGGCACTTTTTGTGTAGGTTTTTTTTAGTATGAATTTCTACTCCCATATATATGGGAAGTTGTAACGTACTATATAGGTTTTAGAGGATATGTTATGAGCCTACATTCTTTACTTTCATGGGTCTTGGGAGATGTTTTTGGAGTTAGTGGCCTAGAACCAACTAATTTGTACATTATTCATTAATAAATACCTTACAACATCTTGATTTTTCTTCCCCAAGACAATGCATGTGATAATTTCCTAAGGATAGATATTTCATTAAAGGGTCATAGCGGATCCCTGCTATGATAAGAACCTGGAAGTTCCATAACACTATTCTTGAATATATGTTCTATGGCAGGATGATGTTATTTAAGGGACACAAATAATATAGTCCATTAGGGGTGAGGACTCATAAAACATTAAGGCACCTTCTCATGGTGTTAACCCTTGGTAATATCCAGGAGGATATTATAAGAACGAGACCCTCCAGTAGAAAATCCACATTTCATAGTGACATTGGATGTTCCTATCTACGGACGTGTGTATTGGTCCTTAGACTTTAATATTATTATTATTAATGGGTATTATAACTCACGCACTTAGATGTATTGATGAAAACTATGATGAAACATTGTTCACAGCGAGGTAGGATATGTTGGGTGTGTCACGATTAATATTACATTAATAGATAATGCGATAAAGGATTTGTCCCTTCTGTTCCATAATGAAAGTAGATATCTCAAGCCATTTGATGGAATTGATATAGCCTAAATAAATCCATGGTCATGGTGAGGAATGGGAAAGTTAAATTCCAGAAATTCAAAGAAATAATAATTGAGCACATGGGTTTATGGAACTAGCATGCAACCCTCTTGATTCGAGATATCGAGATAAAGGTATTATATTACACGGTAAGCGTTTGTAGGAGGTGACACGTCATTGTGATGTTAAATTCTTTATCTATGGGTGCTTTTGCATGCTTCTAGATTCTAACCTTGGACTTTAGGTAGTCTCCGCCTAATACCACTGAGAAAGAGGCCTAGAGGTTCATAGACTAAGTGTGTCCAAGTATCTCAGTTAAATATTAATTTAACAATTTGAATAAAGATTATTCCCAGTTTTGGTTTAATAATTATTCAAGGATGCCTAATAATATTTATTTTGACACTAGTTATTCAAGAGAATATATTTTGGGTGAAATAATATATTTATTAGTGATTAATGTAGTGATATTTATTCAAGAAATAAATAGCCATTATTCAAGGTCTAATAAATTTGGTGGAGGAAATAAAGAAAAATGGAAAAACAAAAGTACACATCGTTTATATTAAATATACATGTTGTGTATTTTTTTCTGGGAATTTATGAGAAATAATATTATTTATTTAATTAATTAATATTAGGTGTAATTTTCTGAGTGCATGTCAAGTAATAATAATAGTCAACTGTTATTATTAGACATGGGGTATTACTAAGAATTAAATGAAATAAATAAATGATTTTAGGTAATTAATTCATTTTATTATTCTATGTAATTAAAATCCCAATTATATAATCCTAATTATCTTAGCCATTTTTTTGGGTTGTGCACAACGGATCTAGAGAAAGATCTCAAGACAAGAGAGAATTATTTTCTTCCAAGAACGCTCTCAAGCTAAGAGAGAGAGAGATCCTCCTCCACCGGATCAAGGCGATCGAAGGCGGACATCGTAATTGAATTCTCTTCTATGATAGCACCTAGATATCTCTTCGGTGACATCCAGAGATACATAGAGAATGTGTGGATTACCTCTATAGGAATCCTACACTTGGATTCTATGATGCAATGATGGGTAACATTGGATCGTGACCGGAAATACCAATGAAGAAATAATTACATCAAGGTAATTATTGTCAATTAATTAAATTAATTATAACTAACATATGATGATCCTATCTATGTTTCCAGGACTCCCCTCTTTCTTTTTCGTTTTTCATTCTATTTCAAAGATCTAGCATTTTATTATCGTGACGGATCTCGAATTGATCGTTGTTAATGCTAAAATTAAAGTTGGGTACAACCACCAACATGCTTCCGCTAAGCTCGGAACCTATAAGTGGTATCATAGGGAGGTTATATCATTGATTATAATTATTTATTTACTTTTGGTGATTTACACATTTAATAATTTAGTTGTTTCAATTCAAGTTAATTGTTATTTAAATCTGAATCTCGAGATCTGCTCCTCCTCTCTCGTTTCTCATTCACCATATAGAAATGAATTTTTCATTTAATTTTGATTAAAATAAAATAGAGGATCTCATCCGGAGGTTCCAAACGTTCCTGGCCGTACAACACCAGAATACACGGCGTGTATTCAGCAGTACATTTCATGTAGTCAAGATTCAATGCATCAGACCAGTCCTCCAAATTAGGTCGTGTGTTCTCTAGGAACAGGTGGCACATGGTTTCCAGATTACACATTGTGTGGCTCATTAAACATGGCGCGTAGTCCCTTCGGGTTAGGGTTGGATCGTGTACCCCATAAACGGATCACTCGGCTGGAAACCATGTATCGTGGATACTAAACGGTGTGTGTCCCACTAAACACGTCGTGTACTCCAAAGAATTCCAAAGTACATTTACACACCATGTCCCCAAGAGTGTTCTTTGGATGGATGGTGAACAAAATTACACACCATGTAGTTATAACTACACTCTTTTTACACATCCAAATTATATAGATTTATTAAAATTTATTATTATATTATACAAACCCTTGATACGTGTACCATAATTCAAGTGTAAAGCTGAGGTACAACACGTGATAGGTGTTTTATATATATGTATTTAATTTAACATCTGTGTAATGTTCATTTCTAATCATTGGGTAGTTATGAACGGGAATTCACCAGGTTTCCTCTAAGGTACAAGTTCCGTAAAAAGATAATTTTAAATGAATTTAATTGTTTAAAACTATGATGGATGAGAATATCAAGGAAATTTAGAAAAAGGTTTTAGGATAAAAGGATTGATTAATTAAAGATAATTAATTGATTCAAGCGTGATTTATCTTAAACAAAAATGATTAAATAATTGAATTCTAATTTTATTTATGCGTAAATATCATCGCATGCATGGATTATCATGAGATAGACCAAGACCTTTTTATGTGAATGGTTTATTTTAATTTATTTATTTAAATTAAATTTGTTGGCCTATGAGCCTTCTCCTAATTAATATGTAGGGTCTGTGTGCCCAAGGTTTCTTTTATGTAAAACCCCATTTTACCCCTCACCTACGTGTGAGATAAAAGTATATGTAATGGATGGATCTCCCAAGCTAGTGAAGGCAGATCAAGTTAGGAGCCAAGGAAAACCCAATCCAAGGAGATATAAAGGTGGACAGGTGGAAAGCTATAAACATGAACCCAAAAGGTTCAAGGTGTTTCTCCCCTAGGTCTTGGGTTATTTTATCAACTGCTAGATAAACTAACCAATAGAACAAGCTCATGATCATACCATTTATTTTATTTATTTCAATTACAAGGTTTATTTATTGTGTGTTTGTTGTCACGATCACACAATTAATGAATTAAACAAGCATGTAAGATGGAACTAAAATAAGACTGACTTATGTGTAAAATATTATCTTAGACATGGTTAATAACTTAAGTATATCCCACTTAATATTAACAAGAATGTAATCAAATATAATAAAATGGAAATTTATTTATAAAGATAAAATCCCTCAAATAAATATTAAGTTGGTATTGCCTTCCATAATCTTGGTTAAAATCTAACCATAGTTCAAAGTGCTTAACCAACCCTAGCTGGGGTGATTTCAATTATCAGGGAATTCTAATTCAAGTTTTTGGTTTGAATTGACTTGGTTCGCATCAAGGGTTGACTGCCACAGTAGGACTTGGTGTGACCAAGATGCAAAGGTTGAGGAAATCCAAAATAAAAGGATTTCAGGATTGGGGAGTCTACTCTGTAGATCAAGGAGTTGCGAGTTAATGCAGTTGGAATTTGGAATGCCTACCTAAAACCCTTAAAGTTTCTTGACCAATCCTAATTGGTGTAATTCAAAGGGAAATATGGAATCTTTCCACTAGAATATTTAGGCAATAGAATATTCTGAATTCAATGGTGAGGGCTATTGGATTTTGATAAAATAGTGGGAGACTAATAAGTATTAATTTATTTATTTTTCTCAGTTTTATCATAATAAAATACTAAAACTTTTTTTCATATTAATTTTTAGAAACAAAAAGAAAAATGACTTCAAACATATCATTGTGAACCATACTCAAGAAGGAAAACCTTCTCACCGGTACCAATTTCCAAGAGTGGAAAAGGAATTTACGCGTCATCCTTCTCCACAAGAGGAAATTGTATGTGCTAGAAGAGCCTATTCCAGTTGTTCTTGGGAAAGAGGATAGTGATGAGGAACTATCTCTCTATATGAAACATATGGATTATTCCACAGATGTACAATGTTTCATGCTATCGTCCATATATAATGAGCTCTTGAAGAAACATGAAAAAATAGATGTGTATAGCATGATGTCTCACCTTAAGGATATCTACCAAGAGAAGGCAAGACAAGAGAGATATGAGATCTCCAACGCTTTGTTTACAACTAATATTGGAGATTTTGTGCCAGCTGGGCCTCATTTAGTCAATCTTATTGGATACATTGAATGCCTGAACATATTAGGGATTAAGTTCCCAGATGATTTGCATACAGATATCATCCTATCATCACTTCCCAAGACCTTCTATATCTTTATTGTCAACTATAATATGAGAAACAATGAGAATAGTCTATTGGAACTTATGACCTTAATTATCCAGGTAGATAAGCACCTGGGGTATGAAAAACCCATAATACTTATGGTGAATAAGAAAAGGAAGGACAAGGAAAAGGGGTCAAGGAATTATAAATGGTCTGAATCCCCCGAGCACCGTCCCTCCAAGAAGGTGAAGATCCTAAGGCATGGCAGTGAACAGGAGGCGGTATGTTTTTCATGTGGAAATCAAGGTCACTGGAAGAGGAACTACACCCAGAAGCATGGGGGTGCTAAAGGTGTGTTCATTATCAAGTGTAATATTTCCATTTCTACACATTGGGTATTAGATACAGCTTGTGGGGCTCGCATATGTATTCAAATGTAGGAACCAAGTAGATTTAGAAAGATTTCCAAAGGATAGGTGGATCTTAGAGCTGCCAATGGTGCAAGGATGGCTTTGCTATCCATTGGAAATTACCACCTCTCATTTACAACTGGGATGATTTTGGTTTTACATAATTGTTATTATGTGCCTAGTGTTACCAAAAATGTAATTTTTTTCTCATGTTTGGATATGGATGGATTTATTTTCAGGTTTAGAAATAAGGGTTTCTTATTTTATAAGAAAAACGTATGTTATGGTATGGAACATTTAAATAATGGTTTGTATGTATTAAATTATGAAAACCAAGTGTTGGAAATTGATAATGAAACAAACTCACAAGACTCATACACCACACAGTTGTGGAATCACCGTATCGGTCATGTAAATGAGAATCGCTTGAAAAAACTCTGTTAAGATGGATATTTAGAATCTACTTAGCTAAAACCACTTGATAGATGTAACGCTTGTTTACAAGGTAAAATGAACAAACTGTCTTTCTGTGGATAGGGTGAAAGGGCCATAGAGCTTCTAGGATTGGTGCACACAGATGTGTGAGGACCATTTCCAGTAGAAGCTATAGGTGGATATTCTTACTTCATTACTTTTACTGATGATTTGAGTAGATATGGATATATCTACTTAATGAGGTATAAGTCAGAAGCCTTAGAGAAATTTAAGGAATTCAAGAATTAAGTAGAGAATCATCTTGGTAAGAAGATAAAGAATCTTAGATTAGATCGAGGTGGAGAATATCTGAACCAAGAGTTCATAGATCTTTTATGGGAGTTTGGGATTCTATCTTAGCTCACTCCTCCTTATACACCACAGTGTAATGGTGTTAGTGAAAGGAGGAATTGTGCCTTATTAGACATGGTGAGGTCGATGATGAGTCATAAAAATATTCCATTATCCTTTTGGGGATATACATTATAAACTGCAACATACACATTAAACCGAGTACCAAATAAGGTGGAAAATGGAATTCCCTCTGAGTTATGGAATGGAAAGAAACCCATTTTGTTGCACACACGTGTATGCAGATGTGAGGCATTTGTTAAGGCATTATCAGGAAAAAAACTATCACCCCAAGGCATGAAGTGTGTCTTTATAGGATATCCCAAGGAAACTAATAGATATTACCTATATAACCCTTCAGACAAGAAAGTGGTTTTCGCCATACAAGTCATCTTTCATGAGAGGGAGCACATCCTCAAAAAAGATAGTGGGAGAAAGATTGACTTTGAGGAAGTTGATGATCAAGATACACAGGAGTTGGTACAGGAATAAGTTCCACAGGTCCCCGTGGAAGAGGTTCCAGAAACATAAGTACTATTTAGGAGCTCAAGAGAGGTAAGGGAACTAGAGATATTTGGTTTCCTAGTCACCGAGGATGGTGAATCATTATTGTTGGACAATGATGAACCTGTATCTTATAAGGAAGTAGTAGAAATCTCAGAAACTACAATATGGATAGAATATTTGAATTCTGAGATGGATTCCATGTATCAGAACCAAGTCTCGGTTCTGGTCGATGAGCCAGTTGATGTAAATCCTGTTGGATTCAAATGGGTATTCAAGAAAAAACTGGACATGGAAGGTCATGTTAGCACCTATAAATCAAGTCTAGTGGCCAAAGGATTTAGGTAGAATCAAGGAATTGACTATGATGAAACCTTCTCGCCAGTTGACATGTTTAAATCCATAAGAATCATACTTGCCATATCAGCTTACCATGACTATGAGATTTGGAAAATGGATGTAAAAACAGAATTCCTTTATGGGAACCTTTAAGAAGATGTCTATATGACACAATCAGAAGGGTTTGTTACACAAGGTGAAGCAAAACAGGTTTCCAAGTTGCAGAAATCCATTTATGGATTAAAGAAAGCATCCAGGTCATGGAACATTTGATTTGATGAAGCCATAAAGTAATTTGGTTTCAATAATAATGAATGTGAGCCATGTGTTTATAAGAAATTTAATGGGAATGTGGTCTTTATCCTAGTAGTATATGTTGAAGACATATTTCTTATTGGAAACGATGTACCAGTCTTACAGTCAGTTAAGGATAGGTTGAACAAGTGTTTCTCCATGAAGGTCTTGGGTGAAGAAGCCTACATTTTAGGGATAAAGATCATTCGTGATAGATCCAAAAGGCTTCTTGGACTAAGTAAGGGTACATAAATTTACTAGATACTAAATAGATTTAGTATAAAACAATCCAAGAGGGGATTGGTTATTGTGTCATTTAACCTACATCTTTCTAAGAAAATGTATCCTCAGAAACAACAGGATAAAGATAGAATGAGTAATATCCCATACGCTTCAGATATAGGATCCATCGTGTATGCCATGTTATGTACTAGGCTTGATGTTGCCTATGCACTGATCATGGTAGGAAGATAACAAACAGATCTAGGAGAATAATATTGGACTACTGTTAAGACTATCCTTAAGTATCTGAGAAGAACTAAGGATATGTTCCTAGTGTGTGGAGGAGACGAGGAGCTTATCATCATAAGGTATGCTGATGCTGGTTTTTAGATAGATTAGAATGATCTGAAATTGCAATATAGATATGTTTTCGGTCTCAATAGAGGAGTTATGAGCTGGAAGAGTTCAAAGAAACTAGTTTTCACTAATTCTACAGCAGAGTCCGAATATATAGCGGCTTCTGATGCATCCAAGGAAGTCGTCTGGATTCAGAACTTTGTACAGAAGCTTGATGTGGTGCCTAGTATTAAAGATCCTATCACATTGTATTGTGATAATGCTACAGTAGTGGATCTTGCAAAAGAACCAAGGTCACGTCAACGAACAAGGCACATACTCTGGAAGTATCACCTCTTGAGGGATTTATATCAAAGGGTTGAAGTTGTAGTGATCAGAGTGTCCACAGAATAGAACATGGTGGACCCCATGACTAAAGTCCTATCTCAGCAGAAGTATGAATATCATGTGAGAGATAGCAGGTTAAAGGTTGTTAGAAGTTGGTTCTAGTACATGTGGTAGTCTGTTGGATTTGGTGGCCTAGAACCAACTACTTTGTGCATTATTCATTAATAAATACCTTATCACGTCTTGATTGTTCTTTTGTGTGACAATGCATGTGATAATTTCCTAAGGATAGTTGTTTCATTAAAGGGTCATAGTAGTTCCCTACTATGATGAGAACCTAGAAGTTCCATAACACTATTCTTTAATATATGTTATATGGTCGGATGATGTTATTTGAGGGACACAAATAATAAAGGCCATTAGGGGTGAGGACTCATAAAATTTTGAGGCACCTTATCATGGTTTGCGCCCTTGGAAATATCTGGGAGGTTATTATGAGAACGAGACCCGCCAGTAGGAAATCCAAATTTCATAGTGTCATTGGATGTTCCTATCTTCGGACATGTGTATTGGTCCTTATACTTTAATATTATTATTAATGGGTATTAAAACTCGTGCACTTAGATGTATTGATGAAAACTGTGACAACACATTGTTCTCAACGTGGTAGGATATGTTGGGTGCGTCACGACTAATACTACATTAATAGATAATGTGAGAAAGGATTTGTCCCTTCTGTTCCATAATAGAAGTAGATATCTTAGGACCTTTGATGGAATTGATATATCCTAAATAAATTCATGGCCATAGTGAGGAATAGGAAAGTTCAATTTTGGAAAGTCAAAGAAAGAATAATCGAGCACATGGGTTGATGCTACTAGCATGCAACCCGCTTGATTTGAGATATTGAGACAAAGGGATTATATTACATGGTAAGCGTTCATAAGAGGTGACACGTCATTGTGGCATTAACTTATTTCTCTATGGGTGCCTTGGTGTGTTTCTAGACACCAACCTTGGACTTTAGGCAGGTTTCGTCTAATACCACTGAGAAAGAGGCCTATAGGGTCACACACTAAGTGTGTCTAAGTATCTCAGTTAAATATTAATTTAACAAGTTAAATAAAGATAATTCCTGATTGTGGTTTAATAATTATTCAAGGATGTCTAATCGCATTTATTTAGACACTATTTATTTGAGAGAATATATTCTGGGTGAAATAATATATTTATAAGCGATTAATGTAGTGATATTTATTTGAGAAATAAATATCCATTATTCAAGGTCTAATAAATGTGGTGTAAGAAATAAAGAAAAATGAAAAAACCAAAGTACACACCGTGTATTTTTTTCTAGGAATTTATGAGAAATAATATTATTTATTTAATTAAATAATATTTGGTGTAATTCATTGAGTGCATGTCAAGTAATAATAATAGTCAACTGTTATTATTAGACATGTGGTATTACTAAAAATTAAATGAAATGAATAAATGATTTTGGGTAATTAATTCATTTTATTATTCTATGTAATTAAAATCCCAATTATATAATTCTCATTAGCCTAGACATTTTTTTTGGCTGTGTACAACGGATCTAGAGAAATCTTTCAATCCAAGAGAGAATTCTTTTCTTCCAAGAATGCTCTCAAGCTACGAGGGAGAGATCCTCCTCCACCGGATCAAGGCGATCGAAGACAGACATCGCAAGAGAAGGCTCTTATGTGCTTGCACCTGAAGATCCCTTCAGCAATGTCCAGAGATACGTGGAGCATGTGTGGGTCACCTTTAGAGGAATCCTACACTTGTATTCTATGACATAATGACAGATCACATCGGATCATGACCAGAAATGTCACGACCCGACCCTACCCGGGTTCAAGTCGCAACTACCCCAAGCCTGCCTCCATAGGCCAGGGGCTGGCGACCAGCGCCGAAGGCACAATAACTCGAGGAGGCCTTTTCCTAAGTACCTATACACACACACGCAACACACTCAATGAAAAAGTGCAGAGTAAAAGAAAAGACAAGAAGAGTAAAAGAGCAACTGCTATATATATACCACAAATGTGCATCGACATCTAAACAGTACAAGTAAAGTGCTGAAAAAAGAAAAAGGGGAAAAACACGTGCCCAACCAGAAAAGTGCCACAACCCGGAAATAGGTAAACAAAACAAATAGCTGACAGGTCTCCCACCTGGAACCCGGCTACGACCACCGCACGTGGTCCAAGCTCCCGAACTCCTATGCTCCACTGAAGTCACGACCAACCTGTCTGTCGTCTGCAAGGGCACACCAAGTGCGGGCAAAGAACAAGTAGGGGTGAGTATAAAAATACTCATTAGGATACCCCGAAGGCTTGAGGGAGCAACAAAGGAGGTACCAAAGGGTGAGCAGTATAGCGAACAGGGAGAAGTAAAGGAGTACAACCGAGGGTGCGGTAAAGAGTAACAACACAGCAGAGAGTCCAGCTCAACCCAACAAAAGGAAAGAAGGTAGACTCATCCAGACACAAGGAGCTGGAAATAGTGAGAAGATGAACTTCTCGTCGAGTCTTCGCTACCTCCAGCAGGAGAGTAGACTCATCCAACCACGAGAAGCTAAAAACGGAAAGCATGTGGCATACCCCACGTGTCTTCGCCTCTCCTGGAAGGAGAGTATCCAAAACCCAACGAGTGGGTACTTGTACGAGGTATATACATATATATGCTCTGCCAAGAAGCCCGAACAAACTTGTAAGGGGATCTCCGTCCCATAGCTCAGCCCAAGAAAAGAGTATCCAACAGTCCCAAAAGTAACACCATTGATTCCCAGCATCCCACGCGTCTGCCCCGAACCACAAGCCAAGTGGCTCAATCACCGCACTTCGACACTATCCGCTTTGGGCGGCACTGACTCACCCGCACGGTTTTAGATTGCATCACAAGAACGCATCTCGGTGGGGAAAAGCGCTCCTCGTACTTGAGAGTTCTGGGGGAACGTCAAACCACAACTCACCACTGCCCCACAGTCGAGAGGTCCCCTCAAAGTCAAGCTGATCCATCACTGACCCGTACAACCAAGGGTCCCGCTCCGGTGGTCACTGAGGAAAGCCACAGACTAGCCTAGTAGTAAGGACTGAGTCTAGAATGCCAACAGGTGTCCCACTGGCCAGCCCTACTGGAGGGTAATTAATAACCAAATATTGGGTGACCCACTGCCCATCCCTACTGGAGGGTAAACCCTAACACATCATCAGGCGACCCACTGCCCAGCCCTGCTGGAGGGTAGACCTTAATACATCATTAGGCGACCCACTGCCCAGCCCCGCTGGAGGGTAGACCTGGAATAAGTCTACAGGCGACCCACTGCCCAGCCGTGCTGGAGGGTAGACCTGGAACTAGACGACGGGCGACCCACTGCCCAGCCCTGCTGGAGGGTAGACCCTAAGAGGTCGTCGGGTGACCCACTGCCCAGTCTCTGCTGGAGGGTAGACCCTAATAGCATCGGGTGACCCACTGCCCAGTCTCTACTGGAGGGTAAACCCTAGAAGTCAGTGAGCAACCCACTGCCCAGCCCTGTTGGAGGGTAAACTCGAAGAAGTCGATGAGTAACCCACTACCCAGCCCAGCTGGAGGGTAAAACTCAAAACTGCTCTGGCCATTTCTACTGGGGGTACAACACTGGCCAACTGAACATGGAGTGGGTATCGCGCAACCACCCAACTTCAGAACTACTCTCCCAAAAGAGTTTTAGCACCCACTCCATTACTGGGTGTCACGAGCACAGCTTCCGGCCAATCCATCGAGAACGAAACCAGGGGGAGACCACTCAACCCTGCTGGTCAACAAACAAGCACAGATCTAGGGGAAAAACTCCACCCTAATGGTCAAACAAACACACAGAAGGACCCTCTACGTCGTGAGAGGTCAAAGTACGTGATGCAGAACACACAACGCACTTGGGGCCCACACGACGTGTGGCCCCAAGTCAAACCCCAACCAAGCGCAAAAACAGTCTCAGGTACAAACCACACGTACCTTCAAGCGCTCCCGTATACTCCCAGAGTATACCTCGTTCCAGCCCAAAGGCTATCGTGCACACGGAACCCAATGTCAACGCGAAGGCTTGACGTAACAACTCCACCTCAAAGGACCAGGCACGGCCAGCCACATCTCGTGAACCATTTACATCACTCTCCCAAGAGTGCACGATCTCACGCCAAGGGTCCGCTACAAACACGGTAGGGCGAACCACCACTAGAGCACCTTCCATGCTTCTACATTCCCCAAGATCGAGCAAGACGCTCCGCACAGCCAAACAGATCACACCGTTATAATCCTTGCGGAAAAATACGCGATATCGACTACTTACTCGCCTCCATCGGATATCCAACGGAAAAGTCACCAACACCGCCTCACGCCCGAACGGCGTCCCGTGATCCCGAGCCTCGGCCCTGAAAACAGTCGGGCGCATCGCACCAATGTGATTCCCTCAGGAAAACACGTCAAAAGCACTACTCACATGAGTGCAACGGATATCCAGAGAAAAAGGTGCATCCCGGTGCACCGCACACGAGCGGTGCTTCGTGGGACCCACAACCCGGTCCCGAAACTCAACGAATGGATCATACCATTGAGAGCCTCTCGAAAAAGCACACAAGGTGGACTATTAACTTGTCCAAAACGGCCGCCCGGTGATAAAGATGGAAAATCACCGTCAACGCCCAAACGGCCCTCGTGGGCCCCGCACCATCGTGCCGAATTAGAGAGGGCGGATTGCACCATTGCAATCCCCTCGGAAAAACATTCAGAATCGACTGCTCGCACACCCCGAACGGACGTCCAAGGAAAAAGCCGCTAAAAGCTACACGCAGTTCAAAAGACGGGCCGTGGAGCCCACACCTCAACTTCGGCCTCAACGCCTGGAACCGCCCTGGAAAGCTCCGCCTCAATTCCAGGGTCCCAACGCCACTAACAGCGTTTAAATCGGACGTCGGACGTGTCCGCGCCGTCCAAGACAAGTTCCCCTGGAAAACGACAAACCACTTAAAGACGCATCGCGCCTCTGCGACCCCTCATTTCGGGAATTAAAAATTCCCGAAACCATCTAAAAATATTCGTCGCAACTTAAGAAGCGTGTCGCCGCAGACGACGCCCAAATCTGACGCCCGGTCTATGATTTATAAATCATAAACCATTTCCCCTAATAATAATAATAATATTATTATTATTATTATTATTATTATTATTATTATTATTATTATAAACTTATTATTATTATTATTATTATTATTATTATTATTATTATTTTTACAAACGGACCGGCCTGCTGGCCGGTCCCGTGTCTTCGCCCAACAGGACCCGCCTTGTGCATGTCCTCACTCCCAGCAGACCGGCCAAGTGGCCGGTCTCCGTTGACAACAAACAGGACCCGTGCGGGGTCTTGGCTTCCCCAGCACGCCCGAGGCCTGGGCTCGGGCTCCTCCGCCGCGCGCGCCTGGTCGGCGCACCTCGCCGCAGACAGCGCCAGCGCTGTCTCGCTCCACCGGCTACCCGCACCGTCTCTGCTCGGCCGCGCTCCTGACCTCCTCGACCTCCTTCGTCCACCTGAAGCCAGCGCCCGCGCCGCCTCCTGCTGGTACCCCCAAAAACCAACTCGAAACCTCAAAAAAACGCCGGAAAACAGCCTTAAACCCGCAATCTTCGGCGGATGTTTGTGGGGTCCCCAGAACTCGGATTTGCAAACCGAAATAGGTGACGGATAGAGAATAAAATCTACTACAAGATTAGGGGATTTGATTTGACGATCAAACAACAATCGACGCATATAATTGAGGTTGAAATAGGGTTCGGAAATCAAAATGCAACCAAAATCCTCCTACTTCTTGGGCGATGCCCGGAGCTTCACGGGGAGTCTGCCGCCGCGCCGCGCCTTGCCGGAGCTGGTTCGCCGGAGTTGGAGGAGGAGAGGGAGGAGCTCCTCTTTGCTGCTGTCCAGGTGAGGGAGAGGAAGAGGGAGGGGGTGACTTAAGCGTTTAAATAGAAACGCTTAACCACCCGCCCGTCGGCCCGAACCCGAACCCTCAGCAGGGTCGAGCTTAAGCCTCCCCTGGGGTAAACACCACCTACCGATCACAACGGCGGTCTCATAATTTTATTCCAAGACCCCGTTCAAAAGTTATTAGACTTAGCGTTCGAGGCCGCCAAATTACGAAAACACCCCTGGAGCCATTTTTCACAAACGGCCCGCGCTTGTGAAACTTATACACCTCCTAGGGTAAATGGCACGCTCCGAACTCAACGGTGCCCTCGGTTTTCCAATCCGAGCCACCATTTAAAAGATACTAGAATTTCTCCATTAAACGAATTAATTAATTTATGTAATCCGTCTAACGTTCCAGAAGCGGGCGAGGGGTCCAAACATCCCACGCCGACAAGTTTTATGTCGTTCCTAGGGTAAACACCCCATTCTGGACCCATAAGTACACTCTAATCTCTGATCCGGAACTCTGTTTAGGAGTTATCCCATTTATTTTTCATTTCTAGTGTGAACGCACTGAAAATTTAATTCCGGCCACTCCGGGGCTCAGAATCGCACGCCGTCTGAAGGCACTGCTCTGGAATATTATCAAGAATATTACAAAATCTTTCTCAGAAAAAACCGGGTTCTTACATCATTCCCTCCTTCAAGATTTTCGTCCTCGAAAAGCAAAACCAGGGAACAACACAGGGTACTAAGCCCACACCTGGCTTTCCCATACCCAGAAGAACCCACGCACAGCTCTGCGTCACCACACACAGACCAAAGAGTTGATTCGTTCATGCGAGGTTGGACCTTGCCGATGTCGTTCACCCACTCCAGACTTTGGGGTTAGGGCAAGGCGGTAGGGTACCTCGCCATCCCTTTGCACGGTCTCAAACGACCCGAAGGTTCTCGGGGGTAGCTCACCTCCCCGAACGAACCTCTACGTCATACGCTACGACTAGAATCACCGCCCGTACCTGAAACAAGGCCTGGTGATTCCCTCCTTCAGAATATCCATATGGTGAAATACCCAAGGATATCTGATCACGCAAGGTTCCACAGTCGATGCTCTCTTACACGCTCAACAGGCGAAGGAGCCAACACCATCAACTAAAGGAAAATTTCTCACGCCTTTTTCCTTACCAATACAGGGTTACACCCGACGCCCTGCGTCACCATGGTAACACCTCAAACAAGGAGCAGGGAGAAAAGCCTTCCACACGTAGAGTTTAACAATTCTACTACAAAAAGTAGAAGAGTTGCAAGGGGTACCTCTCACCATCCCATGCTCTGCAGAATCGTAGACATCCAAAGCTCGCTGCTGTCCTCGGTCCCAACTGTCAACTCCCGGAGCCTGACGTGGACCACCTAGTGGTGATGGGAAGACCTCGTAACGTCGTCCCCCACTACCAGCTCCTCCCGCTCCTCTGCTAGCACCACCTCTCTGGGTACTACTCCGTTCACGGAGCTGCCTCTGTCGTGGTGGTGCACCTACTGCCTGCCCGAAGCTCTCAGCAACTCGGGTCGGGCAGTCTCGTGCCAAGCGACCTTGCCCATCACAAGCATAGCACCGACTCTCTCTGGGCTGCACTGGTGCCCTCCGGCGCCACTGTGGTGTACGACCACACCCCTGAGTCTGGTTGTCAGAAAGCCACATGCGTCAAGGTTCTGCTTGCCGACTCCCACTAGCTGTGACAGACGTCTCGGCTCTAACATGCCTGCTGCCACCACCAATACTAGGACGCAACAGGAAGCCCTCTGTCACCAGTTCCTGCTCTAGCACCCTGGCATATGTGGAAATACCCAAGGGTACTATGAAAGCACGAATCTCTCGGTGGAGACCCTGCTCAAACTTTCGCGCTCAGATGTTGTCATCATGGACCAAGTCCGGGTTAAAGCGTGCATGGTCTGCAAAACTAGCCGCGTACTCGGCCACCGTCATCCCTCCCTCCTGAAACTGCAGGAGATCCTGAATCCGAACAGAGCGCAAGTAGAAGGGGAAAAATCCTCATGGAACAACAACTGAAAGTCACCCCATGAAAGCAACGACTCGTCAAGAAGCTGAGTCACCAGACTCCGCCAACGTCAAGCTACTCCATGAAAAAGGGTGGCTGCCAAAGCCACTCTCTGACCTGTCAGCATCTGCACAAGCCTGAAAAGGCGAACCACTGCCTCGATCCAAACCTCTGCTGCCTGAGGGTCTGGTTCACCACTGAACCTCAGCGGTCTTTGCCGCTGGAACTCACGGAGCGCGCTCAACCTACGCTCAAGCTCAGCATGCTCTGTTGAAACTGTCTACTGCTCAACAGGTGGGGGTGCTGCTACCAGCCCACCCGGAGAAAGGGCTCGCATGATGGGTTCTGGACTGAGGCCTCGTAGCTCACAGGGTCGTCATCACGCACCCAAAGCTGGTATCCTGGATGGCTGTCTTCGTGGAGACATCCTGAATATTATCAAGGAGTGTCGCGGTCAAATGAGCATAAATGTATATACCGATAACAACAACGATGGGGAGCTGACTCAAGAAGGATAGTCAAAGACTCAATATTATGTGATGCACAAACAAATTTCCCTGCAACAAGTGTCTCAGCATGTCGAGTCGAGAAGCGGGTTATCAGGGTCCTGGTTAATGGATACGTCGGTCGCTGCACCATCACTGGACTCCCTGGCCTGAGAGCCGCTCTCGAGACACGTTAACATTGTTGCCAGAAATCCCAACTAATTCCTCTTTTAGGGACGTCCGCACAACGTCCCAAGGAACAAACCACCTCTGATACCACTTTGTCACGAACTGACCCTACCTGGGTTCGAGCCGCAACTACCCCAAGCCCGCCTCCATAGGCCAGGGGCTGGCGACCAGCGCCGAAGGCACAATAACTCGAGGAGGCCTTTTCCTAAGTACCTGTACACACACACGCAGCACACTCAATGCAAAAGTGCAGAGTAAAAGAAAAGACAAGAAGAGTAAAAGAGCAACTGCTATATATATACCACAAATGTGCATCGACATCTAAACAGTACAAGTAAAGTGCTGAAAAAGAAAAAGGGGAAAAACACGCGCCCAACCAGAAAAGTGCCACAACCCGGCAACAGGTAAACAAAACAAACAGCTGACGGGTCTCCCACCTGGAACCCGGCTACGACCACCACACGCGGTCCAAGATCCCGAACTCTTATGCTCCACTGAAGTCATGACCAACCTGTCCGTAGTCTGCAAGGGCACACCAAGTGCGGGCAAAGCCCAAGCAGGGGTGAGTATAAAAATACTCAGTAGGATACCCCGAAGGCTCGAGGGAGCAACAAAGGAGGTACCGAAGGGTGAGCAGTAGAGCGAACAGGGATAAGTAAAGGAGTACAACTGAGGGTGCGGTAAAGAGTAACAGCACAGCAGAGAGTCCAGCTCAACCCAACAAAAGGAAAGAAGGTAGACTCGTCCAGACACAAGGAGCTGGAAACGGTGAGAAGATGAACTTCTCGTCGAGTCTTTGCTACCTCTAGCAGGAGAGTAGACTCATCCAACCACGAGAAGCTAAACACGGAAATCACGTGGCATACCCCGCGCGTCTTCGCCTCTCCTGGAAAGAGAGTAGCCAAAACCCAAGGAGTGGGTACTCGTACGAGGTATATACATATATATGCTCTGCCAAGAAGCCCGAAAAAACTCGTAAGGGGATCTCCGTCCAGTAGCTCAGCCCAAGAAAAGAGTAGACAATAGTCCCAAAAGTAACACCATCGATGCCCAGTATCCCTCACGTCTGCCCCGAACCGCAAGCCAAGGGGATCAATCACCGCACTTTGACACTATCCGCTTTGGGCGGCACTGACTCGCCCGCACGGTTTTAGATCGCGTCACAAGAACGCGTCTCGGTGGGGAAAAGTGACCCTCATACTTGAGAGTTATGGGGGGAATGTCAAACCACAACTCGTCACTGCCCCGCAGTCGAGAGGTCTCCTCAAAGTCAAGCCGATCCATCACCGACCCGTACAACCAAGGGTCCCGCTCCGGTGGTCACGGAGGAAAGCCATAGACTAGACTAGTAGTAAGGACTGAGTCTAGAATTCCAACAGGTGTTCTACTGCCCAGCCCCACTGGAGGGTAATTAATAACCAAATATCGGGTGACCCACTGCCCAGCCCTGCTGGAGGGTAAACCCTAACACATCATCCGGCGACCCACTTCCCAGCCCTGCTGGAGGGTAGACCTTAATACATCATCAGGCGACCCACTGCCCAGCCCCACTGGAGGGTAGACCTCGAATAAGTCGACAGGCGACCCACTGCCTAGCCGTGCTGGAGGGTAGACCTGGAACTAGACGACGGGCGACCCACTGCCCAGCCCTGCTGGATGGTAGACCCTAAGAGGTCGTCGGGTGACCCACTGCCCAGTCTCTGCTGGAGGGTAGACCCTAATAGTGTCAGGTGACCCACTTCTCAGTCTCTACTGGAGGGTAAACCCTAGAAGTCAGTGAGCAACCCACTGCCCAGCCCTGCTGGAGGGTAAACCCGAAGAAGTCGATGAGTAACCCACTACCCAGCCCCGCTGGAGGGTAAAACTCAAAACTTCTCTGGCCATTTCTACTGGGGGGTACAACACTGGCCAACCGAACACGGAGTGGGTATCGCACAACCACCCAACTTCAGAACAACTCTCCCAAAAGAGGTTCAGCGCCCGCTCCATTACTGGGTGTCACGAGCATCGCTACCGGCCAATCCATCGAGAACGAAAGCAGGGGGAGACCACTCAACCCTGCTGGTCAACAAACGAGCACAGATCCAGGGGAAAAACTCCACCCTACTGGTCAAACAAACACACAGAAGGACCCTCTACGTCGCGAGAGGTCAAAGAACATGAAGCAGAACACAGCACGCACTTGGGGCCCACACGACGTGTGGCCCCAAGTCAAACCCCAACCAAGCGGACAAACAGTCTCAGGTACAAACCACACGTACCTCCAAGCGCTCCCGTATACTCCCAGAGTATACCTCGTTCCAGCCCAAAGGCTATCGTGCACACGGCACCCAACGTCAACGTGAAGGCGTGACGTAACAACTCCACCTCAAAGGCCTAGGCACGACTAGCCACATCTCGTGAACCATTTACATCACTCTCCCAAGAGTGCGCGATCTCACGCCAAGGGTCCACTACAAACATGGTAGGGAGAACCACCACTAGAGCACCTTCCATGCTTCCACATTCCCCAAGATCGTGCAAGAGGCTCCGCACAGCCAAACGGATCACACCGTTGTAATCCTCGCGGAAAAACACGCGAGATCGACTACTTACTCGCCTCCAACGGATATCCGACGGAAAATTCACCAACACCGCCTCACGCCCGAACGGCGTCCCGTGATCCCGAGTCTCGGCCCTGAAAATAGTTGGGCGCATCTCACCAATGCGATCCCCTCGGGAAAACACGTCAAAAGCACTACTCACATGAGTGCAACGGATATCCGGAGAAAAAGGTGCATCCCGGCGCACCGCACACGAGCGGTGCTTCGTGAACCCCGCAACCCGGTCCCGAAACTCAATGAATGGATCATACCATTGCGATCCTCTCGAAAAAGCACACAAGGTGGACTATTCACTAGTCCAAAACAGTCGCCCGGTGATAAAGATGGAAAATCACCATCGACGCCCAAACGGCCCTCGTGGACCCCGCACCATCGTTCCAAATTAGAGCGGTCGGATTGCACCATTGCAATCCCCTCGTAAAAACATCCAGAATCGACTGCTCGCATGCCCTGAACAGACGTCTGAGGAAAAAGCCTCTAAAAGCTGCACGCAGTTCAAAAGACGGGCCGTGGAGCCCATGCCTCAACTTCGGCCTCAATGCCTGGAACTGCACTGGAAAGCTCCGCCTCGGTGCCAGGGTCCCAACGCCACTAACGGCGTTTAAATCGGACATTGGATGCATCCGCGTCATCCAAGACAAGTTCCCCCGGAAAACGACAAACCACTTAATGACGCATCGCGCCTCCGCGACCCCTCATTTCGGGAATTAAAAATTCCCGAAACCATCTAAAAATATTCGTCGCAACTTAAGGAGTGCGTCGCCACAGAAAGCGCCCAAATCCGACGCCCGATCTATGATTTATAAATCATAAACCATTTCCCCTAATAATATTATTATTATTATTATTATTATTATTATTATAAACTTATTATTATTTTTATTTTTATTTTTACAAACGGACCGGCCTGCTGGCCAGTCCCTTGTCTTCGCCCAACAGGACCCGCCTTGTGCGGGTCCTCGCTCCCGGCAGACCGGCCAAGCGTCCGGTCTCTGTTGACAACAAACAGGACCCGCGCGGGGTCCTGGCTTCCCCAGCACGCCCGAGGCCTGGCCTCGGGCTCCTCCGCCGCGCGCGCCTAGCCGGTGCACCTCGCCGCAGACAGCACTGGCGATGTCTCGCTCCACCGGCCGCCCGCACCATCTCCGCTTGGCCGCTCTCCCGGCCGCATCGACCTCCGTCATCCGCCTGAAGCCAGCGCCCGTGCCGCCTCCTGCCGGTACCCCCAAAAACCAACCGGAGACCTCAAAAAAACGTCGGAAAACAGCCTTAGACCCGCAATCTTCGGTGGATGTTTGCGGGGTCCCCGGAACTCGGATTTGCAAACCGAAATAGGCGACGGATAGAGAATAAAATCTACTACAATATTAGGGGCTTTGATTCAACGATCAAACAACAATCGACGCATATAATTGAGGTTGAAATAGGGTTTGGAAATTAAAACGCAACCAAAATCCTCCTACTTCTTGGGCGATGCCCGGAGCTTCACGGGGAGTCCGCCGCCGTGCCACGCCTTGCCGGAGCTACTTCGCCAGAGTTGGAGGAGGAGAGGGAGGAGCTCCTCTTTTCTGCTATTCAGGTGAGGGAGAGGAAGAGGGAGGGGGTGACTTAAGCGTTTAAATAGAAACGCTTAACCACCTGCCCGTCGGCCCGAACCCGAACCCTCAGCAGGGTCGAGGTTAAGCCTCCCCTGGGGTAAACACCACCTTCCGAGCACAACGGAGGTCTCGGAATTTTATTCCGAGACCCCATTCAAAAGTTATTAGACTTAACGCCCGAGGCCGCCAAATTACGAAAACGCCCCTGGAGCCATTTTTCACAAACGGCCCGCGCCCGTGAAACTTATACCCCTCCTAGGGTAAATGGCACGCTCCAAGCTCAAAGGTGCCCTCGGTTTTCCAATCCGAGCCACCGTTTAAAAGATAATAGCGTTTCGCCATTAAACGAATTAATTAATTTATTTAATCCGTTTAACGTTCCAGAAGAGGGCGAGGGGTCCAAACATCCTGCGCCGATAAGTTTTATGTCGTTCCTAGGGTAAACACCCCATTCCGGACCCATCCGTACACTCAGATCTCTGATCCGAAACTCCGTTTAGGAGTTATCACATTTATTTATCATTTCCAGTGTGAACGCACTGAAAATTTAATTCCGGCCACTTCGGGGCTCGGAATCGCACGCCATCTGAAGGCACTGCTCTGGAATATTATCAAGAATATTCCAAATTCTTTCTCAGCAAAAACCGAGTTCTTAAAAGAAACACCAAAAAAGAAATAATTCCATCAAGGTAATTCTTGTCAATTAAATAAATTAATTGTAACCAACATATTATTGTCCTATCTATGGTTCCGGGACTCCCCTCTTTCTTTTTCTTTCTTCATTATATTCTGAAGATCTTGAATTTTATTATCATGATGGATCTTGGATTGATCATTGTTAACGCTAAAATTAAAGTTGGGTACACCCAACAACGTGCTTTCGTTGCACCCAGAACCTATAGATATACCTAACACTTGATGATTTTTCCTATAAAAATAGTTATTAGGTAATTATTCATATAGATCCATATGAGGCATTTTATGTTAGGCCATGAATATCACCTCTATATTATATGGAGTCTAGTAAGTCGGAGTTGTTGGGACCGAGTCTCATATAGGAGATGTCAGAGAAGGTTCAACTAATTCAGAAATGTATGGCTATAGCTTAAAGTAGGAAGAATTCATATACTGATAGACATCAATGGCTGCTTTAGTTTATAGTGGGTGATCATGTGTTCCTTCAAGGATTTCCTAGATTGGGTCATCGTATGATTCATAGGTAGTGAATGTTGGTACCCATGATTATTGGACCTTTTGAGGTTCTGGAGAGAATTGGTATGGTGGAATACTAATTGGCTCTTCCTTATAGGTATAGTATTTTTCATGATGTTTTTTATGTGTCACATCTTCGATGGTATCACCCCAACCCTTCTCATGTGATCGATGTGGATGATTTTGAACTTGAGGATGATGTGTCCTTTGAGGAGCATCTGATACATGTTGTAGATTTTAGTGAGAAAGTTTTGTGGGGAAAGACCATGATGATAGTTCATGTTTTGGGGAAACATGGTCATGTTCAAGAATAAATGTGGGAGAGAGAAACATATATGCAAGCTTAGTGGCCTGATCTTTTTTACTTTATAATCTTAGAGATACTTGGGAGTACAGCTCGAGGATGAGTTGTTATAAGGTGGGGATATGGTAAGATCCCAAACTTTTCTATAGATTCATCATTCTTTCTTACATGTATTCTTTTACCTTTTTTCATATAATTTGGGTGGGTTTTTTTGGGTTTGTTTCAGGTGATAAGTGATAAATTTTAGAAGAAAAGGGAAATTGCATGGTTGGAACAAGGCTTGGGAAAAATATGCGCCTAAACCCAGCAAACCATGAAACCCCAGGTAGAGGGGGATTGCAGAGTTGGCGCATAGTTTTTCAAACTATGTTCTCTCTTAGTAGTAACCGTGTGACCCCTTAGAAGAGGTGAATGGTTAAGGCACATGGTTTGGAAAACTGTGTGCCCTATACCAGGAAACCGTAAGTGCAGAATAATTTTCTATGAATTTTTATTTTAAAATTAATAAACCCCTTGACCTTCACCTTCATTCTCCCCCACTTAACCTAATAGGTTCTCTATCATTTTTTGAGTCTTGTAGACAGATTCAAAGTCCTTACAAACTCTGTTCTTGATGAATTGAAGATCTGATTGATAGATCTACACCTATCTCAGAAATAGATCTCTTCTTGATTCATTTCCTCCATTCTCTGGTATTTCATTTATCTTTTGAAGGGATTATTTTTTCTATTATTGATGGATATACATCTAGGTTTTTATAGATCATAATTTGTTTAATCTTGGATCAAGTTTTTGTATCTTTATCTAGTTTTTCATTATGTAATTGAATGTTCCACTTCAATTTAGGGATTTCTATTGGCAATCATTCATCGATGACCTTGAGGTAGGTGGTCTAAATGTCAATTTCCATAGTATTTAATTCTAATTTTGTATATGTTTTGTGGAATTTTAATTGTCATGTTTGGTAATTGAATCTTTAATTTAATTAATTAACTAATTAATTAATTAATAGAATCATGGAATTGATTAATTGAATTTCCATGTGAATATGAAATGATTTGAACTTGGGAAAATTGAATTTAGTAATTTTGATCATAAAATTGGTAAATAATGGGATATTGAATTGATTGGTTGATGGGAATTGTGAAATATTATTGATAATTGATTTAATAGTGAATTTTTTTATTATTCTATGTGATTTAAGTAATGAACCATAAATGTGTTGAACTGGGTTGATGGTGATTAATCCTAATGAATTTGATATATGAGAATGTTTGGTAAGAACATTAATGATGATTAACTTTATTAAATGTGATATATGTGATATATATTGTGATTGATTGATAAATGGGGTGTGGGGTAAGGACTGATGCTCCAAATACACATGGGGATCTATATATGACATTCTATAACCAAATGAATGCATGTGAATATTATTTTATGGGATATAGACAGTTCTACAAACACCCATGGGGTGTGGGACATGGACTGATTCTCCAAATACCCACATGGGTGCTAGAAACAATGTTCTATACCCATGAGATTGGCTTGTAATATGGTTCTAAGTGGCCGTAAAATTAATTGAAATGAAATGGATAATGAAATATCATGTTATAATGATTGTTTTTTACCTGTGTGATATGTTTCAGACTCTTTCATGGGCTGAAGTAGGTATCGATGGTTTGGTTGTCATCATAAACCCAAGGTAAGGGATTTGGTGAAATAAAGAATAATTGAATATGTAAATTTTTTACATTATTATATTTTATTCTTATAAAACTATATACATTGTTATTGACTGGATATTGTTTTAGACTCCATTGGTAGTGGCCTACTTAGTTGTAATCACACCTTAATCAGGCTACCTGATCGGTACCCGAATAGACTTTGTGTTTTTAGGAAAGTATAAAGGAGAGATCCCTATGTTAGATGGATGAGTTAGGATGGAGCATGGATGAGGGAACCAAATATGTTTTCGAGACCCACTTGGCAGTGTCATTTTCCTCATTTTGCTTTTGAATTAGATACTTAAAACTTATTATGGAATGAAATATCTAATGATTAGTTTTGTATATTGTATTCTTTTTTTGGTCATCATGTGATATTGGTATTATTCTGGTTATGGTTATTATCAATTGGTTAAGGTTTATTTATTTTAACTATTGTGTTGTTGTTATAAAGAGGGTATAGTCTCCCCATGTTATATATTAGACCCCCATTTCTAGTTAGTAGCCTATGGTGTATGGGGAGGCATACGTGAGTTCATGTAATCGACCGGCTCAGGGCATTGTTATGTGTCACCCCTATCGGGATGTTACATTATTAGTAAAAGACAAATAATATTTTTTTTGAAAATGACATGAATATTCTTTTCCAAATATTTTGTAAAAAAGTAAAATGACTAAATATATCTTTAAAAAAATAATTTCAAAAAGGTTAAAAATATTTTTGAAAACAAATTTATAAAACATGGTTTTGGAATAAAATAGATTTATGTTTGAAGAAAGAAATTAAGTCAAATTTTATAAAAAAACATTTTCTCAATTATTTTAAGTAAGGAAGAGTGTAGAAGTGGTATTATTAATTGAAAATTATCATGAATTAATGGAGAATAATAAAATGGAAAGTTTGATTAATAATTTATCAAATAATCTCTTTCAATTGAAATTCAATTATAAACAATCCCGGTTAAAATGAGATTGCAAAATAAACCCTTATAAAGATCATAACATTGAAGTGAGAATTATAAAATGAATCTATTATGTGTATCAAATGTAAATACACATAAAATAATTTATATACAAAATAATATAGTCAAAAATAAAAAATCAATACACACATAATCATATAATATCAAAGATAGTGAATAATTAATATAACCCAATTAAAAGAAATCGAGTTATGAAATTCTTTACCACTTGGTAATTTCCATGTAAAGTCCCCATGGATGAAATAATTCAAATTGAAAATAAATATATCATAAATTTTGAATTATTCATGATATTAAATCTAAAATGGGATGTGTATACACTATATAAAATAAATTTGTGCATAACATACAAATATTCCTCAATGAATGAAAAATTGAGATAGAATCCCTTACCCCCATGATTATTTTTTATTGAACATGGTTTAAAATCCAATATAGTGGTTTTAAAATTTTAATTAACTTATAAAAGAACCATGTTCATATTTATAATATCATATATGATCATATTATGACATCTTATCAGCAGTTCATTATTAATCATTAATTATTTTCATTATTTTGGGTGTTAATTACCTTTCTTTTTCATGCGTGTTTTTTCATGAAAGTTATGGTTATTCTATATATAATATCATTTAATAATATAAGTAATAATAATAATGTTATAAATAAATTATTTACTCATCATTTAAATTATTATAATCATTCTTAAAATTTGGGAATGGAAAATGAGTTTCATCGCTTTTTGGAGATAGTAGGTTGTACGTACACAAGAACGACTATATCATTCCATTAACTAGTGAAATGGTAAGAAATTGGGTGATATATTAATTTTAAAGAATAAATATCCTATCATATATGTAACATATATTCATTAATTTTATCCTTACTATATTCTATGTACTTTTTTAGTGAAAAACAAATCACATCGCTTTGTGAGGCGATAGTCCATCGTACAAACGAGAAACGATATCATATTTAAAACAGAATAGAATGTTAAAAGGAATATGTGATATTAAAATTAAATAAGTATAATAATATAATAAATATCATATACATGTGGTAAATAAATTATTATATCCATCCTTTAAAGGTGGTGATGTAAAAAAAACTACATCAGTTAATGAGGTGGTAGTCCCCCGTACACACGATCAATGATTTTGTTTCCCATTCAATAGAAGTGGAGATGGATATTTATTATTAAATCAACCTAATAACATATTAGTATATGGTAGGTAATGTAATTATTATATTTTAAGTATTAATACATAATTTAATTTGTAAATATAATAAAGAAAATGAAATATCCTTGTTAAGATAATTACATTCTTTAAGAGAAACCTCCTTTAGATCTCCTCATAAGGACCTTACAGATGGAATTTTGGGAAGAACAGAAGAAATATAATATATATAAAGATGTTTTTTATATAATTTAGGAGTTTTTATTTTCTAAACAAAGGGATTGTGAGGTGTGTTTAAGTGAGTGGAGTTATTTTCCTTTTATAAGTGAGGAAAGGGAACCTCCTGGGAAATCACTTGGAAATTTCACAAAACAATTAAAAATAATAAATTCATTCAAAAAAACCTTTCAATGGACCATATATTAGAAATTTGGAAGTATAATTTTTAAATATGTCCATCCAATAATATTTTTACAATTTGTTAGGTCATTTTAACCATTATCTTCTTAGTTTAACTCCATGGTAAACTCATTTTTACTTTTCCCATAGTAAATTATTTTTATTATTTTCACTATTAATTTTATTAAAAAAATAAGCTCATATTATTAGATAATATTAATTATTATTTTCCCAAATATTGAATCCATTATTAAAAATTCTATTAACTTAAGTGGAAAATTTTAATTTAAAATTAATCCCACAGATGCGATGAGAAAGCAAGTTTTCAAAGAGAAAATGTTCAAAAGTTTACAAAGTTTAAAAAGTTTTTATATAAAAATTCAATATTAAAATGATTATAATTACCTAAATTTTACTAATAGATATATTATTTAATTAATTTTTCTTCAAAACTAATTTAATAAATAATTTATCTGTATAAATAATATAAATAAAAAGGCATTTTTCAATTAAAATTAAGTATTTTTTACAACTCATCAGAAAATAAAACATGTCATAAAAATCCCAAAAAATAACCATAAGTTAATTTTGATATTATAATTTAAAAAATAAAGTTTATTTTTGAAAATAATGATTATAAATAAGGTAAAAATTAATTTTAAATTATGTGTGCAAAGAATGACTAAATCGTCGATTATGAAAATATAGTTTTTTAGAAAACATTTATTTTTTAAAATGATTCTTATTTTATTTATAATAAATAGATAACCATAATTTTTATAATTTAGTTTTTAATTTTTATAAAATCCAATTTAATGGATATTTTATAATGGTATACTATATTACAATTCATTTAGACTCGGGGTTTCATATTCGACAAGCTATCAAAGAGATTAAATTTAAAGAAATATATTTCATGCGTTACTTAAGTTCGGTATTGCATGTTGTGTTGATATCAAATACAATTTTCTTATTTTATAATTTTAGGGTATTATAATATCTCAAGTGAAGGATTTACATGGTAAGACTATACATTTGGTTCTTGTTTTATGGAATAATGGTTCTGATTCTCATGTGACCTAGGAGCATGAGTCTTTGATGAGGGGGTAATTTCCTTACATATTTAGGGGATAACAATTTATGAAATATATTTTTAGGGGTAGAAATAAATATGGTGGGGATAATTGTAACATCCGGGTGTTTTTTTCAAGTTCTTACTTTCCTCTATTTTAACCGTATTTCTTTTAGGTCTTCTCTCAGTTGATTTTTATTATTTTTTACCAATGGGAATTGATATTCCAAGTGTTTCTAGTTATTTTTTTTCATGATTCAAATTTATTCTACAAACCATGCTTTCATGAACATTAAATTGGGTTCTAAAAATGATTGGAAAGAATTATTTATTTCTTTATCATGGAAGTGGTTTGGAAATAGTTTTAAAAGGGAATGAATAATTTCTTGATAAAATGTGGTGGTCTTGGTTATGGTTTTTAAAATGGGATTTTCCCTGGGTGTTATTAAAAAAAATGGTTTCAAATAAGGTTTTATGTAGTTTCAATTATGAAATAACCTTTGTATGACTCCAATGTGGTAAAATTGAATATGATTGTTGATGTGGTAGAGATCCATCCTAAGGGATGAAATATTTCCCCATTGACGTATTATAATAGTGTAATGTGTTCACTAGGTTACCTAAGTTTTGGAATGTATCCACTCTCTGAATTGAACATTTACCCCTATACCTATTCTAATAGTGTAATGTGCAAACCATGTGGCTTTCTGATCATGATATTATTATGAGGATCTTCATTAACCTAAAACAATTAATATTATGTTCTTTATTTCTCTAGTGATTATCCTTGAATTTTTTTACTAGGATTTTCAACTAAATTCTTTGGAAACTAGTTCATTCGTAAAATTTGTGAATTATTTAATGAGAATTTATTTTTTTTATCAAATTTTAGAGAATTGTATCTGGTTCCTTACTTATATTTACTTTATAATAATTGGTTTATTTTATAAATAATTCTTATAAAATGGTGTGGGTGTGTACCATGAAAAATTACACCATGATTTGGGTTTCTCGAGGAGGTATCATGATTAGTGGAATGATTAGTAAAAACCATGAGTAATTATACTTAAATAATAAAACATGAGGCAGAGGAATTTCACACAATTTTCACATGTTTCTCTAAATCGTGTGGGTATATCTAGAAAATCATACTCCTTTTATTGGATTTCTTGAGGATAAAACACATTTATGTGCACTATTAGTACAAATAGTGTAATATTCTCCTCAAACCATGAAACATGAGGTAGAGACATTTTATATGGTTGGGTCATGATTTTTCAAATTTTATGGAAATAAATCATTAAATATACAATAGCCCAGAAATGGGTACATGGTTGGCACATGGTTTGTTAAACCATATGGGCAAACCATGAAACAAATATTAATTTTTCAACATTATCTATTTATTACCCAAAACTCGTTTTTTTTCTCATTTAAATTTTAGTGGAATAGGATATTGTCTAAGGAGAATCATGTAAGATATTTTGGAGATTCATTTCTGCCTAGTGATCATTTTAAATGGATATTTTGGTTTTGGAACTAGTTTTTCAATTGAATGTGTCCATACATGGTTGTTTTTTATTGTTCTTTAAGATATATTACTCCCTCCTTGAATGGAACCTCAAATTAGGTTTTTTGATTCTAGATATAATGTTTGTGATATTATATAGTTAGGTTTTTTATAGATTCATCATGGAATTAGGTTCCTATGATTTAATATTCCTTTATCATTTTGGATTCTTAGTGACTTATTATTGAAAGTGATTTAACTCTATCTTATTGTTGTAGAAATGATGAAATTAAGATTAATGATTAGAAATTATTAATCTAGGATCCCTTCTAAATTCATAATATTATTGGGTCATCTTGGATTATTTTTTACCTATGAGAATTTATATTCCAGGTGTTTTAAGGCAGGTGGTTTCATGATTCAATATTATTCTAAAAAAATTCTTTCCCTTTAAATTGATTTCTAAATGGCTGGAATAAATGATTTATAGATTTATCATGGCAATGATTTAAAAATTATTTTAAATGGCATAATAAATGTTTTCATAAAATGTGGTGGTTTTGGTTATGGTTTGAAAATTGAATTTTCCCATTTTGTTATTAACAAAAATGATTTAAAATCATGTTTTATGTGGTTTAAAAGATAAAATGAACTTTTTATGATTTTAACTTGGTAAATATAAATGTGATTGATGATAAGGTAGAGAGACATCCTCAAGGATGAACTGTTTCCACCTAGTCCTTTTCTTCTAGGTTAATATGTGCACCATGTTTCCTTAGATGTAGCAACGAGCCACTCTTAAGAGTAAAATCTTACCCCCTATATCAGTTCTTCTTCGGTAATGTTAATAGTAAGAAGATTATTGATCACAAAAAAATTTTAATGGTACTCATTTTTCTAAAACTCCTGATAGTATGGGATTTTTTTCTCTAGTGACTATCATTTAAATTTTTGATTTGGATGTTTAAAGAAATGATTTGGAAACCTATTCATTAGTATGATTTATGAATTGTTATAAATGTAATTTATCCATTTTTTGTATCAAACTATATATAATTATATCTAATGAGTTATTTCTATTTACATGAGAATAATTGGTTTTTTTAATGTATTTATAAAAAGTGCTTTATGGTATATTACTTGATTTTTTTCTCACACACTGCATTCACCTTTGGGTGTTTTTAGATCTTGTTTTATCTAATATAGGTAAGAGAAATGTGTTGAATGGTGGAAGTGGGATTGTTCATTAGTAGAATGTGGTATTAAATAGGTGACATTTTTTTCACAAGGAGTTAGGACCTAGCATTTTTTATCACTCTTGATTACATGGGTTATTTTATGTATATTGGAAGTTTTTTCCCTGATGAATGTGAACTTTGTTGCTATTGTATTTTATTTTGGAATAAATACACTCACTATATCTTTAAATCACCTTGTTAAGAGTTATTTATTTTAAAATAATTACCAATGGTATTATAGATTCCCATGTTTTTCTCACTAGTCCATGGGTATTGATAATTACCTTCGAGATATTTCAATATAGGTTCAAGTGATAGAAAGTTTGGTAGTATGGGTAAGATTATGACATAATTAAACTATTTAAATATTTTAATTTAATGAAATTTATATTTTTACTCTATAAAATTTTATTGGTTCACATATTATATATTATATTAGGAATATTACTGGGAAATATATCTTCCCATAATCCCACCACATACCTTCCATGAGTTACACCACTTTTTATAAAACAAATGCATCTAAATATTATGATTTTTTTTATTGTTTCATTTAATGAAATATCTTATTCAGTGCCACATCCTCTCTTAGACATACTAAAACCATGTTTTGAGTGTACAATAATACTTGATTATTTTATTTCAAATATTATATTAAATGAACTCATTCAAAAATAATGGTCATCTCTATTTCATTTATATTTTGAATTATTTTTTCAATAACTTTTATTTTGATTTATCAGTGATGACACTACATGATTTATTACATATTATTGAAAATAAATATATATATTAATGAAAATTTACTCTATTATATTTTATAATCAAAACTCATTGGGTTTTATTCTATAGTAATTTTTAGCACATCATTGGTACCACTTAGTAAAATATAATTCCATTTTATTCAATATAATAAAAATTATACATCCCATATGAATATAATCATACATGAATAAAATGTAAAACATGTAACTACACTAGTTTGTAGTTTTATGTTTTTTTTATTAAGTTATGGAATTTATAGTTTAGTTTATGGATGTTTTTGGATTTTTCTGTGTAGGGAATGAATTTTTTTGTATAGTGAATAGTTATAAAAAAACTATGTGGATTTCCATAGGTAACTATGATTCCTAGAAAGGGGACCCAAGGAGGAAAAAAACTTTGGTGCATGGTTATATTAAACCATACAATATCTATTTAGACTTATAAATTCCCATATATCTATAATTTTAATATTTGACACATTATTTTAAAAAAAATTACTTCCAAACCATGCATCCCTTGGTGTTTTCTAGAAGCACGCACATGGTTAGTAAATAGTTTACCAAACCGTGGGGCCAAACCATTCATATGATTAAAGGTTTTTATAAAATTATATTTCAAAACATAAACATTCTCTAAATATACCACTTTTCCTCTAGTGGTTTGGGATCCAAAACCATTATTTTTCATTGGGTGATTTTGGTGATTTATTTCCTTCTAGAGCCTCTTATTTGGAATTATTGGAGTGTTTTACCTAGAAATAGAATGTATGGCCTATGCTTCTTCTTCAACTCATTTATTTTTGTGTTTCCTCTTAGGGGAAGCCTATTAATGGGATTCAATTCCCATATATAGTGGTTAGGGTTTGTTTTTATGGGGATTTTATGATGGATCATTGTATAAGGGTGGATAAATCCTAGATATATGATGGGTCATTGTGATTTTCTATTGGATAATTAATTTGAGGTGGGTTATTCACACTTATTATACTTTTATTAATAATGTGAAATATTATCATTTTAATAATTAAAATAATTTATTTTAAGTCTACTAAATTAATTCATTAAATGTTGGTAGGTTTTTCTATTTATATAAGAGATTTTAATTATGGGAATTGGGTAACTCCCACAACCTATTTGATAAAATGACTATTTAATTATTTGGTTTTGATAATGGCGGTTTTCAAACATTTTATACATGGTTGGGCATGGGTTGGTGTAATTTCATGATTTAATATTGTTAGGACCTTATTGATAAGGACTTGGATGCCATGTCAATTTGGGGGCACTCTGGATTGCATCAGTTGGTGTGTGGTAGTGATGTATTGTATGAGGCCTTGTTGGGTTTGGAAATAACATCCAAATAAGAATATAGAGGATGCAAGAAAATTATTTCTCCATGAAGTAATAGGTTGGGTCAAAGAAACATGATTCTGATTTTCAGTTGGGTCTATTATGGATTAATGAATTATCTATGTGAGTTCATGGAATGTGTGGGTGGATTTATTGAAATGATGGATTTCAATGAAAATTTTTATTTCAATGTGAGTTACTTACGTTGAATCTGTATCTTATTTATTGTATTATTATTTATTTCTATATTATTTAAATTGTGAACTCACATTTTCTTGTTTATTTGATGTGTGTGGGAGGTATTGGGGATTTTACTACTAATTTAATATACTCACCACCTACATATGAATCCCAGTGCATATCCAATCTTCATTTTCTATGATATAGGTATGGTTAGGTTCTCTTACATGATAACAAGATTTTATTACTGTTGTGAAATAGGATGGATCTAGGAGATTTGTGGCAGTTTTCCTTTGGATCTTAGGAGTGTCTTGTATGGTCACTATGTTATTCTTTTGGGTAATTTTGTTTTATTATCTGGTTTTACTATTTTCTATTACACTCTGATTAATATATATGGATATATTATGATTTATATTTTGGACTTTTATTTATTCATGTATCATATTTATGTCTTCACTTATAGTTGTCTCTTTTAGGTTTTTATATATATATAATGGTAAATCATTCCCCATTATGTTACTATTCTTGTTTATATAGTGAGTGTAGGAAATATTTTAAATTTTCAAGTAAATAATTGGTGGGTTTATTGAAATATTATTCTTTACAATTTCATATATAATGTTAGATAACATATTATTTTTTGGTTTGTGTGTGTGGGATGTATTTTGGATTTCTTACAGAGTTGATATACTCATCCCTACATATTTATCCTAGTGCATATACAGTCATCATTTGTTGTGATACATGTAAGAAGGGGACATATTACATGCTAGCAAGATTGTATTTTTATTGTTGACTCAAATGGAGATGGGATCTTGGAAATTGTTTTCATGTAGATCATGGGATTGTATTGTTAATACACCTCATCTTTCCTTTAAAACAATTAGTTTTATAGTCTAGTTTTCATGTTATATTCTCCATGCTGATTAATATTTATGGATATATTTTGAATTCGGGAATTTTTCTTGAATTTATTCATTCATTATATTTATGTCTCATCATAGAGGTGTCTCATATAGATTATTGTGTGTGTATGTAAGGTTAAATTATTCCCTGTAATTTTAATAAACCCTAGATATTTATTTCTATTCTTTGATGTCCAGGGAATGTCTCTAAAGGATAGTGGTGTATCTATCCTTCCTAAGCCAATGGGTTGGGTCAAGATGTTACAGTACCATTTACTTAGAGTTTCATTTTTTCCTAGGTATATATACATATGAATTCCCAAACTAAAAAAAAATATTATGGATATCATATTACTTAGTTTTTAAGGATCATGAAAAGTTTATCCTTTCATGTAGGGAAATGAAATATTCTCTCAAATATTTTTTAAAATTGGTATATTTTCTTCCTCTTTAATATTATAGATATTTTACATTATTTTTTAATGAATATAGTCAAGTTGATAAAGACATAAGTTATTTTATTTATCTACAATTAATTAATACACATTTTTAATATTTTCTACATGGTAAAATTTATCATTGTCACTTCCTCCTTTAATTAAGGAAACCCCATTATTTCCTATTATAGTGGAATAAATAATATTGAATGATTCCTGAATTCGATATTCATGTCATTGAATTATGTTCAAAATATTGTAATTAATTCTTTTAATATTTAATATATCTATTTAACTCAAATATTCTCAAGGTATAATCATTTATACACTAAATTTAACCATTAGATATTCATCTTTGTTAAATCAAATGATTATATATTCCATGTTTTTTAAATTATTCAGTAAGTTCACATTATCATTCATATTAAGTGAACATATATTTTCATAGATATATATATTTTAATTTTTACACAAGTTTAATGAAACATCAATAATATTTATATTCTTATATTTCCTCTATCGAATCCATGAAGTTTTTAGGTGGTTTGATAATTTTTTTAGCCTTAATTAACTATTTACAACAACTATGGTTCTATCTTATTCATATTTTTTGTTTATTAAAAATTTACATTTCAACATAATTTCATAAATATCCTTCTTTAAAATTATTTTAATTAAAATTAGATTTTATTACTATATCATCAAACATTTACTCGTTTGATTTATATCTGTAGTTATAATAGTAAAAATAATATCGATCAAATACAATTAAATTATATTTTATAGGATAAATGATCATCAGTCATTTTTTAATTCAATTTCATTCACCTATTAGTTATGTTTATTATTCTATAAAACATGACATTATATATCCCATGTATATGTATAATTAACAAATAATTAATTGAAAAACATTCTTGCCTTAAGTGATATTAGATCCCATTTTTTGAGATATTTTTAAAGAATTTATTTGATAATTTCTTCTTATATTTTGATTCACTTAACTATCACATTTTTTATTTTATCTATCCCAGTGGGTGTTATGAAGACTCACCTTAATATCCAATTCCACTAATACCCAATAGAATCTTATTTTTCTTAATTAATAATTTTAAATGTTTTTATAAAGATTTTTGTTTTGTTTTTCATAATCTTAAAACAATTAGGACTTCCAAATTGTAGCTTCTTTTCAATATTTTCATATTTAAAACTCATGTTAATTTGTTTTCTTCTTTTTGACCACTTATAACTCAAGGGATTATATACTCTTATAATATTAGTAAATATAATTTTGAAGATCATAAATTTTCATTATATGTTATTCTATAATAAATTTTAATTATGTTTTTTAAGACCATGTATCAAAACTCCATGAGATGGGAGTGAATCATGGAATGCACTTTCTCTTTTCTAAACATTATCTTTCATATATTTCTATCAATTTTAAAATAATTTAATCTTCTACATTGATTAGAAACCATTCCATCCAAATATATTAAATAAAGTGTATTTTCTTATATATTTTGCATGGTACACATAATGGGATACATAAAATGATAATATACATTAATATGTATCAGTGTACCAAATTTTCAATAAAATATTTTGATTATGGGATTTAGGGTTGGTTGACTTAGAAGTCCAAGTTAAACTCCCTCATCATAACTATTTTGAAACTATATAAATAATGGAAATTGAAATATATTCATTCAATCCATAAGATAATGATAACGATGTTAACAAAATACCAACCCAAAATTTATTATTCTCTTCAATTTTTACGTATCTCTAAAAGAAATGTTATTCATCATAAGACTCAAGATAATTAGAATAATTTATATGGAGGAAAAATCTATCATTACATCATATTACAAATATAATTTCTCACTCAGTCTCTTTGGAAATTTTTATCATTGTATTGCAATATCTCTTACTATTTTCTATGATTATTTATCCTTCTTTTAAAGGGATCGAGCTCCTAATTATTTCTCTGATAATTATCTGGCCAATGATGTGATTCTATAATTTATTTTTAATTTAATTATAATTATTATTATTATTATAATTATTATTTCATTATTAAATGAAATATTAAAACTAAATGTCTTTATCTCATTTTAAACAACTAAGACCCTTTGAAATATTCATTAAAATTATATATAAAATCATTATGAAGAAACATATTTAAAATATTTAATTAGCATGCATTTATGTTTTATGAGTTTTTAAATCATAAAATAAATATATAAAATCTATTTCTCAAACATTTTTTGTTTAATATCATGAAATTATTAATCCACATCACTTGTTACTCAATCTGTCTAATGAATGTTCTAATCTATTTCAAACAAATCATGATTGATTTTATAAAGCTCAAAATATTCACCTTATAAATTCTGATTTACTTCAAATGAATTTCAATTTATCTCAAACCACTACCAGTATAGTTTACATAAGACATGATTTTCTTCAATTTATAATTTACAAACATTAAATTTGGTCAATGGAACATACTCCATCAAGTATACCTCTATATATTTTATCACTCATCTTAATGCCTTTGTATATCTTGTTATTTGTTTCAATTTTTATAAAATATAACTATTATAAAAAATATATTCACTAAAAAAAATTTACTTATATTTAATTTACATAAACATATATTGGGTGTAATAGTATCCTTATATTAACCATAAATAAAAACACCAAAAAATTAATGTATTCATCAATATAATCCTATGAATTTTGTTTTTAAATGAAATTCCAACATTACAAAACAAATTTTTAAGATAATTTCACACCATTTGAAAAAAAAATCCAAAATATTATCCTCATTTTAAAAATTATATATTTATTTTTAAGAATATATGTAATGAATCTTTATCATTATATCTAATATAACTTGAATTGATGATCAGTTTGAGAATCAAGAGAAAAAGTATTTTAAGATAAATCTATTTAAATTAAGTACACACATTAAATGATATGTGTAATATTTAAGTAATACTATTATTGTATATTCTGAATATTTACATAATATATTAATAATTAATATATTTAATTTTTATATTCAAGATATTTATTTATAGTAAATTCCTTATAATTAATAATAGGAAGGAGTTTATATAAGAATAAAATAAAAAGTTTTTATATTTATTATGAAATATTGATAATTCATGGCTAAATTAGAAATTTTCTATAAATAATTTTATTTATGAATTTCTCATAAATTTTTATCTCATTTATTCAATTTATTCCTTGATTTATTCAATAATATTAATTATTTTTATTATCATTGGATGTAAATTTAATTTAATTTTCTAAACTACTTCTACATATTTTTAATCATTTATTTAAGGTGCTATATGTTATAATAGTTGATTTAGTTTTCTTAAACATTAAATATTGTCTTTATCATGTTATTAGCTTGAATATAAATTTTTATTATAATTTATACATATTTTGTGTTATAATAATAATGGAATTAAGGCCTCCCTTATGTAAAATATCTTTATGTTGATGAATTGTTGGTCGTAATGCCCATTAGCCTAAAGGATATTACTTTACCAAGAAAAGTATAGGTTGACTATCTATTTCTTTAAGATTACTATTGTGGGTATTATTCATTTAATATAATTCTAATCCTTTACATGAATGGGATCCATTTAAATTATTCAAAGGATCTATTTGTATATGTTTGAATATAGTTGGATTTTAATTCATTCTTGTAGTACAAGAAATGAATTGTGTAAAGAGTTACACATCAATATGATTTGAATTTATTGGTTTTATGTAATGATTATTGTTCAATGCTAAATCATTAATGACATGAATAATGTAAATGGAATAGTAAGATAAAATATGGTGATATTAAATCCCCTATAAAATTTTAACTATTAGATTCCTTTTAATATGAACACTTTTCTTGACCTTGATCATCCAAATCAGTAGGTCATTCAAAAGAATGGTACACCTATATTACCATGTGTAAGGAACACAAAAATTTGGTGATTATAATAATTATGTTCCTCATTTTTTTAATTTTTATTCTATTACACTTTATTGGGAAAATCTACAATTTAATATACTAGAGGAATATATTTGAGTGAGTCTATATGATAGATTTTTTTAAAATATTTAATCACTAAAATATAAAATATTCGTATATGATATGATTGATAAGGTTGACTACCAAATATATTTATAGCTAATTTATGTTCTTAATCTATATAATAAGGATAAAATATAGATCATATCCAACTAATATATTTGATCTAATCTAAAAAGGGGTCATTATTTTAGGCTAAAGGTTTTAATAATTCTCTTTATTAAATGTTTGTAATGTATGATACTCATCAGATAAAATATTATGTTGTATATAAATATCATAATAATAATTTAAATTAAATTATTAATCAATACTATAAAAAATAGTGACAAATTTTAAGAAACTTTATATAATTGTATAAAAAATTATCAATTTTTTTAAGTAAATGTTAAAAAAAATCTATTTTTTATAGTAATATCATCCTGAATAACCATTTGTTGATATTTTTCAATATATGAACTTATATGATTGAAAGAATAAATGAATAATTAAATTAATTTTTTAATTTAATTATATAAATTTTAAATTAAGGGACTTTAGTCTTTGCTCATATATTCAATATAATTGGATATGTCAATGACTTGGTGGGATATAAAGTTTATTTTTTAGGATTCATTTGATTATTGAATTTATTATTTTTTTCTTAATTGGAAATGTTCCAATAATGTGAATGAGTTCAAGAAATGTTTAACTATTTTCCAAATTTTTTTGATGATAGATGAACTAGGGTAGGAGATGTTGAGGTTTGTGTGCTATATTATCAGTACAAACAAGTAAAATTAAAAGCATGATGAATAAAAAATAATTATAGAGTATAAAAATTTTAATATGAGTAGCTAGACATGGAAATTAAAAACTATAATGGGTTTCAAGAATAATGGGTAAGGATTTAATAGAATTAAAATAACTAGGATACCCTAAAGGTTTGAAGAAACATCATGGAATGTAAATTTTATACATCATTATTATAGTAATTAATTCTTCAATTTTGAAATGTATATGATACTAACTTAATATTTTACTATTTTCAATATCAACGATTTCAAAACCTAGGAAATAATTTAAATAGCTCATGGTTTTTATTCAAATGATGAAACAAATGGTTTATTAAACATATATTTGAATGAAAATTAATATATGAAGAATATGATAGATTTAAAAATATATATATTCATTTATTATTTATTTTATATTATAGGATATTTTATTTACTAACAATGAGTTTTTATAAACAATGAGGGATATTACACACGTTTTATTACTCATTAGATTCTATAACATGCTTAAAAAAGAGGCATGGAGAAAATAAATTTTATCTTGGTTAAAATTTTCTATCCAAGATGTTTCTTAAAATAGGAAAGATATAATTTCACATTGGTGGTAGATTTTAACAAATATTAATTTTTTTCAATAAACTACTCTAAACACATAGAATACCATATATGATATGGATACTATAGTTTATTTATTAAATATTTCTAATAGTAGGAAATAAATACTTATTACTAACAAAAGGTGTTTGTGTATCTTAGTACGGTACACTTAAAAGAATATACTATCTAAGTGGATAGTGGGAGTATGATTAAACTTTGAGAAATTCAATTTTTACAAATAAATAATTGTAGCAGTCAAAACAAAAATGGAATGACACTTTTATCCTAAAATGATTATTCTTTATCTGTAAATAATTAATGTAAATAGTTTCAATTTTTATAAAAATATTTCATAGAAAAAGTTAAATGGAAATGTTAAAGGAATGATAATAATGATAGAATTATAAATAATTCTATATGGGCAATTAAAGTTATTAATGTGGTAACTTTGGATGGTATGAAATAAATGAGGTTAAATAATTTTTTTAAACAATTCAGCATTAGGAATATGATTCCATCGTATCAATGTCATTAAAATTATGATATATTTATATATGTTCTCAATAAATAATTTAGTGGGAGGATTTTATCAAGATTATGAGTGAGATAGGTGGCCTAAATTACATATTGATGTAATGAGTTTAACAAAACCTCTTAATTTACAACAAATACCAGGTTAATCTGGTATAAAATCATATTTTATTTGATTATAAATTTTCTTATATACTAGTTTGGTTAATATTATTGTAGGAGTATGAGATTATAAAATGAAACTAGTATAAAAATGGAACTTTTAAATTTATCATTATTTTCTATTGGATTCATATACTCATGAATTGAAATAATCAACGACATCTAAACTTATCAATTTGAGTTATCCTTAACTGGTATTAATTATTGATTATTATAGGTTATGAAACTTTTTTATGGATATCATGAATCATATTCTTGTATTAGGATATATAATTTTCTCAAAAGTTAAAAAATGTGTTTTATATACTTGTTAACCAAGGAAGTATACCACATAGAGTTTTATGCAATATATATTTGTAATACTAGTGGTGTAATATTCATAATTGTTTTTCCCTAATACCATAATTCATGAAATAACTATCTTGAGAACTTTTATGCTTTGATAAATTTCATATACATGATTTTATATTCATGTAATCTCAAGTTGGTTGGGTATGTTATTGATCATTTATCAGTTTGAGATCAATTAAGATGGTATTTTTCCTCTTTCATAATGAGTATGAAATCTAAAACCTTAATTGAGATAGACCTAAGATGTGTAAAAATATAGCTAGATAAAACATATAATAATTTTATCTATCAGGTGTGGGGAATGTGATGTTCCCTTTCATAAAGGTGAGTGGCATGTGATATATTCATACACCTGGTTAGTCTATACTCAATGAATTGATAATGTATAAAGAGGATATATGGGATTTATATACATAGTGTCCTATAGTCACTCTATGTCTTGGGAAAAGGGATGATATAAAAATTCATGGTTTTATATGTTGTAGTTGGAAGACATAGGTATGGGGATACACATGTTCATTAAAGATCCCATAAAATCTCTTTTAGATTGAGTAGAATTGAAGCTTTTATATAAGATTCCAATTAGCAAAATTTATGAATTTTTTAATAAAGTTTTTTCTTCAATTCTAAAATAGACCATCGGGTCACACATTATGGGTGAATGAATCTATATTTTATTTAAAAAATATAGAGATCTAATCAAAAATTATTTTAGAGTTTTTTAAAGGAGTTTTTGATTGGAATTAAAAATATATTATATGTTATTTAAAAAAAACTAAAATTGATGATGACATTCTAAAATTGTTTTTGAAGTATTTTTAAATATTTTTGGATATGATTTTAAAAGTTATTATATATGATATAATATAAGTTTAAATGGAATAAATCATATGATTATTCATTCTATGTGAGAGATTTATTAAGATATGGCCTAATAAACGTACATATATGATTAATTTTGGATGTATCATATAGTGTGATGTTGTTATATTTTCAATAATGGCATGCATTAGCATGTTACTTCACCTACCTATCATAGTGCAATATAAGGTATGTCATAGGGTAGTTTTTTATATTAAATCATATTTTAGGATCTACTTGAACATATTATGATTGATTGAACAATTAAAACCTTATGTTTTAACATTTAATATTATTCCATGGCTATCATTGATGTTTTATGTTTCATGATATTTAATGTTTAGTAAAATCATCATATGTATTTAAAGGTAAAATTCATGGAATGAAGGCATGAAAAATTCATAAGATTCATAAAAAATGATTTATTTCATTATCACTAAATAAAAATTATTATAGATCTATAAAAAGGATGTTGTGATATGAGAATATTTCATTGGTTATTTCTTGTGACTTTCAACTCTATAATAACATAAGTTCTATTAATCCACCTCTTTTTACCTTGATAGACAATAGTATGTCAAGAGAGATGAAATTTTCTTTCACATCATATGGGTGATTCATGAAACCCTATGGATACACCATAGTGAAGGGAGTCCTTTGGCTTCCTATAATGGATTTCCATTAAAAAGATAAGATTAAAAAATTATGAAGTAATGGTCTGTGTTGAATGGTATATATAATTTTTTCATTTTATTTATTCATTGTATTTTTTCAATCAATGTGGATCTTATACTTTTGGGTCACTATATATTTTCATAATATTGATTACATGTTAATAAATCCTTAGAAACCAATCATATGGTAAATTATTAATCCTCACTAAAAAACACTATTTATTTCTCAATCAAAAAAAATTAGTCAGAATCCTTTGTTTTATGAAATTTATTCAACATTAATAGTAATAATTTAAATATTATCTTATCACTTTCTTATCCATGTAGAAAATTAGAATCCAATATAAACATTTCTCACCCTTGTATATTTTTTCTTCACTACATATCCAAACTAATACACATAATTATATTTCATTTTATTATGCTTATTTCAATCTATATGTGTCAAAATATAAGATAAATTGGATTTTATATACCTATTAATCTATTTCATCTTCTTGAGTTATTATTTTAAATCGTTATCCAAATTATTTTATAAACATTGTAGATATTCAATATCAAATCATTTTATCATTATGTAATGAATAATTACTATAATTATTTAGCAATATGTTAGAGTTACTAAATATACATATGTATTGTGGTGACCTAGTCTTTTCCTTGGTTGTAATTAAACCATTTTTTAATTTATTGGTCTTAGGTCTTCTAATAGTGACAAATTGAAATTTTACCCTTGAAAATAAGATCAAAAAAAATTATGACACCACCACTTATTTTAGGGAATTATTTTATACCATTTTTCAATGTTTTGAAAGAATTAATATACAGTCAAATTTTAACAAATAAAAAATATTTATTGAAACAAAATACTTATCTTATGGGCATGAAATTTGAAATCTCATAGAAAGTGGATCATATAGAAATTTCAACATCATGGTTTTTTTCAAAAAGGTTTTCTTTACCTATATGATGTGTTTTTTATATATTTAGTGTGTGGAACATGGAATAATTATTTTTTATGTTTTAATGAAATTACCTATGAATTAAAATAATTAATATAAATTTGTGATTTCATCTTTGTTCTATGTTTAGATTACTGTTATTTTATCTCATCATAAATGATATGGAATGTGGATATTGGAAATAATTTTGGGTTGTTCATTTCCCTAATCAATGAAATGATATATTATTCATGATACAATAGATATTAATTTTGAATTGATGGAAAATTAATATCAAAGTATTAAAGATTCACGAAAAAGGTAATCCATTAAATTTTTCACTTTCCAATTCTATATGAATTCTATTTTTATTTAGATGAATCTATATGTTGAAATAAAATTTAATTTTTATAATGATCGAACCAATTTATATAGCCATATGTATTGATCAAGGTTAAGATTTAATTTTTATTATCTAAACATGTTCTTTGTGTTACTTATTATGAACTTACTATGTCAATTTTATTTTTTATATTATGGTTTTTTTAGAATTCAAAATTATATATTTTTTATTAATGATTTCATCATGGATGTATTGAATGACTTATTTTGAGTTAATCATAGATATTATTATTCAAAAGTGGTGAAATCATGTTTGAAACCTAATAAATGATAAACAATATAAATCAATTTTATCATCAACAAATGGTAATTATCTCCCTCATCTTATATTCATTATCCTTTTCTCTAATGAATGTTCACCACTAACCTAATAATTGGTCAGTGGTTTGAAAAAGATGACACTAAATGGTGGGTAGGATTTCAAATAGTGATGGAAGTGCAATAACATTAGAATAATGGGATAACATTGACACCTGGTTAGTGGGTATCATATGGGATGACGGTGGTGGGGATGAATGTGGTAAAAATATGGTATTATAGTGGGAATCAATATAATGGAATGATTCAAAAAAAATCAAGGATAGACTCGCTAGATTAGATAGTGATGGGGATAGTGGTTCGGCCCATATGAGATGATGATGAAGGATGATTAGAAACTATACTTTGGTTAAGTGTGGTTGTGAATCTTGGAGAGTTGGGCCAAATTAATGAGTGAAAAAAATTTGAGAGACATATCAAGATACTAATGATGTGAAATTAATAATTGAAATGTTGTTTGAAATAATAAAGTGGTAATGGATATTATATTTAGAATTAAAATTGAACATGTAAGTTTTATTCTATAAACTAATATCTATGTATATCACATTCTATAGTTATAGGGTAAATATCACATAAGGTGTGACCAATATTTACACACTATGTTTTTGAGACCATAATAATTAGTTGTGTATTAGTGTATATACCCAAGTAATGCTTAGGAACTCATGCTATGTTGGACTATGGGAACATCGTGTATTTTAGTGACATGACTCATGATATTCTTCCAGAACATGTATGAGTAGTCCATGTGTACCACATTTTATCGACCATATAAGGAACTCCATGTAGGTTATCCCCGCATAGACTGTATAGTGTTAATACAAACCAAACTATCATTTAAGAAATATATGAAAAATACACGGATGTACATGCCCCAAACTAAACAGTGTATGGTGTATTTTATATCATCTATGTTAGGTGTAATAATAGAACACCTAGGTAGTCCAATATGAGATTTTTTTCTCATAAAATGGGGTAGTGTATGTATATTCCTTTTTAGTGATTTTTTCCTAATTATTTTGATAATTTTAGGATCTTTAGCATCATATAAGTGATGATGTAGATTGGGATAGATAGTTAGACAAGAGATGGGATTTGTAACCCTCTTATGAACCCTTTATTATATGGTGTGGTTCCTCCAAAAAATATGTATATTCTATGATCTTCTTTCATAATGGTCCATAGTTCCTCCACATGTTGTTTAGGTATCCCCCTTTTCTGATGCACATTCCTCACGTTGAGGAATCAATCCTATCGAGGGGTAAAAACTCCATCAACTAATACACTCTCTTTAATAAGGCATTGATCCCCCATAATTATTAAATAGTTGTGGAATGGATGTTATGATTTTTATATAGTTTTTATGATTTGTGATATAGATGTTGTAGGTCTTGTGATATGTCATTAATTTTTGGTGGCCATTAAGATATAATCTATAGGTTGGATGTTGACTTTGAGCATGATGATTATTTCGATATTATGATAATAACTTGTTTAATGTGATATATTATCCTTTGGGGAGTGTAGATCTATATATGGGTAATCTCAAATTATACATGGTTTTCATAACTTTATAGTATATCATGAACCATTAGGTTTCTTCCAATATCCCTTATTCATGAGTTTGAGATTATATTTTGTTTTATTTTTAAAAAAAAATTCTTGACACCCTTATTAATATGTTTATACTCACACCTTCATTGTCCTTCAACATATATTTGTTATATCTATGAAAAAAATTCAATGTTTAGTGGGGAATTTGTAAAATGGGGTTTGGTGAGTTTTAGTATATGATGGTACATTGTAGATATGGTCGCATCTGAAGTTCATTCCATGAATCCTTTCTATGAGGAGGTGTCTACCCTTACCTTGATCCAGTTGTACTGGATGATATTTCTATATGAATATATATATATATATATATTACCCTTTAGTGGGTTCCCATGGAGAATTATTATGGAAATTAATTGAACATGTATGAAATTATTATATTGTTGGTTAATTATATTCTGCTAGTGATTATTGGTTATATCAGGTGTTATAGTTTAATATATATTTCATATTATCATAGGATAATTCCTCCCATATATATTATTCCATTTTGGTTCTAGTTTCTAGTGACCGACCTATTGGGGGTGGTCTTGGGGTGGCACACCCATCATATCATTGTCCTAGGTGTGGTCTTGGTGGGTAGTTTCATGTCAAAATGTATCTAATTTATGTGACTAAAATGAATGAATTTTGGATTTAGTAGTCTTGTTTGGATTAGTTTAATATTCTAATTAAATATTATTAAGGGTTGGTAGTTTTGTTTTTAGACTAGGGATACCAGAATTGGTGCATTAGTTGATATAAAAATTCACATGGACTATAATAATCTATTTACCGACTAAGAACTCTAAGGCACATGTTTCATGGTATAGTCAAGATATTACATGAATCATAAAATGATAAATTATTATTTTCATGTACTTTCTATGTCACCGAATTCATATATTTTCTGGTAAAAAATTGTTCAACCCATTAAATTGAAGATGATACCCATAGATATCTATCTTAGATACATAGGTAAGGTTATGACATGCTTGTGCCAGTTCTCGAGCCTCTCACCGCTAATCAGATGAGTTATCAATTTAGTGAACTAATTTAGATGTATCTATTCCCTACATGTATAGTATAAATATTTCTTCATATGTTTTTTGTGTATACCCATTTATAGAGAAGGTGGTTGTTCGTATTTGATTGGATGAGACTACCAATAGGTTAAATGTGATTTATGTGTTCAATTGATAAATGCATCCCTATTTAAAAGTTGATTATGAACTTTAATAAATAATTGATTGAATAGAGTTCGAGTTAAATATTTTTTCAGTTTGGAGACCTATCAAACAGGCGGTGGTTCAGATATCAAGATCCCTTTGTAATATAATGACTTATTTGTTGATATTTACTCTAACTCACAATAGTGTTACTCTACCATGGTTAGAGATTGAAATATTTTCCAATTGAATTTACATGCAATGGAATATATGATAATTTTATTTCAGAAGACATATGAACCTATTTAGGGTAGTATGACCATGGTAGAGTGCATTATAAGGTTTTTAATAATGACCTATACATTTATATATGTAATTTACCTTTTGAATAAATGTAATATTTATTAATATAGTATAAAACAAATTCACTGCATAATAAAAACTATCAAAAACAATATTATAAAAAATTATAAAATTATATTTACAGAATAAATACACTTAATAAAATCAAAAATAGTAAAATATTAAAATATTAAAATAAAAAATAACTAGATTTGTAAATTTTAGATCATTTTGGTTCTATAGAAAAACCAAACTTGTTAAAAGCATCGTAAAAAAAAATAGCAATATAATTCAAATTTTTGAAAATGAAGAATATAACATTGATTAGAACTTAAGTGGATAATTAATTAATGAAAGAGGTAGTATTTATAAGATGTATAAAACTTAAATAATTGTTGGAAATATGATTGTTGGAATACTTACCATACCTTTAGGAATAGTAACCTAACTATTAGAATACTAACCTAAATCACAGATTAGAAAAACTATATTTTGGTATGTTATTACATAAAAATATGTGAAATTTATATGATAATACAATTAAATAAAAGTGTTAAGTACGATAAAATAAATATTTGACAAAGAGAAAAAATAATTGTATTTTTTGACAAAAAATATGTATTATTATTTTTTGAAATTCTTTTTGAGGGTAAATTTTAAAATTCAAAATAATTTTCTTTTTTTATGATATTATTTAAAGAAATAATTTTTATTTTTATATAAATAGGAAAATAATATTATGAAATAAAAAATAATTTTTCTAAGGGTCACAAATCTAATCATCTTATAATTATTTTTATTAAATTGTGATTTTATATAAAAAAATAAAATTTATTTTATTAAAAAAAATTATTAAAATTGATGTCATGTTTGGAATCATCACATCAAAATTTGGTTTCGGTGATTTTTTGGAAATTTTCATTAATAATAAAATATAGAGGTGAATAAAAAATACATTATATATACCATATTATATAATAGATTGTATGAATTCATTTTTTAGGTTTCAAGAAGATAAATCAATATTTTAATATCCAATGTAATATTATATCAAATGACAATTAATATTGAATCATATGTTGGATCATTATATAATGATATAAAAATTTATTATAATGAACCCATATCCTCCTTCTATAAATACCACCCTCCACTATCCCTTTATATTCATTTTCAAAACACTTTTCCTTCCTTAAAATCATCTATAATAACTCCCCAATCTTTTATCAACTTTCATGATTTTCTAGTCTCACCAAAAGTCCAATATAAGAAGTTTTAATGTGTAGTCTAAACAAGCCACATCAAAGTGATAAATTATGTTTTCTATTTTTAAAAAAATTAAATATCCCTTTCTTATTTATCCTAAATTCATTATAAAATTATCTTAATCATGAATTCCATTATATAATTAAGAAGATAATACTACTTTTATTTGAATTAAATCCTTATATAATTAATTCAACATATTTTTACAGTTTTTTATAACACTTATCCCATCATTTCTTATTTAAACTACATATATGGATGATGATTTAAAACATCAATTACTAAATTTATGTATGGTTTGAAATTTTTTGGTAATAAATACATATAAAAATTATGGAATTATTAATATTATGGAAGAAAATTGAGAATTATTTCAATGATATTGAAAATAAATGATCATGGTAATTTTATCCATCAAAATCAAGTGTTTTAAGAAACTTCATAAAATGTTTAAACTATTTTAGACCATATTATATGTAATATAAAAATTTTAATACTAAAATGATAAAGACTCTATACCTCTAAAATTCTAAAGAAATAGAAATTATTTAATTATACATTTATCTGTGATCAAAATGGTTAATAAGTTACAGATAAGTTGACAGTGCATCCCCAAGGGGTTGATGTAAGTATAAAATATATAATAAATGTAATATATATGTTAATAAATAGACTTTAAACAAATAGATATACATGATTTTTTTTTGAATCATGTATTTAATAAATTTTATTTGATTTTTCATGAGGGTAGATGCATTTACCTTGGATGTCGGTACTCGTTATAATTGAAATCTAAAACAACCCTATTTTTATTTGAGTTATGCTATTTAAACCTATTAAATAATTTATTTATCTCTTATTAAAATTTTATTATTTCATATAATATATATATTTTCATAGAATATATTCAGAGTTTCCCTTTATTTTCTATGAATATACACATTTTTTAAGTTCCCTTCTAACTCTTCTCTTTATATAAAACCCTTTTAATCAATTAATTTTATTATTTATTCCCTTTCTTGTATGAAACTTTTAAATCCTATTAAATTTAATTATTTCCATAATTAATTATTACTCTATTTAAAATTATTCTAGTTAAAATCTCATTTGAATGAAAAATGATGTGTATAACTTTTTTTAATGATTATAAATTAATTTTTTTAATATAATTTTTATTAGGATCATTAAATAACTACTTCTACACTCTATTATTATGAACTTTTCTTCACCAATAATCCTTATTTATGAATTATACTTACATTAAAAATTATGAAAATCTAAAATTTCTTAATCCCTTATTTTCATATTACACATTATGATATGACATTTTTTATGCATTGTGTAACACCATGAGATTTTTAAAAATATTTTTTTTTCGAAATAATTTAATCTTTTTGATATTTTTTATTTCATGCAACACTAAATATAGTTTTTTTATATAAAATCACTAAGTTTGTCTAGAGTTATAAGCATAAAAAATATAATCTTACACTACACGCAATACATATATTATCTTAGAGTACATTCAACACTATGTTTGGCTTGTATTATGCGCAAAACCGAGACCCTTTGATAGCTTTCATTACACACAGGGTCGAATGTTTATCGAACTACAATATACTATTAATATTATTATTAAAATATTATTTCTCGAATGTCCCAAAGGCCTTAATTTTTATTGATTTTCGATAACCCTCCCTTCAAGGGATGGGGGGAACCCTTACAAGGCCCGTAGGCTTAGAGGTTACATGGCCCATAGGCTTAAGAGATTACATGACCCCATGGTCTTTAGGGAATTCAACCAAACTATAACTACAAGGAACTGCCCCTCCCCAGCATCTGTATCATGATGGTAGCTCTCCACCTTCGCATATTTGTCTGGATAAGCTTCCCATTTAAGCATAGGCTAGTCCCAATGGCATAGCCATACCCTCTCATTCTTCTAAATCCATTGGTTCATCTCTGGTGAGTGTGCCTGCTCTAAATCCTCCTCCGGGGCTGCTCCTTTTTGTAGAGTCTGTTTGGGTAAACTCCATGTGGCCCTAAGTCCTTAAGGTGTCCTGAAGTCCTTAAAGGTGGCTCGAAAGCCCTACTGACCTGAATGCATAGGGTGCACCAAAGGCCTTAAGGACTCCAAGCCCAAATAGGTGGCCCAAGGTGAATAGTTCCTGCTACTACAGTACCGAACAGTAAATTCTACAGTACCGCACAATTCCCACTACAGTGCCTGCTATAGTACCTAATACATTACTACTACAGTACCAAGAAATATTCCTCCACCTGGTTTTAAACCTGGGTCTCATGGATGTACTTAAAGATACCTCACCAACTGGGGTGAGCCTTATGTGTTATTAAAATATTATTATAGGTGTCAACTAGCCATTGAAATGGAATTTATGAATAAGATTAATTAAATTGTGAAAATATTATTTACACATGTTTATAAAATTAATCCTTTGGTTATCAATTAATATAAGTGAATGAAAGAACTATTTGAAAATAAATAAATTACTTTTCTAAGAAAACTATTTTTCTATGCAAAAGAAAAATTTTATCTCAATAAATTAAAAAAATCACTTTTGACTAATTTTCTTAATAAAATTTATATATTATAAATTCAATGAATATTTTTTATAATAACCTAATAGATTTTATAGGTATAAGATAAGAATAAATCCAATTTTATAAATAAAAATATGTATTTTTATAAATGGTAATTTTACCGTCTTTTAAGGGAAAACCATTTTAAATTTTTTTTTCTTTTATATTTTTTATTTGAAAAAACAAAGTTAATTTTTTTTAATTAAAAATATAAAAAATTACATTGGGTTATTTTTTGGGTATTTTTCTCAGAACTTTCATATTTTGATGAATAGTAAATAACACCGAATTTTAGATCAAAACTGCATTTTTTCCAATTTATTTATATGGTTAAATAATATTTTTAGTTGTTTTTTAGGTATAATTAGATCCATTTTATATCAGGTAAACCAATTTAGGTCATTATAAACAATTTCACATTAAATTTTGATATAAAGACATAGTAAACTTTTGAACATTTTTACTTTAAAACCCAATTTTGTCGTCCTGTCTGTGGGATTAACTTTAAATTAATTTATGTCATTTATATGATTATAATTTAGAAAAATGGATTCCATATTTCTAATAATAATAATTTATAATGAATAATAAGATCAACTTAGTTTTTGACTTAAAATATTAGTGAAAGTAATTAAAATTAATTACAGTGATTAAAGTTAATATTAGTTTACTTAATTGTTAAAACTTAATCTTAAGAGGCCAAATACAATAGAAACATGTCCAAAAACCATTTTATGTCCAAATTTAGAAAAAGTTTCATCTTTTATCTAATTTTATCAATTATTGGATTCCAATTATGTAAGGGAAACCTCTTAATAGTGTTTACCTTTTTATATTTACAAGAATGCCACTCATCATCCTCTATAAAAGGGCACTCACCCCCTCACTTACTTACTCCTCTCAAGAAACTTTGTATTAGAAAAAACCTACCTGAATATCCTCCCAACATCTATACCTTATACCTAGAATCCTCACTTTGTTAATAAATCCATCCAAGGAATCCCTTTGGTGCAAACCAAGAGGAGTTACCCAAAGAAGAGGTAACATCCTTCCTCAAGCGCCTTTATTTTATTTTAATTCTACACCCCCTCAAATGTTATTATTCCATGCTTATATAATAAACTCAGTATCCTCCCTATACTAATATGAATTTATTATAGGTGTTCCACCTGAAATTACCCACACTTCCATCTAATTGGTAACAAACTTATTGTTCTTGTGTATGACAAACTACCACCTCACGAAATGATGATGTGTTTTTCCTTTACCACCTCTCATGGTAGGTAATTATGATGGAAAATATGTTTTTATATTATATTTATTATATTTATGATTTATTTATGCTTATTTAATTATTATATTATACATACCTTCATGATTTCCATTTTGTGTAAATATAATTACTTCGTTTGTGGAAGTGTAGATTGTCGCTTCCTCAAAGAGATGTGATTCATTCACACTTTAAATGGAATATATTAAGGATGGGTTTAGTGAAATTATATGATATATATGACATAATAATGATAATTTAATGATATTATATATATATACACATATTTCATTTAATTTTCTATCAATACAATAAGAAAACAGAAACAACGTTCATGCATACGTACAGTCTATCGTTTCAATGAACGGTGTATTTTATTTCATATATATATATTTTATAGATTATTATAAATATTTAAATATTGAAAATATATTATATATAAACCATTTTTTACATTATTCAAATAATTAAATCATGATCTATGTTATATTATCAATAATAACAAGTCAAAACGTGTACAATAAACAAAGTGGTTATTATGTGAAATATTGTTTTAACATGGAATTGTTAATAAATAGGTTATATAAATCTATAATTAAATAATATATGAAATTATATTTAGTAATATGGTTCTTTTTTAGATTAATAATAAACTTATATTTATTATATAGGATGTTTTAATGTGTACAAATAAAGTCAAGACTTAAGGTGAGGGCTTTTCTTGTATCACTTTTATTTCTCTGAGAATTATGCCTTATTCCCCAGTAATTTATTTTTTTGTGGTGTATATACTACCCATGAATATATTATATGACTCTTATACTTATATTTATTGTAATTTACATATTGATTTTTTGATCTCTCTTTCATTAGGTTTTACAGTTTAAAAGTAATCAAACCTATAATGTAGTTTTGTCTCAATTTTCCTACTTTGAGAACATGTTTTTTTATGTAGCTGTATTATTTTATGAGGTGTATGTACTTCCATTTGACATGTTATATCATTAATATCCATATTTTAATGATATTTTAAGCTTCATTCAATTTCATTTTCTTATATGGGGATTATAATTCAAAGTTACCAAGTGGTACGATTTTATTGAAACAATCACATCGTTTATCGGGATTGTTTATGATTATGATTCCATTGATGAAATATTATGATCCATACCTCAATAAATGTCATTAATTTTATTATTCTCTGGTTATTCATGATATATTCATGTATTGGTATCATTTTTACACTCTTTGGTATATAATATAATTAAGAAAGTGTCTTTAAGAAAGTCTGAATTTACCTCTCTCTTCGGTCAAATATTTGTGTTACTTCAAAACCATGTTTTCTAAAAAAAGTTTACAAAAATATTATACTATTATACTATAATCTTTAAAATAAATTTTTAACCATTTTATACCTTTTAAAAAATGGTTTTTAAAAATGAATCTTCTTTTTATTTTCCAGTTAAGGCACTTTTCTAAACATTTTACAACATAGAAGGAATGTTCGGCATGTATGGATTTATCCTCTGTCATCACAGTCATTTATTCTAAGATTACTTTACAAGTATAAAATATTCCTTTTTATGAAAAATTTCTTCCTAATATTATGGAAATTCATTATTTTTAAAGTTATTTTCAATAATAAAAAATTTAAAAAATTATGTTTAAAAAAGTGTTTTAAATGATTTCCAAGGCTCCCTTTATATGTTTTCAAAAGGTTGTTTTCAAATAAAGTTATTACAATGATTTTAAATAATTATTTATAAGTTTTTAAATTATTTTCAAAGAAAAGGGTTTTCAAAAAAATTTCAAGCATTATTTTTAAGTTTTCAAAGTATTTTCAAAGAAAGTTTTTTTCAAAATGTTTTCAAGATTTCGTTATAAGTTTTCAATGTATTTTCAAAGAAATGGTTTTCAAAAAAAAATTAAAGATTATTTTATAAGTTTTCAAGGAAAATGGTTTTCAAAATTTTTTCAATATTTCTTTATAAGTTTTCAAATAAAAAGTTTTTCAAAAAAATTTAAAATATTTTTTTATAATTTTTTAAGATTGTTTTCAATAAAATAGTTTTCAAAAGGTTTTATGTTTTAAAAAATAATTTTTCAAATAAGAAAGGATAATTCCCTCATGAAATGTTTTTAAAATATATTTCCAAATTATTTCCCACCTAAGATGACATTTTTTGGTTTTACTCGTGCCTTTATATGGAAATGATCCAATGGTTCCATTCATATTCTTTCTCTGAATGGTTTACGTATTGATGTCATGATTTTTATGAAACTAGTTTCTCTTTTATGGGTTATATATTTATGAAACCCATTTCTATTTCATGGGTTATATGTTTATGAAACCTATTTCATATTCATGGGTTATATTCTTATGAAACCCACTTTTTTTCATTGTTTGTGCTTTGATATAATGATTATGAAACCTATATATCTTCTAAGAGTTATGATATGATTACATTTTTATGATACCCATTTCATTTCATGGAATATGATATGATTTTCTATGATCTTGTGACACATGTATGTATGATTTCATTATGAGATGGGTGAGACATATATCTCCCTTCAATGCATTGGCTAAAGATTTATATAAATGAGATAATTGTAATGACTTGAATCTGGAGCCACTCAACTGGTGCCCCATACCCGGTTCTCCACATAACCTAAAGCACGTTTCCCCAAATTCCAGAGGATGTCGACCAGCAGTGAGGGCCTTGGTAAGTTATTAGGGAAACTATGCCCTCATTTGGAAAGGTATACAAGGTACAGGAAATAACAGTTAATAGAGGAAGCAGTAAACAGCATACAACAACTGAAACTAAACAGCAGAAGTAGTGTATAATATAATAATGATGCAGCATGGTACATGTATCTAAGGAAAGCATCAAACACGACAACATGCTGAAATACAACTGAGAACAAAGCACTAAGAGTAAACAGCAACTCCATCAGCATCGCAAGCCTAATCTCGGTCTTATGCTCTCCATCTCCAACCAGAAATCATGTACTTGAAGTAGAAGGGTCACAATCTCTATCCACACCTGCAACCATATAACCTGTTTGGGCCTAAAATCAAGACCCAAACAGGGTGTGAGACTAATCCCAGTAGGCAATCACTACAAGATCTATGCCCTACTGTCAGTGAGAAATATATAAAAAGTAAAGAAAATAAATTCAGCAGAGAAACATGAGTAATCTAAAGTAAACAATCCTACCAATCTCCATTCACATTTATTTTTTAATTTAATTCACTCATTAAATTATCAACCAAGGAATCTAGAAAACAGCTCTATATTCTCAAGCATAATAAGTAACACAACAGGTATCTTAGCAGACTACCTAAACTACAAGCAGTAAAAAACACAAGCTTGTTCTTTGGCTTAGTGGACTCATCACAACCAACCAAACAATAATCATGGTGAATCTCTGGGTCGCTCACACTGGCAAACCCCTCTAGTCAAGTAAACATACAAAGGCACAGATACTCTGGGAAGCTCTCACCGTCAATTTCCCTACGGTCTTGCAACGATAACTATAGACTCTCTGAGGAATCACTTACGTCTAATTCCCCCTATAGTCTCGATACATAACTAAATAAACTCTAAGGAATCACAAAGTCCCATTCCTATAGGTCCTGCGAACGATACTAATTTATAACAGACTCTCTAGGGAATCCCTTAATCGTCAATTCCCTCATTAGTCTACCACATCAGGTTCCCACAGCCCTGAGTAGCGTAGTCGTGCGTAATAAAATTTTAGCAGCCCAAATTAAGATCAAAAAACTACTTAGCTAATAGCTACAATGCATCAAAAGAATATAAACAGTAGTCAATACATGCAATCAAATATCTCAAGGCAGGCAATCAATGCAACAAGGTATGCCTCACAGGCAACCTAAGACAAACAGCGGTAAACAACCAAAACAAGGGAAAACACCCATGGGGTGATCCTTGATATGCTAACAAGTAATCATCAATAATCTAATAACCTCAATCATACATTCAATCTAAGGCAGATAATAATGCAGGATCAAAACCCTAACATGAGATACCCGATACATGGGAATCCAGCACTTTTTGCACAAAAACTCAAAGACATTCAACGTAGGGAAACAAACCACCTACCTCAATCCTAGGAGATCGATATACTTGAACCTAGGCATGTGAATCATCCTGGAATGGAGAAGATATTTAAAAACATCTAAAATGTTCAACCTCATATAACTCTCACAAGAGAAGGAATCAGGAAACATGGCCAAAGAAGAACCAAGAACTCACCGCTGCGATTCTATTTCAACCGATGGCATTTGATTCGGATAATCGGTGACGGATCAGTGTCTTGGAGAAGATTCGGCCTCCTCGGATTCTCTGAACGTAATTAGGTGGAGAAGAAGATGAAAATAGGTTTAAGACGTGACCCCGATCCGATTAATGAAATAAAAAAGAAAAGTACACAACGTGTACTTAATGAGTACATGGCATGTACTTGCCCTTTCCCTACACCGCATTAAGTGGCCTCCACATCACTGATACACACCGTGTGTGTGGACCGGATATGGCCAGCAAATGGCCTCACACAGGAGAAAATTACAGGGCGTGTACTCATAAAGTACACGGCGTGTACTCATAAAGTACACGGTGTGTACTTAGAAAATTTCCAGATTTTCTTCTTTTTCTCAAAAATAACCAAAAATGGAAAAACATACCTGAAAAGAAGATCTAGGTTCTTACAAACTTCCCCCCTTAAAGAAATTTGTCCCCGAATTTCCCTAACTTGGTGGCGAAGAAGAAACCTTGAACAACTCTGGCCACTGTGATCGCATATCGGCCTCCCTCTCCCAAGTCTCATCCTATACACAGTCGTGCATCCATAGCACCCGTACCAGAGGAACAGACCGGCCACGGAGTATCTTTACACTATGATCAACAATCATGATAGGATGCTCCTCGAACGATGCATCCTTCTCCAGCTCAACCTCCTCGGGTTGAAAAACATGAGATGGGCCTGAGAAATAGTGACGAAGCTGAGAAACATGGAAGACGTCATGCATAGCCTGGTACCTTTGAGGAAACTGCAACCTATAAGAAACACTACTACAAAAACGGGCAAGCAAAGCGCCACCTTTATCAGCGCTAATCAAATAGCGCTGATAAAGGATAATCTTTATCAGCGTTATTTAAAAGCGCTGATAAAGTGCAGATTTATCAGCGCTTTTCTATCACTGATAAAGGATTGTTTTTAACAGCGCTAGAAAAGCGCTGATAAATCCACCCTTTATCAGCGCTAAAATTTTAGCACTGATAAAGGTTGGCTTTATCAGCGCTTTTCTAGCACTGATAATGGTGTCCTTTAACAGCGCTAGAAAAGCGCTGATAAAGCCACCCTTTATCAGCGCTAAAATTGTAGCGCTGATAAAGGGTGGCTTTATCGGCGCTTTTCTAGCATTGTTAAAACCTGTCCCCGATTTTATTAAAATGAGGCATACAGTCTCCTCTTTTTTATCGTGCCCTAAGCTCTCGCGGTACTGTACCCTTGCAACTGCTTCCCTCCCCCTGATCTTCCATTTTTCGGACCTCCGCCATTTCTCCTTATCCTCAACCCTCTTCCGCGGATCTTCCTCCCTTCTGAACCCTACTCCTCCTCTTCAACGGTTGGCGGCTCCTCCCATGCACCCCCACTCCGACGGCCGCGTCTTCCAGGCAGCGCCGAAGGCTCCCTCACCTTGAGTTTTCCTTGGACTTCCAATTTCTTCACCCAAGTTCAGTGGATGCCCTAAATATTGTTTTGCAGTGTAGGTTGATCTTTAGGTTTTTCATGCGGTTGTCATTTATTAGCATTTCTTGTTCACAGTGAGTTGGAAAACCTTCTTTGAGGTTTGGAATTCCTTTATTTCTCACTTTTTTGTTTCATACAGGAGGGGTTTACTCTTGTCTATCATTGGGGATGGTTTGCACTAGCCTAATTAAGATAAATTAATAAGTTAATTTAAATTCAAGGGGAAGGGTTAATGATTCTTGTACTTTTACAGCTTTGATATAATTGTGATGTTGTGTTTGTACGGACTGAATACCCCACTAAAAATCATGGATATTGGGCGCCCTTTCTTTCACTGTATTTGTTGTCATATAGAAGCCTTTTTTCATGTTGTTGTGATATCACCCCAAAATGGAAATTGGATAACCACTTATATTTGGCTAATGAAATGCTTTCCCCTGGATTTATGGAATGTGTGATAACACTCTTAAAGTAAAGTGAAATGTGCTAAAATTCCCTTTGTTAAATCTATAAAATGGTCTTTGATGTGTTGTGATGTGTGGTCATGCTAGTGGGGGTCACGATAATTGGTTTTGATGTGGTGTGGGATGATGTATGGTTTTTTTTCATGCTTTTGTTTTTGAGAGGTGATGGTTTGTTTTGCCATGCTTTTGGGGTAGTGAGGGGATGATTCATTTGGTTTTTCTTTTTGGGTGGCAAGGTGATGGATTTTTTGGCCATGCTTTTGGGGTGGTGAGGTAATGATTTGTTTGGTCATTCTTTTGGGGCGGTGAGGCGATGATTCGATGGGAATGATGAGCTACATTTTATGTATGGTTTCTTTGTGCTAGAATCCTAGGTAGTGAAGTAATAATTATTTAATAATTATAGAAATGGTTGGATTTTGGTTTGGATAATGGGATTGGTTGGAAATTATAAATGTGTCTTGTGGATTTAACCCCTTTCCAAGATCCACTAAGACTCATCCATAATCAAGAATATGACTTTATATTATAGGGAACATATATCTTAAACATGGATTTAACCCCTTTCCAAGATCCACCAAGACTCATCCAAGATTTTTAATGTTTATTATAAATGAGGTGACTAGTAGGAGTGGTTAAAAGGATGTTTAATGTTTTGTTGCAGGGTGGTGGGTGCTAGAACTATTGGTAAGGGGGCTGGAAAGTGTGTTCATTTTGATGGGGGTTTATCCCGATTCTGTTGATTTCCAAATCTTTATTGAAAATAGTTAGGCTATATTAGTATCTATTTTTATAAGGAAGTGGTTCTCTGCTACTTTGTATTTGGAAGTCTTGTTTTGTGTATTTGAATCATAAATAATAATATTTCAGATTCAAATAGGATGGAGATGAATAAAGATTGGATGGATGTTAATCGTTTGACAATAGAGTATGAGAGCGGAGTGAAAGAGTTCATCAAGTTTTCAAAGTATCATGCAAAGGATCCTTCTCAAATCCTTTGTCCGTGTTTACGTTGTTGTTATTATAGACTAATTACTCCAGAGGAGTTGGAAGAACATTTGATATGTCATGGAATAGATCGGAGTTATAAATGTTGGAATAAACACGGGGAAAAAGCGAATGTAGCTACTGGCTGAATAAAACTGTATTTTATGGATTATCAGATATGATTACAAATATGGATAATGAAGAAGACCATATAGAGGATGTGATTACAGATGTCAATGATGATGAAGATCATATTGAGGAAATGACAAGGACAGTTGAACATGAACTCCGTGATTGCCCAAAATTGTTTGAGAAGTTAAAGAGTTGTGAAAAGACGCCATTGTATGCTGGTTGCACTAAATATACGGCATTGTCAGCTGTACTGAAGTTGTATAAATTGAAAGCAGTAAACGGATGGAGTGATGTTAGTTTCACGGAACTACTTTCTCTTTTGAATGACATGCTTCCAGAAGATAATGAGCTCCCAAGCCGGACATATGAAGCTAAAAAAATGCTACGCTCGATGGGTATGATTTCTAAAAGAATACATGCCTGCCCGAAAGACTGTATATTGTTTCGCAAGGAGAAAAAATCACTTACAGAATGCCCAAAGTGTGGTGCTTCTCGATACAAGAAAGATGAATGCAGTCCTACGAAATTTGTATGGTACTTTCCAATCATTCCAAGGTTTAGGCGTCTATATGGAAGTGAAGAAACTGCAAGACAATTGTCGTGGCATGCAGATAAAAGAAATAAAGATGGAAAATTACATCACCCGGCCGACTCTCCTCAATGGAAGAGAATTGATCATGAGTATCCTGAATTTGGAAATGAGTCGAGAAACCTGCGTCTTGCGTTATCTACCGATGGAGTGAATCCTTTTGGTTTTCAAACCAGTACTCATAGTACTTGGCCTGTTATGTTGGTAAATTATAACTTGCCACCCTGGTTATGCATGAAACGGAAATTCATTATGTTATCTTTGCTTATATCATGACCAAAACAACCAGGTAACAATATTGATGTATATTTGGCTCCCTTGATCGAGGATTTGAAGTTACTGTGGGATTCAGGTGTTATGTTGTATGATGCTTATGAAAAAGAATACTTCATGTTGAGAGTGATGTTGTATGGAACGATAAATGATTTCCCTCCTTATGGAAATTTTTCAGGCTATAGCATTAAAGGAACTCAAGGGTGTCTTGTGTGCGAAGAAGATACAGAATCAATTAGGTTGAAACATTCATTGAAATCTGTGTTTCTAGGACATCGTAGATTTCTACCCCGTCGACATAAGTACCGATCTTGGATGACATCATTCAATGTAAGTTCAGAACAACGCAAAACACCATCTCCACTAATAGGTGATCAGCTGTTTGAGTAAGTAAAAGATGTGAACACTGTTTTTGGTAAACCATTTTCAAAAAACCTTACAAAAATCGGTTGGAAAAAGAGATCAATTTTTTTTGAATTACCATACTGAAAATGTCTATACGTCAGACATTTTCTTGATGTGATGCATGTGGAAAAAAATGTATGTGACAGTGTTATCGGAACGTTGCTAAATGCGCCTGGAAAAACAAAGGATGGAATTAAGGCAATGTTGGACATGGTTGACATGGGAATAAGAGAAGAGTTGACTCCCTTGAAGGGTGAAAATCGAACGTTTCTTCCTCCAGCTGTGTACACTCTTTCCAGGGATGAGAGATATCAGTTTTGCAACTTCTTCAATGATGTAAAGGTTCCAGAGGGATATTCATCAAATATCAAAAACATTGTGTCAATTAATTATTTGAAGTTAAAAGGTTTGAAATCACATGACTGCCATGTTTTGATGCAAGATTTAATTCCTATAGCTTTACATTGCATTTTTCCCAAGAATGTTCGTCATACGTTAACCAAACTTTGTTTCTTCTTCAAAGCTATATGCAGCAAAGTTTTAGACCCGGCGAAATTGCCAGCTATGGAAAGAGAAATTGTCATCATATTATGTGAATTAGAAATGTTCTTCCCACCAAAATTCATTGATATGATGGTTCATTTGATGGTTCATTTGGTGAGAGAGGTTTGACTTTGTGGTCATGTGCACTATAGATAGATGTACCATGTTGAACGGTATATGAAGATTTTGAAAGGGTATGTCAAAAATCGAATTTGGCCAGAGGGTTGTATTGTGGAGCGATATATTGTTGAGGAAGCCATTGAATTTTGTACTGAATACCTATCTAATGTGGAAAGCATTGGTCTGCCGAAATCTCGTCACACTGGATGCATTGAGGGTGAGGGAATTTCTGGAAGAGATGTTGTGACAATCAATATTACAGATCGGGAGCAGGCCTACCTTTATGTTTTTCATAACAGTTGGGAGGTTGCTCCATATATTGAAACCCACAAAGAAATTTTGAGACAGTTGAATCCATCAAGGGATGAAAAATGGATATCAAATACACATAATCACCAGTTTATAGGATGGTTTCGAGACCATATTTTTAAGGAGTTAGATGAAAATCCAAATTCAATTTCAGAACGACTTCGATGGATAGCTGTCGGACCAAGAGTGTATGTATTATCTTACAATGTTTATGTAATTAATGGTTATACATTCTATACAGATAAACATGATGAAGATAGTACCATGCAAAATAGTGGAGTGACACTTGTGGATGAAGAGATGCATGTTTCTGGTAGTAAGGATAGAAATACAATTTATGTGAATATGTCATACTTTTTCATTATCAAAAGAATATGGGAGTTGGATTATACGACATTCCAATTTCCGATTTTTCAATGCAACTGGGTTGATAACAACAGTGGTGTTAAAATAGATGAATTGGGATTTGTGAAAGTTGATTTCAGTAAAGAAGGGTACAAAGACGAACAATTTATAATGGCATCACAAGCGGTACAAGTATTTTATGTGCCAGACCCCGCAAACCGAAAGTGGTCGATTGTTCTGTTATCGTCCAAAACTACTAAAGGGTCCGATGAAAATTCAATTGAGGGTGATCCTTTCAGTGGGACGTCACAATCATTTCGCAGCAGTCCCAATGAAGATGACGTTTTGTATGTTAGAGGAGACCAAAATGAAGGGATTTGGATTATCGATAGAGGTGTCAAATCCCTTCATCCTTTGAAAAAAAAGAGTTCAATAAACAGGTTATATTTTGTTTATAATATAGATCTTGTTATCTCATGTTATTATCTTATCATTATTGCATTTATGTAATCCAACTTAAGTGTTAAACCTTTTTTGCAGATAATGACCTCTGCACGTTTTGGTGCTCTTAACCTCGAGGCTGAACAAGCCTCTCAAGCTGCTGTTGCTGCTTCTGCTGCTGCTGCTTCTGCTGCTGCTGCTTCTGCTGCTGCTACTTCTGCTGTTGCTACTTCTGATGCTGCTGCTTCTGATGCTGCTACTTCTGCTGCTGCTGCTGCTACTTCTGCTGCTGTTGCTTCTGCTGCTGTTGCTTCTGCTGCTGGTGCTTCTGAACAAGCCTCTCAAGCCTCTCAAGCCTCTCAACCTCAAACTATTTTTGTTGGTGGTGCTGCTGCTATTGGTTCTCCTCTTGTTGAGGTCCAACAACCATCTGAACATGTTGATGCTAGGATTTTAGATGAAAACATTGATGATTCTGATATAGACGAAATGGTTGGGGATAAAGGAGTGGCATCGTAGAAAAAACAGGTGTGTCGTAGTTTAACAGTGTTGGCTAATGTTTTGAAGGCAAAGAGAAAAGGAATCAGATTTGATGTTGGGTGGAATGCACGGGGCCAACAAGTTAACCCCAACAAGGCAATGTTTAGCAGTTACATTGGAATTGTCACTCGGCAATGCGTTCTGATTGACATAGCTTCATGGCACCATGTTGCGTCCATCCTGAAGGCTGTGATGTGGGAAGAAATTACGGTAACATTTTGATTTCATTTCTTTAATTTACTAGCAAATAAAATAATGAAACAGCGTCTTACTCTTCACAATCCATTGTAGAGTGCATTTATAGTAGATGATTCACACAAGACTTACGTACTAAGGCTTGCGGGAAGGTGTCGTTGAGGTTTTCTCACTCTTCTTACAAAATATCATCTGAAAGATTCCAAGGGTAAAATAAACCCGCACCCACCCATTGTCTACACTCACTTGATATCCCAAGAATCATGGGATTCATTTGTTGGTCATCGTGGGGATCAAAAGTTTCAGGTACATTGTGACTGATAATATGTTGTTTGAGTATATAAATGTATTCATCACTTTGATTGTCAATATTTCATTTATGAAATAGCAACTCAGTACTGCAAACAAGGAACGCGCATCAAAACCGACGTACCCTTATCATAAAGCAAGGATGGGATACGCCTCACTAGAAAAAAAATGGTGCGTATTTTAAATTTACAGTGATATTGTTATGTGTCAAGAAACAACTTTATAAAAATCTTTCTCTATTTATATGTAGATTGATGCCTTTGAAACCAAACACACATCCATCCCTCGTCATGTGCTATGGAAGGAGGCACGTGTGGATAAGGATGGGAATATAGTTGATGAAAACACACAAAAAATGTGGGAAATATGTGTAAGTATGACACAATAAAATTTTTTGTTTTAAATTTCTATTACATAATAATAATTACTTATTTTCTTATATCCGACAGTCACAGGAGTCAGGTACTCCTGCAGCTGGTGCAGACATATTAGCGATAGCTTTGAAGTGATCAGAACAATACGGTCACATCAGAGCTGGGGGGTTTGGGGTGACACCCCGAGTATATTATGAGAAAAAAAAACAAGAGGATGAAAAAAATGAAGAAATTACAGCAATGAAAAATAGACTAGCAACTCTTGGAGAACAGTTTAAATGGCAGAGAGAGTTTCTAGCAACTTTAATGGGTGAGAATCCAAGAGAAGAGACAACTCAGAAACAACCAGCGCCTGAAGATCCTTCCCCACACCCCACCAGCTTTGAGGCGAGCCATTCCCCTCAAAGAGTTGTCTTAGCTGTGGTAATCAATATTCTATTAATTGTTCTGATGAAATGTGAATCAGGAAAACACTAATTTCTTCCTATAATGATCTTCTGTAGGGTGATAATGATTGTGATTTATATCTTTCAACACCCACCTATCACCTTGTATCGAGGCCTACAGTATTCAACATCTCATAAGACACGCTGCACAATATACCACTTCCAAAAGATCATCTAAAAGTGACGATTACAGTAGCTCATGAGCCAACAGCACAAATACCTATTCCACTTGATGATGATGATATTTGTATAGTCGAACGAGCTATTGGGACATTCATTGCATGGTCATCACAACTTGTGAGACTACATGTCAAAAAAGAGGTATTTATTTACATTTTTTTAAGCCAAACCTTTAACAAAAAAAAAGGTCTGAACCAATGAATTTTATTGTAGACGAAGAAAGGGATGAGGTGAAAGGAAAGTTGGGAGCATCTAAAGGATAGAACAGCCGATCCAAAAGATCTACTGAAAGCAGAATTACACTGCCTATTATCTATCCACATTTAATTGCATTGAAGACTCATGTGGATACGAAGTTGACAAATGGTAGTATCCATGTAGTTGTTTTGAAGAGAATATGTATGGAGAGGAAATACAAGATTTTGTTGCTGCTGAGAATGTAAATGAGATCCTTGAGTATCAGTGGCTCGGCGTCACAAGTGTAAATGTGTATATGAGGTATGTTTTCAACCCTATCGCTTTTCCAAAAGCTGATATATTGTGCTAATTATGATTAAATACATTTTATATTATTGGCAGACGTATATATGAAAAGCAGTTGAAGGGTTTTCCTCATGATCCAAAGTTCGGACTCATCAGTCCTCATATCACATCAACACAAGAAATATAATTATCAGAATCAAAAATTAAGGAAAGAGCGACTGCTTGGCTGAAAGCATTTGACAACAAGATAACGGATGACAGACTCTTCCTCATACCAACCATGTAGGGGTAAAACTCTACGATTAAAGCATATCAATTATATTTTCATTTATTTCATTACTTATTCCTATTTGTGTATTTAGGCAACATTGGCTACTAATTGCGGTGAATTTGGATACTCCCAAGATTTATTTTCTGGATTCAAATCACGGATATCTAACAAACCGACCGCATGTGATGCAGTTTGTCAATCTGTAAGACACTACATCCTACGTTTTAGGTCTAAACATCAAGTTATATAATATATACTATCTTTTACTGAGGATTCTGTTATGATAGGGCGGTGTACCAATATCATCTAAATCATGGTATGAGGACAGGGGCTAAGCATAAGGAGCCGAGAAAGTACTACGTCTGGAAAAATATCAGGGTATATATAATAAAATTTCACTATCCAAACATATATCAAAACAAGTTACTTACTCACCTCATGATAAATGTTTCTGCAGTGTACAAAACAAACAAATGACAAAGATTACGGTTATTATGTTTGTAGATTCATGAGAGAGATCGTTGTCAATAGACAAACTAGCATCCCTAAAGAGGTATTTTCGAAAACAAGTACTATTTAATTTAAATTATTTATTAATTCTTTATTTATATATTTTTTAGTACTTTTATGAATGCCGAAAAGCATCATATTCACAAGACGATGTAGATATGTTCAGAAATGAGTGGGCCACATACCTGATGCAAGATTGTCCAGAAATAGCATGAAGATCTGACTTTTATTGTAAGAGTTGCGAACGCGTATAATTGGCAGAAATTTTTGAGAGGGGTTCATGGGGATAAAAAGATGAAACATTCTTATATGTAAATGTTTGTAGAAAAATTGTAATTATTATTAAATAAAACATTCTTTCTCCAATGGTTCATTTGTCCATTTTAACAGATGAAATACACCAGCAACATGCAAGAATGATGAACCACATTTCTTTGGCCTTTGGAAAAAAAACCATTAAAATCTCCAAAATATCTTCATATAATGCATGAACCAGTAAAATATCCAATCATTAGTTGCATGTATGCGGCAACTTCCATGATAGATTGGAAGTTCACCAATCCATTTGATGAACAAGATGGGATGTTAAATCTGGCATTTAGAACATCCAATGTAGGAAATTGTTCCAATGATTTGGCAATTGATGCTACATTTAAAGATCTTTCCTCTGTTTCATCAAGCGTGTGAAAATTGTATCGGCGAACTGGAATGGAAACTCACTCTTGTGATTTTGCGTCTCTACTTGTCTCTTCATGTGTGCAACTATTGTCATTCCAGTTCGCCAAGAGAATTTTCAAGGAAAAACATAATGTTGTCATGGTTTGGGCTTCAGATCATTCTCGAAGGTGGGCACTGAATTTCTCTATGTATCATGAGTGTTTTAATGCATATCTTGGTTTTCCTTAAGTTTCAACAGAATCCGAATGCATTTGGTCGGTTTTCCATATGTCAGTTGTTGATTTCACTTAAAATTAAGTCCATTTTTAACAAAACAGAGACACTGTGAGTGGTGTCGGCCACACCGGGCCTCGGATTGATGCGGGGTTGACTCGTACACGTCACACATGAAGAGACAAGTAGAGACGCAAAAATATATTAATTCATTTTAATGGGGGTATAATGTAACACCCCAAGATTTTGTTAAATTTTTCAAATTAATTTAATCTTTTTGATATTTTTCATTTCATGTAACACTGAATATAATTTTTTTATATAAAATCACTAAGTTTGGCTTGTGTTATACACAACAAGAAGTTAATATTGCACTGAATGCAACACTTATATTAGCTTGCAGTACACAAAACACTATGTTTGGATTGTATTACACATAATATCAAGTATCTTATATATCTTTTATTACACACAAGGCTGAGTGTTTTCCAAACTACAGTATACAATTTATATTATTATTAAAATATTATTATAGCTACAACCTATCCATTTAAATGGATGTTACAAATAAGATTAATTAAATTTTGAAAATATTATTTACACATGAATTTAAAATTAATCCTTTGGTTATCAATTATTATAAGTGATTGTAAGAACTAATTGAAAATAAATAAATTACTTTTTAAAGAAAATTTTTTTCTATGTACAAGTGCAATTTTATCTCAATAAATCAAACAAACTACTTTGGATTAATTTTTTTAATAAAATTTGAATATTATATATTCAATAAATATTTTTTATACTCATACATTATATTTTGTAGGTATAAGATAATAATAAATCCAATTTTATGAATAAAATGATGTATTTTCCTAAAAGGTAATTTTACCACCTTTTAATGGAGAGACCATTTTAAATCTAATGCTTGAAACTTTTATAATTTTTATTTGAAAAAATAAAATTCATTTTTTGAAATAAAAATTTCAAAAATTACTTTGGTTGAATTTTTCGTATTTTTCTGAGAACTTTCATATTTTGATGAATAATGAATAATAGTGAATTTTAGTTCAAAATTGAATTTTCATCAAATTTATTTATATAGTAAAATAGTGTTTTTTAATTTAGTTTTAGGTATAATTAGATCCATTTTATATCATTTAAATCAATTTAGGTCATTGGAAAAAATTTCACATTAAATTTAGATATAAAAACTTAGAAAACTTTTGAACATTTTTACTTTAAAAACCCGCTTGTCATCTCGTCTGTGTGATTAATTTTAAATTAATTTATACCATTTATGTTATTATAATTTAGAAAAATTGATTCAATATTTGGAATCAGAATAATTTATAATTTATAATAAGATAAAACTATTTTTTGACCAAAAATATTAGTGAAAGTAATTAAAATTAATTACAACAATTAAGGTAAAAATTAGTATACATAATGGTTAAATCTTAATATTAAGAGGCCAAATACCCTAGAAACATGTCCAAAATTCATTGGATTTTTATATTTGGAAAAATACCCCTATAGTTTATAATTTTATCAATTATTGGATTCCCATGATGTAAGGTAGACCTTTCAATAGTGTTTACCTTTTTATATTTACAAGAATGACACTCATCCTCCTCTATAAAAGGGAACTCACCCCCCTCACTTCATTACAAATATCAATACACTTTGTATCTACCTAAACCTACCCAAATATCCTCCCAAAATCCCTCCCTTTGACCTATAATCCTAACTTTGGGAATAAATCCAACCAATGAATGCATTTGGTGCAAACCAAGAGGAGTTTCCCAAAGAATAGGTAACATCCTTCCTCAAGCTCTTTTATTTATTTTCATTCTCCACCACATAAAATATTCTTAGTCCATGGTGATATAATAACCTCAATATCCTCAATATAGTGAGATTTTTTTATTCTAATGTTTTTATCTACATCTACACACACTTCCATCTAATGGGTAATAAACTTACCATTCTTGTGAATGATGAACTACCACCTCACGAAATGATGTTGTTCGTTTTTCAATTAACACCTATCATGGTTGGGAATTATGATGGAAACTCTATTTTTATATGATATATATGATATTTATTATTTATTTATTATTATTTAATTATTATATAACACATACCTTCATGCTTTCAATTTTTGTGTAAATATGATAACTTCGTTTGTGGATGTGTGGACTACCATCTCCTCAAAGCGATGCAATTCATTCACACTTTACATGGAATGTATTATGGTTAGTTTTAGTGAACTTATATTATATATATATATATATTAAATAATAATTCTACTGGAATGATATTATATATATATATATATTCACATATGTCATTTAATTTTCTTTCAATACGATAAGAAAACAGATACAGTGTTCATGCGTACGTACGACATCCCGTCTCCATAAATGGTGCATTTCATTTCACATATATATATATATATATATATATATGTATATATATATATATATTATTATAAATATATATATAATAAATAAATATGATCTATAAATAATTTTTTACATTTTTTAAATAATTAAATCAGGATCTATGTAAGAGGATCAAGAATAACAAGTCAAAACATGTACGATAAACAAAGATGTTATTACCCGAAACGTTTTTTTAACATGGACTTGTTAATAAATGGGGTATATAAATTCATAACTAAATAATATATGGTATTATATATAGGAATATGGATCATTTTTATATGTATAATAAACTTATATTTATTATACAATAGGTTTTAATGTGTATAGAGAAAGTCAAGACTTAAGGTAATGGTTTTTCTTGTCTCGCTTTTATTTCTGTGAGATTTATGCCTTATTCACCACTCATTTATTTTTTGTGGTGTATATACTAATAATTAATATATTATATGAATATTATCCTTAATTTTATGGGTATTTAAATATCCATTTGATTATCTCTATTTCATGTGTTTTTATGGTTCACAAGTTACCAAAATAGAAAGGTAATTTTGTCCAAAGTTTCCTTCTTTTAGGAACATGTTTTGTTATGAACCTATATTATTTTATGAGTTGTATGTACTTATATTTTACATATTATATAATTAATGTACATATTTTCATGATATTTTAAGAATTATTTAATTTCATTTTCTTACATGGGGAGTATAATTAAATGTTACCAAGTGGTAGGAGTTTATTGAAACAATCTCATAGTTTATGAGGAGTGTTTATGATTATATTTCCATTGATGAAATATTATGATCCATATCTCAAGAACTCTCATGAATTTTATTATCCTATGTTTATTCAGTATATCTTCATGTATTGGTACCATTTTTCTACTATTTGGTATATAAGATAATTAATAAATTGTTTTTAAGAAAGTCTAACTTTACCTCTCTCTCTTCAGTCAGAAATATTTGTTCCTTCAAAACCATGTTTTTTAAAAATGTTTCCAAAAATATTCTAATATTATCCTATGATCATAAAAATACATTTTTATTCATGTTATATCTTTTAAAAAATGTTTTTTGAAAAGGAATATTCTTATCATTTTTTGGTTATGGAACTATTCTAAACATTTTATGGCGTAAAAGGAATGTTACATATGGATTTATCCATCATCATAACCATAACTTCTTTAAAAATTCCTTTAAAAGTTTAAAATATTCATTTTTAAGAAAAAAAATTCCTAATATTATGTAAATTCATTTTTTTAAAGGAATTTTCAAATAAAAATGTTTTCAAAAAAAATTATTCTTAAAAAAGTGCTTTAAATGATTTTCAAAGATCCCTTGTTTTCAAAAGGTTTCTTCCAAAGAAATTTATTTTAATGATTTAAAATAATTTATTATAAGTTTTCAAAATATTTTCAAATAAAAAGTTTTTCACAATTTTTTCAATCATTCTTTATACATTTTGAAATTATTATCAAAGAAAAAGGCTTTCAAAAGTGTTTTAATATTCCTTTGTAAATTTTAAAAGTATTTTCAAAGAAATGGTTTTTAAAAAGTTTTCAAGATTCTTTTATAAGTTTTCAAGAAAAATGGATTTCAAAATATTTTCAGGATTTATTTATATTTTTTCAAAGAAAAGTTTTTTCAAAATGTTTTCAAATATTTCTTTATATGTTTTCAAGTTTATTTTCAAGAAAATAGTTTTTAAAAGGTTTTTTGTTTTAAAAAAAATCAAAGAAGAAAGGATAATTTCCTCATGAAATGTTTTTAAAAGATATCTCTAAATTATTTCCCATCTAAGATGACATCCATTGGTATTACTCATGCCTTTATAGGGAAATTATCCAATGGTTCCATTCATATTATTTATCTAAATGGTTTATGTATTGATGGCATGGTGTTTATGAAACCCATTTCTCTTTCATGGGTTATATATTTATGAAAACCATTTATATTTAATGGTTTATATTTTTATGAAACCCATTTCACTTTTATGGGTTATATTATTATGAAACCCTAATCTTTTAACGGGTTATGATTCGATGAAATGATTATGAAACATGTATATTTTTCATAGGTTTTGATATGATTACATGTTTATGATACCCATTTCATTCCATGGGTTATGATATGATTGTTTATAATCTTGTGGAACACATATGTATGGTTTCATTATGAGATGGGTGAGAACTATATATCCCTCTAATTAATTGGGTAAATATTTATATCTCATGAGATAATGATGGGAAACAAGTCAACGAGATTGATCCAAAAAGGGGAAATAGGTGTGTCCGGATCCACCATGGGAAATAGGTGTGTCCTGATCCACTATGGGAAATAGGTGTGTCCTGGTCCAAAAATGGGAAATAAGTGTATCCTAATCCATAATGGTCATGGTCTTGGTAGTTAACCTTGACACATGAAATGGTTTTCTATAGTTATAATGGTTCCACACTTATATGAAATGAGCTCATGGTTCATGATTTATTTATGATTATTTATCACCCTTATGATTCATGTCTTATGAACTTCTAATATTTATTCTATGAATCTTTATTATGATCTTTGATATATAGGGTATGATCTTATAATGTTAAGATCATGTTATCATACCCTTATTCACATGTTATTCTTATATATCTCCCTTTTTTACCCTTACTGAGAATATGACCTCACCCCATTATTTTGTTTCCTTTCTCCAGGTTATAAATAATAGTTTATAGTAGGAGCACTAAAGGGGAAGATCTTTAATCGATATGTGGAAGATATTTCACCAAGTTATAAGATTATGTTTCCAAATTTTAAAATACACTAAACTATTATGGTCCTCAGGCATGTATTTTTGTAATGTGGTGAATATTCATCTAAAATGATGTAATATCCATGTATGTTAAGACCGGGTTTCTATACATTGCATCATGACTGTAACGACCAAAACTTTTATTAATGAAAATATCTCTTGATATAATTAAATGTCTTAATATGTGAAATAGTTATACAACATGTGCACTTATTTTTTATTTGTTTTTGGATTTTAAAATACCATTAAGAATTATGATTGTTTATAATATATTCGTTGAACAGTGATCACATGATTAGTGTAAATATAGGGCTTTAACAAATTCTTTTTACTCAGACAAAAGAAGCGATGGCCTCATCCAGTAGACTTGCCCTGTATGAAGCCCATTTATCAGAGTTCAGAAGGGAGGTTATGTCTTTGAGATTTTCTCTTGACCAAGCCCAATCTGAACTTGAATATGTTAAGTTTGAGCGGAACCGCCTACGGGAGAAGTGGAAGTTGATAGAGATTACCACTCAAGCGATGTTATCTGAGCCACCCCAAGAGTCTGTCACCATCGTGCACCTTACCCTAAGGTATTATGCAGGTATTTTAAGGGGTTATGTAACAATAACCTAGTACTATGATTATGTACATTATTTTTGTATATAATAATTAATGTACTTTCATTTTATTATTGTTACTTTGTAAATAGTTTTTTTAAGCACAAATAGTATTTTTAGTTAAATATTCAACTAAGAAATATATTTTGATGAATTGATGGATTTTTAAATTAAATAATATTTTAATAAGATATTATTATTATTATTAAATTAATGTTTATTAAAAATAACTGATTTTATAATTTTATGAATGCAATTGTAATTTTTATTAAGGTTTGAAAGTCATTTTTGTCAAAACCCATGAATTTTTTATAAATGTCAATTTTTATTTTAAAAGTGAAAATTAACATATTTAAAAAATTATTTAGATAAAATGAATATTATTTCTATAATCGGGATGTCAAAATTATCCAATGGTGAATTTTTCATAATTTTCTCAGACAGTCAAATTTTTGGGTACCGTATAAATATATAATGTGTTTTATGACATCATAATGACCCAATAGTGATGTAATAAAATACTATAAACCGTAGGTTCTGCCAATATATATTTTAACATTAAAATAATGATATTTTGGGTTTATTTATTTATTTTACAAAGCTTTAGTGGACCCTCCGAGACTTATATAACATTTTGTATTTTTAAATTGTTTTCCTTGAGAGTGTGACTCACCTCCAAATAAGCAACCCTATTATTTTAAGAAGTTAGGCCATTGAACTTATAAAATATTTTTTTCCAATCCCCTTTGGCAGAAACCATGGGCAAAAATCATGGGATGGTTTGTGGTTTTTTTAGTTTAATGTGAGGTGTCCCAAACCTAAATAATAAACAATTCCCTCTCCTTTCCTATATAAACTCACCCAAGATCCCACTTCCTCTTCACTCAAATCCCTTGAAGTTCGTCCAAAATATTCCCTCCTCTCTCTAGAATCCTCCCATGGTGACCTCAATCCTCCCAAGGTCTCAACCTTCAAACTTTCAAAGATACTCTTCAAGGTAAGGGATCCTTTCACCCTCCTCTTTTAAGTCATGACTTCCTTTATGTTATGTATTATAGTTCCATTTTATTATGTGGGGGGTTATTCTTATATATATTTAATACTTTCCATTTTATTTCAAAATTATTAGATACCATTTCTTCTCTCATCAATTTTTTTTTTTGAAATTTTAAGTGACACTGTTAGGCTGCTGAATTTTCATAAAAGAAATTGCATCTTCTCTTTCCTTTCAAGTTTTATTTTCTTGTGGTATGCCATCCAAATTTCCACACCATGATCTGATTTCTATTTTATTATGTACCTATATTTTAAAATTATTCATTTATGTATGGGATACCCTTTTCCATATTTTGTTATTATTTTCTAAAACCAAGTTATATAGTTGTTATGCTGCAGAAATTTCGTTTCAAATTTCTCTCTCTTTCTCTCAAGAAATTCTCTTGTTTTATTTATGTGAATACCTGGACCTATTTCGTTTATATGGGTGTTAATAAATACACAAAAATGATATATTTTATTCTAGAATTGACATACATATAACCCTCACTCCCTTTCCATGGGTTATAAATGACATAATGATCTTATTTTTAAGTACTTTTTAAAACGTCATGATTTTGAAATGAAACCCATTTATTTTATTCTCTATGGGTTATTTATGAAATGTTTGATCACGATCTATGTGGATCACATGAAAATAAATACATATTAAGTGTGTGCCCTGATATCGCTCTAATGCATTAGGTAAAGAATTTAATCTCTAGAGATGAAAAGTTTCACGATACCTTGGTGAATAACCTTGGTAATTTTTATGACACCTTGGGTTTGTACCTTGGTGATATGTTCATGAATGTCTAAATGAAATTTTTTAGACACATATGCAAGTTATTTTTCATGTTCTTTTCATTATGATATGCCTATACTTCCATTGCTCATGTCTTTATGTTTTTAAGTTCTTATTGATATCACAAGTAAACTGATTCCCTTGCTTCCCTTACTGGGCCTTCTGCTCACCCTTTCCATTGATGTATGTCTCCAGGTTATAAGATGTTGTAATTATGATTAGGATTAACCTATTATGAAACCTTAAAAGTGTATTATAAGAATTTTTTATGTTACTTTCATGTATTATGTTCCTGATTTCCAAGACACTAGACTTTAAAGATCCTTTGTTTATAAAATGTAATGAAAAGTTATGTAATAAAAAGGCGGTATGCCATAGTTGGTATCAAAGGATAGTTTAGTTATTTATGAAAATTATGATATGAAAAATTTTGGAAGAAACCTATATAAAATTTTAAATATAAGAAAAATTCATGGTATTTCGGTGAGTAATGAGTAAGTGGTTTATCAAACAAATACATCTCTGTCTGGATATGAGCAGGTAAAGGTGACTCTAGCACAGATGTACATAGGGGTAAAACCCTAAAACACAGCTTTGAGCTAGACTCGAATGGGAACTGGTGTACGACAACGGGCCTTGCTTCACTCTTGGTTATGACACTCCTGGGGAATGTGTTTGGTTAATCTCAAGATTTTTATATCATTATGAAGGAATTATAGAGAAATGTAATTGTTTAAGCATGGTGTTTTAAGACCTAAAATACTTGATAGTTAAAAGATTTTTAAATGAAATAAGTTTCTCACTAAGGTTTTATTATTTTATAAAATGGCAGGAAATAGGAGGAACCGTACAAATAGTGACCATAATGGACCATGCGCTGACAGCCCCCCGATAGATGCCGGAATGGAAACATTCATGCGAATGATGAACCAACTGACTCAAGTTGTGGGAAATAACTTGAATCAAGCTGAGAGACAAATCTCGCCGCAAAGGGAACAAATTTCTATTGAATCCTTTATGCGTCAACTACCACCAACCTTTAGTGGATCGACTGACCCATTGATTGTCGAACAGTGGATCAGCTCTATCGAGAAGATCTTTTCTATGATCCGTTGTTCTGAACAAGAGAATGTTAACCTGGCTATCTATCACTTAGAATGAGAAGTTGATCAGTGGTGGGAACTAATTAAAAACACAAGGCCAAGAGTGTAAGTTGAATCTATGGAGTGGGAAGAGTTCATAAGGATATTATTCAACAAGTATTTCCCTCAATCGATGAGAATAAGAATGGAGAAGGAGTTTCTCGAGCTGAAGAAGAAGGAGAATTAATCTGGGGAAGCTATGAGATGAACTTCACAAGGATTTCACATTACACCTCTATATTTTTCATGGATCCAAATGGAAAGGTTGATAGATTCTTTGGTAGAATGAGACCTCATCTATGGAAGAATATAGCCAACCGAGACTATGATGTCTATGAGGAGATCGTGCGGAGTGCGATGAAAGTCGAGTTGGAGTTTGGTGAGACGCAATGATCTCATAAATCAAACGAAAAAAAGAGATCAAGGGAGATCAACTTAGGTAGGACCTTTGATCATGGAAGAGGAGGCAAGAAAGTGCAACTTCCCATGTGTAATAGATGTGGGATGAAGCATTCAGGGAACTGCCTGCTCGGGAGCAGGAAATACTACAAGTGTGGAAGAGATGTCCATATTTCAAGGAATTGTCATAGTGAGGTGAAACCTCAACTTACAAACACTAACGACAAGGGGAAAATGGTGCAGGCCCTACCTGATCTCCAGTGCTTTAAGTGTGGACAACTTGGGCACTTTGCCAATCACTGTCCAAATCCGAGGGCAGTGGAGGGGAACCACCATCAGCCTCAGCAAAGGTCAAGGGAGCAAGGTCGTGCTTTTTCTATCACGACAACTAAATTTGAATCTCTGAATGATGTGGTAGTAGGTACTCTTTTTGTTCTATAAAAGCTATCAAGTACTTTGTTTGATTCTGTTTCTACGCATTCCTTTATTTCCTCCAAGTTTGCAAAGAATTTAGAATCAACCCCTGGTTTTCTAAAAGTAGAGTTATCATTCAAGACTCCAGGTGGGATTATCCAAGCATTGTCAGTGTTTAGAAACTCTAGTATTTACTTTGGTGAGAATAATCGTATTGAAAATCTAGTAGTTATTCCCATGATGGAATTCAAAATTATACTAGGGATGGACTGGCTCTCAAAGTATAATGCTAATATCAAATGCAGAAGTAAGGAAATATCAGTAGTCTTAAATAAAAAACCTACAGTTATCTTCCAAGGAGAGATATCTAAACCAGAACCTTGTCTATAAGAACCCCCTATATCCTTATTTATAGATTTGATTGGTGAAGAAGAATAAGGAGATGAGAGTTTAAGGATAGAAATTGTCCCCATCTTCAAGGAATACATTGATGTATTTCCTAAGGAGTTACCCGGACCTCCCCCAGAAATAGAGATAGAGTTATCCATTAAGCTCGTACCTGGATCTCAGTCGATATCAAATACCCTGTATAGGATGGTAAATGTGGAGTTGGAGGAATTAAAAAAACAACTCCAAGATCTTTTGGATAAGGGGTTTATCCGACTGAGTGTGTCTCCTTGGGGAGCACCGGTTCTCTTTGTGAAGAAGAAGTATGGATCGATGTGGCTATGCATTGATTATAGAGAACTGAATGGGATTACAGTAAAGAAAAAATACCCTCTTCCAAGAATTGATGACTTATTTGACCAACTTTGTGGGGCTCAATTCTTCTCTAATATTTATCTTCGTTCTGGTTATCATAAATTGAGGGTGAAGAAAGATGATATTCTAAAAACTACCTTCCGATCAAGATATGGGCATTATGAGTTTGTTTTTATGCCCTTAGTACTGACTAATGCACCTACAATTTTTATGGATTTTATGAATAGAGTCTTTAAGGAATACCTTGATAACTTTGTGGTAGTTTTTATTGATGATATTATTATATATTCCAAAAGTTGTGAGGAGCATGAAGATCATATAAGGGTTATTTTGAAAACTCTATAGAAGGATAGGATTTTTGGAAATTTTAGAAAATGCAATTTCTGGTTACAATAAGTTTCTTTATTGGGGCACATTGTTACCAATGAAGGAATCATAGTTGACCCTGCAAAGACAAAAGTTTTAGAGGAGTGACCTCAGCCTATAACAATAACCAAGATTAGTAGTTTCCTTGGTTTAGCAGGATATTATAGGAGGTTTGTGAAAAACTTTTCACGACTTTCTAATCCATTAACCAAGTTAACTCGAAAAGGGGTCAAGTTCATCTGGACAAAGGAATGTGAGAAAAGTTTCTAAGAGCTGAAGAATAGATTGGTCACTGAACCTGTGTTAAATCTTCACTCAAGTGGAGAAGGATTCATTAATTTTAGTAATGCATCTTTGAAAGAGATTGGGTGCATCCTCATGAAAAATAACAAAGTCATTGCTTATGCATCTCAACAATTGAAGACTCATGAGAAAAACTATCCTACACATTATCTGGAGGTAGTTGTAGTCATTTTTTCTCTGAAGATATGGAGGCACTATCTTTATAGGGAGAAATGTGATATATACATAGACCATAAAAGTTTGAAGTATATTTTCACACAAAAGGAATTGAACATTAGACAAAGTATATGGTTTGAACTTCTTAAAGACTATGATTTTTCAATTCATTATCATCCCGGAAGATCAAAAAAAGTTACTGATGCATTAAGCAGAAAAAACCTAGTTGTTCTTTCCATGATGAGGATTCAAAAAGGTCCTTTGATCAATGAACTAGTAAAATTGGACATGGGAATTATAAGGAAAGTGACATCATCAAACCTAACCCAAATGATTTCTCAACCGTCGTTACTATAGAAGATCAGGAAAGCTCATAAATAAGATCCTTTATTACAGAAGAAGTTTGAGGCTATAAAGGATGGGGAGTTTCCTGAGTTCAATATTGATCAAGAAGGTGTACTGAAATTTTGTACAAGATTATGTGTTCTATCTATTCCAGAAATAAAGAAGGAGCTGATGGGTGAATCTCATAGATCTTCTTTCTCTATACATCCTGAGAGCACAAAAATGTATAGGGACCTTCTTGATCATTATTCGTGGAATAATATGAAAAGGGAGATTTCTTAATACACTTCAAGGTGCCTTGTATGTCAACAAGTGAAGGCAGAGCGACAACTTCCTAAAGGGGTATTGCAACCACTACCCATACCATCATGGAAGTGGGACAATATCACTATGGAATTTGTCACTGGTCTCCTAATAACTTCCAAAGGAAACAATGTGATATGAGTTATTGTGGACTGTCTCACCAAGACTTCCCATTTTATCTCCATTCGGAAAGATTTCTCTCATGATCAACATGCCAAGATTTACGTGAAGGAAATAGTAAGGTTGTATGGAGTTCCACTTTCTATCGTATCTAATTGTGATCCAAGGTTCACATCAAAATTCTGGAGAAGTATTCAACAAGCTCTAAGAACTGAATTGAATTTCAGTATGGACTATCACCCCCAAAATAATGGACAATCTGAAAGAACTATTCAAACACTTGAGGACATGCTGATAATATGCTAAATGGAATTTAAAGGTGGATGGGATCAACACCTCCCTTTAGTTGAGTTCTATTACAACAACAGCTTCCACTCGATCATTAAAATGGAACCCTATGAAGCTCTATATGGAAAGCGATGTAGAACTCCTATTTATTGGGATGAAGCTGGTGACAGAAAGCTTCTTGGACCTGATCTTATACAAGAGATGACAGAAAAAGTCCACGACATCCAACAAAACATTAAGGCTGCTCAGAGTCGTCAAAAGAGTTATGCCAACAACCATCTAAGGGACTTGTATTTTGATGTTGGTGACAAAGTCTTTCTTCAGATTTCACCTTGGAAGAGATTCATGAGGTTTGCGAAGAAAGGAAAGCTTAGCCCTAGGTACACTGGCCCTTATAAAATCCTTGATCGTGTGGGATCAGTGGCCTATCGGCTTGCACTTCCTCTAAATATTGCACAAGTTCATGATGTTTTCCACGTATCCCTCTTAAATAAGTACATACCTGACCCTTCACATGTACTAAACCCCGAGGTGGTACAACTGGAACATGACCTCTCTTATGAAGAGCAGCCGGTGGAGATCTTGGATCGTAGAGACAAGGTTCTATGCAACAAGACTACCAACATTATTAAGGTGTTATGGAGGAACCACAAATGCGAAGAAGCCACATGGGAACCAGAGGAGTCTGTGAGGTATAAGTACCCACACATTTTCTATTTTTAGGGTATGAGTTAGAATTTCAGGGACAAAATTTCTTAAGGGGGGAAGATTGTAACGACCCAAACTTTTATTAATGAAAATCTCTCTTGATCTAATTAAATGTCTTAATATGTGAAATGTTTATACAAAATATGCACTTATTTTGTTTTATGTTTTTTGATTTTAAAATACCATTAATAATTATGACTATTTCTAATATATTCATTGAACAGTGATCACATGATTAGTATAAATATAGGGCTTTAACAAATTCTTTTTACTCAGAAAAATGAAGTGATGGCCTCATCTAGTAGACTTGCCCCGTATGAAGCCCATTTATTAGAGCTTAGAAGGGAGTTTGAATATTTGGGATTTCCTCTTGACCAAGCCCAATCTGATCTTGAATACATTAAGCTCGATCGGAACTACCTACGGGAGAAGTGGAAGTTGATAGAGATTACCACTCGAGCGATGTTATCCGAGCCACCCCAAGAGTTTGTCACCATCACACACCTTACCCTAAGGTATTATGCGGGTGTTTTAAGGGGTTATGTAACAAGAACCTAGTACTTTGATTATGTACATTATTTTTTTATATAATAATTAATGTACTTTCATTTTATTATTGTTACTTTATAAATAGTTTTTTTAAGCACAAATAGTATTTTTAGTTAAATATTCAACTAAGAAATATATTTTGATGAATTAATGGATTTTTGAATTAAATAATATTTTAATAAAATATTATTATTATTAAATTAATTTTTATTAAAAATAAATGATCGTATGATTTTATGAATGCAATTGTAATTTTTATTAAGGTTTGAAATCCATTTTTGTCAAAACCCATGAATTTTTTATCAATGTCAGTTTTATTTTAAAATTGAAAATTAACATATTTAGAAAATTATTTATATAAAATGAATATTATTTCTGGAATAGGGACTTCAAAATTATCCAATGGTGAATTTTTCGTAATTTTCTGAGAAAGTCAAATTTTTTGGTAAAAAAATTAAATACCATATAAATATATAATGTGTTTTATGACATCATAATGACCCAATAGTGATGTAATAAAATACTATAAACCGTAGGTTCATCCAATATATGTTTTAACATTAAAATAATGTGATTTTTTTTTTGTTTTATTTATTTTATAAAGCTTTAGTGGACCCTCCAAGACTTATATAACATTTTGTCTTTTTAAATTGTTTTCCTTGAGAGTGTGACTCACCTCCACATAAGCAACCCTATTATTTTAAGAATTTAGGCCATTGAACTTATAAAATATTTTTTTCCACTTTCCTTTGTCATAAATCATGGGAAAAAACCATGGGCTGGTTTGTGGTTTTTTTTAGTTTAATGTGATGTGTCCCAAACCTAAATAATAAACAATTCCCTCTTATTTCCTATATAAACCCACCAAAGATCCCACTTACTCTTCACTAAAATCCCTTTAAGTTCTTCCAAACTCTTCTCTCCTCTCTCTATAATCCTCCTAATTTTCCCTTAATCCTTCCAAGGTCCCAACCTTCAATCTTTCAAAGTTACTCTTCAAGGTAAGGGATCCTTTCACCCTCCTCTTTTAAGTCATGACTTCCTTTATGTTATATCTTATAGTTCCATTTTATTATGTGGGGGATTGTTCTTATATATCTTTACTACTGTACATTTTATTTCCAAATTATTAGATACCCTTTCTTCTCTCATAAATTGTTTTTCTGAAATTTTAAGTGATGTCGTTAGGCTGCTGAATTTTCATAAAAGAAATTGCATCTTCTCTTTCCTTTCAAGTTTCCTTTTCTTGTGGTATGTCATCCAAATTTCCACACCATGATCTTATTTATATTTTATTATTTCCTTATAATATAAAATGATTCATTTATGTATTGGATTCCCTTGTCCCCTCTCCTTTTATTATTTTATAAAACCATGTTATATAGTTGTTATGCTACAGAAATTTCGCCTCAAATTTCTCTCTCTTTCTCTCAAGAAATTCTCTTGTTTTATTTATGTGAATATCTGGACCTATTTCGTTTATATGGGTGTTAATAAATACACAAAAAGGATATATTTTATTCTAGAATTGACATACATATAACCCTCACTCCCTTTACATGGGTTATAAATGACATAATGATCTTATTTTTAAGTACTTTTTAAAACGTCGTGATTTTGAAATGAATCCCATTTATTTTATTCTCTATGGGTTATTTATGAAATGTTTGATCATGATCTATGTGGATAACATGAAAATAAATACATATTAAGGGTGCGCCATGATATTTCTTCAATGCATTGGGTAAATAATTTAATCTCTAGAGATGACAAGTTTCACGATACCTTAGTGAATAACCTTGATAATTTTTATGACACCTCGGGGTTGTACCTTGGTGATATGTTCATGAATGTCTAAATGAAATGTTGTAGACACATATGAAAGTTATGTTTCATGTTATTTCTATTATTATATTCCTATAATTCCATTGTTCATGTCTTTATGTTTTTAAGTTCTTATTGATATCACAAATAAACCGATTCCCTTGCTTCCCTTAATGGGTCTTCTGATCACCCTTTCCTTTGATGTATGTCTCCAGGTTATAAGATACAGTAATTGTACTTAAAATTAACCTATTATGAAGCCTTGAAAGTGGATTATAATAATGTGTTATGTCACTTTCATGTATTATGTTTCTGATTTCCAAGACACTGGACTTTAAAGATCCTCTGTTTGTAAAATGTAATGAAAAGTTATGTAATAAAAAGGTGGGATGCCATCCCATTTCATTCTCATGGATATTATCATGATTTTATTTTATATAAAATCTATATTTCATTATGTGGCATAAAATTTGTTTCTTTATAAAATTTCTATATTATATTTGTTGATAATATATGGTGATGTATTTTAATGTAGTTCTATGACCTTCCCAAAAGATAAGGAGGAACCATTTTCTTATCATAATGTTATGGAATGATTATGGGGGATTCTAGCTCCCCAAATAATGGTAATAAATAAATTTTTCAATATGTTAATGATATTCCACTGGAAATTATGATGATGGGTATTTTGAAATTTTAATAGTAAAAGAAGTAGGCATAGTTGAATAGATTTCTCAGTACTTTTCTGAAGGCTGTATAAATTTTGATCAGGTGATGTGTTTGATGATCTCATTTAAAAAACATGATGAAATTATCCTAGTAAGAATGATAAGGTTATGAAATTTATTAAAAGTTATAGAGGTGGAATACTAAGTAGCTCAAATTTTAAGCTATGAAGATATGGAAGAAAGTATATAGATATTCCAATTATATACATTCAAAAGAAGACTTCTCAGAATCTCAGATGATCAATGAGCATTGAATTTATAGGATATGGTCTATAGGAAGTGGAATCTTAGAATATTATTTAAACGTATTTGAGTATAAAAAAATATTCATGGAACAAGAAAATGGGACACATCATGTGAGATGTTTCATGGTGAACAACGGTTCAGTTTATCAATGCTTATCAAATTATTGGTTATGAGATTTCAAACGAATTTTTCACCCAAATAACAGAATGATTCTAGTTGTATTTTTAAAGTATAAATAGGTTTTTGGAGTAGTTTAGATGTAAAAGAAAAAATCTATTGAAAGTATATAATTTTTTGAGCATTGAAAATTTTATTAATTATTGATTCTCAAATAAGTTTAGTGTTTCGTGAATGTATAAGTAAATGAGTATTGGAGTTGAATATTTAGAAAAGGATAAGTTTTCATGAATGGAATTATGTTTAATTAATGAAGGTTCCATGAATAATTATTTTATATTTTTTTTAAGTCAATAATTTTGATAGATGGTGTTGTGCAAATAATATTCTAAGTGTGAAGGTTAAAAAAATATTAGTAATGGTAGAAGTCTCATGGTAGAACAAGTATGTAAAAAACCATAATTATGTTAACAGTTATACAATTTTTAATTTATGTGTCTCATAGAAATAAATTTATGAGAAGAAATTTTGTTTAAATGGTTAATATTAGAGATAGTTGGGTGAAGCAGAAGTTGAAAGATAATAATCTATGAAGTTGTGTGAAGGAAGGAATTTTCATATAAATATGAGAACCCTAAAGGAGAACGTATGAGGAATATAATAGTATTTCCTATGGGAGATTCTTGAGATCATAATGTTCTGAATTATATATCACCCCCAGTTTCAAATAAATAACCCTTCATTTATGTATTTTAAGTACGTAAAGTGGTTGGGTGAAGTTTGGGAGTGTTTAGAAGACTTTTGGAATATTTTTTGGGGCTTTTATAAAGGTGCATGTTTTGATCACAATTATTAGAAACCATGAAACAGTTGAAGTAAATAGTGAACAATGTGACAAGGGCTAGGGATAAGGTGCGCGGTTAGGCACACGGTTTGGCCAAACCGTGCATCTTCCCAGGAGAAACTGTAAAAACTGGTACAGTGGTCTTTTTCATGGCTAGAACATAGTTTTTCTAACTATGTAGGACAACTATGTGAGGGGTTCCTTGAGGCAAATGTTAGTGCATGGTTATCACATGGTTTTTTCTAACTATATGACTAACCATACACGCTTTAAAATTGAGATCCAAAAAAATGGATATCATGGGTTTTTAACCCTAAACCTGTATTTTTCCTCCATTTCATTCATAATTTAATATTTATTCCTCCCAAAGGTTGGTACGACTCTCCTCTATGATTTAGAACTGATCTATAGGCGTTTCATGGTGCGTTGAAGGCTGATTTCCTTGGTAAGTCATCATTTTTTGTAGTTTTCCTTGATTTTTCTTAAATCTACTTCCCTCTCTCTCTCCCAGTTTCTTAGATCTAGTCCAATGCATATATATATATAAGGTTTTTTATTCCAATGATGGTTATATTTGGCTTTTTTGTTGTTAGGTAAATATATCTAACATGGATTTTTGAAGATTCAATCCGTTTTTGTGGATGTTTTCATGTCATTATTCATTTTCACCATAAATCCCAAGGTAGGTGGCTTCACTATCGATTCATATATTTAGAACTTGAAGTCTTAGTTTCAAATTGATTTTTTTGATTTAAATTTATTGTGATATTGTTGTACAATGATTTTTGGAAACCTTCTTTGGTGACAGTTTATGGAATTGTGAAAATTGGGTCTTTTGTGGAAAGGAAAAATGGTAACTTAATTTTAAAATGATGATTTTAAAATGGTTATTTAGTTTTGATGCATGGAAAAGTGTTTTAAATAAAAAATTTATTTTTATTGAAATGGTTTTTGGAATGGTTTTAAATAAAGGGGTGGTTTTATTGAAATGGTCTATTAGTAGGTTTTCAATAAAAGTGTGGTTTTATTGAAATTGTTTAATTGGTTTAGAAAAGGTTGAATTGGCATGTAGTTGGATAAAATGGTTAAGTGTGTGTGTAATGGGATGGATATTGGTCGTGAAGTACCACCATCAAAGGGAATGGTTATGGACATAAAGTTCCACCGTAAATGGTAACACCAATCTTGCATGGTTGTGTGGTTAAGTTTGTGTGTGTGTGTGTGATTATGTGAAATGAAATGGGTTATTCCAACATGAAAATTGAGAAATAGTTAAATGAATTATTTGGTTGTTTTACTTGGGAATTGGTTTATTTGAGAAAATAGTTTTGGTATGGAATTTTTTGGCTTATTATAAACTGTTGAACTGTTTTAAATGGTTTTTATATAAATTATTTTATATAAATGTCCTAAATTGTTAAATACTTGTGGAATGAGTAGGGAAGTCATTTGGAGAAAACCTATTGATTTTCATTACTCACCCCTTCTTTATAAAATTGGTTCTTTTTCAAATGTTGTTTATTGGGATATAGGTAAAGGTAAAGCATCACACTTCTTTAGTGTTTCTTCATGATACTTGGGTTTTTTTGTGGAGATTGGAGCATGGAGCATGTTTGGAGGTATGAAGTTGTGTCTTTGGAGTCTTTTGGTTTTTTTAGTTTTGTCTTCCACTATGTAATTTGGTATTGGTAGTCTTCTATTGTGGTACTCTGTTGTAGTTTTATTTTGATATCAATGTTTTTACCTTGAGTTGTTTTTTACCTTATTATCATGAATCATGCAGTGGTTTTAGTTATGACATGTTTGGTTGAGTTGTTTATTTCTTAAAAGTAAAATCATCCCCCACTCATTCATGAAGCCTGCAATATTTATTTCCAACCTTTGGAATCTTGGGAATGTATCTTAATGCCAAATGATGTCCTTTCTTCTTCCCAATCCAATGAGGAGGGGTAGGATGTTACAAGTGGTATCAATCTTGGGAATTCTAAATATCTTGTGGAATAAATGGTCATTAATTCTGTCGGTCTTGCAGTTGAAATTCATTCTCGTCTATTCATGGAGTTGGGATGGTAGAAAGAAGTAGGATTTTCGGGACTTGAAATATAGAGCATAAAAATATGTAGTTATCCTTTTTATGCTAAATTTTAAGATACCAAGGATTTGGGTACATAAGTGTTTTGGAGACACTTATAGGAATTATAATCTCATTTTAATGGGTTCAGTCAATGGGACAATCATGACATGCATTATAGAAATGGAATCCCACTAGGAGTGCATATTTAATTTTGAGTAATAATTTATGGTTTGGTGAAAATGTGTTAATTTTTGAAAAAATGTTGAAATTGTTTTCAAATGTGGAATTTTGAAAAGATCTTATTTGTGTTATTTTGAAAATTTATTAGTTTTCAAAAGTATGGTGTAATTTTCAAAAATGGTTAAACATAGAAAATGTTGAATTTTGGAAAGTAATATTGTGATAGCATGATGTGATAGAATTTGAAATTTTTAATCCTTCAGTTACTAGTGAGTGAAATATATAGGGTTTGTTGTGTTTATAGAAAATGGAACCCTGAAGGCATCGTAGGAACCAACCGAAAGAAGCTGCTGAGAATGTGGTTGCACTTGAGCCATAGGTGAACCAAAACATGGTTCAGAGTATAGTCCAATATTTTTAAGTTGTGGATACAAGGAACTTAAGGGATGAACCAAGGAAAGTGGATCATTCTGTTTAGTTCTAGAAGCATAATCCACCCATATTTCAAGGTGATTCAGAACCATATAAAGCAGATGTCATGAACCAACCTGGGTACCCCGGTAATCCGATAATCAAGTCAGTCCTGACATATTCTAAAGGGCGTTCCCAATCCCTAAAAGTCGGCAACTAGCACCTGGCATCATACAAACTGAAAATGGGAACAATTTTTCCACTAACAATTTAGAAAGAAAAGAAAAAAAAGATAGTATGCATATCAAAGGAAAACTAAATTGGTAGTAAATTACCAGAGTTTAAACAAGAACAACAACCAAATTAATACAACCTAAGTACAAAAAAAAGGAAAAACATCCCAAACTCCCTAAGGACACAACTCACCAAGACCAAAGTTCAGCAACAGGATCCACCTCCAAGATATCCTAGAAGGAGATAATCTATAAACACCCAAAGGCACAAGTAGGGTGTGATCCAAAGCATAGTAATATTTAACCCAAATATTCCATAACAGATACCAATATCAATTTAACCAAAATGTTCTTTCAATTTAAAAAAAACAGTTTTGGAATTAACAAATCATATTTAAAAAAATAATTCTCTACAGTTTAAAAGGTGGAAATACCTTTAGAAAATCATGATATATATTTCAAATTACAGAAAACATTTCAAAAGAAGGAATTTTACTTTAATAAAAGGATACTTTGAATAAAAAACAACTCTCAAAAATGGATTAAATAAACACTTTATATAAATAGTTTATATAAATTCTCAAGGTATGTAAAGTAGTTTATAATAATGGCGTATATATGAATTCAAAAATTAAAAGAGAGAAACATGGTCATGTTTCAAATAGGTATGATAGTTCTAGGCTATATGGATCCAACACTGTGAATCCAAAAAAGTATGTACATATGCCTCTTTAGGCCTAAGGTAAAGGGGTCTCATCACCATCTCCTAAGGAATGTGATGTGCTGATATGATGTTTTAAAACGTTGTAGAATCATAAAGTGTCACCCAAAATAACTCACTAACTACCCATGTCTTGCATGTGATCAGGTAAAAATCAATGATGAAAAATTCATTTTATAAAAGAAAATGCAATTCATCCCATTCACCATTTCAAATATACCAATTTTCTCTTTAAAACCCATAATAGGTTTTTAATCAAAAACATGCCTTTTCACCAATATGAGACTCTAAGGTTTAAATTAAAACATTTTAATCCATTTTAAAAAAAAATGATATTTGAAACCAAATCATGCAATTTCACAATCCATTTCACATCCAAATTCAACAATTCCATTATTTTCATCACAAACCCCCAAATTCAATTGAATTGGGTTTATTTTTCAAAAACTTTCCATAACATAATTTTTTATTAAATTAAAATCAACATTTCAATTGATTAAATTACCATTAAAACCAAAATTTAAATTAGAAAATTTAAATCCCACCAAATTCCAATTCCAATCCAAAAAACCATTTTTTCCTCAAAACCCCCAATTCATCAAAATTGGGTTTTTCCAACAAAAGGATTGAAATCCATTTGATTCATATCTAAATAGTTTCATTTAAATCCAAACAATTGAAATTTGAAAAAATAAATTATGTTCAATAAAAATTGGGCATCGTAACGAAACCACCTACTGAAAACAATGGATCTCGCAACAACAAACCCTAATCAGGATTTTTCCATAAAGAACGAAGATCACACAAACGACAATCAAACCTAGGTTTAAGATCCCAAAAAAAGGTATTATATCCAAAAATCAATACCAAGATTTATTGAACCCTAAGTAGAAAGAGAGAGATCGTAGGAGGAATAGAATGGGAGGAGGAAACTAACCAGAAAGAGATCGATCAATGTTCTCCTAGATTCAGATTGCTTTTGAAAGGGGTTAGAGGGGAAAAGAATCCTTCTTAGGAGCTCCAAGGAAGGGATAAATGTGTCTAGGTAGAAGGATGTCCATTTAGTATATAAAAAGGGGTATTGAGAAATTTTAATAAAAAATTAGCATCTATAAAAAACTGCATGCACGGTTTCCTGAGAAACTGCACACGGTTAGGGAAAACCATGCATAGACCGTGCAAAGCCCACTGTCCAAAACATGGAACTGGTGCACAGTTTTCTAAACCATGCGCAGGTCATGCACAAACTATGCTCTAACCCAGAAACCTCCAAAATTTTCATAAAAACACCTGAAACAACTCCAACCAAAGCTCAACCAAAATAAGGGTTTAGGAATACCTGAAAAAGGTAATGGGATGTTACAACCTCCCCACTATAGAAACTTTATGTCCCCAAAAATCCTATGAAGAAACCTCCCTGTAAAAAATACGATTCCACTTCTCCCTCAGTAGTGCCTCCCTCTCCCATATCTCATGAGAATCATAACTGTGCTGCCATAGCACATAAACCAAAGGTATCATTCTCACACGAAGTACCTTAGTCTCAGAATCAACTATCCTGACTAGTCATTCAGTTACGGATAAATCAGGTTCCACTTCAAGATCACACTAACTCAAAACATGATATGGATCATATAAATACATTTGAACCTAAGATACATAAAACACGTTATGTATCAACATCATCTGGGGTGGTAGTGCTAACCGGTATTCAAATTTCCCCACCTACTCAACAACCTCAAAAGGTCCAACAAAATGGGTAGAAAGCTTCTCTTTCCTCCCAAGCCTTCAATGACCCAACTGAGGTGAAACTTTTAAGAACACCTGGTCACCAACTGAGAACTCCAAAGGTCTATAATGATGATCAACATAATAATTGTATCATCTTTCAGTTGTCAACATTCTCTGATGAATCAACTAAAGCTTTATTGTCGTCTCTTGGACCAAACTCAGTCCAACCAAGGAACTCTCACCAATCTCTAACCAACACAACATAGATTTACAAGTCTAGTCATACAAGTCCTCAAAAGGATCCATCCTGATCACAGACTAGTAACTATTGTTATAAGAAAACTCAACAGGCCCCAAATGATCATCCCATACTCCACCAAAGTTGAGAATGCAAGCGCATATCATATCCTTAAGAATCCATATAGCTCTTTCTATCTGGACTTCTGGATGTGGATGGTATACCATGCCCAAATGGATGTGAGATCCCAGCACCTCTTGAAGGCCTATCCAAAAGTGATAAGTAAACTGGGGATCTTTATCAAAGACTATAGCAGATGGAACTCCATGAAATCGAACAATATCTTTCTCATAGAGACTTCCCAACTCCTCAACTTTGGTTGTATCACGAATAGTTATAAAGTGAACTGATTTCTTTAGACTATATATCACCACCCAAATTGAATTCTTCTTCTTATGGGTATCTAGAAACCCAACCACAAAATCTATAGATATATCATCTCACTTCCAAGTAGGGACTAGAAGTGGCTAAAGAAACCCCAAAGTTTTCTGGTTCTCATCTTTCACATGTTGGAATTTATAGAAACTAGAGACAAAATCAGCAATGCCCCACCTCATACCTAGCCACCAGAACTACCACCTCATTTCGTAGAACATATTTGTGGTTCCTGGGTGCACATCCCACTGGGAATTTTGGTAATCCCCCATCGCATCTTTTCTTATCGAAGACATTAGCACAAATTTATTCTAATAGCATAGAATTTCTTATTTGGAGAACAACCATTGGGAAACTATCTCCCCACCATTAATAGAGTCTCTAATGCTATGGAATTAATCATCAAGCTATTGGATCCTGAATAATCATCTTAAGAAGAGAGTATGAAAACTAAACATTTGTCCAAGGAAACCTCATCCCCTTTTTTCCTAAACTCTAATATGCAATTGTGAAAAGAGAGTCATTAAGTTCCACTCCTCTAAAGATTCTTTCACTTCCTAGGCCCAAATCTTTCTACTCAAAGCATCAGCAATGACATTCCCTTTCTCTGAAGTATACGCAATGTCAAAATCAAAAGACTATAGGTAATCCACCCAACGTCTCTAGAGGAGATTCAAATATTTTTTAGAGAATATGTAAATCAATATTTTGTGGTCAAAAAACATGGTAAACCTTTCACCACAAAGGTAATGCTTCCAAATCTTAAGATCTTGCATCACAGCAGCAAGTTCAAGGTCGTGGATTGGATAGTTCTTCTTGAGTGGCCTAAGATGATGATATTTATAAGAAACAACATGATCACCCTATATAATAATGCAGCCCAAACTTGAACCCGATACATCACAAAAGACCACATAGCCCTGCCTAGCCTCTGGAAGATTTAAAACAGGCACAGTAGTCAAAAGATATTTCATCTCAACAAAAGAACTCTGAAATTTCTCATTACAAACAAACTTCACTCCCTTTCGAGTAAGAGCAGTCATCGAAGAGGCAAACTTTGCAAAGTCTTCCATGAAGCGGCGATAATATCTAGCTAAACCTAAGAAGCTCCAAACCTTGAATACATTCCATGTTTGTTCCCATGTCATAACATCTTTAACCATTTCAGGATCAAATAAAATATCATGTTCTGAAACCACGTGTCCTGAGAACTTCACTTCCTGAATCCAGAAATCACACTTTGAAAGCTTGGAATAGAGTTGGTGATTTCTCATCAAACTCATCACTGTTCTCAGAAGATGCACATAATCCTCCTCAGATTTAGACTACACATGGATATTGTCCAAAAACACAACCACAAATATATCGAGATACTCCTGGAAAATCTTGTTCATTAAAACCATGAAAACTGCAAGAGAATTGGTTAGACCAAAGGGCATGACAAGGTACTCATAATGGACCTACCTGCTCCGAAAGGAGGTTTTCTGAATGTCAGACTCTTTTATCCTCAACTAATGGTAACCCGAGTGAAGGTCAATCTTCAAGAATCACTTCTCCTCTTTCAAATGATCAAATAGATCATTAATCCATAGAAACTGATACATTTTATTTACCGTTACTTGATTGAGATTTCGTTAATCAATGCAAAGGTGGAATAAACCGTCAACTTTCTTGTCAAAGAGAACTGGCACCACCCAAGGTGACACGCTCGTACATATAAATTATTTCTCAATAAGATCAACCAATTGAGACTTCAACTCTTTTAATTCGTATGGTTCTATACTGTAAGATGGAATAGAAAATGGATGAGTACCAAGAATCAAGTCAATAGAAAACTCAACCTCTCTTACTAGTGGAAAAGCAGAGAAGTCGGAAGGAAACACATTGGGAAACTCAACGACAACTAGAGGGAGATCATTGCTCAAATTTTATTGCTCCATATCAAAATCCAACACTGATATTACTTTCCCCAACTCTGAATAAGAATGTCTGGACCTACTCAACTTTGGGTCCCATTCTCCTTGAAACATGACAGACACACCACTAGGCATAGTGAAGGAGACCTGTCGAAGATAAAAATCAATCTAGGATTTATTGAACATGATGCAATCTATTCCAAAGATGATGTAAAAATATTTTAAGTTGAGAACCACAAAGGTTGAACCTAACTCAACATCTGATAGAGAGAAAACACAAGCGGGACTATAGAGACCTTGTTCTCTCTTTGTACCAAGGGGTGTAGTAATATCCATTAAACAAGATAAAATATCCATAAAAATATTAATCAAATTAAAAACATGAGTTGAAATAAACAAATTAGATGCACTGTTATCAAATAAAGCAGTCACTAATAATGAAGCTATAGTGATGGTACCTCTCACAGTCGTTGGACTCGTTTCTGCTTCCTCTGGAGACTCTTCCACTACGTGAAGAAGATTTGTTCCAAATGCCTATGGCTAGAACCCTTTTTCACGTGAAGAATCTGGTTGACCCATAGTTTTAGGAGGAATTGATTATTCTTTCACACTTTGTGGAGTGGAATAAATATGTAAAAACATCTAAAAGTTACCTGAACACCTGTAGGAGCCATAATTCTTGGGTGCCTTAGTGAAAACCTTCTTAGAATGTCCTAGATTTTCACACTGGTAACAAACCAAAGGGCCTATTCATAGTACTATAGGAGGTCTAGAAAAATACTACTGTCGAGAACTTCCATGATAATAATCATGCTTCAACTTTCCCTTGATGGAACTCACACTTCCATTGGGAGAAAAGGAGACTCTTGATAACTCTAACTTACCCACTAGGTCCATCTCGACCATCAGTGCTCTATTCAGTACATCAGTATAAGAGAGAAGCTTCATCAATAAAATCTGAGAAATAATATCCTGATGAAGTCCCAAATCGAACCTTTGAGCCTTCGTCCTCTCATTTGATACTATATCAGATGTAAAGTGCACAAGCTCAGCAAAACGATCTGTATACTCTGTCATAGACCTGTCAGCCTTCTCAAGTCTGAAAAACTATGTATAATTGTCCAACAGCATCGAATCTAGATAGAACTAGTCATTGAATATAACTTTGAAGTATTTATAATATAATACCTCGTGTTTCTTATTTGTCACCATAGTGTCCCACCATCTTCGGCTTAGTCCTTCCAGCATGAAAGTGGCACACTTCACTTTGATCTCATCAGGTGTGTCCAAAAATACAAATAAGCATTCCAAATTTGTCAACCACTCCTCATCATCTTGAGGGTAATTTGAGCCCTTAAACATTGTTGGTTTCTAGCAAAGGAACTCTTGACATCTAATCTTGAGAACATCCCTCTGAGGTACCACAACAGGATCCTTAATAGGAACTGGAGGTGCTGCCTATCTTAGAGATTAGACAGTGCACACAATCACCTCAATTATATACAGATCCACAATAGTATTCGCTCACTGATATTCAGTAAAATATTTATACTGGGTCTGATTCACACATCTCCTCGGAGGCATGATGCTACAAAATATCAACAAACAACAAGGAAGACATTAGGAAATACTCAAACTGAGAAACGAGGGAAAAATAATCCCAATAGATGGGATGTACAAGATTTGGATTTCAAGTTATCCAAATCAAAATAGAGAAAATACTAGAACTAAACCACAAGACATTTATCCCTTACCACCCCTGGAAACTTAAGGTTCATTATGGTGAGAACTGGTCAGGAAATATATTGAAACTACCTCCTAAGTCCCGACAAGATTTCACAATGCATACTGACTTCAAGAAAAAATCTCAAACTGGAGCTCTGATACCACTTTGTCACGAACTAACCCAGGTACCCTAGTAACTTGATAATCGATTTGGTCCTAACATATCCTAAAGGACATCCTCGATCCCCATGGTTCGGCAACTATCACCTAGCATCATACAAACTAAAAGTGGGAACGATTTTTTCCTCTAACAATACGGAAAGAAAAAAAAATACAGTATGCATATTAATAAAAAACTCCACTAAGAGTAAATTACTAGAGGTTAAATAGGCACAAACTCCAAAGTACTATAACCCAAGTACAAAAAAAGAGAAAAATAGCCCAAATTCCCTAAGGACACAACTCACCAAGACCAAAGTTCAACAGCGGGATCCACCTCCAGGAGATCTTTTCCCTTTGCTCAAACCTGGAAGAATATAATATAAAAACACCTAAAGGCATAAGTAGGGTGTGAGATAAATCCCAGTAGTATTTCACCCAAATATTCCATAATATATGACAATATCAATTTAACCAAAATGTGCTTTCAATTTTAAAACAAATAGGTTTGTCATTAACAAATCATATTTAAAAAAATATTACTATGTAGTTTAAAAGATGGAAATGCCTTTATAAAATCATGATATACATTTCAAATGATGGAAAACATTTCAAAATATGGAATCTTCCTTTAATCAAAGGATACTTTTCATAAACAAAAATTATCACAAATGGGTTAAATAAACACTTTATATAAAAAGTTTATATAAATTCTCAAGGCATGTAAAACAATTCATAAAAATGGAATAAATAAAAATTCAAACATACAAACAAGTGAGAAACATGTTCATGTGAAAAATAGGTATGATATTTATACGATATAGGGATTCAACACTATGAATACAGAAAATTATGTATACACTCCCCTTAGTCCTAAGGTAAAGGGGTCTCATCACCATCGCCTAAGGAATGGGATGTGCTGATATGATGTTTTAGAATGTTGTAGAATCATAAAGTGTCACCAAAAATAACTCACTAACTAACTAAGGCTTACATGTGCTCAAGTACAAATCAATAATGGGAAATTCATTTTATAACAGAAAATGAAATTCATCCCATTATCCATTTCAAATATGCCAATTTTCTATTTAAAACCCATAATGGGTTTTTAATCAAAAACATGCCTTTTCACTAAGATGATACCCCTAAGGTTTCCATAAAAACATTTCAATCCATTTTTTACAAAAAATGGATTTGAAACCAAATCATGAAATTTCATAATCCATTTCACATTTGAATTCAATAATTCCATCATTTTCATCACAAAACCCCAAATTCACTTGAATCGGGTTTATTTTTCACAAACTTTCCATAAAATAAATTTTTCTTTAATTAAAATAAACATTTCAATTTATTTAATTACCATCAAAACTAAAATTTAAATTAGACAATTTAAATCGTACAAAATTCTAATTCCAAGAGAAAGGCCCCATTTTTTTCTCAAAAACCCCAATTCAAAGGAATTGGGTTTTCCAAAAAAAAGGATTGAAATCAATTTGATTCAAATCTAAAAAATTTAATTTAAATCCAAATAGTTTAAATTTAAAAAAATCAATTAGGTTCAATAAAAATTGGGCATTGTAATGGAACCACCTACTGAAAACAATAGATCTCGCAATGCCAAACCCTAATTGGGATTTTTCCACAAAGAACGAAGATCACACAAATAGGAATAAAACCTAGGTTTAATATCCTAGAAAAAAATGTTATTAGATCCAAAAAACAATACCAAGATCTATGGAAACCTAATGAGAAAGAGATAGATTGTGGGAGGAAGAGAATGGGAGGAGGAAACTAATCGGAAGGAGATCAACCAATGTTCGCCTAGCTTTTTATTTCTTTCATAAGGGGTTTTAGGGTCCAAGAATCCTTATTTGGAGATCCAAGGAAAGGATAAACCCATTTGGGTTGAAGGAGGTCTGTTCAAGACATAAAAATGGGTCTTGGGAAATTTTAAAAAAAGGATCTAGAAAAACCTGTCTGCACGGATTCTTAGGAAACTACACACGGTTAGGGAAAACCATGCATAGACCGTGCGGAGCCCACTTTCCAAAATTGGAAATGGTGAATTATTTTCCAAACCATGTGTAGTTCATGTGTAAATTGTGCTCCATCCTAGAAACCTTCATAATTTTCAAAAAAACACCTAAAACAACTCCAAATGAAACCTAACCAAAGATCAACCAAAAGAGAGGTTTAGGAATACCTAAAAAAGGTAACAGGATGTTACAGAAGAGGTGTGGCTAAATATAATGAATCAAATATTTGATTTCTTTGGCACACCATAAGAGTTTAAAGTCAATTTGGTGATGTATATTCTGGAGGATCTTGCATTCCATTGGTGGGATTTAGCAGTTCAGGCTAAATTAGACCAAGGCCTTGCATGGGAGGATTTTAAAGAATCTTTCAACAAATAATTCTATCCTCATATGTTAATAATTGCAATAACGAAATACTTACTCATCTTAGATAAGGAGAGCCTCATAGTGACAGATTATGCGGCTAAATTCATGAATTTAGTGCACTTTTCACCTGAAATTTTTTCAAGTGCCTCCTTGAAGGAATGCATTTTTTAATCAAGACCGGGGAGGAGATTCGCTCAAATATCGATACCCTCTATATAACGGATTATACAGATATGGTCAAAAGATTGATGGTGGTAGAAAGGTACATATCGGGAGATATGGGAGGAGGGGTCATGTTGATACCTACAGGAAACTATGGGAACTCGAATTTTTGGAGCAAGTGAAAGAGGGACACATATTTCCAAGGTAGTGATATGGCACAGAATCCAATGGTTGGTTCATTAAATCTTACTCTAAGACCCAATAGTGTGACACCCCAGGTAAATAAATAGTATGACATTTTCATATTTATCCATATTTGTGAATAAAATATCAATATTACTTTAAAGGAGACTCTATGCACGATGGCGTACCCAATACGCAACAATGAGTTCCTTGGGAATCTTACGTTGTACTCTAATAATAAAATAATATTATTTTAAATGGTAGTTAACACAAAGCCGTTGTATTGGCGGGAATGAATAGAAATAACTAAAATATGATTATATATGTTTGTTAAATGTTTTTACTTTTATCCAATAAATTTTTAGAGGCTTAAAATACAAATGAATCCAATCTTAAGCATTTAATACACTAGTATTTTTATAAGATTGTTTTACTACCTTTTGATGGAAAACCATTTTTAAAATCAAACTTTTGACAATTTTATAAGCTCTATTTTTGAAAATAAACATATTATTTATGATTGGGACATTGAAATTTACCTTGGGTTAATTTTTGGTATTTTTATGACAATGTTCATTTTTCAATGAATAGTGAAAAATACTGCATTTTACATCAAAACTGCTTTTTCATATAATTTAATTATATGGTTATATTATCTTTTTAATTTGTTTTAAAGTGTAATTAGAATATATTTTTATCATTTAATCCAATAGTGGTCGTTGGAATTAATTTCACTTTGAAATCGAACTTAAACTAGTGTCAATCTTTTGATACATTTTGTTTCATAAAAACACGCTATTTGTTTTGACAGCGGGAATTAATTATTAAATTAATTAATGCAACTTATATGTTTTGAATTTTTTAAAATAGAAATCATTTTTGAATTCGGAATATCAAATATAGCTTAGGGTGAACTTTTGTTAATTTTCTGAAAAACTTCAATTTTTGATGAATAGTGAAACCACTAAGTGGTACTTATAAAAACTGATTTTCCGTTTAAATGAAATTTTTCCATCTTTGTGTTTTGAATTTAAAAAATCCGACATAAATGGTTTTCATTAAGAAGTAAAATTTGGTTCAATGGGATTAAAATAATTTTTTGGTGAATAGTAACTTATTAAGTTTTTAATCGCGATTAGAGGTAATTAGTGTAGTTTAAGGTAAGAATAATGTTTTAATAAAATGAAATGACCTAGACACATGTCCTACCCTCATTGGATGTGTCATGGACGGCCAATAAAATCAATGGGTCAACTTGGGGACCCCATGGAGCCACTTTGGTTGGAAAATGACATAAATATATTTTTATTTAATGTTAAAGTAAAAATGACACAAACATGAGATGTTTTACTAAAAAAAATTTTACATAGGGTTATACAAGTCATATTTTTGACTATAAATAATCAATGGAAATATAAAAATATTTCCTACATCATAGTATTTTTTTTATAATTTTTATACATTAAATAAATTAAATTATTTATGACATCATGATGATGCAGCGATGACCTCATTATTTAACGATTTAAATAAAATGGAAAGATAATGTAAAATCTAAGACCTAAACATGTAAAAAACCTATTTTATGGGTGGATTTCGAACCCTTATCACCTTATACTCGAAAAACATCAATGTGGGACCAATAAAATCCGAAACTCATTCTAAAATAATGTAACATTTCCTTACTTTCCAAGAGTGCCCCTCCTCTCCTCTTATAAAAGGCCCCCACCTCTACCTCCTTACTCACACTTCCAAAGCCTTTGGCTCGGAAAACCCCTGCCCATTTTGTCTCTACACATCCCTATCAAACTTCTTGAGGCATCACTTTGGGCAGAAGTCTTCCCGAGGAAGCCTTTGAGCTCAAACCAAAGGGAGTTACCCGATTTTAAGGTAATGTCTTCACTTGAGTCCTTTTGTTTTATTTTGCTTCTCCAACCCCCTAAACTCTTTTTATTCATTTATTTTGTAACAACTCCAGTATCTTAAATATACTAGGATGTTTTTATAAGAATTATTCGAGCTACACTTACACACACCTTCGTCTAATGGTTAAAGAACATATTGTTTCTGTGGTTGGTGATTTTCTGCCTCACGAAACGATGATTGTTCAATATTCTTTTAACACCTTTAAAGGTGGACATTATGATGTCACTGTATTTTATATATTATATATATGGTATTTATGTTTACTATATGCTTATTTATTTTATATTTAAACCATACCTTTATTCTTTTCATGTTGTCTAAATGCGATAATTTCATATGAGGAAGTGCGGACTACCACCCCCTCAAGTGATGTGACTCGTACATGCAATACATGGAATGTATAAAGAATGAAATTAATGAACATATGTGACATATATAACATATATATTATACTGTAATTATAATATATATATATATATCATTTATTTTTAATTCCATTAATATGAAAAAGAAAAAATGAAAGTAGCGTTCATGCGTACGTACGGCCTACCGTCTCCATGAACAGTGCTTTTCGTTTTTTATCTCAAAATGATATGGAATAGTATAAGATGAATATGTACTGGATATATGTGATATATATGATATATACATCATGATTATAACTCTGTATATAATGGATACATGAACAACTTGTAATTATAAAGAGCATATTTTGACTCAAGTACCAATGATCGTTTAAACGACCGTTATTAACTAAAATAATTACACAGTGTTCATGACATGGTAATAAGTGATATAAAAGGAATAATGAACTTGAAAAGGTTCTTAAGGAAGTAGAAATTAACTCAAGTTTATTATTCAGGAGATTAAATAACGATCGAGTCAAGTCGGACCCGAGGTAAGGGATCCTACACCTCTCTTTCTTTTTAAGTACACTCTTTTATGTCATTCCTTTTAAAGCTCATCTTTCTTGTTATTGGGATATTATTTTATATTAATCTTACTTTAATTTTTATGTTCATATTATGAGAGGCCCTATTCTCTCTCATAAATCCATTTTGGAAGTTTTGAGTGGCACCGTTAGGCTGCCGAATTTTTCGTAAGAGATCCAACCTCTCTCTTTCTTTTTAAGTACTCTCCTTTATGTCACTTATTTTAAGCTCCTATTTGTTATGTTGGGGGATGTTCTTTTATATTCCTCTTTCTGTAAACTTTATGTTAATATGATGAGAGACACTATTTCCTCTCATCAATCCATTTTGTAAGTCTTAAGTGGCGTCATTAGGCTACCGAGTTTTCGTAAGGGATTTTTCATCTCACTTTTATTCCCGTGAGATTTATGCTACATTTGCCACAATTTCCTTTGAGTGGTGTATGTACTGCCCATTATTATACACTTTTTGTAGTATAATTTTATTTATGGGTATTCACATATTCATTGTATGACCCTTCTTTGATGGGGTGCGCGTTTCGAAAGTTACCCAACTCGGTAAGGGGACCTTTCACCCTCCTCTTTTTAAAAGACTTCTTTTGTTATGTCTTTTAATTCACATACTATTATGTTGGGATATGTTATTTTATATCATTATTTATGTAAATTTTATTTCCAAGTGATTATATGCCCTTTTTATCTCTCATCAACTCATTTTCTGAATTTTGAAGTGATGCCGTTAGGCTGTCGAATTTTACCAAGGGAACTTTTTAACCCAATTTCGATTTCTTTGGGTTCAACATGTAGTTATTGAATATGTCATCATTTGAATATGTGTTAATGACCTTTTATTGTTTTACACTTAATATTCACTTATATTGGGTGTATTTATATTTGTCACACATAATTATGAGATTGATTTATCCTTAATTTAAGGATACCTTCTTTATAAGGGATTTCATCTCATTTTACATTTCTATTGAGACTTCATTGTTGTTATGCACCAATTACCTCTTATATGGTGTATATACTATCCTTTGGAATATTATATCATGAATCCTTTTATTCTCATGATATTATAAAGTTATGATTAAATGTTATTCCTCAATTATTGTATTCAAGTGTCTCTCATTTTGTTAAAAAACCCTTTAACTAAAATATCGTTTTAAATGTTTTAATGATTTATACTTATAAATATTTCTCATTGATATCCATGTTTTAAAAATGGTTTTAAGGATTTATTTATATGGATATTAATGGTTTAAAATGTTAAAATCTTCAAGGTGGTATGGGACACTTTGATTCAAAAATCTCTTTATTAAATGTTTTAAATGGTTTTGAAAATGTTTTTTTTTTTGAATGGATTCATTATGTCAAAATCATAAAATGTTATATTGTTTTTGCAATGTGGGAATGTTATATTTCCTTTATGCTTAAGTTATGTGCTATGATTATGTTATGGTTCTTGGGCACTGTTATGAAGACGGGTGGTTCCGTGATAAACTAAGGGCGGGTGAGCCCGATATAGCTCTCCAATGCATTGGGTAACGCGAAGGAGTGAAACGTTAAGGTTTCTCCGAAGATATTTAGGGAATATACTGTGGTGGGTATTCCAAACGTAACCAAGAGGGTTACTCCCTATGTAAGAATGTTATGAATGCCTCAAGTTACCTTTTATGTCTTATGATTTCTATGATTTATTCATGATTTGATGAGGTATGTTAAAGTGCCTATGTTTTATGGGTAAAGTATGATTTCATTCTTATGTATATATGAACTCATGTTTCCTTTCCATATTTTTATAACCCTTACTGATCTTTTTATGCTCATCCCAAGTTTTTGAAATGTTTTTCACAGGTCAAGGGAAAGGTACATGATATGATGATAGTGTCAAGGATGTGTCAAGAAAGAATCCATGTTTTATTTTAAATATGTTTCCATTGATGGGAAGAATGAATATTGCCTTTTATGTAACCACTTTGTTTAAATGTGGAATGTAATGCAAGTTTCATGATCTAATTCTCTAAAACTCTAAACCTGAAAAGATCCTCAATGTGTAATCTTGTAATAACTCAAGATTAAGAAAGGTTTAAGGATGGGGCCTTATAAATAGCAAGCAAGGATTTTTTTCAATGTGGTTATCTTATTCACATGAATCTAAAGTTTATGGAACCACATAGATAATTCCACAATTGTAATCAGATGGGACATCTTCATTGCTATTGTCGTAGTGCTCCAAATTCAGGTGTTCAAGACACTTCTCAGGTGTCGCAGACGTCGTATTCTTCGATGGGAATATGGTATAAAAATACATATCATCAAAATAATGGATAAATACACAGTGATTCTAGTAATACCATGTCTCATCATCAAGGGAAATATCAATAGATCAATAAGGAACAAAGTGAAGTGAGTAAGAAATTATATGGAGCTGAGTAGGTTATTGTGAATGATCAATTTAGACCATCGATGGTGTGTGGTACTATTATTTTAAATTATTCCCATATGTAAGATTTGTTTTATATAGGTTCATCCCATTTGTTCATTTTTTATCATGTTTTTTATTTGTTGGATTTATATTTTGAGATGATTCCTTCAGTGTTGAAACTTCAAACTCTTCTTAGTCAAAGAGAATGTTGAGCCTTTATGTGTAGATCATGTTTTATAACTATGGATAGAGTTGAGTTGAAATGGGATTTATCTATGATAAATATGGATTTCTATGATATAATATTGGGTATGGATTAATTGAAAATTTTCAAGGATCACATTGATTATTATACCTGACGGGTTATTTTTACAATTAAGGATAGAGTCGAGCATCTCTTTAGAGGAGAAAGGAATGTAAAAAGTAGGTGTGACAGGCTTTTTGGTGCCATCATTTGGAATTATATCATACTAGTTAGTATATTTGACTTTGACATTGATATAAGAGATCAAGAATATTAGTTTTCCATCAATTTTTTATTAGTTTCCTAATTTTTTTCTAAGAATTTATCAGGGTAACCACATATATGGGAAGTGGAGTTTATGATTAATCTCCTTCCAAGGACCAGTCCTATTTTCGTTCCATATTATCAAATAGAACCAATAGAATTAAGGTAATTGAAATATCAATTGGAAGACATAGAAAACAAAGGTTTCATTCATCCTAGAATGTCTCTATGGGTATCACTAGTCTTATTTTTCAAAAAGGCATATGGAACTCTTCGGTTGTGTATAGATTATCATAAGATTAACGAAGCTACGATAAATAATAGGTATCCAATTCCATAAATCGATGATATTTTCGATCAATTAAGGGGGTATTAGTGTTTCTTTAATATTGAATTATGCTTAGGATATCACCAATTGTGGGTTTGGAAGGAGGATATTCCGAAAATAGTTTTTAGGAGTAGATATGGCCACTATGAGTATGTGGTTATTCCTTTCAGTCTAATGAATGAACCAAAAGACTTTATGGAATTGAGTAATTTGATATTTCAAATATATTTTGATTCTTTTTTGGTGGTTTTTGTAGATGGCATATTGGTGTATTCAAGTACAAGAGATGAGCATGGGCAACACTTTATGACAGTGTTGGGAATATTGAGAGATCATTGTCTATATGTAAAATTATTAAAGTGTGATTTTTTGATACATGAGGTATGTTTTCTTGTCCGTGTAATCTCTAAAAGTGGTGTTTTTTAGATCTAGAAAAGATAAATATTATTATCTTGTGGAAACCTCCAAATAATGTCTTTGGGATATACAGTTTCCTTGGTCTAGTTGGTTATTACCGATGCTTTGTTTGTGATTTCTCACAACTTGATTCGCCTATGATAGTATTGACAAGGAATAATTTTAAATTAAAATTGAGTGAGTAATGTTAGAATTATTTTAAATAGCTTAAATTTTTCTTTACATCAGTATCGATATTGATATTTCCATAATCAGGACAAGGGTCTGTGGTGTATTGTGATGCTTCAGGATCAGGAATAGGATGTGTTCTCATGCAGGGAGATCATGTTGTTTCTTATGGATCAAGACAGTTAATTTTTCATGAGAAAACCTACCAAACACATGATTTGGATTTAGATACTATAGACCATACTTTGAATACTTGGCATCATTACCTCTTTGTTGATAAATTCACAATTCTTATGGATCATAATAGTTTGAAACATATTTTCTCACAATGGGATTTAAACTTGTGACAAATAATATAGATGAAGTATCTCCAAATGTTTGAATTTAACTTGACGTATACACTAGGAAATGAAATATGGTGGAAAAATCATTAATCATAAATTCATATTCTCAGTTAGAAAAAGAGGCTTTAGATGAGTGGCATTTGATTTCAATCCTAGCCGACATGCACATGGAATGTGAAGAACGAAGTGATGTTGTGGTTTTAATTCTAGTTAATTTGGTTCCTGATCTTGTGAAGATGGTTAAAGAGGAAAATACTTCTTATTCATAATGTGTAGTGGTAATTGAAAAACTCAATAGTGGGTAGACTATTGAGGGATGTTAATTGGATGAGAGTTCAGTGCTATGGTTCATAAATCGAATGGTCATACCTATATCTTTTCAGGAACATATTCTTCACACTTACCACTATTTGAGATAGGTTGTTAATACTAAAATAAAAAAGTTTTATAAGGCGTCAAAAGTTCAATTTTTGTGGGTTTGTGTGAAAATAAAAGTGGATGAGTTTGTTTCAAGATGCTTAACTTGTCAGCAGATTAAGGCAGAGCATCAGTGACCAGAAGGTATGTTACATTATTTATCTATTCCTATTTGGAAAGGGGAACAGATATCTATGGATTTTTTAATAGGTCTCCAAATAACGGTTCAGAAACATGATTCTATATGGGTGATAGTGGATCGGATCACAAAGTCAGCTCATTTCATCCATGTTTTTAAATCTCATATGGTGGAGGACTTGTAAAAAAACTATATTCGAGAATTTATAAATAGGTATGGCATATAATTTTCAATAGTGTCAGATATAGATCTGAGGTTTATGTCTCATTTCTATAAATCCTTATAGAAATACCTTGTAACTCAATTGACTATGAGTACGATGTATCATCCTTAGACGGATGGACAATCCAAAAGAATGATATAAATGTTGGAAGACATGTTATGGTCTTATGTAATGGATTTTGGTGGCTCATGGGAAGAGCGTGTATTTTTAGTGGAGTTATCATATAAAAACAGTTATCAGGACTCGATACATATGGATCCCTTTGAATCATTGTATGGTTTTCCTTTTCATTCTCCACTTTATTGGGTGGAAACATGTGAGACTTCACTAGTTGGGATGATCCTTGTCCAAGAAACAATAGACAAGATTTGGTTGATTAGGAAGAGAATGGAGATGGATCAGAGTCATCAGAAATCATATGTAGATCATGTTCAATGATCATTTTCATACGAAGTGGGTGATCATATGTTCTTGAGGATCTCTCTAAGGCTTGGACGTCGTCATTTTGTAAATGTAGGAAAGTTATATCCTAGATACATATTCCCTTTTAATATGCGTGAATAGGTTGGTGAGGTGCCATATCAATTGGAATTAACACCATGATTCAGTGAAGTACATAATGTTTTTTATTTATCTCATTTGCAAAAGTATCATCCTGATCTGGACCATTTGATTCGATGGGATCGTGTTTATCTAGAGTCATATTCTTCATTGGTACACATGCCAGTGTGAATTGTAGGTAGGAAAGAGAATGTATTTCATATAAAAATCATCATTCTAGTGAGGTTTTTGTAGAAACATGGTCAGATTCTAGAAGATACTTGGGAACAAGAGAAGGAAATGGTTAAGAAATGGCCCAAACTCTTTCAGGGAAATGCTGGTTTTCTAGTTTCTAGGGATGGAAAGGCCAATGGTGTGGAGAATTTAGCACCCCTGGTTTCAATTAATTAACCATTAATTTATGTATTTTAAGTATGTAAAGTGGTTGGGTGATGTTTGGGAGGGTTTGGAAGACTTTTGGAATGTTTTTGTGGATTTTCTAAAGGTGCACTATTTGATAACAGTTAATGGAAATAGTGAAACACTTGTAGAAAACCAAAAAAACCTCTCATTTCCCTTCTCCCTGATGGGGTAGGTCATGGCCGTGGTGCCACCTCCCCTCCTAGGCCCTCCGTGGCCAAGGATTGGGGTTGATCCTCCTCCGGCTTCGATTTCTTCCCGTAACCCCAACTTCACCCACTTCACTAACTCGTCTTCCCTATCGCGATTTCCTTTAATCGAAGTTATCCCTAAGGTTCAATCTCGCTCGGATGGAGTTATCTCGGTCCCAATTTCTTCTCTGGAGTTCACAGAAGCGTCAGCACTCTTGAAGTTCACTCTGGTGGCCCTATTTGGTAACAGACGTCCATTCGTTGATGCTTTTGACTGGTTTGTGCACTCTTCTCAGAATCTGCAAGACCGTGTGATTGTTGGTCTCCTTGATGCGAAGCACATTCAAATCCATTTCTTGACCGAAGAATACCTGGTTTGTGATTTGTCTTCCGCTCCGCGAAGTATGGCAGGTTTCCGTTTTTCTCTCTTTAGGTGGTCCTTCAACTTCCACCTGATGCGAGACCCTCCTGTCTCTGTGCTCTGGATTTCTCTTCCCGGACTCCCTCTACCATTCCAGAACCATGAAATTCTCTAGTTTATTGGAAGCATGGTAGGGTGATACCTCTACTCTGATTCTCGTACCAGTGTTGTATTTCATCCAGTCTCTCTGAGGATATGTGTCGAAAATGATGTGTCGAAGGGCCCTATGGATTATATTGTCATCGATATTGAAGGTGAACTTCTCTGGAACCATAAGATATGCTAAGAAACCTGGACTGATTATTGTGGTATTTGTGGACATCTTGGACACTCGGATTAAGTATGTCGGCGTGGGGGTAGTTTCTTCCAAGAACATCCCTCTAAGGAGGGGGGTGGTTTTGATGATGGCAAGGTGCAGTAGAGTCACTCCATGGAGCAAAACCTTGAAGCCTCAACGCGGGACACCATTCCTCCCACTAATTTTCATTTGAAGACCGATGCTACCAAGATTTCTCTTCATGAGGCAGGGAAGAGAGGAGAAAACCCAATGGTTGTGGACATCTTCAGGCACCTGAAGCAGGACCTGGGTGTCTCAAACAAGAAGGAGAATTCTTCAGGTCCTAAAACAACATCTATTCTGGGAAGCCAAAGTGCTTCAGTGACGCCTGTGCGGGGGGTGGCAGCTCAAACAGGACAAGATTCAGGAGGTTTTGAATAGGTGCGAGTCTTGGTTTCACTGGACCCGAACACTTTCATTTCAAAATCCTCATCCTCAAAGGTTGTGTACTCCAGTATGCAGGATGGTCTTAAGGCAGGTCTCAAAGGGACTAGCTCCAATAATCAGTTTGTAGTTTTGGGTAAGGAAGACAGTAATGCTCCTGTAGAATGGACTGAAGTGGAGGCAACTCAAGAGGAGATTCCTCCTATGGGGATGGAGCACCATGAGGAGGAAAGTGATTCTACCTTGGAGTCGGTAGAGTCCAAGGAAGTTCACATTGAGGAGAATTATTTGAGGCACTCCTCCAAGAAAGGAAAGAACACCATCATAGACTCAGGTGGATTTATCCAGCATTCCCAAGGGTGCAAATACGTAAGGACTATTCTAATTTACCTATCCCCTATTACAAGGTCTTCCAACAAAGGAAAATTTCCTCTAGAACGAGGGGACAACAACCTCAAGAGAAAGCATAAAGTCCCTGGCAATCGTGTGGAGTCGAGGTCTCACAAGGAGCAACAAGCTCAAGCAGGCGAAGCAACAGGTTTGGATCGGGTGCATGCAGAAAAGTAGATTGTCGGGGTAGATGTCTCCCTGAGTAGAAATGAACTGGTAGAGTGTGATGATTGGGATCTTATTATCATTTTCAATGAAGAACTCTTAGAGAAGGAGTTAAAGGCCAACACATCATAGGGGGAGCTGGGCAACTACAGAAAGAAGATATCGGTGGAGGAGTTTATTAAAAACTGGGACAAGGTGGTTGATAATATCGAAGAACTTCTTCACAAAAACCCGGATGCAAAGGCCAACAATCTTCAATGGAGTCTCTATAGAGGTAAGGTTTCTAAAAGACTTAAATTGCAGTTCAAAGAGTTTTCCATTACTTATAAAGTTGGTTGACTACATGTTGTTGAAACTGGATGGTTTCCCACTTTTTTCCTTAAAAGTGATTTAATAAAAATATTATATATTGTCTTATAGGAAACCATGCACAATGAGATAGGGGCTAAGGAGAAGGTGCATGGTTTGGCACACGGTTTGGAAAAACCATGCATCCACCTAGGAGAAACCATGAAAAGTGGGATAGTGGGATTTTTCATGGTTAGTGCATGGTTTTTATAACCATGTAGGACAACTATGTGAGGTGTTCCTTGATGTATATATTGGCACATGGTTAGCACACAGTTTCTCCTAACTTTTTGAATAACCATTCATTTTTTAAAAGTGAGATCCGGAAAAAAAAAATGTATCTCACTTGTTTTTAACCCTAAACCCATTGTTTTTCCTATATTTCAGACCTAACTTTATTTTTCTTCCTCCCAAATATTGGGGGTACTCTTCCCTTTGATTTGGAAGATATCTTGAGGTGTTTCTTAGTGTTTTGAAGACTTATTCCCTTGGTAAGTCATTGGTTTTGGTAGTTTTCCTTAGCTTTTCTTAGATCTACTTCTCTCCTTCTCCCAGTTTCTTAGATCTAGTCCACTATGGATTTATCTAAGGTGGTTTATGAAAATCATGTTTATATTTGTATTTTTTTGTTAGGGGAAGATATCTAAGGTTGGTTTTGGATATTTAACCCAATTTTGTGGGAATCTTCATGTCGTTCTTCATTTTCTCCATAAATCCCATGGTAGGTGGATTTGCTCTCGACTCCTCTATTTAGAACATGAAGGATTAGTTTCAAATTGGTTTTTTTCTTGAAATTGATTGTGATATTATTGTGTAATGATTTTTGAAAGCCTTCTTTGGTGACGGATTATGTAATTTTTCAAATTAGTTGTTTTGTATAAAGTGAAAATGGTAACTTTATTTTAAAATGGTTTTTTGGTTTTGATGCATGTAAAAGTGTTTTTAATAAAAAAAATTGGTTTTATTGAAATGTTTGTTGGAATAGTTTTCAATAAAGGGGTGGTTTTATTGAAATGGTATATTGGTATGGTTTTCAATAAAAGTGTGGTTTTATTGAAATTTTTGAATTGGTTTGGAAAAGGTTGAATTGGAACGTGGTTGGATTAAATGGTTATGCGTGTGTGGAATGGTATGGATGTTGGTCATAAAGTACCACCATAAAAGGGATGGGTTATGGATGTGATGGCCCACTATAAATGGTAACACCAAGCTTGCGCAGTTTTGTGGTTAAGTTTTTGTGTGTGATTATGTGAAATGAAATGGGTTATGTCAACATGGAAATTGAGAAATGGTTAAATGACTTGTTTAGGTATTTTCCTTGGGAATTGGTTTATTTGAGAAAAAAAATTTGGTATGGAACTTTTTGGCTTGTTATAAACTATTGAACGTTTTTAAATGGTTTTTATATAAATTGTTTTATATAAATGTGCTAACTTGTTCTATCCTAGTGGCATGAGTAGGGAAGTCATTATGAGAAAACCTACTGAGTTTCATTACTCACCCCTTATTTTGGAACCTTGGTTATTTTGTAGATGTTGTTTACTAGGATATAGTTAAAGGATAAGTATAAAACTTATTTAGTGGTGATTTATGATACTTGTGCTATTTTGTGGAGATTTTAGCAAGAAGCATGTTTGGAGCTATGGATTTATGTCTTTGGAGTCTTTGGGTTTTGTTAGTTTTTTCTTCCGCTGTGTAATTTGGTATTGGTAGTCTTCCATTGTGGTAGTCTATTGTAGTTTTATTTTGATATCAATGGTTTTATCTTGATTCATTTTTATATTTTTATTGTGCATCATTTAGTGGTTTCGGTTAGGACATGTTTAGTTGAGTTGTTTATTTCTTAAAGGGAAAATAGCCCCCCACTTGTTAATGAAGACCTCGATATTTATTTACATCCTTTGGCATATTGGGTATGTATCTTAATGCCAAGTGATGTCCTTAAAACTTATCAAGCAATGAGAAGGGGTAGGAAATTAAAAATTATCTATTATATTAGATACATGAAAGATGCTCTGTGATATACCTATTCTTGTAAGTAACTTTCTTGAATCATTGACATTCATGAACACACTATAATGGCCTAACTTTTCTTAAAGTAATTCCTTTTAATGGTTCATTATTAAGAACAAATAAGGACATGGTTTTAAGAATGTTTCATGAAATTAATTTGTCCTGTTATATTTTTATGTTTTATGAAATTAGTGATTTTCATGAAAATTGGTGGCTTACATAAAAATTAGAATAAATAGTTAAAACATAGGAGTAATGTAGTGAATATACCAATTATTTATTTTTAAATGAAGATTAATTTTATAAAATCATTCAACACTTATCTAGAATAGAACATAAAGTCTATAATATAATATTTTCTTCATCAAAGTAGTTCACAGAGTTGAAGAAGTTGGAGTTCCCCTTTGATGAGAAGTGGGTGTACCCTAAATCATTTAAAGGAAGTGATCCTATCATGAGGTAACCCCGACCAAAACTTTATATCAACAAAATTAGTGACACTTAGTGGATTTTGGCATATTGACATACTCATAGTGTGTGCTCCTTTTATAAAGCCCTCGACATTGAACCAAGTAAAAATACTAATGATTGGTAAATGTTTTATTTTTATACACATATTTGAATGTTTTAGAGAGAATTCCAAGATGTTAGATATGTTTAATGTGTACCTTATAATGATGGATTAGTATCTAAAAATGGTATAACACAACCATTTGAAAAGTTTCAATTGGCCCACTCCATGATTCAACCCTTTCTTAGGGTATCTCTAGTTATATAATAAAATCTTTAAAAATTGATTTGATGGGGGGAAGAAATATTATATTTTACCCTAATGAATTTAGTAATGTTTTCATCTAATGAGATACCATATATGGTTCACAAACAACTATCCTAGCATGCTATGTTATATTAATTTGGAAATGAGAATTTAATTATTCTTATTATATTATGTTTTATATAGCTTTTTATTCTCAAGATCCCATGAACTTATGACACCATCTCATATATTCCATGATTAGAATTCATTTTATATAATACACTTATTCTATGAAATTAGTTTATGCCTCCAGACTCATATATTTTACTTCAATATTATGTTAATACCCTTACTAGTCTTTTTAAATTTTCCCACTTCTTTTATGTATTTCACCAAGGTATCCTATGTTGTAGTATTTGTTCAAGAGGATTTGGTATTACAATAGGAATATTGAAAAAATATGATATATTTTATTCTTTTATTGATTTATAATGTATATAATCACTAAAAGTCATAAGACATCATTATTTTTGGATTTTTTAGTGTATTTTTAAATTAAATATGATGTAATAATATTTTATGAGACTCTAGCTTCTATAGTTGGTATCATTATAAGGTCTATTTATGTATATGTATTACATTATAGAACCAAATTGGAATCAATCCATGAATAACCTATATTTTATCTTTGAAATTCATAATATAGTATATACATGTCATTTATGTGTTATTTATTATAAGTTTATAGTTTTCCCTTTTATATTATTATTGGTTTGAGTATTCCCATCACTAACTTAATAATGGTTTTATTAAATTATTAAAAACTGAATAAGATAGGGAAAGGTATTATTATTATCCATTCATGAACATTAAATGTCTTATATGATTATATTTCTACACATTATTTCATATCATACATGTTTATTTAAAACATTAAAACACTTTATCAAGACATGGAGGTTTAGTTATTAGTGAATACACCAAGTGGTGAAATTGTTGCATCTCAAGTATATAAATCATCTCCAATTAACATTTACTAGAAGAATATTCTAGAAAAAACTTTTCAGCTCCATTTAGTAGAATTCATTATAAAACTGGGCATGGATTGGTGGTATTTATATAGATATTAGATTTAATTCCATGGGAAGGAAGTGTCTTTTAAAATCCCAAATAACCCTCTTATTTTATACAAGTTAAAGGAAAATAATGATTCTATATTGAAAAATCCTTCCCAAAAATAGATATTATAACCTTATGATCAATCATATCTATCTCAAATTATTGAAACAATATATATGATCATACTTAAAGAAATACCCATTATAATGGAATATATAGATGTGTTCCCTTGATGAGTTACCTAGTCTTCCCCTTGATAGAGAGATTGAGTAGTCAATTGAATGCATACCTATAGCTCTTCCAGTATCTGTGATTCCTAATAATCTATCACTATAATGAATAGGAAGAACTTAAGAAGGAACTATAATAGAATATAGACAAGGATTTCAAAAATACAAGTGCCTCACTCTAGTGTGCACCGCTCTGCTTTTTTATGAAGAAGTGTGGGCTAATGTGTCCATGTAGGGATTATCATGAACTTAATGGGAACAAGATAAATAACTTGTATACCCTTCAATAAAATTGATTACTTAAGAGGGTTATTTCTTATTAAAAGTTTATCTTTGGTTGAGATATCATCATAGATATTATAGAATGAGTATATTCCTAATACTACCATTTTTTAAGGTATAGACACTATAAAATCAGAGTGAATCCATTTAGATTAACAAATACCCCAATAATTTTTAAGGATATGATTAATAGGTATTTTAAAAATTATCTTGAAATATTTATATTGGTCTTTATAGATGATATATTCATATAATCCTAAAGAAAAAGGGATGTGAGTATAATTTCAGTATAGTGATATAAAATTATAGAAAATAGAAGTTATATGAAAATTTTTGTAATTGTGAAATTTGGATGGTGAGCGTAACATTACTAGAGAATTTTATCACAAGAAAGGGGATATATTTGGATATGTCAAAGATAAATGTAATTTAATAATTTATAATACCATCATATGTAAGATAGATCCATAGTTTCTATGGGAAAGTGGTGTACTATCAATGTTTTGTTAGTAATATCTCATGATTTTCAAACACACTAACAATGTCAACTCAAAAGGGTGTAATGATTTTCTGGATAGATGAATCTAATTAAATCTTCAAGTATTTGAATAAAAGGATAATAAATATAGTTATAATGAAACTTCCCTTTGGTTGGGAAGTATTTGTGATATACTATTATGGAATAATGAATGGATTGGATTGTGTTTTAATTAAAAATGATAATGTAATAGTATATACCTCAAGATAATTAATGGTTCATGAGAAAAATAATTTGTCACATGATGTAGAGTTGGTTGTAGTAATCATTTCCTTAATTATTTGGAGGAATAATCTATATAAAGATAAGTGTGACATATATAAAGATCATAAGATCTTTAAATATATATTCATATAGAAATATCTCAATATACACCCATAATGATTCTTAAATATCATCAAAGACTATGACTTCTCAATCAATTACCATCCTTAGAAGGAAAATTAAGTGGTAGATACAATATATAGAAATGATTCAGAAACCTTTTCAATGATTATTACTGAGAAGGATTAAATACTTTTATAGATTCAAAGGATGTACATGGAAATCATAAATTGAGGAGCAATATCCTACCATTCACAAATGATTGGTCAACTATCCATTCTATAAAATACTAAGAATGATCTCAAGGAGGATATGGAGATAAAAAAGGTGGGTGCTATATGGATGGGGAAAACCTATGAGTTCAAAAGTGATATATAAAGATATTGGATATTTGGGAAAAAATATGCATACCATTAGATCTTGAGATAAATAAAGAGATATTGTATGATTACAAAAATACAAAATAATATATCCACTAAGGGAGCACAAATTTGTTTAGAGATATTCAAGAGAACTTATTGTGGAATAGTATGATGAATTAGATTTATAAATTTATATCAAAGTTTTTGGTGTGAAAATAAGTGAACGTTGAAAGAAAATAATCCAAGGGGATGATAAATCCAATACTCATAACAACATCAAAATGGAAGAACATTTATTTTAATTATTTAAGGGGTTTTATAATGAAATAAAAAATAAAAAATTCCATATAGGTTATAGTTGAACATTATATAATGACTATTCACTTCATCACTATTCATGGAGACTTCTCACTTGAACATCTCATAAAGATTTACATTAGATAAGTAGTGAGGGTACACAAAATTACAATATCAATTGTCTCTAATAAATATCAGAGGTTCAATTAAAAGTTATAAAAATTCAACAAGATTCCTTGATCACATTTGTTAACAATAGTATGGGATATCACCCACAAAATGATGGAAATTTGAAAGGATTTTCTAGGAACATGAGGATATATTGAGAGATTACTCTATGGACTACAAATAAATATAAGACTGATATCTTAACCTATTCTAGTTCTATTATAAAATTACATATATTTGATCATTTTGATGGCTTTTTATGAATCTCTATGTTGGAAAAATATATCATTACAACATGTTGGAGTGAAGTTGGAGAACATGACCTGAACTGATAAATGAAATTCTATAGAACTTCTAGTCAATTTTTCAATGCATCAAATCCACATAGATTCAAAAAAATTATAGTAAGATAATCATCAATGAGTGATGGATTTTAACATCAAATATAACGTGATTTTTTCATATCTCTATGGAATAGAGTCGTGTTATTTGAGAATAAAGGAAAGATAATTCCCAGAAACATTGGCCACTTTGAAATTCTTGATCACATTAGAACTGTGGCTTATCAAATAGCACTCTCACCAAACTTATCTCAAGTTCATTACATGTTCCATTTATCTATATTGGGGAATTATATACTAGAACCCCCACCTATATAAAAATAAAAATGTTATATATTTGGATCAAGATTTATATTACAAATAGAATATGATGAAGATCATGGACTATAGATACAATTTTCTACACAAAAAGTCAACCCACCTTTTCAAACTACTTTAATGAAATAATATTTGTGGATAAAAAACATGGGAACTTAAAGAAGGAATAAAACAAAAGTAGCCTCAACTATTTTCATCTTAGTGTATGAAATGTAATTTTGATGATAAATTTTCTAAACATGGGAAGAATATAAAATAGACTTTTATATATGGAATTTTACTTTTAAATAAGTGTTATATTTGGTAATATAGTGTAAAACACATGAAACACATTATAAAAACCTAAAAAAATAAATCATTATATTTAAAAAAAATATGCCTTATAATATTAAAAATATAATAATTTGAAAATAAACACAAATAAATAAAATAACTTGAATTTGAAAATTTTTATCATTGTGGTCTCATAGAATAATCATACTTGTGAACAGTAATATAAAAAATCATTAGTAATGTTACTAAAATTTATGAAAATGAATAATATAACCTTGATAAGAACTGATGTGAATTGTGAATGAAGTATATAAGAGGTATTTATAGTATGTATAAATCCAATATAACTATTGTGAATATGACTATTTAGAATATGACTATTGGAATAGTAATAAAACCATTTATAATAGTAATTGGGCTGTTAGAATGGTAACTTTACTATTGTAAAGTTAAACCATATTTTAGTATCTTATGAAATAAAAATAAAATGAATTTATATCATAACTCAAACAAATTTAAGTATAAAACATGAATAAATAAATATTTAACATAAAGAAATTATAGTTGTATTATTGGAAAATATATATGTTTAATTTTTTAAAAATAAATTTAAAATTTTGAAATATATATTTATTTTAATAAATTATTTTGATGAAATAATAGTAATATATATTTAATTAATAAAATAATTGTATCCAATCCTATGTAATTTTTCTAAGGATATAAAATTTTACTGTGTTATAAAATTGTACATTTTTTAAACAGATAATATTTTCTTATAATTTAAATTCATAAAATTTCTAAAAAAAATTTCCTAAAATATTTTTTATTTTTTGAATAAACACATTGATATTTGGTTAGGGTGATGTTTGGGTATTTTTTATGAAAAATAAAATATAGTGGTGAATAGTATAATATCTTATATGTACTGTATTTTGTAATTTTTTATATGAATAAACTTTTGTAGTTTCTATAATTTAGATGAATATTTCAGTGTTCCATTTACTATTATATCACAAGACCCTTACTATTTAATCACATTTTGGAACACAATTTGAGGACATAATATAGAATTATATCAATTTATTTTAAAACACCACTCTCATTCACTTATAAATACTACTCTTCTCCATTTTGTGATCATAACTTCCAAAACACCTTTATTTTCCCATACTATTTTAAGAAAACTACCCAAATCCATTTTACTTATTTTACATGTTTTTTCTACCAAATAGTCACTATAAGATGGATTTTTATGTAGTCTAATGAAGCTACATCAATGTGATAAAAAGTTGTTTATTTCTTACTCCATTCAATTTACTTTTCTTATTCCTCACACATCCTCCTTCTAATTATCATTAACATGAACATAATCATAAAATTAAGTATAAAATATATATTTAAATTTTAATTATATCATTATATAATTCACACAATTCATTTTTATTATTTCTTATTATACTCCTCTCATGAGGGCTGGTTTGACTACCTGTGTGGATGATATTATAAATATTCTACCTGTGACTTACATGGATGGTTTTATGTAATAGATGTATATCCTGAAACCTAGAGATGGTTTTGATATTACATTATTATTATATAATTCATGAATTAACATAGTATCCAATATAACATTAGTCTTGGAAGACTAGATACATGCATGTTATTCACATTGCACATTAAAATAGAAAATACTGCATAAAAATACCATGAGGATATTATTATGCCTTCAATAATATACTTGAAAAATATAAATAGTTACCTTTTAGGTCACCTAGGGAAATAGAAAAAATAATGGTGATATCATATGATTAGTAAAGATTAGTTTATAATCAAATCTATCATAACAGAAGCGTGGCATAAATTGTATGGGAAAAATAAATTGTCAAATTAATTCTTTAATAAAATGAAACAAAGGGAATAATATATCTGTGAAAATAAAAAAATTGATGATAATTAATGTACTCATACTGTTTAAATTCATAATTTCATACACTATAAACATATCATCAATTCCTTGTCCTTATACATCATACGTAAATGGGTATTCTATATACCAATACCCTTTCCAGTTTGTCTCATGAGACCTATCGATGCATCGAGGGGATATATAATTTTATCCCACACCTATCACTATTTAAATTAAAATAAATACATCATGTAAATTAAAAATACATTTTATAATATTCCATAAGGAATCTATTACTTATTTATAGAAAAATAAAACAATATCTATTTATACAATAGAAATTCAAAAAATAAAATTTTTCCCATTTAATCAGATAATTTTTATATCAAGGAGAATATCCATTGTCAATTAAAAAACAATAGTGTATTCTAAATTTAATATTAAGTATAGTTATCAAATAAATAAATATAAGGTAGTGTAAAAGGCTACATTGATGTTTTTTTATAAATAAAAGATAAAAATTGAGTTCAATAGTTTTCAACTTTAGGAGACCAAAGTAATGGTAGACTAATCATTCATTATTATTTTTAAATTGATTGTGAATTATCCAAAGAATTTACCTTGAGAGAGTTTTTATAGGTGTGAATCCCTTTTTAGGGTGAATACCCCTTGGTTCATTTATTTTATAGTTTCATTAAATTTCTAATATTCATAGAGGTGTGTAATTTCTTGGAAAACCACACACACACTTATCATTCAAAAATGTAGGTTTGTAGGGATTATAGTGTCTTAAGAAAATGGCATAAAGTGAGGAAATAAGAAATTTATCATTATCAAAATATCAAATGGTAGATAATAAAATTAAAATTAAAATCAAATAAATATCTATAAATGGTATTATAAAAAAATAATTTCAATTAAAAGGGAAAGAGAAGTATTGGAAACCATTACAGCTTAGTCAACATTTCAAACAAAACCACTTTGAAATAAATAGCTTGAAATTTAAAAAAAATACCATGAATAAAGATAATTCACAATATGATAAATAAAATGGGAATTGTATACACCATATATTTCAAATTAGATGTATAATACAAAACATGTCTCAAGGTAAAGGAACTTGAGATGAAAAGTCCCTTATCATTAATCCTGTATAGTTGAACATGATCTCACCTCTTGCATAAAAAAATCATAATAAACTAATTCAGAACCATATTCATGCCTATATCCTTTTATGTACTTCATTTATAATCACTTATTATAAATATATTTTTTATTCATCATCTGATGTTATTTTTTTTGATTTATTATTTGGTACTAGTTTCATAATGGTGATGTGGAATATTCTTTATAGATTAAAATTTCATTATTATTTGATCATTATTGGTACCAGAATAATGGTATATAATTACTTATAATGTTATAAATCAATCTCCTAAGTATTTTAGTTATGATTCATGATGATGCGATTAGTGAAGATCTTGTTTCAATATTTTTTATCTAACAAAAGGGATGTATCATAATAATAATTTAAATATTAATATAAAATTTCTAGAATAATAAAAAAACATTAATTTATCATTAATTTTTAATAAAACTATTTTTTATCTTGACATAGGCATCCCTTATTGAAATTTAAATCCTTGTTCAAGTATGAGGTTAACTAACCCAATCATTATAAAGATATAATTTTTGGTTGAGTGTAGTTAATGAAGTGAATCCTTTGTAATAATATAATTATTATATAACAATAATTGCATTATTTATATTTTTTTCAAATTTTTACTCATATTTAAAGAGTTCTTTATAAGTAATAAATTACTATTTGAAAAAAAATGTCACAATTGATGGGGCAATAGTCTGCACATACACATGGGAAATACGTTCATTTTCTATAGAATGGAGGGATGATAAGGAATAGTTTTTAATTTCAGAATATTAAAAAAATATAAATATCATATTAATACAATAAATAATATTTTAGATATATTCATGTAGGTTAATGAGGAAAATTAAATAACATTCTTTATAGAGGGAGTAGTCCACACATATTCATGACGAAATCATCATTTTCCAAATGGTTTTAGAGGAAGGTATAAAAAGGATATTATTTTAGTATAATAACATTTAACCATATTAGTAACACTAATATTATCATACTTTCATTCATGTAATATTTTTGATTTGGTATATGAAGAAGAGAATTAAGAGAGCTGGTTTGATAGCATTACCTCCCCCTTGGGTTGTTATCTCTTATGTAACACCTTAAGACTCATTAGCTTGGTGTTTTTTGGAAAAACCTAGACAGATAGGTTTTTTAGAGAGAGCTTAGGTGATACTAGGGTAGAGTTTTGGATAATATAATGGTTTAAAATGAATGGATAAATACAGTGGATCTAATCACCTTTTATCGGTAAAATAAATGAAATTTTTGTGAATATAAATTTTACAATGATAGAACATGATTCACATAGAATGTGGATCCAAGATGTAAAATAATGGTGTGGGGTATGATTTAATGTCAATCATCACTCAAAAATTCATTTTAACCTCAAATGTCTTGTTTAAGAAAAAATTATCAATATTTTTTATTTTAATGACTTTAATTTGTGTATTATTAACCACTAAAGAGTTATGTGACATTAAAATAAATTTAAAACATAATTATATTAAGTGAAAACTTACTTAATAGATAAATAATAAAAATAGTTTTTATTAGATAATTTTTTCTTAATTATCAAAATGTTGATCATGGGTTTTCAAAATTCAAAATAGTAATTTTAAATGCATCACCTCACTCCATAAATATAGTATTTATCATCATAATTTTTTTATATGTTTTTAATTTATACTTACATAATTATATAGTTATAAACTCTTGGGTTTTAGTAAAAAATTTATTTTTCACTATTAAGCTAAAAATTATTTATTTCTAAAAAAATACACCCTAAAATAATTTTGAAATTACTAATATAAAGATTTAAAACATTATATCAATATAAATTATAGAATTTTATAAATTATACATATAAATATATTCATGAAAAAAATCTCTTTAGGGTGTGTATTATGTTATTGTTTTGGGATGTAGCGTTTTCTTACTATAATTAGGTCTCAGATATTATATTTTAAAAATGTATTTAACGAAAAAATATAATATTTATGATAATATTAATATTAAATATATATATATATATATATATTTAGTAATATAACATAGATATTAACAACAAATGATCATTGTAATTTAAACCAACTTAAATGAGTGTACAAATACATTTACTAAAAAATTTAAACTATTTTTGACTATATATTAAACTATATAACTTTTTTCATATAAAATGATAAATAATTTTTACCTTTACAATTTGAGAGATCATGAAGAAATTAGAATACACTTTTTATTGTGATCAATATACCAAAGAAATTTTGGAATGTTCACCCAACAACCCCAAGTGACCAATTTAAGAATGAATTATATAGTAAATGAATGACATGTAATATTAAATAGAAATTAGAAAAGAAATATAAATGAATAATGTTATAAATAAATTATTTCATGAATTTAATTTTATTATTTAGGAGGTTACATTCAAATTTCATGCATGTTAGGATTTGAGGTAACAGAACATCTAAACCACCCATTTTTCATTTAAGTTATGTTATTTCTTAGTTTACACATATTTATCTCTCAAAAATTCACATTTAATTGTTCTATATTCTATATTTATGTTACATACATATATAACTATTTTATGAATCTTTTCATTATTTTTGATATAAAATATTTTCATGTTTTATTTTCAATCATTTACTTGAGGAAAACCTGATTTAAGGAAAATTTTATTCCTTATTCCATTTCATGTATCGCTATTTTAAATATTTTTTATCATTCATGATTTTAAAAAATTATTATTATTTTTTAAAAAGTAAATATATTTCAATTATTTTTTTAGAAAAAAATATATGAATTTAACTTTATTAAAGTCTCTTCACATAATTCTTAAAACATCATTTTAGAGGATCATTTAAATGCCTACTATGACACACATTTCTTATGAATTTTTCATTAAATGTGCTTCATATTCATGAACTCTAATTCTCAATAAATTATTGAAGTGAAAAATTTATTATTATTATTATTTTGAATAATTTTGAAATACCATTTCATTTTTCATTGAGACGGTATTTTGTGATCCATTCTATTCTCATGAGTTTTCTCATGATTATGATTTATGTATCATTTATTTCCATTATTTGGAATACATATGTATGTAAATATTATTATGTGATGGGAGGGGTTATAATTATATAGACTACCAATTTATTTTGTAATTTTTTCATCTCAATAGATACCACATATGGTGCATGGGAAATAAGCCCAGAACATAATGTTATGTTGTCTTAGAAGTGTGTCTTGATTTATGCTTAGGACATCATATTTCATTTATTTACATGGTCATATAATTCCATGATATTATGAAATCATATCCTTTATTCCATGATTCCATGTGATTGTATATGATCCACTTCTTCAATGAAATTATGTTATGTCTCTTGATACATATTTTAAATTCATTACCTTTTTATTCCCTTACATGGATTTATAAGATCACCATTTTGTGTTATGTATGTCCCCAGGGTATCAAATTAAGAAATATTAGTTTAATATTTTTTAGGATTACATTTTCAATATTGAAAAGAATATGATATATTTTATTTATATATTGATGTTTCATTTATCTAATCTACCAATTTCACTAAACCTTTATATTTTTGGGTTTTTTATTTGTGAATTTTTATATTAAATATTTTATAGTAATATGTGAAGGAGACTCAAGTTTCTAGATGTTAGGAAGATGCAATTTTTAGGAATGATTTAAAAAATATTCCTTTATTCTTGAGAGTTTGGGTGAGGGATCTAGTATGAAATTTAGACTGAATAATTGTATCCCATGTTGGGAATGTATTGTCACAACAATACTATATTAATCTTATTGATTTTATGCTCACAAATACCCATGTTTATTTTACTAATGAAGTTGATTTAATTATTTTTCAGAAATATAATTATTGAGAAGTTTATCTTATTTATGGGTAAAAATATTTGTTTATGTATTCTATACATGTTTAAAAGTATTTTGGAAATAGTATTCATACCCTATGTTTATAAGAATAACATATGGTTTGGGAACCCTATATTTGGAATGAAACATATGGATCATATACCCTATATTGTTGGAAATGTATAGATCAACAACCCTTTATTTAGAATAAACCCTGCATTTGAAGGAATAAATGTATGGTTCATCAACCCTACTTTTTTAAAAAATCATACGTTTTCAACCATAATTTTGGAGTTTATTACTACGTGAAGGAACCTAATGTTTCACTGGTCAAAAACTGAGTTTTAAATTAAAGATATTATCCATGTTTTCTATAATGGTCTTTCCAAAAGTAAATATCTCTTTAAATCTGTTTTACGACTGATTCAAAGGATCGTATTCAATGGATTGAATCATTCTTATTTCTAAGAAAAGTTATAACTCTTTAATGGTTTAAATTTAAATGATTGCGGTTTTTTGAGAGATATTCTTGGATATATTATGACCTAAAGAAAGCCAAGTTTCTCTTGTGAAATATAAAAAATATTTTTTTCATATATGGTGTGATATATTTTTGAATACAGAGATACTGAAAAATGAAAAAGATCAAATATCTCTATTTTTCTGAAAAATATACACTTTTGAGACATACTTGTTTCAATATTATGCTGAGTAAAACTACTGATTAACTATTATTGCTACTATTTGTCTATTTCTATTTTTATTGAAGATCATTTTCAATCAGGATACCTTTGAAGCTATTTATTCTTGAAGAAATTTATCTTTTAAATATAAGATCCATTTTATGTCAGTTACTACTGAAAGTTTTAACAAGACTCTATTTATTCAATCAAATAAATCTATGTTGATTTATTGGTGTATCGGCCACTCAAACTCAGTCATGGTGGAGTATTAGCTTATTGAACCGAGCTATGGATAATTTAGTTCCTTATAAAAGAACTAGAAGGATTTGTAAAATCCTATTTGTAAAGGTGTCTACTATCTATACTTAGTTGTTAAGGTCTTTTGATAAGAGGACATATTTAGTAAAAATCACCGAGATCATGAAGAGATAATTGGTGGCGTGAACTAGGGGATATTTCTACCCCGAACCACTATAAAAAATTTTGTGTTCCTCTTCTTTATTTATTCGCTTCTCAACTTACTTAAAAAATAGAACATTGTATATATTATTAAATCATAAAGAAGGATAAAAGTTTAAATCTATCCAAATTATTGAAAAGAAATAATTCAACCTCCTCCTATGTATCTTTGTATTATTACGAACTAATAATTGGTATTAAAAGGGGTGATTTTTTGAATAAATCAGATAATATCTAGAAGGATAAATGTAAAAGGTCTATACAAAGACAGATGTCAACGATAGAACTAAAATAAGGTAAGTTAATAATATGTGATCCTTACTTCAATGGTGATAATTATGGATATTGGAAATCTCACATGATTATCTATTTGAAAAATATTGGATTCAAAGTATGCATGAATATTTTCACTTCATATATAATCCCTAAAAAATCATAAACATGGGATGCTACCTAAGAAGCGGAGTATGATATCAATTCAAGAGAAATGAACATTATTATATATGGAATTGGTCCAAATGAATTAAATTGAGTATCTCAATGTCCTACTACCTATGAAATGTGGAACACTATTTATATTTCCTATGAAGGAACAAATAATCTCAAACAATTAATTTTCACTACTGCAAAGATGAAATTTGATACCTTCAGAATGTAAGATGGTAAAAGCATCACCCGGATGAATGGGAGATAGATAAAGATAGCCAATGGTGTTTCTACTTTAGGAATTTCAATTTCACAATCAGATCAGGTGTTGAAAGTACTCATAGTACTACCCTCTAAATGGAATGGAATATCTATAGCTAAATAACAATCAACACCAGTCAAATATTTGATAATGAAAGAATTTATTAGAATCCTGATGATGTATAAAGTAGAAATTCAAACTGAATCAGAATATTATAAAATAATAAAAATGGAATATAATACCCTTAAAGTTACTTCTCATAATAATGAAATTAAAACAAATGAAGATAAAAAATTCTCAAATGATTCAAAATGTTCATATTCTAAAATGGAGCTAGCACAATTAGCCAAAAGATTCAGAAACATTTATAAGAAAAATATAGGTTTCAATAAGACCTTTAAGAAAGGTATAAAAGGATATAAACAAGTACAATGATATGAATGTAAATAGATGATACATATCATACCATATTTCCCACATCTAAAGTAATAAATGATAAATATGGAGAATAAAGAAATGAAAAATTAGATGAGACCTGATTCTGAGTGAAAAGGAAAGGAAGTCGTGAAGGATAATTAGAGTGTATCGGAAGTCTCCAGCATCTCTTCTAAATCTGACTCAGAAAAAGATCCAAAAAATATAAAGGAAAATATTTTCTTTATGAAAATGTAAGAAGATGAGGTATAGACATATTATTCTTATTTTTATAAGTTTGAAACATACTCTACCATAAAATTAGATGCTTATTTTTTCATGTTTAAAGAAAGATATAAATCTTTAGTGGGAAATCATAAGTCACTAAAGAATATTTATAATTCAATTTTAAGTGAAAAAAATACAATGTTAAAATAAAATCATGAATTAAAAGAAAAATTTAAAAAATCTACTTCAAACTATAATGATCATAAAAATAGAATAAAATAATTACAAGATAAAGTATAATCATTCAAAATTGGTGGTAGCATAATAACTAAAGGAGGAGAATCATTAAATCGGATTCTTGGAAAAAATGTTATAAAAAAGGAAAATATGTAATAATAAGTAATGATGAAAAATAAAAATTATATAGAAATTTATTTATACTTGGTTCTAAAAATAAAAAACATATCTGAAGTGACTTGTTTTTATTATGGAATTAAGGGAAATTACTCTAATAACTAATATTTAATAAATCCTCGAATTAGTGGAATTAAAAAGGATTTTATTTCCAAAAATATGTTTGAATCTTATAGTGAAAATTTTGGTAAAATAAGGTAAATCTGGATACCTAGATTTTTTCTTGCTGACACAACTAGACCCAATAAAATATGGGTACCAAAATAGACTCCGGTTTAAATTCTTTGTTGGAAAAAGGTTATAGGAACAAAAAATTTGTATGGTATATGGATAGTGGCTGATCAAGACATCTGAGTGTAGACTCATCCAATTTTCATACACTAGAAAAAATGGATGGAGGAATAGTTACCTTTAGGGATAATGCTAAAGGGAAAATAGTTGGAGTTGGATCAGTTGGAGATCCAAAATCAATTTCAATCAACAAATTTTTATATGTTAAGGAATAAATTACAATCTGATAAGTATCTATCAACTTTGTGATGATGTCTTTTATGTTGATTTCTCTAATAATTCCTTCTCGGTTTTTAAAAACAATTTTCTTAAATTTAGAGCACCTAGAACTGAAATTGTTTATACCTTGGATATTAATTCCATGTGTAAAAAAAAGTGAATTTTTTAACTGCTGATACAAATGAATCTTGTATCTTTTATAAGAGACTTGTACATTGTAATGTACTTACTTTATATGTATTTTATAAGAAACACTTAGTTTCTAGGTTTTCTAGTCTTAAATTTGATAAATATAGATTTTTTTATGCATTCCAAATTATCAAGCAACACAATTCATCATTCAAATATATTAAAAAAATTTCTACATCAAAACCACTAAAACTTATCCACATCGATTTATTTGGACCATCAAGAGTAGCAAATTTGGTTGGAAGATCATATATTTTTGTTTTATTTGATGACATTTCACGATTTACATGGGTTTATTTTATAAATATTAAAAGTGATATTTTATCTATTTTTGAAAATTTTTTTAAAATTGTTCATAATGAAAAAGATTTTAAAATAATTTCATTAAGAAGTGATCAAGGTGTAGAATTTTAGAATCAAGAGTTTAATTATTTTTACTCAAACTTATGTATTAAACACACCTTCTATGCACCAAGAACACCTCAATAGAATGGAATTATAGAAAAAAGTAATATAACTATTCAAAAAAATGGAAATAAATTTTTTAAATGAATATATTATTCCAACCTATTTTGGGAAAAATTGTAAACACAGCTTATCATATCATGAATAGAGTTTTAATAAGACCCCTTCTTAAAAAGACACCCTATGAACTATGTAATAATAGAAAACCTAAAGTCATGTACTTTAAAGTGTTTGTATGTAAGGTATATATCATGAATACTAAGGAAAAACTTGGTAAATTTGGTCTCAAGGATGATGAAGGAATCTTTTTGGGATAATTTCCTACCTCAAAATCTTATAGTGTATAATAAAAATTCAAGGATTGATGAAGAATCTTTTCATGTAAAGTTTGATGAAATAGATCCTTTTGGTAAAATGAAAAATAAAATAGATGAAATTTTTGACTCTATAGACAACATGAGACTTGAATAACCTAATATTGAATTTGAAAATAAAATAAATGGAATTTAGTCTAATTGAGAAGAACATAAAATTGATTAACTTGAAAGTGTCTTACCTAGAAAATCTAGTACATTAAATGATCACCCTCTAGAAACTATAATAGTATATCTAGATATAAGAGTGATAACTATAAGGAATGTAGAAAAAATAGATGAATTTTCTACCTTCCTCTCATAATTAGAACCTAAGACTATAGAAGAAGCTTTAAAAGATTAAATTTAGTTAATGGATATGCAAGAATTGCATAACTAATTTATTATGAATAATGTTCAGAAACTAGTTGAAAGACCAACCAATCATCCAGTAATAATAACCAAATGGGTTTTTAGAAATAAACAAGAAGACAAAGGAATAGTTACTATAAATAAAGCTAGACTAGTTGATAAAGGATACAATATGGAAGAATGAATAGATTATGATGATACCTTTTCACCTGTTTCAAGATTAGAAGTTATTGGATTTCTTTTATATTATAAATCTCATATGAATTTTAAATTATATCATATGGATGTAAAATTATCTTTTATAAATGGATATTTAATGGAGGAATTTTATATTGAACAACCACCTTGTTTTAAAAATCCTCATCTACTAAATTCTATTTTCAAACTTACTAATGCCCTTTATGGCCTTAAACAAGCACTTAGAGTTTGGTATGAAAGATTAAGTTTTTTTTTGATAGAAGATGCATTTTCTGTAGGTTTAGAAGATCCTAATAGCTTTAAGAAATCTTTTTGTTATAATATATTATTGGTAAAAATTTAGGTAGATGATTTTATTTTTGGTTCAATAAATAATAAAAAAAATTAATGATTTTTTTAATATTATGAAAAAATAATTTGAAATGAGTATGATGGGAGAATTAAACTTATTTCTTTGATTTCAAATATATCAAAAGGATTAAGAAATTTTTTAAATCAAATTAGATATATTATTGATTTATTGAAAAAAATGGACTACAAAATAGTAAGACTTATACAACTGTCATGTGTACCAATGTAAAACATGATTTTGATGAAGCTATAAAACTTGTTGAAAATAATTTATATATAGGATTTATTTATAGTTTACTATGTCTTACTACTAGAATATTAGAAATAATATTTTTTGTTTTTCTATGTGAAATATTTCAATCAAACCCAAAATAATTCCATATTACTACTCTTAAAAGAGTTTTGAGATATTTAAACAATTTTATATTTTAATTTAATTTCATATTCAAATACTAATTTCGTAGGTTTTAGATTATATAGAAAAAGTACATCAGGAACCTATCGCTTTTTAGGGAAGTACTTAGTTTTATGGTCAAGTAAAAAAACAATATCCAGTTGTTCTGTCAACAGATGAAGTAGAATATATATCTGCTATCAGTTTTTATGCACAAGTGTTGCGAATGGAACACACCTTACTAGAGTTTGGAATTAATTTTAATATTATTCCTATTCTATGTAACAATACAAGTGGAATAAATATTTCAAAAAATCCTATAATTCACTCAATAACTCAGAATATTGATATAAGGCATCATTTTCCAAGAGATCAAGTTCTAAAAAAGGATATATCTTAAGAATTGGTAAACACTGAATATCAACTTGATGATATCTTTACTAAACCACTTCCCACTGCTAGTTTTGAATCTATTAAGGGAAATTTAGGAATATTTAATTTTAAATAAATTTTTATTTATTTCTTTAATTTTGTATTAATTGATTTAGTTATTTTTTCAGCTATTATTCATTTATTTACTAATTGTTTAAATTTTGAAATTTTTTATCTTTTTTCTAAAACACATCTTTTCAAAATAAAAAATAAATAATGATTACACTGTGTAATTAGCTCAAGAAACCAAAAATGACGTCTCCAAAACCATCAGAAAACCCTCTTTTTATCTTTCACTCTTACCCTCAGTATTCGAACCCTTTAGACTTCCTGAGATCTTGTTTTTCCTTTGAAAACCTAGAATCAAAACCTTTAACCTTCAGGTTCTTAGTAATTTTGATGACCAAGAGGAAAGATTAAGGTGAACTGAGTAGATTGAAGTGTCAATGTGCAACTTTCAAAAAAAAATCTTCAAGGAAAATTTATAGATTTTTGAATGATTATATCAAAAGAATATTATATTTAAGAAATATCTAAAATTTCAAGGGTCATAATTCCTTTTCAATTAAGAAAATACTGATTTTTTATTTAATATATAAGTAAAGTAGTTTTATAAAAAAAAATAGTTTAGTTTTGGAAACACATAATAACTCATCGTTTCATGGGTAAATGATAAAGAATTTTCCATTTATTCTATTGAAATTGAAAAAAAAAATAGTGTCCATGTGATGGGGTTTTTCACTTCGATATTCAACCCATTGTAAACTAAGAACATAAATCTAAATATATTATGTATTTTCTCTTTGGCCCAATCCTGATTCGACAAATGTTTTTAAAGGATATTGAGGCTAACCATAAGGTGATGGTAAAATTCATTCAGTCAGAAATACTTCCAAGAAATTTTGAGTTAGAAAATATTATTTATCCCAATATGTAAATAATGTTTTTTATGATGATTGATATCAAGTTTAATTTCTCTAGATATATGCTTTGATATATGTATCAATGTTCTCAAGTAGAGGAAAGGATGTCTTTTTATCTATATAGAAGGGTTGATTCTCTTATTTTGTATAAAAATAACAAGATTCAAGATATAGAGATCTACACTTGGTGTCATCGTAGTAACATTATGAATGATGGAACTTTGATAAAGTTAGGTTTATTTTGGAGTACAATAAAAGGAAAGATGTTACCTGTTGGTGTTGATGACCAACAAGAATCATGTCCTATTTCTTGGGGGGGTAAGGAAATCTAAAATCTAATGGATCAGTAACTTTACATGAAGAATAAGTTGAAGAATCTATAATAAAGTATATTGTTCAAAAAAAGAGATTCAGAATTAGATATGATGTCTCTAATCCCAAATATGCAAGAGATGTTCATTAATCTCTTGAAGAACATTCAGAAGAGGCACACAATGAGGCCCTTGTCACATGGCCTGGATAAAGAGAAGAACCTGTAGATCAGAAATGAGTAGATCAGAACCTGTAGATAGGGATGATACAACTGGCGATATTAACCAACCACTATTTTTAGGAGTCTCAATCCCATATGAGAAAAAATAACCTAATAATAAATCATACAATATATATGATAAAGAAGCTCATGAATAAGAACAAGTTGAGGAAACTGGTCAAGGAGTTGAGAAATAAGAATTAGAAGTTGTTGAAACTATTGAATTAATTGAGAATCAAATAGTCTCTATTGTAATATTTTTTTTGGATAAGGTTACTTCTTTGTCTGTTGACAAGATATAAGTTCTTGATCTCTTCCTATTCTAGTGAGAAGGATAAAGGTAATTCCTTATCTATTATTGAAAGAATTAATCCACCTAAAAATTAAAAAGATGAATCTTCTAATTCTCTAAATAATAAAATTGAATAGTTATTCATCAAATTTAATAGGATGAAGGAGGATAATTAAAATTTACAAAGTGAGATGGAGTCTACTAGGAAATATTTTGTAGATTTAAGAAGCTTAAATGTTCCTAGAGAATATTAGGTAACATTTAAAGTTTAACTGCAAACTCTTGTAAAAAATAAAATTTTTAGAAGTATTTTTTATGCATTTCAAAGAGAAATGGAAGATCAGTTTAGAATTATGAAAGAAGAATCAGTCTCAAAGATAGATTTTTGAGATATAAGGAAGCATTTGGGAGGTCAGTTTTAATATTTTGGAAGTATCTCAAATCAGTCCAGATCATTTACTTATTCTCATCAAACTTCTACATATTTAATCAAAAGTTTTGAATTTATTACTGTAGTTCTTTCGACATTGAATGATCATCTTCATTCACTTCAGTGTGATAGCACACCTCTGAATGTTTTGTTAGATAATCAAAGAGAACTTTTTGAGAAGTCAACATTGGGAGAACCTGGTATAAGACATATTCTAAATCATTTTGGTGAGATGCTATCAATGTTTCTTTGGTATGAATAAAATGTTCATTATTTTTTTAAAGTAAATTTGGTATAAAGTTTGAATTTGGGACAAGATTCAAATATATTGATGAGAAAATGGGCTGATATGTTTTGTGAAAGTTTCAGTGGACTGATGGTAGAACTAAATGATGTTTATCAGGCTATTCGAGCTTCTCAATATTCTGACACCTCTTCTTAACAAGAACCTTAAACCTCATACAATCCTACATTTTGAAATTTCTCATCCAAATTTTTATTATAATCAAAACCATATTTTAATGAAATTCTTTTATAATTAATATTTATGTCTTATTATTATTATTTCTTCCCATTTCTATTGGAAGAAAAATTATCATTTTATTCTTAGAATATAATAACATTCATTCATAGTTTTGTACTACATTAAATGTGTTTTAAACCATTTTCAACTAATTTATTTTTTATATCACAAAAAGTCAGAGAAAATTGGGAAAACACAAAATTATTAATTTTATATTAAACAGATTTTTTAACTGAAAATAATGGGAATTTAAATGTTTACTATAAAAAAACAACTTTAAACACCAACTATTGTTTTTGTTATAACTTTTGAAGGATATTATATCATTTATGTTTACATTTCCTATATTTTCTATGAGTTATGATTTATTGGCTTTGTGATCAACAAAAAGGGGGAGATTGTTCATCATGTATTGTCTCAAAAATACACTATGAATCTTATTGATTTTGATACTCATAAGTACCCTTGTTTGATTTACTAATGAAATTATATTAAGTATTTTTCAGTAATATATTTCTTGATAAGTTTATCTTATTAATGGGTTAAAATATTTTTTAAGTATTCTAGATGTGTTTAAAAGCTTTCTGGAAAAACTATTCATAGTCTATGTTTGTAAGCATAACATATGGTTTGGGAACCCTATGTTTGAAATGAAACATATGGATTATGTAACCTATTTTGTTTCAAAACTATGGATTAAAAACCCTACATTTATAAGAAACCCTACATTTGAAGGAATAAACTAATGCTTCATCGACCCTAATTTTAAAAAAACATACGTTGTCAACCCTAATTTTGGAGTTTATCACTACGTGAAGGAACCCTATGTTTGACAGGTCAATGACAGGGTTTTAAATTAAATATATTATCCACATTTTCAGTGATGGTCTTTCCAGAATTAAATATCACTTTAAAGTAGTTTTATGACTGAATCAAAGGCTTGTATTCAACAGATTAAATTGTTCCAGTTTCTAAGGGATGTTACGACGCTCTTGAATGGTTTAAATTCAAATGATTATAATTTTTCAAGTGATATTATTAGATATGTTATGATCAAAATAAATCCAAGTTTCTCTTATTAAGTATCAATAATATTTTCACTTTCATATATGGTGTGATATACTTTTTAATACAGAGCTTTTGTAAAAGATAAAATATCGAACGTCTCTATTGTTTTGAAAAATATACGCTTTAGAGACATATTTGTTTCAATATTGTTCTGAGTAAAACTATTGATTCATTGTTTCTAGTTCTATTTGTCTATTTCTATTTTTATTGAAGATCATTTGTAAACAGGGTATCTGCAATGCTATTGATTGTTGAATAAATTTATCTTTGAAGGAGAATATATATTTTCTTTCAATTTCTACTAAAACTATGAACAGAACTCTTTTTATTTAATCAAATGAAACTCTATTTATTAATTAGATTATCGGCTACTCAGACTTAGTCTTGGTGGAGTACAGCTTCTCAAATGAAGCTATGGACAATTAAATTCCTTGTAAAATAACCAAAAGGCTTTGTAAAATCTTTTTTGTAAAGATTTCAACTGCTTATACTCAGTTGTTAAGGTCTTGTGATAAGAAAACCTATTTAATAAAAATATACAAGCTTGCGGAGAGAGTATTGGTCGAGTGGACTAGGGGATATTTGTTCCTCGAACCAATATAATGATTTTCATGTACTTATTCTCTATTTATTCATTGCTTAACTTACTTAAAGCATAAAATGTTTCATATATTCTTAAATCAAAAATAAGTATAAAAGTTTGAATTAGTCTAGATTATTTAAAAGACACAATTCAACCACTTTTGTACATATTTTTATTATTCCTAACTAAAATCCCACACGTATATTATAGTCCTTGAGAAGAAATTTATAGTTTCCAGATTTCTAATAGTGATGCACCCTAGTTTTGGGATCATAAAATGTTTTCAAAAGGATAGATTAAGTGGTGTCACATATAGAAATTCACATTAAAGGAAACATTGATATCAGTGACCCTTATATTATAGGCATAATGGTCTTACAAATCTGGTTTTATTGAATTAGATTATAATACTCACATAACTAGAGGTGGGTGAGGATTTGAAAAATCTCCACCACCACAAACACTATGTGGTTCTTATTGGTCATAGAGTTCTTATTGTAAGACTATAGATAGATGTGCAAGTTTGATGGATTCAATTATTTTGTTCCTAATTAGGAATGGGTTATAAATTGTGTCTTCATAAAAAACTCCATACTTATTTAAATCAATAAGATAAATTCAATTTGATTTTATGTTCTTGTTTAGAAGATGGATATCCTCACAAAATGTTTGGACATATAACTTCATCTAGAGACTCCTAATTGATGTGATAATCTCCTCAATCACACTGATTGATAGTGTAATCTTTCTCTCAATTTATTTAGGTCATTCATGATATTACATCATATTAGTATAAGACCCAGTGACATAAGCATTAGTGTGGTTTTTAAGGTGTATGGTTACTTTGAGGTAATTAAAATAGAGATGATGGGTCATAGTCCACCCTCATTAGGGTGTAGGGACCTCAAATAAGATGATTCAAAAAAATCCTTATGTTTTTATGGTTTATTACCCATTTATTGATGCATATATCTTGGTATTTTATTGGTGATGTGTATTAGTAGTTTATAATTATTATGGAGGAATACATTAATTTTTTATATAATATTTTAAGGTTTCATTTTTTAAGAGAACAATTTCTATATCAACTTTTATTTTGAGATTTTATAGTTGTATATGGTATTTTATCAGATAATTAAGTTTGGAATAGGTATTTTATGGTGAGGTCAGGAGACTTGTTTGGGAGAGGTTTTGATTTCTATTAGGGTTTGATGGTGTAGTTGAGATACTTTTTAGGGGAGGGGTTCCCTTAGGTCTTGTGTAACCTCTTAGAATGGATGGAGTAATGTATTTCATAATGATTTGACACTATTCTATTGAGTATTATATCTTCTTAAATGAAGATGAATCTATCCCAAAAGTTTTTAGGTATTAATTTGGAGTTTTTGGGATCCTAGTGATGTCTTTGGGAGTAATGAATTATAAATGAAAAAAGGAATAGGATGGGGAGGTGTGAGAGAAACCCACATAATCATAAGCATGAGAAGATATTTAATATAAAACACCTTAAACTAAATGGATAGTCATTAAATCTTATCCTATCACATTATCGATGTAGGTATTTTGGTAAGAATCCTATATTTTTAATACCCAATTTAATTCCTAATGGAAAAATCCTATATTCACTAGAATAATTAAATGGATTGAGAGTAAGAGTGAACCCCAACAATCAATAAAATAGTTAAATAGACTAAAATATGTATTGATAGGATATTTATTATGATAGATTCAATATAGTCTGTTTGGAAGATGAAAAAAAATACAAAAAAATAAGTTGATGAGCATAAGTTATTGCTCCAATCTCACATCTTCCACCCTTAATAGATCTTTGGTAATAGCCACTGCATGTTATAAGTTCTCAACCATTATGATGCCTCCAGCCTACATGAATTTTTTTCTTTACCATAATCCATTTTCAATTAAAACCAGAGACTATAACAGTCCTACACTACATCGCTTAAGTCCTATCTCACTTTGATATCCATGATTCCAAATATCCCACTATGAAGTCCAACACAATAGAAAGATATTAAAATTAAGACATCATATGACAGAACCATATAGGAATATTATAAGTGGATATAAATATATTAAAGGAATGGTGATGGAATCTAATGAGAGAATGGATAAAACATTCAGAGAGTGTTATAGAGATGGACCAATACATGGAATCCTAAAATATAATTTTAATTATCACAATGATCAAACCTGGTGACACCAACAGACGTATCAACCAAGGTATGAATTTATTATTTTTTAACTCACCACATTCATGGAATGTTTAATTATTGATTTCTTATATCAAGATAATTTGATGTTATATAGTTTTTTAATAATTTTATTATATAAAATTTATGATAATGATTTTTTAATTAATTTATTAATAAATCATTTTGATTTAATCATAAAAATTATTAAATTTAATACATGAATTTTTATTTGATATGAAATGAATGATGAATAATTTATAGCTAAATGATAACTAGACACCATTAAATTCTCCCCACCAATTTTTTACTTGTTTCCTTTCCCTATTGAATGTTCTATAATGTCTATCACATTGACCAGTGGTTTAAAGGAAATGGAATTGGAATGTGGGTTTAAAAACAACATTAGGTATGAAGGGTGATAATGGTGTGATAAGAATAAGATGATGATATAATGATGGCACCAGGATAGTGGGGCTGGTCTTGGATGATAATAACTATGATGAAGGAATATAGTAGTACAATCTCATAGAGGGAAGCACTGACATAACATCATTCCATTGAGTTCTATGGAATGAATCACCTAAGGAGATTATGTTTGGAATAAAAGTTCACATAGATGATGATAATGATGATGGATGACTATAAATTGTACTTAATTGATGTGATATGGTTACTCTAGAGGAATCAAACATCATTAATAGAATCCATGGGTAAAGAAGGAACATTGGGTTATGTGTTAGACAAATGGTGTGATGAGAATAACGAATGAAATGTATATGTCCAAATGAATTTTGGATGTTTATGTAATTAAAACCCCAATGAAATATAGTCTACTTATCACACACCAGTTATGTCACTCACAATGGATCTAGGGTTTTTATGGTATTATAAAAAGAACTTGGGGTGTGACCATGAGTTACATGGTATATCTTGCAGACAATGAGGTATACCCATTTACAAGAGTACCTACCTGAGTAATGTTATTACCCCACACTCATTTGTCCTAGTGGATATGCCACATATTTCAATGACTCAATTCAAGAAACTCTAGGTTTAGATTCCCTAGTAGTCTATGGATCACACATGTCATATACCCTAATAGACACATTGTGTTGGTCAACAAGCACCTAACTATCACTCAAATCACACATCCAATGTACATGGGTGTACAAATCATATAATGTGTATTATATGATGTTTTCATTCCTTTATGATCGAATGTCATAATTAAACACATGTTCAATCCATTTAGAGTAATTTTATATGTAGAACATTATATGGAATATCAATTTATATTTTTATGAATATTTTTGTGTGTTTTTTGGGCATATAAGGATTAATAGAATTATATATATGATGATTGAGAGATAGAAATATAATTAGAGTAATCATGGGATCAGTAGACACTATAGAAAAACCTTTGTTCTTTGATGTGGGTAGGTAACCACTAGAAGCAACATGATTTCAGAGTGTGGGTCCACCATAAACAGAGTAGAGTTGTTAACACCAATTTATGATGGGTTATGAGGCATATAATTATGGTTTATGTAACGCCACAACTAATGTATGTTCTACATGATGAGGAATATGACCTCTATAGTGACCAAAACCCCCTTTATTGATATAATATCTTCAATGAATCTTAGTTCCACCACCGTGATTATAGTTTGGTGGCATGGAGTTTGTGATTTCTAGTTAGTTGTGGAGATATGTGATATGAATATTCTATATCTTCTAATATATCATGAATCATTTTGTTCCATTGAAATTAAACCAATAGCTCAGTTGTAAACTTTATACTATATTATAATTTCAATATTTTATTTGTCTCTTGATGGTTGTGATATATAGTCTAATTTAGAGTCAATCTTTGTATATTTTGTTCAGGCTAATCATTCATTTTAAAATTACATTATGTTTTCAATGGAATCCTATTGATTATTATTACACTCACCCCTACATGGGCCTTGTTCCAACACATGTTGTGTCTTTGAATATACTTCATAATCTTATTGTGGCTTTTGCAGATGTGGAGTTGGTTCATATTAATGTATGATGGTACATGGTATAGGCGATTTCATTCATAGTTTTTTAGGAGTACATTCCATGAGGTGGTGTCTTCCCTTACCTAGGGTCAGTTTTAACTGATGATTTTGTTAGTTTCATATATATATATATAGTATTTTACCAAGTAGTGTTGTCATAGATGGTTGACGATAGGTGTTTCAATTGTTATATAGTTGGTAAATTTAATATTTTTCTAGTGATTTTTGGTTATATCATGTATCAGAGTTGAATATATTTTTTAGGTTATTATAATCTAAGGATATAGATATGTTATACTATCTTGTTTTTAGTAACTAGCCTCTAACCTATTCGTAGCATGATTTGAATAACATAGTTGGCATTTCATCAGCCCAGGTTGAGTTCCAGTGGGTCGAGTTAGGTCATTAATTTTTTCCATTTTCTGTCATGGATAAGAGATGAGGTGGATTTTTATTATTTATTAAAAACCTATAAAATTATTCATTAACATATTTTACTTCAAAGATAAACATTTAATTAGTTAAATAAAATGATATAAAATTGAATAAATATTTGAGTTCTCTGATCATTGTCATATCAAATTCTGATCTCATGTATTTTAAAACTAATCAAATGTTTTGTTCATGATTTCTCTAAATATGACATCATAAATATATAAAATCATTATAAATTAGTCATCCATATTATTCTTTGTATAAATATTTTATTTTTTCCAATGAAAATCAGTTACCATGGAATTTTTATCAACTCTAATATCCTTCTCATCTTTTATTTAATCAATTTATTAATTATATATTATTAATATTTAATTTAATCCACAAATATCTTAGTCTCCCTTAGAGAAAAAATTGCGTCCACTAAATATTTCTCATTATTTGAGTTTGTTTATGAGTTCTATTACCACAAAAGATGTTTGACTGATATATTTAAACTCTCTATCTATGATTTAATGTTGGTGTTTGGTTGTTATCATGTTCATATTCATCACTTGATTAAAACCACAAATATTTTTCATGTGATTTTCCATGGAGTATATTAAATTTTGATTATTTTATTCTCAAAATACATGAACTTATTTAATATATAATTTTTTTTAACTTTTAAAATAGTGTTTTTTCAATTACTTTTACTTAATTACATCTAAAGTATTATCCCAGGACCATATTTAATTAATTTTTAAGCCTCTCTCTTAGTATAATAAAAAATGGAATATAACTTTTTCCATTGATATTTCTCTTGAATACCTTTCTTGTTTTTTATATACCGCTTAATTCCAAATACACTATCTGTTTTAGAGTCGGTTATATTCCTTGCCACATCTCATAGTTTGTTATCTACTATCTATGACTTAGTTATTCTAGGTTAATAATATAAACTATGATTTGATACACTTCATAATAATAATTACTTGTAAAATCAATTTTAGTAAGTAATGTCTTCACTGTATTATCCACTATTCAATTTATTATTTTGATAGCACTATTTTCTTGTGAGATTCTCCATGGTGATACTAAATTATTTTTTCTATGTATTTTAAAATAATTATCCACTATAATAGAAAAACATATCCTGAAATTTTCATATTGAAATGTCTTGAGTATTATACCTTAGTTATTTTCATCCAATCATTGGTACCTATTAATGAAATTCATTGTCAATTTCTCTAAATGCATGAACATTATTCATGAAATCCAACTATAATCAATAATGAATAAAATATAATAACTTTCCCCATTATTTACATTTTTTGTAATGGGACCACACACTTCTGAATTCACAATGTCAACTAATTGTGTATCTCTCATATTCATTATATTCTAAGGATTATAAACCATTTTTTCCTTTCATTAAAGATTTTAAAATTTTATCTAGCTGCATTTTTAAAATCAGAATAGCCTTTACTACATCAATAATATATATATTACACATGATTTATTGATGAATGTATCTAATTTTATGATTCAAAAATTCATATGACACTTTTATGGCTAGGTAGAAAACATTTACTATGTTTTTCGATTGGTATAGATTAAAAATAGTAATTACTCCATGGATTAGGGAACCTTTATCATTTCCTATTATTGCTTATCCACTCTTGTTAAATGATACTTTTATCCTGGAGTCACGTAATTAACTTACAGTAAAAAGATTGTGATGAATTCTCTCCATAAAAAGAACATTATTGTTTACATACACATTCCTAGTTACCTTCATCTTACCGATTCCATTGATCTTTTAAATCTTCTCTATTTAAATATAGAACTATTTTATCTAACTAGATGTTAATATTCTTTATCAAACTCACATTTCTCATAATGTGAGATGAAAATATTCTATTATTGATCATTGTAGTAATTTTTTTACATGTGCCTAATATAATTTCCAAATTATCATATAATTTATCTTCTTTATACTCCATGAAATATTTGGGTGATCTAATTCCTTTTTTATTTATTCTTTTTTCACAACATAAAAACAATGACATTTTCATCCACACAATGTATTGACTATTTTTTCCGGATAATTAAAATTTTGAGATTTTTTTTTGAACATTCTTAATGCTTATTCATATTTTGTTCCTACTCCTATAAAAACAGTGATAATTATCAATACCTATAATATCCTCTATTATCATCATAATGATCCATGTCTCAAACACTAAGAAACATAGGGTTTCAACCTAATTCAGTATGAAAAAACGTGTAATTTCACATTTAATAGATGTTAACATACATTTTCTGAGGAATATATCATTTTAGAATATATCTAATGACCTCAAATATCTTCTGCATCCTGTAATAATCACTCACTCGCTATTATATAGATTTTATTTTAAGGAGAATACACCAAAACACACTATCAAGGGGGTTATAGTATTGAATCCATAGGGAATACCCAAGGTCTGTATCCTGACAATCTAGGGTTTGGGATTCTATACTAGATAAAATTCCAAGAGGTTATTTTAGATCACCTTTAAAATAAAGGCTATCACCTGAAATGTTTTCCCATGTTGATGTACGTAAAACCTCTATATAATGTTGGATTATAGTTCTATAGTCCCTAATATAATATATAATTAACCAATGATAGAGAGGGTCACCTAAGATGATTTTATCTACAAATGCAGAATTTGTTTCAACTATATATATGAATAAGTTATAAAGTGAACTCAAGGTGATCTTAATGTTCATGGATAATTCCTAAACTAGTAGAAAATTTATTTTTCCATTAAAAGGATTTAAATAAAGTATAATAGAGAAAATAAAATATCATATATATATATATGGGAACAATTATAATATAGAATAATATGTAATATTATAATAAATATTAATATTTAGTTTCCATAATCTATTTCCTTAGAGTTTATTTGCATTGGGAAATTCCAGAATAGGGAGATAATGTAGATCATGATATAAACAACTAAATACATAGATCAAGTAGTAACACTAACAAACATGTAGAATAATTTCCCGTCTTTACAAAATCATGACATAGAAAAACCCATGGATAATAGCAACATTTCCAAACATAAGGCTTTTCTCCCTCCCTAACCAAACCCATTGGTTATTTTATTTCCAAATATAAAACATTAATTTTAAAACTAAATATTAAAAACAAACTATTAAATTTTTTTATCAATCCACGATATCATATAATCACATGTTTAATACCAAAAAAATAATAATTTATTTATCAATAAATTTCCATCACAATATAAAAACACAAGAATTATCATATCCCTTGAAATCCATTTAATTCCTTTATAAAATCAAATAAATTAATTTTTAACATATACACATTTCTCTATTATTAACCAAATATTTATAGCACACACGTATTTATTAAATCCCACCTTACATAGCAAAAAATATTAATCATAAATCTTATTCAATTCTAAATTCTTGGAATTATCTAAAATTTTCATTCAAAAATAACAAAAAAATATGTTAGCAATTGAACCCAGGAAAATTCACACATTATTTTCCCAAACAACCTTTATTCATATTTTACAAGCATAATGAGTAATGTAATAACTATTATCACTAAATCTTGTATTCATTCAAATAAAATTTAGAAATTATAGTACCTGTTATATAATCTCCAAATAAGTCTTTCCACGTTGACTATTTTAAAAACAATAGAATATCATTAAGTCACTCCATTTTCACCACTATATAACTGATTATCATGAACTCAAATGTTTAATAAATAATTATCATTATGATAAATCCCTCCACATTTTTCCCTAAAGTAATTTATTTTCACTATGAAAAACTTTACAAAATGAACATAATATAAAAAACCAATATTTTCCAACTCAACCCCTTGAGGTACTCAGTTACATTTTTCCTTTCATTACATGGGTATTGCAGTACCATTATATTCCCTATTTAATTATATACTATCATTTAAACAATTCAATATTTCATTATAATTTAAATCATCATACGTATTTCAATTATATATCATGCATTAATCATAACAAGAATGAAGCATATCATTATAACATCCATTAATATTTTTTGGAATTGATATTTTGTAACAACACATTATGTACCTAAAACTAATCTATTACCATAACACTGTTGAGAATCTCATTCACAACTTCAACGTGTCAACCAACTCACGATCAATAATTTAGTTCACAGTTTGTAAACAAATTCTTATATTCAACTATTATAGAATTGTAATTTTAAAAACATTTACATTTTTTCGACGCTTTCTTTGGGGAACCAATTCGCCTGGTTTAGAGGACACACTGGTTGTTGCCCCGCATTACCACTTTCCAATGGTTGGCAGCATCTGTCTATTATTCAAGGAAGTTTTCACCTTGATTAAACCTGGTTGATGTGATGTCGGTCTCCCCTTCCGTGGATTCCTTTTTGGAGGTCATTGCCTAATACAAGTCTCCCTTATAAACAAAAGATGTAGTTCGTGAATCTCATAACAGTGCCTTGTCTTTATATATTCCTGTTAATTACGATGATTTTATTAAGACATTCACGGGGTACAGTCAAGGTAGAAAACTTCAATCGGGGGAGAAGTCATGTTGGACAATACTGGCATGTATGGACACTAGAACACTAGTGTGTCTGGGTTTCTTCCCCTTGTGATAGGGCTTCTTGAGGGCGCAGAAGCCCGAGGCCTCCCACGATGAGTGAGGGGAATTATATTCCATAGGCATTCCTCTGAGGTCTTTCTTATCTTCCTATATTTAACACAGGGTATGTCGCGGGTTTAATGTCCAGTGGAGATGGATCATATTGATCGGAACACTTATAAGAGTAGATCATATGGGAGCAACCCTAGGAGGGAACATTGATGTAGGGGATAACGCATTGTTATCTACATGATTGCGTCTAGGATTAGTGAGAATGTGTGTGACTTGATCTCACTAAGATGTGGTGGCCCGGGTAAGAATTAGGATGGATGATAGAGGATTGAATGAATCTAAGGAGGAATGAGATGGAACCGTTATGATATTGATGGTATTGTTGGTCATAAACCAAAATGACGCATCTTACGTATCCCAGTGGTAGGGAATCAAAGTCTATATAGTTCAGTGGGGTGATGGGACACCTGAGGAGGTTTCCTGTGAAAACAGATGCATGGATGTGACCTAGAGGAAGTTGAATTTTTGTGTTGGGTCATGATCATCCTGTAACACAAGAGGGTTCGAGAGAGATACCATGGTAAAATATGAGTTACGGGCTTGAACCTCAGGGAGGCATTCTACATATCACCAAGGCACGAAATAAAATTCTATGTTGTTCAAGATGGGGGGATAGAATCAGTTTGTACGCATAGGACAACGACTCGAAGATATACCAGGGCTTATGCATGGTTAGCAACCTGGATTTCTCTGCCTCTCGAAGGGTAGACTAAAGATGTGGGTCCCAATCAGGGGGACACCGATGATTACCATTGTTCAGTGTTGAACCTCAGGGAGGCTTCAAACATACCCTATCAGAGAGATAGGGATCAAACCCATTTAGTTAATTTGAAATTGGGGGGTACAACGGCTTACCGCAGGTTGAGGTTCCAATAGCTTACCACTGGTTGGGGATCAAAACGGCATACCATTAATTGAGTATCCAATGGATTACTGATGGATGGGGTACAAAGGCTTACTGGTAGTTGGGGTACAATGTTTTACAACTCGATGGGTCCAACAGATCACCACTGGTTGGGGTACAACGACATGTTATTGGATAGGGTACAACAGTTTACCGCTGGTTGGGGTACAATGTTTTACCACTGGTTGGGGTACAACGGCTTACTGCTGGATGGTGTACAATGTCTTACCGCTAAAATGGGTAAAACAACATACCACTAGTTGAGATATAATGGCTTACCACTGGTTGGGATACAAAGGCTTACCACTGGATGGGGTATAGTGGTTTACCACTGGTTGGGATGCAATGGCTTACCACTGGTTGGGATACAACGTAATACCGCTTGATGGGGTACAATAGAATACCTCTGGTGGGGATAAAATTTCATACAATTGGTTGTGATTGAACCTCAGGAAGGCTTTCTATGTACCATTTTTGGGAGACAGGGATCAAACCCACGAATTTGGGAAATAGGGGATACTGTTTAATGTCATGTGGGATGAAGGTGAACTAACATGGAGGGGTAGGATCAACTGGGTGTTAGTCTTGAACCTCATGGAGGATTCCAAGGTACCATACCTAGGAGGTAGGGATCGAAGTCAACATATTTCTAAAGTATAAAATTTAGCATCATTATAGATGAAAAGAGGGTATACAGTTTAATTTTATGTGGGACGAAGGCGAAAAAATGTAAAGTGGTCAGGACCGATAGGTGTTGGGCTTGAACCTTGGGGAGGCTTCCTACATACCTAGCCTATGAGACATGGATCAAAGTCCACGTATTTTAGAATAGGGTAATGAATTTTTACATCATATGGAATGAGAGTGAATAGACATGAATGGGTTGGAACCAATGGAGGTGTTGAGGTTGAACATAAGAAGGGCTTCCTACATAACTTGACTAGGAGATCAACATCAATGTCCATGTAGTTCAGAATGGGTGAATGCAGTTTAGCATCATATGGGATGAGATTGAACTGACTTGAATGGTCCAACCCAATGGAGTTCTTGGGAATAAGCCTCAGGGTGGCTTCTGTAGAGACCCTAAGCATTATGTACATGGACATTACATTACTTTTGCAGAATACTTAATACATGACAAAAAGAGACACCGAAAGACCATTTTAGTTTATTTTCTTTGGAAACTTGTAACATAATCATCTAATCATGGTGAAAGAGCTTCAACATCTCCCATAAAGAACTTCCCCTTTTGTTTTCTTACATAAAACCTTTCTTTATATCCCGGGGGAAAGAAAACATAGAATGGGTGAGCTCAAATGCCCAGTAAGGGTAAGCATGGAGAATATAAAACAACCCATAACCATTTGAACGTAAGAACATTAACATAAAACATAAAGACCATGTGTAATGACATAAATATTCATCATACATAAGGCATAGATCATAAAGGAACATTAATCATAATAAAATATCATGGGAATAAATCATGTAATTATGGAAAACCATTAAGCACATGTTATGATTTCCATAGTAGCCATGGCATTGTTTCTATGACCATTATAGTGGATAGAGTCCATTACTGAACCGGGTTTACTTGTCGTTACAGCCCTGTATTACTAATCTTGATTCACTTTCCATTCTAGCCCTGTCTATATCATGAGATATAAATCTTTACCCAATTCATTGGAGGTAGATATAGGTCCCACCCATCTCATAATGATATCATTCTTTCGTGTGCCACAAAATAAACATAAATCATTCAACATAACACAAAGAATAAAATGGGTTTCATAAACATAATCCCCTCATAATGTAATCCATATAAAAATGGATATCATTTCATGATAAAAAAATCAAACCATGTAAATAATTTGGTAATTATACTTGAAAAATGACCATATTAAAGAATGTAATCTTTGATGGAAAATAGTCATGATAAAACACTTGAAATGAATTCTTGAAAAAATATCCGTAATTCTTCAAAATAATTTTCTTTTCAAAAAATTCATTATAATTTTAAAAGAAAAGGATTTTGTTGAAAATAATCATGAAATATTGTAGAGTAATATTCATGAAAATAAGGAATTATGAAACCTTAAAATTCTGTTCATTCCGTATAAGTTAAAAAAACATTCTCCTCGTACTTTTAACGAAAAAGTCAAAAATTACCATGTTTGGTAAAAAAAAGAAATATTCCTTCCATAACACAAAATAAAAGTCAATGAGGGGTAAACATGACATTAAAAATACATGTATGAATATTAAAAACGTTATGAAGAACATTTTTAAGGATATGGATGAAAAATATGACCCTCGTAAATACTTACGTATAAGCAATCTCGGATAAAAATCAGATTGCAAAATTATCCCTTAACTTAGGTCCAATTTCTTGTATACGTGTATGAAACTCCTGTATAGTGGGTTTAAACATATTATTAACTTGTAATAGAACCATAATAATATTTATGACATCATATATTCTTCACATATAACTTTATATTATCCATTCTTTTGTCAATTCCATGTTAAAAAAGCGTTTTGGGTCAAATCGTTTGATTTATCGTACGTGTTTGGACTTGTTGTTCATCATATTATTACATATATCCTGATATAATTAATTAAAGTATTTAAAACATTATTTATATATAATTTATATATTTAGCATATAAATATATATAATAGATCGATAAATGATATTAAATACACCGTTCATGGAGATGGTAGGTCGTACGTACGCATGAACGGTGTTTTCATTTCCTTATTGAATTGAATGGAATTAATTAAATTAAACGTATATGTACATAACTCCAGTATCATTATTATGCCATATATTTCATGATTATTTATTATAAATACTTTATAATCATTCTTGAATGTTTAACATGGATAATGAATCTCATCGTGTCGTGGAGATGGTAATCCGTACGTACGCACGAGTGATGATATCGTTCCCATGATTATTGAATGGAATTGGAGTTCAAGATATAATATCTCAGAATCATTATGATGTTATAATAACCATATATATTTATTTTTTACACCATTATACCCATCCAAGTAATATGGTGGTGGAAAAATAGATTACACCACAACGTGGTGACGATATTCTGTATGTATGCACGTGCCGTGATTTCGTTTTCTATAGGATGGATAGAATGTGAAATAGGGTTGTTTAATATTTATAATATCATATCAGTATATTAGTGATACTTATTGTATTAATTTATAATGAAGCAACTAAATAAGAGGATGTTGAAGAAGAATAAAACTTGAAAAAATATGTAGAAGAGATTACCTCTTCTTCGACGCGTCTCCTATTAACCTCTACTTAGGAAACTAAAGTTGCTCATTGAAGAAGAACATGAACTCTAGTAGGTTTATATGGAATTGGATGAGTGAAATGGTCCGGTGTTGTCCGATCTTGTAGGCTCAAAGTTGTGTGAAGTGAAGATGGAGGAGGCTCCCTTTTAAAAGGGAGGAGAGGGGCACCTTTGGAAACCTAAATAATATTAATTTATAATAAATTCAAACCCCACATAAAAACATCAAAAATTACTCAAATATGAAGATTATATGAGCTAAATTTGTAATCTCTTTAACCAATAAATTTTATACATGTTGGAAATTTATTTTACACCTTATCAACATGATTTATCCTTATTTAATCTAATTAATTTTATTTGTGGTAATAATATTCTAAATTTTAAATTGTTATAAATAATTAATTATGTGTTGTAAATTATCCATAATTGGGTACATTATGACATTTTATACCATATAAATTTCAATTTATAATTTTTAAATATTATTTTTGATTTTTAAACAATTTATTAATCTGTTATTGTTATAAAATAACAATAGTTTTAATTTTAACACTATTCATTTACTTCAATTTAAATAAAATTGAAAGAGATGATATATTCTAACTAAAATGTTTATTAGATTTATAACATCTCATATGAGTATAAAAAAGTTGTGGAGAACACTAATTAGTTCATATAAACTTTATTTTGACATTTATAAAACCATTTATTTGATATTTCTATTAATAAAACAATGACTTCATCATTATTGTATACTTATTTAATATACTTATTAGTTTCATAAAAAATAAAATTAAATACTATGATGATTATAAATATAATATATTTCCAAATAATACTTTTACAAGAAGTTATCATCTTAAAATCAAAACATGAAATTTGTTACTCTTATTAAATTATGAAGGTGACAACTTTGACATCATTTAGAATAAAATAATATAACTGTCATAATCGATTTTATAAAGCTCCAAATGTTAAAATATTAGACCATAGGATGGTTATGATATATATATATATATATACGGCCAATAAGATTTTGTCTGGTTTTAGGGCCTTTTTATGGGTATTATTATTTTAATAAAAACTATATTAGTGATTTTTCACTAAATAAATAATTTCTGCATCATTAATGTATAAGCTATTAGGGTAATTAAATATCTCATAAAAATTACAACTAAATAACCATAACAAATAAGAAAATTTCTTTCAATTGAGTATTTATAATCGTGTTTATATTCTGTATAACCTTATATTAAAAATACTTTAATTATTAAAGTTTGAGTGAGATATATTTCACTTTCCTTATAATAAAATAAATTAAAGGTCTTAATCACATCCATGTGGGTTCCAATGGATTAAATTCCGACTATAATATGCCTCAAGACGAAATATAATCATCCAATTATATTATGACAAGTTTTAAGGTAATTTTATAATATTATATTTACCCTCAATTACCTAATTTACCTTTAACTATGGTAAATAAAATTTATCGTAGTTACTATTCATGGTGCCCAAAAATAAAAAGTAGCATATTAACATAATGTGGACCAACTTATTCCAAATATGGTATCCATTTTTTCAAATTAAAGTCACAAAATTTGTATAAATTAATTGAAAATTAATCGTGTTGTTAAGAAAACGAGTTTTAAAAGTTAAAACATTGCAAAAGATTGAAATAATTTTACCTATGAATTCAAAGTAAAATCAATGTTAATGACATAAATTATATTAAATGGTAAAAATATATTCTATTTATATTTTAAAACCATTCAATATTATATTTTAACCATATAAATTATTACGATGAAAAAAGTTATTTTTAATTAAAATATAGTGTGTTTTTACTATTCATTAAAATATGAAAGTTAGTAGAATAGTATGAAAATTTTATCCAAAGAAAATTTTTATATCCTAATTGCAATGAAGAATTTTATTTTCTCAAATTGAACTTATAAACATGTTAAAAACTAGATTTAATGTCGGTGCACTATCAAAAGGTTGCAATACTACATTTTTTGAAATAATACTTGTTTTACCCGAAAAAATTTATTTTGTTCTCATACCATACTATAGAAAATGTATAAGATAAATAATAGTTTTATAAAATTAAAAATGTAGTTAATATTATTCATAATGGCTAGTTCATAATAATATTATAACAATATATCATTTTTTAGCGAAACCCGGTATTGTGTACTACACACACTATCGAGGAAGGTCGTGATTGCGTGTAATACAAGCCAAGTCAGGGTTGTGTGTAGTAGAAGCTCCATTTGGTGTTGCATATAAAATAATCAAAACTTATTTCATTTATATATTAAACAAAATCTATACTTAATGTTGTGTAGAAATATTTCTACAAAATGAACTTGAAATTGTGGGTGACACGATCCAGGAATAGTGTTGCGTATATTGCAAGCTAATACGGTGTTGGGTATAGTAAATGGTAATCTTGGTGTACTGTAAAATAGAAGAAATCATAGAAATTAAAATTAATATATATATTAAAATCTTGGGGTGTTACATTCTACCTTCTTTAAAATAAATTTCTCCCTCGAAATTCGTCGGGGTTATAAATCGTTTACTTCTTGAAAGTTTCATTCATAGAAACCCACATCCTAAAAAGGAATACTAAAACTTAATTTAAAAAAGTGAAGTATGAAATGTAACGGTTACACAAATTAATTCCTCACTGGGTTTCCACAGAGAAGAACATAGGTGAAAATATGGATATGGAAGAGAAAGAAAACCATCATGTTCTAAGGACGAGTGGTAGAGAACATGGCAATGAAAAATCCAACAATCACAAAGACAAAGATTTGTGATGATCTAAGGTACCATCTGATTCATCGAATATGTGGGTACTAGGACAACGTTTTTGGTGTTCAATATAATTTCCTTAATGTTGAAGAATTAAAAGAAATAATTACTTAATTTTGGTACAATCTCACTGTTGTTTGTCCCTTGAACAATTTCCACTTCATCTCTTGATGAAATAAAGATGAATTTGTCTTCTGTGATCTGTTAGCTACTCATGCGAATGAATAATAGGTCATTCCATCTACCTCAAACATAAGGTTAGAAAAATTTATATACATAAGTCCATGTTATGGTGAGATTAATTGTATATGATTCCAAGAATGGACTTATACTTCAACTATCATACTACTAAATAAAATAAAACTAATTTCTACTAACCAGGGACTTCTTGTAGGCCAGTGGTAGGCAATAAAGGCATGTCACACTTCGGTTGTGGGTTTGATTCCTGTAGCCTTGTCTGACGTGATAGGTTGTCGCACGTCATGCAGGTTGTCCTTTTTCTAAAACTATACTATTATAACATTCAAGAAAAAAAATTGTCCTTAAAGAATACTATCTGATGTCCAGCTTAATCCATTCCATTCATTTGCCTTATCAAAAATACTTCCATCCAATCTCATAGTATAAAGAAAAATATTACTAGAGAGGTCATCTACCAAGAATGTGAATACCATCATTTATCCACCATATATCATAAGATATATCTTTTTGGTCACATTCTAAAAATGTGAATACCTTAATAATGTATTCTATTGAGACATAAATTACCATAGAACCTTAGTGAAAACATGAATTCTATGAAAAGTTAACTCATTCCAGATTCTAAAATCCCAAAAATTCTATATACACAAACCATGATATCACTTTGTCCTTATATCAGTCATGATCTCATTAATACTATCAAAAATTTCATTATCTACTTATCCCTTCATTATGAGCATATTAAGTGATTTCCACAAATATGGTAACATATAATTATTTAAAACCACAACAAACCAATATATAAATATTCAAATATTCCATGATACTATAAATGAGATTCCAAAACACTATTCTGGAATCTTGTTACATAAACACTTAATCATTCCACCACTTCGTTGTAATACTTAACATCACCAATAGTGATCACATGTGACTTCCATTTGTCCTTTTCCTTAATAGGTTATTGATGTCGATCATTGTTAACCCTTGGATTATGGCTTTGGGTAGCATAATGCCCCATTTCCTTGCACTTGTAACATTGAAGTGTAGGAGGTGCATTCAGTGTATCCCTTTCATTGTTCGCATCATTAGACATCTTATTGCTATTACTTTGGCACTTACCTGTTTGATGACCTTCTTTTCCACACATAAAACATTTTATAGTCCCTTTAAGACAATATCCATCATAATTCATTCCACACTTTGACCATAATGAAACATTTGTCTTCTTTTCACAGTAGTTTTGAGATTTTTCCTTGAACTCCATCTTTCATTTCGTATCAAAACTATGAGATGGATATGTTACACCAACATTAAATTCTACCATGGTAGCAAAACTCAAAATTTATTCATAAATACTGAAATCTCTTATATCTAATGCCTTTCTAAGACATGGTTTTATGCCACTGAAGAGTTGATCAACTTTACTCTCAGGTTGGATGATTAATCCATATGCAGACATTGCAAGCCTTGTAAAATTCACATTGTATATACCAACAGATTAATCATCCTTTTTCTTAACCTCAAGGAACTCCTTTTCCATATTCGTTCAAAGAATACGAAGAAAGTACTTATTTAAATATATGTTCATGAACTCATACCATTCCATGGATTCAATTTCATCTTGGGACCGTGTATTCTTAATTAGTGTCCACCACTAGTCTGCTTCAACTTATAAACTGTAAATAGCCAAAATGACTTTTTCATGTTCTGAACATCGATGTATGGAAAATATCTTTTCAATAGCACTGATTCATTGTTCAGAAACAAGTGGATTAGAAGACCCACTGAAATAAGGTGGACGTTGCCTCATGAAGGACTCAATAGAATATTGTTCGCTTACCTGGTCATTTGTATGTCCAGAATGATTCATAGCGTGTGTAGGTATAAAAATAATATTTTCACTCCATTTCTAATAAAATTTGTTTGTTCAAGAGTAAAATCATTGCATTTCCCATTACATTGATCAACATGGTTCCTTTGGGTTCCAGCTATCCTCTAAAATCCAAAAAGAATTTTGTGAGCGAAAAAAATCATTCTAGGAGAACAACATAATAAAGGGAGAGTACCTTCAATATCTAACATCGTAGGTTTAATTCTAAGATCATTACTGTAATTCAAGGACTATAACCTATACATAGACTTATCCTTTGGGACATCCCTCTACATACCATAGAAATATCTCAAGGGATCTCACTAATGTTTTTTTATCCTAGTTTCCAAAGGTAAACTAATCCTTCTCTCCGGTGGTGGTAAAGGCGATGGCCCAGGGAACCCCAAACTGGGAGATCTGAAACAGCAAAGCGAGTCCAGTGGTATGCACACCAGTCCTCCCAAAAGGAGGAAAGCATCAAGTACACCATTAACCCCACAAGAGACAAAGGCAGAGGCGGGTCAGGCCCGACCCCTCCTAGAGCAATGATTGCTCTGTGCTGGAACTGTCGTGGGCTTGGAAACCCACGAACGGTTCGTATGTTCCAGCGCCATTGCGCTCAAAGTTGCCCTGATATGGTTTTCCTGTCCGAAACCATATTGGAAAACAAGGACATCACAAACATTGCTCTAAAATGCGGCTTCCAGGGTTGTTTCCCGGTTCCCCGACAGGGTCATTCAGGGGGATTATGTCTTCTCTGGAAGGATAATGTCGATGTTAGGCTCCTATCTTTTTCCCAGCGCCACGTGGCTGCTTCCATTTGTGATCCCCACAACCCCCCCCCCCCCTAGACTTTTGTGGGCTTCTATGGCTGGCCCTCCCAGTCTGAAAAGTGGAAATCTTGGGATCTTCTTTGCAAACTCCGTCGTGATCTGCCAAGCCCCATTCTGTTTGGAGGGGACTTTAACGAGATCCTTTTCCAGAAGGAGAAAAAAGGTGGAGCTATGCGTTCCTCCACGTCTATGGCTGATTTTAATGATGCTATCCTTAAGGCAGAACTGATGGACCTGGGTTACACGGGTAATCCTTTCACATGGTTCTGAGGGAGTTCTGATGGAAATCGAATCGCTGAACGTCTGGATAGATTCTTTGGCTCAATGGATTGGATGAACCTCTTCAAAATGTACCATATCAGACACCTCACGTTCAACTGCTCGGATCACTGCCCAATTGTCATTAACTGCACCCAGAATGAGCACGTTACTAGTTCCAGGAAACCATTCAGATTCGAAAGCTTCTGGTCAAAAGATCCTGAGTGCGAGGCGGTTATCCGTTCAGGCTGGAAGAATGGGCAAGCTGATCTGAGAACCAACCTTCTCCGAGTAGCGTCTGAGCTGAAGGCATGGAGCTACTCTAAATTCCGTCACCCGGACCGGCAATGCAATTTTCTTGAAAGGAAGATTAGCTATCTTCTTAGCAAACCCCCGTATAGCAGCATTCTCTCCAAAATTAGTGAAACCCAACGAGAGCTGGATGTAGCCCTGCGCAATAAGGAAGATTATTGGGCTATGCGAGTGCGTGATACTCATATAGCAGAAGGGGATGCTAATACCCGGTATTTCCACCAGAAGGCTTCAGCAAGACGTCGAAAAAACTTTATTTCTGGCATTCTAAAATCAGATGGCAGTAAAGTGACTGACACAGGGGGAATCCAAGAAGCTTTCCTAAGCTATTTTCAGAAACTCTTCTCTACAGGCCATTCTGACATTTCTCCTAAGACTGAGGACTGCATCAAACCCGTGATCTCTGACGATATGAATAGACAGCTTTCTAAATATGTGACGAATGACGAGACCCTTAAGGCCTTAAAGCAAATCCACTCGACGAAGGTCCCAGGACCAGATGGATTCCACGCCCTCTTTTTCAAGAACTACTGGCACATCGTTGGTCCAGACATATGCAATTTGATGCGGGATATTTGGGTAGGGAAAATGGACCTTTCCTCTCTTAATGAAACTATTCTTACCCTCATTCCCAAGATGAAAAATCCGCAAGGGGTTTCGGACTTTCGACCTATCAGTCTGTGCAATGTTTCGTATAAGATCTTTTCGAAGATCCTGGCAAATCGGTTGCGTCCTTGGCTTCCCGACGTCATTTCAGAGAACCAAAGCGCTTTTGTGGCAAAAAGGTTAATCACTGATAATGTCATTGTTGCTCATGAAATTTTCCATTCCATGAAAACTCAAACACGAGAAAAACGAGGGATCATGGCTTGGAAATTGGATATGGCTAAGGCCTATGATAGAGTGGAATGGAACTTCCTCGAACTTGTGATGCTCAAGATGGGTTTCTGCACCAAATGGATTGACATGATCATGCAATGCGTCTCGTCAGTATCCTTCTGTATTAATGTCAACGGGATGCTCACCCGAGGCTTTTCCCCTTCCCGTGGTCTTCGCCAGGGAGATCCACTGTCACCCTTCCTCTTTATTTTAGTGGCTGATGTGTTTTCTAACCTCCTTTCCAGGGCAGTTTCGTTTTCCAAAATTCATGGGGCGAAAGCGTGCCGCAAGGGCCCTCCGATATCCCACCTCTTCTTCGCTGATGATTGCCTTCTTTTTTCTCGAGCTACCCCTAACGAGTGTACTGCAATCTGCCAGGCGATACAACAGTATGAACGGGCTTCAGGACAAATGATCAACCAGAGTAAATCAGAAGTTTCTTTTAGCTCTGGAGTCCCCCAGCCGAAAAGAGAAGATCTTTGCTCTTTAGCACGCATCCCTGGGGTCGATAAGCACCAGAAGTATCTTGGGCTCCCGACGGTGGTTGGACGGTCAAAGAAAGAAATATGTTCAGCTATTGTGGATCGAATTAAAAGAAAAATACAAGGTTGGACCCCTAAAAAAATATCCAAGGCCGGGAAGGAAATCCTCATCAAGGCGGCTCTTCAATCTGTCCCCAGCTATTTGATGTCTATTTTTAAACTGCCTGATGTGGTGCTTTCAAAGATTCAATCCAGAACATCTAACTTCTGGTGGGGTCGAAAAGACGGAAAAAATAAAGTCCATTGGATCGCCTGGTCTTCTCTCTGCCAACCAAAATCTGAAGGCGGAATGGGTTTCCGGGACCTTTCTCTTTTTAATGATGCTTTGCTGGCTAAACAAGGTTGGCGTATAATTAATAACCCATCATCCCTATGCTCGCGAGTTATCCGGACTAAATATTTCCCACATAAGGATTTCTTGGATTCCCATCTTGGCTATCGACCCAGTTTTCTCTGGAGAAGCATTTGGGGTGGTCGTAATCTTCTGAAGAAAGGACTTGGCTGGAGGATTGGGAACGGTTCAACGGTCAAGATTTGGACTGATCCCTGGCTTTTTGATCAGGCAGGCACGAAGGCGTCATCCCCTATTTATCCAGGATCCGAACATGCCACAGTCAGTTGTCTTTTTGATGATCAAGGGGCGGGATGGTGTCTGGAAAAACTCTTCTCATGGTTTAATGAGAGGGATAGGAGAATTATTCTGAGTATCCCCTATGTGCCAGACGCAGGGCCAGATCATCTCTACTGGACAAACGACAGCTCAGGAGAGTATTCGGTGAAAGTTGGTTACCGGCGAGCTCTTGCTGCCCAAATTACAGAAGGAGATGCGAGGCCCTGGACATCAATTTGGAAGCTTAATGTTCCCCCTAAAGTTCACTTTTTCTGGTGGCAGGTGTGTACCGGTATACTTCCTACTAAGAGCCTCCTTGCCTACAGACATTTTTCATACGACAACTCATGCCCTTTCTGCCCTTCTGTGATTGAATCCCCTCTCCATGCTCTGTTTCAATGTCCCGGGGCCCAGGAGGTTTGGAATGGCTGGGGATCAACTATCGAGCTGTCCCTAGACGTCGCCTCAGATCCTACCTCTCTTCTGCTGCGATGGTGCTCCTCCTTTTCGCCGGCTAAAGTAGGCGCCCTGTGCATTTTGACTTGGATTATCTGGGATTGGCGGAACGAGGCCATTTTTAATCATTTCTGGAGGCCCCCCAGATTTTGGAATGACCGGGCTTTGTCATGGATTGCGGTTTGGCAGAACCACCCTGAGCAACAAAGACTTTTCACCCCCTCTCCTCTTCCCCAACACTGGTGCCCTCCACCGGAAGGGATTTTTAAGATCAATGTGGATGCCTCTCTCCCTAAGGATGGCCCAGTTGGACTAGGTTTACTGGCCCGAGACAACCTGGGAAATCTCATCGCAGCCAAATACGAAGCACGTTACACACTTTGGGAGCCCTCAGTCGCGGAGGCCGCCGCCATCCTTGCTGGGTTAAACTTCGCAAAAGATCGCGGTTGGGATTCTATTCACATCGAGTCTGACTGTCTCACGGTAATCAATGCCATCAATCTCTCTGACGGCGGGCTTCAACCTTTCGGCCCCATTATCCGGTGTATTCAATCGCGGAGACAAGGCTTCAATTCCTGCATTTTCTCTTTTGTTAAAAGGGAAGCGAATGAAGCCGCTCACAAGATGGCTGGCATTGGCCCTCCTTACGAGGATTTTCTTTGGTTCAATCATTTTCCATCATGGTTATGCTGCTGTATTTCTGCTGATCTCCATCATTAATGGATCCGTCTTTTTTGTCAAAAAAAAAAAATTTGATTCATCTACCATAATAATAAGAAAATGTTGTGAATCAAATTAAAATTTATATTCATCTTCTCTATAAGAGCATTCATCTTCAAAATACTATTTTATCATAAAGATTATCCTTTTAAATTTACTCCTTATAGATTTATTATCATAGATAGTTTTATTAGTTTTCTTATATGATAATTATTTTTTCCATTTCAATGGAAAATTAGTATCATAAATTTCACTCCTTTTTCCTCTTAGACATTCTTTTCAATTTTGAAAAATATTTCCATATTGAAAAAAATCGTTAAAATACTTCCATGAATCATAAATTTTCCGCACTTCAACTTGTTTTTCATAATAAATATAATTGCATCACTCACAACTCCATAATAAACATCATCCAGACTTAATTCCATTTTCTCGATTTCCATGAAATGTTTCTCCATGGAATAATGACTAGAAGTCCCTTCCAGTTTGACTCTTATCTTATAAGCCAGCATGATACTTTTAAAATCATCATGAGTAACTTGAATTTCATAATACTCTTTTATCATCAAAATTATCTCCTTATATGAAGCTCGAAGCTTTCCCATAATTTTTATTCCTATCTCAACATCTTTGATCTCCTCGTAGTTCTCTAAAATTGAGTTGATAAAATTAGTAATTCTATTAAATATTTTATTGACACTCACAATTAGTTTCATAATAAAATCCTAAAATATGTTACGTGAACATTGCGATTGGAATATTTTACATTGAAATTAACTTCATATGTATTGTATAATTTTTTCTAATATAGGATTTTAATTAGTTTAACAAATAAACTACATATATAATGAGTTTCAAAGAGATATTGATAAACCATTTTGTTTTTTCATCCAAATTCAATAATCATCTGTTTAATTTTATTAGTTGGTATATATTGGATAGTTTAGTTTTATTCAATTTATTACTAGATTGTTGACATAGATTTTATGATGTAGTAGATTTGACTTAATTTGATTCATTCATATTTGGTGTAAGAACCCGATTTTTTTGCTGTGAAAGACTTTGGGATATTCTTGATGTTATTCCAGAGCACCGTCTTCAGACGGCGTGCGATTCTGAGCCCCGGAGTGGCCGGAATTAAATTTTCAGTGCGTTCACACTGGAAACGTCAAATAAATGGGATAACTCCTAAACGGTGCTTCGAATCAGAGTCTGAGTGTACGGATGAGTCCGGAATGGGGTGTTTACCCTAGGAACGACATAAAATTTGTCGACGCGGGATGTTTGGACCCCTCGCTCGCTTTCAGAACGTTAACCGGATAAATTAATTAATTAATTTATTCGTTTAATGGTGAAACTCAAGTATCTATTAAACGGTGGCTCGGATTGGAAAACCGAGGGCACCATTGAGTTTGGAGCGTGCCGTTTACCCTAGAAGGGGTATAAGTTCTGCGGGAGCGGGCCGTCAGTGGAAAATGGCCCTAGGGGCGTTTTCGTAATTTGGCAGCCTCGGGCGTGGATGCTGTAACTTTTGAACGGGGCCTCGGATTAAAATTCTGAGACCGCCGTTGCGCTCGGAGTGTGGTTTTTAGCCTAGGGGAGTCTTAATCCCGGCCCCGCTGAAATTTTGGGTTCGGGGCTGTCGGGCGGGCGTTTAAGTGATTTGTACTTAAACACCCCCACCCCTTCTTCTTCTTCTTCTTCTTCTTCCTCAAACCCTCCCCTATCCTCCATCTCCGGTGAGGCAGCTCTGGCGAGGCGATTTCCGGCGAGGCGCAGCGGTTCCGACGGTCCACAGACGAAGCGTCGGGCTACGCCCTTCGAGGTAGGGGTTTATCGTTTTCGTTTTCAATTTCTCGCAAACTTTGAGCCCAATTTATACTATCGAATTACTTTCTGATCATCGATTGAAGCCCACGGATGTGTAGTATATGTTTTAAGGTTTCTAGTGCTTTTCTTGGATCGAAAATCCGAGTCTCGGGGTGCCCGAGGCAGCCCCGGGAAGTTCCGACCGAAATCCTGGTTCTCCGGCGGTTCCAGGCGGCGAACGGCGGTTCCGGGACCGCGGCGCGGCAGCGGGCGCGGCGGAAGAGCGGTCGGCCATCCGGGCGGCCGGGCGGCACCTTGCTGGTGCGGGGCGGCGTAGGCGGACCGACCGAGGGCACCGGCTGAGGGCGCCGGGGAGGGGGCATCCGGGGTCGCAGGTGTGCGACCCGCGGGGAGACAGGGACCGGCCGATGGCGGGTCTCCGCGTGGACACGACTGGTCGTGTCGGCCGGTCGATGGAGGAGCCCGCGCAGGCGCGCGGGCCTCACGGGAGGCGGCGGGCCGCGGTGCGGCGGCCCGCGGGTCCGGCTGGGTCGCGGATCAGCGGGTCGGCCCGAGCGGGGTGGACCGGCCGAACAGGGCCGGTCCGGCCCAGCGGTAATCCCCCTTAGAATTTTGGACGCCCGTATTTTGAGCTACGGGCGTACGTTTTGCGCGCCGTCTGCGGCGGCGCGAACCTGACGTCGAGGTGGACTTTATGAGGTGGTTTCAGGAGTTGTAACTTCTGAGACGACAGGCTCGGGGGCACGACACGTGCGTAAAGCAGCTTAGCGGGCTTCCCAGGAATTCTTGTTTTGAGCGGCGCGGACACGTCCGACGTCCGTTTTGAGCACCGTCAGTGGCGTTGGAACCCTGGCATCGAGGCAGAGCTTTCCAGGGTGGTCTCAGGTGCTGAGGACGAAGTTGAGGCGTAGGCCCCACGGCCCGTCTTTTGAGCTGCGAGCAGCGTTTAGCAGCTTTCTCATCGGGCGTCCGTTCGGGCCGTGCGAGCAGTCAATTCTGGATGTTTTTCCGAGGGGATTGCAGTGGTGCAATCCACCCGCTTTAATTCTGCATGGTGGTGCGGGCCCCACGCGGGTCGTTTCGGCGTTGACGGTGATTTTTCCATCTCTATCACCGGGCGACCGTTTTGGACAAGTGAATAGTCCATCTTGTGTACTTTTTTCGAGAGGATCGCAATGGTGCGATCCGTTGGCAGCGCTTCGGGACCGGGGTGCGGGTCCCACGTGGTACCGCTCGTGTGCGATAAGCCGGAATGTACATTTTTCTCCGGATATCTGTTCAACTCAAGTGAGTAGTGCTTTTGACGTGTTTTTCCGAGAGCATTGCGATGGCGCAGTTCGCCCAACCTTTTTCGGGGACGTGGTGTGGGTCCCACCCGACCCGGCTACGGTGAATAGTACCTTTTTCACCGGGTGTCCATTTTGGGCGATTGATTATTCAATCCCGTGGGTTTATCTGAGGGGATCGCAGTGGCGTGATCCGTTTGTTCAGTTTCGGGATCTTGGGGTGGGCCCCACACGGGTTTGGTTACAGTGAATAGTACCTTTTTCACCGGTTGACCGTTTCGGGCGAGTAAGTAGTCTATCTTGCGTGTTTTTCCATTGGGATTACAACGGTGTAATCTGTTCAGGCGAGCGGAGTCTCATACGCGATCTTATTAAATGTGGAAATATGAAGGGTGCCCGGTGGCGGTTCTTCACCATGTTTGTAGCGGATCATTGGCGTGTGATCGCGTGCACTCCCGTGTGAGTGATGTAAGTGCTTGAAGAGATGTGGTTGGTTGTGCCTCAGCCATTGAGGTGGAAGGTTGGAGTTGTTATGTTACGTCTTCGCGTTGACGTTGGGTGTCGTGTGCACGTTAGCCTTTTTGGCTGGAGACATGGCATACTCTGGGAGTATGCGAGAACGCTGGGAGGTACATGTGGTTGTTTGTACTCGAGAACGTTTGTGCGCTTGGTTGTAGTTGGATTGGGGCCACACGTCGTGTGGGCCCCATGTGCGTGTTGTGTTCTGTTTTGCGTACCTTTGACCTCTCGCGACGTAGAGGGTCACTCGGTTCTCATTTGTTGACCAGCAGGGTTGAGTTATTCCCCCGGCTCTGTGCTCAATGGTTTAGATCAGCAGGGTTGAGTGGTTTCCCCTGGTCTTGTTCCGGAGACAGATGGTTGCGCAATACCCACTCCGTGTTCGGTTGGCCAATGTTGTACCATCCAGTGGAGATGGCCAGAGCAGTTCCGGGCTTACCCTCCAGCGGGGCTGGGTAGTGGGTTTCTCATCGACTCCTTCGGGTTTACCCTCCAGTAGAGACTGGGCAGTGGGTTGCTCACTGGCTTCTAGGGTTTACCCTCTAGCAGAGACTAGGCAGTGGGTCACCCGACGACTCTTGAGGTTCCACCCTCCAGCAGGGCTGGGCAGTGGGTCGCCCGTCGTCTTATTTCAGGTCTACCCTCCAGCAGGGCTGGGCAGTGGGTCGCCTGTCGACTTGTTCAAGGTTTACCCTCTAGCAGAGACTAGGCAGTGAGTCACCCGACGACTCTTGAGGGTCTACCCTCCAGCAGGGTTGGGCAGTGGGTCGCCCGTCGTCTTGTTCCGGGTTTACCCTCCAGCAGGGCTGGGCAGTGGGTCACCCGTCGACTTCTTCCAGGTCTACCCTCCAGCAAGGCTGGGCAGTGGGTCGCCTGACGACTTATTCCAGGTTTACCCTCTTGCAGGGCTAGGCAGTGGGTCACCCGATATCATATTATGAATTATCCTCCAGCAGGGCTGGGCAGTGGGTCACCCGTTGACGTTCCAGACTCAGTCCTTTCTACTAGGCTAGTCTGAGGCTTTCCTCCGTGATCACCAGAGCGGGACCATTGGTTGTACGGGTCGGTGATGGAGCGACCTTGACTTTGAGGAGACCTCTCGACTGCGGGGCAGTGGCATGGTGTGGTTTGACGTTCCCCCAAAACTCTCAAGTGCGAGGGGCACTTTCCCCACCGAGATGCGTCCTTGCGACGCGACCTAAAACCGTGCGGGCGAGTCAGTGCCGCCCGAAGCGGATAGTGTCAAGGTGCGGTGATTTGAGCCCCTTGACTTGCGGTTCGGGGTAGATGTGCGGGATGCTGGGCATCGGTGGTGTTTACTTCTGGGACTGTTGGCGACTCACTTTCTTGGGCTGAGCTACGGGATGGGGATCCCCTGACGACCTTGTTTGGGCTTCTTATTGAGCATATGTATTTGTATATACCTTGTTTCCGGTACCCATTTTCTCGGGTTTTGGTTACTCTCCTTCCAGGAGAGGCGAAGACGGTATGGTACGTGTTTTCCGTGTCTAGCTTCTCGTGGTTGGACAAGTCTACTCTCCTGCTATAGGTAGCGAAGACTCGACGAGAAGTTCATCTTCTCACCGTTTCCATCTCCTTGTGTCTGGACGAGTCTATCTCCTTTCTCTTGTCGGGTTGAGCTGGACTCTTCACTGCACTCTTTACTGCACTCACTACTAGAATCCTGACCTTTTCCAATTCTTATATACCAACGGTTTTACAACCATTGGTATAGGCCCCCTTTCCTAACGGTTTGGCCAAACCGTTGGGAAATCCCACTAATGGCCACTTTTCCCAACAGTTTGGCCAAACTGTTGGCAAAAGTCCATGGCTTTCCCAACGGTTTGGCCAAACCGTTGGGAAAAGTCCCTTGGGTATGGCTTTCCCAACGGTTTGGCCAAACCGTTGGGAAAAAGGCCGTGGCTTTCCCAACGGTTTGGCCAAACCGTTGGGAAAAGTCCCTTGGGTATGGCTTTCCCAACAGTTTGTCCAAACCATTGGGAAAAGTCCCTTGGGTATGTCTTTCCCAACGGTTTGGGAAAACCATTGGGAAAAGTCCACCACTTTTCCCAACAGTTTGGCCAAACCATTGGGAAAGGGTGGGCACCTATCTTTCCCAACAGTTTTGAGAACCGTTGGGATATGTTTTATGAGTACATTTTCCAAATATCGTCAAATAAATCAATATATAAATTACATATATATATATATATATTTATCCTAATATATTCACAAAGGATACTCTAGGATAGTGGTAAAGTTATTGATTTATAAAGTGGAGGTTGTGGGCTCAAACCTCCGTAGGAAATTATTTTTATATATTTACCTATCCCAACGGTTTACTCAAACCGTTGGGAAAGACCTAGAGAATTTTTTGCCAACGGTTCAAGGAGAACCGTTGGTAAAACTTATGCCAACGGTTGGCCAAACCGTTGGCATAGGTTAATGTTACTAACCTATACCAATGGTTCTTTGTAAATCGTTGGGATAACTTTTCCCAACGGCTTACTTCCCTACGGTTTGCAAAATCGTTGGTATAACATATACCAATGGTTCTGCAGGCTTTCCCAACGGTTCAGAACCGTTGGGAAAGACTCCATTTCCAGTAGTGACTTTCAGTTGTACTCCTCTACTTTCCCCTGTTCGATTTACTGCTCACCCTTCGGTACCTCCTTTGTTGCTCCCTCGAGCCTTCGGGGTATCCTACTGAGTATTTTTATACTCACCCCTGCTTGGGCTTTGCCCGCACTTGGTGTTCCCTTGCAGACGACGGACAGGTTGGTTGTGACGTCAGAGGAGCTTAGGAGCCGGGAGCTTGGACCGCGTGCGGTGGCCGTTGTCGGGTTCCAGGAGTGGGACCCTCCCAGCTGTTTACTGTTGTTTTACCTGCTGTCGGGTTGTGGCACTTTTTGGTTGGGCGCGTGTTTTGCCTCTTTTCTTTTCAGTTTACTTTCAGCACTTGCTTTGTACCGTAGAGGTCGATGCACATTTATAGTTTATTTATAGCAGTTTCCCTTTTACTTTACTTGTCTTTTCTCTTTTACTCTGCACTTTTGCATTGAGTGTGCTGCGTGTGTGTGTACAGGTACTTAGGCAAAGGCCTCCCCGAGTTATTGTGCCTTCGGCGCTGGTCGCCAGCCCCTGGCCTATGGAGGCGGGCTTTGGGTAGTTGCGGCTCGAGCCCGGGTAGGGTCAGGTCATCACAAAGTGGTATCAGAGGTGGTTCGTTCCTTGGGACGTTGTTCGAACGTCCCTAAAATAAAAGGAATTGGTAGGGATTTAGGGCAATAGTGTTAACGTGTCTCGAGAGCGGCTCTCAGGCCAGGGATTCCAGTGATGGTGCGGTGGCCGACGTATCCATTCACCAGGACCCTGATAACCCGCTTGTCGACTCGGCATGCTGAGACACTCGTTGCAGGGAAAATTTGGTTTGTGCATCACATAGGATTGAGTCTTTGACTGTCCTTCTTGAGTCATCTCCCCATCATTTTTATTGGTATATACATATATGCTCATTTGACCGCGGCACTCCTCGATAATATTCAGGATGTCTCCACGAAGACAGCCAGCCAGAATACCAGCTTTGGTTCGTGACGACGACCATGTGAGCTACGAGGCCTCAGTCCAGGACCCATCATGCAATCCCCTTTCTCTGGGTGGGCCGGTAGCAGCACCCCCACCTGTTGAGCAGCAGACAGCTTCAGCAGAGTAGGCTGAGCTTGAGCGCAGGTTGAGCGCGCTCCGTGAGTTCCAGTGGCAGGGACCGCTGAGGTTCATTGGTGAGCCAGACCCTCAGGCAGCAGGGGTTTGGCTCGAGGCAGTGGTTCGCCTCTTTAGGCTTGTGCAGACGCCGACAGATCAGAGAGTGGCTTTGACAGCCAACCTTTTTCATGGAGCATCTTGGCGTTGGTGGAGTCTGATGACTCAGTTTCTTGACGAGTCATCGCTTTCATGGGGCGACTTTCAGTTGTTGTTCTGTGAGAAGTTTTTCCCCTCCTGCTTGCGCTCTGTTCGGATTCAGGAGCTCCTGCAGTTTTAGCAGGGAGGGATGACGGTGGCCGAGTACGCAGATAGTTTCACAGACTGTGCACGCTTTTACTCGGACTTGGTCCATGACGACAACCTCCGAGCGTGGAAGTTTGAGCAGGGTCCCCGCCGAGAGATTCGTGCTGTAATAGTACCCTTGGGCATTTCCACATATGTCGGGGTGCTAGAGCAGGCGATGGTGACAGAGGGCTTCCTGTCATGTTCTAGAGTTAGTGGTGGCAGCAGGCACGTCGGAGCCAAGACGTCTGCCGTAGCTAGCGGGTGTCGGCAAGCAGAACCTCGACCTAGGTGGCTTTCTGACAGCCAGACTTAGGGGCGTGGTCATACACCACAGTGGCACCGGAGGGCACCAGTACAGCCCAGAGAGAGTCGGTGTTATGCTTGCGATGGGTGAGGTCACCTGGCATAGGACTGCCCGACCAGGCATGCAGAGAGCTTCGGGTAGGCAGTAGGTGTGCCACCACGACAGAGACAGCGCCGTGATCGGAGTAGTACCCAGAGAGGTGGTGTTAGCAGAGGAGCGAGAGGAGCTCGTGGTGGGGTACGACTTTACGAGATCTTCCTATCACCACTATGCGGTCCACGTCAGGCTCTGGGAGCTGACAGTTGGGACCAGGGATAGCCACGAGCCTTGAATATCTACGATCCTGCAGAGCATGTGGTGATAAGGGGTACGCTCTACAGCTCTTCTACTTTCTACAGTAGAATTGATAGACTTTGTGTGTGAAATGCTTTTCTCCCTGCTCCTTGTTTGAGGTGTTACCAGGGTGATGCAGGGCGTCGGGTGTAACCCTGTGTTGGTAGAGTAGAAGGTGTGTAACCTTCCTCTTTAGTCGATGGCGTCGACTCCAACGCTCTCCGAGCATGTAAGAGAGTCCTGGTTGAGTGACATCGACTGTGAAACCTTTCATGACCAGATATCCTTGGGTGTTTCACCATATGGATATTCTGAAGGAGGGAATCGTCGGGCCTTGTTCCAGGTGCGGGCGGTGATTCCAGTCGCTGCGTGCGACGTGGAGGTTTGGTCGGGGAGGTGAGCTACCCCTGAGAGCCTTCGGTCCGTGTGAGACCATGCAAAAGGATGATGAGGTTCCCTACCGCCTTGCCCTAACCCCAAAGTCTGGAGTGGGTGCACGACGTATCCTGCGTGGCTTACCTAAGGAGATGTGTGTTTTCTTCTATGCACGTCATCGGCAAGGGCCGACCTCGCGTGAACAGATCAAATCCTTTGGTCTGTGAGCGGTGACACGGGAATGTGCAAGAGTTCTTCTGGGTACGGGAGAGCCAGGTGTGGGCTTAGTACCCTGAGTTGTTCCCTGGTTTTTCTTTTTGGGGATGAAAATCTTGAAGGAGGGAATGATGTAAGAACCCGGTTTTTTTGCTTTGAAAGACTTTGGAATATTCTTGATGTTATTCCAGAGCAGCACCTTCATACGGTGTGCGATTCTGAGCCCCAAAGTGGCCGAAATTAAATTTTCAGTGCGTTCACACTGAAAACGCCAAATAAATGGGATAACTCCTAAACGGTGCTTCGAATCAGAGATCTGAGTGTACGGATTGGTCCAGAATGGGTTGTTTACCCTAGGAACGACATAAAATTTGTAGGCGCAAGATGTTTGGACCCCTCGCTCGCTTTCGGAACGTTAAACGGATAAATTAATTAATTAATTTATTCGTTTAATGGTGAAACTCAAGTATCTCTTAAATGGTGGCTCGAATTGGAAAACCGAGGGCACCATTGAGTTCGTAGTGTGCCGTTTACCCTAGGAGGGGTATAAATTCTGCGGGCGCGGGCCGTCAGTGGAAAATGGCCCCATGGGCGTTTTCGTAATTTGGCAGCCTCGGGCGTGGGCGTTGTAACTTTTGAACAGGGCCTCAGATTAAAATTCTGCGACCTCCATTGCGCTCAGAGCGTGATTTTTAGCATAGGGGGAGGCTTAACCCCGACCCCGCCGAAATTTTGGGTTTGGGGCTGTCGGGTGGGCGTTTAAGTGATTTGTACTTAAACACCCCCACCCCTTCTTCTTCTTCTTCTTCTTCTTCCTCAAACCCTCCCCTCTCCTCCATCTTCGGCAAGGCAGCTCCGGCGAGGCGATCTCCGGCGAGGCGCAGCGGTTCCGATGGTCCACACACGAAGCGTCGGGCTACGCCCTTCGAGGTAGGGGTTTATCGTTTTCATTTTCATTTTCCCGCAAACTTTGAGCCCAATTTATACTGTTGAATTGTTGTCCGATCATCAATCGAATCCCACGGATGTGTAGCATATGTTCTAAGGTTTTCGACGCTTTTCTCGGATCGAAAATCCGAGTCCCCGGGTGCCCGGGGCAGCCCCGGGAAGTTCCGGCCGAAATCCTGGTTCTCCGGCGGTTCCAGGCGGCGGACGGCGGTTCTGGGACGGCGGCGCGGCGTTCCGGCACGACGGCGCGGCAGCGGGCGCGGCGGAAGGCCGGTCGGCCATCCGACCGGCCGGGCGGCACCTCGCCGGTGCGGGGCGGCGCAAGCGGACAGGCTGAGGGCACCGGCTGAGGGCGCCGGTGAGGGGGCATCCGGGGTCGCAGGCACACAACCCCGCGGCGAGACCGGGACCCACCGATGGCGGGTCTCCGCGTGGACGCGACCGGCCGTGTCGGCCGGTCGGTGGAGGAGCCCGCGCAAGCGCGCGGGCCTCACGGGAGGCGGCGGGCCGCGGTGCGGCGGCCCGCAGGTCCGACTGGACCGGGCCCAGCGGCTGGGTCGCGGATCAGTGGGCCAGCCGGAGTGGTCCGGCCCGAGCGGGGTGGACCGGCCGGACCGGGTCGGTCCGGCCCAGGGGTAATCCCCCTTAGAATTTTGGACGCCCATATTTTGAGCTACGGGCGTCCGTTTTGCGCGCCTTCTGCGGCGGCGCGGACCTGACGTTGAGGCGGACTTTATGAGGTGGTTTTGGGAGTTGTAACTTCCGAGACAAGAGGCTCGGGGGCATGACACGTGCTTAAAGCAGCTTAGCAGGCTTCCCGGGAATTCTTGTTTTGAGCGGCGCGGACACGTCCGACGTCCGTTTTGAGCACCTTCAGTGGCGTTGGAACCCTGGCATCGAGGCGGAGCTTTCCAGGGTGGTCTCAGGCGCTGAGGTCGAAGTTGAGGTGTGGGCCCCATGGCCCATCTTTTGAGCTGCGAGCAGCGTTTAGCGGCTTTCTCATCGGGCGTCCGTTCGGGGCGTGCGAGCAGTCGATTCTGGATGTTTTTTCAAGGGGATTGCAGTGGTGCAATCCGCCCGCTCAAATTCTGCACGGTGGTGTGGGCCCCACGCGGGTCGTTTCGGCGTTGACGGTGATTTTTCCATCTCTATCACCGGGCGACCGTTTTGGACAAGTGAATAGTCCATCTTGTGTACTTTTTTTCGAGAGGATCGCAACAGTGCGATCCGTTGGTAGCGCTTCGGGACCGAGGTGCGGGTCTCGCGTGGTACCGCTCGTGCGCGGTAAGCCGGAATGTACCTTTTTCTCCGGATATCTGTTCCACTCAAGTGAGTAGTGCTTTTGACGTGTTTTTCTGAGAGCATTGCGATGGTGCAGTTCGCCCGACCTTTTTCGGGGACGTAGTGTGGGTCCCACTCGACCCGGCTAAGGTGAATAGTACCTTTTCACCGGGTGTCCATTTTAAGCGATTGAGTATTCAATCCCGTGTGTTTATCCGAGGGGATCACAGTGGCGTGATCCGTTTGTTCAGTTTCGGGATCTTGGGGTGCGCCCCACACAGGTTTGGTTACGGTGAATAGTACCTTTTTCACCGGTTGATCGTTTCGGGCGAGTAAGTAGTCTATCTCGCGTGTTTTTCTGTTGGTATTACAACGGTGTAATTTGATCAGGCGAGCGGAGGCTCATACGTGATCTTATTAAATGTGGAAATATGAAGGGTGCCCGGTGGCGGTTCTTCTACCGTGTTTGTAGCGGACCCTTAGCATGTGATCGCGTGCACTCCTGTGTGAGTGATGTAAGTGCTTGAAGAGATGTGGTTGGCTGTGCCTCAGCCGTTGAGGTGGCAGGTTGGAGTTGTTACGTTACGCCTTCGCGTCGACGTTGGGTGTCGTGTGCATGTTAGCCTTTTTGGCTGGAGACGTGGCATACTCTGGGAGTATGCGAGAACGCTGGGAGGTACATGTGGTTGTTTTTACTCGAGAACGTTTGTGCGCTTGGTTGGAGTTGGCTTGGGGCCACACGTCGTGTGGGCCCCATGTGCGTGTTGTGTTCTGCTTTGCGTACCTTTGACCTCTCGCGACGTAGAGGGTCACTCGGTTCTCGTTTGTTAACCAGCGGGGTTGATTTATTCCCCCAGCTCTGTGCTCAATGGTTTAGATCAGCAGGGTTGAGTGGTTTCCCCTGGTCTTGTTCTGGAGTCAGATGGTTGCGCGATACCCACTCTGTGTTCGGTTGGCCAGTGTTGTACCATCCAGTGGAGATGGCCAGAGCAGTTCCGGGCTTACCCTCCAGCGGGGCTGGGCAGTGGGTTGCTCATCAACTCCTTCGGGTTTACCCTCCAGTAGAGACTGGGCAGTGGGTTGCGCACTGGCTTCTAGGGTTTACCCTCTAGCAGAGACTAGGCAGTGGGTCACCCGACGACTCTTGAGGGTCTACCCTCCAACAGGGCTGGGCAGTGGGTCGTCTGTCGTCTTGTTTCAGGTCTACCCTCCAGCAGGGCTGGGCAGTGGGTTGCATGTCGACTTGTTCAGGGTTTACCCTCTAGCAGAGACTAGGCAGTGGGTCACCCGATGACTCTTGAGGGTCTACCCTCCAGTAGGGCTGGGCAGTGGGTCGCCTGTCGTCTTGTTCCGGGTTTACCCTCCAGCAGGGCTGGGCAGTGGGTCACCTGTCGACTTCTTCCAGGTCTACCCTCCAGCAAGGCTGGGCAGTGGGTCGCCTGATGGCTTATTCCAGGTTTACCCTCCAGCAGGGCTGGGCAGTGGGTCACCCGATATCATATTATGAATTACCCTCCAGCAGGGCTGGGCAGTGGGTCACCCGTTGACGTTCCAGACTCAGTCCTTTCTACTAGGCTAGTCTGAGGCTTTCCTCCGTGATCACCGGAGCGGGACCCTTGGTTGTACGGGTCGGTGATGGAACGACCTTGACTTTGAGGAGACCTCTCGACTGCGGGGCAGTGGCATGGTGTGGTTTGACGTTCCCCCAAAACTCTCAAGTGCGAGGGGCACTTTCCCCACCGAGACGCGTCCTTGCGACGCGACCTAAAACCGTGTGGGCGAGTCAGTGCCGCCCAAAGCGGATAGTGTCAAGGTGTGGTGATTTGAGCCCCTTGACTTGCGGTTCGGGGCAGATGTACGGGATACTGGGCATCGGTGGTGTTTACTTCTGGGACTGTTGGCGACTCACTTTCTTGGGCTGAGCTACGGGATGGGGATCCCCTTACAACCTTGTCCGGGCTTCTTATTGAGCATATGTATTTGTATATACCTTGTTTTCAGTACCCGTTTTCTCGGGTTTTGGTTACTCTCCTTCCAGGAGAGGCGAAGACGCGCGGGGTATACCATGTGCTTTCCGTGTCTAGCTTCTCGTGGTTGGATGAGTCTACTCTCCTGCTATAGGTAGCGAAGACTCGACGATAAGTTCATCTTATCACCGTTTCCAGCTCCTTGTGTCTGGACGAGTCTATCTCCTTTCTCTTGTCGGGTTGAGCTGGACTCTTCACTGCACTCTTTACTGCACTTTCAGTTGTACTCCTCTACTTTCCCCTGTTCGATCTACTGCTCACCCTTCGGTACCTCCTTTGTTTCTCCCTCGAGCCTTCGGGGTATCCTACTGAGTATTTTTATACTCACCCCTGCTTGGGCTTTGCCCGCACTTGGTGTGCCCTTGCAGACGATGGACAGGTTGGTCGTGATGTCAGAGGAGCTTAGGAGCCGGGAGCTTGGACCGCGTGCAGTGGCTATTGTCGGGTTCCAGGAGTGGGACCCTCCCAACTGTTTACTATTGTTTTACCTGCTGCCGGGTTGTGGCACTTTTTGGTTGGGCGCGTGTTTTGCCCCTTTTCTTTTGAGTTTACTTTCAGCACTTGCTTTGTACTGTAGAGGTCGATGCACATTTGTGGTTTATTTATAGTAGTTGCCCTTTTACTTTACTTGTCTTTTCTCTTTTACTCTGCACTTTTGCATTGAGTGTGTTGCGTGTGTGTGTACAGGTACTTAGGCAAAGGCCTCCCCGAGTTATTGTGCCTTCGGCGCTGGTCGCCAGCCCCTGGCCTATGGAGGCGGGCTTGGGGTAGTTGCGGCTCGAGCCCGGGTAGGGTCAGGTCGTGACATTTGGTATATTATCCAATCATAGATTCATACTCCCTTTGTATTCATATGTTTTTCCATATAATAAGTTTTGATCTACATCATATTCAAATAAATTATTCTATGTGATTATACCTTATGACTTAGTTACCATTTTTCACAATAATGTTCACAAAGACCCTAATAGTTTTGTGAGTTTAGGTGTATGCATTCTCCTTTTAAACTTCCTCTTATTGATTGTTCTCTTATTTTTTGATGGAAGGCCACATCTATTACAATGATTATTTGTGCACAGAATCCCTAAACTAAAATAAAGAATATAAACATTGAAAATTTATCTAGATCACTCTATGGGAAATGACTGATGAGCATTCACATGATGATTTACTAATATACTAAAATCACTATCATGCTGATGTAATCATATGATTTTAGTTTTTATTCCATAAAGAAAAAGTTACACTCCCTTTTCATCACTATCTTCTCATTTTTTCAAGAATTAGGTTAAAAACAAATGAATTCAAGTTGTATAATAATATCAATGATGTAAAAATAAATCAAACCAAAATTATTGTGTAAACTATTTTGTATCATCATAGATACATTATTCACTATCTGATGTCTTGAGATCATCAAAATGGTGTATTCATTTAAGGAATCTCCCATTATATTAGATTATTAATATATTCTTCCTTCCCTATCTCATTTTAGATAGATATATCAATATGTTTCATTCTCTTCACCATATTGCATTGATAATTTTTACTTATTTTCAAAGGATGAGACAACTTCGGGATTATCATGTGTCTTTTCAATCAATGATTTCTTTCCCTGGTTTTCACTCATTAATAAATCCTTTTAATATTTTTACTAATTTGAATGGAAATATGAAACCTAAACATATGAATATTAATACTTGATTTGAGTGTACCAAAACAGTTTTAAATCATTTCTAAAATATTATAATAAAAATTTCATGAAAAGTATAGTTAGATCCCCAAACAAACTTTTCCCTATGTTTGCTAATTTTGAATTCAATTGTTGAACAAAAACATTATTTTTTGTAAAAATATCCTATTATACTGCATTAATATCTTGATCTTCTTCACATGAGTTACAATTTATGTAATCCATGTCCTGATCCCACTCTTACAAATCATGATATAATTCATGAATGACATAATTTATGTCATGAATATCCCAAACTACTTCACTCAAGCACATATCTGTCATACTCAAATTTCAATCTAATTTATGCATGTATGTATCTATCATACACAACATATTCCCCTGTGAAAATTTTAAAGATAAATTACTATGTTGAGTAGAATTTAAAATATTTTCATGTTCATTTCTATGAATTTTCATAACATCTTATATGCAGATTTCTTTAAAAAAATCAAATTTTCACTCACCTAAACTAATGATGCCACATAATTATAGATGTAAGGACCCCACCCTAAAAATTTCATATCCTAGTGTCTATAGACTATAATTCACCTTCTTTCATTCTAAATGATATTTATAGTTTAGATTTTTAGAGAGTTAGGTCATAAAACATACATAACAAACCTGTAATTACAATGTGGACACTTCTATTCAGTATCAATTCTTACCAAAAAAAACTTTAAAGATATAAAAAGTTTTCTTTTCATGAAACATCTTCACGATTTTAATATTGAACTAACCCTTATCCTTAATCATCTGTAAAACCCTATGAGAAACATTTTAAAATGTGGGATGAGAACAAAAAGTTCAGTAAGGGACATAAAAATAAATAAACAGTTCATCTCTAAATACTTATAATAATTTTCCTTTTTAAAAATAAGCCTTTGGTTGAAAATATATAGTTTCTTACTTAAGAATCCATATTATCTGTGCAAATATTTTCATAAAAAAATTATGATATTTTAAAATGAAAAATAAAACTCATAAATGTTTCTTTGTTATCGTGAAATATTATGAAAACGTTTTCAAAAAGTTATACATTTCACCCTTAAGAAGTGGCATATACTTTCCATTAAACATTAGATCATTAGCTTACCTTGAGAAACCATAAGATTTATATAAAAACCCATAGAAATAATAGATAAATCATGTAGCTAATATAGGACATCATTTCCCATATCACTCTTACAAATAGAATAAGCAATATTGTTGACTTCTATACCCAATGTATTGCACGTCTATCATGGATCCACCCATCCTTGGTTTATAATAGAACCACTCATACTTCGTTTATAACGGAGCCAACCATCCATGGTTTATAATAGAAACATCTATAATCATAACAATTCCTAAGAACCCTAACATAATCAAAACAAATATAAGCATTCAATTTACAACCTTACACTCATAAAAATATTCATTTCACCCGTAAGAAAACATTTTCAGATATTGTAATATCCATTCCATTTTAAACCCTTTTTGAAAATAACCAAAACGTAGGGAGGGAGGATTTTTATTTGGTGAAAAAATTGAATCTTATAAATGAATTTAAATATAAAATAACAGTTGTGACAATCAGAAAATTAATTGTCACCTTAGATGTTAAAATAGAACATTCCATTTTTCTTTTGTAATGAAAGTCGAAATGTTACGTATAAAAGACATAAAAAGATTGGTTATTTAAAGCTTTGAATGAAAGTAAAAAAGAGGTATAAAATATCCTTTATTATTAATTTATTTCCATAAAGTTGCATCCATAAAATAATTTTTGAAAAATATTAACATGGAAGAAAAATATTTAGAAAATAAATCATGAAAAGATTTAAAACAAGGTTTTATGTTAAATTTCCCCTTACCATGAGACAAAATATTCACGTACATTGTTTATATTTCTGAATAATAAACTTATGTTAATTATTTATTAGATTAAAAACCTTTTTCAATTTTATTATTACTTTTATTTTATCTCTTATTATGCTATATTTATTTATTTAATCAATTAAATTCATGTCAGATGTTTTGATGATATTTTGGTTCATAAGTCCTAAATGAATTTGATAGGTTGAAAATGGAAAAAGATGTCATTATTTCATAATCTAAAGAATAATAATCATGAAATAATTATCATGTTTATTCATCAATTATAATTTTAAGTAAAATCGTGAAAGATGTTTATGAAAAATGAACTACATTACAGTCATAAAGACGGTAGGACCTATATATGCATGAGTAACGTTTCCATTTTTCAACAATCATTAATGAAAGAATGTGGGTATTATTTTATATTTAAATAATGATCAAATATAATAATTATCATATTATTTATTTAAATATATTTATATATTTCATCCATGCTATGTGGTGATGAAAAACAAATCACATTGTTTCATGGAGGTGGTAGCCCACATATACACACGGACAACGTTATAATTTTCCAATGAATAAAAGGTGAAGAAAATAGAATATATATTAATTCATTAGAATGATAAACAATTCATGAATATAATATATATACATTAAATTTATCATCATTAACAACCGTTATAGGTGATGATGTAAAATGAATTACATTGATTGGCGAGGCGGTGGTCCTCCGTATGTAAGGACAATTGTTTTGTTTCCCATTTGATGGATAAAGGGATAGATATTAATTGTGCCATTAAAATAATAAAATATTAGTATAGAAGGGATATTGTTATTATTATATAATAATTTCTGATGACTATTTTAATGTGGTTGAAGAATAAATAAAATGAAATGGATCGGTTAAGAACTATACCTCTTTTTCTGACAACCTTTTCTGGTTTATAACAAAAGATTTAATAGGTTTATTTTTTGATAATAAAATTCCTCTAGGATGTTGTTATGGATGTAAGTAATGGATTTGAGTTGGGATTGGTCAAGCTAAAAGGCTTTTGAGGTGTGAAGAAAAGAGGAGATCAGGTTCCCTTTTATAAGAGAGGGGAGGGGTACTCTTGGAATTTCCCAAAATATTAAATTAATATAAACTCATTTTCATGACCAAAATGCTCCAAAATGATAGTATTAGAATTTAAGATAAGGATAAGTCATAATCCTCTCATTAAATAAAATTTATACAGCTTTATAATTTTTTACCCTTATCATTTTGTTTTATCTTATGTTATCCCTTTTTAAAGATTACTACGGTAACAAAGTTTTTACTCGTTAGGGGTTAATATATTTACTATAAAAGTGAAATTGGACCATAAATGGAACATATTTGATATTTTAAATCTTATACCAATCACTTGGACTATGATAATATTTTTAATAATTTTGAATCATTTAATAAAATATGTTTTATTATAAAATATCATTAATTTCATTTTTTGGAACCATTTATTAAATTTGACTTTAAAGACCGCAAGAAAAAAGAACAAATTGAAATATAATCCCTTAAAAAATCAATAATACATTATATTTTTCTAAAAAATAAGTGTAACGTAATAATTATTTCAATTTATATTACTTTTAATATATTTAAAATCATTTATTTTATTTTTCTATTAATTGAGTAATTACTACGTCAACGTTGTGTAAGCATTTAAGATAATTATTGCATCACTAAAAATTAAAAATAAATTAAAATGATAAAAATATTAATTTATATTTCAAATAACTATTTAGAACTGAACATGTCTTTTTATCCCTATGTTTAGAATATGATAGTTATTAAAAAAAGAGTGACATTTTTAGCTTTATATTCACTTAAATATTATAAAGGTCAAAATCAATGAAATATGGCACCAAGATTCCTTATATTTGATTCTTGGATGGAAATGGTCGAACACCACTCATCAAATAGGATAATGTAATGTGTTAGGGTAATTTTTGGTTCTTATAATATTATTTTTACAAGGTTCTTTTAAAGAAAATTGTTTCCCTAATATTTGAGAAATTTTTAAATAAGTGTTTTCAAAGTGAAAAGGGGTATTTTCCTCATGCGATTTTCCAATGAGTTTTTGAAAGTATTTTCATCAATGCCAACATTCTTTATTGAATCTTATGTTTTACTGAGGCTATACTCTTATAATATCATTCACCATATTTCTCTGGATGGTTTATGATCAACTTGACTGAGGAAAGTATTAATATTTCATATACTAGTTCTTCCAATACATACAATTATTGATGTTTAAAGCATGTTGATTAGGTTATGTTGTTTATTCATATGATGAATGCATTAGACTTATTAAGTGATGGGTTGGGCCTGAAATTACATAGCTACTCGATGCATCGGTAGGTATCATGAAACAAACTACATTGGGTATTTAACCGAGACCTTATCCATTTATGTAAGATGTCTTTGCATGAGGCTTTGATGGTATGTTTTAGATGTATTGGCACGATGCCTCGATGGTAAGTTTCAAATGTCCGACATTATGTATTTCATCATTATAAAATCAGTTATTGATGTCCATATTGATATGTAGGGATATGCTAAAGGGGATTGTGGTGTTCTCAAAGAAAATACTATGTTGTATTTTAAGTTTTCAAATGTAATGTGAAACTCAAGTATGTATATGGTTTTCTAGGACTACTGAACTATTCGGTCTTTAGGATGTGATCACTTGTAACTTATACCAATGTAATAAAGCAACTGCCGACTCTCAGTTACTAAAGTTGGGGCCTTTACTGTTGATATCAAAGCAAGTTTAGTAGAAATCTTGAGAACTAGATTTAATAAAACATAGATTAGGGAATGTAACCCAATGATGAACTTTGATAATATTCTCAAAAAACAAGCTTTTTATTCTAATATTAGCTATGAATGGAAACTATATCAATGCGTGTGACCCATATAGGGATTGTCCTCCTATGAAAGATAATGCAGTTGGAGAAGGAGCTGCAACAGGAGTTGAAAATTTATAATTATATTGGGGCAGCTGACTCAGGTTATAACCAATAACTTTGCCTGTATGGAGCAGCTTGTTGATCCACAAATACTGTATAACAATGTTAAACTGCTTTATGCATCAACAGCCTTCATCATTCAATGAGACTACCAATCCATTTATAGATGAGCAATGGATAAGTTCCCTATAGAAGACATTTTTTGCTTTAGAAAGTAATGAAAGGGAGAATGTCATCATGGAAGTTTATCATCTCTCAGGGGATGCAGATCAATAGCAGTCATTGATTCAAAACACTAAGGATGAGGAGAAAATAGCAAGCATGGAATGAAAGGATTTTAAGAAACTTTTCTTGATAAAATATTTTCCTCGTGAACAATGAGCGGATATGGAGAGAATTCTTGAATTTAAGACAAAAGGAAGAGGAAAATATACGCCCCCCCTCAGCTGGGGTGGTAGGGGTGGGACGGGATTTGGGACGTGGTCGCGGGGTCAAGTCCTCGGACCAGCGGATTTACTTGTCTTTTCTTCTTTGCATGTGTGTGCCGCTTTCACGGTTGTACCCAACCTTCTGAAGAGGTCGCGGGGTTAAGTCCTCGGACCAGCGGATTTACTTGTCTTTTCTTCTTTGCATGTGTGTGCCGCTTTCACGGTTGTACCCAACCTTCTGAAGAGGAAAATATTGTTATGTATGAAACCAACTATACAAAGTTAGCAAGACATGTTGCGAACTACATATGTAATCCAATGAGCAATATTGGTTGTTTTTTTATGGGATAAAGTCAATCCTTCGAAGGGCACTAGTCTCTTAGATATTCTCGTCATATGATGATATAGTGTCATATGCTTATCAAGATAGAGAAACAATACTCCAAGCCTTATAGCTCTAAAGGAAAGAAAGAGGGTAAGAGGATGGAAGAGCAAAAAATGGATAGAGAGAAAAAAAAAGAGAATTTTTTTTCCACATGTGATAATTATTGAAAGAAACACTTTGGTGCTTGTTTAAAGAGAATGAGAGTTTGTATGTGAAGAGAAAGGTCATCAGACACGTGAATGCAAGGGTAAGAAAGAAACCTCTAATGTAAATGAACACCCCAAGAGTCAAGAGAATATGTCTCAAAAGAATCTAAAAGATCAAGGTCAAGCTTATGCTATTACTACTCAAAGTGGAATGATTAAAGTGATTGTGTTTGGATTCAAGAATTATGTTGTAGATGTATTTTATCAATAATATTCTGATTTTAAGAATCATGAAACGTATAAAGATTGTACTGCTGTAGTTTTTCTTCAAGTCATTTAGCGCATAAAAACCTACAGGCCGTGAATATTGCATGATGTGAATCCCAGGTTCACGATGTGAAATCCACGAAAGCCATATACGCCGAAAAAAGCATTGCCTCGGTTAAAAAAAACATTGATCAAACTTTTCACGATGTGAACCAGTCTCACGATATGTAAACATTTCACACTCTAGTCCACACCCTACGCACCCCTTTGATGGTGTGTAGACCTTGTTGTGTCTTTTGATGCAGAGAAAGGTAATGTGCCACAGTAAGGCGACAAGGTTCCATCTAGTTATTGATGATGCTCATGTGTTAGTCGCTAGCCTATGAGGATCGAAAACACCCTTCAAATATGTGGCAGTTCGAGTCAGGTACCGATTCAAGATAATATCAAGGTCGGATTCATCACAGTTTGGTGAAAAGCGATCGAGTGGTAGGGTTATATTTTTAGAGAACATATGAATAATGGAAAGATAACCCTTAATCTGTTTGTAATATTAAGTTATTAATGTTTAGTTGGAATAAATAGAATATAATATTAAAAATGGTTAGTGATTTGATGATAACGTAATTTATGATAGAATTTACAACATTTTTGAATTTATGAAATATACTTGATAATATGAGATTTTAATGAGAAGGGTTAATTTATATGTGATCAAGTTATTCACATATTAGGTATTTAACAATTAAGGGATACTTTATGGATTAATGTTAAGTTGATTATGAATTTGATCGAACTTGATCAAACCGTATTTGCTCTCTAATTCAATTTACACATTGTATCATTTAAACTCGATTCGCATAATTACATACATTCAATACGTATGTTTCCACTGCACATACTCGTTTAATTAAAAGATCAATTCATATATTGACCCTTCCCAAATTCCAAGGCCTACTCAACCCGGGTGTGCCCAGGATTCACGGGTCACAAGATAATCATGCATTATACAGAGATCTATACCATATATATGAATGGTATAACTTTAAATAAATTTATAAGTAAAAAATATATATATTATCATTCTGGGAATATTAATAAACAAAGAGATTTGCATAATTGAACGGCTGACAATGACTAGGGTTGACTCATGTACCAATGGATCCAACGGTTAGCTAGGGTTGTACGCCCAATAATACTCAATTTACTTTATAGATTTTGAGCCAACAGAGAGGACATTGCAGGAGCTACCAGCTGGCTCGTTATTTTTTCCCACGGATGGGGAGGGTGGAAGGTTTTATCAATTCACAAGCCATTAATACATTAATTGTACCTACCCAAATACAAACTCTCTAATTATACATTATGAATACATCAAAAATCTATGAAACTTTTACACTGCTTTGAAAATATCTACAGAAAACTAACCTTTTATGCAATATATTGATCAAACAAGCCCACGGTAAGTAAAACACATAATGCACACAACATAAAAATGCAGGCCATGCGGAGGTACCTTGATGGTGAATAAACAAGGAAGAGTCTTTCCACGTTTATATAGAATCGTCGGACTCCTCGGACTCACTTCTGTCCGGCTCCCTCGCATTAGTTCCAGCCTCCACATCACTGGGCTTCACAGCCGTTGCAGGCGCAGCCTTCTTACTAGCATTTCGAGCATTTTCATCGCCATCTTCTTCTGGGACATGTAAATTACTAGGTAAAGGAATTAACAGAATTACCAGTCTCAATAAACAGGGGAGAATTAGAAGGGCAGTGTTCATTAGATTCAAGATAATCCTCTGAGAATAGAATGTTAGTTGCTCTAAAATGAGTTGTAAAACATGCAAGGATATCAACAGTTTCGGCCGTTCCACCAGCCATTATATTTAAAAGATCCCTCTCCACGCGCTGTACAAGCTCTGGCTGCAAAAAAAAAAAAAAAGTGACAGTCGTAACCTGTAGGACAAATAAAAAATGCAGACAGATGCCAGCATCAAATTCCGACCCGATTAAAAGCTTCTATTGTTTCTCTGCATGCACTCTATGTAACACGGAAAAAGAAATGCCATCATTACCCAGAATCTGAGGGCCTGTTTGGCGGGCAGGAAGAATATTGGAGGAAAGGAATGGAAATAAAAAGAAAGGGATTTCCTTTCCTTTCCATCCTCTTACCATGAACCAAACAGCCCCCAAGGGAAACAGATGAGCTTACTATGTTATACAGTTGATGAGAATCATACATTTAAATCCGGCTCCCTGCGAAACCGTCTTTTCCGAGCATCCCTCATAGGAGGGGTGAGGCCATGTCTGTACTCCACAGAATCTGCAGCAACATCACCCTCTTCTCTCACCATTACCATCTACCCAAACACAAGAGTTTGTATGACTACTCTCAAATTAGCTTCTCAATTTTGGTTCAAATGGGGATATAGCATCAGAAATTCATCCTACTTGGCCAATATCAGCAGTTTTAATTAAGACATTATCGTCATATGTTTTGTACGATTCTACAACGGAAGGAAGATCCACAACACTTGCAGGGAAACCGTCATTGCCAATGACAAATTTGCCGCTTCTCCCATCCTCTGCAAAAAAATAAGTTTAACGGCCTAAATATATCAAAAACCAGTGAAAAAAAAAACACAAAATGACATGAAATTTCAGCCCTTTTAAATGGTGTTGAGAATACATTCACAAAAAAGAACCGATACATCCTGCGAGAATAAACCCAAAATAAATTTAAAAAAGTCCCGTTTCTAGCACCAGTCAAAAACCAGATAATTATATTTTATTTTATGCATGCCCCTTCAAGAAGTTGGATGAATCCGATGCCAGCATTAACATGTACCAGAGAAAGACAAATCCAGTGATTTATCTTCAGAAGATGAAGGGTTTTCGTTCAATAAACGTTCTATGCGCTCAGCTACAGAGGGTGGAACTCTGAGTATGAACTGTTCCTCCATGCCTACAAAATCCAAATCAAAACACACAAACAACTTCAGTAAAACATATATCAAATTCCGAGGCACCAAATCCATTACTTGATCTGTAATTTTGATTCAGAATTAATTCATATAAATATAATAAACGTTGAAAGATGATTGGGAACAATTAAAACATATTCAAATGAAAGAAAAAAAAAACATTATAGTTGATGCAAAAGTATTGTAGACCTAAATGACAAAAGCTAGACAAATTCTTAATGATTTAGCTGTGTGAGGTGCGGTGCAGAAGTGAAGCAGGATTTCAAATATAAGCATGGGTCCACTTTTTTCATGACATGATTATGACCCAAATCTAAAAAGTAGACTTGCCGAGCGAACTTTTTCACAAATTATAATTAATTTCAAATGATGTGAAATTCAAAGATGATATATAATAAAAATCAGGGAACCACACTTCGATGGCACAGATTCCCATATCTAATGTCTAGATGGTATCAAAGTGGGTCCCTATTCTCTCTCCTCTCCTCTCTCTCACCAGCCAGCCCTAGGACTCCCGGCCCTCCTTGCTCACGCCGCCACACCTGCATCTCTGCACCACCGCTTAACCACGTGCAACGCACCCACCTCGTGTTGATTTAAATTAATTATGTAATTCCTAATCCATTTTGTTTTAATGAGCATTAACACATGTATGAACGATGTCCCAATCTGATATTATATCTGCAGTGTTAACGCATCATATTTAGGATTATAATGTGCTTTGTTTTTAATCAATACACTTGTTTTTAATTGCCCCTCTACTCGCTCCCGTCAAGCTCTCCGGAGAACCTCTAGGGTTTCTTTTTTGCTGTTTGGTGGCACTCGATACTTAGCATCGCTCAAAATTTTGGGCATTCTCTGTTATCCATTCATATTTGCCTTTTTTGCACTTTGTTGGGTTTTCCGGTTCGGTTTCCCCTTTCCCTTTTCCATATGGTTCCAGTACATTCACTGTTATCTGTTACTGTTTCTTTAATGCGGGGCGTGATGGCGAAATGGAGGCGTATGAGGGCATTGAGTTTTCCAGGAAGATTGATAGATACCATGCTGGCCACTTGGTGCAGTTAGAAGAGAGAGGAATGTGCTGGGAGAATATATGAAATATGCCTTTGGGGCCCACGGAATATCCTGGGAATGTTATTAGTTGTTAGGGGAGGGGTTTAGTATAAATAAAGGGATGAGGTTGAGGGGAGGGGCATCCAGAAAGTGGGAATGTAATGGGCTGCTTTGAGCAGATCGGCCACGGGGCTTGGGCGGGAGTCTCTCCCGATTTTACTCTTCTTCTTCCTGTATTTTCTGCCGGTTCCCCCTTATTATACAAGTAGCCGTTGCTGGTTCTTAACAATTGGTCTGATCTGCCGCTGCTCCCTACTGTCGGAGCACCCTCACCCTCTCGTCTCTTCCTCTGCCGTTGTTTCCCCATTTTCCGTCGCTTCCAGTTTCCCTACAGCTTAAGCATACGCTGCCGCTACGACTCCTTGCTCAACAGCGGCGCACTGCTGGATCGCCTTTCACACAGAAGCCTGCACTCACCACAGTCAAATATCGTTGCTGCTTCGTCGCGTATTTGTCGGACCGCGATTTTCCCCCGTTGACAGAGTTCTGTTGGAGTTCTTGCTCGTTTTGGAGGAGGCGCAACGAGGAGGATACCTTCTCGTTGATCAAAGGAGGCGCGCTGCTAGTTTGGGACGAAACGACTTGTGCAACCCGTCCGCTTCAGCCTGCGTGTGCATTCTCCATTTGCATCGCACACTGCCACGACTTCGACTTCGTTGGAGAGTACCACTGCAGACGAAGACTCCCGAGCTCGATGCTCTCAGCCGCGACGTTGTTGCGCCCTTCCTCGTCTTGATCGGACGACACGTAACTGGTGTCGTCCGCAGAAGCAGTCGCGAGTTCGCGGTTTGAGGAGCGCACCTTCGGCTTTCGGGTTTCCTCGTGTAGGAGGCGCCGCATGACCGCCGGCGTCCCGCTTTCCCTGGAGTACAGCGCTACAGCGATCGGCCCAGACGCTCGATTTTAGGAGGTAAAAAAAAAAGAAACGAAAAGGGGGCGGCCCGCGTTTCTGCCTCGGGAGGGAAAAGCAGGAAAAAAAAGAAAAAGAAAGAACATAGGAGGCGATTTGGGCCCAGTTTTTGAAGCAGGAGGCGCGACACATGATGTTTTCATGGGAGGGGAAGGCCACTGGATTTTCTTTTGAAGGAGGGCAAACACTTCAGCTGGAGGCGCGTTTGGATATCACCAAACAACGTATGGGACAGGTGGAAGCTGTGTTGGCAAACTTGACTTCATCGGTTGGGGTGATAGCCACAACGGTTGACTCCATCAGGTAGCGCCAACACTGCTGGGAGCAAGAAGCGCTAGAGCAGGCGGCATTCCGTAATTATTTCACTGCAACTATCTGTTGCTTGGGGAAGCAACCGCTTTTGGATGACGAGCAGTTGTACCTGGTCCCGGAGAAGCTACCGGTGTTCGATGGGAGGGATCCTAGGGGCTGGATCACACGAGCAGAATGGTATTTCTCTATCCACCGGACTCCGAAGGCATCAAAGATTCTCCTTGCTCGGGTATCTATGGCATGAGTCGCGACATAATGGTGTAACGTGGTGTTGGAAGTCTACCCAGATGCGTCATGGTCCATGTTCAAAGACGAATTAATGGAAAGATTCTTTTAAACGGAGTTTCAGAATCCTTTTGCGGAGCCGGCGATTCCCACAAGTGACATGCTGCCATCTGACTCAGCCTCAGTGCCAATCGGAGTCAAACAAACAGGGAACCAAAATCAGACAACGATAAGTTTGGCGGCATTTTCATCAACTTCGGGATTTGCAAAAGAAGAGGAGCATGAGCAACCGCTTGCTCAAGCATCCGCGTTGCTTGTGGCACATTCCATAGCGCATGACGCAATGTCAGCGCAAGGGCGCGTCGTGGGGGCTTCATCTGGACTTGTGGTGATGGTAGATTCTTCTCTCGTCTGTGGCACGAAACATGTGGCGATTGGGGAACTATGTCATCGGGAGGCGAGGACACTTCAGGGGGATGAGCTGGCCGTGAAGGGATGCGCCAGGAGGGTGGCGGCACACTCGCTTGACCACACTAATAGTCTGGTGATTTTGGTGGGGACCATTAAGAGCTGCAAGAAGAACATGACGACTCACGAACCATCTCACCGAAAGGAGCAACATCACGAACCATTGACAGACCTTCTGCCGTCCAATCAGCATCCGAGAAGGACTATATGGGAAATTGCCTGGAAAGTAGCTATGCTTGAGTCGCAGCACACATGAAGGGTCTATAGTGCTGGAAGGTCCATCTGGGGGATTGCCTGGGGAATACGTGGAGTCAAGTTACATGGAGCTCGACTGATATGGGAGATTGCTTGGAATCCGGCAGGATCCACCACCTTGAGGACAAGGTGGTTTTTCAGGACGGTAGCAGTGATAGATACCATGCTGGCCACTTGGTGCAGTTAGAAGAGAGAGGAATGTGCTGGGAGAATATATGGAATATGCCTTTGGGGCCCACGGAATATCCTGGGAATGTTATTAGTTGTTAGGGGAGGAGTTTAGTATAAATAAAGGGATGAGGTTGAGGGGAGGGGCATCCAGAAAGTGGGAATGTAATGGGCTGCTTTGAGCAGATCGGCCACGGGGCTTGGGCGGGAGTCTCTCCTGATTTTACTCTTCCTCTTCCTGTATTTTCTGCTGGTTCCCCCTTATTATACAAGTAGTCGTTGCTGGTTCTTAACAAAGATTGTCAGATTTCTTTTTTGTTTTTGTTTTTTTTTTTACTTTGTTTTTCAGTAGTTTAGGGGTTTTATGTTTGTGCTTTTGCGACGTTTTTAAATAAAATATTATTATTTTATTTAAATAACTCATTTGACCTAGTTATTGGTCTATAAATATCTACATCATGTGCTATGAGCTCGAGATCGAGATGTTGTCACGGAGACAGCAGAAAATGTGTGTTGAAATTGAGATGCCACATTGTACATCAGTGTTTTCTAGTGATGGATGAACGTATCAAGCGATAGAAGACAATGTTGACCATGTCTCATGCTTTTGGGTGGTGGTGTTTTGAGTGTTGTGATATGAATCTTGAACATTGGTGATTGTGTTGTTTGAGCTTGGCAAGTGCTAGTTGATGGTGAAATCAAACGTATGTTTTTTCAGTCGATTGTATTAAAGTACCGGTGTGGATTAGTCTTGTTGTGGATATGCATTCTTTTACAAGCAAGATTTATAGAAATATGATGTCTAATCTCCAATTCATATTGGACTATTGAATTTTGTTATGAAAACTCGTCGAGTAATAAACGATCGACGATTCACAAAAGGGTAAAAGGGAAAAAAACAAAACAAGAAAAAGATCACCAGACACGGAGATTTACATGCTTCGGGAAATGATCCCTACATTCACGGAGAAGCAAAATTATCACTATGATCAGGAGTAGAATTACATGGCTAAAATTAGAGTTTCACACACCCAAGAAACCTAGCTCAAATGAGCTCATAAAGAAGACGATGCAACTGTGTCACCAACCGCACAGTAAGTCCACTATGCTACGGTAACCAACGGTTGGAAGTCCGCGGAGCTATAGTGACATGCCGATGTCGCCAGTCACATGCTGAGATAGTGTTATGTCGAAGTTCACACTGCTACAATAAGTCCGCACAACTATAGTGCTTTGTCAGTGTCGTCACTCAACTTTGCTATAATAAGTTAGCATTGCTACAGTGCTTCGAAATTTGGTCTGAACACCTTCGGCCCCAAGACCCCTGAGCAGGGGCGTGCTGCCCCCTGCAACCCCCGGTGACCTTACCAAGAAGGTCGAACCACAAAAATTGCGGCATGGTGTGCAGTATGGGCCACTGGCAATTGACCCAACTCGATCCAAGGATCGGGCTACATCAATCCAACAAATTTTTCATGAATGGATCCTTTATCAAGATTCATTTAGATTTGAAACATATTTTAATATGTTTTTTTTTAGGAAGGATAAATGTATTGATCGAGCTATGTATGATTTATTTTCTTTTCAAGGGCGAAAACTTTTGAAGGTGAAAAATGTTGGTCTGACACATCTCCAGGACCCGGAAGTTAAACCCTCAGAACATGCACACTGCGGAAGCAGTTTCAGAATTTACAGGATCGAAAAGAACCTGTGAACCCAGTGTACCAGAACTTAGAAGTCATACCGCACCGGATCGCCATCCTCTAGTTCCGGTACCCTCATTGACAGGAGTTGTAGGTGTTAGAGAGAGGAAAAGAGAGGATTCTATTGATTATCTGTAGTCCAACAACAGCAAAAGAGTTGAACATTCAAGAATTGCAGAAGAGAAGGAGAAGATGGAGAAGATGGAAGAACTCCTCTGGGAAGACACGCTCCCAAAGACCGAGATCGAAGTCTCCACAATAGCCAAAGCTGAAGCCAGCAAAACAATCCCCCCCCCCCCACAACTCCCAACAACCCACATTTAATATCCCCAACCCACCGCCTAACAATCCCAACAACTATCTACATCAATGTACAAATCTGCGCCTGGCAGTTACCAAACCTAGCCCTCTCACGGACAGCCCCTACCCACAGTCCTATCTCTTCCGCCCGCCTGAAAATGCACCTTGTCCTCAAGGTGGAAAGCTTGATGAGCTTATGGGGATGGTGGTAAAGTAGCCTCAATGCAGGTTCCACGCCTTGATCGTCCGGTCATGTGCCACGCTAAACATGAACCAGCCTGGCCCTCCTTGGCTCGTATCCTGTGCACAGACCTTGGCCTCAATATCAAGTTCTCCCCTGCCCCCACCCCTTCTTCCCCCATGGGAACTGCTGTTGTTTGCCCTCCTCTCTTCCACAATAACTTGCTTCCCACCCAACTGTATTTGAGAAAAGCCTTGATTGCCATGTGAACACCAAAAATATCTTCAAACTCAACAAATGCATCACAAACACCAATGTCCTTGCAACTCCTTAGGAACACACCATCCGGCTTGATCCTACCAAAGTTTTAAACTCGTCCTCAGTATCTCGGGTTGTCACATTTAAAGGGAGGCTTTTTACATAGACAGACTTGAATTCACCTTCTTCAAGTGCAAAGCCTTTCCTCAGCAGCCCCCCTCGCAGCCTCAATTACATGTGATGCAGTGTTGGACAGAAGAGCGATGGGATCTGGTACATGCTCTGCCAATCTGACACTGATGGAGTAGCCATTCTAAATGTGGGCTGACTAACTACTGGTGCAGATTGGCCCTTGGATACTCTCAAAATAGATGTATAAGTTTTCATTTCAGGCTCTCCAGCAGGCCCCCCTACAGCATATGCCCATGTGACTTGCTCAGTGTCACATGCTTAGTGTCCACAGCACTTTGGAGTGAAGCGGATGACTCATCAACAAGAATCTCCTCAACAACAGTTTCACATTCAGGGTCCGGTAGCTCTCGGTGATCAGGGAGGCTGTGTTTGTCCACTGTATCATCTTCTATGCAAACAGACAAATCAACTTCAAATTCAATTCTGTTCTTTGGTTCCATGATTGTTAGAGGTTGACTGATTGTGTCCTCATCTATGAACTGGAAGATGTCATTCACAACAAAATAACCCTTCTCCTGAGGAGCCAGGAAAAAGCTCTGCAAAAATTTCCGCTTCCTATGAAAATCCTTGGTCTTAAGAGAACCTGAAACCATGACCATTAGGCCACCATCCCGACTCTAGACAATTTATTGTTGTGATCTCAATTCCAGTAAAATTTAGTGATGTAAGAAGTGTATAGATTTGTTCTCGCCATAAATGATTCTTGTAGCTTCCGGCTATGCGTGTAGCCAAGTTGAGCACTATAAGTGGTAGATAATGAAACTGCCATTGTAGACGTCCAGAAAAACTTACCCACTAAAGAGGCAACTGTTGCTCTTTGCTGTAGAGATATTTCTACTTGCAAATGCAACAGAAGTTCGAGTTTGGAAACAACTCCTCCATGCTTGGAGGCAGCCTTCACTTCTCTCATAGCAATAGTATTAGGAACACGATGATGCTCCTTTTGGTGCGGTGGTTCTCGAAATGCTATATCTTACAATTTTCAGCTTCTGCGGACAGAATCACTAACGAATTATTTTCAACACCCTCAACTCCCAAATAATTCAGCACCTCCCCCATGACAGTTGAAACAACAGCGTTTGTCCGACTTGGCAATTCCTTCACGTTTGTGTTCCTCACATGAGTCATAGCTTGAGATGCAGACCAAAACTTCCTGTCATTGCCGGTCTGCAACGAATCTAGTGGATTCCGCAAAGGACATTCGCATGGCATTGACCTTGGCAACGGTGCATCTCCATGTACTACAAACTTCTCTGTCCCATTTGTCTATCAAGAACGAGAATCGGAAATTACCTTTTCAGTCCGAACTGGTTCAATGTTTTATCCACCCCTTGCCAAACCTTTCCTGCTCAGTCTAGAAAGTTTTTAAGCTAGCCGCCTCATCCTCCACTCGCTTCGTTTGTGTCGGAAAAACCTCATGCATAGGTTACGAAAATCCAGGAGTAGAATGTGGAGGAGAAAGCTCAGCAAGAGCCCATGCTTGTGTTTGCACGGGTTGTAGCATCTCACGCTGTTGTCGCTCAATCTCTGCTGGTCGAACCACGACTAGAAACAATTCCACCTTCTCTTCATTGTGTTCTCCTCATCGGTTGCCATATTCATATAAGCTCACCGTGCTGCATCAGGAGCTCCGCCTGCTCCTGCACCAAAAATTTCAACTCACGCTGCTACGGTATGTTCATAAGCTCACGGTGCTGCCTTGCGAGCGTCGCTTGTTCCCGAACAAGGACTGTGACAGATGTGTGAACCTCCGGCATACAACCTTCCTGACGTTGATGCCTCTTCAAACTCGCGTCCTGCAGAAGAGTTGTCGCCGCCTACGTCTGCATCAACTGCTCCAAACCAGCACTCTAGAATTCCACCGAAGCAACTCGCGACTCGTGACTCCAGCCTGGTCGACGTCAACAGGAACACTGAAATCCCACACCAACTTAATGTAAGTGTCAATTGATAGGAATCGTAGGTGCCAAAGAGATGAAAAGAGAGGATTCAATTGATTAGCATCTCACGCTGTTGTCGCTCAATCTTCGTTGGTCGAATAACGACTGGAAACAATTCCACCTTCTCTTCATTGTGTTCTCCTCATCGGTCGTGTACCATATTCATATAAGCTCACGATGCTGCCTCAAGAGCTTCGCCTGCTCCTGCACCAAAAATTTCAACTCGCGCTGCTGCAGTATATTCATAAGCTCACGATGCTGCCTTGCGAGCATCACTTGTTCCCGAACAAGGACTACGACAGATGTGTGAACCTCCGGCATACAACCTTCCTGACGTTGATGCCTCTTCAAGCTCGTGTCCTGCAAAAGAGTTGTTGCCGCCTACATCCACATCAATTGCCCCAAACCAGCACTCTGAAATTCCACCAAAGCGACTCGCAACTCCAGCCTGGTCGACGTCAACAAGAACGCCGAAATCTCGCACCAACTCAATGAAAGTGTGAATTGATAGGAATCGAAGGTGCCAGAGAGGTGAAAAGAGAGGATTCTATTGATTATCTGTAGTCCAACATCAGTAGAAGGGCTAGATATTCTAGAACTGCAAAAGAAGAGAAGAAGAAGAAGAAGAGGAGGAAGAAGATGGAAGAACTCCTCTGGAAAAACACTCCCGGAGGCCAATACTGAAGTCTCCACAGCAACCAAAGTCGAAGCCAGCAAAACAATTCCCCCACCGCCTAACAACCCCAATAACTGTCCACATCAATGTATAAATCTGCCCCTAGCAATTACCAAACCCAATCCTCTCAGCCCTCTCACAGACACCCCCTACCCACAATCCTATCATTCATGGTCTCCAACAAGATCATTCATCCGAAGACAACGAACAAGCAAGAGCAAATACACGACATAAAAAAAAAACAGAACAACACATGGAAATTACGTGGTTCAGACGTTGGTAATACTCCATGGGAGAACACACTGCATATTTCCATCAAGGGAAACAACCGAGTTACAAGGGAAACCTATCTTCAGGTAACCCTACCCAACCCGAGTTACAAAGGAACTCCATCTGGACAACTCTTTTCGGTCACCTTACTCGAAGAACCTTAGCAATGCCTACAACGACGAACACTCGTCACAAGCGCTATGTGGTGGCTCCTCAAGTGCATGTATCCAGACGATCCTCCTCCTGCAGTCTCACACTTGAACACTGTTGCTGCTGCTGCTGCAGAGATAACATCAGCTCAACTGCTACTGTTCAGCTAACTTCCACTGAGCTAACTTCAGCTGAGCTATCTTCCACTCAGATGCTTCCGTTGGTCTGAATCCAAACTTCCATGGTGAACAATGTACTGTCTCCATCTGGTTTTACAAAGTGTATGATAGGATCATCAGTGCAAAGAAAGAGGGTAACGATAGGTCTCTATTATCAACGTAGGAAAATACAGTAGAATCTGGAGAAAAAGAAGAAGAAAGAATGGAAAAGGAAAACGGAAGACTCTCAGTGGGAGAATCCCTTGGAGCCAAGGCTAAAGCCTCCACTACAGCTACATCTGAAGCCGACTGAATATCTAAGATGAACCCCTCTCTTACAGCCTTTCCCGTATTTATTATTTCCCCAGCCACATCTAACTGCCACAACAACTATCTACAACCTTTATAGGACTACCCCTAGCGGTTACCTAACCCAATAGCCCCATGTTCCTATCATTTCCGCCCTCTGGAAATATCACCGTGTCCTCAAGGTGCTCCAAGGAAGCCAGAACGGATTTTCTTCTTCAATGGATGTAGCAAGCCGATGTTGACTTCCTTCTGAAGCACCGCATGCAAAAATTGCCATACCACAGTTTGTACTAGTTATTCTTATTTGAGCCACCACAGCGACACTCACACAAACGGCAACCTCAATTCTTCCTCTAATCTGACCACATGCTTGAATGCATGTGGAACTATTGTGGTATGCATATACAGCGGCAGTGGCAACGGGGGCGAACTGGCATGAGACAAGAGCATGGCAGTCTGCTCTCCACTTTCCTGCTCCACTTATAGCCTTGAAGGCTTTGCTGCTTTCACTGTCAATAACTAGAAAAGGTGGACTTCTTGTAAATGGAATCAAATCACAAGGGTAACCTCCATTTTCATGAGGACCAATCTGCAAGAAATCTGTATCCCAACTGGAACAATCAATTTTTTCCTGTCCTGAAGGTTCACTGATAAAAAATGCAGAGCTAAATGGAGGGATTGTTTCTATATCATAGTGGATAGCGAGAGGTTGAAAGCACCTGAGAACAGTCCCAGCAGTGTCCAGTCCAGTATTGATACCGGTTGGAGAGGAACTATTTTGTGCAACTCCTCCGAGAGCTGATAAATTTTCAAGAATAATTCCTTCATGGGAAAGCTCCTCACAGATTGTGCCCAGAACATCCAAGAAGTGTGTGGCTAAAGGACGAAATGACACTATAGAATGGGAAAAAGGAGAGACCGAACCCCCAAGGTGTACTCTCTAAAGGAGCCCTTGGGGTGCTTTTATAACAAATAGTAACGACCACACCGGACCTCAAATCCGATGTGGGATGAATACTTCAACACTCCCCCTCAAGCTAGGTGAACCTAGTTTGGACACACAAAGAAAAAACAAAGCAAGCAACAGGCTGCAAACACTCCCCCTCAAGCTGGACATACCCAGCTTGATGACAAAACAAGACGAAATAAAATAAAGGAAAAACTGCAAGACTGATGTTCCCCCTCACGATCGCAGCTCCCCCTCAGAATGATGGATGGGTCATAACCGGAAAAGTGCGGGGCCGGACAACAGAGTGCCGGGAAATCCACACTGGCGGGTCGGTCGTCAAAGCGTCGAGAAAATCTGCACTACGGGCCGGTCGTCAGAGCGCCGGGAAATCCGTAATGTCGGGACGATTGTCAAAGCGCCGAGAAATCCGCTCGGGAGGGCCGGTCGTCGGAGTGCCGAGGAAGCCGCAATGGCGGTGCCGGTCGTCGAAGCGCCGGGAAATCCGCAATGGCGGTGCCGGTCGTCGAAGCGCCGGGAAATCCGCAGGAGGAGGCTGGCGATTGAGGCGGGAATGCCGCAGGAAGCAGGAAGAGGCCGGCATGGAGGGAGCAGTTGAGAAGAGGTGGCACGGGAGGCCGGCAAGGCTGGAAGCCGGCTTCTAGAGGAGCCGGCAGGAATGGAGGTCGGCTGTCGCGCAGAGAGGGGTCGGCGAGGCTTGAGGCCGGCTGCTGCTGGAGGAGCCGGGACTAGCCGGTCTTTGCGCGCAGGTAGCAGCAGGGAATGCCTGGAGTCCGTTGCGCGTGCAGGAGGTGTCGCACATGGAGCCGTCGATGGGATGGCCGGCAAGCAGCGGACCGTCGAGCGAGAGAAGCTGCCAGAAAAAAATAAGAGCCGCTGGAGAGTCGCGTGCGGGAGAAACGCCAGAAAAAAAAGAGCCGTCGGAGCGCGCAGAGGGATTCCGCCAAGATTGGGGGAGCCGGCATCTGTCGCGCAGAGGGAAGAGGCGAGCCGCGGGCTGACGCGCATGGAGGTCGGACGAGAGTCGCGCGGGTTGACGGGAAGCGCGGGGCGGAGCGAAGCCGTCGGGGAGGGGAGTCGCGCCGACAGTTACGGGATCCGGAAAGACCGTCGGGAGAGAGGGACGCCGGGAGGGGAGCCGCGCCGGGAGTTACGGGATCCGGAAAGACCGCCGGGATAGAGGGACCCCGGGAGGGGAGCCGCGCCGGGGGAAGCGGGAGCCGCGCGCGAAGGATCCGCCGGGAAGGGAGCCTGGATCTGGATGCCGGAGGGGCCGCGGGCGGAAGTGTTGCGCGAGGGAAGAGGAGATCACCGGGAGGGAGAGGCTCCACCGCGATGGGAGGCCCGCCGGGAAGGGCAAAGGCAGAGGGGAGATCCGCTTAGGGCAGGAGGGCCACGAGGCGGAGGGGCGGCGGCATAAAACCTATGGCCACCGAGGCCACCGCCCCCCGCAGGGGACTTGACGTCGGAAAAAACCCTAGACGGGAGGGAAGGATCGGGTTAGAAAACCCTCTGATACCATGTAGAATGGGAAAAAGGAGAGACCGAACCCCCAAGGTGTACTCTTTAAAGGAGCCTTTGGGGTGCTTTTATAACAAATAGTAACGACCACACCGGACCTCAAGTCCGATGTGGGATGCATACTTCAACAAACACAATTTCCCTTGGGTTAGCGGGCAAAGTTGGATCAGTCATGTCCTCAATGGGATGGTAGCTACACAAAATTGTCTCCCGTAATTTTAAAATTCTCCTTTCAGCAATAGAAAATATAGAATCTGGGCGAGGACCCAAGACAAGAAAATATAGAATCTGGGCGAGGACCTAAGACAAGACTATATCTCATCAGTCTTATATTCATGAAACTTGAATCAGTTTTCAGAAACATAATTATTTCCTGAACCGCTACCTTCCACTCTCTGAAGTCACTTTCCTCCAAAGCCACTCTAAGATCCCTTTCAGCTTGCAGCAGCTCTTGCAAACTTCCAACAGCCTGTTCCAGTGCTAAACGCCTCTCATGCAACTTTTGCTCATAGAATATAAGTGCATCAACAACTACAGGATCCCCGACTCACGCTGCTCTGGTAGGCATCATAAACATGATTGTGTCATCAGCATTAATGTTCCTACTGAATAATGTGTCCTTCCTGACTTTGGAATTATCTTTTTCATACTCTTGTATTCCCATAGGAACAGACTCTTCTTCCTCAACCGCCTCCATTTCTCCCACAACAATAGAATTTGGAATACGATGAAGTTCCTTCCAATGCGGTGGCTCTCGATCGGTCCCCAGCATACGCAGTGTCTGCAAGCAGCCATTTGTAGCTTCCTATTGCAGTCGGTTGATCTGTTTGAGTAACCTTGCATTCCACCTCAGACAAGCTAGAATTAAGACCAGAGATTGCCGCTGTTGGTCATACCGGAAAGACCTCATGCATAGCTCTCGCCTTGCTTTGTACTCCAGCTAGTCGAGCTTCCTGTACAGGTTCAACTCGCACCGCGCTTCGTTCACTCTGAGTTAAGCTAGAAGTTCTGATGTCAACGGGGTCCAATGTTAGTTCCTGCTGCACATTTTGCATCTCAAACTGCTCGGACCACAGCACCTCTTGTGGCTGCAGCTAGTATAAGGAGGTGCGCCTAATGCCATATGGCATATCAGCCTGGTGCACCGGTTGAGTGGCTCCTTGGTTGGGGCGTTACAAGTGGTATCAGATCCCAAGTGGGTCATAGAGTGGTAACATCATTCAAATGGTTTCCAAGTGGTATAAAAGGTGGGATTTTAAGATGGTCTGTTATTTGGACTATGGAAGACTGGAGCCTAGGAATGTGTTGAAAGTTGGGATGGAGGTTGTGTAGTTTGTCTGGCCAGAACCTGCATGAACTGAAGTCCATGTTACTAGGGAAAAAGGGATTTCTTTCAGGTTTTCATGATTAGTGTTGAGTTATTTGATTTTGATGATGTTTTGTTTGATATTATTGATTTTTGTTTGGACTCTTGGCCCAAGAGGCAAGAGGAGAGCATTCATGCATCATGATAGGCACATAGTCTTACATGACATATGTGTGAGCAAGTGATTGTTACTTTGAACTTTAATTATAAGAAGTGGTTGAGCTGTTTAAAGTGTCAACAACATGATAAGCAATGTTTTCTGGTGTAGTCTCTTGGTGGCATTTTATTCAGCCTTCCCATGTATGAGGTTCCAAGTGTGATTGGTAAGTGATCCTACATGTGTATGGTATATATGGAGCCTGACTCTAATATGAGTAGGTAGGAATAAGGGAATGGGGTGATCTACTTAAAGTGTTAACAACATGAGAAATTTTTTCCTACATAGCCTCTTGTTGGCATTCTACTCAGCCATCCCAGGTTGAAACTCTATTTGTACGTGATGTATGTGGTACTGGACCTAAATATGGGTAGGCAGGGGGCCATAAGGCATGATGATACCATTTATGGGTGAAGTTGGGAAGCGTAAGGGTGGTGAGATTCACTTCTTGTTACAACTTTCCCAATTTGCGATATTTGAACTGTTATCCTTAGTTTTGAACATAGCTTTTGGATCACAGTGTGATGCTACCTAGACAGGATCTGGTGGAGCGTTAGAATGGAATATACAGAGTTTGAATAGAATGAGGCCCCTGAGGGAGGTAGTAAGCATGAACCATTAGTGGAGGCTCTGAGGCAGGTGAGACAACCACAGAAATAGATGAGTTTGGGTCGTGGCTAGATGAGCAGCTCATGGTGAGCATGGTGTGGGTCATTCGGAGAATTGACTGGGGAGCTCAGGAAGTCGATCCGTCTATGACATATCTGATGTAGGAGTTTTAATTGCAGAACCCCGTTGCATCAGCCTGAGCGTGGAAAACATGCAGAAGAGTTTTAGATCGAGTGCGTACAGACTATGTTTTGATCAGATTGAGGCACCCCCGAGGTGGAGGTTGTAGTTGGCCACTTATATGCTCAGGGACCGACAAAGAGCTGGTGGGATGTATTGGTACATACAGGTCGGCATAGTGGACTAACATGGAAGGACTTCGAGGATATGTTCTTCAAGAATTTATTCCCTTAGACACTGAAGGCAGATCGAGCTCGTGAGTTTATGAACTTGCAACAGGGAGACACATCGGTCATGGACTATGTTGGGAGGTTCACAGACTTTTCATGTTTTGAACCCTCTATGGAAGTAGATGGCACCTCCTAGGTGAGATGGTTTGAAGATGGTTTTCAGCATATTATCATGGTACAGGTGAACATCGTTAGGTTGAACTCATTCTCGAAGGCAGAAAATCAAGTGTTGATAGAAGAGGGGAATTTGATGGAACGGACCTTACCGAGCTTGATGACAGCGTCAGGTGGGCTGGACAGTGGAGCCCTGGGTAGACAGAAGTGAGGATGTGAGGAGTCTTAGTAGGGATGTTAGGTTAGGGACTCATGAAAGCCACCAATGAGTGGATCATCGATGGTATGCTTCTAGTGTGGTTAGTCGAGGCATGTTTAGACTGAGCAGCCTCCAAAGGAGTGCCTGGCATGTAGGAAAATAGTGCATTTAGAGATGTTATTCCGAAATACTTCTTAATCCACTGGGAATCAGGTACTGATTTAGACTCAAGAATCTAAGGTAGGACCGCAAGTGGTACTAGGATCGGGTGTCTGGGATATGACTGCACATGCAAGTCATGGTCGTGGGAGAGATATTTAGCGGTAGGTGCAGTGGCCGGTAGTAGGTACAGAACCTCATGGAGGATAGTTGGGCTTCAGGCCAGATACATGGGGTTGAGATAATAGGTTTAGAACAGGCCATGGAGCCAACTATGGATAGAGGTATGCTATAAGCGTGATTTTTTTTTCTAGCATGACAGACACTGGTTCATGAGGTTCATGCACGACAAAAGAATTAGCCTGGTTCTAGTTAATAGGTGAGCATCAATAATGATACAAGATTATTATGAGATGCATTTGAATCAGGGAAATTTTGTGGGAATTTTGTTTGACGTGATGTCTTTCAGGCATCGACCATGATGCAAGACCTTATGGGTGTCATATGTGACGCTGATATGAGAAAAGCATATGATAAGAAGAGGATTGATAGTATGTGATGGTTGGGATGTGTGGGTCTAGGGGATAGTAAGTGAGGAACCATCAGGATGTTAGAAAATTGGTCACAAAGTGACCAATTATGTGATTACTAAGGTGGGAAGTGCCACAGAATGAGTCTTCCATGAGTATGTAATTAGGGTAGTCTGGGATGTTGCAAATGATATGGATATGTTTGGTGTCATCTAATCATATGGGAAAGTGAGGAGTGGGATTCTCGAGATGAGAGACAGAATTCAGGACAACATGTCGCCAAATTACTTGAGGACAAGCAATGGTATGGTGGGGAGGTTGTAAGTTCCGTGTTTTGAGCAAGTTGAAAATTCCAAGGTAATTTTGAAACAAAGTTTGGTGGGTGGAACAAATTTAAATTTGAGCTTTGGAATGTAATTATGAAATTTGGAATACATTAAAGATTGGTTTTTGGAGGGGGATTAAGGCCCAAAGGGTGCCTCGGGTTCCAGTTTAGTTCTGGGTGCATCAGGCTTTGAAAGCCCAGTTTTTGGAATGGGCAAGGGGGGCGCACAGTTAGGGAACGGTTAAACTAACCATGCATCAAAATCGTGCGGCCCTGTAAGTGTGTCGCGTGGTCTTTCAAACTGTACACCCAAGATTGTACGACAGTGTGAGATGTATGCAGTAAATTGCATAGAGAAACGCATGGCTGGAACACAGTTTATCTTACCAAGGGCCTATCCGTGCAAGGGGGAGGCCCATTGTATAATGGGTGCAAACGGTTAGTCAAATCGTGCGGCTAAATAATGCACCCATTTAAAAAGTGATAAATTACCTATTTAACCCTTCTTTCTTTAACCCATATGAAACCCATTTCTTTCCATAATTCTCTGCATAGAATCCCACCTTGGGAGAACCTCCTTCCCTCTCTTCAAGGCTTTGAGGCTTCTCCCTCACATGAGCTCTGATTCAAGTGCCATCAGTCACGTTGGATCCCTCTTGGGAATTTGTCTGATTCATCATTTTCTCTCATTTTGACTTGAACCAAAGTCTAATATCAAATGAGTGAAGATTCTTAAGCATGTGGTAGGTGGGGCCTATCTTTCACATAATTTACAGGTGTGTTTATGTGAAGCGTGATAAATAGGAATGAGTGGGCTGGTCTGGGTCTGAATGTTTTATTTTTCATTCTTTTATGATTACTACGGGATTCTGAATGGTATTCTCATGTTTGTTATTGTATGGTTGACCTAGGTTTGGCATGGATTAGGTGAAATGGAGTTCCATGTTTTGTTTGGTAGGATATTTTCAGTTATGTAATTTAATTAAATTTAGCCTATGGCTATGTGTTCTGTGGGGAATGTGTTGGGCATGGCCCATGAGGTCTTGGGTGGTGTTGGTCACCGAATTTGAGGCAACATGGTTCATCGGGTTGAGGAAGTTAGTGATGACCATGGCCATAGTTGGGCGACATGGTTCGTAGGTGGTGAAAGAGGTTCGCCGGAGGTGTGGCATAGGTTATTGGTGATTGACGCTCACCGAGGTTGGCCGATAGTGTCGTTGGGGTCGTGTGCATATAGGATCAAGAAAACAATGACATTGTCTGATATATTTAGATGGTGTAGTTTTGGGTTGTCATTGTGTAACGTCCCGGCTTTTCTCAAAGGTACGGACCGTTCGTTTTCGGTTTTAATTCCCTTGTTTGGCCTTAATGGTGATGCTTAAGGGAGTCAAGCTTGGGGGCATTCGGGGCTCATTCAGAGCCCGGATCCCTAAAAATTAGAGGCACACTGGGCCGCACGGTTAGTAGAAACCATTTAGCCCAGCCCGCACAGTTTCCCTAAACCGTGCGGTTACAACCAGTGGGGTGTTGGGGGCAGCACAGTTTGTCTGCAACCGTTCGACCTCAGGCACACAGCCGTGCACGATTGCAGACATCAGAAACAGAGTTGTTTCGCACGGTCTGCACACGGTTAGACAAACCATGCACCTAGCTGTGGGGGTTCCCCTTTGAAGCAGTGGCTTAGTGCACGATTGGCACACAGTTTGGTCAACCGTGCAATCAAACCGTGCACCCTTTGTTGTGTGGGTGAATTGACCATTTTGACGCTCTTTAATGATTTAAACCACTTTCTTCTTTCTCCCTTGCTCCCCCAGCGGACCAACCCTCCTCCCTCATGCATAGGCTCTTCCTCTTCCTCCTCAATAGGTTTTGGAAGATCTCCCTCATTCCTCCAATGAATCACTCGTCGTCGGAAGCAATGGAAAGCTCTCAATAAGCCCTATCATCATCTCCCTTCTTTTTCAAGTTTCTTCCATCCTCTGTTGCGCTATCTGGTGAGATCATTTTTTCCCTATCTTCAGGGTGTTTGGCGATTTCTTCATTTTCTCCCGTTCTAGGTCGATTCAAGCCTCCACAACGGATGAATGGAGTGTTACTACATCAAGGTAGGTGGTATAGGTCTTTCCCACTCTTTTCGTCGCTCTTAAATGACGCGTCGTTGTGCCGCTCGTCGGACCCTTCCAGCAAAGCTTCAAATTTGTTTAATAAATTAATTAAATTGGTTTTCCATGTAGTGTGTGACCCTACCTTACAGCGAAAACCTTCAATGAGTTATTCCCCTTGTCGTTTGCCACCACTTTGGGTGTGCCCACCTTCAATGGCCTATTTTCCCATGCCTTGAGTTGATAACCACCATGTGTGTGCATGTGTGCACCTGAGATTCATGCCATAATTAGTGAATTGAATCGAGATAAATGCTTGGCCATGAGATAGGCCCTTGAGCCGATGCCTCACACTTTATAATTGAATGGTTATGCTTGATGATTCGCTTTAGATGCCACATGACTCATATTTAATTGCTTATGCAAGTTGTTTTAATTCCATGCTTTATGCCCTAAGTCATTGCTTTGCATTAATGATATGCCATGTGCCTTGTGCCCTATCCCACATTTTATGCTTACTGATTATTGACATAATTGATTGGCTTGATTTAGATATTATGCTTGGGCTAGCTTGCTAGCATGTGACATTACCATGCCTTTTTATTTAATGTGATTATATTTGCTATATCTTGTTGATTGTGCTTTGAATGCTATGCCTCACTTGTTACGGGCCGGGAGAGAACAGAGGTCCCATTTTAAGGATGCCATGGATAGACTCTTCGTGTTCGATTTGGATCTGATTGATGCACCATGAGCGATACATTGGCTTTCCATGTACGTACTCTCCGAGCTGAAAATACATACTCGTGAGTGACATCGGTTCTCTAGGGGAGCAACGGAGGATGTACCCGTTGGTAAGATGGCTACATCATCCCTCAGGTGATACTCGGTCCCCGATGTGAGATACTTGGTAAGGACTCAGAGTCACCATGCCATGAGTGATAAAAGGGACGTCGTTATAGGTTGTCTTGGACGGATTTGGTGGTATTGGTTATACTACATCATCCCTCAAGTATTGGTTATACTTGATATAAGGGACGTCGTTATATGTTCACATACGGATTGCTTGCTTGTGTCATATGTGAAGTTTCATATTTATATTATGAGCGTGATTAAATGATGTCGAGGGAATGAGACCGCCGAGCCAAAGCACAATCTTGGGGTTTTCCATGTTAGTTTATTTACAATGCCCAATGCATGCACCTTATTACTTATACAGGTACCTTGGTTCAGACATCCAGCTTAGGCTGAAGCAAGTGGTATCGGTCGGGTGTCTATTTAGGAACCCGGACTGAAGTGTTTATTTATTTATTTATTTATTTCCCAGCATTTATTATATATGGTATACTGCTCATTTATTTATTGCACAGAATAGATTGGCCTAGACACCGTGGGTGGCGGCCTACTGAGATTGTATCTCACACCATATTTGGGTCGCCTTTGGTACCCAAACAGACTTCATGGTTACAGGTTTTGATAAAGGGAAGCATGCGGCATCCGATGCTTGATTTATTTACAGCTTTAGGAGGGAGTATGGGAGCATAGGACCAAGCCTATGCTCGAGATGCTAGTTGTAGCAGTTTTTGATCTTTTGAATTTTTGTATAGCATGTAGTATATTACTATATCCCATGATCATCGTGTAAGATTATTTTTTTTTGTATAGATCCACGACATGCCATGATCATCATTTTGTATCTATTATTGTTTATTCAGCTTCCGCCAGTTTATCTTTCTTGCATGGTCTATTGTTCCTATTACATTTTTTCTGTTGTTTCTTATTATATATATTGTTGTGCTACACTTTGATCGATGAGAGCATAGTCTCCCCACTAACACACCCTAAACCCTCGCTGCTGGTCGGAAGCCTCTGGCATTCGGGAAGGCGCGTTTCAGGTCTTTTGGCCACTGTCTCGGGGCACTGTTGAGTGGCATCCGAGGAGGGATGCAACAAAGTGGTATCAGAGCCTTTTCCTTTTTGTCTTACTATTTGGGTTTAGATAGGAGACTAGGATGTGGGAATTTAGTAATGAACCTGTGTTTGGGAGTAGCTAACCCACGTACAGGAGAAACCAAAATTTCCTGGATTGGGTAAATGCTGTTGTGTTTGCGCTATTACAGTTTTATGGATTTCACCGTTCAGCGACGCATTTGCTTTGTGTCATTAATATTGTTGATAAAATTGTTAACCTTACGAGATTTCTCTTACTATAGACCGATGATATGAGGGCGTATCAAGGCATGCATCATACTTGGCACCTTAGGATTAAAATTTCAAGCATTATGCCATGCCATATTTACCTTCTGCATGCATTTCCTGTATTGCATGTGATTGTTGTTTGTGCCTTGTTTGTTATGCCATCCAATGCCTTGTTTGTTACATATAGAAATGTGTCAAATTTTATTGTAGGACTGAAAAACACAATTGGTACTTAAAGCGTGTGCCTTAACCTCACAATGTTTTCCTACAGGCAGATGCCTTAGGCAATAAATTGTGGCACATTGATCCATGGACCATTGGTCGCATAGGATGAAACGTGTTATGGTTAGGATTAAGCGGACGCCGCATTTCAATTTATAAGTTGTATGGACCCTTATAAATTAGAAATGGTGATCCATCTAATTCAACCATTTAAGGGAATTTAAATTCATAAATTAATCGAAATGAATACCACCTTTAAAATGAAATGGACATTTTATATAAGAAATGCGAAACCTTGACCCTAACCCAACCATGGTAGTGGGAAGTGGGTCGTGTCTTCAAAGGTCTTTGTGCGACCCTATACTTTCACCCAGACCTAGCTCCTAGAGCAGGCTAAGGGTTGTAGTGTGCTTATAGGCAGGCTTTGTACCTGTCCTTTATCGCTTTCCCTATTTGTTATAAATCATGTCTGAGGCGTGCACTTGACAATTGTAGAGTTATGACACCGTGATGACCTCGTGTTGCACGCCAAGAGAGTGGCGATGAGCACACTCTAGAGGTGGTGGGCCATGAGCCACCAGTGATACCTCCTGTAGTGCCACCTGAGGCACCTCCGACTGATCTTCCACTGAGCGTCGATGCTCAGTTCTTTGACAGTTTTCTTCGATTCATGCAGTCTGTTCAGGGTGCTCCCTGACCTGCCCCTACTATGGAAGAGTTGACTCGAGACTTTCAGCAGCAGCATCCTCCCACCTTCTCGGGGGATGGTGGACCTCAGGTTGTTGGGTCATGGTTAGAAGCTATGATGTCAATCTTTTACCATCGTGAGACGCCTTCAGGGCGGAGGGTCAAGCTCGCTACATACATGGTACGTGATTCCGTCAAGCGTTGGTGGGATGTCATCTCTCAGGCTGAGGGTCACCGAGGTATGGTCTGAACGGACTTCCAGACGGCCTTTTATGATCACTTCTTCCCCCAGACTCTGAGAGCGGATCGTTCCAAGGAGTTCATGCACCTTCAGCAGGGCACTATGACCATGCTTGAGTATTTGGCTCGCTTCGCTGAGCTCTAGCATTTCGCTCCAACTCTGACCGATGATGAGTTTATGACTGCGAGGCGTTTTGAGGATGGGCTTGGATATGTTGTCCGCTCGTAGGTGAACGCCTTCTATTTGACTACCATTATAGAAATAGTGAACAAGAGCCTAATTACAGAACAAAATCTCAGAGAGGCTAGAAATGTGAGCCAGGGTGGTTCTGTTCCAAGGCAGGGCGACGATTCATCTAGCAGTAGGAAGCATCGTTTTGAGGGTGCACATGGGGGCAGTACCAGCCAAATGACATGCACTGACAGTTATATAGTGTGTCACCAGTGTGGCATACCAGTCCATAAGAAGCCTCGGTGCACGATGAACCCGATCGAGTGTCGAGCTTGCGGCAAGATGGGTCACCTTCAGCGTTTCTCCCGATCTTTTCCTCTAACATCCAGTGAGAGGGGATTCATACCCACACCTCTATCAGGTACAGGATCTAAGACTCCACGTCAGGCTGAGAGTTGGTCTTCTACCAGCCGATCAGGCTGAGGTGGTAGTGGTTGTGGCCGAGGTAATCAGGCCCCAGAGTTTCAGCGAAAGCAGAGTGGATCTGCTCAATCTAGTCAGGCAAAATCCCAGGGCCGCGGTTCGGGCCATATTTATGTAGTGTAGCCAGTTCCTGAGGAGCAGAGTTCAGGGTCATCTACAATGAGAGATACTATTCTGATAGTCTCGACTCTAGTATTTGCCTTGTTTGGTACAGATGCATCACACTTTTATATCTGTTGCAGTTGTGGAAAGTCTAGGCCTTGAAATTGAGTACTTCTGTGGCGTTATGTTAAAACCCCAACAACAAACTGCTTGGATTAATGGAGTAAACCAGAGAACTACAATCAACGAAGAGGGAGAACAGCACTTCGAGAGAGCAAAAGCTCCTCGCCCAAGCCCGCAGGCCGCTACCCAAGCCAAATGGCCGAACTCACCATATTCTTCTCTCCTTTCTCTCACTCCCTCTGCTGCTTATTTATAACCAATCCTCTTTCCACCACGTGACCCTCTTAAACAATATTATTCCCCCTATAACAAACTCACCACACTCCCTTATAACAAACTACCCCCCATACAAAGACAATAATACCCTCCAACTAATTTGGCAGCAGGTCTCTATCACCGCCACCGTCCCGAAAAACCACCTTGTCCTCAAGGTGGTGGATCCTGTCGGATGCCAAGCAATCTCCCATATCAGTCGAGCTCCATGTAACTTGACTCCACGTATTCCCCAGGCAATCTCCCAGATGGACCTTCCAGCACTATAGACCCTTCGTGTGTGATGCGGCTCGAGCATAGCTACCTTCCAGGCAATTTCCCATATAGTCATTCCCGGATGATGATTGGCCGGCAGAAGGTATGTCAACGGTTTGCGATGTTGCTCCTTTCTGAGAGATGGTTCGTGAGTCGTCATGTTCTTCTTGCAGCTCTTAATGGTCCCCACCAAAATCACCAGACTATCAGTGTGGTCGAGCGAGTGTGCCGCCACCCTCCTGGCGCATGCCTTCACGGCCAGCTCGTCCCCCTGGAGTGTCCTCGCCTCCCGATGACATAGTTCCCCAATCGCCACCTGTTTCGTGCCACAGGCGAGAGAATAATCTACCATCACCACGAGTCCAGATGAAGCCCCCACGACGCGCCCTTGCGCTGCCATTGCGTCATGCGCTATAGAATGTGCCATAAGCAACGCGGATGCTTGAGCAAGCGGTTGCTCATGCTCCTCTTCTTTTGCAAATCCCGAAGTTGATGAAGATGTCGCCAAACTTATCAGTGTCTGATTTTGGGTCCCTGTTTGTTTGACTTCGATTGGCACCGAGGCTGAGTCAGATGGCAGCAGGTCTCTCGTGGGAATTGTCAGCTCCGCAAAAGGATTCTGAAACTCCGTTTCAAAGAATCTTTCCAGTAATTCGTCTTTGAACATGGACCATGACGCATCTGGGTAGACTTCCAACACCACGTTACACCAGTATGTCGCGACTCCTGCCATAGATACCCGAGCAAGGAGAATCTTTGATGCCTTTGGAGTCCGGTGGATAGAGAAATACCATTCTGCTTGTGTGATCCAGCCCCTAGGATCCCTCCCATCGAACACCGGTAGCTTCTCCGGGACCAGGTACAACTGCTTGTCATCCAAAAGCGGTTGTTTCCCTGAGCGACAGATACTTGCAGTGAAATAATTACAGAATGTCGCCTGCTCTAGCGCTTCTTGCTCCCGGCAGTGTTGGAGTTGCTTTAAGGATTCAACCGTCGTGGTTATCACCCCAACCGATGAAGTCAAGTTTGCCAACGCAGCTTCCACAAGCCCTATGCGTTGTTCTGTAGTGTCCAATCGCGCCTCCATCGGAATCGGTTCCCCTCTGGCAAGAGAAAATCCAGGCGCGCCCCCTTCCTGTAGAAAAAACTTTTTGGTGTGTGTGGCCTCGGCAGCAAAACTGAAGGCGCCACTTGCTGTTTTTTTTTTTTTTTTTTGCTTTGAGGCTACGCTACTGTACCTGAACAAAAAGAAATTAGAGGCCGCCACCTCCCGTGTTTCCCTGCCCCGACAGAAAAAAGTGGCCCGCCGTAGTGCAGGAGTAGCGCCTTGTCGTACGGCGCGCCTTTTCCCCGACTGCGCGCCTCCTCAAAACGCGAACGGGGACTGTGCGTCAGTGGACTGGGAGAAAAGAAAAAACGAGCTGACGGTGCGCGGCTCAGATGAGAGTCGGCGGTGCGTGCTTCCGCTAAACACAAGTCGGCAGATAACCACGTCGCCAGGCGAAGCCTCGACATAGCAGCAATGGATGGACACAGCCCAAGCGCAGTGAGAATAGTCGCGCGGGCCTGTTGCAGGAGAGGCAAGCCGATAGTGAGCGTTCTCCTCTTTGTGCAGATCGGGGACGGCTCCGAACAGCAGGTCGACACCGAAATGTGCGAGTTGTGAAATGGAAGAGGAGGATCAGAGAGCGTCGGTGCTAATGATGGCTAAAGTGAGGAAAAAATGGCGGCAATGGACGGCAGGTCGGACCAATTGTTAAAACCCCAACAACAAACTGCTTGGATTAATGGAGTAAACCAGAGAACTACAATCAACGAAGAGGGAGAACAGCACTTCGAGAGAGCAGAAGCTCCTCGCCCAAGCCCGCAGGCCGCTACCCAAGCCAAATGGCCGAACTCACCATATTCTTCCCTCCCATCTCTCACTCCCTCTGCTGCTTATTTATAACCAATCCTCTTTCCACCACGTGGCCCTCTTAAACAATATTATTCCCCCCGTAACAAACTCACCACACTCCCTTATAACAAACTACCCCCCATACAAAGACAATAATACCGTCCAACTAATTTGGCAGCAGGTCTCTATCACGTTATGTCTCTCGAAAAAACTTTAGGGGTCAGAAAAGAGGGCATACGCCAGTGTCAAGAGTGCCCCCTTGAAATAGATGAGCACCGTTTCTTCGTCCTCAAGGTGACCCGACTTCGACGTCATTCTCGGTATGGACTGGTGTGTGCCTAATCGTGCCCAAGTGGATTGTTATCTCCGCCGAGTGTCTTTCACATCACCTGAGGGCAACACATATATCCATAAGCGCGAATGGGATATCCAGGCAAGTCAAGCTGGAACCAAAAATACTGGGCTCGGCAGAGTGGCAGCCCATCTGGCCAATCACTTTATGAGCGATTAGGGGATCCAACTCGTCAAATTTCCTCCTATCGTGGATCGTTTTAGAGACGTCTTCCCTGACAATTTATACGTCTTACCTCCCGAGAGAAAGGTCAAGTTCACCATCGAGCTTGTGCTAGGTGCGGCATCAGTGTTCATTCCTCCTTATAGGATGACACCTACAGATCTCCAGGAACTCAAGTTGCAGCTTGAAGATCTAGAGGCTAAGGGTTTTATTTGACCCAACACATCGTCATGGAGTTCACCGGTCCTCTTCACCAAGAAGGTGGATGATACCCTTAGATTGTGCGTTGATTATCGTCGACTAAACCAACTCACAGTAAAGAATAGGTATCCACTTCCTCGGATATACGACCTCTTCAACCAGCTTCGAGGAGCAACAGTTTTCTCCAAGATCGATTTGAGGTCAAGCTGTCATCAGGTGCGAGTGATGCAATCAGATATACCACGTACGGCATTTTGGAGCAGGTGCGACTTGTACAAGTATCTAGTCACTCCGGTCTGATGAACGCATAAACAGTCTTAATGGCTATGATGAATCAGGTTTTCCACCTGTATATTGATTCCTTTATGGTGGTCTGTTGCGGAATCGTCAGGAGACACAACGACATAAAACGAGAAAATGAAAGAAAGAAAGCAACAAGAACACAACGATTTACGTGGTTCGGAAATAATCCCTACATCCACGGGAGAGGCAGAATTTCAATATTCGGGAGCACAAAATTACAGAGGATTTTCAGTAGTAACCCTAGCCCGAAAAATGGGCTATAAAACAATGGAGAAGACGATCACTGTTCGAAAAGTGAGTCTGCGTCGCTACAGTGAACGGCAGCCAGCTTTGTCAAAAGCGCTACAGTGAAGTTGACTCTGAAGTCCGCACCGCTACAGTGTCTGTCGGTGTCGGTCAGTCAACTCCGCTACAGTAGTCAAAGATGCTACAATGACAAAAAATGGAAAGCAGGTTAAATGAACTGTGGGGTACATGAGCCACCGAGGATAGGTGAAGGGAGGAGGTGAGGGAACATGTACCAAAGCCGGCTATGGGGAGAGTGGACCCATCAGCAACAGTGATGGCTGAGGATCCAGTATAGGGACGGTAGTTGAAGAGTATACATGCATCCCCGGTGAGGTGGTCGGACGCACCTGAGTCAAGAATCCATGCAGGGGAACGATGACTGACAAAAGCAGTGGGACCACCGGAATGGGTAAGAGATGCTGATGAAGAGCCCGGCATGGAGGTGGTCCGATGATCGTGAATCAGCTGGATCTCAGCCAGGGAGAGATCCAAAGACGGTGGAAGAGCAGCAGGTGATGATGCATCGCGGATCGCAGTCTGGCCCTGTCGGAGGTGCGAATTGGGACGACCATGAAGGGCCCAGCAGCAGTCGACCAGGTGGCCGAGTTTGCCACAGTGCTGGCAGAGGGGGCGAGGTCGGCCGTCTCCACAGCCGCGTCCACGAGGGCCGGTAGGGCGGCCACCGCCACGTCCCAGGAGAGCAGTGTGATCAGGGATGGGGACGGGTGGTGCAAGGGCCCGATGAGCCTTCTGCAGGCGATGATAGACCTGCGGGATATCCAGTGTAGAAGGGTTGACTAGCATCTCAGTGGCCGTCGTGGCGTAGTCCAGGGTGAGGCCATTCAGGAGATTGAAAAGGCAGAGCTGGTCCCGTTGAGTCTGCGCTTCTGCCGGATTCTGAGGAACAGGCCAGAGTTCTTACAGTTCGTCCCGGAGACCCTTCCATTCCATGAAATAGTTTGGAAAGGTCTGATCCTGCTGTCGGATGTGGGATAGACGTTGTAGAACGTCGGAGACCCGAGCCAAGTTATTGGTCTCGGAGTACATGACAATCAAGGAATCTCATAGCTCTTTGACAGTGTTGGCAGTCCTGGTGACATCTTTCACCGATCGGTCCATGGAGTTGACCAGTAATGCGAAAATTTTGCTGTCTGCCAGTTGCCAAGAGTCGAATTTGGGGTCAGTGATGGTGGGTGGGGGATTCTCAAGATGAGAATGAAGTCCCATGCCGCGTAGGGACATCAAGACCGCCTTCCGCTAGGCGGAGAAATTTGTGGCTTCCAGCCGGTCATCGACAAGCCGGGAGGAGGCGGTGATCAGGGACGGCAGAACTGAGGAAGCGTCCATGGAGGGGCGCTGGATCTGGTTGTCGGGAGCCGCGCGTTGGAAGGGAGGCGGCCTGGAGATGTCACCGGAGGGAGCTACGACGGGGGGTCGTGCTCAGGAGGAAACGCCGGGGCGAGGGGCTGGCGCTGGGCGAGGGCGCTGCTCGGCGAGGGCTCTGCTGGGGCGAGGGCGCCGTTGGGCGAGGGCTCTGCTGGGGCGAGGGCGCCGCTGGGGCTAGGGCGTGGGCGCTGGGCGAGGGCGCTGCTGGGGCAAGGGCGCCACTGGGGCGCGGGCGCCGCTAGGGCTAGGGCGCGGGCGCCGGGCGAGGGCGATGCTGGGAGGAGGGCGGCGCTGGGCGAGGGCGCGCCGTGGGAGGGCGCCGGAAGCCGGGGCCGGGAGCCGCGCCGGGAGCGGGGGCCGGGAGAACGCCACTGGGGGAGGGTGCCGGGAGGGGAGCCGCTGGGCGAGAGGGCCGCCGGGAGAGGGAGCCGCGCCTGGAGGGAGGGCCGCCGGGAGGGGGAGCCGCGCCTGGAGGGAGGGCCGCCGGGAGGGACGCCGTGCAGGAGAGGTGGCCGCCGGGAAGGGCAAGGCCAGAGGGGGGGAAGAGAGGCGGGGCCGGACAGAACCGGGAATCCGCTGGGAGGGAGGGTCGGGATTAAGATCCCTCTGATACCATGTAGATGGTGAATTCTCCTTACCTCAATGTGAGGTGGGGATATTCTTTTATAGATGAGTAAATCTAATTACAAGGAGGGTAAGTCCGATATGGGACTCAGAAATACCCATTTAAACTTAAATGGGGTCCAACAAGTTCCATCGAAGGGATCGATCTTCACTTTGGCTTCATCCATAGCCATCGTTGGAGAATTCTGAACTCAACCTCTAATACCAGTTGTTGCGGAAGCGTCGGGAGTCGCAACGACAGAAATGAGATACGAACGAAAATGTAGAAGAAAGGAAAAACATACGGGACACACAAATTTACGTGGTTCGGGAATAATCCCTACGTCCACGGAGAGGCAAAACTTTACTACTTCGGGAGCACAGATTACAGAGTTTTTCAGGTAAGAAACCCTAGCACGAAATGGGCTACATATGGAGAAGACGGTCCATTGTTCCGAACAGGAAGTCCGCGTCGCTACAGTGAAAGGCGGTCACCTTTGTCAAAAGTGCTACAATGGTTGTCGGCTGGAAGTCAAAAATGCTACAATATAATTGGCTCTGAAGTCCACACTGCTACAGTGCCTGTCGGTGTCGGTCGGGCGGCCCTGTTACAGTGGTCAAAGATGCTACAGTCGCGGGCCACAAGCATTCGGCCCAACCGAATCGGGCTACACCAATCCAACATTTGGTACCCAAGCAGACTTCATGGTTGCAAGTATTGATTAAGGGAAGCGTGCACCTTCCAATGCTTGATTGATTTACAGCTTTAGGAAAGAGTATGGGAACAGAGGACCGAACCTATGCTCGAGAAACAAGTTGTAGCAGTTTTTGGTCTTTCAAATTTTTGTATAGCATGTAGTATATTCCTGTATCCCATTATCCCCGTGTACTCCTATTTTTTTATAGATCCACGACATGCCATGATTATCATTTTGTATCTATTATTGTTTATTCAGCATCCACCAGTTTTTTATCTTTCTTTCATGGTCTATTATTCTTATTACACTGTTTCCATTGTTTCTTGTTCTTATATATACTGATGCACTGCACTCTGATCGATGAGGGCATAGTCTCCCCACTAAAACACCCTAGGACCTCGCTTCTAGTCAACAGTCTCTGGCGTTCGGAGAGGCGCACTTGAGGTATTGTGGTCACCGTCTCGGGGCATTGTCGTCCGGGGCGGGACGCTACATATTGTTTTTATTTTATATTTCTTCCACTAAATTGGTTTATTAATTCTGAAGTGCTATTGTTAGTACCATTATTATTATTATCACCATAGGGTATAGTCTCCCCAAAATCACCCAATAGACCCTCACTACTAGTTAGCAGCCTTTTGCGGATGGAGAGGAGTGCCTAAGGCTAAGTGGTATACTAGTCCGGATCACTGATTGGGTGGCTACCAGGTTGGGGAATTATACTACCTATCCTTGTTCCTCACAGTTTAGATTTTGTGGTACTACACATAACACCATGAGATACAACTGGTATGCCATGTCAACCCACAAAAGTACATCCTCAACTTCCCAATACTGACAGACCGACTGGTGTGTTTTGTCGTAATTCTATAACAATTCTACATCATGTTTTCCCCAAAATACTACCAAGGGACAAGAACTGGAAGACTTCCTAGCCGCACATCCAACCCCTGAGGAATTTCCCATGGATACTAACCTCCCAAATTAGTCCATCCTCTTTGTGAATCATACCCCACCATACTGACAGATGCACTTTGACGATGTGTCCTAGTGCCCGACCAAGAGAAGGATCAACAACCCCAAACTCAACAGGGTGGGCCTTGGGATTGTCATCATCACTCCTACAGAGGCCATCTTTTCATACTCATTCCTATTGTCGGAAGGCTACAACAACAATGAGTATGAATATCAAACTCTTATTAGTGGCCTCGAGTTGGATCCTGGGATTGATGTACCACGTTTACATGTGAAGGAGACTCCGGGATAGTCATCATGTAGTTCAATGGTGATTATTCCATTAGGAAGGAACTCCCCCCCCCCTTATGTAGCGGGCTTACGAGTTGATGGCCCAGTTTCCTTCCCAGCCAACGGTAACTAATGTTCCTTGATCTTAGAATGGCAGGGCTGATGCCTTTGAAAAATTTTCCACATCCCATGAAAAGCCACACCAATATGACTTAGTTATTCATGTGGTGCATCATAGGGTCATCGCACTCATCACTTTTAATGATGAATACTGACAGGTAAATTAGCTGGTCACCAACACTTCTGCAGCAGGGCCCTCAAATGCCCCAATAGTTAAAGAAGCACACGATTGGATAACTCCCTCCATAGAGTATCTTCAGCATGGAACTCTGCGACTTTACCGAGCTGAGCGTGAGTGAACTCATCAGTGTGTAGTGAAATTTACCCTCCAAGATGACCCCAACCTAGAAAAGACACTTTAAAAGCACGGGTTTGATGGAATCCTCCTCTATTGCATCCAAGGTAAGGAGATCATTCTGGTCATACAAGAGGTCTATGTTGGGACATGTGGGGCCCATCAAGCATGATTGGAGCTCTCTCACTAGATCCGAAGATTATGGTATTTTTGGACCACCATGGTTTATAACTGTATTGAGTTCACCAAGATGTGCTGCGCATGATAGATCTATGCCAACTTTCTGCATCAGACACCAGAGCATCTCCATGCCACTGAGTACTCTCAACGCTTTTCAATATAGTGGCTAGATGTTCTAAGCCCCTACCCGCCAGCGATTGATCGATAATGCAAGTTTATTTTGATTACTATAGACTTATTCACATAGTGGTCAGAATCCATCCCCTTAAAGTAGTCAAGGGTTGGTGTGCGGTTATGTTTGTGAAGTCCCACATCTTCCATCGATTCAGGATCCCTCACTCCATTATCAGAAAAAATGCCGCCAAATTTCAAGCTACAGAATTGAAGAAGTTGTACGCTAAGTAAAACATCTGATCCAACCACACCTCCCTCTATCACATGCAAGAAAATAGACAGATCAAGGTGTTAAATAAATCCCTCTCTAATATCCAGCATTTGGGGTAGAAAAAGAACAGTTTTCCTAATAATCTCTCCAATGCCCTTTGGGCCTTTCAGAAGATGCCTCAAAATTCCACCCAAACATCTCCATACTCCCTAGTGTATAGGACTCAGGCAGTTCTATTATCTGCACTCCAAATAGCTATTTATGATCAGTATATGCCATAAGAGGGAGCATAAATCCATCTAGAAGAGTTGGAATACCTCATATAAAATAGGCTGCAGAAATGTATAACCTGGAAAGACGCCAAAATTGCATGGCGTTCCCTAAAAAGGTCCGCCACTACACATTTCTTCAAGGTGATATCGTATTGGACATCAGGACACTAATGATACCTGGGAAGATGTCAACAATATTGGAACCCGATTGGGAAGGACCATACATCATTCATAATTTTTACTCCAATATTGCATACGCATTGATCACATGGGGAGTGCATCACACCTCCCACCAAAGTCAGGTTCCTCAAACGAAACATCACATGATTGACCATGGTCCAAGATATATGAATTCAAACTACAAAGCCCAATGTCCTAGTCAATCGACATAAAACCGTACAACATCATTCTTTGTACATAATGTTAAATTATGGTATGCTCTATGTGAAGAGCACAAGATGCCTCATGTGACAAGACGAGAGATGCCTCATGTGATAAGCATGAGATGACACCCCCATCACCTGGGAAGCCCAATTTCATAAGCCCCACTCATACCAAAGCTTCTCTTTAGCAGAAATGGATATCTCCTTGTGTAATCCCGACATATATTCTAAGTTATATGACTTTCAACTAAAAAGACCAACTTCCTAATTGCATGACATAAAACTGCAGGACAAAATCCTAGTTACAAAATGTAAAACTGTACGATGTCATCTAGGTCACAAGATGTTAAACTATGGGACAATGTCTTGGTCACATGATGTTAAACTTTGTGACACCATGTTCAAAGAAATATGACCTTAAACTGCGAAAACCACATGTCCTAACCGCATGAAATTAAACTGCATGTCCAACATCCATGTTGCTAGACATTAAATTGCATAGTCCACACCCTTATTGCATGATGAGAAACTGCATGATACCTCGAGTCCTCATTAGAGAGGATGCCCTTCCTCGCTCAGTTTCGATCTCATACCACACGGTGCTTTAAAACTATGTGTTGATTGATTCTCATTCCTTATGGAATATGTAGAAATTCCCCTGCCTCACATCCAAGACCCTTGCTAACCACCAACCTATTTCAAGGCTCCCCCCTTGGAAACATGTTCCACCATCACCAGCTGATATGCCTATCAAGCGTGTTCGAGTTCCTCAAGGGATAGATCCCATAGCATTTAAATCTCCATAAACATCCCAACATGTTCACTCCCCCACCTCATGCCATCCTCGTTTTGAATTCTCATCACCCTCTCGATCTGAACAGGCCCCCTAATGGCAATGGACCTTGGACAAAGTGGCTCACCTCCCATCATATGTACATGCCACTAAGTATATCTGATGACAGGTCTGGTGTTTTGAACATGGTTAGAGGTCGATCCTGCATTTGACCATCCCATACTTGATTGGTGATGTTTTGGACCCTGTGTTTCCAACATGGTCAGCAGTCATATTCCCTAGTCATATTCACTATCACTCAATCACCCCCTTCCATGGTACAGATCTAAGAAGTCATGATTTACCTCCTTCCACCTCCTCTTGTTCTGGTGGAGTTTTAACAACCTTGGTGTTATCCCCCCCCCCCCCGTGTATTTACGCATGATGGCCAAGCAAGTCGGTGTCGTTGGAACCTTCCCATGTCAGCTTATTTTTCCCCATGTTTTTCATTCCCTTGTGGCAAGGGGATATCCTTTCCGCTCCATTATTCTCTCACTGATCATGGTTCATGTGGGCTTAGGAGTTGTAGAGGAGTCTTCCCTAACATGGTTGAGCTAAATGGGTGTTCCAATATTGAATTTAACTCCCATGTTTAGTTTATGATCCATGACAGTTGTAATTTCAGAGATCCATCTTACCCTCAAGGTGAGGAGAGGGCCTATATTTATAAAAAACTGTAAGAGGAAGTTACAAGGGAGGTTACAAAAGAAGTGGGGCAGGAAGTTACAAAGGAAGTGGGGCAGGAAGTTACCCATACTCCAACACTCCCCCTCAAGCTAGGTGTACCTAGCTTGGACACATAAAAAAAAGAAGACCGCAACTCCCCCTCAAACTGGGCGTCAGATGCTGTGGATTCCCAGCTTGGAACTAAGAGAGGCGAGGCGAGCACCGGGGAGGCCTTTGGTGAAGATGTCAGCAAGCTGGTCTGTCGTGGAAATGTGGCTAAAGCTGATATGTTTGAGCTCCAGGTGGTGGCGAAAAAAGTGACAGTCCACCTCTATATGCTTCGTGCGTTCATGGTAAACGGGATGCGAAGCAATTTTAGTGGCTGCCTGATTGTCACACCATATGTGAGCAGAAGTCTGCTGAGGAAAGTCAAGCTCCTGGAGGAGGTGTTGAAGCCATAGGATCTCGGTAGTGACGGTGGTCATGGCACGGTACTCAGACTCGGCACTGGAGCGAGAGACGACCGGTTGTTTCTTGTTTCGCCAAGAAATGAGATTGTCTGCCAAGAATATGGCAAACCCAGATGTAGATTTCCGAGTAGCAAGGCAGCCAGCATAATCAGCATCGCAGAAGGCCTCAATATGCTGATGAGGATGCTGGGAGTAATGAAGACCACGGGCAGGATCGCGCTTGATGTATTTGGCGATGTGGATTACAGCATCCCATTGAGAGGTGGTTGGATGCTCCATAAATTGACTGACTTTGGCAACCGCACAGGAGATGTCGGGTCGAGTCATGGTGAGATAATTGAGTTGGCCCACCAACCGACGGTACCGCTCGGGATGTGGGTACAGTGCTGAGGAGGCATAAAGAGACCGCTCCCCAGGCTCGAGAGGAGTATCGAACACAGTGGTCTGAGTCAGCCCAGCATCCTGTAATATATCCAATGCACACTTCCGTTGGCAGAGGGAGATGGTGTCCGAGGAATAGGAAACCTCGATGCCGAGAAAGTAGGTGAGAGGACCAAGATCCTTCGTGTTGAAGTGGTGGTGTAGATGGGCCTTGAGGTGGGTGATACCCACAGAGTCGTTGCCGGTGATGACGATGTCATCCACATATACGACCAATAAGATGCAGCCACGTGCACTCATTCGGTAGAAGACAGTGTGATCCTTCATACTGCGAGAAAGCCCAAAGTCGCTAATGACCGTGCTAAAGCGACCGAACCAAGCACGGGGAGACTGCTTTAGGCCGTAAAGAGAGCGGCGGAGACGGCAGACTCGAGATTCAGCGCCGAAGGCACAAAATCCGGGGGGCTACTGCAGATAAATTTCTTCCTCAAGGAAGCCATGGAGGAAGGCATTCTTGACATCCAACTGATGAAGAGGCCACTGATGATGGGCGGCAAGAGAGATGAATAACCGGACAGAGGCCATCTTGGCAACCGGTGAGAAGGTATCAAAGTATTCAACACCGTACGTCTGTGCAAAGCCTTTGGCAACAAGGCGGGCTTTGAGGCGGCGGAGAGTGCCATCGGGATTCAGCCTGACGGTGTAAATCCACTTGCTGCCCACTGCCTGTTTGTCTGCTGGAAGAGGTACAAGATCCCAAGTATGGTTATCCTCTAGAGCCTGCAATTCATCCCGCATTGCAGCTAGCCACCCGGGGTGAGATTTGGCTTCACCAACCGTGCGAGGTACAGAGACTGTCTCCAGAGCGGACAAACCCCTGTATGAAGATACAAATAGAGGAGTACTCTGGCAGGAGCGAGTACCTTTCCGAAGGGCAATGGGCAAGTCCTCGGGTGGCGGAGCAGGAGCAGCGGACGAAGCAGGAGCGTCAGTGTCATTGGCCAGGACGGGGAATACAGTCGAAGGACGCCGGGAGTAGACCTGACCAAAATGGGTGTCAACAGGGGTTGACGACGGTGGAGGATGGATGATGAGAGGAAGACAATCATCGATGGCAGGGTCAGGATGAGGAGAAGGAAGGATGAATGGAGAACTCTCAACAAAGGCAACGTCGGCCGAGATGACATACCGCCGTAGGTCGGGGGAAAAACAGCGATATCCGCGTTGAGTGCGGGAATAGCCTAAAAAGATGCAGCGGAGGGATTTGGGAGCGAGTTTGGAGAGACCTGCACGTGTGTCGCGAACGTAACAGAGGCACCCAAACACGCGAATGGGAAGGGAGTGAAGAGGGGAAGAGGAGAACAAAGTCCGAAAAGGAGTCTCCCCTCGAAGGATAGTGGAAGGAAGACGGTTTATCAGGTAGGTGGCGGTGAGAATGACATCGCCCCAAAACTGCAGAGGCACCTGTCGGTGAAAGAGGAGGGCACGAGTAGTCTCCAGAATATGTCTGTGTTTCCGCTCGGCCACGCCATTTTGCTGGGGTGTATCAGGACAGGAGGTCTGATGAAGGATGCCTTTCGTCTGGAGAAACTGCCGAAAGGAATTGGAGAGATACTCACGCCCATTGTCGGAGCGGAGACATTTGACCGAGAGGGAAAATTGATTCTGAATCTTAGCATAAAAGGTTTGGAAGGTGGAAAACACGTCGGAGCGTTCTCGAAGGAGGTAAAGCCAAGTCATTCGCGAATAATCATCGATGAAAGAGATATAGTACTTGTATCCCAAATGACTCGAAATGGTACAAGGACCCCAAACATCTGAATGAATGAGATCAAAAGGGTTTGAGGCCTGTGTATCCACCCGAGGAAGGTATGTAGATCGATGATGTTTTGCAAAGGTACAGGACTCACAATGAAAAGAAATATTCTGACGAAACTCTGGAAAAAGCTGATGAATGGTGGATGACGGCGGATGTCCTAACCGGGAATGAAGATCCAAAGCTGGAGATGAGGTAGATGAGCAAGCGATGGGTGCCGGTGCATCGAACAGGTAGACCCCGTCCCGAAGTCGGCCTCTACCAAGTTCCCGGTTCGTTGTCTGCTCCTGAAAAACAACACCAGAGGAGGAAAATATGGCAGCGCAGTTAGAATCTTTTGTCAGCTTACTGATGGAAAGAAGATTAAATGGACTGCGGGGCACATGTGCCACAAAGGGTAGGTGAATCGTCGGAGTCAGAGAGCAGGTGCCGAAGCCCACAATCGGGATAGTGGAGCCATCAGCGACCGTGATGGCTGAGGGACCGGTGTAAGGGCAGTAAGAGGTCAATATACCAGCATCACCGGTGAGGTGGTCGGAGGCACCTGAGTCCAACATCCAAGCAGGGGAGCGACGGCCGACAAAGGCAGTGGAGTGAGCAGAATGGGCTATAGAAGCTGCTGATGGGCCGGGTTCGGCAGAGTCCCGAGGATCATGAGTCAGCCGGATGTCGGCCATCGAAAGGTCTAGAGAGTGGGGAAGAGTTGCGACTGCCGATGGCGCTTCCTGGACCACCGTCTGTCCCTGCCGCGGGCGCTGAGATGGACGACCATGCAGGACCCAACATCGGTCGATCGTGTGGCCAACCTTGCCACAGTGTTGACAGAGGGGACGTGGACGACTTTCCACACGACCACGTCCACGAGGACCAGATGAACGGCCACCGCCGTGACCGACGAGAGCTGAGTGGTCGATAACGGGGGCGGGAGGAGGAAGAGTCCGCTGGGCCTTGCTGAGTCGGTGATACACCTGTGGGATCTCCAGCGTCGACGAGCTAGCGAGCAATTCGGTTGCCGTGGTGGCAAATTCTGGAGCGAGGCCGTTGAGAAGAGTGAAGAGGCAGAGTTGGTCCCGCTGGGTCTGAGCTTCGGCCGGTGTTTGTGGAATGGGCCACAACTCCTGCAATTCATCATGCAGCCCTTTCCATTCCAGGAAGTAGGTTGTAAAGGATTGGGCCTGCTGGCGAACATGGGACAGTCGCTGAAGGATATCGGACACCCAAGCGAGGTTATTGGTTTCGGAGTACATGATATTCAAGGAGTCCCAGAGCTCCTTGACGGTATTTGCGGTGCGGGTGACATCTTTGACCGATCGTTCCATGGAATTGACCAGCAGAGCGAAGATCTTGCTGTCAGCAAGTTTCCAGGAACGGTATTTGGGATCAGCCGTGGCTGGGGGAGGATCCTCAAGATGATGATCGAGGTCCATGCCGGTGAGGGACATCACAACAGTCTTCCGCCAGATGGAGAAATTTGTGGAGTCCAATCGGTCATCCACAAGGCGGGTAGATGCGGTGATCATCGGCGGCAGAGGGCAGGAGTCTGCCATAGAAGCAACGCGTGGATAGCGAAGATGCAGCGGAGGGAAGAGCCGGAATCAGGGAGGCATGCCGGGAAGCGGAGCACGCCGGGCGCTGGAAAAAAAAATTGAAGGAGCCCGGGTCGGTTGGAGGGAGATTGCCGGGGCGAGGGCGTCGCTGGGCGAAGGAGAGAACTGCCGCCGGGAAGCCGCGCCAGGCAGAAGGGCGAAGCGGGGAGCCGCGCCAGGCAGGAGTGGGCCGCCGGGAGAGAGGGCTGGTGAGGAGGGCCACCGGGAGGAGGGAGCGCGACGGGAGGACCTGTCCGGAGAGGAGGGCCGCCGTCAGGAGTCGCGCGCCGGAGGAGCCTCGTCGGGGAGGGAGGCGCGTTTGGAGGAGGCGACAGGCCGTTGGGTTCGGGAGGCCGCCGCCGAAGAGGAGGGCCGAGTCGGGGAGAGCGCAAGCCGGGAGGAGGGAGCGCGACGGGGAGGAGGCGCGACGGGGAGGGCCTGTCCGGAGAGGAGGGCCGCCGTCAGGAGCCGCGCGCCGAAGGAGCCTCGTCGGGGAGGGAGGCGCGTCTAAAGGAGGCGACGGGCCGTCGGGTTCGGGAGGCCGCCGCCGAAGAGGAGGGTCGAGTCGGGGAGAGCGCGCGCCGGGAGGGAACGCAGCGGGGCGACGGTTTGTCGCGCGCAGGACGGAGCACGCGCTGGATTGGTCGTCGGGACGACGTTGTTGCTCGGGAGGGAGATCGGCAGGAGCTACACGCTGCTGCTCGGGAAGGAGATCGGCAGGAGCTACACGGGACGTCGCACAGGACGCCGGGAAGAGAGTTGTTGCGCGGGGGGGCAAAATTGGAGGGGGGGTCGTAACCCCTTTGATACCATGTAATTTCAGAGATCCCTCTTACCCTCAAGGTGAGGAGAGGGCCTATATTTATAAAAAACTGTAAGAGGAAGTTACAAGGGAGGTTACAAAAGAAGTGGGGCAGGAAGTTACCCATACTCCAACAACAGTAAACCAGTAGAAACCCTCTTCGGTCCAAGAATCATAACCTTAAAACTATGTGAAACTGGCCTCATAGATGTTTTGTGTGCTGCGAGACCTCATTGGACCTCTTTTCAGGTCGAGTCTATACTCTTTTCCACTACCCAAATATCCCCGGAATGCTCAATACACTATTAGTCTAAGATCCCTAACATTAAACTAGTAGCAATCTTAGTCCAATCATCATGAATTTAAACTATGTACACCCTATCTCTGAAGTATCTCATGTGGTGTCAGGCCTCTTCGACCCTTTTCTCATATCAGTTTACTACCTTTCGTCCCACAAAAAAATTATTTGAGACACAACCCATGGTCCAAGTTATAAAACCTTAAACTAGCAGCGACCCCTATAGCATGAACTCCATGGATTTAAACTAAAAACGTGATCCTGGCTGAATGACCATAAACTGTATAGCTAGCATCTTCCTATATGATGTTTTAAACTATAGAATTTCTTTCCAATCCTCACCTGAGAGGATAACCCCCTACACTTCAGGTGTTGGTACCCCATCATGTTGTGTCTTGAACTATATGTGGTTTTATTCCCAGTACCATGGGATACGTAGTAATCAACAGGCCTCCTGTATCCAGCCCAACTACAAATACCTCCATCAGGTGAGACCATTTTCATTATCATTCGGCCCCCATCCCTTTGATTACCATATGGTTTCCAATAACTGGTTGACGCAACCACCTCACTCTCACCAATGGTCCATACATCATGACCATAAACTGTGTTAATCTTTCCCTATATAAATTTGCATTGCACGAGGCCTCGTTGGACCTCTCTTTACATCTGGTTGGTCCTCTCTCCTGTGTCGCATGAACTTCTCCGGAATACCCCGTTTGGTCCACACATCATGACCTAAAGCTGTTGGCATTTGGCCACCTATATCTCTCAATCCGCATCTGGTTTGCATCAATTCTGGTGTTCCACAGGACTAATGCCCCATTTTCATCACATCCTCACTTAGAGGACTTCCCCTTTTGGCACAGATACCACACCGCATTCCAAAACTATGTTGGGATACATAGAGATGCCTGAATCTCTTATCTCATGCCCAGTTGCAAATCCTCTCCCTCACATCACGCACACCATGTTTTGGCACTCCTTGTCCCACATCAGATCTTAGTTCCTTTATGCACACCAATGCGGTGTGGCGTGCAGACAGAGGTGGTCTGATAGAGACTTGCTGCCAAATTAATTGGAGGGTATTATTGTCTTTGTATGGGGGGTAGTTTGTTATAAGGGAGTGTGGTGAGTTTGTTATAGGGGGAATAATACTGTTTAAGAGGGCCACGTGGTGGAAAGAGGATTGGTTATAAATAAGCAGCAGAGGGAGTGAGAGAAAGGAGGGAAGAATATGGTGAGTTCGGCCATTTGGCTTGGGTAGCGGCCTGCGGACTTGGGCGAGGAGCTTCTGCTCTCTCGAAGTGTTGTTCTCCCTCTTCGTTGATTGTAGTTCTCTGGTTTACTCCATTAATCCAAGCAGTTTGTTGTTGGGGTTTTAACATGGTCCATACATTACGACCATAAACTAATTGAAACGTACTTTATAGATTCTTGTTTGGTGCAGGGACCCCTTGGCCCTCTGTTTACATTAGGTTCATGCTCTCCCCACACTATATAGAACTCTTTTAAACACCCCCTTTCTTGGGTCCATACTCTACAACCTTAAACTAACATCATTGGTCCAAACATCAAGACCTTAATCTATGTCCCCCCAATCCTAGATAATGATTTTGTGGCTCAGGCGAACCGGGCAGGGCGCGGGCCGGATCCGGGTCGAGTCAGCGCACCCGGGTCAGGGTCGGTGGACCCCGGGCCGGGTCGGGTCGGACCGAGCTCAAACCCAACCGGCCCCTTTTTGCAAAAACGTCAATATCTTTCAAACTGGGCGTCCGATTGATGAGTCGTTTGCGGCGTTGGAACCCTCGCGACGATGCGAATCTTTTAACATACTCTATGGAAGCTTTCATAGAAGTTGAATTTCGACGAATGGCTTGAGAATCAGTTCTCCCGGAATCAAGCGCACTACGTGCGGAAACCCTGCGGTTGGCTGAGACCTAAAAACTACTGACAAGCGACCCTGTGTGAATCAGCTACTATGGCCCAGTGGGAAGCGGCTTCTGTGTTACCCGGCAGGCCCACGGTGGGGAGCGGATCTGTGTGACCCGGCAGACCCACGGTACTCGACAGGAGGAGTACCTCAGCATGCCCACGATGGGAAGCGGCTTCTGTGTGGCCTACATAACCACGGTACTCATCAGGGAAGAGTACCACAGCAGTCCAAGGTTAGTGGGAAGCGGCTTCTGTGTGACCCAGCAGGCCCACTGTACTCATTGAGCAGGAGTTCTCCAGCAGCCCAAGGTGTTTGATGATGGGACTAATGGTCCTACTTGCTACTCTAAATTATACCCGGTGTGAGCTGTCTTGTTTCGTGGTTTTCTTTGTGGATTGTTTTGTGGTCTTTCCTTTTTGGTTTGGGGTCCCTACTGAGTATATTGTTATTCACCCCTGCACGGGCTTCGCCCGCACATGTTGTGTCTGGTACAGACGATCGCCGCCTTAACGGAGGACTTGGTGGCCCAGGACCCGGTGGTGCCCAGTGAGACCAAGCGGGCAGGGCGTACTTCTACGGCTTCCAGCAGCTACTCTACACTTACCCATCAGGTGGGGTTTCCAGCGGACGACTTTCAGAGTTTTCCTTGTACTTTCCTGTTTTCAGTTTATCTTTTGTTAGGTTTGTATTCTGACCCATTTGACCTACAGTTTGTACCTTTTGGTTGTTTAGTGGTATGCATGTTTACTTTTCCAGCTTTGGGACGTTGTTGTGTGTGAGTGCGTACAGGTACTCAGGCAAATGTCTCCCACCTTCAGGTTGACGCCTTCGGCGCTAGTCTTCAACCCCTAGCCTTCGAGAGGCGGGCTTGGGGTATGTCAAGGCATGGGCTCCGGGGGACGGGTCGTGACATTCAACGTCGCGACGATCACCTCAATTTTGTTCCTACGATCCGTAAAGACGTCCTTAGATTGATTGCTTGGACGAGGTTTTTCACTATAAAGGAGAGAGATGAGATCGCAATCCGTTGGAATGAGAATTGCACCCTGGAAATGAGCTCCTCGTCTACTTGTATAGTAGATGTGCAAAATATCTGGTAAGGGTTCCCGACCCCGTATATCTGACGTCCACTAAACAAGTAATAAATAAATAATTGTGAGAACTAACTTCATCATAAATATTATTTATATTTTATCATATACTTGTAATATATATTAAATATATTACTTGATAAACCCGAGTCATTAACTCGATTCGTAATTCCTGCTAATATTAAATGAACCTTGAATATTAAAATAATATACATTGTTTGATATTATTCTAAGTATTTACTTAAACACTCGTAAATACTTTTAATAAATAAATTCAACTCAATTATTCAATACTCGAATAATAGTGATTTTTTTGTTGGTGATCGATAAATCTTGGACACCTCTCAGACCCCGTGATGGGGCCCACCATGTCCTATATACCTATTCCACATAATAGGACGGAATCTTGAATTCGCTATTGCGTGTGATCATCTAAGCCTTTATCTCAATAGTAGTGAATAATATTCAAAGACCAAAAGTGGAATCTAACAACTCATCATGCCTCCTAAAGAGACAAGGAGTAGTCATAGCAATGACAACCAATCTAGGAACACACACTGCGTAATATAATATCATTGTCATGCGATATCTCATAAAGCCGGATGCACACTTATGTCGTCATCCTTAATTTATTATTTGTTGATCTAACTGAACATATTTACCTTTGACTACCATGGTCATGGATTTAATAAAGTTGCTACTATCATGATCAACCAGACTAGAGATATCACTTCCTCAACTTGGATGCAAAAAACTTTTTCTTTATAATTCAACCAATGTCATACCACTAATGATGCACCCAACACAAACTACCTCGTCATGAATTCATTGTCATGATTTTCGCCTTGTATCAAAGTACGCGGTCAAATGGAACACATTAATAATGATCCCAAGTCAGGAGATCAATACACATGTTCGTGGATAGGAATAACCAATGACAACCAAAACATATGGTGTTCATATTGGCGGGTTTATCCTCATAATCTCACCTACCAGAGATCACCATGTGTGAACTTCATGAGAATAAGTCTCAATGCTTATGAGCTCCCAGCACCTGATAGTTTGACATCAACTATGTTCAATCAGTATGATGTAGCTAGACCATATGACATATATTTATGATTAATGTCATAGTATCTTGAGGTTCTCATTATAGTCTGGGATCTATTATAACATTTTGATACGATAACTAATTTATGGACATTACCATTTAAATAGTAGATGTAGAAATATCTACACTATAATGGTAATTGTAATTGGTGAATTCCCCTTTCCTCAATGTGAGGTGAGGAGGTTCTTTTATAGATGAGTAAAACTAAATACAGAGAGGGTAAGTCCGATGTGGGACTCAGAAATACCCAATTAAATGAAATGGGGTCCAACACTCTCCCTCAAGCTGGACATGCCCAGATTGGATTGAGTCCCACAAAGAAAAAACAGAAGACAAGACAGACGAACTCATACTCCCCCTCAAGCTGGGCTATGGAGGCTGTGAATACCCAGCCGGGAAGTGAGAGAGTCAAGGCAAGCCCCTGGGAAACCTTTGGTGAAGAGATCGGCAAGCTGATCTGCCGTCGGTACATGGCCAAAGCTGATATGGTGCTGCTCCAGATGGTGGCAGAGGAAGTGACAGTCCACCTCGATATGCTTCGTCCGTTCATGAAAGACGGGATTCGAGGCAATCTTCGTGGCGGCCTGATTATCACACCAGATATGAGCAGGGGTGTGTGCCGGGAAGCCGAGCTCATGTAGTAGATGACGAAGCCAGAGGATCTCAGTGGTGACGGTGGTCATGGCGCGGTATTCAGCCTCGGCACTCGATCTGGAGACGACAGTCTGCTTCTTGCTGCGCCAAGAGATAAGGTTACCGGCGAAGAACACGGCGAACCCCGAAGTAGACTTGCGGGTCGCGAGGCAACCTGCATAGTCGGCATCACAGAAGGCCTCAACATCCAAGTGAGAATGACGGGAATACTGAAGGCCACGTGCAGGGTCTCGCTTGATGTATTTGGCAATGCGAAGGACAGCATCCCACTGAGATTGGGTTGGATGCTCCATAAACTGGCTGACTTTGCCAACGGCGCAGGCAATGTCGGGTCGCGTCATGGTGAGGTAATTCAGTTGATCCACCAGACGTCGATAGCGCTCGGGATGAGGAAATGGTTCCGAGTCGGAATGGAGAGAACGTTCGTCAGGCTCAAGTGGGGTGTCCACGGCAGTGGCGGTGCTCAGACCGGCATCCTGCAAGATATCAAGAGCATACCTACGCTGGCAGAGAGAGATCGAGTCCTCAGAACGGGAGACCTCGATGCCAAGGAAGTAAGTCAGGGGCCCAAGATATTTGGTATGAAAGTTTTGGTGAAGGTGCGCCTTGAGGCTGGCGATCCCTCTGGAGTCGCTTCCTGTGATGATGATATCATCAACATATACCACGAGCAAGATACAGTCGTGCGGTGTCGTACGGAAGAAGACGGTGTGGTCCTTCAGACTGCGGGAGAGGCCAAAGGCCGTGACGACAGTGCTGAAGCGGCCAAACCAAGCTCGAGGAGACTGCTTGAGGCCATAGAGGGACCGACGGAGGCGGCAGACATGGGAGTCAGCACCGGAGGCAGAAAAACCAGGGGGCTGCTTCAGGTAGACTTCTTCCTCAAGAACGTCATGGAGAAAGGCATTCTTGACATCCAGCTGATGAAGTGGCCAATGATGATGGGTAGCCAGAGAGATGAACAGGCGGACAGAGGTCAACTTGGCGACCGGAGAGTAGGTCTCAAAGTAGTCGATGCCATATGTCTGAGCAAACCCCTTCTCCACCAGCCGGGCTTTGAGGCGGCAAAGAGAGCCGTCGGGATTGAGACGGATCCTATAAATTCATTTGCTGCCCACTGCCTGTTTGCCTGCTGGAAGGGGGACAAGATCCCAAGTATGGTTTTCCTCCAGAGCCTGCAATTCATCCCGCATTGCAGCTAGCCACCCGGGGTGAGATTTGGCTTCACCAACCGTGCGAGGTAAAGAAACTGTCTCCAGAGCGGATAGACCCCTGTATGAAGAGACAAATAGAGGAGTACTCTGGTAGAAGCGAGTACCTTTCCGTAGGGCAATGGGCAAGTCCTCGAGTGGTGGAGCAGGAGCAGCGGACGAAGCGGGAGCATCAGTGTCACTGACCGGAACGGGGGATACAGTCGAAGGACGACGGGAGTAAACCTGACCAAAATGGGTGTCAACAGGGGTTGACGCCGGTGGAGGAAGGATGATGAGGGGAAGAATGATGAGGGGAAGACAGTTATCAATAGCAGAGTCAGAAGGAGGAGAGGGAAAGGAGAATGAAGAACTCTCAACAAAGGAAACATCCGCTGAGATGACATACCGGCGAAGGTCCGGGGAGAAGCAGCGGTATCCGCGCTGAGTGCAGGAATAACCAAAGAATATGCAGCGGAGGGATTTGGGAGAGAGTTTGGTGCGGCCAGGGTGAGTGTCACGAACATAACACAAGCAGTCAAACACTCGAAGATGGAGGGAATGAAGAGGGAGAGTGGGGAAAAGAGCCCGAAAGGGGGTCTCCCCCTTAAGGATAGAAGAAGGAAGGCGATTAATGAGGTATGTAGCAGTGAGAATGACATCTCCCCAAAAGAGCAGAGGCACCTGGCGGTGGAAGATGAGGGCACGAGCAGTCTCCAGAATATGTCTGTGTTTCCGCTCGGCCACGCCGTTCTGCTGGGGTGTATCAGGACAGGAGGTCTGATGAAGGATACCATTCGTCTGGAGAAACTGCCGAAAGGAAGTGGAGAGATACTCGCGCCCATTATCCGAGCGGAGACATTTGATAGAGATAGAAAAACGGTTCTTAATTTCATTGAAAAAGGTTTGGAAGGTGGAAAACACTTCGGAGCGTTCTCGAAGAAGGTAAAGCCACGTCATTCGTGAATAGTCATCAATGAAAGATATATAGTATTTATATCCCAAGTGACTCAGAATGGTACACGGGCCCCAAACATCTGAATGAACCAGATCAAAGGGGTGGGAGGCCCGTGTATCCGTGCGAGGAATGTAGGAAGAGCGATGATGTTTCGCAAAAGAACAGGACTCACAATGAAAAGTAGGAGGCCGACTGAAGTCTGGAAACATCTGATGAATGGTGGATGCAGGCGGGTGTCCTAATCGGGAATGAAGATCTAGTGCCCGAGAAGAGGTAGACGTGCAAGCAATGGGTGCTGGTCCCTCGAACATGTAGACCCCATCTCGAAGCCGGCCTCGACCAAGTTCCCGGTTCGTAGTCTGCTCCTGAAACACAACACCAGAAGAGGTAAATATGGCCGCACAGTTATAATCCTTAGTCAGTTTACTGATGGAAAGCAGATTAAAGGGACTGCGGGGCACATGTGCCACAGAGGGCAGGTGTATCGATGGAGTCAGGGAGCATGCGCTGAAGCCCGCTATGGGGATAGTGGAGCCATCAGCGACGGTGATGGCTGAAGAACCGGCATATGGGCAGTAAGACGTCAGCATACCAGAATCACCGGTGAGGTGGTCGGAGGCACCTGAGTCCAGCAGCCATGCAGGGGAGCAATGGCCCACAAAGGCAGTGGGGCAAACAGTACGGGCCAGAGAGGCCGAGGAGGGACCGAGTCGGACAGAGGCCGGAGGATCATGAGGCCGCCTGAGGTCGGCCATAAAAAGGGCCAGAGACGGGGAAAGAGAGGCGATAGTCGAGGACGCGTCCTGGACCGCGGGCTGTCCCTGCCGCGAAATGCTGAGATGGTCGTCCATGCAGGACCCAACATCGGGCGATCAGGTGGTCAAACTTGCCACAATGTTGACAGAAGGGACGTGGACGACTTGAAGCACGGCCACGTCCCGAGGAGTCTGTCATGGAAGCGTCGGGTAGCTGATGCAGCGGACCGGCGAGATGATCGTGCGCAGGACGTGCGCGTGCTGGAAGGGCCGCCGGAACGAGGGCGCTCTGCCGGGACGAGGCCGAGGGCGCCTGCTGGGGTGAAGGCGGCGGAAGGGGGGGCCGCAGGGCGAGAGCAGCGGGAGCGCGCGGGGGCAGCGGGAGGCGCGGTAGGCGCGGGAGCAGCGGGAGGCGCCGGGTGAGGGTTGCCGGGAGCGCGCCAGGCAAAGGTGGCCGAGAGGCGCAGGAGGCGCGGGACGACGGGGAGTCGGGACGCCGGGGAGCCGGGAGCCGCGGGAGGGCGTCGCGCCAGGAAGGAGGGTCGTCGGGGCGAGGCTGAGGGCGGGGCGTCGGGTCGAGGCCGAGGGCGGGGCGCCGGGGCGAGGCCGAGGGCGGGGCGCCGGGGCGAGGCCGAGGGCGCGGCGCCGCTGGGCGAGGGGGAGAGCGCCTGGGCGAGGCGCTGGCGAGGGCACCGCGGAGCGAGGGGAGCCGCGCCGGGAGGGAGAGCCGCCGTGAGAGAGGGCTACCGGGAGGGAGGGCCGCCGGGAGGGAGGGCCGCCGGGAGGGAAGGCCGCCGGGAGGGAAGGACCGCCGGGAGAGAGGGCCACCAGGGAGGGCCGCCGGGAGATTAGGGCAGAGCCAGTGGGGAAGAGAGGCGGGGCCGGACAGAACCGGGAACCCGCTGGGAGGGAGGGTCGGGATTAAGATCCCTCTGATACCATGTAATTGGTGAATTCTCCTTTCCTCAATGTGAGGTGAGGAGGTTCTTTTATAGATGAGTAAAACTAAATACAAATAGGGTAAGTCCGATGTGGGACTCAGAAATACCCAATTAAATGAAATGGGGTCCAACAGTAATTATATGTCATGCATACACATGGTACGGTAATCAAAAGTGCTAATAAGATTGGGTATAATGTACTCACTTTTACAACACTCCCACTTGCACTAGATCCAACCCGCTAACCAACCTTGTTAGCTCTCACATGATCAGATCATATTTCTGCTGAGTCGTGTGTTTGCCATGTTTTCGCGGCAAGGCAGTTATGCTACCCACGACTTTACCACCTTGAGTAAAACTTATCTAGAGATGATATCCCCTAATATTTCTCCTTTTGTTCATTGTCAAAACTTGACATCTTGGTTAGTACCAGTAGTAGAATTAACATAATTTATATTATGATAAAACTTTAGTGGCAGGTCGGGCAAAGCCTATGAAGTGCGGTTTCGGGTCTCCGTTTTGACTCATTGCAGGTTGGTCCAAACCCGTTTGGATCCAATCCGGGTGCTGGATCCGTCAGGAGAGGTCGCCCCGCCGCGACCAATGCATGCAGGGTTGGTCCGAGGGGCCTTTATTGGAAAAAAGCACTGCTGAGAGGATGAGAGGTTACCACGCGGGGTATCACGGACAGGGTTGCCCATGAAGGAGATCATTCTGGCGATGGTCAGATCTTGGAACTCCGAAGACGGCGGCAACCGGATCGTTGGACGGAGGCAGCATGGGGTTCGCCGGAGTTCGGAAAGGCAGATCGGAAGGATGGAAGCCGACCTCGACAAGGAGGCGCGGCAGTGGTGGACTTGGCCGAACAGGGGAGCACCGGGACGGCGGCCTCGTCCGGAGGCTGAGTGCGGCGGAGTTCCGAGGCTCAGACTGCGGTCAGCAGGGCTCCTCCGTGAGCGGGGTGCAGCCAGGCATCAGTGCGGGGAACGTGGCGGTGGTCGCAGCGGTCGGCGGTGGAGTTCTGCACGGAAGAGGGCCAGCGGACCAGGATGCCGGTGGGGCTCGGCCTCAACGCATGGTCTATTCCGTTAATTTAAAGCTATCTACTTAATTCGTTACAAATTATTTTTTTTTTTTGCTTAAAAAATTTACATGATCGTTCTAATACCAATTTAAAATATCGGGACATGCGGTGGGGATTGGTGGGCCAGAGATTTTAAAATTTCCATCATTGGTGCGATGTAACTTCGTCGTCTCCGGTGATCTAAGCCCCGATAGAGGTATGGGGATCTCGTGTGAATTAAATGTGCACAAAAATTAAATTAAACAAGTACTTCATTTAATTGGCGACATGTTTAGTCACACCTTGTCGTCGGCGATCTTTGTTTGAATGATCCGAAGTTGAACCCCTCTAGATCGTCCATACACGCTTCAAGAATTTGCGCAAATATCGATCATCGATTTTTGAGTGCTAGCGCCGAGCTCTAATGATTCCTTTGATGCCATGACAATCACCAAAACTTCATTCCTACGATCCGCAAAGATGTCCTTGAATCGATTTATTGGATGAAGTCTTTATCTCTCAAGGATACTGGAAGAGAGAGGAGCTCTCAGTCTGTTGGAATTATAATTGCACCTTGGAAATGAGCTCTACATCTACCTATAGTGAAAAGTACCTGGTTAGGGTTCCCGACCCCCGTATATCTGACGTCCACTAAATAAGTAATAAATAAATAATTATGATGAACTGCATCGTAAATATTATTTATATTTTATCACATACTAGTAATATATATTAAATATATTATGTGATAAACTTGAGTCATTAATTTGACTCGTAATTCCCGCTAATATTAAATAAATCTTGAATATTAAAATAATATTCATTGTTTAATATTATTCTAAGTATTTACTTAAACATTCATAAATAATTTTAATAAGCAAATTGAACTCAGTTATTCTGTACTCGAATAGTAATGAATGTATTTATTTTTTGGGGATCGATAAATATGGGGCAACTCTCGAACCCCGCAGTGGGGCCCACCACGTCCTATATGCCTATTTCACAGAATATGACAGAATCTTAAACACGATATTGCGTGTGACCCTCTAAAGTCTTATCTAAATAGCAGTGGATAATATCTATATACCAGAAGTGGAATCTAGTAACCCATTGTGGCCTCTGAGGAGGTAAGGAGTGGTTTTAGCAACGACAACTAACATACGAACACGCACTATGCAATATAATCTTTTTGTCGTGTGATGTCTCATAAAGCAGGACACACACTTGTGTCATCGTCCTTTCCTTGCCTTTTTATTTGTTGATTTATCTGGACAGATTTACTTTCGACTGTCATGACCATGGATTTAATAAAGGTATTACCATCTTGGTCAACCCGACCAAAGACATCACTTCCTCAACTCGGAAGCGACAATTCCTATCTTGATCAATCAACCAATTTCACACCATCAATGACGCACCCAACAAAAACTACATTGTCGCGACTTCGTTGACGTGGTTTTCGTCTTGCCACAGAATATGCGATCAAATAAAACACATTGATAATGATCTCAAGTCAGGAGACCAATACACATGTTTGTAGATATGAACAACCAATGGCACCCAAAACATGTGGTGTTCCTATTGGAAGGTCTATCCTCATGATTTCACCTACCAGAGATCACCAAGTATGAACTTCATTAGAATAAGTCTCAATACTTATGAGCCACCAGCACCTGATAGTATGACATGTACTATTTCTAATTAGTATGATATATCTAGACCATACGACATATATTAAGGATTAATGTAATTGTATCTTGAGGGTCTCATTATATCCTGGGATCTTCTTCAACCTTTTGATGCGATAACTAATTCGTGGACAATACCATTTAAACAGTGGACATAGAAATGTCTACCCTATAATGGTAAGTACACATCTTGCATATCTCACTATACACATGGTATGATAATTAAAATTATTGATATTGTTGGGTCTAAGGCACCCACTTTTATAGGGTCGTTAGTTGATTGGTCAAGGGTGTGACATCTATTATGGTTATTATTGTTTGTTCATTATTTAAACATATCACAATACACATTTACACGTATATTAGGATTTGTTTAGTGACATCATTGGCGGTGTTATACTAAGTTGTAATCATGGCTTTATCGAGTTCCTTGGTACCTGAGAAAAAATTATCGTTCATGATCCTAGTAGGATTAAGGGCCCATTGTTGACGGATAAGCTATGGAGCATAAATTGAGTTAGGAGATGGGGCTAAACATGAATTCAAGGAAATATTTATATTTACCCCAAGTTTTTTGCATGTTCTTTCTATGTGTCATATGATCTACCCATGTGGCATGTTCTTTAAATATATACATCATTAGGACATTACAATCAGTCATTTTCTTCTATCAAGAGTTATATTTCTTACTATGATCAACACATAGTTGGGATGTTCACCCTTATTCTATTTTTATATCATGTGATGGTTTGTATATTGCTTCAAATATGAATCATTATTATTGGTACCTGAGAGGGTGTAGTCTCTATATAATATATAAAGACCCTAGATGATGGTTGGAATCCTCTAGAATATGTGGATACATGATTGGGGTATGTGGTTCTAGGTTTAGTTACGATGGAGGTGAACCGATTTGAGGATGCTACATTAGTTTGAAAAGGATTCTCAATGAATGGATGAATTTGTTTTGAGTATAAATGTTATATAAATGAAAATATTAAATAAACAAGTTTACTTATTACTATGGTAATTCAAATAAAATGAAAAGTTTAGTGATTGAATGTATATAAATATAGAATTCAAGAATAATGAGTTTGAAGATGAATTATATAATTCTAGTGAAAGTTTACTTTATAAAATATTCATGATGTATTAAGTGTAGGAAAAATAAATATGGATTCATATAGATTCATGTAATATCATAGATTATGGTATTCCAATTTAGAAACTTTTTTTTTAAAAGGAGATGAAGTTCATGATGAAAAAGTCAACAAAAACAACAATTTCAAGATGGAATTTATGATTTTTTTTATTCTTTATATATATTCTATAATTATTAATGTTGATGTTGATATTTTATGGATGGAGTTATCTTAAATAATTAATAATATATAAGAAATTTTTAAGACAATGGAGAAAAAAATAATTTTTTTAGATTTTAAGTATTTTAAAGAGATGAATCTATTTTTTCATCTCAGGAGAAATTTGTGTGCTACTTATTAAAATATTCCAGAATATACAAATCATTATAATTTAGGGAAATTTCTTGGATATATGTAGTAAAATTTCAAATGACTACTCAGAAAAATTTATAAAAAAACGAGTTTAGATGACTGATCATTAGTTTTCTTTATTAGGAGACACCAACACATGACATCATATTTGTTGTAACATTGCACGTATTATTTCAATATGTCACTAAAATATGAACATGATGGTATAAAATTGGATCGTGTGGTATCTCTATGGAAATACAGATTTGATTGGGGCTAGAAATATCAATGATTGAAATTATATGTCAATAGGAGTATTATTTTTTATAACGCATGAATTTACATGGACAGAAAAATGTTGAGTGACTTTATATATAATAATAGATGATTATATTGTAAAATAATAAGTGAAAAATTAAATAGTATAGATCAAAACTCAATTAAAAGATTTTAATTTTTTTGTGAAGTCACCACTCCTTATCAATGACTATATGAAGATACCACTCTTTATTGATTGTGATAACCAAACCATATTAAATTTATCAAGGAATATATTTTGACCCTCATGGTTAAATAACATTTATATTATGTAAACATTTATGAATGATAAATACCAATGGGTGATAGAGTTAATATTTTCATTATTATTAATATGTTTTTTAATGATTTAATCCCTCCCAATTATTCATTTTGAGTATATTTGCATCATGTAAGTGTTTGTGGTGTATTTTGGGCTTAAATGTGAAAATGGGGTAATTCTGTAAAATTGACAGTTTTATATAGCTTCTCTTTTTTGGGAATAACTTTTATAATATTGGTCCAATTGAAGTGAATCCTTTTTTATAGGCTTTATATGATTGTCGGATTCAATTTTGTCTTCTGAACCAAAACTCAATTCGAAACCCAATGGTACAGAAAAATCAATCAAATGGAGAAATCAGTCTGGCTGACAGAATAGACCCCACTGCATTAAATATGAAATATCTCATTCAACCAACCTTCAAATGTTCTTATTCTAGCTGGTTTCGACATATAACATTCAAGGGACGATTCAAATTAAATTTCATAAAATAATATGCCCATCAAGGCATCTTTTGGGCACGTCCAAGTGGAGTGGGTGAAACATTGTTTGGCATTAATAAGAAGTTAAACTCACTAATCAAGCCATATCTTCATTTCTACTAGTCAAAAGTCTTTTATATTTCAAGGATCGACATAAAACCCAATTTACTACATCTTTTAAGAAGATATATTGGCTTGTTTCAGAGGCCTGGTGGGCATAACAGAGGCAAACTTATGGAGGATAGATTCTGGAGGATCAAAATTTATGTTCTTGTTTTTCTTTCTTTTGTTCTTCTTAGCTTTGTAATGACTTATTCTTCCCACTTCAACTCAGTTACCCTTACCATGGTAGGGTAGATCTTCTAAGTTATTGGGGAGGGGTAGGTTTACCCTTTTTTAATTCTTGAGTTCTTCCACTTAATATTTTAATATCCTCTTTTCTCTTCTATGAATCCGTTTCAATTTCTTATAACAGTTTTTATTATCATGTACGATTGTATCTGATTTTAGATTCTATTGTTTATTTTTATTTGTTCAAGGATAAATATCTCCCTCCACCAGTTTCTGGTTTATATACGATGGAATAGACCAGGAATTAGTGGTGAAGTACTCGGTGATCACCGGTATGTGTGGGAGAAATAGTGAATGTTCTTGATTACTTGGGATGAACAATACCTGATTGGGAATTGCCTAAGATAATTGGGGGTATATGATACAACTCTATTACACATTGGAAGGAGAGTAGACCAATATGATGTTTTAGTAAGTTTTATTCTCATATTATTATTTGACCAAGGGAGTGAGGAGAAACGATTGTGAATTCACACTCTTAACGACTTAGAAGAAGAGAATTGGGTAAAGTGAACTGTGATAGAATTACAATTAGAAAACCGACCCTAACCTAATCACCATTTCATATCACTGATTTAAATCACATTATTTTTCAATTTTTTTTAAAACTTTCACTTAACTGCTTTACTTTATTTAGTTTCTTTCTTGTATTTTCCAAATCAAATTAAAAAACAACATCACTTCTTTCTCTTATTTTAAGTGACAAGCACTATTGTTGAGCACTCCTATTTGGAGACAACCTAGGTAACCCACTATAATACATTTTAACTTAGGTTATATTTTTTTTCCACACCCCATGATATATACGTGTCAAAACTTGGTGTCGTTGCCGGGGAGGTAGCACCAACATCTCTTTGCTTTTCTTTCCTTTCTCTTTTTATCTTTTCTCTTCAAAATTGCATGAATAAAACCTCAAAAATTGAACCTTTACCCATAGATCCTAAAATTGAAAGAACCTTGTTGAATAGACTTAAAAACATTAATTTGGAATCTAAATTTGAGGAAGTTCCCCTTGCATACTCAAGTGAAACTTCTAGTGTTCACTCTAAGCCTCTCATTATGGATGAAAATCAAAACCCAACTCTTAAAGAGCTTTGTGCACCACAATTCCTTAATCAAAACAATAAACTTTTCATGACAGTGTTAAAAAATGATTTTGAAATGAAACCTAACATGATTATTTTGTTTCCAAAGTTTCATGGTTTGGAAGGTGAAGATCCAAACAAATACATTAAAGAGTTCACACATGTTTGCTCAACTTTCAGACCATGTGGAGTTACTGAGGAGAAGGTAAAGTGGAAGGAATTTCTATTTTCATTAGATGGGGCTGAAAAATAATGGTTGTACGACCTACAACCAGGAGACTTGCATTATTGGAATGACCTGGTAAGATGTTTTATGCAAAGGTTATTCCCCACCTCTAGAATCACAACCATTTGGAAGAAAATCTATGCCATACGAAAATCATCTGGAGAAACCCTTTACGAGTGCTGGGAGAGATTTAAGAAGCTATGTGCCAGATGCCTACATCAAGCCATTGAGGAACATTACTTCCTTGTCTTATTCTATCAAGGACTACTGGAAAATGACATAAACCTTCTTGATGCATCATTTGGAGGTGCATTGATTGACAAGTCACTAGAAGAAGCCAAGAGCTTGATTGAGAAGATTTCCCAGAACTCACAGTAGTTTAGAACAAGAGGTATTGGAACAAGAGGTATTCATGAGGTACACACTTTTCATCCATCACCCTTACTAGAAACTAGGATTGAAGAGCTAACTACTTTGGTGAGGCAGATGACCTTGAAGCAAGTTAGTGACCAACAAGTGCCAACTAAGGTTTGTGGTTTATGCTCATCGCCTAATCATTTCACTAACCAATGTTTTGAAATACAGGGACTAGAAACATGTACGGAAGCCTTTCATCCAAGACAGTTCCAACAAAATCAAGGATGGAGAAATCCTAACCAAGTTGAATATGGGTTTGGAAATCAGTAGAATCAAGGTAGACCCCCGTACCAAAACCAGTTTCAAAACCAACCACCATTCCAAAATCAATTCCAAAATCAATTCCAAAACCCACCACCATTTCAACAAAAGCAGTCTTATAACCAACCTTCTTACCAAAAACCACCCACTTTCTAGAGAAACTATGAGAATCCATTTACTAGTGCACAACCTCTAATTGAAAACCAACAGCAAAAATATGAGTTTGAGGGGTTAAAGGACACCGTTAAATATTTTTCCAACAAGTTTGAAAGTCTCATGGACTTTCTGACAAAAAATATAGGTAAAATCCCTTCCCAAATAATCCCAAACCCAAAGTATAATGTTAGTATGATAACTACAAGAAGTAGAAAAGAAATCCCACCACCATCCACCATTGATCCTAAAACAAGACCACCTGGGCTAAGGGAGAATGAAGTTATAAATGATGAAAATTCTATGAAAATTCATCAAGAAGAAGATAAGAAAGAGGAGGAGGAGAAGGATAGGACAAGGAAGAAGAAATAATAAACACCATTTCAAAGGCAACAAAGGGAGAATAAAGTTATACCCCCACCATTTCCATCAAGGATGATTAAATCAAAGAGGTTGCAAGATGAAGAACTACAAAAAGAAATTCTGGACACCTTTAAAAAAGTGGAAATCAACATACCTCTTCTTGAAGCACTCAAAAAAATTCCAAAGAATGCTAAATTTTTAAAGGATCTTTACACCAAGAAGAGGATAATTCAAGGGAATGAGAGGATCAATTTAGGAAGAAGTGTATTAGACTTTATCACACCACAATTACCAACCAAATGTCAAGATCTAGGGACGTTTTCTATTCCATGCACCATTGGTTCATTAAATTTCTCTAATGCTTTGTGTGATTTAGGTGCATCAATTAATGTATTGCCTCACTCTGTATATACTTCTTTGTAGATGGGAGACTTGAATCCCACAATAGTGGTGGTCCAGCTTGCAAACAGATCCACAGTTTTCCCAGCAGGAGTTCTAGAGGATGTCCTGGTAAAAGTCAAAGATCTTTTATTCCCTACTGACTTCTATGTGTTGAATATGAAATATTATAGGATCCCATCACACTCACCCATAATTTTGGGGAGACCTTTCTTGAAGATGGGAAAAACCATTATCAATGTCCATAAACGGACACTTACCATGGAGTTTGGAGGCAACACTGTCCACTTCAATATTTTTGAATCCACAAGGCACCCATCAGATAATCATTCACTCTTCACACTCTCCCATGAAGATGGTACAAAACTAATTGAATAATCAGGTATGTTTCATGAATTCTTATCATTAGGAGAGAAATTTTCCATTAAAAATATCATTGAACATATGGATGCCCAAACTCCTAGAGATTCTGATTTCCTGTTGGAAGAAGAGGTAAAATCTGATTCCTTTGATAATTTGTTAAATGATGATGAAGATGTTATTATTTATTGGGTGCAGGATGTCAAACCATTAGAAGTGGGGAACCTCAATTTAGTTTTATCCCTTGAGCATTCTTCTGATCTAGAATTAAAACCACTCCCCACTAATTTAAAATATGTTTACCTTATGGAGGGAGAGAAATTACGAGTAATAATTGCTAATAATCTATCTGAAACTCAATAAAAATCATTGATTGAGCTTTTGAGAGAGAATTTTCAATAATTAGGGTGGATCTTAGGTGATATCTCAGGAACAAACCCAAAAATTTGCTCACATGGAATTTTTCTTGAGGGAGATTCCAAACCTGTCAGACAACCCCAAAAAAGGTTGAACCCCACCCTGATGGAGGTTGTGAAAAAATAGATTGAGAAGCTATTAGAAGCTGGGATCATCTATCCCATATCATATTCACAATGGGTTAGCCCCATCCATGTAGTCCCAAAGAAAACTGGCCTAACCATTGTGAGGAATGAAAAGAATGAATTAATCCCTGTGAAAATTTAGAATAGCTAGAGAGTGTGCATATATTTTAGGAAGTTGAATTAGGTCACTCGAAAAGATAATTTCCCTATCCCTTTCATTGACCAGATGTTAGAGAGATTGGCAGGGAGAACTCATTACTACTTTTTGGATGGATTTTCATGTTATTTTCAGGTACCCATTACTCTCGAGGATCAAGAGAAGACCACCTTTACTTGTCCTTTTGGTACTTTTTCATACAAAAGGATGCCATTTGGATTGTGTAATTCTCCAGGTACATTTCAAAGGTGTATGGTAAGTATATTTTTTGATCATATTGAAGATTTCTTGGAGGTTTTCTTGGATGATTTCATAGTTTTTGGAAATTCTTTTGACCATTGTTTGAAAAATCTGGAAAAAGTTTTGAAAACTTGCATCGAAAAGAACCTTGTTTTGAATTTTAAAAAGTGTCATTTTATGGTTGAGAGAGGAATTTTACTTGGTCATGTCATTTCAAAAAAATTCATTGAAGTTGATAAATCAAAAATTGAAGTGATAAATTCTTTGCCTTACCCAACTTGTGTGAAACATGTTAGATCATTTTTAGGACATGCAGGATTCTACAGGAGGTTTATAAAATATTTTAGTAAGATTTATCTCCCTCTCTCTAGGTTAATTTTGAAATATGATGATTTCAATTTCAATGGTTCATGTAGGGAATCCTTTGATGAGTTGAAAAGAAGATTGATTACACCACCAGTAATGAAGCCACCCAATTGGGAAGAACTATTCGAGCTACTTTGTGATGCTTCAAACCAAGTAGTTGGAGAAATCCTTTCTCAAAGAATTGAGGGCAGGCCACAAGTCATTATATATACCTCAAAAACCTTAGATGCAGCCCAATTCAACTACAAAACAATTGAAAAAGAGTTTTTAGCCATTTTTTTCTTTAGAAAGATTTAGATCATATCTACTTGGAACTAAAGTCATTGTGTTTTATAATCATGCAGCTCTTAGGTACTTGATGAAGAATGATGAAGCAAAACCAAGGCTTTTGATATGAATGCTATTACTATAGGAGTTCAACATAGAAATCAAAGATAAGAAGGGATCTGAGAACCAAGTGGTTGATCACTTAAGTAGACTTCCCAACACTGGTGAAGTTGAAATTCCAGACAATGAACCATTGAATGACCACCATCCAGGAGAGAAATTATACTTGATTAAAGGAGAAGTACCTTGGTTTGCTAACATGGTCAATTATCTAGTAACATCTCAAGTCCCATATCATTTAAATTCTCACCAAATTTACAAATTGAAAGATGAATCTAGATATTACATCTAGGATGATCCATTTCTTTGGAAGATTAGCAATGACCAAATGATAAGAAGATGTTTTCCTAAAAATGAAATTGAATCAGTCTTTTAGTTTTGTCACACATTAGCTTGTGGAGGTCACTTTTGACCTCAAAGGACAACAAGGAAGATTTTATAATCTGGACTTTATTGGCCCACACTTTTCAAAGATTCTCATGAATTTTGAAAATAGTGTAAAAAATGTCAGTTTATAGGAAATATTTTAAAGAGGCAAGAAATTACCTAAAATCCACTTAATTTTTTGTGAAATTTTTGAAGTTTGGGGAATAGATTTTATGGGACCTTTCCCAATGTCATTTGGAAATTCTTATATTCTGCTTGCTATTTATTATGTTTCCAAATGGGTGGAAGCAAAAGCCACCAGGACTAACAATGCTAATGTTGTTTGTGATTTTGTTAGGTCTAACATATTTTGTAGGTTTGGAGTTCCCAGAGTCATCATTAGTGATCAAGGGACTCACTTTTCCAATAGGAGAATGGAGGCTTTGTTGAAAAAGTATGGGGTGCATCATAAAAAATTAACTCCCTATCATCCACAAACTAATGGGAAAACTAAAGTGTCCAATAGGGAAATCAAAGGAATTTTGGAAAAGACTGTTAATCCAAATAGGAAGGATTGGAGCCAAAGGTTAGAAGACACATTATGGGATTACAATACAGCCTACAAAACCCCAATTGGAATGAGTCCATATAGGCTGATTTATGGGAAAAGTTGTCACTTACCTATGGAATTGGAACACAGGGCATAATAGACTATGAGGAATATGAATCTAGATCTTGAAAGTGCTAGGAAAGAGAGAAGATTGCAGTTACAGGAGCTGGAAGAAATTAGAAGGGAATCATTTGAAAATTATAGGATTTACAAAGAGATAACAAGAGTGGATCATGACAAACTGATCCAACCAAAATACTTCCATACTGGCAACAAAGTGTTGTTATTCAATTCAAGACTCAAGCTGATGCCTGGTAAACTTCATTCTAGATGGGAAGGTCAATTTATAGTTACTCATGTATATCCTTTTGGTGTTGTGAAGATTGTGAAGGATGGAGAGAATAATCCATTCACTATCAATGGGCATAGGATGAATAAATTCCTTAGGACCATGCCATCAGAGTCAATGGAGGAGATCACACTCCTCCAACCTGTTTATCAATAAACTCCATCAGGTTGTACCTCTCCTTTACATTTTATTTATTACTGTGATTCAATTTAAAATATTCTTACATGTTAAATCCATTTGAATGCATTTCAGTCACTGTATCATTTAGGTGTGGGGGAGGTAACCTTTGTAGTTTAGGATTTTTTTTATTTGTTAAAATGCGTGTGTTTCAAATTTTGTGTGTTTATTTTTAAATTTTTTGTGTGTTTTTGAAACTTTTGAGACTTTTGAGCTGAAATTATTATCTTTGACATTTTTGAAACCCATGTCTATGGGTGAAATAGTTTATTCCATGAAACTAAGCTTAAATGAATGTTGAAAATGACTTTGTTTCAAGTTCAATTCTTTGGGAATTTCATGAAAAGTACTCTGATTTTTGAATCCCATGCCACATATCACTATCTTTATATTTGAAATCACATTCTCATGAGGCTTCTGAACCTATTATTTTCATATTATTTACATTCACCTCACTTCTTTAGAGAATCAAACGATGCTTGATTTATATAGAATTTGATTTATTCCTATAAAAACTTGAGGGTTTGAGGTATATGTGTTTTAAATGATTGAGTCATTTATTTGGTTTTAAAGCCCCCTTTTCAATAAAATCCTCTTTATTATGGCCCACCTTTAACATTTAATTTTTGTAGCCTTTAGAATCCATGAAAATCCAGTTAGGATAGCCACATTACTAGCCAATTTTCCCTATCCAACCTGCTCTTAAAGTAAAATTTCATGATATAGTTAAATGTAAGTGTGGGGAAAGATGTATTGTATTGTGCTACCTTATTTGGGGATACTTTGGGTGAAAATAAAATGTTAAAGAGATGTTATTGCTACTGAAAAAAATCATTCTGCTAAAAGTTGTGCCTTTTTTGGAGCTTTCATGATAAGAGAAGTTGTGTCTTTCTGGAGCTTCTAATGGAGAAAGAAAGTTGTGCCTTTTCTAGAGATTTCAAGACATATTATATTTGAGAATATTAAAATGTTTGCTGCTGAAATTATAAATTGTGCTAACATTCCTTGATATTTCATGACGATATAGATGATTTTATACTAAGGGGAGTGAAGAGGAGACCATACTTGTGTGAAAATTAGAGTAATGCAATTTTGCTTCAAACAGATCCAAGCCCTACCATTCAGCCACATAGTTTTCACATCTAAATCCTACCAAACTAAATCCATAAAAAAACCTTGAAAATCCCTCACAATAAACATATGTCTTTGACTCAAATCAGGTGGAGATATAGAAATTTATCAAGCCTATGGTGACCCTTTTATGAGTTTGTATGAGAAAGACATTGCTAAAAAATTGAAATTTGTGTGATGAGAGATAATGAAAGTTAGGTAAGTGTTTTGTGTGCATGTTAGGAGAAATTAAGAGTAAATATATTGAATAATATGAAATTAAGAACTTGAAATAATAGTTTTTAGGAGGCATGATATATATTTTTTCTTGTTGTCAAATTGGTGGATCTCATGGATATGTGTTTTGAATTTGCTTTGATTTTATTTTGATTCTGACTTGTCCAGGAGTCCAAGTGATAAGTGTGGGGAAATTGATAGAGTTAATATTTTCATTATTATTAATATGTTTTTCAATTATTTAATCCCTCTCAATTATTCAATTTGAGTATATTTTCACCATTTAAGTGTTTTTGGTGTATTTTGGGCTTAAATGTGAAAATGGGGTAATTCTGTAAAATTGACAGTTTTATATAGCTTCTATTTTTAGATCATAACTTTTATAATATTGGTCCAATTTAAGTGAATCCTTTTTTTAGGCTTAATATGATCATGGGCTTCAATTTTGTCTTCTGGACCAAAACTCAATTCGAAACCCAATGGTATAGAAAAATCAATCAAATGGACAAATTAGTCTGGCTGGTAGAATGGACCCCACTGCATTAAATATAAAATATCTCATTCAACCGACCTTCAAATGAGATTATTCTATCTGATTTCGACAGAGAAAATTCAAGGGACAGTTCAAATTAAATTTCATAAAATAATATACTCATCAAGGCATCTTTTGGGCACATCCAAGTGGAGTGAGTGAAATAGTGTTTGACATCCAGAAGAAGTTAAACTCACTAACCAAGCCATATCTTCATTTCTACCAGTCAAAAGGATTTGATATTTTGAGGATAGACAGAAAAATCAATTTCCTGTATCTTATAATAAGGTATCTTGGCTTTTTTAAGATGCCTGGTGGTCATAACAGAGGAAAACTTATGGAGGATAGATTCTGGAGGATCAAAATTTATGTTCTTGTTTTTATTTCTTTTGTTATTCTTAGCTTTGTAATGACTTCTTCTTCCCACTTAAACTCGGTTACCCTTACCATGGTGAGGTAGATATTCTGAGTGATTGGGGAGGGGTAGGTTTACCCTTTTGTAATTCTCGAGTTCTTGCACTTAATATTTTAATATCCTCTTTTCTCTTTTGTGAATCAGTTTCAATTTCTTATAACAATTTTTATTATCATGTACGATTGTATCAGATTTTAGATTCTGTTGTTTATTTTTATTTGGTCAAGGATAAATATCTCCCTCCACTAGGTTATGGTTTATATATGATGGAATAGACTAGGAATTAGTGGTGAAGTACTTGGTGATCACCGGTACATGTGGGAGGATTAGTGAATGTTCTTGATTGCTTGGGATGAACAAGACCCGATTGGGAATCACCTAAGATAATTGGGGGTATTTGATACAACTATATTACACATTGGAAGAAGAGTAGACCAATCTGAGGTTTTATTAAGGTTTATTCTCACATTATTATTTGACCAAGGGATTGAGGAGAAATGATTGTGAATTCTCACTCTTAACGACTTAGAAGAAGAGAATTGGGTAAAGTGAACTGTGATAGAATTACAATTGGAAAACCAACCCTAACCTAATCACCATTTCATATCACTGATTTAAATCACATTATTTGTCAATTTTTTTAAAACTTTCACTTAATTTCTTTACTTTATTTAGTTTCTTTTTTGTATTTTCCAAATCAAATTAAAAAACAACATCACTTCTTTCTCTTATTTTAAGTGACAAACACTATTGTTGAGCACTCCTATCTAGAGAAAACCTAGGTAACCCACTATAATACATTTTAACTTAGGTTATATTTGTTTTTTCCACACCCCACAACATGCACGTGTCAATGAGCATATATAATATTGGAATATATTTCATTAAAATATTTAGTGTATTTTTTAAAACCTCTTAAAAAAGAGGTGTCTTAAGAATTAAAGATGAAATTGAAAGTTTTCCCTTCACCACATCAAGAGTGTGGTATTCAAATTCATACTCATTACTATATTGTATTTAGATTAGTTTTTTAATGGGGAATATGAATTATAAATTTAATATTTTAGTTACTAATTTTATAATATATATGCAAATAAGAAACTTGTAAATTCATCCATAACAAGTAAAAATAATATTTTGTATTGAAAAGATGGTGTACTTATCTTGATGGAATTTTTTAAAGTAATGGGTACATCTATTTTAATTTTCAATTATATAGTTAAAATATTTAACTATGTTGGGAAAATTATTATCAATTGATATCATGGAATATATAAAAAAAATTGATTTTATAATATGTTTTAAAGAACCCAGTTGGTATCAATTTTCCTTTCACATATGATTAGTGAATATATAAATAATTTTGGAAATAAAAAAGGCATGGTTTATGATATTTTAGTTTAAATCCATATATTTATGTGTTTTGAAGATGTTTTAATTTTTTTGGTGTTATGTTTTGGTACTTGTAATCAAACCTCAGCTCGACAACGTGTATTAGGACCCCGAAGAGGTGTTGCAATAAGTCAATAAATAATTATTTGTAGTTTTATTTGTTTGAGGTTATTTTTTATAATTTTTTTTAGTAGAAAGGACATTTGGAGAAGCCTTGGGATTACTGATACTTAGTGGGAAATGTTTTGAGTGTTTTAGGTATTTTTGAATTTTCAACTGTTTTTAATGTATTTTCTGACTATAAAATATTATAGATGAATTTTTCAGTAAGTATAGAATATTATGTATCTCATTAAGAACAAAAAGATATCTTATGTATGGGATATAAAATATTTTATATGTGGGAAAATTATATTATGTATATTTTTTTCCAAATGGGAAAAAACTTTCATCTAAAAATAAACTTTACATATAAAATAATATATTAAGTACCAAAAAAATGTATTACTTATGGGGGATGATATATTATATATCAATTTTTAAGGGGAAAAATTACTTCTTGATGAAAACATGACATATTGATGTAAAAATATTATGTATAGATTCTAACCAAGAAATATATATTATGTATAATGAGAAGATATTATGTATTGGGTTTTTCCGAATGGAAAAAACTTTTTTATTAAAGTGGGATATTAGATGTTTGTTTTTACTATCAGAAAAACATTATGTTTTGATTAAATTTATAATATATTAGGGATCCCTAAGTAATTAATATATTACATATGATGTAATATATTATACATGGAATAAAAATATTACGTATTGGTTTTTTATTGATAGTAAACACCTTATGTATATGTTATATGTATTACATACAAAGAAAATAATTTTTTTATGAAGTGAATATATTACATATATACTTTATCCCTAGGAAATAACTTATTCAGAACAAATTTTACATATTAAGCGAGGGAGGGTGGAAAAATTAAAAAAACCAGTGATGCGTACAATTTTAAATATATTAGGTATATGATCCCCTAGGGAGATATATGTATTAAATAGTAAATATGGTATTTTCACAACCTAAACATAAGAAACTATTTCAAATAGTGCTCTTGTTCTCCCCTTTGACCTAGAGTGAGATCTAACTCATATCTTATTGGATTGAAGAACTTCCCTATACAGGTGATAACTAAAGGTAAATCAATCACTATGTATTCATCCTCTCTTAGTTTCTCAAATTGTTTGATATTCATATTCTAATTATGATTTTTCATTCCCCACATTTTGGGTTTTGTTGAATTATTTTTCCTACCATTGGAGAACATATTAGCTATTAATATTTGACAAGTGTATCCCTTCGATCATAAAGTAGATGGTCCCTTAGCTATCTCTAAAGTGATACTCTTTTTCAATGTTGTGTGATGTGTGGTCATATTGAAATAATTCATTATTGACCTAATACATAAATAAAATGATTGATATTTTGAATTCATGTAAACAATGCCTTCTTCAGGCTAGGAACAACCCATTAATGGATTTAAATCAAGACCATTTACCACATTGTCAAGTGATCCTTGAAGAATAATTATAATTTGTATAGGAAAATATATGGTATCCCTAAATGTAAAGTTAACATGGAATGATAAATATAGATACCCTAGGATGGTACCTAAGATGTAATTTTTGATAAATTAAGTATTATATAATAGTAACCCTAAAGAAACCTGGGTAAATACTTGGGAGGGGTGTGTGACCTTTATAGAGGTAATAAATGTGTTATATTTTGTTGATATTCCATTCATTCTATTCACTCAAATTTGTTAAGTCAATGATTTTTAGTTTGTTTTAGAGTTAAAGTGTCATTTCAATGAAATTTTTGAATATATATTAAAAAAAATCAAAATTATGTAGTTAATTAATTAATTAATTTTTTTTGTAAAAAATGAATGTATAAATATTGATATTTTTATGTTTTTTAATATAAAGGGAAATGTAATGGTCTTGAAGGAGATGAATATGCACTTGGAAAATGGTAAAGTAATTCTTAAAAAAATATAGTCTAGAACAAACCATTATTATTTTAGAAAATACCTAGAATCTGGAATTTAATTTCAGGAGTTACATATATTTTTCTTTGATAAAAGTAGGGGAAATGGAAAAGGAATTTCTCTTAGAGTTATTTAATATATTCAAATATCATACGTATGTTTTTTGAATAACGTAATATATTTTTTGTCGATACATAACATTTTTTTTGAGCAGTTGATAATGAAACTAGGTAAGGATGTCCATCCATAACATATTTTATTTGATAGGTATGGAAATATTTTTATATGTAATATATTCTAGAGAGTTGGTAATGTTTATTTTTTCTCCTAATATATATTATTTTCTTAAGATATAAATTTACAAAAAAAATCTATTTTTCTACTAGGGTGTTGCATAATATTTTTAGTTGAAATTTAGTGTTTTCTCAAATATATAATACATTCAAATTAGTGGTGGGATTTATTTGTAATATATTTTTGATAGCTTCTAAATGGTTATGTATTACTTTTTCACATAGTAAAAATTCAACAAAGCACCTTGATGTATTCTCATGACATCAAGTGTAGTATTGAATGCCACTGTTGTTGGGTCGGATTATACCAAATATGTACAAGAGGGGGGGGGGTGAATTGTGTCTTTTAGAATTTCTTATAGAATTGTGATGATTTCTAAATCTATCCTTTTAACTTTATCAGAAAGTTTTATGCAACGGAAAATAAATAGATTGAAAGATACACAGATGTATAGTGGTTTGGGGAACAAAAAAACCCTAGTCCACTCCACCAATGCTCTACTCCACGAGCTTGGTGATTTTTACTATTTGGTTCTCTTATCAACAGACCATCCACAACTAAGTGCAGACAGTTGATACCTTTACAAGTTAAGGCTAAAATAGATCCTTCTAGTTCATACACAGAACCGAATACACAACTTAGTATGAGAAGCTAATTACTCAAAATAAAAAGAGTATTTGTCTGAAAATACTTTCTAGTTGTTCTTCACAATTGCAGCAGCACACAACTGACAGTAGAAAGATCATAATCTTCAGAAAAGATGTTCTTCAGATAAGGGCAGTTCTGAGTCGATCTGGTTATAATAGATATAGAAATAAATTCAGCTGCTCCAACAACAATGGATTCACAATAGATCTTCGATTTAGAATAAGAATATTTACCGCTTTTCCTATTCTTCAGAAAAAATAGAGTCTGATAGATCTTGTTAGCAGCAGATCTGTGTGACTCGTATATCTCTGTAAAAATTGTAGTCATGAAAAATTTGAGGTTTTATACTCCTGATCTTTTTTTTGATGATTCGTCTCTACTGTGTAATACAAAATATCACAGATATATAGAATAAAAATGAATGTTTTTCTTTCAAATTTAGATCCACAAATGTCGCCTTTAGAATCGCGATATTCAAATGTTTGAATAACAGAGTAGTCGTAACTCTTCTGAATATTCAGCATGAAAAGCTCCTCTTAAATCGATCCTTTGAATCATATATAAATGAATTTGAATTAGTCAAAGACACACTTTAAAATCAGGCTTTTAATCTAGCTTGAAATCAGCCTGACAATCCGCATAAAGACCATTGCTTGATAAAGTTGAAATTTAAATTCCCGATGCCAAACGTAGGGCTGACAATGTAAGGTAGATGAACCATTCTTCAAACGTAAGGTTGATCTTAAATGTAAGGTTGATCATCCATACTTTTCTAAGCTTCAGAACGTAAGGTTCATGATCCATACTTTTTGATAAAAACACAAGGTTGTTCACAAAAGCAGGGTTGATGAAAACGTAAGGTTGATCACAAAAGTAAGGTTGATGAACCATACTTTTGAGAAAAAAACGTAATGTTTCATACTTATGTAGGGTTCTTCTTCCATACTTTTCTGATAACATAAACGTAAGGTTCCTTCTAAACGTAGGGTTCCTTTACCATACCTTTTTTATAATGTATGTTTGATTAAAAATATTTTTCCAATAAAGTAAACATAGATTTTTATCCTTACTCTACACTTTTCAAAGTAGGGTATGAACAATGTTTCCAGAACACACTAATGTGCTAAAAAGATTTCTGAACACGTAGAGCATGAACAATGTTTCCAAAACACGCTAAAAAGATTTCTGAACACTTTGTCAAATATTCCACGTGGATTAAAAGCTTTAATATTATTCCAAAATAGAGAAATAAATAATGTTAATTTCCTGAAATATACTCAAAGTAAAATAATTAGAATAATAAATAAGAGTATTTGTGAGCATCAAAATCATCATAAAAAATAGAGTATTATTCTCAAAAATATCCTCCTAATAATACTAAAATAAAGTCTTTGTTGAAAACAATACTTGCTCAACAATCTCCCCATTTTTGATGATCACAAAACCCATGACATTACAAAATTAATTGCATATAATTTAGAATTTAGCAAGGGTAAAAACAATATTTAATTTTAACAAAATTATTTCAATAAGAAATAGACATTGTGTTATCAAAATTTTTATATATAAAAATAAAAATTCTATTTTTAAAATTTATTCTTTTTTTTGAAGTAAAATAAAATAATATTTTATGTTTATCCAAATTTATCCCCCTTGGTGTTTACCTGTATTTCATCCATTTAAGAAAATAAATAATTTTTTTTAGAAATTTCTCCTCTTTAAATGAAATAACCTCTGAGTAAAATATTTATATAAAAAAATTTAAAATATAATGTTGTGTTTATCCATATTTCTCCCCTTTTTTGTGATATAAAAAAGAATGATAGAATAAGGAATATAACACATTTTAATGTAGCACTGAACTTAAGTAAGTACAATGATAAACTGTTTATCAATATTTGAATTTGGATTACTGTCATTTTAATACTGAAAGTATATTAAACAAATCAAAACATATGAAAATGAGATGCAAATATATTTTATTGAAAATATGTATACAAGCACAGAAATGAAAACAGGAATCAAGGTTGGGCTAAAAGGCTTGTGAAACAGGTTTCAGTGCCTCAGAATGACTTCCTTGAGCTCTGTCATCTGCATTCTCAACCTTTTAATCAGTCCATATCCTAATTGAACTATGAAATCTCTTCCTTCCTGAGTCAGATGAAGATCTTCAATAAAATTGAGTCTGAAAAACTCATGTAACCTCTCTTCCTTCTCTATAAACTAATTAAGCTTCTCTGTTAATCTGTTCAACAAAACTCTGATCCCTGGTTCATCTAATGTAAGATGATCAAAAAGATACTTTTGATTATCTAACATAATAGATAGTGGAGCACTGTTACACTATAAGTCCTACAATCTGTCATTCATATTGCTCATTATAGTTGTAATGGTCTGAAATCTTTTGATTAGATTAGACGAAGTACCCGATGTACTTGCTTGATTGCCCGTGATAGTGGAAAACTGTTTCTCCATGAAAATTTTGAATTCTACCAAATCTTATTTCATTACAAATTCATATTTTAGTTTTCCAACTTCATCTAACATCTCCTTCTTAAAAACTTCCACTTCTCTTTTTGAAACTGAACTAGCTTTCAAGTTCTGAAACTGTTGTCTCTCCTTCTCTAATTCTCATCTCAAAGAATCATTTTCAACCTGAAATTTATTAAATTTTCGGATTAACTCCTCCACATGATCATTATTTGAATTAGAGGCACCCTGTTCTTGATTCTTAATCTGAGATTTAGCTTGATTTAACATAATTAAAGGTAGTGATTGAGCATTGGATCTCTGATCTGTAGCCTTCTCTGTTGGTTTCTCAACAAATTTTTCCTCAAAATCATGAATTGAGTCATCCACAGAAAAAAAAAAATTATTTAAAACTTCAGTATGAACTTCATAAGGGTTCTATTGTAGATTCACATTTTCAACAGGTTGTTTCTCCTCAAGAGCATCTTCATTTATTTCCTCTAAAACAGGTTCATCATGAAATGTTTCCTCTTGAATAACTTCAGTGGGTTGTGCAGACTGTTCTTGAACAGATTCAGTTTGAGCCACTTCAACTTCTCTAGGCTTTGCCTCTACCTGAGGTACTACTTCCTTTTCTTGAGGATTCACCGCAATACGAGATATAGTTTCTATGAAAAATATATAGATTAAAAGAGGTTCAGTTGCATCAGCAGTTGATTGAGTAGGCTCTTCACTAGCTTAATCCAGTCTGTGACTTTTCCTATGAAGTCCCTCTTGAATTTTCTCATAAGTAGGTGTATCAAATGCTTCAAATCTCAGTCTTCTTGAAGTTTTTGAAACTTCACTTACTCTTGATTCAGTCACGCCTTCTTTAGACTTTCTAGGTTGCTCCCCCTGATCCGATTACTGGTCTTCCTCAGCTCCAACAGGCATAATATTTCATTTCAATATACTCCAGAAGAATCCAATCTTCCTTAGAGTTCTAGCATTGAAAACATTTCTATGGTGGCATCTTATTATGACATCCACCAATATGATCATATCATTCTTAAATAAAAATTTAGAAACAAATCTTCCAAATGGGTAGAAGTTCATCATTGCTTTTAGTTGGCAGTATTAATTCAGATATCTTACCATATATCTAGGGAAATTCATATTGATGTCACTCAGAAGTAAAAAAATCAAATACATATCTGAAAATAAAATCTTTTCCATTTTAGACATTCTTGGTGCAATCCCTATTTACACAAACTTCACAAGAATTTTCTGATCAGGTTCTAAATCCTTGACAAACGTCTTCCTAACATTCATAGAACCAAAAATAAATGACATAATGTCCTCAAAATTATGTACATCATCACCAATATTCTTTAGGTCAAAATGATAAACTCCCTTATGAGGGCAGTTTAACATCTTAGCTATTTCCACAGTAGAGATAGAAAAATCTCGATCTTCGATTTGTGAAATTACTATATCTTCTTATTTTCCCAGAATAAATTGAACAAATTTGAAGAAATAACACAGTTCTACCTCATATAAAAATTTTATGTTTTCATCACCGAATGTCTGTTCTAGATTCTGAAAGGCAAGAGCTTACCTCAGCAATAGATTGATTTGGTATAGCCATTCCAAGTCAATCACTTTACCTTGTAGGATTTTCCTCCCTGACGAGCGTTGACGTTTGGTGTTATTGGGTTCTCCTTCCTCGATTTTCTTTTTCTTGGCCATTTATATCATATATTTCTGAAGTTTAGAAGAGCTAGGGTTTTGAAGGTTTATGTTTGGATAGAAAAGAGCAGTAAGGATCTTTCGGTTTCGAAAGGTTTTGAGAGAAATGAACGGGTTTAGAATTTTAAATGGATCTGATAGCCTTGATTCCCATATCATTTACGTACATAATAATCATTACATTATTTTAAAAAAATAAAACATACACAGCAAAAAAAATAAAAATAATTAAATTATTTAAAACAATGAAGATTAAAATAAAATAAGAATTAATATAATCACGTAAAAATTAAGATTAAAATTTCATTTAAAATTAAATAAACCTAGCTCCCCATTAATAAAATCAAACCATGTTGTGGGAAGTGGTTTAGTAAAAATATCAGCTAATTGAATTTCAGTACTTACAAATTCTAAGAATATATCCTTTTTAAGAACATGATCTCTTAAAAAATGATGTCTGATATCAATATGCCTAGTCCTAGAATGATTAATAGAATTTTTTGAAATATTTATTGCACTTTTATTATCACATAAAATAGGTGTATTATTAAAACTTAGTCCAAAGTCCATAAGAGTGTTTTTCATCCACAAAACTTGTGCACAACAACCGCCTGGAGACACATATTCTGCCTTAGTTGTTTGTAGGGCAATTGAGTGTTGTTTCCTACTAGATCACAACACTAAAGATTTTCCTAAAAAGTGATAAGTCCCTAAGGTGTTTTTTCTATCTAATATACAGCTTCCAAAGTCAGCATCTGGATATGAAATTAAATTAAAATCAGAAGTTTTTGGATAGAGAAGAGATTGAAAAACAGTTCCTTTTAAATATCTAAAAATTATTTTAACAACACTTAGATGAGATTCCTTGAGATTTGATTGAAATATATCAAAAAGACATACTGAATATATTATATTTGGTCAGTTAGCAACAAGATATAATAAAATTCCAATCATACCTCTATATAACTTACTATCAATTGATTTTCTAGTTTCATCCAAATGAAGTTTTATATTAGTACATATAAAAGTTGTATATGTCTTTCTGTTTTCAAGTCCAAATTTCATCAGTAAATCAGTAATGTATTTACTTTGATTCAAAAATATTTCCAAAATATTTTTGATAGATTTGAAGTCCTAGAAAGAAATTTAATTCTCCCATCATAATCATTTCAAATTCTTTTTGCATTAATTTTGAAAACTCATGACAAAGTTTTTTTTTGTTGATCTAAAAATTACATCATCAACATAAATCTGAACCAATAAAATATTAGAGTTTATAGTTTTCTTAAATAATGTTGGATATGACATTCTAATGGTAAAATAATTTTTTAAAAGAAAAGAACTTAATCTTTCATACCAACCTCTAGGTGATTTTTTAAGGCCATAAGAGCTTTAGTAAGTTTAAAAACAGAATCTGGTTTTTGTGAATTTTCAAAACCAGAAGGTTGCTCAATATAAACGTCCTCCATTAAATAAATATTTAAAAAAGCAGACTTAACATCCATATGAAATAATTTAATTTTCATATGATATTCATAGGCCAAAAGAGGGGAAAAGGTCTCATCATAATCTATATATTCTTCCTGATTATATCCTTTAGCTACTAGTCTTGCTTTATTTCAAGTTATTATTCCTTGATTATCTTGTTTATTTATAAAGACCCATTTAGTTCCTATAACTGGATAGTTATGTGGTCTTTCAACTAACTTCCAAACTTCATTTCTCTTGAAATGGTTTAGTTCTTCTTACATTGTTATCATCCAACTTTCATCAAGTAAGGCTTCTTCTATTGAATTAGGTTCTAATTGGGATAGAATGGTAGAAAGCTCAACTAGATTTCCTATGTTCCTTATAGTTTTTATTCATGTGTCTAGGTCTCCTATTATAGTTTCTAAAGGGTGATTCTTTAGGGTTCTAGGCACATGAGCCTCAGCCCGGTTGGTGAGGACTTGACAGGTGCATCCAAGATACCCGAGATCAAATCCGGGTGGAGGCGAATTTCCAGGTACTATAGCATTACTGTAGTAGGCACTATAGAAGGCACTGTAGCAGTCACTGTTCGGTACTGTAGCAGCCTGAACTATTCATCCATCTGGGCCTTTGGGCCACTGATTTGGTCCTCGGGTCATGTAAGGCTTTCAGGCCACCCAAGGCCTTCAGGCCAGTTATTTCTCAAGGCCTTCAGGCCACCTTAAGGCCTTAGGGACACCCTAAGGCCTTCAGGCCACATGAATGAAGATGTACTAGTCAGACTACACGGGACAAGGCTTCAGATGAGGATTCAGGGCAGGTGAATTCACTAGAGAAGAGCTAACCAGAATTGGAAGAATGAGAGGGTATGACTTTTCCATCAGTACCAGGCCTATCCATCTTTGCATAAGACAGCTAGCCGACCAGCCCTGTAAAGGTGGAGTGCTGATTTCATGACATATGCTGGGGAGGAGCAGTTCCAAGTTGTCTTATCTGGGTGATTCCTTCTAAGACCTATGGGTCATGTAATTGTCTCTAAGCCTTAGGGCCTTGTAAGGGTTCCACCTCACCCCTTGAAAGGTGTATTATCAAAAAATAATAAAAAATGAAGGCCTTCGGGCCATTCCGGCCGATTCTTTAGGGTTCTAGACTATCTAGGTAAAACACTATTAGGTTCATCACTGTCACATTCTTCTGAACTGAACTAAAATTTATTTGTATCATTTTCAAAACAATCTTTCAAGATCTCAAGTCTCATGTTATCATTAGAGTTAGATTCATCAATTTGGTCTTTCCTTTTCTCAAAGGGACCAGATTCATCAAATTTCACATGAACTGATTCTTCAAAAATCCTTAACTTTTTATTAAAAAATTTATAAGCTTTGGAAGTAGTAGAATATCCTAAGAAAATTTCTTCATAATATTTTGGATCAAACTTACCAAGATTGTCCTTAGTGTTTAAGGTGTAAACCCTGCATCCAAAAACTTTAAAGTAATTTACTCTAGGTTTTCTGTTATTCCAGAGTTCATAGAGTGTCTTTTTAAAAATTGGTCTGATTAAAACTCTATTCATTGTATAACAGGCTGTGCTTATAGCTTCTACCTAGAAATATGTAGGAAGACTGTATTCATTTAGCATAGTCCTAGCCATTTCCTGAATAGTTCTATTTCTTCTTTCAACAATTCCATTTGTTGAGATGTTCTTGGTGAAGAGAAGGTGTGTTTAATACCCATATTTGAGTAAAAGGAATTGAATTCCAAATTCTCAAATTTTCCACCATGATCACTTCTTAATGAAATTATTTTAAAACCTTTTTCATTTTGAACAACTTTGAAAAAACTTTCAAATATAGTAAAAGCTTCATTTTTATATTTTAGAAATAAAATCCAAGTAAATATAGAATAATCATCAACTAATACATATACATATAATTTACCAGCCAAACTTGATATTCTTGAAGGTCCAAACAAGTCCATATGGATAATTTCTAGAGGTTTAGATGTAATAATTTTGTTAACAGATTTGAAGGATGCTTTGTTCTTCTTACCAAGTTGACATGTATCACATAATCTATCGCTTTCAAATTTGAGACCCGGAAAATCATAAACTAGTTGTTTCTTAGATAACTTATGTAAAGCATATATATTGCAATGTCCAAGTCTTCTATGCTAGATCCACGATTCATTTATCTTAGCAGTTAAGCAGTTTAATTTTTGTTTACACAAGGAATTTAAGTCTAGGATATAAACATTATCAGTTATGGGTGCTCTAAATTTAAGAAATTTATCTTTAAAAACAGAACAATAATTGTTAGAAAAATCAACACAATAACCATCATCACAAAGTTTAGAGATACTTATCAAGTTGTGTTTCAATCATTGTACATAGAGTATTTTATTGATTGAGACAAATTCTGGATCTCCAACAATTCCAATGCCAATAATTTTACCTTTGGCATTATCACAAAATGTGACTAATCCACCATCCTTTTGAGTTAGTGTTCTAAAGTTTGATTATTTTCCACTCATATTCATGGAGCAGCCACTGTCCATATACCATATTTCAGTTTGGCTTCCGTGACATGCTTCCTGCAAAGGTATTTAAACAAAAGTTTGTTTTGGTACCCATATTCTATTGGGTCCAGTAGTGTTAGCTAGAAAAGACATGGAAATCAAGACTTTCTTTGTTTTTCTATAATCAATATAATTATATAAACTGCTTGCAATAAAGGCTTTCTTAATCCCACTTATTTGAGGTTGCCTTAAATAATAGTTTTTAGATATGTGACCTTTTGTTCCACAGTAGTTGCAAATTATACTTTTTGTACTAGGAATAAAATATGTCTTATACAGTTTGGGTTTCTTACCTTTACTACCTATTCCATATCTTTATTTTTTGATCACATTCTTTCCAAGAATTTTATTTAGTGTATTTTATCCTTTTGTAAAAAATAAGAGCTACACTTTTGTATGTTTCTACTTTTGTTTGTAGTGTTTTTATTTTAGTTTCATTATCTGTACGGTTTGGGTTTGATGAGTTATATTTTTCAATTAACTCTTGATGTTGTTTTAGAAGAGTGTCTCTTTCTCCTAAAACAACAATGTGAATATTTTTCAGTGATTTATGTTTCTTAAATAAGGAATCATATTTCTCTTCCATCATATTGCAGTAGGATGCAATTTTATTATTTGAACAACTAGAACTAGAATTAGAATCAGATGAGTAATAAGATTGTACCTCATCATCTTCTGCCATAAATTACATATTTTCTTTTGGATTGGATTCTTCATTTTCTGATTCAAACTTTGATGAGATGTTGGAGTCTTTAGAAACACTCCAAGTAGCTTTCATTGCTCTTTTGTCTTTCTTCTCATAATCATTGTTTTTGAAAAAATTCCTTTTCTTTTCTCCTTTTAATTAAGGAAAGTCAGGTCTTATGTGACCCATCTTTTTACATTCATAGCATCTAACTTCCTTTGATTCTTTTTCATCCTTTTTTAAGGATTTCCTGAATCCTTTCTTATTTCTGTAGAATTTAATAAATTTTATGGCTAGTTGAGCTAGTTCCACATTTGAATTAGATGAATCATAACTCTCTAATTTCACTTTGATTTCATTCGTCATTTTATGCTCTTCTTTTGGGATGTTACTTTCAAAGCAGTATTTTCTCTTTTGATCAAGACTTTATGCTCATTTGCTTCATCTTCCATCTCAGCTTTATACATCACCAGGTTTCCAATTAATTCTCTCATAGTAAGATCTTTTACTGGTGATGATTGACTAATAGCCGTTGAAATTCCATTCCATATTAGTGGTAGTACTCTCAGTACTTTCAAGGCTTTATCTTCTTGTTTGATAGGATCTCCCAAGGTAGAGATATTGTTAATAATTTTTGTAAGACTTCTATTCATCTGGGTGATGCTTTCTTCTTCAAACATTCTAAATGTGTCGAATTTCAATTTAGCTGTGGCATACCTCATTTGTCTGACATTGCCATTTCCTTTATAAGCAACTGTAATTGTCTGCCACATTTCATAAGTAGTCGGGCACTGAGATACTCCATTGAATTCATCTGGTCTAAGACCACAGATGATAACATTCACAACTTTCAAGTTTATGTCGTATTCTGCTTCTGTATCAACACTCCATGTTTCAAGTTTTTTTATAATCACATAGGGAGTTAGAATTTTCGAGTAGATTCTGTATCCAAGATTTTTCAGATAGATGATCATCTTTGATTTCCATCATCCATAATTTTCACCGTTGAAGTAGGGAGCTCAAACCATTGACATACCCTCTCATGTATCATCCATTATGCTCTAAGTATAATTCTATAAAACTTTAAGCTTGTTATAGATTTGAAAAAAGCTTCACACCACTGATACCAATTGTTGGATCAGATTATACCAAATATGCACAAGAGGGGGGGGGGGTGAATTGTGTCTTTTAGAATTTCTTATATAATTGTGATGATTTCCAATTTTTTCCTTTAACTTTATCAGAAAGTTTTATGCAGCAAAAAATAAACATATTGAAAAACGCACAGATTTATAGTGGTTTGGAGAACAGAAATCCCCCGGTCTACTCCACCAACACTCTATTCCACGAGATTGGTGATTTTCACTATCTGGTCCTCTTATCAACAAACCGTCCACAATCGAGTGTAGGTAGTTGAAATATTTACAATTTAAGGCTAAAAAAGATCCTTTTGGTTCATACACATAACCGAATACACAACTTAGTATGAGAATCTATTTACTCAAAATAAAAAGAGTATTTTTATGAAAATACTTTCCAGTTTTTATTCACAGTTACAACAACAGGAAACTGACAGTAGAAAGATCATCATCTTCAGAAAATGTGTTCTTCAGATAAGGGAAGTTCTGAGTCGATCTAGTTGCAATAGATATATAAATAAATTCAGAAACTCCAAAAACAATGGATTTATGATAGATCTTCTATGTAGAATAAGAATATTTAACGTTTTTCCTCTTCTTCAAAAAAAACAGAGTCTGATAGATCTTGGTAGCATCAGATTAGTGTGATTCGTATATCTCTGTAAAAATTGTAGTCATGAAAAATTCGAGATCTTATACTCCTGATCATTTTTTCTATGATTCGTCTCTCCTATGTAATACAAAATATCATAGATATATAGAATAAAAATGAATATTTTCCTTTCAAATTTAGATCCACAAATGTCTCCTTTAGAATCACGATATTCAAATGTTTAAATAACAGAGCAGTCATAACTCTCCTGAATATTCATCATGAAAATCTCCTCTTAAATCGATTCTTTGAATCATAAATAAATGGCTTTGAATCAGTCAAAGATGCACTTTAAAATCAGGCTTTTAATCTGGCTTGAAATCAGCCTGACAGTTCGCATAAATACCGTTGCTTGATAAAGTCGAAATTTAAATTCTCGACGCCAAACGTAAGGTAGATGAATCATTATTAAAATGTAAGGTTGATCTTAAATATAAGTTTGATCATCCATTCTTTTCTAAGCTTCAGAACATAAGTTTCATGATCCATACTTTTTGATAAAAACGTAAGGCTGTTCACAAAAGTAGGGTTGATAAAAATGTAAGGTTGATCACAAAAGTATGGTTGATGAACCATACTTTTGAAAAACAAACGTAATGTTTCATACTTACGCAGGGTTCTTCTTCCATACTTTTTTGATAACATAAACATAAGGTTCCTTCCAAACATAGGGTTCCTTTACCATACCTTTTTGATAACGCATGGTTGATTAACCGTATTTTTCCAATAAAGTAAACATAGATTTTTATCCTTACGCTACGCTTTTCAACGTAGGGTATGAACAATGTTTCTAGAACATGCTAATACGCTAAAATGATTTCTAAACATGTAGAGCATGAATAGTGTTTCCAGAACATCCTAAAAATATTCCCAAACACTTTGTCAAATATTCCACGTAGATTAAACACTTTAATATTATTCCAAAATAGAGAAATAAAGAATATTAATTTCCTAAAATATACTCAAGGTAAAATCATTATAATAACAAATAAAAGTATTTTTGAGCATCAAAATCATTATAAATAGATAGAGTATTGTTCTCAACAATCTTCCCATAATAATACTAAAATAGAGTGTTTGTTGAAAACAATAATTTCTCAACAACTGTAAGATTTTATTGTCCAATGCTATCTCATACTACATAAAATGAAAATAAATCTTATCATGATGATTTATATTTCACAGTGAAGTAATTCTTGATATTTTCTACCAAATAAAAAATTAAAAATATTTTACTGATTTAATAGATTAAAAAGATAATAATGGAACATTTAGAAAGATCATGAAATCGGGAAGGAGTAATGTATGTGAGGTTACTATGTTAAATGAAGAAAGGAATTATGATTTCAAAAATTATGGGATTTTAGAAATATATCCAAATATCATGGAGGATATTTAAATTAAAATAAAAATGAATCACACAGTGGTCAAATAAGTGGAAGAAGGAAAAATCTATAAAAAAAGAAGTCTAATGGAGATTGTAGATTATCACTAATAGTTATTGTGAATTTTTGGGTGTTTTATGAATTATTTTCAATTTTAATAAATTTTTATATTTTTATATTTTTCTCATCCAATTTATATTAACTCAAAAATTAGGTGGTATAAACATATTATTGTTTATTGAATGGGAAGAGGAACTAATTTTTATTGACTGAGACTGTGTTTTAATTTAAAAAAATACCCTTATATTGATTGATTTCAGTATTTAGTGACATAATATTACATGGAATGTCATTATATTTAAGTTATTATTTATTTTTCATTCTTTTATATCTTTATTGTTAATAAAATATCTTCATCCACTAATTTGAGTTTATAAATGATTGAATAGGACATGCTGAGTTATGAGTATCTGGTTGTTATTGATACATGTGTTTGAGAGAGTTAATTGATTTTGAATTTATTAGGAACTCCACAACATGATTGTGGATTTATAGAGTAATTTATGAGTGGTTTACTATTCATATTCCATTCAATAACTTTTTACTCACATAGAAAGGAAGGTTGATCAAGTAGTGATCACCGCTAGCCAAAAATCACCACTTTTTTCAATTCAAGGTGAATTATAAATCAATTGCAGATTCTTTATAATATTAATTAATAAGAAGAAGAGTTTTATAATTAAAGATAATGGTGAAATTAAAATTTGTAATCCAACAACAATATCATCCCATTTTATCATCTTGATTAAAATGCCCATATTTTAAAACTATTTTCATGTCTTTTATTATCAAAATTCATCGAAATCAACCACTTTATCTAATTGTGACAATTGAATTTATCCCCCATCATTGGATACACCCCATGGTTTCTACTATTCATTTTTTATAATAAAATTCAATTTTAACTATACTTTTATACTCCCATGAAAGATGTATAAAAAACAAGGTACAATTGCAATGGAATTGGTGAAAAAAATAACTAACATTTAAATTTCAGGAATAGATCTAAAACTAAAAAAAATGTTTTTATATTGAACATAAATTTGAGAGGACACTGATAATTAAACATAGGAAATTAAATTTAAAAATTGAATTTAATGATATTTATTTAACATCCACTAGTGAAATTCAAAGAGTTTAATATAATCATGTAATAATTACAGGAAACCTGATCTAGACCTTGGGAGACCATTGTGAATCTTACATCATTGACCTGAATAATATAATTTTCATACTTGTTCATTAAAATTACATTGATTTAAAAACTGAACTAATACAATTGCAACCTATATTTCATAGTCTTGTAGGATATGACCCTAATAATAACATCATGGAATTCACATGGGACTAGCCAATACTTATAACTAAAGGGGTATCAAAAGAGAAAGTGAAGTGGAGAGTCTACTCATTCTTCATGGAAGGAGTAGAAAAAGAGTAGTTGTATATCCTATAATGAAGAGTGGTTAATGAAATTAATGAATTTTAGAGGGGATTAATTAATTTTTTTTCTTAAATAAAGGATCATAACTATAGAAAGGAAATCAGTTCAATTAGATAAGCATCCAGAGAGGATTTATATGAGTACTCTGAAAAATTTGTATAGTTGGGTGCAAGTTTCCCTCTCCAAGCCATTTATGAGTACCAATTCTTAGATTTTTTATGTCAAGGACCACTAGATAGTGATAAGAAACTATGGGATGAATCATCAAAATGATATCTCATTGTCCAATCACTAATAGTCACTAAAATAATAATAGAAAAAGTTACAAAGGAATGAAAAAAATTTAGAGAAAGGGTAATGATACTAGAGGAAGACGCGAGGAAAGGTATTTACAATCTCCATTTCTAGAATCAAAGTAATAAAAACTAACTACTTGGGTTAGAAAAATGTATTTGATGAAATAAAATGAACACCAAACACTAAAATGGGTATACATACTATGTTCTTCTCCTAAAAATTATACTGACCAATTTGTCAATGTACATGGAACTAAATATTGCATAGCTATATAACAAAAAGGAAATTTAATTTTCTAAATAAAGGATGGAGAGATAATTAACATGTTTAATATTTATTTGGTAATAAATAGAGTAAAATCATAACACCATTCTAGGAATAATAAAATCAAAATAAATTATTCCAACAACCCTACTAGAATCCCTATAACCAAGATTTTTTATAACACCACAATCAATAAAATAATATAGTTGATAAACCCCAACTGGTTCACAACCAATACTGATGAAGTAATAGGGCCCAAAATTGAAGGAGTTGAGGGATGATATAATATAATTAAGAACCATCTTGGTATTCTTATTAAGATACTATAAAAAAATCTAGAAAAATTACTGACTCAACTTGTTTCAAACCCTAAAGGTAATGTGAGATTGGTAATTGAAATGAATGAAAAATATATTCCAACCCAAACTAATTATATCCTCAAGGAAAAAAATTTCATCCATGTAAAAGAAGAAGATACATATTTTTAAAATATTAATAGGGAATCTAGAATATTAATTAGAAACATACACTACTGGAAATCCAGCATTTCCCAACGGTTTAGAACCGTTGGGAAAGGCTGCAGAACCATTGGTATATGTTATACCAACGGTTCTGCAAACCGTGGGGAAGTAAGCCGTTGGGAAAGGCTTTTCCCAACGGTTTACAGAGAACCGTTGGGATAGGTTAGAAAAAATCAACCTATCCCAACGGTTCTGCCAAACCGTTGGGAAATCAACAGAGAAATTCTTTCCCAACGGTTTAGAACCGTTGGGAAAGGCTGCAGAACCATTGGTATATGTTATACCAACGGTTCTGCAAACCGTGGGGAAGTAAGCCGTTGGGAAAGGCTTTTCCCAACGGTTTATAGAGAACCGTTGGGATAGGTTAGAAAAAATCAACCTATCCCAACGGTTCTGCCAAACCGTTGGGAAATCAACAGAGAAATTCTTTCCCAACGGTTTACAACCCGTTGGGAAAGGTTTTTACCAACGGTTCATAGAACCGTTGGTAAAAATAACCATTCAACAGGATATCCCAACGGTTTCAAACCATTGGGATAGGTTGTTTTTACCAACGGTTTCTTGAACCGTTGGTAAAAACAGCTACATAGAGCCTATGCCAACGGTTTTCAAACCGTTGGCATAGGCTTTGCTGTGCAAATTGCATAGCAGCCTGCAATTTGCACAGTAGGTCTGGTTTTTGGGCATTCACCCTCGGTTTCAATTCAATTTTCAATCCAATTATGCCCTCGTTTTCAATTCATTTTTCAATCCAATTATTGTACCTGTAACACATATAATGCATACATATAGAGAACAAACCAACACATACAAATAATGCAAACCAACCAACCAACACATATAATGCATCCTGAAAATATACACATCCATAATTAAAGTAGAATTCATAACATAATTATAAACATACATAATTAATTTATAATTCATTTTAAAATTTAGATGACAATCATATGTGGAATCCGGAATTCAATTCATAATTTGATTGGTTTTTCATATACCATATATTTTTAATAGAAATGATATCCATTTTAAACAAAATACATACATCTGGATTGATACCGGTCACACCGTGCCTTGGATTGAGGCGAGGTTAACTCGTACACATCAAAAATGACTCGTTGATCGTTGTCCTAAAGTATCAACATATCCCGAAATCGTTTGGTCGGTTTTCCGTATGTCAGTTGTTGTTTTCACTTAAAATGAAGTGTTTTTTAAATAAAAGAGAGAAACTTTGAATGGTGTCGGCCACACCGTGCCTCGTATTGAGGTGGGGTTAACTCGTACACATCACAAATGACCCATGGATTGTTGTTCTAAAATATAAACACAATCAGAATGCGTTTGGTTGGTTTTCCGTATGAATTTAAAATGTAGTCCATTTTAAAGAAAAGAGATACACTTAGAGTGGTATCGGCCAAACCACTACTCGTATTGAGGCGTGGTTGACTCGTACATGTAACATATGACTCATGAATCTTTGTCCTAAATTTTCAACAGATTCCGAATGCGTTTGGTCAGTTTTTCATATGTCAGTTGTTTATTTCACTTATAATCTTGTCCATTTTAAACAAAAGAGACACAGTCAGAGTGGTACCGGCCACACCGCGTCTCGGATTTAGATGAGGTTGACTCTTACACATCTCAAATTACCCATGGATCATTTTCCTAAAGTATCAACACAATCAAAATGCGTTTGGCCGGTTTTCCGTATGTCAGTTGATGTTTTTCACTTAAAATGATGTCCTTTTGAAACAAAAGACATACACTTTGAGTTGTGCCGGCCACACCATGCCTCGGATTGAGGTGGCGTTGACTCATACACATCAAATATAACCCATGGATCGTTCTCCTAAAGTTTCAATGGAAACCGAATGCATTTGGTCAGTTTTCCGTATGTACTTAAAATGTTGTCCATTTTAAACAACGGAAAGTCACTTAGAGTGGTCCCGACCACACTTAGATGACAATTAAATTAGAATTCATAACGTAATTATAAATGTACATAATTCATATAAAATTCAATTTAAAATTTAGATGACAATTATATGTGGAATCCGAAATTCAATTCATAATTTGATCGGTTTTTTCTATACCATATATTTTTACCTCAAATGATGTCCATTTTAAACAAAATACATACACCTGAAGTGATACGTTCCACACCGCACCTCAAATTGAGGCGGGGTTGACTCGTACACGTCACATTTGACCCATGGATCGTTGATCTAAAGTATCGACACAATCCGAATGCGTTTGGTCAGTTTTCCGTATGCCAGTTGATGTTTTTCACTTAAAATGACGTCCTTTTGAAACAAAAGACGGACACTATGAGTGGTGCCGACCACACCGCGTCTCCAATTGAGGCGGGGTTGATTCGTACACGTCACATATGACCCATGGATCGTTCTCCTAAAGTTTAAATGGAAACCGAATGCGTTTGGTCGGTTTTCCGTATGTACTTAAAATGTTGTCCATTTTAAACAAAAGAGTGACACTTAGACTAATCCTGACCACACCGTGACTCAGATTCATCCCGAGTTGGCTCGTACATGTCACATATGACCCATGGATCATTGTGATAAATTATCAAAAGATTACGAATGCGTTTGGTCGGTTTTGCGTATGCCAGTTGTTCTTTTCATTTATAATCATGTCCATTTTAAACAAAAGAGACAGAGTTAGAGCGGTGTCGGCCACACCGTGTCTCGGATTAAGACGGGGTTGACTTATACACGTCACATATGACTCATGTATCATTGTGCTAAAGTATCGATAGAATCCGAATGCGTTTGGTCATTCTTCCGTATGTCAGTTGATGCCTTTCACTTAAAATGACGTCCTTTTGAAACAAAAGACGAACACTTTGAGTGGTGTCAGCCGCACCGCATGTCGGATTGAGGCGAGGATGATTCGTACACGTCACATATGACCCATGGATCGTTCTCCTAAAGTTTCAATGGAAACCAAATCCGTTTGGTCATTTTTCCGTATGTACTTAAAATGGTGTCCATTTTAAACAAAAGAGAGTAACTTAGACTTATCTTGGACACACCGTGACTCAGATTCATCCCGGGTTGGCTCGTACATGTCACATATGACCCATGGATTGTTGGGATAAATTATCAACAGATTCGGAATGCGTTTGGTCAGTTTTCCGTATGTCAGTTGATGCTTTTCACTTAAAATGACGTCATTTTGAAACAAAAGACGGACACTTTGAGTGGTTCCGGCCACACCACGTCTCCGGATTGAGTTGAAACCACCATTCAACATTCTAATTATTATTTGTGACGTGTACGCGCAGACTGCACGTCAATCGGACGTGCGGTTTGCGCGGTACGACTCAATATTCGTGTTTTAAGTGATGCGCGCGCTTCGTAAACGCGCGTGAGGGGGGTCCAAACGGGCCGAACGAAGTCGGAATGACCTGAAATCGGACGAAAAATACGGGAGAGTGATTTATGAAGTGGTAAAGCAGAAGGCACGTCAATCAGACGTGCCGTGAGCCCGCGGTGACCGACAACGCAGTTCTGGTGTCATAAACGGCCAAAACGGGCGTCCAACGGTCAAATTCATAGCGGACGACCTCAGATTGAGCTGAAACAACCATGAAACATTATAATTATTATTCGTGACATGTACGCGCAGGCGGCACGTCAATCGGACATGCGGTTTGCGTGGTACGCCTCAATATTCGTATTTTAAGTGATGTGCGCGCTTCGTAAACGCGCGTGAGGGGGGTCCAAACGGGCCGAACGAAGTCGGAATGGCCTGAAATCAGACGACAAATACGGGTGAGTGATTTCTGAAGTGGTCGAGTAGACGGCACATCAATTGGACGTGCCATGTGCCCGCGGTGACCGACAACGCAGTTCTGGTGTCATAAACGGCCAAAACGGGCGTCAAACGGTCAAATTCATAGCGGACGACCTCAGATTGAGCTGAAACCACCGTGAAACATTCTAATTATTATTCGTGATGTGTACGCGTAGACGGCACATCAATCGGACGTGCAGTTTGCGCGGTAAGGCTCAATATTCGTGTTTTAAGTGATGTGCGCGCTTCGTAAACGCGCGTGAGGGTGGTCCAAACGGGCCAAACGATTTCGGAATGGCCTGAAATCATACGAAAAATACGGGTGAGTGATTTATGAAGTGTTCGAGCATACGGCACGTCAATCGGACGTGCCGTGTTCCCGCGGTGACCGACAACGCAGTTCTGGTGTCATAAACGGCCAAAACGGGCGTCCAACGGTCAAATTCATAGCGGACGATCTCGGATTGACCTGAAACCACCTTACAACATTATAATTATTATTCGTGACGTGTACGCGCAGACGGCATGTCAATCAGACGTGCGGTTTGCGCGGTACGGCTCAATATTCGTGTTTTAAGTGATGCGCGCGTTTCGTAAACGCGCGTGAGGGGGGTCCAAACGGGACGAACGAAGTCGGAATGGCCTGAAATCAGACGAAAAATACGGGAGAGTGATTTATGAAGTGTTCGAGCAGACGACACGTCAATCGGACGTGCCGTGTGCCCGCGGTGACCGACAACGCAGTTCTGGTGTCATAAACGGCCAAAACGGGCGTCCAACGGTCAAATTCATAGCGGACGACCTCGGATTGACCTGAAACCATCGTGCAACATTCTAATTATTATTATTGACATGTACGCGTAGACGGAACGTCAATCGGACGTGCGGTTTGCGTGGTACGGCTCAATATTCGTGTTTTAAGTGATGCGTGCGCTTTGTAAACGCACGTGAGGGGGGTCCAAATGGGCCGAACGAAATCAGAATGGCCTGAAATCAGATGAAAAATATGGGAGAGTGATTTATAAAGTGGTCGAGCAGACGACACATCAATCGGATATGCCGTGTTCCCGCGGTGACCGACAACGCAGTTCTGGTGTCATAAACGGCCAAAACGGGCGTGCAACGGTCAAATTCATAGCGGACAACCTCAGATTGACCTAAAACCACCGTGCAACATTCTAATTATTATTTTTGACGTGTAAGTGCAGACGGAACGTCAATCGGACGTGCAGTTTGCGCAGTACGGCTCAATATTCATGTTTTAAGTGATGCGTGCGCTTCATAAACGCGCGTGAGGGTGGTCCAAATGGGCCGAACAATTTCGGAATGTCCTGAAATCAGACGACAAATACGGGTGAGTGATTTATGAAGTGTTCAAGCAGACGGCACATCAATCGGACGTGCCGTGTGCCCGCGGTGACCGACAACGCAGTTCTGGTGTCATAAACGGCCAAAACGGGCGTCCAACGGTCATATTCATAGCAGACGACCTCGGATTGACCTGAAACCACCGTGAAACATTCTAATTATTATTCGTGACATGTACGCGTAGACGGAACGTCAATCGGAGGCGCGGTTTGCGCGGTACGGCTCAATATTCGTGTTTTAAGTGATGCGCGCGCTTCGTAAACGCACGTGAGGGGGGTCCAAACGGGCCGAACGAAGTCGGAATGTCCTGAAATCAGACGAAAAATACGGGAGAGTGATTTATGAAATGGTCGAGCAGACGGAACATCAATCGGACGTGCCGTGTGCCCGCGGTGACCGACAACGCAATTCTGGTGTCATAAACGGCCAAAACGGGCGTGCAACGGTCAAATTCATAGCGGACGACCTCGGATTGACCTGAAACCACCGTGCAACATTCTAATTATTATTTGTGACGTGTACGTGCAGACGACACGTCAATCGGACGTGCGGTTTGCGCGGTACGGCTCAATATTCGTGTTTTAAGTGATGCGCGCGCTTCATAAACGCGCGTGAGGGTGGTCCAAATGGGCCGAACGATTTCGGAATGGCCTGAAATCAGACGAAAAATACGGGTGACTGATTTATGAAGTGGTCGAGCAGACAGCACGTCAATCGGACGTGCCGTGTGCCCGCGGTGACCGACAACGCAGTTCTGGTGTCATAAACGGCCAAAACGGGCGTCCAACGGTCATATTCATAGCGGACGACCTCGGATTGACCTGAAACCACCATGAAACATTCTAATTATTATTCGTGACATGTACGCGTAGACAGCACGTCAATCGGACGTGCGGTTTGCGCGGTACGACTCAATATTCGTGTTTTAAGTGATGCGGGCGCTTCGTAAACGCGCGTGAGGGGGGTCCAAATGGGCCGAACGAAGTCAGAATGGCCTGAAATAAGATGACAAATACGGGAGAGTGATTTATGAAGTGGTCGAGTAGACGGAACGTCAATCGGACGTGCCATGTGCCCGCGGTGACCGACAACGCAGTTTTGGTGTCATAAACGGCCAAAACGGGCGTCCAACGGTCAAATTCATAGCGGACGACCTCGGATTGACCTGAAACCACTGTGAAACATTCTAATTATTATTCGTGACATGTACGCGCAGAAGGAACGTCAATTGGACGTGCGGTTTGCGCGGTACGGCTCAATATTCGTGTTTTAAGTGATGCGCGCGCTTCGTAAACGCGCGTGAGGGGGGTCCAAACGGGCTGAACGAAGTCGGAATGGCCTGAAATCAGACGAAAAATACGGGAGAGTGATTTATGAAGTGGTCGAGCAGACGTCACGTCAATCGGACGTGCCGTGTGCCTGCGGTGACCGACAACGCAGTTCCGGTGTCATAAACGGCCAAAACGGGCGTCCAACGATCAAATTTATAGCGGACGACCTCGGATTGACCTGAAACCACCGTGCAACATTCTAATTATTATTCGTGACGTGTACGCACAGACGTCACATCAATCGGACGTGCCATGTGCCCGCGGTGACCGACAACGCAGTTCTGGTCTCATTAACGGCCAAAATACTGTCCATTTTAAACAAAATAGAGACACTTTGAGTGGTGTCGGCCACACCGCGCCTCGGATTGAGGTCGCATTGACTCGTACCCGTCACATATGACCCATGGATCGTTCTCCTAAAGTTTCAACAGAAACCGAATGCGTTTGGTCGGTTTTCCGTATGGCATTTTTTGTTTTCACTAAAAATGAAGTCCATTTTAAACAAAATAGAGACACTTTGAGTGGTGTCAGCCACACCGCGCCTCGGATTGAGGTGGGGTTGTTCAGGGGGCTGTCCGGGGGTTGTTCAGGGGGTTGTTCAGGGGCTGTTCAGGGGTTGTTCAGGGGTTGTTCAGGGGTTGTTCAGGGGGTTGTCTGGGGTTGTTCAGGGGGTTGTCCGGGGGGTGTTTGGGGGGTTGTCCGGGGTCCAAGGGGGAGGGTGGGGGGGTTGTCCGGGGGGCTGTCCGGGGGGCTATCCAGGGTCCAGGGTGGAGGGTTGGGGGCTGTATGAGGGGCTGTCCAGGGGGCTGTCCGTGGGGCTGTCCGGGGGGTGTTTGGGGGGTGTTCGGGGTCCAAGGGGGAGGGGGGGTTGTCCAGGGTCCAAGAATGAGGGGGGTTGTCCAGGGATTTCTCAAACACACAACCACTAAAAGACAACAACATCCATAAAAACAGACAATATATAAAAATAACTCAACTCCAATACTATACTACGAGTCTAGATAAAACCAACAACTAGAATAGATTAAACATCAAATCTCAGTAATATAAGTCAAAAATGTAACGGATCAATATGTCCCACATCATCATCAGCATCACCATCATCATCATCATCATCACCCTCGTCATCGTCCTCCTCATCGTCCTCACCCTCCACAGCGCCTTCCTCCTCGCCTTCTCCCTCCTCCTCGCCCTCCTCATCTCCCTCCTCTTCCGCATCAGACTCCTCGCCATCATCATCTTCAAGCTGGACATCGGCCTGAACACCAATGGAACTGCCACCTGGTGCACCATATATAGAATGTATCGATGACATGTATTCATCAACCGCTGGGCTGGCCTCTGCTAGAAGTGTTGGACGTAGAACTTCAATAAATTTCATAAATGCACTGTTTGCCCTAGCAGACTGTTCTGCCGTCTCTGTGGCCCTTTTCTCAGCCTGTTCTGCCTGTGCCCTAACTTGCTGCATCTCGGTGGCACTAAAACTCGTACCTGAGGTAGGCCAATACCTCGTCGGGGCTATCCTAGGTCGGCAGCGTACTCTGCCGGAATGATCCTCTCCCAACACCTGATGTAAGTGATCAGATGGCCCAAAATTGTCTGCTTCTTGGGCATCGAGGGCCTCTAAAGCATCCTGTTACAAATATAAATATATTATTAATTTACGAAATAGATATTAAAATATAAAATCAACAGATTAAAACTTACAATCTGCTGCTGAGTCTCTTCGTTGACAACACTTCCATCCTTTTTTCGTCTACTCGAGCAAAACAGTTTTGCTCGAGGCACACGTCCTTCAATATTTTGTACTTGCCTCTACAATGACATTGAAAACAAAAGTTATATAAAAACTTTATCAAATGATTAAATAATTGAGGAAACAAAAGAAAATGTATGTCGTAAAGAAAAATTATAAACAATTGTCATACCTGCTGCCTCTCATGATCTGGCATCGTCGTGCGTCCTAGTGTATGGAGGTATTTTTTTGCATCAATGTTTTTTTTATTTTTTCCAGATGATTCATAAATAAAATTTGATAATGCAAAGGATAATATTAATGCAAAACTTGAAAGTTATTATTTAAATACCTCAAATGTAATTCATACCTTAAACTGGGTACTCGTCCAATGAGTAATCATTTGACGATACTGCTCTATAGGACAATCATCCACGACTGGTACCGCCTCTAACTCAGTGCCAACTCTAGCACGCCAGCCAATATATAGCTCATGCTTGTAGGCTCTCCAAAGCTCGCCTAAATCCTTTAGACGTTCCAGTCGTGCACCCTCACCATCAGGAAAATTAAATCGAAGCTGAAATCAAAATATTAATTCATATAAATACAAAAATAATTCATGGCATTAAATACAACAGATTTTTTTACCCATATCTCTGCCCAAGCTCTATCTTTGACCTCATGTGGAAAATGTCTCCACGATAGTGGGCTGACGGGAATGATGTCGGAGTATTTGGCAAGCGTCGCCAGAAAACTCCGACATTGCTGCCCTGTTTTCTCAACCATCTGATTGTCTTCATTATATTCCACCATAACCTGTATGCGACGGTTCCACACCGAACGCATGCGTGTACGGCCCCGCCCCCTCCTCCTGTCAGTAGATGTATCTGTCATGAAAGAAAAACAAATATTTTATCAAAACATGTTATAATGAAAATAAATATTGCTATAAAAATTTGTTAGGGTTTTATAAATATACCTGCGCTAGTCTGATCAATGAGTGGCGCCGGATCCACAGAACCTGATGGAACACCCTCTGGTGGAACAGGAGTCGAAGACGATGGAATATAAAAGCTCGGAGAGACAGAAGTAGAAGGAAAAGAAGATGGAACAGCTATATGACCTGATGCTGACTGGGGAGTGGGAATCATCATGGGATGTGAAAATGACGGGGCAGAAGATGCAGAAGGTAGCGAAAACATGGGAGGCCTAAATACCCCGTGTGTCCCTAACGACACACCAGGATCAGAATGTGGGAAGGCTGAAATGTCAGTGGGAGGGGCAGGGTCTAGTCGGGCACGCGCAACTCTACGTCCACCTCTGGTACGAACCCTCCTCGTACCACCGGCCTGAGTACTAGGACCAGTACTAGGCTCCTCGTCGAATAACTGTCGACGTAATGGTGGATCCTACAAAAAAGTTTACAAAAAAAATTAATCACATGACATTATATATTCTGTAAATATATATATATATATATATATTTGAAATAAAGTACTCACTGTAGGCACTAATGGTTGAATGCTCATCTCCTCCATCCGACGATTGTTCTCCGCCATTTTTTTTCTTCGTCTCTCTTCAATTGGCTGCATTTCCTGCATTTGAAAACAAATATGTAATTAATTAGAAAAAGAAAATTAATGTGTAAACCAAAAAACTAAATATATGAGGGAATGAGGGGATTCATTGGTAATTTAGCTATCAATTGTTTTAGAAGAGCTTGAATGAATTTAATAAAACATACAAGTTGTAATGTTCACCAAGTTAGAAATATTGTTTGATTTGGTTTGAATACAGTTCAATTCCAAATTAGAAAATGCAATTCAAATAAAACAACAACCAATAAACATTGAAAATTCACATAACGGTCAAGTCAGCTAAAAAATATTTGTGATCAATACTAAATAAATATGAATATTACCAACCTTAACAACCCAACTCGAGGTAAACCAAAATAATTGAGAACATGGATGAATGATTCTATATATTTCCAACCACAACTTCAGGTTCACAATCAACTCTGACAATTGAGCTATTGGATTCATCAAAAGAAATAAATGGATTGGTTCCAATGGCAATAGGGACAGTGTCAATTCCATCATCAGCATCATCAAAAATATGTCTTGGAATTACTTCAACTATGACACCAAATTCAGGTTGAAGTTGATCTTTGACATAAAAAACTTGTTTAGCCATTGATGCCAACACATATGGTTCTTCGGTAGCAAGAGTGCGGGTCATATTAATTACTCGAAATCCACAATCATCAATAAATGTGCCATGTCTCGTCATCGAATCAAACCAATGGCATTTCATCATTGTGACTCGTCCATAAGAGTAATAATCCAATATTATTATTTTCTCAACGACTCCATAATAACCCACATTTTCAAGTCGCGGTCTACTATCTGATGCACTGGCATAACAATCTATTGTGGCAGTAACCATAATACCATCATGTTGTGTTCTCATGTTTTTGGCTCGTTCAGTGACAATAAATCTGTACCCATTGATAACAATTGATTTACAGTCACGAACCACGGTATTAGGACCAAAAGCCAAAGCTCTTATTTCCTCAGAGACAGAGTCAACAGACAAACTCAATACCTGCAATATAAATGACAGTTAAACTTAAGTAAATATTGAAATAATTAATTTAAACAGTAATATTTTTACCTTCAATTTTAACCAAGCAGAAAACTCTTTGCTATGCAAAGTCTCTCTCATTCTCAAAGATAAAGAACGATGCTTCCTATTTATCATTGTTTTATGTTCCCTGTAGATAAAAAAATATGAATAGTTTAATAGATATATATGTAAGATATACATATTCAATTTTGTTACCTGATATAGTCATCGAACAAATCACAGTTGAACAAAACTGTGCGATGTGCCATCTCCCGCTCTTCATGGCTTAATGTCTTCAATGTATATGATCCAGGAATTCCTCATGTTTGAGGAAGTGATGGAAAACTGGGTTCAATTTGCTCATATTGTTCTTCTTCATTTCTCATTGGTCTGTTCATTCTTGTAGTAAGATCAGACAAATACATTGAACAGAAATCCATACATTCTTGAGCTAAGTAACCGTTCACGATAGAACCTTCGGGATGATTCTTGTTTCGAACATAAGAATTTAATGTGAACATATTTCTTTCAGTTGGATACATCCAACGAAAAGAAACAGGTCCTCCAAGAAGTATTTCAGTTGGAATATGGACAGTCAGATGCAGCATGCATGTGAAAAATGATGGGGGAAATATTTTCTCCAACTCACACAAAATTAATGGGGCATCTGTCAACATTTTTTGCAAGAAAGACTTGGACAACTTCTTAGCACAAAGATCTATAAAAAAATGGCACAACCGAATAACACCCACCCTTACATTATTGGACAAAAGATGACGGATTGCTATTGGAAGCAACTCATGCAGTAGAACGTGATAATCATGAGTCTTCAAAGATTTTAGCTTCAACTCTCTTCTGTTGACCCGTTTAGATATGTTGCTTGAATATCCATCAGGAACTCTAATAGTCTCTAATACTTCCAAAAATTGTTTTTTTTTCAGTAGGTGTCATCACATAAGAAGCACATGGAAGTTGCCATTTATTTTCACTGATACACACAGGATGCAATTCTGGTCTGATGCCCCAATCCACCAAGTCACGTCGAGATCGTAAATCATCTTTTGTCTTCCCCTTGACATTTAGAAGAACTGAAAGCAACATTTCACATATATTCTTTTCAATATGCATTACGTCTAAGCAATGACGTAGCAAATTGGTTGACCAATAAGGCAAATCAAAAAAGATACTCCTCTTCCTCCAATTGTAACAGGTTTCTGTGGAAACATTCTTTCTCTTTCCAGATTTCATTTGACCCTTCCCGAATGAAAAACTGAATTTTTTCAATTCATTAAGCACATCAGTTCTAGACATACGCTGAGGTGGATCATCGGTCTCTATAGTATTATCAAATCTTCAACGATTCATTCTATATGGATGATCCTTTGGAAAAAATCGTCGATGTCCCATAAAACTAAAACTACAACGATGTTTCAGTCTTCTGGATCGTGTATTCTTCATACAAACTGGACATGATAGTTTTTCCTTCATGCTCCATCTAGACATCATTGCATAAGCCGGAAAATCATTGATCGTCCACATAAGCGCAACACGCATCTGAAATATGTCTTTCGAACATGCATCGTATGTGCGCACACCCACATCCCAAAGAAGTTTCAACTCTTTTATTAAAGGTTGCATGTATACATCAATATCAATGCCGGGATCAGAAGGACCAGATATGAGTATACTCATGAAAGTGAAAGATTTTTTCATACACAACCATGGGGGAAGATTATAAATGTGTATAAAAACTGGCCATGTGCTGTGCGAAGTAAGCATCTGCCCAAACGGATTAAAACCGTCGCATGAAAGACCCAGCCTCACATTACGCATGTCATCTGAAAAATAAGGATGTCGAGCATCAAATCTCTGCCATGCAAATCCATCTGCAGGATGAACCAACTCATCATTAGTCTTCTTTCTCTCGGTATCATGCCATCTCATTTTTATTGATATGTCATCAGACATAAAAAGATTCTGGAGTCTGGGGATCAATGGAAAGTGACACATTACTTTCTGTGGAACGCGGGATGGTTTTCCATCAGATTTTGACTTCCAGTAGGATGTGCCACATTTTATACATTAATTTCGTTCAGCGGTTTCTTCCCAGAATAAACTGCAATCTTTCGGGCAAGCATGAATTTTGTTTCTGGAAAATCCAAGTTCTTCAACTAACTTCCATGACATATAGTGGTTTGAGGGAATATCTGCATCATATGGAAGTAAATCCTTCAAGAGGGTAAGAATGTAATCGATTGCTGTATTAGAAATCCCATACATAGTTTTTCCATGAAACAATCGGATTAAAAATTCCAGCTTTTTCATTTTATTGCATTGTCGATATACTGGAGTCGTGGCAGCATCATTCAATTTTTTCACCCTATCAATATCATCATTTTCACTAGATGCATCAGTTGTCCTCATATCGACGTCTTCTTGAGTCGAAATCCTTTCTTTTTCATAATGACGAATAAACGGAAACCGATCATCTAACAAATTCTCCATTCCAGTCCTTTCATTTCGATCATCACCAATTTGAGATTTCATTTTCTCCCCATTGTGATACCACACAAATTAGTTTGCTTGAAAACCATTTTTGGTTATGTGGTAGCTGACTTCTTCACGACTCAACCAAGGTCTACCAACACAATTGGAACATGGGCAGTGTATGCGACCACTATCTGAAGCATTGTGAAATGCAAAATCTATAAAGCTCTCCAAATTGTTTTGAAAATCGCTTGAGATACGATCGGTTTCATACATCCAACTTCTGTCCATTCTGTAAAAAGAATTCATATAAGTCATTTTTTCATAAACAATTCAATAGGATTGAACTTTAATAGAAAATACATTTAAGTAAACGATAAAGGAAGAAAATAATCATGGTATCAACTACACATGTGAAAAAAACATACTAATGTGTTATTGAAAAAATGTAAAACCAACAAGAACTTAATGTGTTATCACATCAGAGCATGCCTCATCCCATAACCATATTAGTAGGGTATCCTCATATGTGATTTACCTTTTTGAATTAATATGCACTTCCTCACCAGGTACCTGAGTAGATTTCATAGATATAATCATCTCACATCCTGTAAGGCTTCCATTATGTATGATCTGCAAAATAATTTGAGTGATCATGAATCATGCATGGGATCTTCCCATGATCACTATAGATTATGAGAAGGAATTATGATAGGTCACATGAAGAACATCAAACACATATTTTAGATAATTTGATACATAATATAATAAAATAATGTATAAATCTATGGAATTTGGGATAAAAGGTGGGTTGTCCACGGGGGTCGATGATGTTCGGACGGGGGGTTCGCGAGAGCACGACCACCCCCTGTGGCCAGCGCACCCACCCCCCATGGACAGCCCGCCCACCCCTCCTTGACAGCCCGACCACCCCCGTGGACAGCCCGTCCACCCTTGTGGACAGCCCGCCCACCCCCGTACCCCCCTGGACACCCCGTACCCCCCTGGGATAGCCCCGTCCACCCTCCCAAACAGCCCACACCCCCTCCCCTGCAACCCCACCACCACCACCTAGACATACCAACCCCACTGGACACCCCACACACCCCTCCCCCACCAGGACACCCCACCCAGAACCCCAGGACAGCCCACACCCCCTGGACAGCCCCACCCACCCCCGTGGACAGCCTTTCCCACCCTCGTGGACAGCCCCGCCCACCCCCATGGACAACCCACCCCCGTGGACACCCCCTACCCCCTAGACAGCCCAACCACCCCCGTGGACAGCCCACCCACCCCCTCGACACCCCTTCTCCCTATGGACAGCCCCCACCCCCTTGGATAGCCCGTCCACCCCCCTGGACACCCCTACCCCCTGTGGCCAGCCCACCCACCCCCCCTGGACAGCCCGCCCACACCTCCTTGACAGCCCGGCCACCCCCGTGGACAGCCCGTCCACCCTTGTGGACAGCCCGCCCACCCCCGTACCCCCCTGGATAGCCCCGCCCACCCTCCCAAACAGCCCACACCCCCCTTCCCTGCAACCCCACCACCACCACCTAGACATACCACCCCACCTGAACACCCCACGCACCCGTCCCCCACCAGGACACCCCACCCAGACCCCCAGGACAGCCCACACCCCCTGGACAGCCCCGCCCACCCCCGTGGACACCCCCTACCCCCTAGACAGCCCAACCACCCCCGTGGACAGCCCACCCACCCCCCTCGACACCCCTTCTCCCTATGGACAGCCCCCACCCCCTTGGATAGCCCGCCTACCCCCCTAGACACCCCTACCCCCCGTGGCCAGCCCACCCACCCCCCCTGGACAACCCGCCCACCCCTCCTTGACAGCCCGACCACCCCCGTGGACAGCCCGTCCACCCTTATGGACAACCCGCCCACCCTCGTACCCCCCTGGACACCCCGTACCCCCTGGATAGCCCCTCCCACCCTCCCAAACAGCCTACACCCCCCTCCCCTGCAACCCCACCACCACCACTTAGACATACCACCCCCCTGGACACCCCACACACCCCCCCCCACCAGGACACCCACCCAGACCCCTAGGACATCCCACACCCCCTAGACAGCACCACCCACCCCGTGGACAGCCTTTCCCACCCCCGTGGACACCCCCGCCCACCCCCGTGGACAACCCACCCACCCCCGTGGACACCCCCTACCCCCACAATCCATTATCCAAAACATATCAAATTGGTTTGAACACAATCCATAATTCCTACAATCCATTATCCAAAACATGTAAACGTCCCAACTCTGATTTACATGTTTTGAACACTCTCCTTCCAAACATATAATACAAAAACATTAAAGAAGTCTTCACAAACACAAACAATATCCTATTTAGATATTAATTTCAATAATCAATTAAACCACCAACACCTGGAAAAAATCTATTCATTAAAACAACTACAACAATATGGTTGAGATCAAATTTTACCTATTCGTATGGGGGTGTACCTGTTGGGATGGGGGGTGCTGGTGTTCGGATTCGCGAGAGCAATGGAGTCTGATGGGGTTCGTGAGAGCACCAGAGCGAATAGATTAGGGCTCTGTCAGAATGGGGAGAGGAGATCGCGATCTGCAATTTGGGGGAAACCTTTGCCAACGGTTTATAAAAACCGTTGGAAAAGGCACACATTTCCCAACGGTTCACTGGAACCGTTGGGAAATGTGTGATTTTAGCACCCTTTCCCAATGGTTCCAGTGAACCGTTGGGAAAGGGTCCACCGAAATTCTCTTTGCCAACGGTTTTCTTAAACCGTTGGCAAAGGCTCACTATACCAACAGTTTAAGTAAACCGTTGGTATACTGCCGTTGGGAAAAGACTAAATTCCAGTAGTGATACCCAAGGAGAAATAAGAAATAAAGAGTAAGAAAGGTTTGTAAGGAATAAAGAGAAACCTAAAACCCCATAAGAAGATAGATTATGTAAAAGAGATTCCTTCTACAACCATACCCATATGGAATGATCAAATCAAGGAAGACAATGATGATGGAATTTTAAAAGAAAAAATCTAGAAACATTCCAAAAAAATTAAATTAGAATAATGATTCTTGAATCTCTTAATGATATTCAAAGAAATTATTTATTCCTAATGGAACTATAAACCAAAAGGAGGATTATTTGAGGGAATGAGCGATTAAATTTTGGATTAAGTATTTTATCACTAATCACACTATAATTTCAAAATAAATGCGAAGATATTGAGAAATTTTATATACCACATAGAATTTTATCAATGTCATTTAATGATCCATTGCATGATCTTGGGGAACTATTAATTTTATTAAAAATTAATTTTTTTACTACATTATAAATGGTAAAAATCAAACCAACAAGTGTAGTTTTTCTAATTTCCAACCAATATACTATAATCTAAGTAGGAGTTCATGACGAAGACTTATTCAGAGTTACAAATCTAACAATCCCAACTATATTACATGTTTTATACATAGAGGATGATAATACCCTAAAAAAGTAACATGTATTATTATTTGGAACCTCCTTAAATATGACCAAGATAATAGTAAATTCCTATAAAGGAACTCTCACAGTGGAGTTTTTTAAGAACATTGTCCACTTCGACATTTTTTATTCAATGAAATACACATTGGAAGATTATTTACTCTTAAAACTATTTCATTATGGGATATCAGATCCTTATGAAGAAAATATTATTTTTTAAGAAACATTATGTGTAATTAACCATTTAATGTTTGAAACATCCATGAAAAACATTTGGGATGGAATTAAAAACCATATGCAATAATCTAAAGAGGCTGTGTCATCAAATTTTTGATGGTTTTGATTGTTTATTCAATTATAAAGGATATTTAATCTCATATTCTATTTAGGAATATTACTTTGTTAAGGTGGGTAAATAAAACTCGACTCTAAATTCGTGCAATACCATGCCTGTAATTAAAAAATTTTATATTAGAATTGAAATATGTATTTTTATTTTAAGTGGGATAGATAACAATATTCATTATTATTATCTTGTTATATAATATAGAATAATTATTTACTAATATGTTAAGGGAAAATGTTTAATCTATAGGCTAGTGTTTAGGATACATCCCTAGGAGAACTATAAAAATATGTATGCAAATAATTTCCCTTGAATAAGATTAAAAAATTGGAATACAACCTCAAAGAATACTCAAACCACCACTAATAGATATAGTTAATGAAATAGTTTTTTTATCGTATGGTATCCTATAACACATTTTGAACTATAAATGGGTTAGTATAATTCATATAGTTCCATAGAAAAATGTATTACCTATAATTAAAATGAGTATAATGAATTAATCATTATGAGATCCCATAACATTAGGGTAGTCTGTATAAACTATAGGATATAGATCTAGGTCAAAATAAAATAAAATTTTCTCATCACATTTGTTAACTAAATTCTAGAAATATTATCTTGTAAGAATAACTATATATATGTTTTTAGGATACTTACATGTTCCCATTTCTCCCTAAGACCAAGAGAAAACAACTTTCAAATGTCCTTATGGTAGATTTTGTAATAGGAGAATTCTATTTTTATTATTCAATGCACTAGGTACCTTTCAACGATACATGATATAGAATTTATCTAACCTTATTGAAGATATCCTAGAGGTATTTCTAGATGTCTTCACTATTTTTGGACATTCCTTTCATCACTTATTAGGAAATCATGATATTGTTTTGAATGATTTCATTGAAAAGAATCCAATTTTGAATTTGAAAAGTTCCATGTCATGGTTGAATGATGAATTGTATCAGGACCTATGATTTACAAACAATAGATTGAGGATGATAAATCTAAAATTACATTTATCAATGTATTTCCTTAACCAAATTTTGTGAATCATCTTAGATCATTGCACTGAACCCGACTCAAGTAACTCGGAGCCAGTGTATAATTTATTACATTAGAATAAATACAAAGGGTCTAACCCCAAAGGGGTTATAAGTTTAGTAGTTTTAGAGAACTAGATACATACATGATACTAATTTTATATAGGAAAAATAAAATAAAACATTACAAAATAAAATTCTCAACATCCTTGAAACTCATTCAAAAGATTAATCTTCATATCACGAGGAAAGGAATCAAAATACGGGTGATCTCAAATGCTTAGTAAGAGTTAAATAGAATAGAAGATACCATGATTAAAAAAATCAGACTCAACATGTAAATATAAATAACTAAAAACAAATTCCATTTAATCCATAACTTGAGCATGAAATAAGGCATAATCAATATGGGAAGGTAACCAACTAAACACCCATGCCATTTAATTAATAAACTGAGAATGAAATTCATATTGAGATAATATCAATGTGAAAATATCATGAATAATAATAAATTAATTCTCAATGAATAAAATTCTTAATTATTGGACGTCATGATCTCATGCATCATGATACCACTACTTTCAAGAATTTTTATAGGACAATTTAAAACTACGGGTAAAAACCCATTTGATTTGGCCAACTGGTTTTTCTAATGAGACCTATCAATGAATCGAGTGTAAATATTTGATCAGGTCATGACCATAACATCATTTAGAAAGAATTAATCATATATCAAATAATCAATTTAATTCAATAATCAATATGACTTTTCGTAAAATATCCATATTGAGTAAAGTATATAGATTTATTGATGTTTCTCCAGTTAAGAAAATAACATTCAAAGTAAAAAACATTTGTAAAAATAGTACATGGTTTAGGAAATATTAATATGTATCATACAAAAATATGTATATTTAATAGGAATATAGTTTCCAATGAAAAATGATCATGATAAAGTGATTGTTTCAAGATAAAGTAAACAATCAAAAAAGAAAGTGAGACTGTACAATAATTTTTACCTCTTTGGTAACATTTAAATTGTAACCCCTTGAAAAAAAATTAAATTAAATATTAATCATAATGAATAAATAGGAATTATTTTTAAATACTTAAAATGTGATGTATATACCCCATATAAATGTGAATAGTTGCATATTAACAAATATGTCTCAATGAAATGGAAATTGAGATGAAATCCTTTACCTCAAGATTCCATTTGGTTGAATGTTCTTTAACCACATATATAATGATTTTAAGAGTGTTATTAATTTTTACTAGAAAAATATTCATATTTATAATTTCATATATTATCCTCTTATTTTACTGCTTTTTTTCAATAATATTTCATTATTTTCATTGTTTTGGGTGTTAATTTCCCTGTTTTCTCATACATGTTTTGTCATGAAGGTTCTAGTTCTTGTACATATGATATAAATAAATCATCCCCAGAATGATAATAATGTTATAAATATAATATTTAATCTATTGATACATTATTAAAATTATTCTTAAATGTTTTTCATGGAAAATGAATTGTATCGCTTTATGGAGATGGTAGGTCGTACGTACGCACGATCTACAATATCACTCTCTTAATAGGTGAAAGGGTAAGGAAAAGTATGATATATTAATTTTATATAATTTATATCATTTCATATATATCATATAAATTCATTAAATGTATCCTTATTACCTTTCATGTAAAGAGTAGTGACAAATGAGTCAAATCACTTCACGTGACGGTAGTCCTCCGTACACACAAGCGACGTTATTGTATTTTAGAAAGAGTAGAAAGTAAGAAGGTATATATAATATTATAACTAAATAATTATAATTATATCATAAATTATATATATATATATATTAAATCCATTATTTTATCCAACCATGAGAGGTTTTAATGGAAAACGAGTTACATCAGTTTGGGAAGCGGTAGTTTTCTATACACATGATTGATGATTTTGTTTCCCATTTGATTAAAGAGAATATGGATACAGGTTATTCCATAAAAAAAATACCAATAAATGGAATATAATTGTGTTACTATATTATCATTATTGACAAAAGTTGACTGAGTTGGAATAAGAAATAAAATAAAAATGATCATTTAAGAACATTAACTCTTTCTTCAAACGACCTCATTAAGATTGCACCAAACCTTTTCTAGGATGGTTTTCTGATCAAAAAATGGGATATATGATGTTTTAAGGGGATTATAGGTGTGATTTTGTCTATTCATGTCTAATACAAATGGATTTATAATTATGGAGAGGGGAGGGTAGGGGTGGACATTTATTAGTGGGGGAGAGGACACACATGGAATGTTTGAAAAGAATCAATTACACCCATATTTTTATCATTAAAAAAGCCTCAAAAATTGGTTATTATTAACAATTAGAGGTGATAAGGGAACAATATGTATATAAAATGGCTTTTGGAAAAGTTGGTATGTCATTTTAACCCTTATCATTTTAGTTTAAACCTTGAAAAATTAGTTTTTACCATAACCACAATAATTAATTTTTACTTATTTTAACATTCATAATGGTAAAAAATTAATTTGATCGTAATTGATAATATAAAATATTCTAATTAAAAATATGGAATAAATTTTATCAAATTCAATTCATATAATTGGTAGAATCCAATTTAAAATTATATACACAGAGGCGACAAAAAAGAGGGTTTCCAAAGAGAAAATTCTCATAATTATAGAAGGTTTTAATATCTATATTCAATATGAAATTCATTAAAACATCCTAAAATTTATAGATTATAATAAAATTAAACTTATTTTACTTTAAAACTAATTTAAAATATAATTTAACTTTTTAAATAATTTAAATGAAAAGGTAGTTTTCAATAAAATTCAGTATTTTTCACTATTAATCAAAAAATAAAACTTTTTAGAAAAAACCCAAAAATTAAACCTAAGATAATTTTGATATTATGATTTCATAAATTAATTTAATTTTATCAAATATATTTTCTAAAATTTTAAAAAATTAATTTTATCACAAGTGCGCAAGAAGCAATGAAACCGCTTTCTTTGAAAAAATATAGTTTTTCCGAAAAAAAATTATTTTACTTTCAAATGACTCATATTTTTATTTATAATAAATAGATAACCAATGAATGTGTGTAAAATATATATATTTCAAAATTTATTTATTCTTACTATTAACCTCTAATTTAATGACCATGTTATAATGGTCATGTTTAAATAATATTTTAATAGATTTTCACATTTTGTTTAAACCCAATGTTGCATACATCACAAGATATAAAAGAGTTTGAATTTATTTAAAAGGAAATAAATAATAAAGTATTACGGTGTTAAATTATTCCCTCATAAAAAAATCATCCTCAAAATTCTTTGGATATTACCTTATAAACAAATGAGGTTAAATATTCTTCGTAACATCCTCTGGTTCCCACATTGCTTCCTCCATTTTGTGATTTTCCCACTGTACCTTTATTAGGCGAGTCATATGATTACTTAATAATTTTTATCTAGTATCAAGAATTTGGATGAGTTATTCACAGTAATATAGATCAAGTTCCAATTCCATTTCATCTGAGGTGATCACATGCGTTGGGTATGGCATGTACATCCTTAACAATGTGATATACAACACATCATGTACTTTTTAGAGACTTAGTGGAATTACCGAACATTAAGAAATAACTCCAATACTTTCTAGGATTTCAAAGGGTTTGATATACCTAGGGCATAATTTTCCTTTCTTACTGAACCTTATGACACCCATCCTTGGATTTACTCTCATGAAAATATGATCTTCTAATTAAAATTCTAAATCATTCCTCCGATTATCGACATAACTCATTTTACTACTTGGAGATACTTTAATATGAGCCTGAATAGCCTTTAACATATTATTGTATCTTCAATAAGTTCTGGACCTACATTTTTCCTTTTAAAAACTTCATCCCAAAAAGTTTTAGTAAAACATATCTTGCCATATAATGCTTTATACGACACTATTTGAATACTTTAATGGAAACTATTATTATATAAAAACTCTAATAAAGGAAAATACTGACCCCAAATACCTTGAAAGTCATTTAAACATGACCACAACATGTCTTCCATTTTATTAATAGTCCCTTTGGACTCTCCATCAATTTGTTGATGCTAGGAAGTGCTCAAATGAAGCTCAATATCAATAGACTTCTAAAGTATCTTCCTGAATTTCGATGTAAATTAGGGATCAGGATAAAAAAAAATAAAAAGAGGTGGAACTTGAAGTCTTAAAACTTCATTAATATTGAGAATTGTGAAACACTCATGAAGCAAATCTTCTTTTATAGTGATAACATGTGTAGATTTGGTTAGGCGATCAATAATAACCAATATTGCATCATTTTTCCTAGAAGTATTTGGTAGTCCTATGAAAAAGTAAATAGAAATTTTAACCCATTTAAGGAAGGGAATAATAAGAGTTTACATGACTCTTACAGGATTCTATCTCTCAGCCATGACCTTTAGACAAACTGATCATCTTGATATATAGTTCACAATTTCCTGATTCATTTTATCCCACAAAAAATGTTCCCTAAAATCCAAATTCTACTTGGCGATACCAAGGTGTATAAAGAAATTTGATCTATGATATTCATTCAAAAATTCCATTTTTAGATTAGGTATTGATGGAACAGATAATCTCTTTAAAAAATTTATAACACTATCTTCTCAAATGATGTCTACTAATTTCCCATCATTCACATCTTTAATTTTATTATGAAATTTATCATCATCATATTGATAAAATTTTATCTTTTATATTAAATATGATTTCATGATCATTTGAAAAGGGAGTGATGTATCTCCTAACTTAATAATTCACATATTTATCTTTACTAGTTCCACAAACATAAGATCCCTCTCAATCCCCATTTAGTTCAGAACATCATGATCTTTCTTAATCAATGCATGTGTTACCTTATTTTCTTTCCCTAGGTGGTAGTGTATTGAGAAATCCTAATTCTTGAGTAGCTTGAGCTATTTAATTTGTCTCATATTGAGATATTACTATGAAAATATGTATGAAAATATCTTATGATATATTTATATCTCACATATTTTAAAATAGAGATAATATATCCATATATTCAAAGAAATAATTACATATGTTAAATCAAGATCATGGCTTGGATAGTTATGTTCACGGGTCTTCATTTTCATTGATTCATATGTAATAACATTATCTTTTTCCATTAAGACACAACCAAGTTCCTTATTTTATGAATCACTACATATCAAAACCTCATAATTTTCAGAAGGTAGATTCAAAATATAATCATTGGACAATATCCTCTTCAATTCATCAAAACATTCCTAACATTCCTTTTTCCAAATTAACTTAACCCCTTTATGTGTAAACATGGTTAATGGGTTAGCCAATATAGAAAAATTATGAACTAATTTCTAATAGTAACCTTCTAAACCAATGAAACTGCATACCTCAGTTATGTTAATTGGTGTAGGCCATTCTATGACTACCTTTTTCTTCATAGGATAAACTGATATTTCATCCTTGGAGAATCTTTGGCCAAGAAAATAAACTTCTTGAAGCCAAAAATCAATGTTAGTAAATTTCCCATATAATTTTTTCCTTCCATGATTTTTAAGAATGATCTTCAAGTGATTATCATAGTCCTCATAGATTTTAAAATACACCAAGATATCACCAATGAAAACCACAAAAAATCATCAAGATATTCCTTAAATACTATTTTCATTAGATCCATAAAAAGAGAGGGTTCATTATTCAATACAAATGGAATTACTGTAATCTCATAATGTCTATATCTTGTTTGAAAATATTTCTTAGGAATGTATTCCTCCATTACATTCTATTGACGATACCCAAAATGAAGTTAAATATTTGAAAACTATTGGGATTCGTGAAGTTGATCAAAAAAGGAATCAATGTGAGGTAGAGGATACTTGTTATTTATCATAATAGAATTAATTTTCATATAATCAACACATAACCTCATAGATCCATCTTTCTTCTTAATGAAGAGAATAAGGGATCCACATAGTGAAACACTAGGGCGAATAAATCCCTTATCACACAACTCCTCTAGTTGTTTCTTCATCACCACTAATTCCACAGTGGTCATTATATATAAATATATCTATATCAGCCTTATATCTATGATTAAATCAATGGAAAACTCAACATCATGATCTGGGGGTGTCCTTGTAATTCCTTAGGAAATAAATAAATATAATCCAACACAATAGGTACATCCTCAATTTGACGATTACCTTATCCAACCCTAGATTATGTATGAACTTATTCCCTAAGAATCTCATTTGGTAGAGATACTGGGGGTGGAACTAGAATGTCTCAGATGATAATTTCTCTGCTCTAAAGATAAGTAATTCTACATCTTCATCAGAAATTATAATCTACTTATTCTTGAAAAAATAATTGAATCATATTTTAAAATATAGTTCATACAAAGGATTATATCAATGTCAACCATTGGTATGATAATAATATCATAAAATAAATAATGTTTATGTGTCATAATAGGGATTTTTTGACACATCTTTGTTGAATTGAGACTTCTACTAGGAGTTTTGACTGAAAACTCCCCTCTTAAATTGATAGGGAAATATCTACATTTCTTGGAAACCATGGAAGATATAAAAGAGTGAGAGGATCTATAATCAAATAATGAATTAGATAAATTTTAATTTATGATTAATGTACATGCCACCACATCATTGGGTACTTCCACATCATTTTTAGTGATTGCATAATCTTGGCCTTCTTCCCTTACCCTCTTCAGTGGTAGATTCCCTTGAATCTTTCACAATTTGTTTGTGTATTGCCCTATATCCATATATTTGAAACACAAAATAGTAGTGTTTTCTTTATTCCCATTGAATTATTTAGCCTAATTAACCTTATCTTTACCCATATAACAAACCCCCGGGCCTTTCAATCATTTCCCAGGATTATTCTTTTCACAGTTCTCACAAGATGGAATTTTCTTCATCATCATCTTCTTCTTCAATGCATTCACTTTTTTGAGTGCTCATTGACCACTTATTTTCTTGATTTCCCTTGATCATATCAGATCTAGATAATTCCTTTTATGTTTTGATGGCACATAAAACTATTTCTTCATATGATGAAAAGGTTTCAGTGACTGGTTCCCATCTAATTCATGTCTTAATACCTTCAAAAAAAATGTCCATTCATGAAATTTAAGTTGCGTATGTAATCCATATCATATCTTAATAACCTTTTAAACATAGGTACATATACAACAACACTATATTCTTCCTTATGTTTTAATATGAGGAACTTTAACTTTATTTTAATTTGTTGCTCATGATGGAAATATTTTTCAATGAATGTCTCCTTAAAATCCTTCCATTACATGATTTCTATTTCCTCTTACTTATTTGTATTCTAGATCAATGAACACTATTTATCACCATCTCCTTTGAGAAAATACACTTCATGTTTAACATTTTCCTTTTAATCTCCTCCCAAGTCCATAAATATATTCTATAGAGAAGTAATCCATTGCTCATCTACTATTGGATTAGTATTCCCACCAAATGATGGGGGATTTTTTCACATGGAGTAATCCAACATAGAATAATAATACTATGGAATAGGTTTCTCCATCCAGTTAAGTTTATTTTTCATAACCTAATTAAGCTTCCCTAATATATCCATGATCTACTAAATTTTAATACGAGATGTATTGGATTTATTGGAAGTGAAATCTCTACATTAGCCATGAGTATTTATACCCTTCTTTATTCTAAGATCCATTTCTAAATAATGGAATATACTAAATTAACTTATAAAATTATGAATTTTAAATCATAATGTATAATTAAAAATATGGTGTAACACATAACATAAAAAAAATTATGCATTGTTAAACTCAGAATCCTAAACTTGGTTTCTTTGGAGATATCTTTATTTTCAAATACTTCATAATGATTTGTAAATAAAATTTGAATTATCTTAAGAACATCCCCCAGGAGTGTCAAACAAGCTATGTAGTAAGGCCTATTTTCATACACCATGTGATGATCGAGTCAATCCCAATACATCCTTTTTATAGATTTTACCCTTAGGTACATATGTTCTAGAACTACATCCATTGGTAATATTCAGATAGGGATATATTGCAAGGAGAAACCACATAATCCATTCCTTATCAAAACATTAGGATATTCTTAAATAGTCATCCTCAAATTCTATCTTAGGATTATGTTCCCTAATCTATGTTTTTATTAGTCTAGTTCCAATGGTTTCTATAAAAATTCCTCTATTACCAACTATAATGACCTTGAATCCAATAATCCATAGGGGATGCCTATTCTATTACATTAACATAGATACAATGGGTATAATACCAAAGGATAATAATATTATAATTTTAGATAAATACATACATACATAATACCCATTTTATATTGTAAAAAGAAAATATAATTAAATAAAAGAAAATTCCCAACATTCATGAAACTCATTCAAAGGATTCATCTTCATAATGTGGGGAAAAGAAACAAAATAAGGGTGACATAAAATTCACAGTAAGGGTTACATAAAGAGGAATATATAATGAGTGAGAAAAACATACTCAATATGAAAAGGTAAATAACAAAAAAATCCATTTAATCAATAACTTGATCATGAAATAAGAAATAATCAATATGGAAAGGTAACTAACTGAACACCCATTCTATTTAACTAATAAACTAAGAATAAATGCATCCAGAGATAATATAAATATGAAAATCTCATAGATAATAATAATAATTGAATTTTTAATTAAGGAAATTCTTATTTATTAGAGGTCATGATCTCATAAATCATGATACCTATACTTCCAAGACCATTCATAAGACAATTTAAAACTTAGGGTAAAAACTCATCTGATTTGGCCAACTGATTTGTATCATTGAACTTGTCAATGTATCAAGGGGATATTTATAACCGATATCCACACATAACTATATATACAAATCATTACTCATATATTGAATAATATATTTAATTCATGAATCAATATGTCTTATCATCAAATATCCTTATTGAGTAAAGGATACAAATTTATCAATATTTCCCTAGTTAATCAAATAAATTTAAAAGTAAACAATGTCTGTAAAAATGGTATATGGTTTAGAAAATAATAATATATATCATAAATGAATATTTATATTTAATAGTAATAGAGTGTCTAATGAAAAATTATCAGAAGAAAGTGATTATTTCAAGATAAAGTAAACAATCACAAAAGGAAGTGAGATTGTACAATAATTTTTACCACTTTTGTAACATTTAAATTGTAACCCCATGAATAATTATATTAAAAAGAAAAATTAATAATCATGAATATATATATATTCATGTTAAATACATAAAATGGGAAGTATATACACCACATAAATGTTAACAGGTGCATATTATCAAATATGTATCAATGAAATAAAAATTGAGATGAAATACCTTTCGTCATGATTCCTTCTAGTTGAACATGATTTAACCTCCTATATAATGGTATTAATACCATTAATAATTTATTCTAGATCCATATTCATATTTATAATATCATATATGATCCACTTATTTTACTACCCATTTATTAATAATATTTATTTATTTTCATTTTTTCAGGTGTTAATTGCCATGTTTTCTCATGCATTTTTTGTCATGAGGGATCCGATTATTATATAGAGGATATAAATAATTAATATATAGAAATATAATAATTTTATAAAAATAATATTTCATAAGTAGAAACATTATTTTAACCATTCCTAAAAGTTGGGTCAGGAAAATGAATCGCATCACTTCGTGGAGACGGTAGGCCGTATGCACGGATGAGTGATGATATAATTACATTAACATGTAAAAGGGTAAATAAGTGAATCATATATTAATTTTATATAATTGATATAATGTGATATATATCACATAAATTAATTAAATTTAAACTTATTACCTTCCATATAAAACATAAGTGAAAAAAAAATCTCATCACTTCATGATGTGGTAGTCCACAGTACACATGAGGGACAATATTGTATTTTAAATAAAATAGAAACTAAGAAGATATATTTAATATTATAATTATAGAATTATTATCACATCATAAGTATTATATATATACACACATTAAATCCATCATTATATCCAACTAAGAGAGGTTTTGATGGAAAATGAGTTACATTAGTTTGCGGGGTGGTAGTCCACTGTACATATGATCGTTGATTTCTTTACCCATTTGATGGAAGAGGAGATAGATATAGGATATGAAATTAATATAATAAAATATAAGTATATTGGAGATTATTTCTTAATTATTTTATCATGATTCAATAAAATTTTAAGGAGCTGGATGACGAAATAAAATAAAAATGATCGTTTAACAATGTTGATTCTTCTTCAGATGATCTCTTTAGTTTTGCACCAAAAGTATTACTTGGATGGATTTATGATCAAAATATGGGATATAGGATGTTGGGATTAGATTAATTAAATTATTTTTTCAATTATTGGATGAATCAAATGGTTTTGGATATGTGGATATGGGAGGATAGGTTGTGACCTTTTATAAGTGGGGGAGAAGACACACATGGATTTTTTTGAAAGGAATCAATTACACTAACGTTTTTATCATGAAACAAGCCTCCAAAATGGGTAATTATAGAACCTTAGATGTTATAAGGTCTAAATATACCCATAAATGGGTTTTTTATAAGTTTTTAGGTCATTTTCACCATTGTATTTTTTGTTTAACACCCGGTAAATCATTTTTTACCTTAACCATTGTAATTATTTTTTTACCACTTTTACTATTCATAATGATCAAAAATTAAGTTGAACCAATTAGATAATATATATTTTTTTTATTCCAAAATATGGAATACATTTTTACAAATTCAATTCATATAAGTTATAGAATCCAATTTAAAATTATACATGCAGATGTGACGAAATAACGGGTTTCAAAAGAGAAAATTCTCATAAGTATAGAAGGTTTTAATATAAAAAATAAATATAAAATTAATTCCACTAACCTAAATTTTATTTATTATGATATAATCGAACTAAATTTACTTTAAAACTAATTTAAATTTAAATTTAACTTAATAAATAATTTAAATGAAAAGACAATTCTCAATAAAAATCAGTATTTTTCATTATTCATTGAAAAATTAAACTTTGCAGAAAAATCCAAAAAAATTCTCCCAAAGTTAATTTTGATTTTAAAATTTTAAAAATGAAGCTAATTTTATCAAATAATGTTTCTAAAATTTTCAAAAATTAATTTTATCATAAGTGCGCAAGAAGCGACAAAAATATTTTCTTTGAAAAAAATATTATTTTTTTCAGAAAACATTTATTTTACTTCCAAATGATTCTTATTTTTATTTAAAATTAATAGATAACCAATAAAAACGTGTAAACTTTATATTTTTCATAATTTATTTATCCAAATTCGTAAGCATTAATTTAGCGGCTTGATTATAATGGTCATATTTAAATAATTTTTTAATTGAGTGTAGCATTTCATTTAAACCCGGTCTTCCGTGCATCACAAGATATCGAATAGATTAAATTTATTTAAAAGGAAATAAATTTTAATGTATCAGGATGTTACAATCATTCTTAATATATATCAGGTTCTATATAATATTCATTGAAGACCTTAATATGTTTGTTTTACCCCTTTCTATATTAATTTAAAAAGATTCCAAATTTACATTTGATACTCACTATAAGAAATAATTTGATTTAATAAAGAGTTATTTGAGAAAAAAACAAGTGATAAAACAACCTAATTAGGAGTAACCATATGATATGAATTATGGTGTTTTATACCATGATATTATAGAATCATTATCCCTAATATTTGAAAGAAGACATCGTCTTATTTAATATTCATTAAAAACACTAGATACTACCCAAATTCAATACCATAAAATTGAAAAAAATAGCAGTTGTATTTTCATTAGATAAATTAATATAATATATTCATAGTACTACGGTTTATATTTTTCCAAATCACACATCCCTTATATATATGATACATAAGACATAAACTAAGAAATGGATGGCTAAATGGGTTTTGTTTCCCTAATAGTTTGATTTGAATATTAAAGATAAGGGAGTTATTAAGAATCAAGTAGAAAAATAGTTAAGTTAGTTTACCAATATATCCAAGGTGTACACTCCAAATAAAAGTCCAATGGAATACATTATCCTAGGATAGTAGCTATAAATAGATAAAGGAGAGGTGTTGTGGTTTGATTATGTAGAAAATTTTCTAGTAACATCACATGTTACCTCTCACCTGAATCATAAACATACCAAAAAATCAATTAATATTCAAGTTTTTATATCAGGGATAATATATATATTTATAAATTCTACTATAATCAAATGATTATGAGGAATTTTCTTAAGAGTGTGGTACATTATATACTATAATTCTGAAATAATCTAGCTTATGGAGTCCTATTTGGATCTCAAAGTCTATAGAGAAAGGTTTTAGAGTCTATTATATACTATCCCACATAATTTAATGATACTAATGAATTTTATGAATGATGTATGCAATTATAGTTCATTGCTAAAATCTCTAAAAAATTAACTAAATCAAAATCCATATATATTTTTTGAAATATTTTATGTCTATGTAATGGGTATAATGTGACCATTTTCTATGTCATTTGGAAATTCATATATCCTATTAGCAGTGTAATTAGTTTGAAAATCAGTGGGAGCTACAAACACTAAAAAATATTATGCTAATTTTTTGTGAGTATTTCAGGACTATCAATTTTTTGTAAACTCAAAGTCCCAAGTGAAATAATTAGTGACTAACATACCCATTATTAAAATAGTACCATGGTATAATTAATGAAAATATATAATGTTGATCATAAGAGGTCATCACCCTACCACCCACAACTAATGGGAAAGATGATGTTTTTAATAAATATATTATGGACATCCTAAAAATGACTGTGAATCCAAATAGTAAAAATAGGTTCCAATGGTTGGATGATACCTTATGAAACTATAGATAATACTATAAGATTAATTTTTAGATAAGTCCATACATGATGATCTATAGAATTATTTTCCAGTTGTATATGGTGATGAATGTGCATCTAGAAAGTGGTGGGAAGGAATTAAAATAGTAGATTTAGAATAAAAATAAATTCAGAAGAGAGTCCTTCATGAATAGTGGGATTTACAAAGAAGGAAAAAAAGTTTTCCATGATACGTTAATTCAAAAAAAATTCAATCTAAGCGAACAAGTGTTATTTTACAACTTAAGTATAAAGTTAATTCTTAATAAAACTCATTCTGTATGAGAAGGCCTATTTAATATTAATAATTCACACCCATTTGGTGCTTCATGAATGGATAAAGATATATAAAAGAACCCATTCACTATAAATTTTTACATATTGATGAATTACCAAGATAATTTCCCATAGTAACTAGTGGATGAGGTCACACTCCTCTAACCTATCTACCAATGGAACCAATAGTTTGATATTTTATTTTACAATTGAGTGATTACTGTTCTTAGATTAAACCATTATAAAAATTATATAACTATTAGAATGGAATAAAAATATTTTATTATTCAAATATTTGGGAGGGTATACTTTATAATTTTAAGAATTTTAGATATTTTTCCTTTTTATTATTTTCCTTTTATTTTCATTTATTGTGATTTTTTTTGACACCAGAAAACACGTCCACATGATATTCCAAATGCTTCCATACATGATCCAAGAGTTTATCTCGTTTTGAAAGATTCAATTTGACTGGTCATAGAGCCCGAATGGATTTATGGATTATGAATTATGGACATTCAAATTTGGGCTGGAAAACTGGTTCATAGATCCCATTCGTGGAGCTCCCTCTGTGATCGCGAAGTAGAGGAACTTGACCAGAGCTTCCGCAAGCACCACGAAGGCCATGATGAAATCATTTACAAGTATGAGGAACTTTATCGGAGCCTCCACAAGCACTGTGAAGGCTGTGACAAAAGCCTCTATGCTCTGAGAAACTTGAGGGAACTGCCTCCGGTTGCGGAGTGCAATTTCCTTCATGGCATTATTTTATCTTCGCGACGTACATTTCTTCTCCACGGTGAGCTTCACTAACCTCCATCTCCTATAATTAGATGGCTCACTCCCTTCATAAGGGGGGTTATGCCTCCCCTTCGGCAGCTGATTTCCCATTCTGTGGTGCTCTCGAGTACCACAAAGGCCTCTGCCCTTTGTGAAGGAGGGACCCCCATTTGGCTTGCTCAAGGCTCCGAGAATCATTTATCCTTTGTGGAGCTCCCTTATAATAATGCGCCTTATGATAAGGCGAGGCCATGCTCCATGAGCACCTTTCCTTCATGAATATGCTTCACGAGACCCTGAAATCTGTGAAACCCCATGCTTCACCAGACCCTAAGCTCTGCGAAGCCCCATGCTCCACGAGACCCTGAGCTCCACAAAGTCCCATTCTCCATGAGACCCTGATCTCTGCGAATCCCCATGCTCAATGCGACCCTAATCTACACAAAGCTCCATTCTTCATGATCCCCATGCTCCATGAGTAACTTTCCTTTGTGAAGCCCCATGCTCCACGAGACCCTGAGCTCCATGAAGGTCTATACTTCATGAGACCCTAAGCCCCACAAACTTTTCTCCTTCATGAATCCATGTCCTTCATGAAGATCCATCCTTCAGGAAGCCCCATCCTTCACAAAGTTCCTTCCTTCGCAAAGCCCCTATCATTCACGAAGTTTCTTCCTTCACGCCCATCGGTCCATACTTCAGGGGATGTACCCTCGCAACCCCACTCAGTATCAGTGTCGGGCTATGGTCCCATCCCTCTGGGCTAGTCCCTTTGCTACCATCACTAACCACCATGAAAAATGGAGAGTCACACCACGAAATTTTCGGTCCAAGATGTCAACATTTTCCATTGCGCCCTTATGCCTGGCCACCTTCCACCTATGGAATACCATGATTTGAGATACTCCTACACACTCCATGAAATACCTTGAGTCAACATATTAATCTTCATCCCTTTCACATGTTGTGAGTTGAGATTCTCATCTTCAATTACCTAAGTACCTTGAGTCGAACCATTACTAAAGAAACTCCTCCGAACCCCATCACCAGAATCCTATGCCAGGTTGAACTAGAAAGGGTCACTCTTGCGTAAGCCCCTACACCAGCCATTTCTAGGTGCCTAATTCCTAATAGTACTCTCTACATGACTATAAACTGTAGCACACCCTATACAAAAAATATAGGATGACTCTTTCTCTAAAAAAGAGATGCCTTATACACCAAGCATAAGATTCCAATAGTCCTCACTACTTGACTATAAACTATAGTACACCCTATACGAAAAACATAAGATGCCTCTTTCTCCAAAAAAGAGATGCCTTATGCGCCAATCATAAGTTGTCAATAGTCCTCACTACATGACTTTAAACTGTAGCCTTCTCTATAATTCAATAATAGGATGCCTCTTGTTCCAAATAAGATATGACTTATGTGACAAGCATAATATACCTCATGCTATGATTACAGTGGTATAATTTAAAGAGTGTTGGAATCTGTTCGATCATTCCATCACTCCACCTCATGATTCATGTGTCCTTCATTCGAATATTTATCATCTCTCATGTCTGAAGGGACCCCCTAATGGCCTGGTCCCATGCCGCTTCAGGTCACCTACCTTTCTAGGCCAACGCCCCAAAAGACTTTGGATGACACTTTGAGTTTGGAACTATGTTTTGAATATGGTTAGCGATTGGTCTTCATTTGTTTGTTTCCATATCAGGATAACGTGACGTGGATACTGTGTTTTTGAATATGGTCAGCAATTATCTCCCTTCTTTATGTTTCCCCCATTGTGTTCCGAATGTTGGGCATGTGATTCAAATTTTCATATCCCTTTTTTTGGACTGATTCCAACACCCTTAGATTTATCCTGCTTGTGCACTAGCGCATAGGTGTAGGCCTCAATTATATGCCTCAACCTACCAGTGAGTTGGGATGTCCTCATGTCCAGACATGAGGAAGACATTACAAAAATATTCCTTACGTAATCCCCCATCCACCATTGTCGCTCCACAGCAGCACCTGAGAAACATCCGTGCGTAAGCCCCTTTCATCATTGCTGCTCTATAGTGGCACCCGAGCAACATCCATGCATAAGCCCCATCTACCATTGCCTCTCCATAGTGTCACACAGACAACTTCCTTGCATAAGCCTCATTCACCATTGTCTCTCCATAGCATCACCATGGAAGCTTCCTTACATAAGCCCCCATCCACCATTGTCGCTTCACAAGGGCACCCGAGCAACATCCATGCGTAAGCCCCTTTCATCATTGCCGCTCCATAGTGGCACCCAGGCAACATCCATGTGTAATCCCCATCTACCATTTCCACTCTACAATGGAACATGGGAATCTTCTATGCGTAAGCCCCATGCACCATTGCTACTCCTTAGCAGCACCTGGGCAGCTTCTACACGTAAGCCCCATCCACCATTGTTGCTCCAAAATGACACCCGAGCAATATCCATGCCTAATCCCCTTTCATCATTGTCGCTCCATAGCAGCACCCATGTAGTATCCATGCATAAGCCCAATCTACCATTGTCACTCCACAGCGGCACATGAGCAGCTTCCACACATAAGCCCCATCCACCATTGTCGCTCTTTAGCGACACTCGGGAAACGTTCATGCGTAAGCCCCATTCCATTACTCACGAACGCACCTTTCACGATGCGATCATCAAGTCTTTGTTACCACTTGTTTCTCACACTGAGTATGACTCACATGGGCTTAGAGTAAATAGTGACTATGACATCCTCTTTAGGATGCTAATCACGCATAAGCATCATCCCCCTCTCTACTGAACTACATAGACTTTGATCTTTTCCTATTCTAGGCAAGGTACATAGGAAGCCTCCATAAGTTTCAAGCCCATCACCCACCGGTCCTGACCACTTCACGTTGGTTCACCCTCGTCTCGCATGGTGTTAAACTATATGCCCCTTTTCATCTCGCATGACGTTAAATAATATGATTTCAAACTACATGGGCTTTGATCCCTGTCTCCTAGGTAGGGTATGTAAGAATCCTCACTAAGGTTCAACCCCAAACATTGGTAAACTTTGGTGTCCCCTTTGTTGGGACCCACATCCTGGGTCCGTCCCTTAGCAGCACCAAACCAACCATTGGTCCGCTAACCACGCGTAACCCCCAGCATGTCGTCAGGTCACTGTCCTTTGCATACACCCCGATTCCACCCCCATCCTGAACTATGTGGACTTTGATTCCCTGCCATAGGGATACACTGGAAACCTCTCTGAGATTCAATCCCTACATCGTTATCTTCACATCGGTCCCATCCCTTTCATTTCACTGACTTCATTCAACCCTCCATCATCCATCCTGATTCCTACCTAGGCCACCACATCCCAGTGGGATCACGCTATTTCTTTGGGCAGCTAACCATGCGTAATCCAAACACAATCCATAACCGTCCGACCAGGAGTGTCCCTCTTGTAATGGGCCACTTACCATGTGCAAGCCCCAACATGTCTCCAAGCTGTTGTCCTTTGTGTACACCCCAATTCATCACCCCTTCAAACTATGTTGGTTTTGATCCCTATCATCTACACAAGGTACGTATGAAACCTCCTTGAGGCACAATCCACTACCACAAAATAGGGAAAGGGAAGTGCTACCTTTTATCAATGCTAAGCAAAAAGCACTGATAAAGGGGTGGGCCTTTATCAACGCTATCTAAAAATGATGATAAAAGTTTTTAATAAAAAATATTTTTAATTTATATAAAATTATTATATTTATATCCAAAAATAATGTTTATTTGTATACATTAAATAAAAAACAATTTTTTATAATTAATATATATTTTTTAATAATTCAAAAAAATATATATAATGTTTTAACTGAAAAAAGTATTTCTAAGATTATAATTAAATATATACATATACATATATACATATATATATATATAATTAAATAATTATAATATTATAATAAATTATATTAAATAATAAATATATTTATTATATTTATTAGATTTATTAGAATTATTAGATATTTATTAGATTTATTGGATTAATTCATTATATTCATTATATTTGTTATATTTAATATATTTTTTATATTTTTTATTTATAAATATATAATACTTTTTAATATATGTATTTATAATTAAAATTATTGAATATATATGTGTTTTCATGAATTTGATCAATGAATATATTGATCATGCGTACATGTTATGTATCATGCATGAATGTTCATTTATACATTACATCACGTTATTCATTGATGGGGTATATTGATTAATTCATAATGTTACCCATATAAACTATATATGTTCTAAAAAATGTTCTTATAAAATTACATTAAATATATTTAAATAATAAATATATTTTATTATATTTTTAATGATATATAAAAATAAATTTTAAATGCATTTGTAATTATAATTATAACTATATATATATATAAATAATTATAAAATTATACATATATATTATAATTTTATAAATAAATATATATATATTAACAATTATTTAATTTTTTTATAAATATATACTATTTATAGTTATAATTATAACTATAAATAAATAAATATATATATATATATGTAAATAATTATAAAATTATAATAAATATATTTATTATACTACTTATAATGTTATAAATATATAATTAAATAGATATATTTATAAATATATACAAATATTTACAAATAAATACAAATAAATTTATATTTATTTAAATAATTATTAATTTATAAAAAATATATTTATTATTTCATATATAATATGTTATATATAATTAAATAAATATATGTTTATAAATATATTGATAAATATTATATAAATATTGATAAATAAATACAAATGTTATTTATAGTTATAAATAAATACAGATTTATTTAAATAATTTTAAAATTATAATAAATATATTAATTATATATATTAAAAAAATTATAAATATTAGATATATAAATTTGTTATAATTTTATAATTATTTAAATAAATAAATAAATATTTATTTATAATTATATTTATAAATAAATATATATTTCATATAAATATTTATAAAATTTGAAGAAATATAGTTATATATATCTATAATCTTTTAAATATATATAATTAATATATTTAGTTTATATATTTATATGATTATAAATATAATAAGTATATTGCTTATAATTTTATAATTACTTAAATTATAATTTTATAAGTATAAATAAATAAATAATTATTTATAGTTATAATTATTAATAAATAAATATATATTTATCCTATATATCATTTTAAATAAATATATAATAATATAAATAAATTATTACAACTATACCTTTATTAGTGCTTTTTTAGAGCTAATAAAGATGCCATTTATCAGTGCTAAAAATCACTGATAAAAGAAGTCTTTATTAGCGCTATAATTTTAGTACTGATAAATAGGTCTTTTATCAGTGCTTTTTTATTTTAGCACTGATAAAACATACCTTTATCAATGCTTTTAACTAGCACTGATAAATTTTCCATCAGGTGTTTTAAAAGAACCCTAATAGGCTCCTCCTTGCTTGCACCCTTTCAAGACTTTGTGGAAGCGGACCCCTGCACCGTCGATCCCTCCTCCGTCGTGACCCCTCCTCCTCCTCCTCCTCCGCCACCGCCACTGCCTCCTCCTCCCCCTATGTGGCCACCAACTCGTCCTACTCCGCCGCCGCCGCCGCCTCCTCCTCCTCCTCCTCCACAGCCGCCTCCGAATTACCCTCCTCTGCCACCACTGCTTCCTCCTCCTCCTCCCCCACCACCGCTGCCATTTCCTCCTCCTCCTCCTCCTCCGCCTGGATTCATTAGTAAGTTCTCATTGTTCTTCATTCTTCATAGATCCATGGTTCTTTCCTCTATTAGAATCATAGACCAAGTCTATTGGGGATAGTTCTTTGGTCTGTGTTGTTGATATTGACGTAATTTTGTTGGATCTAGTTAGGTTAACATGGTTTTTGATCAGATATTGAAGTTTTCTTATGTCATTATTCATTTTTGAAAATCGTTGTGAGGTATGTTGCTTACCTCTAATCTCTAATTCTCTTTTAACATAAAGAATTTGTTTTGATTAAATATTTTCATTGAAATTTTTGTGAAAAAACATGTATGATTATTGAAGGAAATACCTTGTTATATGGTTTTGAAAAAATTGGTTGGCATTTGGAAAACCCTCTTATTATATAATTTTTAAGTTATTGTTTTAAAATTATGGTTTTCTTTTGATACATGTAAAGTATTTTATGAAATTATTTAAATGAGTATTTTTTTATTTATTTGGAATGGTATTTTTTAAATATGGTTGTCTTGAGTTAATGGGTTGGACTTGACCATAAATAAGGGGATTACGCCATTGGGGAACCTGGATATTTTTCACCTTGTGATGACTTGGTGGATCAATGAGGGATCTCGCATGAGTATGAAAATTTAAACTAAGCATGCATGGTGAGTGGGTAGAGACATAAATGTGGCTATTCCTAACAATAGAATTAATTTTTTTGTACATACAAAGGTTTTCCTTAGAGATTATTTATGATTTTAGGATAAGCAGTTTAAATGATTTCAAATGGTTTTTATAAAACTTACTAACATTTTTTTCCAAGTGGATTGAGTTTAAAATTCACTAGGAAAATAATACTGAGTTTAGTCTTACCCCCTTTCTTCAGAACTATTTCCTATTTGAAATCATCATCTACCAAGACACATAAAAGGGCAAGGTATCTTAGTTCTTTAGTAATGTGTCGTGATACCATTGAGTGGGATTTGGTGTCATGTTTTTCAGAATCTTTCATATGCGATGGATCAATATGGACAAAGGATCAGAAGGTGTGTGGGACATCCTTTAGAAGAATATTTTATGAAAGTAGAGGTTTTTGATGAAGGGTGTGGGAGTTTCACTTGGGGGGGGGGCTTTAGGGTTATGGGAAGTGTGAACAGTTTCAAGCTCTAGAAGTAGGATTATTGGCATATAAGGGATCAGATGACTAGAAGACTAAATCTGATGTGTGTGTGTCATGAGTGAACTATAGTGAGAGGGAATGAAGGATAAGAAATATTATTTGTGTGAAGTATTTCTAAAAATTGGTGGTAGATGGTGCAATATTCAATGGTCACAATAGAATTACAGGTTTTAATGGATTCTCTCATGAAGGACATTGTACTTAAAAGTAACTTTCAAATTGATTTGGGTTGCTTATAAAATTATTTATACTTTGTTTGGCCTGCAAAAAAAAGTTTATAAACTGGTTATCTTGTTATAAAATTGTTTATAAACTGGTTGTGTTTTTTATATAATTGTTTATAAATTATTTGGTTTTTTTGTACAATTGTTGATAAATTGTTTGGTTTGTTTTATAAAGGTATCATCTTTAGAGTTTTGATGGATTTTTTTATGGAAATTATTTGGTTCATGTTTGGAAAGGATAAGGTCCCTTTTGGAAATTGTGAAATGTTTGGGTGGGTGTGTGTTTGAAACTCAAGGGCCCATTTGGCACTTTCATATGCTTTGTGCATGACAACCCTACTTTTATTACACACTTAAATCTAATTTATTACATAAAACATTCACTTGATAAAACATAGAAGATCGATATGTCTAGTGTCTTTGGGGCTTAGGAACATTACATAACAACTTAAAACATAGAACACAACATCTTATTGAAATCTTCCTTTACATGACCACTATATTCCCTCATACTTAGCATTGCATGGGATAACCTGAGGACACGCATAAAAAAATGGTGAGCTATAAAGCCCACTAAGGGATTAAACAAGGAATAACATGAATATTACAATAAATTTTAGGCAATAGAAATATCAATGCAGCACAAGAGAACCATGAACATAGAGGTGTGATAAAGTATGATAATCATAACATGGAAATGTGGAAACAACACTTAATATAGAATTAGCACGAGCCAAAGCTCATTGCACATGGAGCATGAGTAAACCATCATTGCACATAGAGAAAGAGTAAACCCTCGTTTCACTTGAATTAACATGAGTCAACACTCATTTCACATGACGTATCATGATACTATACTTTACCCAATGCATTGGAGCGCTATCAGGGCATACCCTTCTTAAACATTTCATTTCATGGATAAGTGTGCCACATGGATCATACAACATAGAATCAATCATCATAATTTATTCCATGATAAAGGGATGTGGAATACATACATGAATCTTTATAATAAATAATTAAATGTGCATAAATGTTAATACCCTTGATAGATAAATGAGCATGGTATTCACTACACAATGACATTGGCTTAGAAAATCGTAGTGCAATTTCGGCAGCATAACGGTGTGAAATAAGCACTCATAAAAAATGGTTGATGAGAGAGAAAAGGGGTGTATCATCATATTTACATGAAATGGACAGTAAGGGGGTTATATATATACATTTCCCAACAAACTTAATGGAATTTAGATGCATAATACAAAATAATTATTTGGATGTAAAAGAGGAGAGAGAAATCCCTCACGGAATTTCAGTATGGTAACAGGTGTACATGGGAGGAATTAATGAGAGATAAAGGTGTCTACCATCATAAAAAAATAAATAGAGAATTATGGGGGAGGTAAAAAATAATACCCTAACATTTTTAATTGAAAAAAAGGGAATAACAACTTAAAGAAAATTGGACAAAAATGAGAAAGGAAGAAATCCCTTACTTGGAAGTGTGCTTACAAAGGCTTGGGAGAAGCTCGAGAGAGACTTATTGGGAGTTTAGTGTGACTTGGTATGATTATATAGAGATTATGGAAGATTTTTGGTGAAATAAAAAGGCTTTGAGTGAATATTAAGTGGGATCTTAGGTGGGTTTATATAGGAAAGAAGAGAGAATTCTTTATTATTTAGGTTTGGGACACCACACATTAAACTAATCAAAACCACAAACCAGACCATGGGTTTTTACCATAGTTTTTTTTACAAATGGGAGTAGAAAAAAAATATTTTATAAGTAAAATTTCCTAAAATCTTAAAATAATAGGGTTGCTTATATGGAGGTGAGTCACACTCTCAAGGAAATCAATTTAAAAAGATAAATAGTTTTATAAGTCTTGGAAAGTCCACTAAAGCTTTGTAAAATAAATCAAATAAACCTAAAATCACATTATTTTAATGTTGAAACATATATTGGCCTAACATAATGTTTATATTATTTTATTACATCACTAATGGGTCATTATGATGCCATAAAACACATTATATATTTAAACGATATTTAATTTTTTACCCAAAAATTTGACTATCTCAAAAAATTATGAAAAATTCACCATTGGATAATTTAGATGTCCTGATTCCAAAAATAATATTCATTTTATCCAAATAATTTTCTAAATATCTTAATTTTTACTTTTAAAATAAAAACTGACATTTATCAAAAAATCATGGGTTTTGACAAAAACAGCTTTCAAATCTTAATAAAAATTACAATTGCATTCATAAAATTATATGATCATTTATATTTAATAAAAAGTAATTTATTAATAATATTTTATTAAAATATTATTTAATTCAAAAATCCATTAATTCATTAAAATAGATTTCTTAGTTGAATATTAACTAAAAATACTATTTATGCTTTAAAAACTATTTACAAAGTAACAATAATAAAATGAATGCACATTCTTTATACAAAAATAATGCACATAGTCATAGTTCTAGGGCCTTGTTACATAACACCTTATAACACCCGCATAAGACCGAAGGGTAAGGTGTGAGATGGTGACAGACTCTTGGGGTGGCTCGGATAACATCGCTCGGGTGGTAATCTCTATTAGCCTCCACTTCTCCTGTAGTTGGTTCCGCTCAAGATTAAAATGTTCAAGATTGGCTTGGGCTTAGTCAAGAGCGAAGCCCAATGATGCCACCTCATTTCCAAGCTCTGATAAATGGGCTTCGTATGGGGAAAGTCTACTGGATAAGGCCATCACTTCCTTTGTCTGAGTAAATTGGATTTATTAAAGCCCTATATTTATACTACTCATGTGATCACTGTTCAAAAACTATTTTAGCAATGATCACAATTCTTTAACGGTATTTTAAAATCCATAAACATAAAACCAAATAAGTGTATACGTTTTACATAACCATAAGAAGACATTTAAATATACCAAGAGGAATTTTCATTAATGAATTTTTGGGTAATTACAATTTCCCCCCTTAAGAAATTTCACCCTCGAAATTTCCTTTTACCACACTAAAACAGATGTGGGTTACACTGCTTCATCACTTCTTCTGGTTCCCACGCTGCTTCTTCAAACTTGTGGTTTTTCTACAAAACCTTGACGAGGGGCATTGTCTTATTTCATGGAAATTTTTCTCTATAATATAAGATCTTCACTGGTTTCTCCTCATAAGAAAGATCATCCTCTAGTTATACTACCTCTGAAGAGAGTAAATGTGAAGGGTCTGGTGATTCTCGCTCAAATTTACCCAAGAGATGAAGGTAGAACAGTCCTTGTAGTTTAGCTTGGGTTATCGAATCCTCAGAGACCTAAGAAGAAACCTATAGACACGTACATTCTATGGACTGTTTTTGGCTATGAAGTGGCCAAATTGGGCTTATTTTATATGGTTTTAAAGTAAAACTAAAAGATTTAAGTGAATTCAATTTAAAATAATGATTTGATCCTAGGTTATCACTCGAGGTGGATTGGACGTATTTTCTTTTTAATGATTTCAATTTCTTAAATTTGAGATGAGTTCATTTGAGGAGATAAAACAACATCATCACTTACGGGTTTAATTCCTATACCCTTTAATACTAATCACCTATACACTTGAAGGATCAAATTTTTGAGCACTTCAAGGTAAAGGTTCGTATTAGCACTTGAAGTGTGTGGCCTTAAATTCAACAAGGACGATGGTGTTTAAAAATCATCAAATAAAAATATCAATTAAAGAAGTGATTATAAATTAATGAGGTGATAAATAAAATCCAATCCAGACCCTTTATAATCCCTTGTATCAACCCATAAGTGGGTTATCCCTCCATTGATTCTATGGTTTCAATGGAAGCGAAAAGTAGACTCATGAGGGAGGAAATTGAGAAGTAAAAAAAAAACGCAATAAAATAACAATCACTCCACCGTTGTGTGATAATCTCACAAGGTTTGGTATGAACAAGTTCACACCTTGAACCAACGGTATCAAAGTGATAAGGAGAATAACATAATAATAAGATAAGAAGAACTTTTATTAATAAACAAGGATGAATTAAAACAACTTACATGTGAAGGAAGAACATTACAAAGAGAAATTGGCAGCATAACATTAAGATGAAAACAAGCTCAAAGATTCTCAACTCCTCCACCACCACTACCTTAAATAGTCATTTTGGAAGCTTTGGGTCGATCCTACAATAGTAAAAAGAATCCCACTTGATTATGGTAGACCTAGGATTGTGGAAAGCTTGTGGAACTTAGAATTTTCCACATTTGACCCGAGGTGGCAGCCAGCTTTCATCCACCGAACATACACACTTAGATGACCTTCTATATGGCCGAATCAGAATGGGCCATAAAATAATAAAATGGATCACCAGATTTATACTAACCGCCTGTAAAATTTGGGCCCATTTGAAGTTGTATATTCGGAGATATGATCAGATTAGAGGGCTGTTTGTCTGGGCCGAAGAATCTGGCCCAGAATTGTATCTCTAACTTGGGACGCCTTAATGACCACCATATAGGCTGAATTAGCATTATCTCATGAATAGTAATTTGTTACTAAACATTTCTTCTATCATCTCACAAAATTTGGGATTCATTGGGCTTGTATGTTGGGCCCCACAGTCTCATAAGTGGGATGGTGTCCAATCTGCCTTCTCTAGAATTGCTTCCATTCATCTCCAAATATCTCCATCATCGTTTATGAATCATCCATTGATCCCTTAATGAAAAATGTTCACATTTAAGTGTAGATATAGTTCCCAAAATATCAAATTAAAATATTGATAATTAAATTCCTTAGAATCAGATGACTCATTGGGCCTAAATTGGTGTATATTAGGCATGAAGTGCACAAATGATGAGAATGGATGTTCATAATGAAAATGCACTAACTCAGGCCCATAAGATCAAAAATTAACATTTAATACCATTAAAATGTAATTAAAATATATGTTTTTATTGGATAATCACACCAACCAACTTGATATTTTCTAGTCCCGAGCAAATAATTCAATGATTTTATTTGAATTCCTTTCTTCAAACACATTATAAAAAACAGTGCTCACAATGTAAACTGCACACAAATATATTTTTATAACCTATAAAGATAATTTAAAACAAGATGAATTTAAAAGCAAATCCCAATCCAAATCCCATTCCTTTGATCAAATCCATCATCATACTTCATCTAACTCAATTAGGTGTAATGATGTGTTGTGAATCACAATAGATATGGGGGTTCATTTTCATTCAAGGGGGAAATCATGGAAGCGCTAGGTGGAATCAAATTTAATCCTAATATGAGTATTCTTCATTCCTCTTTTTTTTTGGATTTTTTTTGAAATATTGCTATAGTAATTGAGATTGCAGTTAATCAAATTAACCCATGTAACAAGACTTTGCCGATGACTCCCAGACTCAAAGGCCTTAGGGCACCAAGTGAAGCTCACATACTTGGGCATCGCCTCGAGTTAACTTAATCAAAAACAAAGTCATATTACCATAAATAGAGATAGATTGAAAAACTCAGGGCTAGACAACTCTGGAGTCACGATCCCCAAGTTCCGAAAGCCTTGCATTTTATCAATCCATTGCTCTACACGCAATTTTTTTTTTAATACTCATATTATTCATAAAAATCAAACCAGCCTATGATATTTATTATGGGACCCCAAAAATTCAAATTAGTACCCCACAGTCTAGAGGACGTGTATTGTGGCATTTTGATTTAATGGATGAAAATAAAAATGATGAAAATTTTAATTGGACAACCAAACTTCCAAAATCAATGCTTTTAAACTTAATCATGAATTAAATTAAGAGTCAAGGAAATAAAAGTTATTTTCTATGTAGTTTTAATGTGAGTAAAGATGTTATTATATGAATGATAAAGGAATTTTACTTCTTTTTTTATCATTGTTTTTTTTAAACAAAAATTTTGTTTCCACACCCCCCAACTTAGAATGAAACTGTCCCTAGTTTCGTAAAAATAAAATTTAGAATGGGGTAGAGGAATAAAAGGGGAGTTCAATAAGGAAATTTAAATATGAGGATCATGGAATGAAGTCACCTGGTGGTTGAAGTTTGAAGTTCTTGTCGCTCGAATTTAGTCCTTTGATATCCATGTCGCTTGCAAAGTTCCCTAGTGGAAAAAGAAAAACAAACAAACAAAACAAAACAATATATATATATATAAGTAAAATATAAGTATATATATAAAAATTATAGAATAAGTAAGAACATTAGGTCGTAGGTCAGTGGTAAGCGCGCGCCCCTGTCTCCCTTCGGTCCTGGGTTCGAGTCCCCGCGGCTTCGCCGGTTGTGACGGGGTTTGCCCCACGGCCTATGGCATGTCCCCTTTTTTAATTATTATATTATTTTTATTATTTTTATTATTTTTATCTTAACCTATAAAATAATAAAAATAAAACAAAATAAACTGATGATACATTGTATTCTTTTTAAATTTCTGGGTAAGGTATTACTCAAGGATCACACCATGTGACACGGATAAATATGGTACTCCCCTTTCGTACCCATCCATACTCATAATAGAAGAACATGTCAAAAGTCTATTTTTTTTATTTTTAAATATAAAAATGATTAATTAATCTTATTTGAAAAATAAAGATGATTCAGAAAGATTAGAAACATAAAAACCACGGGTTGCCTCCCGTGCAACGCTTTGTTTAACGTCGTTAGCCCGACATAGATCCTAAATTTATCAATTTTTTCCTGGTTCATATATTGGCTCAATTAACTCAACATCTATTTCCTGTTTATTGAATGATTCAATGAATCTTTTTAACCTTTGACCATTAACCTTGAAAATGTGAACTCTAGTGGGATCTTGAATCTCTACTGCCCCATGGGGGTATACATGATGCACTATGAAAGGACCTGACCATCTAGACCTTAACTTTCCTGGGTGCAAATGAAGTTTGAACTATACAAGAGCACAAGTTTTCCCAGTTCAAAATGTTTAACCTTGATATTCCTAGATTGGTAGGCTTGAACTCTAGCTTTATTGATCCTTGAATTTTCATAAGCCTCCATCCTTAGTTCCTCCAGTTCATTGAGATCTAATTTCCTTTTTGTTCCGGCCAATAAGAGATCATAATCCATTTTCTTAATTGCCCAAAAGGCCTTATGTTCAATCTCCACTGGAAAATGGCATGCTTTACCATAAAACAACCTATATGGGGACATTCATAAAATGGTTTTATATGTGGTTCTATAGGCCCAAAGCACATCTAAGAGTTTTTCAGACCAATCTTTCCTAGAGGGGTTGACAGTTTTTTCAAGAATTTGCTTAATCTCCCTATTCGCTAACTCAGCTTGACCATTGGTTTGAGGATGGTATGCAGTGGACAATTTATGAGAAATACCATACTTAGACATGAGTGAAGAGAATGGGTGGTTGCAAAAATGGGTTCCTCGATCACTGATTATAGCCCTAGGAATTCCAAATCTTGAAAATATGTTCTCTTTCAGAAATCGAATAAAAACTTGATGATAATTGGACTTAGTGGGAATGGCCTCAACTCATTTTGAGACATAATCAACAGCTAAGAGTATGTAGAGGTATCCCCTAGAGTTTAGGAAAGGACCCATGAAATCAATTCCCCAACAGTCAAAGATTTCAACTACTAAGATGAGAGTGAGTGGCATTTGATTCCTTTTTGTGATGGACCCTACTTGTTGACACCTAGGATAACTTTTACAAAATGTGTAGGAGTCCCTTGAGAGGGTGGGACAGAAAAGACCACATTGAAGAATCTTAGAAGATGTTTTCTTAGAGGAGAAGTGACCCCCACATGCCTCACTATGACAGAATTTAAGGGTGGACTCTTGTTCAGATTCTGGAACACACCTCCTAATGACTTGGTCAGGGCATAACTTATAGAGGTATGGATCATCAAACACATAGTGTCTAACATCAGAAATAAATTTCCTTCAAGCTTGAGTCCCTAAGAATTTTGGAATGACTCCTGTCACTAAGAAATTTTTTATGTCATCATACCAAGGGTAGTCTCTCACAGAGTATATGTGTTCATCAGGAAACGAATCAGACACAAAAAGGTGATTTGAGTTGTCTTTGAATTCCATCCTAGAGAGGTGATCAGCTACCACATTTTCAACTCCCTTTTTATCCTTGATTGTGAGGTCAAATTCTTGTAAGAGAAGGACCCACCTAATCAGTCTAGCCTTAGCATCTTGTTTTTGGAAGAGGTATTTTAGTGCAGAATGGTCAGTGAACACAATGATGGAGGATCCTAAGAGGTAGGACCTAAACTTATCTAAGGCAAACACATTAGCAAGTAACTCCTTTTCAGTAGTGGTGTAGTTTATTTGAGCATCAATTAAGGATTTGCTTGCATAAGCAATGACATAAGGTGTTTTATCACAGCGTTGTCCTAACACAGCTCCTACAACAAAGTCACTGGCATCACACATAAGTTCGAAAGGAAGGTTCCAATTTGGAGATTTCATAATGGGAGGAGAGGTGAGAGAAGATTTTAGGGTTGAGAATGAACCCTCACAGCTTTCTGTCCAAATAAATGGAGCATCCTTTACTAGGAGAGAACAAAGGGGACAAGATATTGAACTAAAGTCCTTGATGAATCTTCTATAGAAACCAGCATGTCCTAAGAAAGACCTCACTTCCTTGATAGTTTTGGGTGATGGAAGGTGACAAATTATGTCAACCTTGGCTTTATCAACTTCAATCCCCCTACCTGAGACCAGATGGCCTAAAACTAGTCCCTCTTTAACCATAAAATGGCATTTTTCCCAGTTTAGGACTAGATTCTTTTCTTCACATATTGACAAGACTCTCTCTACATTCCTCAAAAATCCCTCAAATGTATCCCCAAACACAGAGAAGTCATCCATGAAGACCTCTAGAAAATCCCCTACCATGTCTGAGAAGATTCCCATCATGCACCGCTGGAAAGTTCCAGGGGCATTGCATAACCCGAAGGGCATGCATTTGAAAGCAAAGGTTCCGAATGGTCATGTGAATGTAGTCTTCCCTTGATCCTCTAGGGAGACCTCAATTTGATTGTACCCCGAGTACCCATCTAAGAAACAGTAGAAGGCATGACCTGCCACTCTCTCAAGGACTTGGTCAATGAATGGTAAGGGGAAATGGTCCTTCTTGGTGAATGAGTTTAGCTTCCTATATTCAATGTAGACCCTCCATCCACTACTCACCCTTGTTGGAAGAATCTCTCTATCCTCATTGGTTATCACTGTGATTCCGGCCTTTTTTGGAACCACTTGGATTGGGCTCACCCACTCACTCTCAGCTATGGGATATATGATACCAGCTTTTAACAATTTCAGAAGTTCCTTCCTTACTACCTCTATGAGATTAGGATTGAGTCGCCGTTGAGGTTGACGACATGGATTTGAATCAGATTCCAGAACAATCCTATGAGTCCCGATAAGTGGGCTAATCCCAGGAATATTAGAAAGGGTCCAACCAATGGCTTTCTTATGCTTCCTAAGGACATCTAGAAGCATCCTCTCATGATTGGCTTCAAGAGAAGAAGAAATGACAATAAGATGTGTTTGATTTTCCCCTAGGAAGGAATACTTTAGTGCAGCAGGAAGTTCCTTCAATTCAAGATCAGGTTGGTTCAGAATTTCAGTAGAAGATTGGGACATTAGATCAAGATCAATTTCTTTTTTTAGAGTTTCAGATAGGATTGATTCCCCACATGTAGAAGTTTCAGCTACTAGATTGGCTTTATCAGATTTAGGGAAGGAAATTGGAGTGGACTCCATGAAAGTGGTTTCTTGAAAGGTTTCACTGATTGTTGGACCTAAGACTTCATCATAAGAGCAATTTGAAAATTATTCAAGCCAAGGAGATAAACTTACTTCATATGAACAAAGGAAATCAATCTCATCTTGACTTAAACATTCATCAAATATTCCTTGATGTTCCATGGATTCATTATCAATGCTTCCTATCATGTTTACTTCATGAATTTCCTCATCATCCCTTATTTGTGAGCTTGCATTATAGATGTTCAAGTCTAGACTCATGTTACCAAAGGTGATGGTCATGTTCCCATTTCGGACTCGGATAACAGAGTTGATTGTTGCAAGGAAAGGACGACCAAGGATTATTGGGGTTTGTTCCTTATTTCCTAAGTTTGGATGGTTGTCAAGGACAATGAAATCAGCAGGGTAGATGAAGTTTTCAACCTTTACCAGAACGTCCTTTAAAATACCCTTTGGAACCCTAATGCTACGATCAGCAAGTTGAAGTGTGATAGATGTGGGTTGGAGTTCTTCTAGGCCTAACTGGCAGTACACAGCATATGGTATGAGATTGACACTAGCACCTAGGTCACACAAGGCCTTTACAACTTTGATTTCTCCTAGTTCAACATTGATGTAAGGGCAACCCGGGTCTTTCAACTTAGGAGGAATGGTCCCTTGAATGGTGGTACTCACATTAGCAGCCAAAAGGACTTGGTTTTTATGTGAAAAATTTCTTTTAAAAGTACTAAAGTCCTTAAGGTACTTTGAGTAGGCAGGTATGGTTTGGATTTCATCGAGAAGGGGTATGTTCAACTTGACTTGTGAAAATATTTCCCTCAATGTTTCACTCAGTTCAGGCTTGGGTTTCCCCCTCATGCGTTGAGGAAATGGTGCAGGTTGTGGGGTTATTTGTTGAAGAGTTATTTCTTTGAAAATGTTATCATGTTTTTCAGTTTGATAATTTGGTTCATTTGAATTTTCATCCATGTTTGAATCTTCAGGTGGGTTCTGAATTAGTTGTTCAGGTTTCTCAATTGATTTACCACTTCTTAAAACAGTCATAGCCTTTAGTTGTTCATGAGTTGTTTGAGTGAAACTTGACTCTCCCCTTGAAGTTGAGGATGGCACCGCCTGAGTAGGCATGGGTACCTTTCCAGTTTTGATGGTTTGAAGTTCTTGTTTTAGGTAAGAGACTTCTGAGTTCATCCTCTCCATTTGTTTGCACAGTTGTTCTAGTAGGCTTTGTGGAACAGTTTGGGTTGGTGCTTGAGAAGATTGGTTTATCCCGAGGGGATATTTTGGAGGTGGGATGGTTTATTGAAAATGGACCGGTGGCTGTTGGTATTGGATAGGTTGGGTTTGGAACTAGTTATGGGATTGGTAGTTCTGATGGGGGTAAGGATTTTGTCCCTGTGGTTGGCTAGGTTGTTGGTTATCTTTCCAGCAGAAGCCTGGGTGGTCATTATACCTTGGGTTGAAGTTGTTTTGGTATTGAGGCTTTTGAAAGTTCAAAGCATTTACTTCCACTGTAGGTCCTCCTAAAATAACATCCTTGATGGATGGAATAGTTGGGTAGTTGTCTATCTTATGGTCATGTTTGTCACAAATTGTGCAAACAAGGTCTACAGTTTGGATTTCATGGACTTTCCTAAGGTCTATCTCTTCAACCTTCCTAGAGAGTGCTGTGAGTTTATCCCTAAGGATTTCCTCTTCTCTAAGTGTATGAATTCCAGTAGTTCTTTGTGGCTTTTAAGAAAAAGGTGAATTTCTTCATGTTTGGTTTTGTTCAGAAAGGCTTTCTAGATACCCGTAAGCATCATTTGGGGCTTTTTTTTAAAGGTTACATTACAAATCATGTAAATGAATTGTTTATTCCCTAGACCCAACACTTCATAGAAAATTATCACTTGTTCAGGAATAGAAAAACCATGGTGTGGAGCCATGTTTAGAGTGTCTTTGAACCTCTCCCATGTTTCATAGAATTACTCTCCCTCTTTTTCAAAAAAATTTTGGATGCTCTTTTTAAGTGCAATTGTTTTGTGGTGGGGAAAATATTTTTTTGTAGAATTCTCTTTGTAGTTGGTCCCAAGAGTTGATGGATGATGGTCTCAAATTGTTTAGCCAATTTTTAGCTCGATCCTTTAAAGAAAAAGGAAATAGCCTCATCTTAGATAATTCTAGTTGATGTGGGGGACACATGGTTTCTACAATGTCATTGAACTTTTTAATGTGCAGGTATGGCATCTCGGACTCCATTCCATGGAATGTGGGAAGGTGGTTTAGGACATGGGGTTTAAAGATGTAGTTGACATCTACTAGGGAATTGTGTCTAATGCATGAGGGGGCATTGGTCCAGGAATGTGTGAGGTAGTCATTCATGGTTTGATCCATCGCATTCCCCAAGTTTGGGGCCGCCTCATTTGGGTTTCCATTTTGGTTCCCACCCGGGTTTATGAGTTGGTTTCTTTGAAGAACTTCCATTGAAATGGGCTAAATTTTTGACTTGGGGGTGTTAGGAAGATTAGGATCTAATGAAAAGAGTTCCCTTGGTGTACTTGACTCCCCAACCCCAGGACTATCCACCCTAACTAGACGGTTTGATTGATCGCAGGTGTAGGCGGACATGCGCCAAAAGAAAAAAAACGAGAAAGGGACAAGATAAGAGAATTTGGATGAGAAAAGAAGAAATGGGGGAGAAAATAATGGGTGTTTATATGACTTACTTGGGTCCCCGGAAACAGCTCTAAAATTTGATTCTCGCTCAAATTTACCCAAGAGATGAAGGTAGAACGGTCCTTGTAGTTTAGCTTGGGTTATCGAATCCTCAGAGACCTAAGAAGAAACCTATAGACACGTACATTCTATGGACTGTTTTTGGCTATGAAGTGGCCAACTTGGGTTTATTTTATATGGATTTAAAGTATAACTAACAGATTTAAGTGAATTCAATTTAAAATAATGAGTTGATCCTAGGTTATCGCTCGGGGTGGATTGGACGTATTTTCTTTTTAATGATTTCATTTTCTTAAATTTGAGATGGGTTCATTTAAGGAGATAAAAAACATCATCACTTACTGGTTTAATGCCTACACCTTTTAATACTAATCACCTATACACTTTAAGGATCAAATTTTTGATCACTTCAAGGTAAAGGTTCATATTAGCACTTGAAGTGTGTGGACTTAAATTCAACAAGGACGATGGAGTTTAAAAATCATCAAATAAAAATCTCAATTAAAGAAGTGATTATATATTAATGAGCTGATAAATAACATCCAATACATACCATTTCTACTACCTTGGATCAACCCATAAGTGGGTTATCCCTCCATTGATTCTATGGTTTCAATGGAAGTGGAAAGTAGACTCATGAGGGAGGAAATGGAGAAGTAAAAAAAAACGCAATAAAATAACAATCACTCCACCATTGTGTGATAATCTCACAAGGTTTGGTATGAACAAGTTCACACCTTGAACCAACGATATCAAAGTGATAAGGAGAAGAACAAAATAATAAGAGAATAAGAACTTTTATTAAGAAACAAGGATGAATTAAAACAACTTACATGTGAAGGAAGAACATTACAAAGAGAAATTGGCAGCATAACATTAAGATGAAAACAAGCTCAAAGATTCTCAAATACTCCACCAACACTGACTTAAATAGGCATTTTGGAAGCCTTGGGTCGAGCCTCCAACAGTACAAAGCATCTCACTTGATTATGGTAGGCCTATGGTGGTGGAAAGCTTGTGGAACTTAGACTTTTCCACATTTGACCCGAGGTGGCAGCCAGCTTTCATCCACCGAACATACGTGCTTAGATGAACTTCTATATGGCCGAATCAGAGTAGTCCATATAAAAATAAAATGTATCCCCAGATGTCTCCTAACCTCCTGTAAAATTTGGACCCATTTGGCGTTGTATATTAGGAGATATGATCAGATTAGTGGGATGTTTGTCTGGGCCGCAGAATCTGGCCCAGAATTGTATTTCTAACTTGGGCTGCCTTAATGACCACCATAGAGGCTGAATTAGCATTATCTCATGAAGAGTTATTTGTTCCTCAACAGTTCTTATATAATATAAAAAAATTTGGGATTCATTGGGCCTATATGTTGGGCCTCACAATCTCATAAGTGGGATGGTGTCCAATCTGCCTTTTCTAGAATTGCTTCCATTAATCTCAAAATATCTCCATCATCGTTTATGAATCATCCATTGATACCTGAATGAAAAATGTTCACATTTAAGTGTATATATAGTTCCCAAAATATCAAATTAAAATATTTATAATTACATTCCTTAGAATCAGATGACTCATTGGGCCTAAATTGGTGTATATTAGGCATGAAGTGCACAAATGATGAGAATGAATGTTCATAATGAAAATGCACTAACTCAGGCCCATAAGATCAAAAATTAACATTTAATACCATTAAAATGTAATTAAAATATATGTTTTTATTGTATAATCATCTGATATTTACTTCCTTAATAGGGATACATGAAAGACATCATGTACTTTGTCCATGGTAGGTGAAAGTGCTAGTCGATAGGCCATATCCCCGACACGATCAAGAATCTCGAAGGGGTTGATGTACCTAGGACTTAACTTCCATTTCTCTCCAAAAATAATGACCTTATTCCACAGATATATGTGTAGAAATACCTTATCTCCAACTTTCAACTCAAGGTCTCATCGACGGTTATCTGCATAACTCTTCTATCGACTTTGGGCTGCCTTGATATGCTGCTTAATGGTTTTCACCTTATCCACCATTTCTTTGACCATGTCAGGTCCTAGCAGCATAAGATCACCGAATTTATCCCAACACACTGGTGTTTTTCACCTTTTCCCATAAAGGGATCCATATAGTGCCATTTGGATGCTCGAGTGGAAACTGTTATTGTAGGAGAATTCAACCAGTGGAATATATTAGTCCCACCCTCCTTTGAAGTTCATAGAACATGATCTTAACATATCTTTTAGTGTTTGAATAGTTTGCTTATATAGGACATTAGTTTGAGGATGATAGTCCATAATGAAGTTCAGTTCAGTGCTTAGAGCACATTGGAGACTTTTCTAAAACTTCAAGGTGAATCTTAGATCACGATCAGATACAATAGAGAGTGATACTTCATGCAACCTTAAAACTTCTTTGATGTAAATCCGTGCAAGTTGATCCAATGAGAAGTCCTATCGAATCACGATAAAGTGAGCTGTCTTCATAAGACAATCCATAATGACCCATTTAACATTGTTTCCTCTGGATGTTCTTTGAAGTCCAGTGACAAAGTCCATGGTAATGTTGTCCCACTTACATGTTGGTTTGGGTATTGGTTGCTTCATCCCATTATACTTTTGTCTCTCAGCCTTCAATTGCAGACATACCAGGCACTTCGATGTATATTCAGAAATCTCCCTTTTCATACTGTCCCACCAAAAGTCTTCTCAGAGATCTCGATACATCTTTGTGCTCCCTGGGTGAATAGAGAATGTTGAGCTATGTGCGTCATTCAGAAGATCCTTATTTATCTTTGTATTGTATGGTATACATAATCTTGATCCAAATCTCATAATTCCATCCTTTTCAACTATGAACTCTAAGGATTTACCATTTCTTATATTTTTCAACCTTTTTAGAATTTCTACATCCTTTCTTTGAGCATCCTTTATTTTATATAAGAGGGATGGTTGAGCAATCATTTGAGAAATGATTTATGATGTTCATCCCTTAACGATTCCCATGTCCATCCTCTCCAAATCTAATAAGATTGGATCCTTCTCAATTCTCATCAATGATATAATCGTCGGATCCTTTCTACTTAAATAATCTGCCACATTGTTCGCTTTACCAGGGTGGTAATGGATTGAGCAGTCATAATCCTTGATGAGTTATATCCATATTCGTTGGTTCATATTAAACTCTTTCTGTGTGAATATATATTTGAGGCTCTTGTGATCAGTATATATCTCACACTTCTCCCCATAGAGATAATGCCACCATATTTTCAACGCAAATATCACAACCGCCAACTCCAGATCATGCATGGGATAGTTTTTCTCATGGATTTTCAGCTGCCTTGAGGCATTGGCTATCAATTTATCATTCTACATCAACACAAAACCCAGACCCTTATTCTAAGAATCACTAAATACCATAAAAAGTTCTCCACTCATGGGTAATGCGAGCACAAGCGCAATGATAAGCCTCCTTTTCAACTCTTTGAATCTCTCTTTGCATTCATCACTCTAAGCAAAATTTACTCCCTTCCGAGTTAGCTTAGTAAGAGGGTTTGACAATTATGAGAAATTTCTCACAAATCGTTGATAATATCCAGCTAACCCCAAGAAGATGTGGATATCTATTACCAATGTTGGCCTCAACCATCCCTCTATTATAGCTATCTTGTAGGGATCTATAGATATCTCGTTACTTGTGATGATATGGCCCAAGAATGAGACCTCTTTAAACCATAACTCACACTTATTGTACCTTTCATAGAGCTTATCCTTTCTCAAGGTCTCTAGTATAGTTCTTAGATGCTCCTTATGATCCTCCTTGGTTTTGGAGTATATTAGAATATCATCTATAAAGACTACCACAAATTTGTCAAGGTAATCTCTAAAGACACTATTAATCAACTGTATGAAGATTTCTGGAGCATTAGTGAGTCCGAAAGGCATTAATATGAATTCATAGTTCTTGTATCTTATATGAAAAGCAATATTGGGGATATCTTCCTTCTTCACCCTTAATTGATAATATCCTGACCACAAATCTACCTTAGATAAGTATTGTGATCCACACAGCTGATCGAATAAGTCATCAATTCATGGGAGAGGATACTTGTTCTTTATCATGATTTTTTCAAGCTAATGATAATCGATGCAAATGAACATTGACCCATCATTCTTCTTGACGAAGAGGACTGGTGCACCCCATGGTGAAGAACTTGGGCGTATAAACCCTTTATCCAAATTCTCCTGTAGTTGTTTCTTCATCTCCTTAATATCCACAACATCCATTCTATATGAAGTCTTGGATATTGGCAACGCCCCAGGTATAAGGTAAATTGTGAATTCAACATCTCTTATAGGAGGAATACCAGGAAATTTCTTGAAAAACACTTTAGCGAATTCTCTCACAATAGGCATGTCTTTAAGGATGGTTGCCTCTTTAGACTCAATAATCTAAGACAGATACATGTTCTCATAGGGTAGTAATATCCAAGATTGAGATTATGGTTCTAAAGAAGATTCAACTTCCTCATTTCACTTGTATAGAATCAGGGGTTGATTCTCCACATGGAGAGTGATTTCCCTTTCACGACAATTTATGTTGGCTCTATATAAGGAAATCCAATCCCTAACAAGAATTGCATCAAATTCCACCAGAGGGAGTATGATGAGGTTTTTCGGGAAGTTAAATCCACCAATTAAGATAGGGGAGGAGTTATATTCATGGGATGCAATGATTGCCCCATTTGCCGTACTAACTGATATCTTTACTTCCATGATTTATGGTGGTGTTGGGATTGTTCTAATAAAATTTAGGGATATAAAATAATACATAGAACCTGAATCAAAATGTACGTTATCTATTCTTGAATGAATAACTAGCGTACCTATCATCGCTTTGTTTTTGGGATTCAATTTGGTGGTAGTTATGGAAAAAAATTTCCCTTGTTGCCTTGGAGGTTGTTGGTTACCTCCGAAAACCCTTGGCTTAGGGCATTGATTTTCAAGATAACTTGGTTCTTTGCAGTTGAAGTAATGAACAACACATTGAGATTCGAACATAGTGTGCCTCTCCTCTGTCACAACCATGGGTTTTTCTTGTCGATAGTTAATGGCTAGGTACCCTTCTCTTCCACAACTAAAGCATTTCCTCGTCCCCTTCAGGTAATTTCTGGGGTGCTTCTTTCTGCACGTTTGGCAAGTGGGTGCTGGATTTTCTTATCACCATTGGATTTATTCATTGGACTGACAAAATTGAAGTCCACCTTACACTTTTTATTCCCATGATACCCCTGAGATTCTCCGATCTCCATTTCAACCTTGAGGGCACATCGGAAAATTTCCTCATAGCTTTCAAAGTCACCAATCACCAGGGATTTCTAGAGGCTTGGTTTCAGCCCACCAAAGAAGTGGTCAACCTTTCATTTGGGGGTAACGACAAAGCTGTAAGCATATCTTGTAAGACTTGTGAATTTTTCCTCATACTCTCCGATAGATTCGTTCTCTTTTTTCTTGAGGGAAAGGAAGTCCCTTTCCATCTTAAGCCGGAGGGTGAGCGGAAAATATTTATAAAAAAAAATCTTCTGGAAATCCTTCCATTCTAACGCCTCAATCTCATCCTCAGGCTTTGTATTTTTGATCAATGTATACCATTTATCAGCTTCAACCTCCATATGATAAGCATCCATAAGAACCTTCTATTGTTCGGAACATTAAAGGATAGAGAATATCTTTTCAATGGAGTTGATCCATTGTTCGACAATTGAGGGATCAGATGATCCATTAAAAGTAGGAGGTCTTTGTCTCATGAAGCTCTTGATAGTGACTTGTTCTTTCTTGGGGGGGGGTTGAATGTTCCTCTTGACCCATGTTTCTATTAAATTCTTGAGTTAACTGAGAGAGTATCGTGACAAAGTTCACGATTCCCACTCCCATCGGATTGGGCATCTCATTAGAACAATCATCACATTGGTCTTCACATTAGTTGTTTTCCTGAGTCCTCTTATTACCAGCCATTGGATGGAATAAAAGGAAAGTTAGGGGTAACACATAAAGGGTAATCCAAAAATAGATGACTTATAAATAGCTTTTATTTCCTTAACTTATAAATCTATAGGCTTCAATTTATGTTATCCACGGTCTACTTTCAAACATATATTCTTAGGGGATTTTTTTATTTTCTTAATAATGGTTCATACTAAGATTTTGAATTTACCAATGCATATACCCTAGGAGTGTCATAACCAAGAGTGAAATAAGGCCCATTTTCGTGTACCAGGATACCCCAGGTCAGGCCCAGAACTCCTTGTTGGGGTTTTCACCCGTAGGTACATCTGTGTCAGTGCCGCCTCTACCTTCTCATATCCAGACAGGGATGTATTTGCTTGATAAACCACTTAATTAATACCCACCAAAACTTAGGGATATTTTTATTATACTTAGTCTTGCCTCTAAGGCTTCACTATGGTTTTCTAATCCTAATCCCAAAAATAACTAAACCTATCCTCTAATACCAACTATGATAACCCTGCTTTTATTACACAATTAAACCCGATTTATTACATAAAACCTTCACTTGATATAACATAGAATATTGATAGGTCTAGTGTATTTGGGTCTTAGGAACATTAAATAACAACTTAAAACATATAACACAACATCTTATTTAAAACTTCCTTTACATGACCACTACATTCCCTCGTACTTAGCATTGCATGAGATAACCTGAGGACATGCATAAGAAATGAGTGAGATATAAATTCTAGTAAGGGACTAAACAAGGAATAAAAAGAAGATTACAATACATGTTAGGAAATAGTAATATTAATGGATCACAAGAGAAACATGAACATAAAGGAATTATAAAGCATGATAATCATAACATGGAAATGTGGTAACAAGGCTTAACATGAAATTAGCATGAGCCAAGGCTCATTGCACATGAAGCATGAGTAAACCCTCATTGTACATGAATCATGATTAAAACCTTGTTGAAATTGAATTAGAATGATTCAAAACTCATTGAACATGACGTATCATGATACTATACTTTACCCAATGCATTAGAGCACTATCAGGGCACACCCTTCTTAAACATTTCATTTCATGCATAAGTGTGCCACATGGATCATACAACATGGAATCAATCATCATCATTTATTCCACGATAAAGAGATGTAGAATATATAAATGAATCTTTATAATCAATAAGTAAATGTGCATAAAGGTGAATACCCTTAATATAGAAATGGGCATGGTATTCACTACACAATGACACTGGCTTGGAAAATCGTAATGCAATTTCGGCAGCATAACAGCGTGAAATAAGCACTCATAAAAAATGGTTGATGAGAGATAAAGGCATGTCTCATAATATTTACATGAAATGGACAGTAATGGGGTCATATAGATACATGTACCAATAAATTTAATGAAATTTATATGCATAATACAAAATAATTACTTGGATGTAAAAGAGGAGAGAGAAATCCCTCACGAAATTTCAGCATGGTAACATGTGTGCATGAGAGGAATTAATGAGAGATAAAGGGGTATCCCATCATCCAAACATAAATAGGTAAGTATTGAAGATGTTTGAAATCATACCCTAACATTTTTAATTGAAAAAAGGGCATAACAACTTAAAGAAAATTAGACAAAAATGAGAAAGGAAGAAATCCTTTACTTGGAAGTGTGCTTCCAAAGGCTTGGGAGAAGCTTGAGAGAGGATTCTTGGGAGATTTGAGTGAATTGGGAGGATTATAGAGAGAGGAGTCCATAGGTTGGACGAAATAAAAAGGCTTTGAGTGAATAGGAAGTGGGATCTTGGGTGGGTTTATATAGGAAAGGAGAGGGAATTATTTATTATTTAGGTTTGGGACACCACACATTAAACTAATCAAAACCACAAACCATACCATGGTTTTTGCCCATGGTTTTTTCCAAAGCGGAGTGTAAAACAATATTTTATAATTACAATGGCTGAAAATCTTAAAAAAATAGGGTTTCTTATGTGGAGGTGAGTCACACTCTCAAGGAAATCAATTTAAAAAGATAAATAGTTTTATAAGTCTTGGAGGGTCCACTAAAGCTTTTTAAAATAAATAAAATAAGAATAAAATTAGATTATTTTAATGTTAAAACATATATTGGCCGAAAATAATTTTTATAGTATTTTATTACATCACTATTGGGTTATTATGATGTCATAAAACACATTATATATTTAAACGGTATTTAATTTTTTACCCAAAAATTCGACTGTCTCAGAAAATTATGAAAAATTCACCGTTAGATAATTTAAATGTCTTGATTCCAAAAATAATATTCATTTTATCAAAATAATTTTATAAATATCTGAATTTTTTACTTTTAAAATAAAAACCAACATTTATAAAAAAATCATGGGTTTTGACAAAAACAGCTTTCAAACCTTAATAAAAATTACAATTACATTCATAAAATTTTACAATCATTTATATTTAATAAAAATTAATTTATTAATAGTATTTTATTAAAATATTATTTAATTCAAAAATCCATTAATTCATCAAAATATATTTCTTAGGTGAATATTAACTAAAAATACTATTTGTGCTATAAAAACTATTTACAAAGTAACAATAATAAAATGAATGCACATTCTTTATACAAAAATAATGTAAATAGTCATAGTGCTAGGGTATTGTTACATATCCCCTTATAACACCTTCATAAGACTGAAGGGTAAGGCGTGTGATGGTGAGAGACTCTTGGGGTGGCTCAGATAACATCGCTCAGGTGGTAATCTCTATTAACTTCCACTTCTCCTGTAGTCAGTTCCGCTCAAGCTTAGCATGTTTAAGCTCAGCTTGAGCTTGGTCAAGAGCGAAGACCAATGACACCACATCCTTTTCGAGCTCCGAAAAATGGGCTTCATATGGGGAAAGTCTACTGGATGAGGCCATCACTTCCTTTGTCTGAGTAAATTGGATTTGTTAAAGCCCTATATTTATACTAATCATGATCACTGTTCAATAACTATATTAGAAACAATCACAATTCTTAATAGCATTTTAAAATCAAGAAACATAAAACCAAATAAGTTCATGTCATGACCCGTCCCTCGGGGCTCGTATCATGACTATCCCAAGCCTGCCTTCCATAGGTCAGGGGCTGGCGACTAACACCAAAGGCGTAAATCCCTAAACTGGGAAGGCATTTCCTTTATAACTGTAAAAAAACACATTAGAGTACACAACTAGAAGCAAAACACTAAGTAAAAACATTATACAAAAGAAGTGATGGAAAGTAAAAGGGGCCGAAAATACAAGCCCAACAGGAAAATACAAATACAACTGAAAGCAGGTACAACTGAAGAAAAGTAAATAAGCTAATGGGTCATCCTCTAGGGTTCCTACCTGAAGGGTAGGTACAGATGGACTTCTCAGCACTCCCGTCTGTCCGTCTCCTCCGTGTACAGTCGCACCGAGTGGTCCACCTCCGGGTACTGTCCAGTCCTGCTACTCTCTGCCTCAGTCAGCACTGTCCGTCATCTGAAACCAACATAATGAGGTGCAGGAAAAGCCCGTGCATGGGTGAGTATAACGATACTCAGTGGGGACCCCAAGACCCTCAAGGTCTCACAAAATCCAACAAGGATAAACCACAAAGTATGGAATCAACAGATAACCATTACTTAGGTATATGCCCATACATATACCTAATTTATCTAGTAACCCATCTCAATCATGAGAAAGAAACAAAAGTCATTGACTCAGCTCAAACCAGGATTTTTAATATCGAAACCACAGCTGGTGTCGTACTCCTCCTCTATCAAGTACATTGGTCCTACCACGTCACACAGAGGCACTTCCCACTATCCTTGGATTGCTGAGGTACTCCTTTTGTCGAGTACCATGGGTCTACCGTGTCACACATAGGCGCTCCCTACCACAGGTCTGCCGCGCTCACACAGAGGCACTCCCCACCATGGGTCTTCCGCGTCACACAGAGGCACTCCCCACTGGGCCAGTCGAGTCACTCTGATTCGAATCGGTCAAGCAGTCATCAGGTCTCAGCCAACTACTAGGTCTCCGTACTTTGTCCGCTCGTCTCTGGAAGAATCCACTCCACGAGCTACTATTCGATACTCCAACTGTCACGAAGTACCAAGAAGAAATATCTCAAAGATCCGCCACGTATTAGGGGGGAAATACAAACAATACATGCCCAAGACATAGAGACGAGACGACCAAGCCATTTTCCAAAAAGTACATGACGTGTTGGTATGGTTACATGCCGTGTCTTCATACCTCGGGTACTGCTCGTGTACAACGGCCCGTGTCAAAAGGCTGGTCGTGTAAAAAAGTAAGTACACAAAGCATAGTATGTTTACACACCATGTCCAAGCATCTGGGGTCGGCTCCGTGTACGCTGTTCACGTGCTCGTACACAGCCTCAACCCATGTTCGCCAACTCGTGTAACTGGTACACAGGGTATCTCGTGTCATTGGCCTTTCCTGGCCGTGTAGTGGAGTAAATACCCATGTACTTAACCTGTGTCTGTGTATTTCCAGGATACACGCCGAGTCTCATGAAGTCTCCTCTGTCATGCTGCATTAGAGAGTACATGCCGTGTTGTCAGGCCGTTTGATTCTTCCCGTGTCAGTGTATTTCCCAAAATACACACCGTGTGTCGCGTAGCCACGTCTGCCAGGCCGTGTGGAAAGTACATGCCATGTGACTGGGGTCACACGCCGTGTGCTACCCATTTGATGCTCGAACCCTAGCTATAGTATGCCCGTACTACATGGCGTGTACTTCAAGAGTACATGCCGTGTATTCTGAAATTTTCCAAAAACAACGCCTTTGGCCAACCCACCTCCCATGATGCCCGTTCTTCGTTCTGATGGTCCGATTGTCACGAAACCATAGACTTTAGGTTGCCTCGATGTTCTGAAGTCATTGTCGATGTTTCGAGCCTCTGATCGACTCCGAAAACACGTTTTGATTCTCCCACATGAGAAAGGGTTCGAAGAACGGTCTTTCCATTCCAGTCCGATCCGTCGCCGCACCTCCGCTAGTTCATCGTGACGTTGGGTCTTCTTTCGTGGATCGTTGCGGTGCAAAACAAACCCGAAACGATCCGTTGTTTGTTACTGAAGAAGAACATGAAGAACACACCAATATTCACAAGAATGACAGAAGGAATTGGGCCGTGTTAGTTTGGATCGGTCCTTCCACATTAGTTCGAGAGCAAGCAGATCAAGAGGAAACAATTCAATCACGAAAGGAAGAATTAATGTTGCTAAAAACAAAATCACACCCCTACCTTGTTCATTGACAGAGGTTGTGAATAAGGAGGCGTCGTCATTCATCGCGTCCGCCGCACACTCCCAATTCCGAGCTCGCACGTCAGTAGGAGTCCGGGGAAGAAGATTGAAGAAGGTCGGTGTTCTACATATTCGATGGCGTTCTTTGTTCTTCGTTGGCAAGAAGCATTCTTCGTTGGAGAACTTATTTTCTCTCTTCTCCCAGGCCTCCACCAAAAAGAATATTCCAACAAAATAATATATTGCAATATCCTATTAATTCGTTGGCACAATATTCAAATTGGATTAATTAATTGGGCAGGCTCCCTTTAATTAATTAAGGTGTTGTCACATAATTAAAGTGGAGGGGCGGTGACACCATTAAGTGGGGAGCTCAAGAGGTTTACCCCCAATTAATGGGGAGTTCAAGAGGATTAACCTCGGGTGGTCCCCACCAAAATTATTTAAATGAGAGGTTATGGTCTCGGGTGGTCCCCACGTCATAAACTCTCACGGGAGGTTGAATTTGGGTGGGCCCCACCACCATAACCTCTCATGGGAGGTTAGGGTGTGGCGGTCCCACCTCCAACTCTAAAGTAGAGGTTTTAACTAACAATCATACACATGACAACTTAAAATAAAATAAAGTGTTGTACACTTTATTTTTTTTATAAAAATCCAAAAACTAACTTTTATTCTCGACTATCTGCCATCGAGGTGAAAGTATTCTTAAGAGAATACCAGTGCTGTGAGTTCAACGGTGCCCTCAAATTTCAGTTCCGGGCACCAGTTCAAAAGTTATAAAATCCCGCTTGTATGTTTACTGAATATACCCGAACAAAACTTTAGAAATTGATTATGGGAACATCGGGCCTTGGAATCAAGCGCTGTAAATTTTTGCGGACTTGTAAAAATCTCATGTATTTAAGAAAAAAATTTCCACAGAATTTACGGGCCTTTAAATTCTCCCCACCTCAGGGCTTTACGTCCCTATAAGCTACAACTCGAACTATGGGAACAAATGAGGGTATTAAGCACGCATCTGAGATTTCCGCTCCTATGTGCTCTCCTGGAGGTTCCCGTGCTACCAGCGTACATGCACCAGAGGTATCGATCATCCATGTAGGACCCACTCTAGTTGATCCTGAATCTCCACTGAAACCTCTGTAAAAGTTTCCCCATCATCGATGTCCAGCTCCCCATGGTCGATGATGTGAGAAGGGTCATGCATGTATCTCCTCAGTTGAGATACGTGGAAGACGTCATGAACCCGGTGAAACTGAGGTGGAAGAGTTAAGTTGTAATCCACCTCGCCTACTCTAATGAGGACCTTGAAAGGTCCGATGAATCTCAGAGATAACTTGCCGCCTCAGCCAAATATCCATAGACCTCGTCGAGGTGAGACCCGTAGAAAGACGTGGTCACCATACTCGAACTCCAGAGGTCTCTGTCTCCTGTCAGCATATGACTTATGCCTACTCTGTGCAGTCTTCATCCACTCCTGGATGATCCGCACCTTTTCCATAGTAGCTCGTACCATCTCTGGTCCCACTAGTGCTGACTCCCCAGGGTCAGTCCAGCAAAAGGGTGATCTGCAAGGTCACCTGTAAAAGGCCTCAAAAGGTGTCATACCGATGGTGGAGTGATAGCTATTATAATACAGAAACTCCACCAAAGGAAATTGATCCTCCCATCTGTGACCGAAGTTGAGGACACATTCACATAGCATGTCCTAGAGGGTCTGAATGGTCCGCTCAGTCTAACCATCTGTCTGAGGATAGAAGGCGGTGCTCAAACGAAGCTGTGTCTTGAAAGCCTCCTGCAACCCCTTCCATACCCGGGAAGTAAACCATGCGTCATGGTCAGAGACAATAGAATAAGGTACTCCATGTAAAAACAAAATATCCCGCACATAGAGGCATCCCAAGATCTCTACTGAACCCTGCTCTCTGATCGGTAGGAAGTGGGCCGACTTGGTGAGTTGGTTGACGATCACCCAAATCGAGTCATGAACCCTGGATGTACGTGGAAGACCCATCACGAAGTCCATGGATATCCCATCCCACTTCCATTTTGGGATCTCTAAAGGCTGGACCAAGCCTGCTAGTACCTGGTGCTCTGCCTTCACTTGCCGACAAGTGAGGCACTGTGAGACAAACTCCGCTACTGCCTTCTTCATACCTGGACACTTGTGCTGTCGTCGAAGGTCCTGGTACATATTCTCCACTCCTGGATGTACCGCTAGAGGGGATTTGTGTAACTCTTTCAATACTTCCTCCTGAAGTTCCACTGGTACCAAGGTACGTCCTCTAAAGAGGATGACGTGCTCCCCACCTTCAGAAAATCCATCAGGTGCATGTCCTATGGATATCTAAGCACGTCACGTCTCACAGTCAGTGTACCCATGTTGTGCCTCCCTGACTCACTGAACAAGTGGGGGAGTGACCGTAAGAGACTGTAGGAATGCTGATCCATCTCTATCCACAAAGGATATCTGTAAAGCAGCAAGCTGCTCTGTCACCTCTCCTAGCAGCTGTATACCAGTCCTCCTACTGAGCGCATCTGCAACAACGTTTCCCTTCCTAGGATTATAGACTATCTTGAAGTCATAGTCCTGGAGGAAATCAAGCCAACATCGTTGTCTCAGGTTCGGGTCATTTTGAGAGAAGATATACCTAAGATTCTTGTGATCAGAGTACATGGTAAAACACTCGCCCATCAGATAATGCCGCCACATATTCAAGGAGAATACCATTGATGCTAACTCTAGGTCATGGGTAGCGTAGTTCTGCTCATGTTGTCTCAGCTTTCGATAACCATATGTGATCATTGCTCTCTCCTGCATCAAGACACACCCAAGTCCAGTCCCTGATGCGTCGTAGTAAACTACACACCCTATGCCTTCCTCTAGAAGCCTCAAGATGGGGGCACTAGTCAGCCTCTGCCTCAGCTTTTGAAAGCTCTGCTGGCATCTCTCCGACAACATGAAGGGTTGCCCCTTCTTTTTCAAGGCTGATAATGGTGCTGCAACTCTGGAGAAGTCTAGAACGAACCTCCGATAGTATCCAGCCAAACCCAGGAAACTCCGTACCTCTATCACACTCCCGGGTGGCTCCCAAGCAAGTACCACCTCAATCTTCACTAGATCTACTGCAACTCCAGCCTCCGAGATGACATGTCACAAGAAGTGAACCTATAGAATCCAAAACTGGCACTTCAAGAGCTTACCATAAAGATGGTTCTCTCAGAGTGTGTCCAGTACTACTTGCAAATGGTAGGCATGCTCCTACTCAGTAGTTGAGTAGATCAGAATGTTGTCGATGAAGACTACGACAAAGCGATCAAGGTAAGGCTGGAAAATCCTATTCATGAGACTCATGAACACTGCTAGAGCATTGGTTACGCCGAAGGTCATAACCAAGAAATCTTAGTGGCCATACCGATACCTGAAGGCCGTCTTATGCACATCCTCGTCTCGAACTCTGAGCTGGTGATAGCCTGATCTAAGGCCTATCTTTGAGAACCACCGTGATCCCTTCATCTGGTCAAATAGGTCATCAATCATTGGGAGTGGGTACTTGTTCTTTACGGTCACCTGGTTCAGGTGATGGTAGTGAACACAGAGCCTCAAGCTTCCATCCGCCTTCTTGGCGAACAGAATTGGGGCTGCCCGGGGAGAAACACTGGGCCAGATGAATCCCTTCCCGTACAAGTCCTCCAGCTGTACCCACATATCATGAAGCTCAGTGGGAGCCATACGATAGGATGGAGTATATATCGATGTCGTCCTGGGGTAAAATTTAATATAGAAGTCCACCTCTCTATGAGGAGGTAGTCCTGGAACATCGTCAGGGAAAACATCAGCATACTGGTCCACCACTACAGGATAAGTCAGACTCTCCACATCAACTGCTCTGAGGGTAAGGCAAGATAACTGGTGAGTGATCGGATGCACCCTCGTCCGATTAAGTCCATCCTATGCTGCAAAGGTTCCCTTCTCACCGGTAAAGGTAAACCTGGTCCCATCCGTGTGGACACACCACACTTTTTTCCTAATACAGTCAATCTGAGCATGGACTGTAGATAACTAGTCCATACTCAAGATGATGTCATAAGGCCTCGAAGCCACTACTAGGAGATCCTAGCCGAAGCTCTCTCCTCCTAGAGTAAGCTCGCACTACCGGCACCAGTGCATAATCGTCGAATCAATTCCCGTAGGAGTCTCTAGCCGTAAGGATCAAACCAATGGCTCCGTCGGAATCTCCGAGCTCCGAATGAGGGAAGTGGCAATGAAAGAGTGACTGACACCTGTGTCTATAAGAACTGCAGATAAGGTGGAGTAGACAGATATTGTACCTCGAATCATCTCTAGAGCACCGTGATTGTAGGCCTCAGCTGCCTGAAGCTGAGCTCTCCCATGTCCACCTTCTCCCTACAGTTGGGGTGGACCTCCTAGTGGTGGTGGTGGTAACACCTCGTAACGTCGTCCACCACCAGCTGCATGTACAGCTCCTCTGCCATGTTTTCATAATCCCTACAAACCGCCTCGTTTGAACCTATGCCTCTGCCTGGGAGGTCCCTCAACTATTTGTTGATCATCTGAACGGCAGGTCAGACAGTCACGAGCCATGTGACCCAGCCCACCGCATGAGTAACACTGCCTACTACTGGCATGTGTGTCTTTGCTCCGTGTGCCCCACACGACCGATCCTGAGTCATGCGGTCAACCAACTCTAGGTCTGGTACTCTTGGAACTCTGCGACATCTGTCTAATGCCAGTTGCAGAAGACTCTGCTACATGTCGACTAGTGGTGGGTCTCACTGCTGGAGACTGATCACCAAGGAAGATCTCCACTAAGAGGGCTCGCTCCAACACCCCTTCCTGCGTCGGGATGCTAAGAGAGATCATAGAAGCCCTGATCTCTTTCCCGATCCCCTACTCGAAGGTATGGGCCCTGAAGAATGGGTCTCGTACCATATCCATGGAGTAGTACGAGAGGTCGGCGAACCTCGCTGAGTACTGAGCTACCGTCATGCTACCCTACTATAGATGTAGTAGCTCCTGTATCCGCACCGCTCGTAGGGTCACTAGAACAAACTCTGCCCAGAACAGGATCTCGAAGTCTGCCCAGAGAAGTGTCGCCTTGCCATGCACCTGGAGTATCAGGCTCCACCATCTGCCTACTGCTTCTCGAAGGAGACTCGCGACAAGGATCACCATAAAGTCTGCTGGTGTCCCTACTAACCTGAAGACTCTCACCACACCCTACATCCAATCCTCAGCCTCTTGTGAGTCCGTCTCTCCCCTGAACTTGGGTGGCCTCTGGCACAGGAACTCGTGAAATGTGATCAAGTGGCGTGCATCGTCTGCTGCTGGGGATGGTGGCATCGGTGGACCAATGAGTAGTAGTACCATTGGTGCCTCCACTGGTAAAGGGCCCTACGCCGAGGCCTTGTCTCTCAATGGGCTATCAGTACGTATGACTCTTAGGGCTCTAACTGGTCGTCCGCGAGGAGGCATCCTGAAAGAAACAGATGCGACGCGGTCAAAAGATTATACCTGGTGAGCTGACCTGGTTGAGCTAACTTAAATAAACTTTTGGAAACACGCACGCAATCAGTGTTTTCATGCACTGAGTCGGAAATCAGAAGTCAGGGTCCTGGTGTATGGATACGTCGGTCGCCCGCACCAATATTGGACTTCCTGAACTTAAAACCACACTTAGTACCCTTAACACTATTGCTTCATAGAAAAGAAAGATCATAGTTCCAAGTTCTGTGGTAGAACTGAATCCTCTAATACCAATTTGTCACGACCCGTCTCTCGGGTCCATATCATGACTACCCCAAGCCTGCCTTCCATAGTCCAGGGGTTGGCAACTAGCACCAAAGGCATAAATCCCTAAAATGGGAAGGCATTTTCTTTATAACTATAAAAACACACATCAAAGTACACAACTGGAAGCAAAAAACTAAGTAAAAACTATATAAAAAAGAAGTGATGGAAAGTAAAAGGGGATGGAAATACAATCCCAACAGGAAATTACAAGTACAACTGAAAAAAAGTAAAGCAACTACTGGGTCGTCCTCCGGGGTTCCTACCTAAAGGTTAGGTATAGATGACCTCCTTAGCACTCTCGTCCGTCTATCTCCTCCGTGTACCGTCACACCAAGTGGCCCACCTCTGAGTACTGTCCAGTCCTGCTACTCTCTACCTCAGTCAGCGTTGTCCGTCGTCCGCAACCAACACAACAATTTGCGGGCAAAGCTCGTGCAGGGGTGAGTATAACGATACTCAGTAAGGACCCCGAGACCCTCAAGGTATCACAAAATCCAACAAGTATAAACCACAAAGTATGAAATCAACGGATAACCATTACTTAGGTATATGCCCATACATATACCTAAGTTATCTAGTAACCCATCTCAATCATGAGGAAAACACAAAAGTCATTGACTCAGCTCAAACCAGGATTTTTATTATCGAAACCACAGCTGGTGTCGTACTCTTCCTCTATCGAGTACAGTGGGCCTGCCGCATCACACAGAGGAACTTCCCACTATCCTTGGACCACTGAGGCACTCCTCCTATTGAGTACCATGGGTCTTCCATGTCACATAGAGGCGCTCCCCACCATGGGTCTATCACGCTCACACAGAGGCGCTCCCCCTCATAGCCTGCTGAGGTACTCCTCCTATCGAGTATCGTGGGTCTGCCGCGCTCACACAGAGGCACGCCCCACCGTGGGTCTGCCACATCACACAGAGGCGCTCCCCACTAGGCTAGTCGAGTCACTCCGAGTTGAATCGGTCGAGCAGTCGTCAGGTCTCAGCCAGCTATTACGTCTCCATACTCTGTCCACTTGCCTCTGGAAGAATCTAATCCACGAGCTACTGGTCAATACTCCAACTACCACGAAGTCCCAGGAAGAATTATCTCAAATATCTACCACATCTTAGGGTGAGAATCTAAGAAATATGTGTCCAAGACACAGAGACGAGATGACCAAGCCATTTTCCAAAAAGTACACGATGTGTTGGTATGGTTACACGCAGTGTCTTCATACCTCAGGTATTGCCCATATAAAATGGCCCGTGTCGAAAGGATGGTCATGTATAAAAGTAAGTACACGACATGTGGTATGTTTACACACAATGTACAAGCATCTGGGGTCGGCTCCGTGTACGCTGGCCATGTGCCCGTACACGTCCTCAACCCATGTTCGCCAACCCATGTAACTAGTACATGGGGTATCCCGTGTCATTGGCCTTTCCTGGATGTGTAGTGGAGTACATGCCCGTGTACTTCACCCATGTCCATGTATTTTTGGGATACACGCTGAGTCTCGTGAAGTCACCTCTGTCATGCTGCGTTAGAGAGTACACGCCATGTCATCAGGCCGTGGGATTCTTCCCGTGTCCGTGTATTTCCCAAAATACACACCGTGTGTCGCGTAGCCACGTCTTCCAGGCTGTGTGGAAAGTACACGGCATGTGACTGGGGTCACACACCGTGTGCTACCCGTTTGACACTCAAAACCTAGCCGCAATATGCCCATACTACACGGCATGTCCTTCGAGAGTACACGTCGTGTATTCTGGAATTTTCCAGAAACAACGCCTCTGGCCAGTGCGCCTCCCGTAATGCCCGTTCTTTGTTCTAATGGTCTGATTGTCACGAAACCGCATAATTTAGGTCACCCTGATGTTTCGAATTCATTTTCAATGTTTTAGATCCTCCGATCGGCTCTGAAAACACGTTTTGATTCTCCCGCATGAGAAAGGGGTCAAAGAACGGTCTTTCTGTTCCAGTCCGATCTGTCGCTTGCTATCATCACCGCACCTCCGCTAGGTCGTCGTGATGTTGGGTCTTCTTTCTGGGATCGTTGCGTCACAAAACGAACCCAAAACGATCTATTCATAGTTACATAATAAGAACGTGAAAAACACACCAATATTCACAAGAATGGAGGAAGGAATCAGGCCATGTTAGTTTGGCCCGATCCTTCCACATTAGTTTGATAGCAAGCAGATCAAGAGGAAACAATTCAATCATGGAAGGAAGAATTAATGTTTCTAAAAACCAAATCACACCCCTACCTTGTTCATTGAAGGAGGTCACGAAGAAGGAGGCGTCGTCGTTCGTCGTGTCCGCCGCACACTCCCAATTCCAAGCTTGCACGTCGGTAGGAGTCCGGGGAAGAAGATTGAAGAAGGTCGGTGTTCTACGTAGTCGATGGCATTCTTCATTCTTTGTTGGAGAACTTCTTTTCTCTATTTTTCTAGGATTCCACCAAAAATAATATGCCAACAAAATAATAGATTGCAATATCTTATTAATTCATTGGCACAATTTTCAAATTGGCTTAATTAATTGGGTAGCCTCCCTTTAATTAATTAAGGTGTTGGAACGCAATTAAAGTGGATGGGCGGTGGTACCATTAAGTGGGGAGCTCAAGAGGTTTCTCCCCACTTAATGGGGAGTTCAAGAGGTTTAACCTCAGGTGGTACCTACCAAAATTATTTAAATGAGAGGTTATGGTCTTGGGTAGTCCCCACGTCGTAACCTCTTGCGGGAGGTTGAATTCGTGTGGGCCCCACCACCATAACCTCTCATAGAAGGCTAGGGTGTGGCGATCCCACCTCCAACTCCCAAGTGGAGGTTTTAACCAACAATCACACACATGGAAGCTTAAAATAAAATAATGTGTTGTACACTTTATTTTATTTTTTTTATAAAAATCCAAAAACTAACTTTTATTCTCGACTATCTACCATCGAGGTGAAAGTCTTATTAAGAGAATATCGGTGCTGCAAGTTCAACGGTGCCCTCATATTTCAGTTCTGAGCACCGGTTCAAAAGTTATAAAATCCCGCTTGTATGTTTACTGAATGTACCCGAACAAAACTTCAGAAATTGATTCCGGGCACACCGGGTCTCAGAATCAAGCACTGTAAATTTTCGCGGACTCGTAAAAATCACATGTATATAAGAAAAAATTTTCCATGAAATTTCCAGGTCTTTATAGTTCATATATTAAGAATACATTTAAATAGACCAAGAGGAATTTTCATTAATGAATTTTTGGGTCGTTACATTGTGTGTTTTACATTCCCAACCTCTAGTTTTAGTATATGATGCACATCCTTAGATGATTGATTCACCTATTATTATTGAACCTCGTGATGGAATAACACAACTAACCTAAATATAATTACTTAAACCAACCTCATTATAATGAAAAATTTACAATGAATATTTAAACACACTGCCACGTCATCATTTCCATCAACATCTCCACATCATTCAGCCCCCTCCCCAATCTTATCATTTACACATTCCACATCACTTGTAACTATATGATGAATGAAACCAAACCTATTAAAATTCAATGAGTTTTTAAGATATTTACTATATATTTTTCCATAAGTTATGAAGTCATCACATAAGTTTTAATCACCTATTAGTTTCTGATGTATACTTCACACACTAGGTTCAAAAAACATTACCACCATACAAATGAGGAAATCCTTAGCAGTGACTACTCTAATGTCAAATCTATAAAATATTTATCAGATATGATACTATTAGAACCCACCCCCATAGGAAATATAGCGGATTTTGGAATATATTAGTGTTTGACCCCCCATCCTATATTTAAATGGACATGGGTCAGTTACAATTGGAAATGTAATGATACAACCCAGACTGGTATCATAACCAACAACTGACCTGACTTTCCACTAACCTAATAGGTCTTCATGATCCCTATAGGATAGCAACGATCCCCTGGAAAAAAGATAAAATTAATATGGAATATCTTACCCCTAAATTAGAGTAAATTAAAAATGATATTTCTTCTGAAGACCAGACATGTCCCATTCATAAGTTGAACATCTAGGAAAATAGTAGATACAAAAAAGATAAATAAACAGGAAGCATATATCATAGATAGAAAATAAAATACCACTATTGACCAATAAAACTATTTAACCAGACATGTACCATTCCCAAATCTCATTGGACATATTTTGGATAGGTATAACATATGAGTTATCATTTTTTGTTTTCTTTTCAGTTGTAAATCTCATATGCCGCACGCCTCTCCTCCACCGCGAGCGCACCTCTTCCACGCACTGAATGACACCTTCACGATGATTTTTCTCCTCTTAATCATTGGTTTCATCTTGTTCGCATGTTATTAATGTTTGATATTGATGGTTATGTTATGAATTGTACGGGCTAAATGCCCTGATGAAAATCGTGGCTGTTGGTGGTCCTTGTTTGCGCAATAAATTAATTGCATGTTGGTTGGTTCCTATTGAAAATTTGAATATAGAAATTGGTAATTTACATGTATACTTGGATAATGAATGAATTCCACAGGATGATAAAACTTTTGTGATAAACCCTAAATTAACAAGCGAAATTGAATAAGGGATGATTTTTAAAATATAAAATTGTGTTTGTTTGGCTTGTATGGTGTTGCAATTGTGAGAACGATTATGTGTTTGTATGGTGTTGCGGTAGTTGGAATGATTAGTATGCCATTTTTTCCATGTTTTAGTTCCTCCACCATTGAATATCAATCTAAAACTTACCCATTTAAATGGAACCACCACTTTGTTACTATTTCAATTCCACTAAATCTTAGAAAACCACTTCACTAGAGGACTCTATAAAATACTTTATGGACACCCTAGTCAAATAACCATAAAAAAACATGTAACGAATCCTTACACCTGCAAGAAATCTATGGAAAATCATACCATATATTAGTTTACTACCATATTTCGTGACTTGAGACATTATGTTTCTATAGAAACACTAAAAAACTAGTTTACAACAATGTATATAGATCACATGTGGGATACTAAAACATTATAGTGCAAGGTATTATCATAGATATTTCCATTGATTAGGTGGTTAGGAATATGGGTGTGATCTACTTTAGTCCTGAGTAATGAATGGAGTGGTAAGGGTATTGTTTACCATATCTAGTTCCATTGATTATAGTTGGATGATGACCCTAGTTGAACATATTTTGTGTAATTATTTTGTTAAATATTAATATTACTGAATAAAATATGATGAATATGAATAAATAATGGATGAATTCCAATAAATTAACAAAAGAGTATGAAGATGGCTTGAAAGAGTTTATCAAGTTTTCAAAAGATCATGCATATAACCCTTCTCAAATCATTTATCCATGTTTACACTATTATTATTCAAGACAAATTAGTCTAGAGGAGTTGGAAGAACACTTGATCTATCATAGAATAGATCTACATTATACATGCTGGAATAAACATGGGAAAAAACAAATATAGGTAGTGGCTGGGATAACACTGCGTTTTATGGATCATCTTATATGATTATAAGCATGAACAATGAAGATGACTGTATGGAGGATGTGATTACAGATATGAATGATGATGAAGATCATATTGAGTAAATGACAAGGATGGTTGAAGATGAACTTCATGATTGCCTGAAATTGTTTGAGAAGTTAAAGAGTTGTGAAAAGATTTCATTGTACGCTGGTTTCACTAAATATACAGCATTGTCAGCCGTACTAAAGCTATATAATTTGAAAGCAGGCAATGGGTGGAGTGATGAAAGTTTTATGGAACTGCTTTCTCTCCTGAATGACATTCTCCTAGAAGATAATGAGCTCTTGAGCCGAACATACGACACCAAACGAATTCTACGCTTTATAGGTATGATGTCTGAAAGAATACAAATCTACCTGAATGAATGTATACTATTTTTCAAGGACAAAAAATTACTTAAATAATGTCCAAAGTGTGGTGCTTCTTGATACAAGAAAGATGAATCCAGTCCTACAAAAGTTTTATGGTATTTTCCAATCATTCCAAGGTTTAGGAACCTATATGGAAGCGAGGATACTATAGGACAATTGACATGACATGAAGATACAAGAATTAAAGATGTAAAACTACGTCACCCGATAGACTCTCCTCAGTGTAAGAGAATTGATCATGAGTATCCTAAATTTGGAAATGAGCCGAGAAACCTTAATCTTGCGTTATCTACAGATGGAGTGAATCCTTTTGGTTTTCAAAGCAGCAGTCACAGTACATGGCTGGTTATGTTGGTAAATTATAACTTACCACTGTGGTTATGCATGAAAAGAAAATAAATCATGTTATCTATGCTTATATTAGGACCAAAACAACTAGGTGATGATATTGATGTTTATTTGGATCCATTGATTGAGGATTTGGAATTATTGTGGGATCAGGTGTTACGTTGTATGGTGATTACAAAAATGAAGATTTCACTTTGAGATCCATGTTGTACGAGATGATAAATAACTTTCCTGATTATGAAAATTTTCAAGATATATCATTAAAGTAACTCAAGGGTGTCCCATTTTTGAACAAGGTACATAGTCAATTAGGTTGAAACATTCATTGAAAACCATGTTTCTAGGACATCACAGATTTCTACCCCAACAAAATAAGTACTGATCTTGGACGACATCATTCGATGGAAGTTCAGAAGAACATACAACACCGTATCCACTAACAGGTGATCAATTTTTTTAGAAAGTAAAATATGTAGACACTACTTTTGGTAAACCCTTTTTGAAAAACCTTACAAAAATTGGTTGAAAAAAGAGATCATTTTTTTTAATTACCATACTGGAATTGTCTGTATGTCAGAAATTTTCTTGATGTTATGCATGTTGAAAAAATGTATGTGATAGTGTCATCAGCACATTGATAAATGAACCCAGAAAAATAAAGGATGGAATTAAGGCTAGGTTAGACATGGTTGAGATTGGAATACGAGAAGAGTTGGCACTAGTGAAGGGTCAAAAACAAACATTTCTTCCTCCTACTGCTTACACTCTTTCCAGGCAGGAGAGATATCAGTTTTTCAACTTCTTGAATGAAATAAAGGTTCTATAGGGGTATTCATCAAATATCAATAACATCGTGTTAATGAGATATTTAAAGTTAAAGGGTCTGAAATCACATAAATTCCATGTTTTTATGAAAGATCTAATTCATATAGCTTTACGTTGCATTTTTCCCAAGAATTCCTTCCATGCATTAATGAAGCTTTGTTTCTTCTTCAAATATATATACAACAAAGTTATAGACTCGACATAATTACCAACTATGGAAAGAGAAATTGCCATCATATTATGAGAATTGGAAATGTTCTTCCCACCGATTTTTTTTTGATATGATGGTTCATTTGATGTTTCACTTGGTGAGAGAGATTTGACTATGTGGTTCTATACATTATAGATGGATATACCCCATTGAATGTTATATGAAGATTTTGAAAGGGTATGTAAAAAATCAAATTTGTCCAGAGGGTTGTATTGTAGAGTGATATATTGTTGAGGAAGCCATTGAATTCTGTACCGAATACTTATCTGGTGTATAAAGCATTGGCCTATTGAAATATCATCACACTGGGTGGCTTGAGGGTGAATGAATTTATGGAAGAGAGGTTGTCACAATCAATATTACAGATCAGGAGCAGACCCACCTTTACGTTTTGTATAACATTTTTGACATTGAACCATATGTTCAAACCCACAAAGAAATTATTAGGAATTTGAATCCATCTAGGGATGGAAAATGGATATCATATACACATAATTGATAGTTTATAGGATGGTTTAGGGACCATATTTTTAAGAAGTCAGATGAAAATCCAGACTTAATTTTAGAACGACTTCGATGGATAGCCGGAGGACCAAGTGTGTATATATTATCTTACAATGATTATGTAGTTAATAGTTATACATTATATACTAATGAACATGATAAATATAGTACCATATAGAATATTGGTTTTACACTTATGGCTAAAGCGATTCATGTTTCTGGTGCTAAGGAAAGAAATCCAATTTATGTGAATATGTCATACTTTGGCATCATCAAACAAATATGGGAGTTGGATTATATGAAATTACAAGTGCCAATTTTTTAATTCAAGTGGGTTGATAACAGGAGTGCTATTAAAATAGATGAATTGGGATTTGTGAAAGTTGATTTCAGTAAGGAAGGGGAGAAAGACAAACTGTTTATAATGGAATCACAGGCAGTATGAGTATTTTAAGTTCCAGATCCCGCAAACCAAAACTGGTCAATTGTTCTATTATCGACCAAAACAACTTAAGGGTTAGATGAAAATTCAACATAGGATGGCCTTTTCATCATGACTTCATAATCATTTCACATTGGTCCCAATGTAGACGGAATTTTGTATATCATAGGAGACTACAATGAAGGGATTTACATAGTCGATAGAGGGGTAAAATCTCTTCAGTATTAAAAAAAAGAGAGTTCAATAATTAGGTTATTTTTTATTATAATATACATTGTGTTACCTTATGTTATTATCTATTCATTTATGCTTTTATGTAATCTAAATTTAATGTTAAACCACTTCTGTAGATAATGACTTCTGCACCTGCTGATGTGCCTAATCCTGAGGCACAATAGGTCTCTCAACCTGCTGCTGCTGGTTCCAGTGCAGAGGAATAATAGGTTTCTCAACCTGTTGCTGCTGGTCCCAGTGCTGAGGTACGATAGGTTTCTCAACCTATTGTTGCTGGTCCTAGTGCCGATGCTAGCACTCCAGAGGAACATAATGATGATGCTGAAACTGAGGAAATGGTAGGAAATGAAACCATGGCGGTGAAAAAAAACACGAGTGCTGTAGTTTGACAGTGTTAGCCAAAATACTTAAGGAAAAAGTAAAATGCATCAAATTTGAGGTGGGATGGAAAAAGAAAGGATAGCATGTTAACCCCAACAAAGCCATGTTTAGTAGCTACATTGTAATCATCACTCGACAACGCATTCCGATTGATGTATAGTCGTGGAAGCATGTTTTCATCAGGCTTCAGACACTAATGTGGGAAGATATTATAGTAACATTATGATATCATTTCTTTAATTTATTAAAATAAAATAAAATACTAAAACATTTACTTACTCTTCATCATCCCTTGTAGAGTGCATTTATAGCAGATGCCTTGCACAAGGAATTTGTATTAAGAGTTGTAGGAAGGATTCATAGAGTCTTACACATAATTTTAACAAAATATCATCTTAAAGATACTGAAGGGAAAATCAAGCCACAACCACCTCCTCTTTATGCACACTTGATATCCCAATGAGCATGGGATGCGTTTAGTAGTCGTCGTGAAGAGAAGACTTTTCAGGTACATTGTGTCTGGTAATACGTTGTTTGACGTTGCTTGTATTCATCACTTTGGTTGACAGTTTTTTACTTATGAAACAACAACTGAGTGATGAAAATAAGAAATTGGGAGAAAAAACAGCATACCCCTACCATAAAGCAAGGATGGAGTACACTTCACTTGAGAAAAAAATGGAACGCATTTTAAATCTACCGTAATACTTTTATGTGACATAAAACAACACCATAACCATGTTCCTCTATTTATATTTAGATTGATGAATGGAAATTGAAAGTCACTTCCATCCCATTCCATGTACTATGGAAGGATACTCGTGTAAATAAAGAGGAGATACTAATAGATGAAAACACACAAAAAGTGTGGGAAACATGTGTAAGTATGACATAATATAAATTTGTTTTGCTTTAAATAGATATTACATAACAATGATTAATTATTTTCCTATATTTTATATTTGACATAGTCACAGGAATCAAAAACACCTGCACCAGATGCAGACATACTTTCATCGGCCTTGAAGAAGCCAGAATAGTATGGCCATGTCAGAGGTGTGGGTTTTGGGGTGGCACCCCGAACATATTTTCATATAGAAAAACAAGTGGAGGATCAAACTGAGGAAATGAAAATGATGATAGAAACATTAGATATGTTTTAAGAAGAATTACAATACCAAAGAGAGATGATATCAAGTTTGATGTGGGGGAGGAAAAGAGAAGAAACAACTCAAGAACAACCCATGCGTAAAGATCCTTCCCCACCCCCACTAGTTTTTAGGTGATCCATTCCACTAAAAAACCTGACTTAGATGAGGTAATCAATGTTCTAATATTGTTTCTATGAAATGTGAATCACATATACACTGATAAATTTCCTTTACTGATATTCTATAGGGTGAAAATGACTGTGATTTATATCTATCAACTCCCACTCATTGCCTTGTAGTGAGGGCTATGATGTTCAATATACAAAACGACATGCTACAAAATAGACCACTTCCAACATGTCATGTTAGAGTGTCGATTAATGTAACTCATGAGTGCCGATATACCTATTCCAAATGACGATGACAACATTCATACGGTCGAATAAGCTGTTAGAACATTCATCACATGGCTTTCAATTCTTGTAAAAAAACATATTGACTAAGAGGTATTCGTTTCCAATTTATTTTTCAAACCGAACCTTTAACATTTAATGGAAAAAGGTTTGAACCAATGAATTTTATTACAGAACAACAAAGGGAAGAGGTTGTTGGCGCCAAAATATTGCACGAAAGGAAGGTAAAAAAAAGAAGGCTGGCATGTTGCCTCGCGAAGCACCGATGCGAAGCACCGCCGCGAAGCACCGTCGCGAAGTACCCCGGGCAGTGCGGTCTCGCGAAGCTCCAGAGGCGGTAACTCTCCGCGAACTCATTTGACGTTCATGAGCCCGCCGTGAAGCTCCAGAGGTGGTAACACTCCGCGAACGCATTTGACGTTCGCGAGCCCGCCACGAAGCTCCAGAGGCGGTAACCCTTCGCGGACGACGTTGACGTTCGCGAGCGCGCCGCGAAGCACCTGAGGCGGCATGCGAGTTATGCTTCACGGCACCCCTTCCCTATAAATACTGGACTCCCCCTGAGTCCCGAGAATGGACAATCCAACCTTTTGGCTTCTCCTCTCCCGAATCGCGAAGCACTCTTTGCCCCGAGAATCATGAGCTCCGCGAGGTACTTCTACTTCGCGAGACGCCTTTGCTTGGTATCGTTTTGAGCCCCTCATCCGAGAGGTATGCCCTTCGCGAAGTTCAAGGGCATTCGCGAAGGAAGGGGATTCCCAAGGGAACCCGAGCAGCCGCAGAGCATTTATGCTTCGCAAAACACCCAACCCATACTAGTGATCCCTATGCTAAGGCAGGATCGCTACACATCGCGAAGCACACTGCTTCGCAGGACCCTGCTTCATGAGGCACCTTTTCTTCGGGAGGCAGTGCTCCGAGAACACCGTTCCACTTCACGAATCACCTTCCACTCACACCTATGCCCCATGCTAAGGACAAGGCACTCCACTTCGCAAAGCACACTCCTTTTCTTAGCAATTCCTCCTCCCGTGCGACCCTCCAGGTTTGCACGATGTGATTTCAAAGTCCCATGGACAATACCACCCGTAGCGTTGCTTCGCCTAATGCTTCTTCGCATAGGCATGCTAACAGATATTGCTTCTTCGCATAGCCACGCTAACGTGGACCCCTCGATGGTTCGCTCCACCCCCCCTCCCCCTTGACCACGACCTTACTAGTACCTTCCCTTCCCCAAGGACCAGAGGGTACTGGTTATGTAAGTCCTAGGGGTGCGGAGTGAACCCACCTCGTCCGAGCTGCTGGATGTTAAACTGCCAAACACCACGTCCTCAACACATGACGTTAAACTGTGACCCGACCTCGTGCCTCTCACGAAGGGTCCCCCCAGCTCGAACATTTTTTACGCCACTCGTCTCCACAGGAGTGGAATCACCCATCCACAAGGGATGATATCCTCCTTATTGGAGTGGCGTATGTTCTCAGGAGAAGGGCGACCCTAGTTCCCCAAAGGATGGCTGCACCTCTGCATCTCCGTACTTCCCCACTACCAAGGTCAGTGGAGGGCGTGATAGAGAATGAGGCACCTCCCATCATTGGTCTCGAGTCCCTCTTTCGCTGCGCTTTGCCACACCTCGGGCCTCCATCCTGGAGTAAGTCCCAGCACCATGGGCCGCCTAACGCGTAAGCCCCTCTTCACTTCTCACGGACGCATCCTTCGCGACGTGATCGTCAGGTCCTTGCAACCTCTTGTTTCTCACACCAAGCATGACTCACGTGGGCTTAGAGTGAGCACCGACCCTGACTCCCACCCATAGCGAACTACGAGGACTTTGATCCATGTCAAGGCATGGTACATAGGAAGCCTCCATGAGGTTCAAGCCACATTACTCGGTCGTTCATTCACGTCGAGTTTCGCCCTCGTCCAACATGACGTTAAACTGCATGCCCTCGTCCAACATGACGTTAAACTGTATGCCTTCGTCCCGCATGACATTAAACTGCACACCCATTCCCATATGAACTACGAGGTCTTTGATCCATGTCAAGGCATGGTACGTAGGAAGCCTTCCAGAGGTTCAAGCCCACCACTCATTAGACCAAGGTCCACCTTCACGTCGGTTCACCGACGAAGCCCCCTTTTAACTACGAGGTCTTTGATCCATGTCAAGGCGTGGTACGTAGGAAGCCTCCACGAGGTTCAAGCCCACCAGTCATCCAATTCACGTTGAGTTCTACCTGCGACCAACATGATGTTAAACTGTATTCCACAACCCGAACTACGAGGACTTTGATCCGTGTCAAGCCATGGTATGTATGAATCCTCCCAGAGATTCAAGCCCATCTCCCATCGGACCAAGGTCCCTCATTTACGTCGGTTCACCGACACCCACAGCCCGTCGTTTATTCACGTCAGGGTTCACTATCGTCCCGCTTGACGTTAAACTATATTCCATCATCCGAACTACGAGGACTTTGATCCATGTCAAGGCATGGTACGTAGGAAACCTTCCTAAGGTTCAAGCCCACCACTAGTGGACCCACGAGTCTACTTTCATGTCGGTTCACCGATGAAACCCTTTGAACTACGAGATCTTTGATCCATGTCAAGGCATGGTACGTAGGAAGCCTCCTTGAGGTTTAAGCCCATCTCTCATCGGACCAAGGTCCACCTTCACGTCGGTACGCTGACGATGTCCATCGGACCAAGGTCTACCTTCACGTCGGTATGCTGACGATGTCCATCAGACCAAGGTCCACCTTCATGTTGGTTCGGTGATGACATTCATCGGGCCATGGTCCACCTTCACGTCGGTTTACCGGCACCATCCCGAACTACGCGGACTTTGATTCCCTGCCACGGGGATACGTAGGAAGCCTCTTCGAGGCTCAATCCCAACTTCACCGTCGCCCATGCGATGGTCCCATTTCACTCCCCCTCCACTCCATTCATCTACCTATCACCCATCCTGATTCTCGCTCGAACCATCATATCTCGGTGAGACCATGTCGGTACGATCCTCTTTACAGCCGCCCATGGGCTGGCCCCGGTATCGGCATCCCCTCAAGGGAAATCCCTTAATCCGATCTATTCCAGCTAATGCTCTGATCGGGTTGATCCGTCTCCGCTGGAAGTTAAACTCGCGGCGTACCCTGTGTTAAACACGGGAAGCTAAGGAAAACCTCAGATATGTGTCTATGGCATATAATTCCCCACACTCGATGTGGGATGCCTCAGGCTTCCACGCCCTCGAGAAGCCCTGTGACCAGGGATAATAGACAGACATGCCAGGTTCCCCAGCATCCAGACACGCTACTAATGCCTCAACGTGACTACTCCCCCGACTCAAGGTTGCTGCCCTGACTGGACCCTTTGGAATGTCCCGACAGAAGTAGTGTAATTAACCGGCGCCCATGGAAACATGGCACTGGGAAGAGTTTCACGAACTATGTATTAAATCTATGAGGGAGACCCGAACTAGGTGATGAGTTCTGAGGAGGAATCCACAGAAGGAAGAACCAACATCCCATCATCCCGTTTCGATCAAGGAGCAGACGTCCCTGAATAAGGAGCGAATGCCACCCGCCTTTGGAAAGCGGGAACGCGGGGCAACAAGCGCAGCGCGTCCTCCTCATGCGGACGGACGGATGCACGTGCCCCGGCGAAAGCGTCGGAAACAGAAATGGTGAACCCGACGTGAAATTATTCTCCTCAATATGGAGATTAGTAGCGTTTGAGACACCAGTAGATTGACGTGTCACCGGATCCAGATATCTGGCACCTGGTCCCGCCAAGCAAATAGCGGGCCTGCCGTGAAACTCACCGGAAGTCGGGGCAGTAGAACGTGGGGCACTCTGTTCTGCAGCATGTTGGCGTGGATCCTTCTTACAGACATGGAGAATGGAAGGACACTAGGGCACTGGTTGTCAATCCTTTTCCTCTCAGTGCTGATGAGTTGATCCCTTCGTTTCTCAGGAACCAGGTTGCTGTTACAGAGACGCGATCACCACCCGCTCGCCTACACAGGGGCTGGGGCAACATCGCCACAGCCACCCCACATGGCACCGCCACCGCCACGATGGTCGCCACATCGCAGACAATGGGGTGCCCACGTCCCCTTTCCCCATCAGATGTCATCCAGCGAAGGGTGATCAACAACCTCGTGCATAGGTACGAGGAGGAAGGGGTCATCCCAATTAGGGATATGGCCCGCTTGGACCTGGAGGCCTCCAGGCCCCGCCGTCAACGCTACCCTAACAGGCCGCGTAGGGAGCCCCTGCTCCCCACCCCAACGTTCAACCGTTTCGGAAGCCTATCCCCAGAACGCCTTGATGACTCCTTGCCTTACGCTGAAGAGGTGAGCGCCGTCCGGCTCAGCCCGGTCAGGGTCCCGACCCAAGGGCCCCAGGAGAGAGCTCCCGTCTGGCTGTGTCAGCGCCGCCGTCCGACTCCGTAGGAAGAGCAGGCAGGCCATGCCCCTGCACCACCTGCACCAGCTCGTCTGACCCGACGTCAGCGCCGGGCCTGGGCTGAGGACGCTCGCCCAGGAGCATCGACGTCGACAACTACAGTGGCCCGAGCCACTGCCAACATGCATCATGAAGCCCCTGCATACACTGAGCAGGGGCACTCCCTCACCCAACCAGGATCGAGACCCCAACCGCCCCACGGGCCGGCTGGGTTGACTCTCCGGGTTGCAGGCCCAAGTGGTGATCGCCGCGAACTAACCCGCAGTGATGTCACCTCGTAAGGTGGCCCTCCCCGTACCACTACTCCACAGAGCGTGGGCCTTCCCCGCTCCAAAGTTCGTCATGGAGGTATGCCTCGTGCTACCCCCATCTCGAAGGAAGACCTGCCCCGTGGCAGTGACACTCGGCGCGGAAACCTTTCCTGCACCCACTACACAGGGTATGGAGTCCATCCTCCTGCCTCCGAACGCAAATCTGAAGGCACCGTCCCTCCGGTCCTTCTCCAATGTGGGGGCCCTCTCTACGTCCTCTCTGCAACGGGCAAAGGTACTCCTCGCCCCAGCAACTCGAGGAGTGAAGGTCAGCCTCGCTCCGCCCGCATCGACCATGGAGGTCCTCCCCATGCTCCTGCCAGTTCCAACAGAGGCTCCGCCCACATGGGTGCTGTCCATGGAGGTCCTCCCCATGTACCCTTCAACATTTGCCCCGATGCCCCTCGCACCCCGGCTATCTCGAGTGGGGGTCCTTTCCGCCACGGCGCCAGCGCCGCCCCGAGGCTACATGATGAAAATCAACCGTGTCCCGAAGAGCCACCCCGGGGCAGGAGAGCGGGTCGTCGCCGCCACAAGAAGAATCCTGGGAAGGCCCGGGTGGAGATCAAACCTGCCCGCTTCTCCGACTCTGAAGCAGAATACGACTCGGTGATAGAACCTTCTCCCCGCTCCTCCATATCAAGGACTGGGGCAGGAACCAGACGCGTTAGCCTCATTCTACTGGAATATGAGGTCCACCAGATTCCCATCTCTCTCCGCAGGTACATCCAGGAGGAAGAAATCTTGGGAATTCCGTAGGTCTCGACCGCGCGATCACCGCCATTGTCACCAGAAGCGACCTCTACCTCTACCAGAGATCACGGAGAGCTATTTTGGGGGCCGACGACGGTAGAGAGATGGCATGACCGGTCGCCGATAGCCACGACTCCTATGTCGGAATCTATGGCTATCATTCCATCGTATCGTGACATCGTGGCCAGGTCACCTTACTCTTCGGAGGATGGCCCAGAATTCGGCGTCCAGTCAGCTCGTTTGCCATATTCTCCACCATCGAGTTTACTATCCCAGAGGTCCTCCTCGGTACCACTACCGGTCCCTCAGCCGCCCCCGGTTGATGAGTGGGGAAATACAGGACCAGACCCCGAGTCCGAACCCAGGAGCTTCTGGAGTATTCTTGCAGCGGATTACTTCCCAGAGAAGTTCTGGCTGATGGCGGCGCTGAATTTTTGCGTACCCGAGTCTCTTACCCCTGAAGAAGTGGGGTGCTTTTGTCGAACCCTATGGGCGACACACTTTATCCTTCGTTACGAACGGGTGGTGTACCCCAGGAGTCGAGAGCACTTTGAAGAAATCGGCGAGCAATGTCGCCTGATCGATTCGGCCGCACTCCTTGTGGCCCAGCACCCTGAGTCACCAGGCCGCCAAAGCGCCCTTCAACGGAAATGCGTTCAGAGGTTTAAAGCACTCCGCAGAATCGTCAGGGAAGCTACCCCCCATGTGCAAGTCTGTGGTTGGGGACGCTATGCCGCTCTCCTCTTCGACCCTATCCGACGGCAGCCCGATTCATTATGTGACATCGAAGACACGCCCTCGAAAGGGGTTACAGTCCACATGGCTGACGTCGTGGACAAGGAAGACGAGATTGAATTCCTTGATGGAGACTTACCCCCCAGGGTGTACCGCCACTGTTGGACCCATCAGGGAGGGTTACCCGTCAGCAGAGGAACCTGCTAGGCCTCCCCGTACCCACCAAGTCGCTGGTACTCGGTCGAAATACCGACAAGGGTAAGGAGCACGTCAGAACTGTCAAGCACTCCGACCCATCTACCTCTGTGCAGAAAACGAACTAAGATCCTGAGAAGGCCACGTTACGCCAGCAGCTTGCTGAGCAGAAGAGGCTGGTTGACGAACTCTTGGCTGAGCACGCCGCAGAGCGGCGACCCGACTATGGTAATCCCAGGCCGGGGCAGCAGGGGCAGGAACAATTTCCCCCCGGTGAGATGCCTCCGGGCAACCCTGATCATGCTACGACCGCAGACAGGGCAGAAGCTGGAACTTACGACAAGAGGGTGCGATACGTCTCGCCAAACCCCCCCGAACGACAGGGAAATCTGAAGAATCCAGTCCGGGTTCCCCTAGTCGCCCCATAGGTCGTTCCGCCAGTTGATCCACGAGCTGCCGAAGCCATCTACCGTGTTGAAGAGCCTAGCAATGCACTTGTGGTTAGGGATCCCCGTCAAGATAGGGACCCCCAACCGGATGATCTTATTGCGGCACTCACAACCCGCCTCGAAGCGTTGGAAACGCGGAAGGTGGAAGTCCCACCGGATGGCAAGCCGTATCCCGCGTGGGTGGATGATATGCCCGCACCTTCAGGTTTTGGGAACCCCACTTTCTCGCCCTTTAATGGGACAGGGGACCCGCCAAATCACTTGGCACATTTTTCTTCCAGGTGTGGCCCCATGCTGGGGACCCCGGCTCAGCAAGAAGCCTCCAAACTCCGGTGTTTCGTACAGACATTGGAAGGTCCAGCATTCGTCTGGTACAACCAGCTTCCTATCGGATCAGTGACCGGTTGGGAGGATCTCCGCCGACAGTTCCTATACCAGTTCAGCTCCACCACGCGGAAGACCAGTATTGCAGACCTCTTCAAGTGCAAGCAAAGGCCTGATGAGCGAGTTGCAGATTTCATCACCCGGTGGAAGGGACTTACGTATTCCCTCGATATTCCACTGAATCAGGAGAAATTACTGACGATGTGTGTGGGGAACGTCAAAACGGAGCTGGTACCCTCCCTGATTACCCAGAACTACCTTGGAGGGTTCAGAGATTTCTCAGATAAGGCTCAGCGTCTTGAGGAAGCCCTGCAATAGGCTAGTCAGGCACGTTCGTTGCCCCCTATGATCCCAGCCAGGAGGACCGCCAGGGCTGAACCTACCGCGGTGGCCCAAATAGAAGCTCCTAGGCAGCTGGAGTTATTGTCGGCGACACCATCCCCATAACCACGCAGAGGTCCTCCACCTCAAGTATAGGCTCCTGCCCAGCAGCGACCGCCTCAGAACCGACAGGTTCCTCCGCGCAATGCGCCACCGCCACCCAGGCGAGACAATCAGGCGCCGCCTCCTCGGCAGGCCTCTCCGGCCCCTCGTCAGGGCCAGGCCCCCAGGGCCCCCTATCCGGAAAGAAGGAACCAGACTTATTCGTTCAATGAAAATCAGGTCCCTGGCTACTTCCGAAGCGCTCTAGAGCAAGGGATTGTGCGTCTGCCTGAGTGCAGAAGGTCGACAGAGGCGAATCTCATCGATCACCCCAACTACTGCCCTTATCATCAGATTCTGGGGCACACCCTCAAGAAATGATATGTGTTTAAAGAATGGCTTCAAGACTAGGTCAACAACAACATAGTCAAGTTGGGCCCGGCACCAGCACAAGTGGCGGGTGTCTTCGCAGGGTCAGAGATCGGTAGTGACAGCGAAGGCGAGTGGCAGCAGGTCCCCAGCCGCGGATCCCAGAAATACGATGACTGGATGGCTCAAAAAACCGTCATCCGTGCCCATGGTATCATCCAGGCACGCCTGAAGTAGTCGTAACCTTCAGAAGAAGTGGTCGGTACCTCTGCATCATCTTCACAGTCGACCTCTTCCCAAAAGGGAAAGCAGTGGCGACGCAAGAAGAAGCAACGCGCACCGCCGGTGCCGTCGTCATCCCGCACTCTCGGCGACTTTATGCCCCCTGAAATGAGGATTCCTCCCAGAATCCGCCCGGTACTGGATGACTCCTCGAGCGACAGCCAAGGGTACACTTCGGTTAACATCGTGGAGCTGTTAAATCCCTATATGACTCCCGATGAGGGGGAGTGCCAGGCGAACCTCCCCAACGTTTCCAGCTGACATCAACATCAGCGGAATCGCAACCACGCCGGTCATCGAGGTACGTCAGCAGGCACTTTCAGCCAAGTTGTGCACGCTACTGAGATCAGACAGCAGGCTTAGCGCAGAGCTCAGCACGTGAAACCCCATCTAATGCCCTCGGCTCTACCACCACCACCGTTTGTGCTACTAGATCAGGGAGAGCTGCCTCGTTCGTATCACAGTCAGTCTTTCTCGGCTATAGGCCAGCCTCCGCTGTCCAATCCTGGTCTGACGACTACTCTCCAGGCTTCAACTAGTAGGCAGCAGGATGTACCCAGTACTAGCCGATCGCCGGTTCAACCGGCAGGACCCGCTATGCCTCCAAATGCCGAACGACCTCCTGTAGGCAGAGGTTCGCGCTTGGCACGAAAGTATGATGTCTTGAAGCACCTGGCTGGAATTCCGGCGAGGCTTTCTATCCTTGAGGCCCTTCGTCTGTCATCCGAAATGTGCGAGGCACTTGTCGAGGCCCTAAGGAGCCCCCTCCAGTTTGAGACGGAGGTAGCAGCTGGAGAAGCCTTCCATACTGAGACGATTGAAAACGCCGAATGTAAGGAGGTTATCTCATTCTCCGGTGAAGACGAGGACCCTCCTATACAGGGGAAAATTTTCCCGCTGTACATCACTGGCCACTTCAATGGTGTGGAAGTCCGCTGCTGCCTCGTTGACACGGGTTCCAGAATCAATCTAATTCCGACTCGGACATTGCGAAAGTTGGGTCTGTCTGAAGTTGATTTAACTCCCTCTGACCTCAGAATCCAGGGGTACGACAGGACCGAGCAAACCCCAGTCGGCAAGATCCACCTGAAGACCCAGTTCGGTGGCTTAATTGCCAGCACCGAGTTCATGGTCATCTCCTAGGACACCGCCTACAACGCGTTGATGGGCAGGCCATGGCTCTATCTGCATGCAGCGGTCCCTTCGTCATATCACCAGTGCCTCAAATACTCGCTCAACGGTCGAGTAGGCGTGCTCCAAGGAGATGCGTCTCCTTTTGCTTCTTGTGAGGCCCGCTATCTGGATGCGGGTTATTACAAAAGTAAGGATAAGCAAATCCTAGTAAGTGAGGATGAACCCGCCCCGGTCACAAGTGATCCATGGGCAAGCATGGATGACACCTACATCCTCCCGATCCACCAGTTGGAGGCCATGACCCCCGACATGGGGCAATGTTTTGTTGTTTCGGGTACACAAGGAAGGCATGTTACCGTGTCCAAGCTATGGCGGAAAATCACCTCGTACTCCTACATCAACCAGGATCAGGTGATCCCGAAACCTCCTACCCATGTACGGTACCGGGATGTCAATCTTATGACAACGGCAGTGCGCCATACATGTCTCTTCCGCCGGGTTGGAATTAACCGACTCAGGCCGACACGTCACCACTAATTTGATATCATCAAATGTGGCCCCTTAGGCCGAAGGCCAGACGGGATAGGGTTGACTGCCTTCATTTCCATGGTCTCAATGGAAAGTGAGTCTCCCGATGTGATGACCGCTGCTACCCAGGCCGGCACCAGCTGCCCCTCGGGTTTTGATAGCCCAGAAGTATCTCCCGTCGTGGGAAATCCCCCCACGGGTGGAGAGGAATACCTGGAGGATGCTCCCCCCGCCTTTGAAGAAGGCGTCTCTACCACGGTTGATGAACTGGTACAGGTGAACCTTAGTAGCGTGGCAGATCCGAAACCCACATTGATCAGTGCAGCCATGTCCCCCGAGGAGCGGTAGCAGTACGTAGATTTCCTCAAACAACACCGTGACGTGTTTGCCTGGAGTTACAACAAGATTCCAGGACTAGATCCCCAGGTAGTCGTTCACCGTCTGGGCCTCTCGGCAAAACACCGTGGGTTTAAGCAGCCCCCTAGGAAAATGCACCCTTCTCATGGTGATATGGTTGAGGCCGAAGTTGACAAGATTATCAAAGCCAACTTCGTTAAAGAATTCTAGTACCCCAAGTGGCTTTCCAACATTGTGCCAGTCAGGAAGAAGAATGGGCAAATCAGAGTCTGCATCGACTTCCGCGATCTTAATCACCACTGCCCAAAGGATGACTTCCCACTCCCGGTAACAGAGTTATTGATTGACTCCATGGTCGGGTTCCAAGCTCTTTCTTTTATGGACGGTTATTCCGGGTACAACCAGATCTGGATGGCTCCCGAAGACGAGGAGTCCACTGCCTTCAGGGCTCCTCAAGGTACCTTTTTCTACCAGGTTATGCCATTCGGTTTGAAAAATGCAGGTGCCACTTATTAGAGGGTCATGCATCGCATATTCAAGCCGATTCTAGGGACATTGGTGGAATGCTACGTGGATGACCTCGTAGTCAAATCATGTCAGCGCCAGGACCATCTCAAAGACCTCGAGAAAGTGTTCGGTTTCCTCCATTCCCATCACCTAAATATGAACCCGTTGAAGTGTGCCTTCGGGGTCACCTATGGGAAGTTTCTGGGCTTTGTTTTCAGATACCGAGGTATTGAGATCGACCCATAGAAGATCAAGTCCATCAACCAAATTCCTCCCCCGAGCAACATTCAGGAGCTTCGAGGCCTCCAAGGCCACTTAGCCTATATACGCCGATTCATCGCGAATCTGTCCGGCAAGTGTAAGCCCTTTTCCCGACTCATGAATAAGGGCACTGCCTACGAATGGGATGAGGAGTGTCGGACCGCCTTAGAGGAAATCAAGCAGTATCTGCTCCAACCTCCGGTCTTGATGCCACCCGTCTCTGGAAAGCCGCTGGTCCTTTACGTGACCGCCCTGGAAAGATCCCTTGGTGCGCTGCTCGCCCATAAGAATAACGAGGGTACTGAGAACAGTCTCTACTATCTCAGCCGCATGCTTCTCGATACGGAGTTCAGATACTCCCCTATCGAAAAGAGCTGCCTTGCGCTCGTCTTCACCGTGCAGAAGTTGCGACATTACCTGCAACACCATGAGCTGCAATTGGTCTCCCGGGTAGACCCACTGAAGTACATCCTGAACCACCCCATGCTGACTGGCCGACTAGCACGGTGGGCAGTGATTCTCCAGCAGTTTGATATCAGGTTCGTACCTCAGAAGGACATTAAGGGATAGGCATTGGCAGACTTTTTAGCTACCCATCCAACCTCTGCGGATCAATCCCTGGACCTGGATTTTCCTGATGAGACGATTCTCTCAGTCGATCATGCCATCCCGTGTTGGAAAATGCATTTCGACGGTGCCTCCCGGAGCCCCACCGGTAGGAGGCTCAATGATCCCAAGCTCAACAGAGTGGGCCTGGGTATTGTCTTCATTACCCCGGCGCAAGCCATCCTGCCATACTCGTTCCTGTTGTCGGAAGGCTGTACGAACAACGAGGCAGAGTACCAGGCTCTCATCACCGGCCTCGAGTTGGCCCTTGAGATCCATGTGCCCCATCTACATGTGAAGGGAGATTCCGAGCAGGTAATCAAACAGGTTAACGGCGACTACGTCATCAGGAAGCCGGAGCTTGCACCATTGCTGGAGTACACCCTCCGCCTAATGGCCCAGTTCTCTCCTTGACCAGAGGTTACCCATGTCCCGCGGTTATAGAACGGTCAAGAAGACGCCTTGGCTGGCTTAGCCGCGTCGCTCGCAGAACCCGAGCAAGACAATTTGATCATACATGTGGCACACCGGAGAGTCATTTCCCCCGTCACCCAAGAGGACAATGATGGCCTGTGGGTAGGTCATCTCACCGCCGGACCCTCCACGACAGGGGTCCCGGGTTCGTCAGGCACAGTGGTTGAAGCCACTCCCGACTAGAGGGCACCTTTTGTAGGACCGTATCCACCGACAACAGCCCGCCAATATAGGTTTATCATGACTGCTATAGATTTCTTCTCCAAGTGGGAAGAGGCAGTTCCACTCAAATAGGTCAAGTCCCGTTCCATCGTTGACTTTGTGAGCTCCAATATTATCCACCAGTTTGGGGTCCCTCACGCCGTCCCCACCGATAACGGCACCAACTTCCGAGCGGCTGAACTAAAGAAATTGTACGCCAAGTACGATATCCGGTCGAACCATACCTCCCGCTACTACGCGCAGGCAAATGGACAGATCGAGGCGTTCAACAAAACCCTCTCTAACATTCTGCAGAAGATGGTTGGTCAGAACAAGAAAAGTTGGCTGGACAAGCTCCCCAACGCCCTCTGGGCTTATCGGACGACGACTCGCAACTCTACCCAGGTGACCCCATATTCCCTGGTGTATGGAGCTGAGGCCGTCCTACCCATTGAGATCCAGCTTCCATCGTTACGCACTACAGTTTATGATCACCAGACATCAGATGAGGTAGCCGAAACCCGTCTAGCTGAATTAGAAGCACTGGACGAGAACCAGCTTCGTGCCCTGCACAATCTGGAAAGGCATCAGGATAAGATAGCGAGGGCCTTCAACAAGAAGGTTCGTCTCCGCTCTTTTCTACAGGGCGACCTGGTACTGGCCCTTCGAGCGCCAATGATTCTCGGTAGGAAACCGCCCAAATTAGAACCCAAATGGTAAGGGCCTTACATCATCCATAAGGTATACCCCAATGGAGTATACTCCTTGGTGACCACGGATGGAGAATGCATAACCCCTCCCACCAATTCCAAATTCCTCAAGCGATACTTTGCCTAGGGAAAAAGGGTCCTGCATGACCCTAAACTACAAGATGGTCTCGCACGACCTTAAACTACATCTCCGTCCTTACTGCAAGATGTTAAACTGCAAGCCAGTCAGGCCTTCCTGATCGAGGCTCAGCCTCAGGCCCCTTGGCCTCCTTGAGGCCCTGGACCCCCGTCCTTACTGCAAGACGTTAAACTGCAAGCCAGTTAGGCCTTCCTGACCGAGGCTCAGCCTCAGGCCCCTTGGCCTCCTTGGGCCCCTGGCCCCCCGTCCTTACTGCAAGACGTTAAACTGCAAGACAGTCAGGCCTTCCTGACCGAGGCTCAGCCTCAGGCCCCTTGGCCTCCTTGGGCCCCTGGACCCCCATCCTTACTGCAAGACGTTAAACTTCAAGCCAGTCAAGCCTTCCTGACCGAGGCTCAGCCTCAGGACCCTTGGCCTCCTCGGGCCCCGGCCCCCCATCCTTACTGCAAGATGTTAAACTGAAAGCCAGTCAGGCCTTCCTGACTGAGGCTCAGCCTCAGGCCCCTTGGCCTCCTTGGTCCCCTGGCCCCCCCGTCTTCACCACAAGACGTTAAACCGCAAGCTGGTCAGGTCTCCCTGACCGCGGTCCGGCCTCAGGACCCTTGGTTTTCCCCGACTTACCCTCTTGCGGGATTGTACGGTATGGTGTGGGACTACGTCCTCATCCACATCGGATTACTTGAAATACCTTACATATCCCCAAATGAGATGCATCTTTGTCCCTCATGACGTTAAACTGCATCTTAATAACTACGTGTGGCTTGATTCCCATCTTCATGGGATACATAGGAACGCTCGGACGCCTCGTCTTGAGCCCAGCCCCAAGCTTTTCTCTTCCACTATCCCCCCTGGGAATAGTTTCTTTGGAGGATCTTTGTGTAGCAGGGAGTAGGCTTTCTTAGCCCCACTCATACAACCCCACTCACACAAGGATTGCAAGGGTCACACCGTGTGCCCACTCCCGTTCTTTTATCTTCCCACGTCCTCACCACATGACGCTAAACTGCATGGCCTTCAAGAACTACGTATGTCTTGATTCCCATCCTAATGGAATATGTAGGAACGCCCGGGCATTTCGTCTGTTGTCCCAGCCTAAAAGCCAAAATCTTCCCCCCAGGTCAAGACATATGGCAGGGTGCACACTTTTTCCCCAACTCACATCGAGCAAGCCTCGACCCGGCTGCACATCCCCCCCTGGAGTTTTTTGCCTCTTTCGTGGATGTATACAGCTATGCTTCACCCACTCCTTGACTGGGATTCCATCATTTTTCACACCCAGAGGGACCCCCAAGAATGGCCTGGATACTATGCCCAAGGGCTCTCCTACCGTTATGGGACAATGCCCCTGAGGGTTTTCAAGCAACAAGACGATACAAGTCCCGCGTTGCGAATTTGGTCAGCGGTCGACACTCATTTGTTGCTCCCATATCGGGTCACCATAGGAACGCTGTGTTTCGAACATGGTCAAAAGTGTCCTGGATCTTCGGGTCCACCCTGAGATGTCCCAGACATCGAGTGCAGTGATTCGTTCTGCCCCATCCCAAAGTGACAAACTTCCCCCCGGGTGGTGCTAGCGATCGGGCCCACGACACCGATTCCCCATAGGGGTGTACGGTGTGGTGTAGGACTACGTCCTCATTCACGCTGGGATCATGTACCATGTCGTACGCCTTCCCTTACGAGGCCCAGCCTCAGGCCCCTTGGCCTCATCGGGTCCCCGACCCCCATCCTCATGTAAGACGTTAAACTGCAGACCCGTCAGGCCTTCCTGACTGACGCCTTCTCTTACGAGGCTCAGCCTCAGGCCCCTTGGCCTTCTCGGGACCCTCCGCCCAACCTCTTACTCGGGGTGTAAGGTGTGGTGTGGGACTATGTCCTCATTTACATAGGGATCATGTACCATGCCGTACGCCTTCCCTTACGAGGCCCAGCCTCAGGCCCCTTGGCCTCCTCGGGTCCCCGACCCTCGTCCTCATTGCAAGATGTTAAAATACAAGCAGGTCAGGCCTTCTTGACCAATGCCTAACCATCCGGACCCTTGGCCTTTCCGGGCCATGGCCCAGGTCCTCTCTTATAGGAGTGTATGGTGTGGTGTGGGACTATGTCCTCATTCACGTCGGCTTCTTCACCATACCGTACACCTCCCTTGTTTAGGGGTATATTACTCCCCTCCTCATCCTGTATGACGTTAAACTACATTTAGAGAACTACGTGTGGCTTGATTCCCATCCTCATGGGATACGTAGGACCACCTGAATGTCTAGGATTCGGGTCCAACCCCATCTATCGGGAATCTTCATCCCATCTTGGCCCCTTGGCCTATCCTTCCTCCATGAGGGGATTATATGGTGTGGTGTGGGATTATGTCCTCATTCACGTCGGTCTCGTAATGACCATGCCATGTACCTCTCCCTACTGAGTTGTTTCGTCGATCCCTTTTCGGCAGTTCACCGATGTGCCTGAGAGTACTCTGGTTTATTACCCGGAATGCCAAGATTTACTCAGACACGTCCACACCCGCTCTCTAGGCTTTGTGTATCCCTTCATTAGGGCTTCCATCATCTTTCACACCCAGAGGGACCCCCAAGAATGGCCCGGACACTACGCCCAAGGGCTATCCTACCGTTATGGACCAACACCCCCGAGGGTTTCGGACAACAAATCGATAAAATCCTGCGTTGCGAATATGGTCAGTGGTCGATGATCGTTTGTTGTTCCCACATCAGGCTAACACGATATGGAAGCTGCGTTTCCACCATGGTTAACAGTTTTTCCTCTCTCGCCACGCCAACCCATTAAACCCAAAATGTTGGGTACACAATTCACACCCTCCATCACTTCATCGTGTCCAAGTAGAGTTTTGAAACTCATGGTACTTTTCCTCCGTGCACGTCTGCATGTTGGGGAAACAAGCCGTGTCGAAGGTGTCCTTTGGGGCTCTCTACCAACTCCCATTTGACTCGACCCAAGTATTGAGATGAGGATACCCCCCTTGTTTCCCACACCGAGTTTAACTCACGTGGGCTTAGGGATCAGGTTGACATCTGCGCTTACTCGGGAAGTTGCCACCATCCTCGGTCCGAGCTCTAAGACCATAAACTAAGATCCTCTCAGGACAACGCTCATCTTGATTCCCATCCTAATGGGATACGTAGGAATGCCCAGACCTCCTGTCTTTGGGTCCAGCTTGAGTTCAGCTAATTCGCCTCCCTAGTCCTGCCTTCAGGACCTTGACTACGAGACCGCGTGGCGTAGTGTGGGATTATGTCCTCATTCACGTCGGGTTTGCAATAGTTGCACCACGCACACCCCCATTCTGAGAGTTAGCCCTCCTATTCCTTGTACAACATGACATTAAAAGGCACCCTTCAGAACTACGTATGGCTTGATTCCCATCCTCATGGGATACTTAGGACCACGTGAATGTCTAGGATTCGGGTCCAGCCCCACCTCTTGGAGATCCCCTGATCTCCCGGTCACCTAGGCCACTTGGTCTATCCCTCTCCAGGAGGGGGATATGTAGGTATGATACAAGGTTTTGGGCACCATGCCCCCTTCCCCCAGGAACTCGCAATCTCTTGGTTACCCTCAAGATGAGTCTCTTGACCCCTTGCAGTGGTTTACCCATGTGTTAAGATTACTCTGGTCTAGGACCAAGAGTGTCAGAATCAACTTGATCAAGTTCCTTCCACTTGTCAAGCTTCGTGTTCCCCTCCATTCGGGCTTCCGTTAACTTTTTCACACCCAGAGGGACCCCCAAGAACAGTCTGGATACAACGCCCAAGGGCTCTCCTACCGTTATGGGCCAACATCCCCGAGGGTTTTGGACAACAAATCGATAAAATCCCGCGTTGCGAATACGTTCAGCGGTCGATGCTCATTTGTTTGTCCCCATTTCAGGCTAATGCGACATGATGCTATGTTGCGAACATGGTCAGTAGTAATCCTATTTCGTCACGCCAGCCCCTTCAGTCCTCGAATTTTGGTTGCATGATTCACATCATTTTCCACCCCATCATGTCCAGGTGGAATCTCGACACTTTTGGCACTATCCCTCAGTGCACCTTTGAATGTCCGGGGGACAAAGCCGCAATATGGTGTCCTTCGGGGCTCCCATGGTCCGAGCTCTAAGACCATAAACTAAGATCCATCCAGAACTACGTTCAGCTTGATTCCCATCCTCATGGGATACGTAGGACCGCTCGGATGCCCTATCTTCGGGTACAACCCATTTGGGGAGCCAGTCTCTCCCCCTGTTTCATCTCTTACCTCTATATAGGCCCCTCGGCCTAAGGTCTCCCTCTCCGATTGGCGTACAATGTGATGTGGGATCATGTCTCCATTGATTGTGTTTTATAACACTGCGCACATTCCCCACCTAGCATCGTCTCTGCTATGTCTGTGCTGCATGACGATAAAATGCATGCATGGTCCTATCATACGACCCTAAACTGTGACATTATCATCTTGGCCGCACGACGAAAAACATCACTGCATTGTGATGACCTCGTTGTAGAGGACATCAAGTTCGGTATTGGTCACGCGCCATGCCATTTTTCAACGCCTATCACGGCTTGATCCTTGTGGCGACACAATGGACCACTACTCTAGGCCCGTCACTTCACAAAAAAACCACTCACCTTAAAGAACAAACAAGATTCATCAAATTACGCTTCTTTTAGTGCAAGGGCCATGCCCGCACTCCCCTTTTCCCCTGGCATTGGTATCTTACCATGTCACCTTCTAGAACTACGTATGGCTTGATTCTCATCCTTATGAGATATGTAGGAGTGCCCGGGCACTTCCCCGTGGGCCCAGCCTAACCTTTGTGTTCGGTCCCTCGACTCGAGCATTTCCTCAGAGAATGCATGGTAAGTAGGGCTTAGTTCCTCCTTCACGTTGGGTATTTATGCCATGCGTCCCCTGCTCCTTTTACCCATTTATGTTCTAAGGTCCATCAAGAACTACGTGAGGCTTGATTTTCATCCTTATGAGATACGTAGGAGCGCCCGGACACTTCCCCCCGGGCCCGGCCTAACTTTCTCTTTTGGTCCCTTGACCTAAAGCCTCTCCCAAAGAGGTCATGCAATGTGATATGGGATTACGTCCTCATTCACGTCAGGTTGTTCACCACATCGCACACAACCCCCTATTCCCATTTACGCCAGGTGTTTGAGTTACTCCACCATGTGCCTCTTATGTCTCCTCCCATCCATGGTCCGAATTCTACGACCCTAAACTAAGATCTCCCTATGGGAAAGGAATTTTCTCCCTCTATCTAATACGTCTCATTGTCGTATTTAGATGTGTTTAGACAAAGATCTCGAAGTGTGGGATTTCTACAGGGACATCCCCCTCATCCCATGACCATGCTTCGTGAGCTCGCTATTTGGATCCTCATTCTCTTCCACATCCAAAAGGACCCTCGGACGACATGGATACTAGGCTTAAGGGCTCTCCGTGAATGCTGGACCTAAGGGACCTCCAATCGTTTCGGGCCAACGTCCCTACGGATATCTGACAAAATTTGTGACATGGTCCCGTGTTTTGAACATGGTCAACGGTCAACCCTCATTTGTTTGTCCCCATTCTAGGCTAACGCGATATGGATGCTGGGTTTCCGCCTCAGTCAACAGTTATCCTCCATCGTCACGCCGCCATCATCGTGATCTGAATCTCGAGCGCCATGATTCACACATTTCTACTTCCTCATGTTCAAGTGGAACTCCATCATACTCGACTCTTTCTCTTCACGCATCTAGGTGTGCTAAATGATCGTGTTAGTGTCATTGGGCCGGTATTCACCGAGCATCCCTTTGCCCTAACCTTCCCCTTTCTGTGTCGGGAAATTCCCACCACTACTGCTTGTTTCCCACACCGAGCACGACTCACGTGGGCTTAGTAGTTTTGGCAGGATGTGTACCAACATGGTCAGGCTTCTCATCATCCCGCATGATGTTAAAATGCGCTTCCAGAACTACATATGGCTTGATTCTCATCCTCATGAGGTACGTAGGAACGCCCGACCACTCTGCTTCGGGCCCATCTTAATCCTCACTCTTGGTCCCTCGACCTGAAGAGTTTCCTCTGGGAGTTCGTGGTGTGATTTGGACTCTAAGTCCTCATTCACGTCGGTTTCATGTCTACCGCACCACAAGTTACCTGGGATCTTCCCTTTTATTCCGTGTCCTATCGTATGACGTTAAACTACGGGAGTCCATGTGTCCTCAACGCATGACACTAAACTGCGGTTCTACCCTAAACTAGTTCAGGATTCCCCAAGATCCCATTGGGAAGCGGCAGGACCCCTCTCCAGAGAGGCCCTGTCCCAAAGAAGGAATGATCCATGATCAAACCAATGCGCCCATATGGTGTACTCCCACCACGGTGGTGTAATTACATAAGTGTTGGATTCTGTTCGGACAAACCATCACTCCATATTCCACGCTTTGCGTGCCCCTTATTCGAACCCTCATCCTCTTTCATGTCTAAAGGAACCCCCTAACGGCCTGGTCTCATGCCGCATCGGCTCACCTACCGTCCTGGGCCAACATTCCGAAAGACTGGTCATGTTTGGAAGGACCCCCTAACAGTATGGATGTTTGACCTATGGTCCTCCAACTGTCCTGGGTCAACGTCCCGAAGGATTGATCGACAACATTTGTGACATGGTCCCGTGTTTCAAGCATGGTCAATGGTCGACCCTCATTTGTTGTCCCCATTATAGGCTAACGCAGTAAGGATACCGCCTCTCCTCTATGGTTAACGGTTGTCCCTTATTGTCACGCCATCCCCACAGCGTTCCGAATCTTGGGTATCGTGATTCACACTTCCCACTTTCATCTGTTTGGACCGATTTCAGCGCCCCTGGCATTGCCCCGTTCGTGCATAAGAGCACGCTGAAGAAACGGTAATTCGGCTATCCTGAAAGTTCCTTATCCGATCAAGCCTCTCCCGTCTTTCAGAAATCCGGACTGGTAATCCGAATCCCGGATGCCCGGAGCACGATCCCCACTCCTATGTTAGGTGGGATGAGAGGGAAACTATCTCCCGTTTCTCACATCGAGCTCGACCCACGTGGGCTTGGTTAATTGTCGCTGAACGTCCCGCAAACATTGTAGGGATGTAACGAGGCGATTCAAACAGTGGAAATCATGTGCGCTATGACATTCAAAACAAAGAAAGAAAAAAATTTGAAGCACGAAAGTACTAATAAAAGGTTTTTGGGTTTGTTACAATACCCGGGGGTTGACTCCCCCCATGGACGGGTTGACCCCGTCAAAAGAGCGTTGAAGCTCCGCCACCCGTTGGCTTGTGGAATCCAAGGCTTGCTTCCGCTGACTTAGCTCCCACTCCTCCTCAGCAGCGGCGGGCCGCAGTTCGTCAGTCCTGGCTTTGGCCCTCTCTACGCCAGCTTGAACGGCAGCCATCTTTCCAGAGGTCTGCCTCATATGCTCCTCTTCCTCTGCCAGCTGGGCCTTCAACCATGAGACCAGCTCAGATTGTGCATCAAGAGAGGCTGAAAGCCCATCTGCCCGGGTCTGCATCTGTTGGACCTTGCCTTCAGCCTCCTGGAGCTTCTTGATGCTGGTCGCCTTCCTCCGCTGCCAGCCCACGCTGAGCCCACGATCATGCTCCCGGATCTTCTCAGCCATAAGATCTCGGATGAGTGTGTGAGGACGTTGGGTATCCACTCCCCCAGTGCACAGTTCATGCAACCGCGAGCAGAGTCTATCCATTTCGGCTAGCCATTGCGCTTGGGGGTGTCCTTGATAAAGCGTGTGATCAGCTTCCACGACCGGTGGCAGACTATGATGCTGTCTTCCTCGTCAGAGGCCGTTTCATCCCAGTCTGTGCGATTGGCAGGCTCGTACGCAGGATACGCCCTTAGGAAATCCTCAGAAGGATCAACATCTGGTGTTGAATCCAGTATGGTACCTGGCGTCGAAACAGGCACGGCGAGACTGGGACCGACCGGTTTATCCTCTTCCTCGGAGTCCACCTCAATGACTTCGGGTACGGCCCCGCTGGTGGTCCCTCCAGTGATGATGTGCGTCGTAGCTTGAGGAGATGGGGGGACTATCGCCACCATCACCGGCATTCCCCTAGGAGGGACGCCACCAGACATCCCGACCAGTCTTGCCGCATCAACCCACGCCAATCGGAGAACTGTACGACGGAGAGGGACATAAATGTTAGTTGGATTAGTCTACATGTGACAACAAGGAAACCGGTGGAGGAAACTTATAGAGATCGACCTCCTGGCGCTGCTCTTGATCTGGTACTGACGGGCACCCGAGGCAAGGACCTCCGTATACTGTTGGAAGGTCTGGAGATTCCGGAAGAGCCTCCCCGGGTGCTTTGGTCCCACCAGATGCAGCCATAGGCGCGTGTTCTGAAGGCCCCGCATCATCACCCGCCGAGGGGCGAGAACGAGGCCTGCGAACAAGTTCCTCCTGCATGGCCCAAACATCGGTGAGAAGTTCATAGCGACCCAAGAACGAATCTTAAGGAAAGAAGTTTAGAATGCTACCTCGAGAGCCTCTGCGAATTTGTCGGAATTTGAGCCTCGGTCTCCGACCTCGCCCTCCTCCAACGGGCTCCCTCCTCCAGCCTCATCCTCTCGAGAGGAGTCCTCTGATTCTTCCGGCAGGGGGAATCACTCCCTCAGATCGGCAACCGATAACTGTGGGGGACCGTCTGATTCAACAGTACCCTCACCCGGTCTGTCATTGGGAGAGGGACACCACTGGAGTGGACGTAATCCTCCAGCTCATCCAGGTACTGTTCTGCCTCCGCCAGAGACACCATGAATCCAGCCCGGACTGGGCCTATGCCCGGTAATTCCATCCCGAGGCGATTCAGGTGGGCCCATATCTCGGGTTGGCTGAGGAACTGCCGGTTGACATCCCAAATGTCCCAGGCTTCCAGGAAGACAACATCCTCTGCCATGTCAATATGACGCAGCCACTTCCCCGGAGCCTGAGTGGATATCCTACGGAATCCCCTCAGTGGATGCCCCTCCGGATGGCCCTGCTCTTCTAGAATCACCAGATCCGCCGTTGCTGCCATACCCTCGGCCGGTGCGGGTCTCGCCGCCATGGCAGCCCCGCTACCGCGAGCGGCCCTAGCTGCCCTCCGACCCCGACCTCGGGATAGGGGAGGCCCACCATCACCGACCCGAATAGTTGGTTGCTTCATCATCTCCCCTGGGTAAGCATCCTCCCAACTAATGGTGTACTCCCTCACCAATCCGAAAGCGGCGGTGGATGGAGGCAATGTAATCCGCATCTTCCCATCTTCCCGTGTGAACATGAGCCACAACTGCCTCATCACACACGGGTGGTCCTCATGACGCACCTCCCAGTAGACCTGCGGGGTCAGCCGCTGGAGGCACCGGAACTTCCTCGCAAACCGATGCGGGGTGTACGGTTCGCAGAGTGGCTCACGATCTATCCGTGCCACCAAAACTCCACCTCGAAAGGCCAGGAGGTAAGCCCGATGTTCTTCCGTTCCCCGCCCGTCATCAGTAAGTATCCCCGTCAGCAATGGGAAGGGGTGGAAATTAAACTCATTCGCCCTCCACACCCGATTCAGCACCATCAGAATGGCTAGTTTGAACGGGAAGCTCCCAACCGCGTTCAGGATGGAGGGGCAGAAGTTCGATCCCGGTGGAGAAATGGGGTTTGGATACTCGTAAATCCCCCTGATATGCACTGCGATCCACCCATATAGGAGGTGTAAGGGCCCGCATATCCTTGGCGGCTTCTTTCCCTCACTAATGTGCCGCAACATTCTGTAAAGTTTGGTGAGCATCGGAATCCCCAGATTGATCCGCTGCCCCATGGCCAACATCGACGCCATAATAAACGAGCTGGGCCGCACCCCCATGCTTGTATCCCTCACCGGTAGGATCCAACCACAGATGAGAGCCGCGATGAACACCGCCATCTAGACTATCGGCTATTGTTCAGTGCTGACACTGAAACCCCAAGTCTTCCATTGGCTGTCCTCCAAGACCCGCCAATACGAGTGCCCCTTGCCCCGTTGGGCCTCCCTCAGACAAGTTCGAGGCCTCGTAGGGAACTCTCGATTCTCTGGAAAATTCAGGAAGCATTTGAACCATCTCCTAAAGTGGACATACCTCACTGCCTCCTTGTCCTCTCCAGGGACGAATTCCATCAGTGTTGATGCCAGTCGCGGCATTTGCTCTGTATCCTCCCACGCGCTCATGATGGGGAGGAACTCATCATACATGGACCCCAAGATCGGAACCCCAGAAATCTAGTGGACATCCCACAGGCTGATTCCCACCTCCCCGTGATGCAGGTGAAAGGTATTGGTCCTAGACGACCATCTGCTCAGCAATTCCGGCATCAGTTGCTTTGGTTGGTAAATGTGGAATTGGGAGGCCCATGCCGCCTCATACAACCCCACTCTCCTCAGCTCGGCCTCGAACTCCTCGCATGAGGCGCCTACCCAGTAGGCCCAGGCCCAGTCATCAGTAAAGTTGCCACCCTGGCGCAGGTCCCACTCATCGGACCATCCCTTCTTCGAATCCTGCAAATCCGCCTTCAGCATGGTGCGGTAGAGAGGAGGGGACGTCTCCGGTTGCAGTGGATTCCCGTCAATATCGTTCAAATGGTTGTAGAGACAGTCAGCGGTGACGGGTGTGAAGTCCTCCCGCGCATGAACATCATTCGCCCTGAACCATTGGTGCTGGCATGGTGTGCTTCTAAACCAGCAGGTTGGTTCGTCCCTACTCGCCTCAGGGATGAAGACGTCATCCCTTAGCCCGAAGCCATACAATGGCAGCTTCTTACACTGCAGATAATCCTTCTGACCCTCCGATAGTAGAACTGTCAAAGAAGTGTGGTCCAAATGGCTTCAGACCATCTCCCCCAGGCCTGGACAGTTGTCCATCTCATCCCGACGGGCCGCATCTGCAAGCACCCCCAATATAGCTTCTTGATGGGCCATTTCGATTCCGGACCTCAGAAAAGATTTTTTCAGCTGGATCGTGAAGCTAGACCGCGAAGCTGAATCGCGAAGACAGATCGCAAAGGTCGGTTGCGAGACCAAGCCACGAAGTCTGTCCTAGGCCAACAAGCAGAAGTTCACTTGGCGCGGACGCGGAGTCGGAGACCCGCGGTTCGTCGCGAAGCTCGATTCGCGAAGGGCTGTCGCGGAGTACGCGGAGCTTCGCGAAGTCAAGAGCACAAAAAGACAAGGAATTCACGTGAAGGAAAAAGAGGTCGACCCCCTATTTATAGGCGGTGACCCCGGAGCATCACGACGCGCCTCACCCGCATGGAGCATCACGGCGCGTCCAGATCCGTGGCCCTGGTCAGCACCGCGGGCCCCCTTCGCGAAGCTGCATCGTGGACGACCGACAATTTTGGTAATTTTCCCTCAGACTTCGACCCTTCAACCTCCGCGAATCCAATTATGAGGGGGGGCATTTGTTGGTGCCAAAATATTGCATGAAAGGAAGGGATGAAAAAGAAGGCTGGCACGCTGCCTCGCGAAGCACCGACGCGAAACACCGCCGCGAAGCACCACCGCGAAGCACCCCGGGCAGCGCGGTCTCGCGAAGCTCCAGAGGCGGTAACTCTCCGCGAACGCATTTGACGTTCGCGAGCCCGCCGCGAAGCTCTAGAGGAGGTAACACTCCGCGAACGCATTTGACATTCGCGAGCCCGCCGCGAAGCTCCAGAGGCGGTAACCCTTCGCGGATGACGTTGACGTTCGCGAGCGCGCCGCGAAGCACCGGAGGCGGCACGCGAGTTCTTCTTCGTGGTTCCCCTTCCCTATAAATACTGGACTCCCCATGAGTCCCAAGGACGGACAATCTGACCTTTTGGCTTCTCCTCTCCCGAATCGCGAAGCACTCTTTGCCCCGGGAATCATGAGCTCCGCGAGGTACTTCTACTTCGCGAGACGCCTTTGCTTGGTATCGTTTTGAGCCCCTCTTCCGAGAGGGATTCCCTTCGCGAAGCTCAAGGGAATTCGCGAAGGAAGGGGATTCCCAAGGGAACCCGGGCAGCCGCGGAGCGTTTATGCTTCGTGAAACACCCAACCCATACTAGTGATCCCTATGCTAAGGCAGGATCGCTACACATCACGAAGCACACTGCTTCGGAGGACCCTGCTTCGCGAGGCACCTCTTCTTCACAAGGCAGTGCTCCGCGAACACTGTTCCACTTCGCGAAGCACCTTCCACTCACACCTATGCCCCATGATAAGGCCAAGGCACTCCACTTCGCGAAGCACACTCCTTTTCTTAGCAATTCCTCCTCCCGTGCGACCCTCCAGGTTTGCACGATGTGATTTCAAAGTCCCATGGACAATACCACCCGTAGCGTTGCTTCTCCTAATGCTTCTTTTCATAGGCACGCTAACGGATATTGCTTCTTCGCATAGCCACGCTAACGTGAACCCCTCAATGGTTCGCTCCACACCCCCCCCCCTTGACCACGAACTTACTAGTACCTTCCCTTTCCCAAGGACCAGAGGGTACCGGTTATGTAAGTCCTAGGGGTGCGGAGTGAACCCACCTCGTCCGAGCTGCAGGACGTTAAACTGCCAAGCACCACGTCCTCAACACATGACGTTAAACTGTGACCCGACCTCGTGCCTCTCACGAAGGGTCCCCCCAGCTCGAACATTTTTTACGCCACTCGTCTCCACAGGAGTGGAATCACCCATCCACAAGGGATGATATCCTCCTTATTGGAGTGGCGTATGTTCTCAGGAGAAGGGAGACCCTAGTTCCCCAACGGATGGCTGCACCTCTGCATCTCCATACTTCCCCACTACCAAGGTCAGTGGAGGGCGTGATAGGGAACGAGGCACCTCCCATCATTGGTCTCGAGTCCCTCTTTCGCTGCGCTTTGCCGCACCTCGGGCCTCCATCCTGGAGTAAGTCCCAGCACCATGGGCCGCCTAACGCGTAAGCCCCTCTTCGCTTCTCACAGACGCATCCTTCGCGACGTGATCGTTAGGTCCTTGCAACCTCTTGTTTCTCACACCGAGCATGACTCACGTGGGCTTAGAGTGAGCACCGACCCTGACTCCCACCCATAGCGAACTACGAGGACTTTGATCCATGTCAAGGCATGGTACATAGGAAGCCTCCATGAGTTTCAAGCCACATTACTCGGTCGTTCATTCACGTCAAGTTTCGCCCTCGTCCAGTATGACGTTAAACTGCATGCCCTTGTCCAACATGACGTTAAACTGTATGCCTTCGTCCCGTATGACATTAAACTGCAAACCCATTCCCATATGAACTACGAGGTCTTTGATCCATGTCAAGGCATGGTACGTAGGAAGCCTTCCAGAGGTTCAAGCCCACTACTCATTAGACCAAGGTCCACCTTCACGTCGGTTCACCGACGAAGCCCCCTTTTAACTACGAGGTCTTTGATCCATGTCAAGGCGTGGTACGTAGGAAGCCTCCACGAGGTTCAAGCCCACCAGTAATCCAATTCACGTCGAGTTCTACCTGCATCCAACATGATTCTAAACTCTATTCCACAACCCGAACTACGAGGACTTTGATCCGTGTCAAGGCATGGTACGTAGGAATCCGCCCAGAGATTCAAGCCCATCTCCCATCGGACCAAGGTCCCTCATTTACGTCAGTTCGCCGACACCCACTGCCCGTCGTTTATTCATGTCAAGGTTCACTATCATCCTGTATGACGTTAAACTGTATTCCATCATCCGAACTACGAGGAATTTGATCCATGTGAAGGCATGGTACGTAGGAAACCTTCCTAAGGTTCAATCCCACCACTAGTGGACCCACGGGTCTACTTTCACGTCGGTTCACTGATGAAACCCTTTGAACTACGAGGTCTTTGATCCATGTCAAGTCATGGTACGTAGGAAGCCTCCTAGAGGTTCAAGCCCATCTCTCATCGGACCAAGGTCCACCTTCACGTCGGTACGCTGACGATGTCCATCGGACCAAGGTCCACCTTCACGTCGGTACGCTGACGATGTCCATCGGACCAAGGTCCACCTTCACGTTGGTTCGCTGACGACATTCATCGGGCCAAGGTCCACCTTCACGTCGGTTTACTGGAACCATCCCGAACTACACAGACTTTGATTCCCTTCCACAGGGATACGTAGGAAGCCTCTTCGAGGCTCAAGCCCAAATTCACCATCGCCCCTGCGATGGTCCCATTTCACTCCCCCTCCACTCCATTCATCCACCTATCACCCATCCTGATTCTCTCCTGGACCATCATATCTCGGTGAGACCATGTCAGTACGCTCCTCTTTACAGCCGCCCATGGGCTGGCCCCGGTATCGGCATCCCCTCAAGGGAAATCCCTCAATCCGATCTATTCCAGCTAATGCTCTGATCGGGTTGATCCATCTCCGTTGGACGTTAAACTCGCGGCGTACCATGTGTTAAACACGAGAAGCTGAGTAAAACCTCAGATATGTGTCTATGGCATATAATTCCCCGCTCTCGATGTGGGATGCCTCGGGCTTCCACGCCCTCGAGAAGCCCTGTGACCAGGGATAATAGACAGACATGCCAGGTTCCCCAGCATCGAGACACGCTACTGATACCTCAACGTGACTACTCCCCCGACTGAAGGTTGCTGCCTTGACTGGACCCTTTGGAATGTCCCGACAGAAGTAGTGTAATTAACCGGCACCCATGGAAACATGGCACTGGGAAGAGTTTCACGAACTATGTATTAAATCTATGAGGGAGACCCGGACTAGGTGACGAGTTCTGAGGAGGAATCCACAGAAGGAAGAACCGACATCCCATCATCCCGTTTCGATCAAGGAGAAGACGTCCCTGAATAAGGAGCAAATGCCACCCGCCTTTGGAAAGCTTTAATGCAGGGCAACAAGCGAAGCACGTCCTCCTCCCGCGGACAGACGGATGTGCGCGCCCCGACGAAAGCGTCGGAAACAGAGGTGAAATGAAATATCAGCTCAAAACCATCTCAAGGATTAACCCGCCGATCAAAATGATCTACTGAGAGAACCTTCACCCTGCCCATTCTATATCCACATTTAATATCATTGTAGGCTCATGTGGATAAAAAGTTGATATATGGAAATACTCACACAGTTTATTTTGAAAAAAATATGTATGGAGGGGAATAATTAGATTACATTAGTGCTGAAAATGTAGATGAAATCCTCAAGTATGAATGGATAGGCGTCTCAGTTGTAAATGTATACATGAGGTATGTTTTCATGATTTGATTTTACAAAAGTTTCTATACTATGATAATTATGACTAGATACATTTCATATTTTTCATAGGTGTATATATGAAAAACAATTGAAGGTATTTCCCCATGAAAAAAAAATTGGACTCGTTAGTCCTCACATAACCTCTTCAAAAGAATAAATAAATTCTGATAAAGAGGGTGAAATAATGTCATCACTGCTCAAATCATTTGAAAAAAAATTATGGATGATAGACTCTTTTTAATACCAATGACTCATGGGTAAAACTCTACAATTTAATCATATCAAATATATTTTCATTTCTCACATTACTTATTCCTTTTCGTGATTTTAGGAAGCATTGGATACTCATTGCGGCCAATTTGGATACTCTAAATATTTATTTTCTGGATTCAATGCATGGATATCCAACAAACTGACCACTCATGACGGCGTTTGTCAATTTGTAATACACTAGATCCAACATTTTAGAACTAAAAATCCAGTTATATAATTTATATTATCTTTTAATGAGGATTCTGTTATGATAGGGTGGTGCATCAATATCATCTACTTCATGGAATGAATCCAGGGCCTAAGGAAAAGAACACCCACAAGATCTAAAACTGGACAAGTATCATGGTATATATAATAAGATTTTACTATACAAACACATATCAAAACAAGTTACTTATTTTTCTTGATGTTTCTGCAGTGTGCAAAACAAACAAATGGAAAGGACTATGGTTATTATGTTTGTAAATTTATGAAAGAGATTGTATTTCATCAACAAACTAGCATCCCTAAAGAGGTATTTCTGAAAATAATTACTAGTTCATTTAAAATATTTGTTAATCATTTGTGTATTTATATTTTTTCAGTACTACCATGACTATCGCAAAAACTCATATTCACAAGATGATATAGATTTGTTTAGAAATCAATGGGAAGCATACCTGATAGAAGATTGTACACAAATAGGATGAAAGTGAATTTATACTACTTATGTTATCCTTATATGATCATTTATATCTCCCTTGTTTACACTTATTGAGCATCTATGATCACCCTTTCTTATGTTTTATATCCTTAGGTTATGAAGAATGGTTTTAGAAATTATTTGTCTTTCTAGTAAAGAATAACTTAATGAGAGACTCTTATGATCTAGTTCTTTATGTTTCCATGTTTCCAAAATCACTAGACCTAAACTATTATGGCATGGATCATTTATATTATGTATTTTGGTCATTTATGCTATCGTTTCTACTGATGTAGTGTGTTGGAAGAATATTGGTTGTACATCACTCACAAATTTAATAACAAAACTAGGGATTCTTCACTACTGTTGGTTAACTAACTTCTTTACATAGAATCTGATATGAACTTCCAATCCAGCATCCCCATGATGCTCTCATCCCACACCATCTATATGATATCATCATTCAACATTCACTTTTACTTCTCTTCCTGCACCAATTTACTAGGTAAATGGGTGTAGGAAGAGAAGGAAAAGTGAACGTGAATGATGATATCATAGAGATGGTTTCAGATGAGAGAATCACAAGGATACCAGATTGTAAGTTCAGATCAGATGGTATGTTAAGTGGTAGTTAACCAACAGTAGTGAAGTGAACAAAGAATCATTAGTTTTGTTATTAGCTTATATATAGACCAAAGAAACCCTTTGGAAATATGTTAAGGTAATGTTACGATATAATATCTCTATTTTAACAAAAAAATTATATAATGAAACGTTGATTTGATTTTCATTATTCCTTGTAGGGTTCATTTATTTTAGAATATTTTTGTCCATGTGACATGCCTTTGAAGGAAGAGAAACGACGTTGTATCTGCTCAATCACAGAGGTAATCTTGATGTTTTCATAGTAAAATCATTGTCTATAAAATTCATGCATTATTACATATTTATGTTTAATTTATTTCTTTTATGTAAGGAATATTAATCTACTCATATGTGATATCAATGTATGAAATGTTTAGGTCATTATAGTTGGTATCAGAGTAACTGACCTATTCAAAATCGAGGAAACACATTCAGTTGTTTTGATACTTTAGGGATATGATCCATAAGTCATTTTAAATGTGTAGGAATCAACCCCACCTCAATACGACACATGATATGACCGATATGACTCAAAGTGTCTCTTTTTATTTAAAATTGAAATTATTTTTAGTAAAAAGAAAAAGTGACATACTAAAAACTAATAAAACACATTTCGACTGTTTTGATACTTTAGGGAACCAATCCATAAGCCATTTGTGACCTGTAAAAATTGATCAAACTTCAATTCATAGCATAATGAAATTGGTGTGACTTAAAGTGTCTCTTTTTATTTAAAATTGACATTAATTTTAGAAAAAAATACAAATGGCATAATGAAAACTGAGAAAAAACATTAGGATTGTTTTGATACTTTAGTAAAACGGTACATGAGTCATTTGTGACATGTAAAAATCAACCCCACCTCAATCCGACGCACGGTGTGACCGTTATGGATAAAAGTGTCTCTTATCAGTTTAAAATTAACATTTTAGCTCAAAACATGTCACTCATTGAAAACCAAGAAAACCCACTCCAATTGTCTTTATAATTTAGGATTATGATTCATAAGTTCTTTATTATGTGTATAAAGCGGTCTTATATAAAACCAACACATGATGCGATCAGTATGACTCAAAATACATGTTTCTAGTTTGAAATGACATTTTAGTAAAAAACCACAACTGACATACTACAAAACGAGAAAATGAATTCTGATTGTTTTGATAGTTTAGTAAAATGATCCATAAGTCATTTGTGACATGTAGGAATTGACCTCACTTCAATTCAACACACAATGTGATTGGTATGACTCAAAGTGTCTCTTTTTATTTAAAATTGACATTAATTTAAGAAAATAACACAAATGACATACTGAAAACTGAGAAAAAACATAAGGACTATTTTTATACTTTAGGGAAAAAAATTCATGAGTCATTTTTGATGTGTATTAATCAACCCCACATCAATTAGATGCATGGTGTGACCGATATGGCTAAAAGTGTCTGTTATCAGTTTAAAATTGACATTTTAGCTCAAAACGCGTCACTCATTAAAAACCAAGAAAATCTGCTCCAATTGTATTTATAATTTAGGATAACTATTCATAAGTTCTTTTTGATGTTTTTGAAGAAGTATCATATCAAACCAATGCACGATGCGACCAGTATGACTCAAAATGCGTGTTTCTAATTTGAAATGACATTTTAGTAAAAAAACAAAAATGACATACTACAAACTAATAAAAAAAATTTGGATTGTTTTTGTACTTTATAAAAATGATCCATAAGTCATTTGTGATATGTATGAATTTAACATACCACAATTCAATGCACAATGATATTGGTATGACTCAAAGTGTCTCTTTTTATTTAAATTTAACATTAATTTTAGAAAAAACACAAGTGACATACTGAAAACTGAGAAAATGTATTTGGATTGTTTTGATACTTTAGGAAAACTATCCATGAGTAATTATTGATGTGTATAAATCAACCTCATATCAATCTGATGCATGGTGTGACTGGTATGACTAAACGTGTCTGTTATCAGTTTAAAATTGACATTTTATCTCAAAACGTGTCACTTACTGAAAACCAAGAAAACCTGCTCCAATTGTCTTAATAATTTAGGATAATGATTAATATGTTCTTTGTGACTTGTATGAAGTATTATCATATCAAACCAACACACGATGTGACCAGTATGACTCAAAATGTACGTTTCTAGTTTGAAATGACATTTTAGTAAAGAAACACAACTGACATACTACAAAATGATCAAAAACATTTAGATTGTTTTAATACTTTAGGAAAATTATCCATAAGTCATTTTTGACATGTAGTAATTGACCGCACCTCAATTAAACACACAATGTGACTGGTATGAGTCAAAGTGTCTTATTATTTAAAATTGACATTAATTTTAGAATAAAACACAAGTGACATACTGGAAACTAAGAAAATGAATTCAGATTGTTTTGATACTTTATTAAAATGATCCATGATTCATTTTTGATGTGTACAAATCAACTCCACCTCAATCTGATGTACGGTGTGACCGGTATGGCTAAAAGTGTTTGTTATCAGTTTAAAATCGATATTTTAGCTCAAAACGTGTCACTCACTAAAAACCAAGAAAACTCGCTCCAATTGTCTTCATAAATTAGAATAATGATTCATAAGTTCTTTGTGACATGTATGAAGTAGTCTCATATCAAACCAATTCATGATGTGACCGGTATGACCCAAAATGTGTGTTTCCATTTTGAAATGACATTTTAGTAAAAAAACACAACTGACATACTACAAACTGAGAAAACACATTTGGATTGTTTTTATACTTTATAAAAATTATCCATAAGTCATTTTTGACATGCAGGAATCAAACTCACCTTAATTCAACACACAATGCGACTGGTATGACTCAAAGTATCTTTTTTATTTAAAATTGACATTAATTTTAGAAAAAAACACAAGTAACATACTGAAAACTGAGAAAAAAATTCAGATTGTTTTGATACTTTAGGAAAATGATCCATGAGTAATTTTTGACATGTAAGAATCAACTGCACCTCAATCTGACACATGGTGTGACGGGTATGGATAAAAGTGTCTGTTATCAGTTTAAAATTGACATTTTAGCTCAAAATGTGTCACTCACAGAAAACTAAGGAAACACACTCCAATTGTCTTCATAATTTAAAATAATGATTCATAAGTTCTTTGTGACATTTATGAAGCTGTCTCATATCAAATAAACGCATGATGTGACCGATAAGACTCAAAATGCATGTTTCTAGTTTAAAATGACATTTTAGTAAAAAAACACAACTGACATACTACAAACTGAACAAACACATTCAGATTGTTTTGATACTTTAGTAAAATGATCCATAAGTCATTTATGACATGTAGGAATCCTAATATCCTCAATTCAATGTACAATGTGACTATTATTGTCACAACCCGTCCCACGGGGCCTGTGCCATGATTACCCCAAGCCCGCCTTCCATAGGCTAGGGGCTGGCGACTAGCACCGAAGGCGTATTTCCTAAAACTGGGAAGGCATTGCCTTTATAACCAGTAATCACATGCAACCAAGCACACAAAAAGATACGAACTCAAGTAAACCAAACTGTAAATAGAGTGAGTGCAGTAAGTAAAAGGGGCCAGAATACAACCCAACTGAAAAGTACAAGAAACTAAAAGTAAAAGTAAACTGGAGCAGAAAGGAAGATAACTGTTGGGTCATCCTCCTAGGTTCCTACCTGAAGGGTAGGTATAGATCGCCTCCCACATCCATCCATCTCCTCTATGTACCGACTTGTCGTAAGGTCCTCCTATGGGCACTGTCCAGTCCTGGTACCCTCAGTCTCGATCAACGCTGTCCGTCGTCTGCACCAAACACAACAAGGTGCAGGCATAGCCCGTGTAGGGTGAGTATAATGATACTCAGTATGGACCCCGATACCCTCAAGGTCTCACAAAATCCACAAAGGATAAACCTCAAAGCATGAAGTCAACTGTCAACCCTACTTAGGTATATCCCCATACATATACCTAAGTTAACAATTATACCTATCTCAATCATGAGGAAACATAGGGTCCAACCCAAAAGCCCAAAGATCAACTATTCCACAAAGGAAGGAAAACCAAAAAGGCAAAGTACCACATAGGTACGCCACATAGAAGAATAACACCAAGGTATTACCACGAAGTAAAGTACCACATAAGTATGAACTCATCTCACACCAGGTATAACTTAAGTACGGTAGTATAGATGATTAGTTATAGCTACTAAATCATCTTACTCCGTTAAGAGGCTCTGCTGCTGACCCACACATAATCTTTATAAGCTGACCCACATAGGATCGCTAGGAGATGACCCACACAGGATCGCTAGGAGATGACCCACATAGGATCGCTAGGATCTGACCCACAAAGGATCCCTAGGAGCTGACCCACACAAGATCACTAGGAGCTGACCCACACAGGATCGCTAGTTAGTCTTCTCGTCACAGCCAGCTATTGGGTTCACGCACTAAGACTACTCATCTCTGGGAGTATCCACTTCACAATTCACTGGTCGATACTCCTACTGCTATTAAGTCCCACAAAGAAGTATCTCAAAGGACCGCCATGTCATAGGGGTCTCAACGTAACAGACAATGTGTCGTTCGGACGCCCGGTCTGTGTGTTATTAGCCTTTTAGTCCCGGGGCCCCGGTTGGATTCGTGCTCGATCCAACCTGACCGTACCCCATATAAATCCAAATATCTAGTGGGGTATTAATCAAAGGGACCATCTTTCTCCAATATTTCCAGCACCGCTGAAGATTCGTAAAAGGGACGTCCGATGCCAAATTTATGGCCCAAGTAAAGTAAAGGTTCGTATTAAGTCTGGGTCCGGTCCGACCTGGTCGGACCGACCCGACCCGACCTGTCCTGGGTCGACTAGGTTTGGGTTGACCCATCCTGAACTGCTAGGTCAAGCCCAGCCCGTGGTGCGGCCTGACTCGTGGGGCAGTTCGGCCGGCCGTGAGGGTCCGTGAAGGCTGCGGGTGTCGTGAGGCGGCAGAGGTCGCGGGTCAGCTCGACTGCAGACGGCGGCTCGGCCGTGGACGGCAGCTCGACCGCAGGGGTGCCACGAGGGCACAGTGTGGCTTGGACCAATCCAGGGTGGCTCGACCAGGAGGGTGGAGACCGTGGGGCGGCTCGGCCGTGAGGGCAGAGGCTGCGGGGAGGCTCGGCGAGGCCGCAGGCAGTGCGGCGGGGCTGCGGACGGCGGAGCCGCGGGGCAGTACGACAGGGACACGGATGGCGGCGGTGGCTTGTCCATAGATGGTGGCGGCGGCTCGGCTATGGACGACAGTGGCAGCTCGGGCGGTAGCTCAGGTGGCAAGGCCGTGGGCGGCGGGTCGGCCGGGGATGGCGGCAGTAGCTCGGGCGGCGAGGCCGTGGGCGGCGGCTCGGCTGCGGACGACGACAGCTCGATCACGGGGCGCGGAGGTCGCGAATGGCAGATCCACGGGGCGGTGGAGTGTCGTGCCTTCACCGACGGCTAGTTTAGCTGGCCTCTCTCTTCGTTCGTCATCATGGTGTAAGCCACCTTCTTCCATCACGAAGAACACAATAAGGAAGAACGACGGAGGGGTCATGCCATGTTTGTTTGGACCGCCCCCTCCATGTTAGAGTGGTAGCAAGTGGTTCACCATTTTTGAATCAAGAATGTGTAAGATAAAAGAAACTCAAACAGCTACCCTACAACTTCCCACAAATAATCATACACAAATAAACCCCTACCTTGGATTGTTTATTGACATTAGCGTGAGAAGGAAGTTGAAGAAGGAGAAGAGAGTGCCAATAATCATCGCTTCTAAAACCACGCTTCGATGTCAGGCTCGCTCGTCATCCTCTTCCTTGATTTCTGAAGAACATTCTTCGATGGCATTCTTCGTTGGAGAAGTTAAATCCTCCCAATATTTATCCTCTCCCCAAATCCACCAAAAATAAAAGTATCCAAAAAGATATGTTTTCCCAATTAAATTTTTGACACAATTTCAAATTTGGTTAATTTATTACATAGGTTTACATAATAAATTTAAGGGGGTGACACCATTTATGTGGGAAAGTTTAAGAGGCTCCCCCAAACTTATGAGGAAGTTCAAGGGGTTTTAAACCTCGGGTGGTCCCCACCACCATAACCTCTCATGGGAGGTTAGGCTCGGTGGTCTCCACCTCTATAACCTCTCATGGGAGGTTTTAGTTTAGGTGTTCCCCACTTGTGAAATATCCACATGGGTGGTTTCAAAATTAAATAAAAATAAAATGTTACACCATTTTATTTTATTTTATTCCTTCATAAAAAACACAAAATCTATCCTTCACTCTCGACCCACTACGATCGAGGTGACGATCTCCTTAAGCAAAAACTGGCACTGCGAGTTCAATGGTGTCCTCAGATTTCAATTCTAAGCACCTGTTCAAAAGTTAGAAAAACTCACTCGCACGTTTACTGAACGTACCCGAAAAAAGTTCAGAAATTCATTTCAAGCACTTCGGGCCTCAGAATCATGTGCCGTCAATTTTTACGGACTCATAAAATTCCCATTTAATAAAAAAAAAATACATGGAAATTCTAGGTCTTTACATTCTTTCCACCTTAGGGATTTACGTCCCCGTAAACAACATCACAAAACTAGGAAAACAAGTGGGGGTACTGATCACGCATCTGAGCCTCTTGCTCCCATGTGCTCTCCTGGAGGTTCCCGTGTTGCTATTGAACGCGCACTAGAGGTGTCGACCACCCACGAAGGACCTGCTCCTGTCGATCCTCAATCTCAACTGAAACCTCCATAAAAGTCACCCAATTGTCGACGTACAACTCACCATGGTCGATGATGTGAGCAGGGTCATGCACGTATCTCCTCAACTGGGATACGTGGAAGACATCATGCACCCAGTGCAACTGAGGTGGAAGAGCTAAGAGGTATGCCACCTTGCCAACTCTGCTGAGGACTCGGAAGGGTCCAATGAACCTCAGAGATAACTTTACACCTTGTAAAAATATCCAAAAACCTCGTCGAGGTGATACCCATAGAAAGACGTGGTCACCATCATCGAACTCTAGAGGTCTCCGTCTCCTATCGGCATCTGACTTCTGCCTGCTCTGTGCAGTCTTCATCTGCTCCTAGATGATCTGCACTTTCTCTGTGGTAGCCCGTACCATCTCTGGTCCCACTAGTGCTGACTCCCCTAGGTTAGTCCAGCACAATGGTGATCTGCAAGGTCACCCGAACAACGCCTCAAAAGGTGCCATCCCAAGGGTGGAGTGATTTTCGTTGTTGTACGCAAACTCCACCAAAGGAAAGTGATCATCCCAGCTACGACCGAAGTCGAGGACACAAGAACTCAGCATGTCCTCGAGGGTATGAATGGTCTGCTAAGTCTGGCCATCCGTCTGAGGATGGATGGCAGTGCTCAAACGAATCTGTATCCCGAAAGCCTCCTGCAACCCCTTCCATAGCTGGTAAGTAAAACACACATCACGATCGAAGACAATAGTCAAGGGTAATCCATGTTTCTATACAATCTCCTGCACATAGAGGCGTCCCAATATCTCTACTGAACCCTTCTCTCTGATCGGTAGGAAGTGGGCCGACTTGGTGAGTCGGTCGATGATCACCTAGATAGAATCATGACCTCTGGATGTATGTGGAAGTCCTCTTACAAAGTCCATGGATATCCTATCCCACTTCCACTCTGGGACCTCCAAAGTCTAAACCAAGCCTGCTGGTACCTGATTCTCTGCCTTCACTTGCTAACAAGTGAGGCACTAAGAGATAAAATCTACAACTTCTTTCTTTATTCTCAGCCACCGGTGCTTTCGTTGGAGATCTTGGTACATCTTCTCCACTCATAGATGTACTGCTATAGGGGGTGTGTGGAACTCCCTCAACACTTCCTCCTGAAGTGACACTGGTACCATGGTACGTCCTTTGAAGAGGATGATGTGTTACCTACCTTCAGAAAATCTATCAGGTGTCTATCCTGTGAATATCTGAGCACGTCATGTCTCGCAGTCAGTGTCCCCACGCTGTGACTCCCTGACTTACTGAAGAAGCGGGGAAGTAACTGTAAGAGACTGAAGAAAAGCTGCTCCATCTCTATCCACAAAGGATATCTGCAAAGCGGCCAGCTGCTCCGTCGCCTTTCCTAGTAGCTGTATACCAGATCTCCTACTGAGTGCATCTGCTACAACATTCCCCTTCCCAGGATTATAGACTATCTCGAAGTCATAGTCTTGGAGGAACTCAATCCAACGTTACTGTCTCAGGTTTAGGTCCTTCTGAGACAAGATATACCTGAGACTCTTGTAATAAGAGTACACTATAAAACGTTTTCCCATCAGATAGTGCTGCTACATCTTCAAGGCTAAAACCACTGCTACTAACTCCAGGTCATGGGCAGCGTAGTTCTACTCATGCTGTCTCAGCTGTCGAGAATCATATCCGATCATCGCTCTCTCCAACATCAGGACACATATGAGTCTGGTCCCTGATGCGTTGTTGTAGACTACATACCCTACGCCCTCCTATGTAATCCTCAAGATGGGGGCACTAGTCAGCCTCTGCCTCATCTCCTGAAAAATCTATTGGAATCTCTCCAACTATACGAAGGGTTTCCCCTTCTTCATCAATGCTACAAGTGGTGCTATAACTCTGGATAAATCTGGAACAAATCTTCGGTAGTATCCGTCCAACCCCAGGAAACTCCGTACCCCTGTCACATTCCTGGGGGGATCCTAAGCAAGTACTGCCTCAATCTTTGCTGGATCCACTACAACTCCAACCTCCAATATGACATGTCCCAGAAAGTGAACCTCTCGGATCCAGAACTGGCACTTAGAGAGCTTAGCATAAATCTGGTTCTCTCAGAGTGTGTCCAGTACTACCCATAAATGATATACATGATTCTCCTCAGTAGCCAAGTAGATCAGAATGTCATTGATGAAGACTACTAAAAAGTGATCAAGTTATGGATTAAATATCCTGTTCATGAGTCCCATGAACACTGCTGGAGCATTGGTTACACCGAATGGCATAACCAAGAACTCGTAATGGACATACCGACATCTGAAAGCTGTCTTTTTCACATCCTCGTAACGTACTCTGAGTTGGTGATAGCCTGATCTGAGATATATCTTTTAGAACCACCGTTCTCCCTTCAGCCGATCAAAGAGGTCATCAATCCTAGAAAGTGGGTACTTGTTCTTCACGGTCACCTGGTTTAGGCACTGATAGTCAACACAAAGCCTCAAGCTCCCATCCGCCTTATTTGTGAACAAAATCGGGGCTGCCCAAGGCGAAACACCAGGCTGAATGAATCCTATCCCCTGCAAGTCCTCTAGCTGTAACCGCATCTCATGAAGCTCTGTGGGAGCCATCCGATACACTGGTGTAGATATCGGTGTCGTCCCGAGGTACAAGTTAATGTAAAAGTCCACCTCTCCGCGAGGAGGTAGACCCGAAACATAATCAAGGAATAAATCCATGTACTGGTCCACCACTATAGGATAACTCAGACTCTCCACATCCACCATTCTGAGGGTAAGTATAGCCAAATGATGAGTGATCAGCTGCACTCTCCTCCGAGTAAGTCCATCCCGCGCTGCATAGGCTCCCTTCTCGCCAGTGAAGGTAAACCTGGTCCCATCCGTGCGGACACACCGTACTTTGTTCCTAATACAGTCTATCTAAGCATGGAATATAGATAAACAGTTCATACCCAATATGACATCGTAAGGCCTCGACACCGCTACTAGGAGATCCCAGCCGAAGCTCTTGCCTCCTAGAGTAAGTTCGTACTGCCGAAACCAGTGCATAATCATCAAGTCCGCTCCTATAGGAGTCTCTATCCATAAGGATCGAGCCAACAGCTCCATCAGAATCTCCTAACTCCGAACGAGGGTAGTGGAAATAAAAGAATGACCGGAACCTGTGTCTATAAGTATTGCAACTAAGGTGGAGTAGACATAGATCATACCTCATATCATCTCCGGAGTGCCATGATTATAGGCCTCAATTGCCTGGAGCTGAGCTCACCCCTGTAGTTGGGGTGGACCTCTTAGTAGTGGTGGTGGTAACATCTCGAATCATCACCCACCACCAGCTGCACGACTATCTCCTCTGCCACGTCCACCTGCTCCCTGCGGACCTCCTTGGTCGAACCTCTGTCTCTGCCTAGGCTGTCCCTCGACCGTCTAATGATCATCCGTATGATGGGTTGGATAGTCACGAGCCATGTGACCCTGCCCGCCGCATGCATAACACCGCCTGGTCCTGGAATGAATGTCTCTACCTCGGGTGCCTTGCACAACCGACCCTGAGTCATTTGGTCATCCACCAATAGGTCTGGTCCTCTTAGACCTCTACGACATCTGTCTACTGACAGCTATAGAAGACTCCTCTACGTGATGACTGGTGGTGGGTCTTACTACTGGCGACTGCTTAGCAAGAAAAATCTCCACTAAGAGGGATCCCTCTAACACCCTCTCCTGCGTCGAGATGATGAGTGAGATCATCGAAGCCCTGATCTCCCGCCTAAGTCCCTTCTTGAAGGACCAAGACTTAAAGAATGGGTCTCGCACCATATTTATGGAGTAGCATGAGAGGTTAGTGAATCTCATCGAGTACTGAGCCACAATCATATTGCCCTACTGTAGATGAAGTTTCTCCTATATACGCACTGTATGAAGAGTCGCTGGGACAAACTCTGCCCAAAACAGGCTCTTGAAGTCTGCTCAGAGAAACATCACCTCATCATGAACTTGGAGCATCAAGATCCACCATCTTCCTGCTGCTGCTTGTAGAAGGATGGTAGCAAGGATCACCATGAGATCAGTTGGTGTCCCTACCAGTCGGAAGACTCTCACTACAGCCTCCAACCAATCCTCAGCTGCCTGTGGGTCCTTCTCTCCCCTGAACCTGGGTGGCCTCTGGTGCTGGAACTCATGCAACGCACTCAAGTGGCATGCACTCTCTGCTGCTGGTGCTGGTGGCATCGGTGGCCCAATGGGTAATGGTACCGCTGGTGCCTCCACTAGTGCATCTACTGGAAGAGGGCCCTGCACCGAGGCCTCGTTGCTCAGTGGGCTATCAGTATGTACTACTCTCGGAACCCTAGCTGGCTGTCTTCGTGGAGGCATCCTAAAAAGAAAAAGGTGTTCCATGATCAATAAGTTATACCTGGTGAGCATAATCAAAGAGTTCACAAAGAAGACTCTTGAAAAAACACACACAATCAGTGTTTTCGTGCACTGAGTCAGAAATCAGAAGTCAGGGTCCTGGTGTATGGATACATTGGCCACCATACAAACACTGGTTTCCCTAAACTAATAACCACACTAACTACACATAACACTATTTCCGTTAAAGGAAATATGAGAGTCTTATGTTTTACGGTAGAATCGACTCCTTTGATACCAATTTGTCATGACCCATCCCCCGGGGCCCATGTCGTGACTACCCCAAGCCCTCCTTCCATAGGTTAGGGGCCGGTGACTAGCACTGAAGGTGCATTCCCTAAAACTGGGAAGGCATTGCCTTTATAACCTGTAAGCACACAAAACCAAGCACACAAAAAGATACAAACTCAAGTAAACCAAATAGTAAACAGAGTCAATGCAGTAAGTAAAAGGGTCCAGAATACAAGGCCAACTGGAAAGTACAAAAAACTAAAAGTACAAGTAAACTGGAGAAAAAAGGAAGATAACTACTCGGTCGTCCTCTGAGGTTCCTACCTAAAGGGTAGGTACAGATCGACTTCTCATCATTCCATGTCCGTTCGTCTCCTCCGTGTACCGACTCGTCGTAAGGTCCTCCTCCGGGCACCGTCCAGTCCTGGTACCCTCAGTCTCAATCAACATTGTCCATCGTCTGCACCAAACACAACAAGCTGCGGTCATAGCCCATGTAGTGGTGAGTATAACGATACTCAGTAGGGACCCCGAGACCCTCAAGGTCTCACAAAATCCACAAAGGATAAACCTCAAAGCATGAAGTCAATTGTAAACCCTACTTAGGTATATGCCCATACATATACCTAAGTTAACAAGTATACCCATATCAATCATGAGGAAACATAGGGTCCAAACCAAAAGCCCAAAGATAAACTATTCCACAAAGGAAGGAAAACTGTAAAGGAAAGTATCACACAGGTAAGCCACATAGAATAATACCACCAAGGTATTACTACAAAGTAAAGTACCACACATGTACGAACTTAGATCACACCAGGTATAACTTAAGTATGGTAGTAGAGATGATTAGTTATAGCTAATAAATCATCTTACTCCATTAAGAGGCTCTACTTCTGACCCACATAGAATCTCTAGGAGCTGACCCACACAGGATCGCTAGGAGCTGACCCACACAGGATCGCTAGGAGATGACCCACACAGGATCGCTAGGAGCTGATCCACACAGGATCTCTAGGAGCTGAACCACACAATATCTCTAGGAGATGACCCACAGAGGATCGCTAGGAGATGACCCACACAGGATCACTAGGAGATGACCCACACAGGATCGCTAGGAGCTGACCCACACAGGATCGCTAGTCAGTCTTCTCGTCACAACCAGCTGTTGGGTTCCCGCACTAAGCATGATCGACTCTAGAAGGATCTGCTTCACAAGTCACTAGTCGATACTCCAAATACTATGAAGTCCCATGAAGAAGTATCTCAAAGTACCGACACATTATAGGGGTCTCAACATAATAGACGGTGCGTCGTTCAGATGCCTGGTCTGTGAGTTATTAGCCTTTTAGTCCTGGGGGCCCGGTTGGATTCATGCTCGATCCAACCTGATCATACCATATCTCAATCCAAATCTCTAGTGGGGTATTACTCAAAGGTACTGTCTCACTCCAAGATTTCCAACGCCGCTGACGGTTCATCAAACGGACGTCCGATGCCAAAGTTATGGCCCAAGTAATGTAAAGGTTTGTATCAGGTCTAGGTCTGGTCCGACCCGGTCGGACCGAACTGACACGACCTCACCTGGGTTGACCTGGTTTGGGTCGACTTCTCCTAACTCACTGGGTCAAGCCCAGCCCGTGGTGTGGCCCGGCCCGCTGGGCGGCCCGACCTGCTGGGCGGTCCGGCCGGCCGCGAGGGGCCGTGAAGGTCGCGGGTGTCGCGGGGCGGCGGAGGCCACGGTTTGGCTCGGTTGTGGATGGAAGCTCGGTCACGAGGGTGCCGTGAGGGTGCAGGGTGGATTAGCCCGACCTAGGGTGGCTCTTCTGGGAGGGCGGAGGCCGCATGTGGCGCAGCGGGGCCGCGGACGGCGGAGCCACAGGGCGACACGACAGGGCCACGGACGACGGTAGCAGCTCGGGCTGCGGCTCAGGTGGCAAAGCTGTGGGTGGCGGATAAACCGTGGATGGAAGAAGTGGCTCAGGCGGCAAGGCCACGGGCGGTGGTGAGGCCGCGGACGGTAGCGGCTCGGTCGCAGGGTACGGAGGTCGCGGACGGTGGAGCCGCGGGGCGGCGGGGCGTCGTGCCTTCATCAACGGATGGTTTAGCCGGCCTCTCTCTTCGTTCTTCGTCGTGGTGTAAGCCACCTTATTCCATCATGAAGAACACAATAAGGAAGAACGACGGTGGGGTCGGGCCATGTTTGTTTGGCCCTCCCCCTCCACGTTAGAGCGGTAGAAAGTGGTTCACCATTTTTGAATCAAGAATGTGTAAGAGAGAAGAAATTCAACCAACTACCCTACAACTTCCCGCAAATAATCATACACAAATAAATGCATACCTTGGATTGTTTTTTGAAGTTGGCATGAGAAGGAATTCAAAGAAGGTGAAGAGAGTTCCAATGATCGTCGCTTCTGAAACCATGCTTCGATGTCGGGTTCGCTCGTCATCCTCTTCCTTGACTTCCAAAGAACGTTCTTCGATGGCGTTCTTCGTTGGAGAAGTGAAATCCTCCCAATATTTCTCCTCTCCCCAAACCCACCAAAAAGAAAAGTAGCCAAAAAGATATGTTTCCATAATTAAATTGTTGGCACAATTTTAAATTGGGTTAATTAATTACATAGGTTGGCATAATAAATTTAAGGGGGTGGCACCATTTAAGTGGGGAAGTTTAAGAGGCTCCCCCACACTTATGAGGAAGTTCAAGGGGTTTTAAACCTCAGGTGGTCCCCACCACTATAACCTCTCATGGGAGGTTAGGCTCGGTGGTCCCCATCTCCATAACCTCTCATGGTAGGTTTTAGTTCAGGTGGTCCCCACCTGTGAAATATCCACATGGGTGGTTTTAAAATAAAATAAAAATTAAATGTTACGCCATTTTATTTTATTTTATTCCTTCACAAAAAACCCACAATCTATCCTCCACTCTCGACCCACTGCAGTTGAGGTGAAGGTCTTCTTAAGTGAAAACCAGTACTGTGAGTTCAACGGTGTCCTCAGATTTCAATTCTGAGCACCAGTTCAAAAGTTAGAAAAACCCGCTCGCACGTTTACTGAACGTACCCGAATAAAAGTTCATAAATTCATTCCAGGCACTATGGGCCTCAGAATCATGCGCCATCAATTTTTGCAGACTCCTAAAATTTCCATTTAACAAAAAAAAATTTACATGTAAATTTCGAGTCTTTACAGTTATGACTCAAAGTGTCTCTTTTTATTTAAAATTGACATTAATTTTAGAAAAAAACACAAGTGACATACTGAAAACCGATAAAATATATTCAGATTGTTTTGATACTTTAGGAAAATGATCCATCAATCATTTGTGACATGTATAAATCAACCAAACCTCAATATAAAAAAAGATGTGACTGATATAAATCCAAATGTGCCATTTAAATTTGATATTAATTTTATTAAAAGAACAAGTGACATAATCAAAACCAATAAAACTCATTTAGATTGTTTTAATATTTAAAAAAAACAATCTATGAATCATTTGTGATGTGTAAGAATCAACCCCACCTCAATAAGATGCATGGTGTGACCAATATAACTCCAGATATGTATTTTTTATTAAAAATTGACATTTTATTAATATATTATTTCATATTAATGTTTAATTTATTTCATTATTGTAACACTAACATAATATTTGTTTTCATATATAGGTGGATTTTTTTTCTTGAGTTCAGATGCTTTGTTCAGTAACTAATACCATAGATGAAATTTTTTGAGAGGGGATCACAAATACCAAAGGATGAAACATTAATGTTTTTAACTATTTTTTTGGATAATTGTAATTGTAACCATATAAAACATTGTTTTAAATGTGTATAGTAGTGTGTTTTTTTTATTCATGATGTCAAGTAAGTGTATATAGAATTTTTTGCAAAACTCTTATGTGCGTTGTTTCATTCTTATGTGATTTGTTCATGTGTAGGTGTTGTTTTGTACAGGTGTGCAGGTGCTGGGTGTGTTGTTAAATAAATAGCACATCACAAAAAACTAAGATTTTATCAGAACTCAAAATAGCGCTATTAAAGGAGACCCCCCTTTATCTTCGTCGTGATTAACAACACTTTTATAGTGTTGTTAAAAGTGGTTTCTAGTGCTTTAAAAAAGCCTTATTTGTAGTAGTGATCCTAACCAATATTAAACCTTAGTGTCCCCCTTTCTTTTGGGTGCACTTCCCCTGATCCACCCTCATTGGTGTCCAGATCAGACTTCACGGTGTGATATCTTCCCTCTACAGGACACCCCACCTCGGATCCGTACTCATTGGGAATTTTGATCCTTCCATATGGTAAACCTTCCAGGTTCTCCCTCTTAGGGAAGTACAAATCTGATCCATCTCTATGTGGAGTTCTAATCGCTCTTATTCTATCTCTGTAAGATGTTAAACTCATAGATTACCTCATGTTAAACATGGGATTCCTGCAGAAAACCTCGAAAGACACACCTTTGGGGTAACCATCTTCGTAAGATGTTAAACTCGAGGCATAACCCATGTTAAACATGGTAAGCTGAGGAAAACCTCAGAGAAATGTATCCAGTATAAGATAGCCTACAACTGATGTGGGATTCCTCAGGTTTCTGCACCCTTGAGATGCCCTCTTACGAGGAAGAATACATGCCTTCCAATTTCCACGCATCCAAAGATGCCCCGACATACCTGATGTTACCATCTAATCCAACTGAAATTTGCTACCCTATCAAGAACCCTTGGAATGTCTAAACAGAAGCAGTGTAATTAATCAGTTTCCAAAAATATGTGGCATCGAGAATGAGATTCATGAACAACGACTCAAATCTATGAGGGAGACCCAGACTAGGTGACGAATTCTGAGGAGGAATCCATGGAAGGAGAGAACGACATCCTATCACCCCATTTAGATTAAGGATAAAACATCCTTGAATAAGCAATGGTTTCCACCCACCTTTGGAAAGTGGGAATGTAGGGAAACAACCAGTGCATCACAGCATGATGGCATGCACCCCTGCGAAAGCATCAAAAACAAATTTGGAAACCTATTAAATACCCTTGAAACTTTTAAACCTATAGAAATTATGAGAAACTAATTTTACTCAAGAATGAAACATACAAGATTGGTGAAATTTGATTTTTTTCAAATATAATATGTAGTAACATTCCCAAAAAGGGCACTAATATTTGAATCATGTCCCCCAAAATACTATCCGATATTAACATCACAAACCTGGGTAGCTTCTAAACTTATTATAATTATTCTTTTTAATGACTCAAAATCTCTAGGGAACTAATCCACGTTTTAATAAACATATTTTTATTAGTAATATAGTAAAAAACATTCAGCATTAAATACCTTATGTTGTAAATTTTAGACTCATTATTTTTGTTCAAAAATTATTCATTACAATGAACACATATTTTAGAATACCATGATATTTTACACATATCCCTTAGTATCCATGAGTTTTTTTGTGACACTACAATATTATATGCCCAAATTTATACCATCCTTATTATAGAAGTTCATGCAGTATTATAATAATTTTGATATAGTGGGGGTAGATGTAAGATATTAATTGAATACATTTAAGCACTAAAATATTCTATTTGTATTCATATCTAGAGGAGATTATTGGGAAATATATGAATCAATTTTGATAAAGTATATTTAAATAATCATTATTAATTTATATAAAATGGAAATAACATTAATACTAGGGAGTGTATGTTCATAAAATTTTTGGACAATCAAGGATTCATCTCACCCTTCAAAACTAAAATATGTATTGAACTAAAAAAGAGATAAATAAATGTACTAAAAGTGATACTGGGAAGAAACAATTATTATTGTAGAAGTGTTGAAATTGTTATATATCCTTTTAAATAAAAAATCTACTGAAGATAAAACATAAAAAGGGAGAGTGAGATAGTGAGTGAGGATGTAATTATTGGGGGGAAACTATGAATTTGAATTTTTTCTTATAATAAATCCAAACCAACTAATTATACTATAAAATATTTTAAATTCAGACCTTATAAACCATTATATTAATAACTACCCTACAAATACATCATGATATACATAAATACACAACTCATTAAATATAGATTTGGAAATTTATCAAGCCTAATATGACATACACATGTGATTTGAATGAGGGGAACTTTTTTAAAATTTATACTTTGGGTGATGAGTAAAATATTTTAAAGAAAATTGGAATAAATTGATGAACCTATGGAAATGTAAATTATTTTTTATTTTATTTTTCAATTTATTTTGTGTGAATGTTTGTAATTATTTATATAGGATGAAGCTACTAGTTTCAATCATTTCAATCTAGTGCACTCATAATTTTTTTGGAAGTTATCCTAATCGGGTGAACAAATACTATTTCTAAAAGTCACCAAGTTCTGCAAAAATATGTTGTAAACATGGAATATGGACCATGTTGAGTATAAGATCATATGAAATGGATATTATAACTTAAGTTTATCAGATACAATGTCTTGATGATGTTTGTTTTTTAACAGATTTTGAGTTACATATGAATGTCACAAAAGTAGATATTGTTTTATCAGAACACGAGTTGTATGAGAGAGATGTAAAGCTAAATTTATGTTTAGATGTTAAATGAATTTAGAGGATTAAATAATTAATAATTATCTTGGATAAAACATGTTCATGAAGGTTTTTCAAAAATGAAAACTTCTGATAATTTACTATTTATTTAATGTGAGAACATCATAGTTGTTATAATATCATGTTCTTTTCACGGATTATGAGTTACTAGTTCTAGAATATGATTATCCAATTGATATGAGGAGATACATAATACTAGATGATCAGAAGTAGTAATAATTAATTTTATAAATCATATATTTTCTAGAAGATAGGGATCAAACTTAGGTTGGGTGAAAAGGGAAGATTTGTACACAAGATAGATAAAGCCTCATTCTTGGATAAATGGGTTCTCAAACTTGAATCTACTCAGTGGATTTGGTCTTGATTTGCGTTGCATCAGGTTGACTCGCTATGATTTTTTCACAAGCTTCATCGGGTGGGTGGCTTGAAAGAGAGATAGGTGTGCTGGTACCCATCATCCAGTCCTTCCTTCACTTTCCAGTGTTGGAGGGGTGCTCTACCTTTTTATGCTACCAGAACGGTACAATTTTTGGAGGGGGGTGGAGCTTATCCTTGACCGACTCCATTGTTTCTATTTCTGTTAGGGGGTGATGACATCTTTTTCTTTTCTTATCATTATATATATATATTTTTGGATGTATTGGTCTTTCTCCTTCAGGTTTGTTTTTATTAGAATTTTTCTATGGTGCTTGTAATGGGTTCCCTCTTACCCCATTTACCAAAACAGGATCTTATGTTTTTTGTTTAATAAAGGGGGTTTTACCCTCAACTAATTAAAAAAAACCATGAATATTATGTGTGAATATGTGAATTGTATGGGGGATAATAACTATAAGAGTTAAGTGTTATGTTCTATAGATGATATGTGACTTTAGATTTTTTGTGAAAAAAAGATTTTGTGTTTCACATAGCCACATAAGGTTTATTGACTATCAATGTTTTTTAAAATCACTAAGTGATGAGAACCATATTATATTTTCTATAAATACCCATTTATAGTGTCATTATAATGTGATTTAGATCAGATAAAGTATAGTGTATTTAAGAAGAGTATATCAGCTTGTATTCTGATAATTCTTACCATAGATTATTCCTTGCATGTATAAAATCCTATTAAAATAATATGTTCAAAGAATAATTTTCAATAATGTACTATGAAATGATCCTACAATGAACTATATTTCCATGGTGAATAATCCATAAATTAGAAGTTATTCATATCATAATTAATAAGACTATCCAAAATTTATCTTGAAGATTGAAGCTCCAAAACTATTTGAGTTATATATGTTTAGTAGAGCTGGTGTCTTGCATTTAAATTTTTTTCTGGATAGTGGTGAGTAGGTACTAAGAACATACACACTATACACTAAGAATTTTTAGATTATATGTTTTAGAAATTGAAATTATGAGAAAGTGAAGAAGGAGTTCATTTCCAATTCATAGAGGATGATCCATTTTTACTGTATAAGTAGATGGGAGTTAGTGCAATATTTATCATTATGTTGTTATGGGGTTATTTTAAATTGGTGGTAATCAATCTAAACCATTTTTAAAAGAACACATGTTTTAAAATAGACCATAGGTTTAGGATGATAATTTAATAACTAACTGATACATGATATTTTATTTAAGTGGAGACAAAATCAACCCTAAAAAGAATAAGGAAATTATAACCCATCATTGGGTGAACCATTGAAAATATTATGTTCCTTCAGTGTTTTATTTTTTCAAACAAGTTATAAAAGATACATATCATGTGAATTTTTTAATATTTAAAACTTATTCAACTAACCTTACCATTGTTATAACCCTTTCCTAGGCATTTCAATTAGAATTAGAGAATCTGAGGTTACCTTAGAATGATCCATATTATTATAGTGATAGAGAGTATAAATTCAGTAAAAATATAATGTATTCTTATATTTTATGTAAAAAATTATCATGGATAGAATAATAGGATGATATTCTATATTATATCTATTATCTTAAAGATTTTTTATTCTACTATTTTAGGTTTTCCACGAATAGAGAATAATTAAATTATTACTCTTTTTGAAAGCAGGAATTTAGATGTTGATGGGAAGGGAAGAAATACTTTCTTTATGTCCTTATTTGATAATGTTTATACAAACATGATGGATCTATGATCCTTTATAGATACTTGGTATAGATTTCAAACAATAATTTAAGGGAATATGAAAGTAAATTAAAATAAGATACACATATATATGGAATTAAATTCAAATATGAGAAAATGAATGATAATGGAATTATCAATTATTATTTTATAAGAGTAAATTATAACAACCTGAGATTTTATGATTTTTTTTCAAAATAATATAAATTTTTAAATAGATTTAAATATATTAAACACCTAGTTAATATTTCATTACCCACAATAATGAGTTTCTTTAATATCATGCATGAATAATGACATCAAGCTTCAACGAACCATGAAGTAATTTTATTTTAAATATGAACATTATAACCTAGACATTAAATAGACGGGTATAAAAATTATTAAATACATTTAGAAATGTACATATAAATTTCCTAATCAATATATATATTTTAAAAATTCTTAGTAAATAATCAATCAATTTTTTAGTAATGTAATTAAATTCATCAAAAATATGTTTTCTTCAGAAATAATTTTAATTAATTTTTATGAGAATAAATTATAATTAATTTATAGAGGTTTTAGAAAATTAATTTGATAAAATGAACTTTAATTTTAAAATCTTCATATCAAAATTAACTTACAGTGAAATTTTTGGATTTTCTAGAAAGTATTGATTTTTCACTGAATAATGATAAATACCAATTTTTTGTAAAACTATATTTTCTTTTCAATAAATTATGTAATTTAAATAATCCATTATATTTTAAATTAAAATAAGTATTATTTAGTTATATTTAATATACTAAATTTATTTTTAATCAACCTTTTATTATATTTTAGTATATGTTTATTTTTGGGTTTAAAAAATGATTTTTTCTGAAAACTATTTAAAGCACATAATGTTTCTCCATTTTAATTAATTAAAATAATCACAAATAAATAATATTTTAAATTAAATGAATATATTATATATCAATAAATTTTAATTTACATTTATACAATGATTATTATTAGACATAGAGTTAATATACAATCATATTTTTCTTGGAAAATACACTTCTCGAAAACCCTCTTTTTTGTCGTGCCTGTGGGTTTTGTTTGAGATTTAATTTTTTTTCCACTTGTAGATAATTTATTTGATAAAATAAACTTAATTTTGGATATCATCATGTAAAAATTATATTAGGGTTTTTTTTATAATTTTCTAAAAAGATTATTTTTTTTATGAATTGTAAAAAATACTTAATTTCAATTGAAAACTGTCTTTTTATTTAAATTATTTATAAATTAAATTAAATTATAAATTGGTTTTAAAATAAAATTTGGTAAATTATATATATATATATATATTAATAAAATTTATTTCATTGGAATCAATTTCTTATTGAAATTTTATATAAAAACATTCTAAGATTTTGAACATTTATTCTTTGAAAACCTGCTTTCTCATCACGTGTGCAGGAATAATTTTAAATTAAAATTTTCCATTTTTTTTATTTTAATTTGGAAAAATGGATTCCAAATTTTTAAACATAATGGTTTATATTATCTAATAAGTTCAAAATATTTTTTTACCAAAATCAATAGTGAAAATAGTAAAACTTAATTACCATGGTTAAGGTAAAACTGTGTTTGTTGAGGGGTTAATCTAAAATGATAAGAGTTAAAATGACATAAAAATATTTTTGAAATCTAATAGATGGAAATATTTATATAATACATTTTATAATTATTGAGAATAATCTATTTTGGATTCTTGTTTCATGATAAAAACACAGGTACACATTTTTCTTTTCAAACAATTACAAGTGTTCCACTCACCTCACTTATAAAAGGCCACCCACTCTCCTCTCTTCTTTACACCTTCAAAACCTTTTGGTTCATAAAATATCTTCTAAAATAACTTATAAAAATAAATCCTATCATCATATATTCCTTATTATTGGCATAAATACAACCTATTAAGGATTTTTGTGAAAACATATGGAGGTTACCCGAAGAAGTAGTATCATTCTCCAACGAGCGCTTTTATTTTATTTCTTCTCCCACCTCCTTCAATTATTATTAAACCATGAAGATATAAGAAAATGAGTATATTGTATATAATTATATATTATTATTTTAAGTTAATGAACTAAAACCATCTCCACTTCAATCAAATGGGTTATGAAATCATCACTTGTGTGTATAATAGACTAATACCTTATGAACTGATGTCATTCGTTATTCCATTACGATATCTTATGGTTGGTTATGTTGATGGACATAAATTATATTTATTATATTTATAAAATAATTATACCTATGGATTCATTATATCATATATACCTTTTTTTTACTTTTCATTCCCTAGGGGATACGATAACATCACTCGTGTGTATGACGGACTACCGCATCACAAAGTGATGCGATTCGTTTTCACTAACACCTTACATGGAAGATAATAAGGATAATTTTAATGAATATATGTGATAGAAATTATTTAATTATAATATTAATGAAATAATTATCATTATAAAAATATAATATATCATTTTTATTACCTTTTCACTCATTGAAAGATGATTATGTTGTTCATACGTGTGGGTACAACCTTTACAAAGTGACGTGACTCTCTATTTGCATCACAATACCACATGAAAGATATGTATGAGTATATTTAAATAAATAATATTTTATTTATGGTATTATGATCATTATTTAAAGACAAAATACTATTTACATTATTTCTATAATGATCATTGAAAAATGAAAATGTTACTTGTGTATACATACGACCTACCATCTCTATAATTGTAACATAATTAATTTATCAAAATCATTTTTTGTGATTGGTAAAAAAGTATAATTGATGTATAATTATTATAATTACATAATAATTATTATTCTACATATTACGAATCCATAATAAATGTAATAGGACAAAGAATAACAAATCAAAACATACATGAAAAACAGGGCTGTTATTACCCGAAATGTGACTTTAATATGGAATTTTTAATAAATAGGTAATAAGAGGCCATATGTAATAAAATATGATTATATATATATATATATATATATATATTTATAGTTCTGTAATATATGTATAAAAACTTATATTTATTATATAGGAGGTATAAACATGTATTAAAGGTGTATAAACTTAGTGTAAGGGTTTTCTTATATCACTTTTATTTCTGTGAGATATATGACATATTCACTATTTTTTTTATTATGTTCTGTATATAATTCCCATAAATTTATTTTATGATTAATTTAATGAAAATTATGTGGATTTAAATATCAATTTTTTGATCTATCTTTCAAGGGGTTATATTTCAAAAGTTACCAAAACGGTAAGGATTTTTTGTCTCAATTTTCCTTCTTTGAGACATATATTATGTTATGAACATATCTTCTTATATGAGGTATATATACATACCCTTTAACATGTTATATCATGAATATAATTCTTTTCATGATATTAAAATATTAATTTAATTTTATTCATTTATGGGAATAACGATTCAACATTACCAAAGTGGTAATAGTTTTATGTCACAATCTCACCATCTATCCAGATTATTTATGATTACGATTATACTGATGAAATATTATAATATATCTCTCAATAAACTCATTTATTTTATTTTACTATAGTTATTTATATAGAATACATTTTTTCCATTCATTTTCCACTATTTATGTACTCATGATTTCAAAATAATATTTTTACGAAAAATCGTCATTATTTCTCTTTTCAGTTGAAAACTCATTTTTATTCCAAAAAAATGAATTATAAAAATATTTTAATTTTTTTTAACACTATAAAAACGATTTCTTAAAGAAATTTTTACCCATGTTTAACTTTTTTTAAAAATGTTTTTAAATGAATCTTCATGTTGCTTTCCAAAAAATGTATGTTTGTCTTTTTCTGAAAATGTGAATGGAATCTTTCTTTTAACATGTTTTCATTGAACATAATTTCCTACTGTCATGACCATTATTCTCTTTTAAGATTACTTTATATGATTTAAAGTTTATTTTCAAATAAAATTATTTCCAAAATGTTATAAAATGTGTTGTTAAATAGGAAAGGATATTTTTTGTCATAAAATATTTCAAATGATTTTTAATGCTTCCTGTATAAGTTTCAAATATTAATTTTAAAGAAAATAATTTACAAAATGATTAATTATTTTTTATTTATAATAAGATATTTTAAAATAAAATTTATTATCCTCAATAACTATTTTAAATGATTTCCAAATCTTCCTTTATAAGCTTCAAATTTTATTTTAAAAGGGAAACATTTTCAAAATGATTTATGGTTTTTTAGTTTTAAAAATGGATTTTCAAACAAAATTTATTTTCCTAAATAAATGTTTTAAATTATTTTAATTACTCCTTTATAAGTTTCAAAGGTAGTTTTCAAAGAAAATCATTTCCATAATGATTTGTGAATTTTTAGTTTAAAAATGGATTTTCAATGAAAAGTTATTTTCCTCAAGAAATGTTACATGTGATTTATCTATCAAAATCATTTTACATATAAGATAACATTAATTGATGTAAATTTTACTAAACTAGGGATATGAATCAAGGATACCATTATTATTATTATTTTTAATGGCTTATGTTTATGAGGATAAGATGTTTATGAAACCTGTTTCTCTTCTATGAGTTATACCACGATGACATTTTTATGAAACTCACTACTTTTATGATGAATTATTCTATGATGAAATGATGAAATGATTATGAATACTATCTATTTTCCCATAGTCAATGATATGATTAAATGTTTATAAAGCCCATTTCATTTCATGTGTTTTGATATGATGAATGATTTATGGCCTTATGTCACACATATGTATGATTTTCATTCCGTGACGGTGGTTATGTTATAACCAGTGATAGGTGGCACCTATATCTCCCTAAAATTCATTAGGTAAATATTTATACCTCATAAGATCGATAGGGTTGGAATGGGGAGTGAACCCTATTTAGTAAGGGACTTTATCCGCTATGATGGTCTTGAGAGTGAACCTTGACTACTATGATGGTTTGGGGAGTGAACCCATTCCATTATAAGGAAAGGGATGCTATTAGGGATAGTGGTGTGCCTCACATAGGAGGTGTATCCACCCATATAGTTCCATGTTAATTTTTTAATGAGTCTTTACTACTATGGAAATGATTTTCTATGATTACTTGTATGACACAATTCTATGTATTATGCTAATTTTATGCTCTCATGTCTCATGTTTTTTATTCACTTATGATTCATGTCTTGATAACTTCCAATATTTATTCCATGACTCAAGATTATGATCTTTGATATGAAGGGTATGATTTTCAAATTTTTTGATCATTTTCTCAAATACTTTTTCTCATATTATGTTTACTTATCTACCTTGTTTACCCTTACTGAGCATCTAAACTCACCCTTTCTTATATTTCTTTACCCTAGGTTATGAAGAAAGTTTTTAAGTAGGATATTTTTGTGAGGAGGACTAAAGGGGAAGATATTCATGGGAGATATTGAAGATATTTCACCAAATTATAATATTGTGTACATAGTCTCTAAGTACAATAAACTATTATGGTCCTCAAGTGTGTTTTTGTATAATGTATTGAATATTCATCTAATAAGATGTAATATCTATGTATGAAAATCTTGGGTTGCTATAGATGGTATTTTAGGAAATATTTAGTTAACCTTTGGAAAATTGGATAAGAAAACTTCAGTGATATCCATATTGATATTTCTAAGGACATTTATAGGGATTTCTTTAAGGACGAGTCAAATTATATGAAAACAACTTAGAATTTTAGTAAAGGATAAAGTGAGTGGTTTATAAGAAATTACATCCCTATTTGGATACTATAAATGAATTTGTATTTGGAATAGAGGTACTTAGGGTAACAACTCTAAAAAGTGATCATTGAGTTATACTTGATCGTCACCTGGTGCGTGAAAATGGGACTTTTTGTATAGCTGGTTTGACCCACCTGGGGGATATTCATTAAAAATTCATAAACTCTTTACCAACCATCATAAAGGATTTAAATATAAAATAACTATGGATGACCTAGTATAAAACTATTGTGTAATATATTAAAAATAAGTTTTCATTATTTATATATCCTAAAAGTTATTTTCACGATTATTTGGTTTCCCATTATGATTATTATTTCTCACACTATGATTTTTGGTTTCAGTTAATGGTGGTAACTAAAAGAAACTATGTTAACATTAAATTTGATGGAATTTTTTTGATGATATTTCATGACCTGTCCCTTGGGGCCCATGTTGTGACTACCCTAATCCCGCCTTCCATTGGCCATGGGCTGATGACTAGCATCGGAAAGGCATATCCCAAAAAGGGAAGGAATTTTCTTTAAACTTACACACACACACACACATGCCCAACCACATCCCAACACACTGAAAGGGGGAAAAAAGTATACCGCTATAAAAAAGATGAGTGCAAGTAAAATTGAAAGTAAGCGGTCTATAATACAAACACAATAAGGAACTAAAAACAACAAAGTACAAAAGGGGACTCTGATGGCCATCTGCAAAAAACCCCACCTGCTCGTGAGAGTAGTGAAGCTACTAGATGCTGAAGTAGTATATACTACTTGCAAGGTCCTACTGGGCCCCACCTAGTCCTTGGCCACCATGTCTACTATCACAGCATTCGTCATTCCCGTCCCCTTGAGCACCTCTATCAAAACGTCGATCGTCTACACCAGACACAACACATGCAGGCAAAGTCCATGTAGGGGTAAGTATAACAACACTTAGTAGGGACCTAGAGACCCCTAAAGGTCTCTCAATAATCCAAAAAGGAAAAAAAATCAAAAATCAAATACCACATAGGCAATACCACCAAGCAATTTCTCAAACACATTGCATAAAGTAAAAGATGCAACTCACACCAGGTATAGCTTAAGTATAGAAGAAAAGATGATTAGTCATAAATATAGACCGTCTTATTCTATAAAGAGGATCTGGTGATGATCCGAACAAGGTTTCTAGGTACTGACCCATAGAGGATCGCTAGGTAATAACCCATAGAGGATTGCTAGGTGCTGACCCATGCATGATCACTATTCTTTTTTCTCGTCACAGCCAGCCACTAGTTTCCCGCACTTAGCATGCTTGATTTTTAGAGTATCCTCTCCAAAATCCATCAGACATACCTCAAACTCTAATAATTCCCACATAGAGTAACCCTAAATAACCGTCTCATCGTAAAGGTCCCAACACAACAGATGGTGCGTCGTTCGAATGCCTGACCTGTAAGTTATGAGCATTTTAGTAAAAAGTGTTGAGTTGGATTTGAGTTCGATCCAACCCAGAAATACTAAAAATTCCACTAAAACTCAATTTGAGTATCTCAAAAGAACCACCTCATCGCAAGGGTCCTTGCGCCGTAGACGGTGCATCAATCAGACGCCCAGTCTGCAAGTTATGACCATTTTAGTGAAATAGGGCCGGTCGAGTCCGGGTCGGTCTGACCAGGTCGAACCTATCTGAGGGTCCCACATGGGTCTCGTATAGGTCCGGACCACCCAAACCATTGGGATCATGGGTCCATCCCACCCGGACCATTGGGATCATGGGTCCGACTTAGTAGGATGGGTCCGGCCCAGCGGCGCGGGTCTGGCCCGCTGAGCCGTGCGTTCAGCCCGCTGGCTAACCCGGTCCGCCCAGCTGGGATGCAGTATACAGCCGCATTCAGCCTCCCTCCCTCCCTCCCTGAAGTTGACATAGGTATTCCTCCTCGCTATGATAAAGTGAATGCATCGACTCAACGCGGCTGGCCATTTCGTACACACGTGGACCGGGTCCGCGTGTCACCAGCACGCCCGAGCAACCCGAGCAGGCCGCTCCCCCATGCAGCACCGATGGGTGCCACGCCACCTCGCCACAATGGCGCACCGGAAGGCACGCCACCATCCTCCACCCATGGCTACCACTGCGGGCCACCACTGCCGGTTTTGGTGCATTGACGATACATTCGACGGGCCACCATAGTCGCTCTGGTGATTTGTTTCTCGAGCCACTTACGTCTATGGAAACGTTAGGTCTTCACATCCAATATAACGACCTTAAACCCACTTTTTTCCATCTCAAGAATAATACATGAAGAATGCACAATAAATAACCATGGAGGAGGGTTCGTTCCTTGTTAGGGTCAGCCCACACCCTCCATGTTAGAGTTTAATCATGGGGATAACATGGAGATAATCACATAGCTTGAAAAAAATTGAAATCAAACCTTGCATAATATCCACCTGCAAGAACGAGTGATTCTCGAATCAACCCGTTAGTTGGTTGATCCGTGTTCATTGTTAATTTTCAAGAATTAGGAATAAATCATCAAATACTTAGAACACATAAACCCCTACCTTGTTGACGTTCGATTCCAAAGTGTTCATCCTCGAGGTTTCACAATGTCAATGTTGCTTTCAGCTCCGTTCTTTGAGGCACATCGAAGATGATGAAGTCTCACCGATGTTCATCTTTCTTATTTGGAGAGGAAAACTACCGATGGTTTGTCATAGAATCCCTGCAGTTTAATTTCCCATCCCCCACGTGTTGGTTTAATAAAAAGAATCACATTGCAACATTTCTGTTACTCTTCGATGTCGCATTGTTATGCTGTTTAATTTATGAAACAACATCATTGTTACTCTTACTTTATTTCATTGTTATGCTACATGATACTGGCCATTAATGAGCCTCATTAATTCAACTCGTCGCTACCTGGTCCCTGCACCATAATGTCTCCATCTTCCACCTAACAGTGAGTAAAGAAATAAAATAATTCTTTTAAATTATTTTATTATTTTTCTCAAAAAGTCCAAAAAAATAACTTTTCTGCTCGGCCCTTAACGACCTAAGTTAATTCATTTCTAGGTGAATCTTGGAATTCTGAGTTCAAAAGTTACCTCATATTTATGATCCAAGCATCTGTTCAAAAGATAGAAAATCCCACTCGCATGTTTACTGAACGTACCTTAAAAAAAGTTAAAAAATTCGTTTCAGGATCATCATGCCTCAGAATCACGTGTTGTCAGAGCGTGCGGTCTTAAAATAATTCCATATAATTAAAAAAAAATTACATCGAAATTTTGAGATGTTACATTCTCCCTACCTTAGGGATTTACATCCCTGAAATCCAAAATAAAAACTAAACAAATAGACGGGGGTATTGAGCACGAATCTGAGCCTTCCGCTCCCATGTGCTCTCTTAGAGGTTCATGTGCTGCCACCGAATGCGTACTAGAGAAATCAAACACCCATGTAGGACCTACTTCTATCGATCCTCTATCTCCATTGAGAACTCCACAAATGTTTCCCCATCGTCAATGTCCAACTTGCCCCAATCGATGATGTGCGATGTAGCATGCACATACCTCCTCAGCTGTGACACGTAGAAAACATCATGCACCTGGTGAATCTGTGGGGGAAGAGCTAGGTGGTATGCCACCTCTCCAACTCTGCTCAAGATTTGAAAAGGTCTGATAAAGATCAGAGATAGCTTTCAACCCTATCCAAATCTCCACAATACTCGCCGGGTTGAGACCCAAATAAATACATGACCGCCCTCCTCAAACTCCAAAGGTCTTTGTCTCCTATCGGAATAAGACTTATGCATTCTTTGTGCAGTCCTCATCCACTCTTGGATGATCTAAACCTTCTCAGCAGTATCCCATACCAACTCTGGACCCATGAGTGCTAACTCCCCCGGGTCTATCCAACATAGGGGTGATCTACAAGGCCACCCTTACAAGGCCTCAAACGGTGCCATGCCAATGGTGGAGTGGTAGCTGTTGTTGTATTAAAACTCTACCAGTGGATGGTGGTCCTCTAAACTATGACCAAAGTCTAGGACGCAAGAATGTATCATGTCCTCCAGGGTCAGTATGGTCTATTCCGTCTGACCATCAGTCTAGGGATGAAAAGATGTGCTCAAATGCAGCTGAGTCCCGAATGCCTCCTATAATAACCTTCATATCCAGTATGTAAAGAGATCATCATGATCTGATATGATCTTCGAAGGCACCCTGTGGAGCCGCAATATCTTCTAGCCATAGAGTCATCCCAAACCCTTTACCGATCCCAACTCTTGGATGGGTAGAAAGTGAGATGACTTAGTGAGTCGGTCAACGATCACCTAGATGGAATCATGGCCCCTGGATGTACGTGGTAACCCGGTCACAAAGCCCATCGAGATACCAACCCATTTCCACTTCGGTACCTTGAGTGGCTGGGCTAAGCTTACTTGAACTTGATGATCATCCTTTACTTGCTGAAAAGTGAGGCATCACGAAACGAACTCATGCATCGCTCTCTTCATCCCTGGCCACCAGTACTGAAGTCAGAGGTCCTGGTACATCTTTTCCACACTAGGATGTACTGCCAAAGGGGAAGCATGGAACTCCCTCAAAACCTCCTCCCACAACATCACTAGTACTAAGGTGCGTCCTATGAAAAGGATAATGTGCTCCCCACCTATCGAAAATCCATTAGGTGCACGTCCTGAGGATATTTGAACACGTCGGGCCTCACAGTCAACATCAACAAGTTGTGCCTTTCAAACTCTCTATAAGAGTGGGGGAGTGACAGTAATAGACCGGAGGTAGTCTTCTCCATCACTATCCACAAAGGATATTTGCATCGCAACTAGATGATCCATCACCTCATTCAACAACTATAAAACAGACCTCCTGCTGAGTGTGTCTGCCACTATGTTCCCCTTCCCAGGAGTATAGACTATCTCAAAGTCATAGTCCTAGAGGAACTCCATCCATATCCTTTGTCTCAAGTTCAGGTCCTTCTGTGAGAAGATATACCTGAGACTCTTGTGGTCAGATTAGATGGTAAACCATTCACCCATCAAGTAGTGTCGCCACATATTCATAGAAAAGACTACTACTGCTAACTCTAGGTCATGGGTCATGTAGTTCTGCTCATGCTGCCTCAACTGCCATGAGCCATAGGTGATCACTACTCACTCCTACATCAGGACACAACACACTCCGATCCCTGATGCATCACAGTAGACTATATACCCAATGCCCTCTTCTGGTAGTATCAAGATAGGGGCACTCATCAGTCTCCACCTCATCTCCTGGAAACTCTACTAGAATTTATCCACCCACATGAAGGGTTTCCCCTTCCATCTAAAAGCCGATAAAGGGGATACTACTATAGAAAAGGCAGGTACAAACCTCCGGTAGTACCCAGCCAACCCTAGGAAGCTCCGCACCTCAGTCACACTCAAGGGTGGCTCCCAAGTAAGAATTGCCTCTATCTTTGCTGGATCCACTGCAACTCCAGCCTTAGAGATGATGTGTTCTAGAAATTAGACCTCACGAATCCAGAACTGACACTTCGAGATCTTACCATAAATTTGGTGCTCTCGAAGCACGTCTAGGACTATCCGTAAGTGTGTAGCATGATCCTCCTCCGACGCCGAGTACACCAAGATGTCATCAATGAAGACCACCAAGAAACGGTCGAGTTAAGGATAGAAGATCCTATTCATGAGTCCCATAAACACTTCTGGGGTGTTGGTCACAATGAAAGGCATCACCAAGAACTCATAGTGGCTGTAATGGCACTTGAAGGCTGTCTTCGGCACATCCTCATCCCGTACCCGAAGTTGGTAATAGTATGATATGAGTCGATCTTCGAGAACCACCTCGCTCCCTTCAGCAGATCAAAGAGGTAATAAATCCTTGGAAGTGTATACTTGTTCTTCACGGTCACTTGGTTAAAGCACCAGAAGTCCACATATATCCTCAATCTCCCATCCGCCTTCTTGGAAAACAACACCGGGGCTGCCCATGGAGAAACATCGGGCCTTACAAACCCCTTCCTCTACAAGACCTCCAAATGTAACCTAAACTCACAAAGATCTGTAGGAGCCATCCGATATACAGGTGTAGATATTGGTTCTGTCCCTGGGTACAAGGCAATGCATAAGTCTACCTATCTGTGAGGAGGTAGCCCTGGGACACCCTCTAAAAATACATCCTAATATTCATCCACCACTATAGAAAATCTCAAACTCCCCTCGTACACCCCACCGTGGGTGAGACTAGACAACTAGTGAGTGATTGGATGCACCCTCCTCTGATATAGTATATCCTATGATGTAAAGGTTCCCTTCTCACTAGTAAAGGAAAACCTAGCCCCATCCTCATAGACACACCGCACTTTGCACCTAAAACAGTCAATCCGAGCATGGACTATGGATAACTAGTCCATACCTAAGATAACATCGTAAGGCCTCGATGCTGCTATTATGAGATCCCAACCAAAGCTATCACCTCCTAAAGTAAGCTCACACTTCTAGAAATAGTGTGTAATCATCGAATCCTCTCCCATAGGATTCTCTAATCATAAGGATTGAGCCAACAGATCCACTGCAATCTCCAATCCTCGAATGAGTTCTATGGAAAGGAAAGAGTGACTGGAACCTGTTTTTATAAGAACTGCAGCTAAGATGGAGTAGATAGAGATCATACCTCTAATCATCTCTGGAGCACCGTGGTCATAGGCCTCCATTGCTTAAAGTTGGCCCCACCCCTGTCCACCTACTCCCAGAGCTCATGGTGGACCTTTTGGGGGTGGTGTTGGTAGTCCCTTGAACCATTGTCCACCACCTACCACTCAACCTGCTCCCCTGACACATCTGCCGCTCTATGTACCTACTCACTCGAACCTCTATCACTGTCTCAGTAGTCCCTTGAACACCTACTGGTCATCCATGTAGGGATTCAAACAGTGAAGAGCCAAGTGTCCCTGTCCGCCACAAGAGTAACAGAATCTAGTCCTCAAATGACCTCTTCTACCTTGTGATCTCCGCATCTCCAACCCCACATCCTGGGGTCATCCTCTGGAAGGTCTGGTCTGTTTGGGCCTCTGTGTTTTTTGCCTATTGCCTGCTACAGATGACTCGAAAACCTATCATCCAATGGTGGATCTCACCATCGGTGCCTACTCGGCTAGGAAGCTCTCCACCAGTAGGGGTCTCTCTAGCACTCTAGACTGTGTCGAGATGTTTAATGAAATCATCGATGACCTGATCTCCCATTAGAGTCCCTTCTCAAAGGTTTGTGCCCTGAAGAAAGGGTCTCGTACCATGCCGGTGGAGTAGTAGTATAGTTTGTTAAACCTTGCTGAGTAATAAACCACAATCAAGATTCCCTGCTATAGGTGCAGTAAATCTTGAATACACATAGAGTATATTTTCATTGGTACAAACTCCACCCTAAAGAGGCTCTCGAAGTCTATCCAGACAAGGGTTTCCTCCTCGTGTGTCTAGAGCATCAAGCTCCACCACCTCCCTACTGTTCCCTGAAAAAGGCTAGCATCTAGGACTAACATCTAGTCTATAGGTGTCTCTATTAGGTGAGAAACCCGAGTAATTACCTCCAGACAATCCTCAGATTCCTGAGGATCTGTCTCGCCTCAAAAACTCGAAGGCCTCTATCTTTGGAACTTGTGTTGCGCACTCAGTCGGCATGCACTATCCTTTGGTGGGGATGGTAGCAACTGCTACTCTTTGGATGGTGGTGCTGCCGGTACACCACTCAAAGGTGCTATCTCTATAAGCGGTCCCTGCATCGACACCTCGTCACTTGATGTACCATCATCGTGATCTCTCACTGAAATACTGGTTGTCTGTCTTCGTAGAGGCATCTTGTAGAGAAACAGATGCTCCACAGTCAATAAGTTATACTTGATGAGCTAACTCAAAAGAGATAAAGAGAAAAAAATTCCAAAATACATGCAACTAGTGTTTTCGTGTATCGAGTCGGAAAACAGAATTCACGGTCCTGATGTATTGATACATTGACTTCCGCACCAACACTGGACTCCCTGGACTGAAATCCGAACTCAAGACACTTAACACTATTATCCCCATTGAAAATACAGACTCTTAGTTCTTCTAGTAGAACTGACCACCCTCTGATACCACTTTGTCATGACCCATCCCTCAGGGCCCGTTCCATGACTACCCCAAGCCCACCTTCCATAGGCCAGGGGCTGGTTACTAGCACCAGAAAGACATATCCAAAAAAGGGAAGACATTGCCTTTAAACCTATACACACACACACACTCCCAACCACATCCCAACACATTGAAAGGGGGAAACAAGTATACCACTAAAAAAATATGAGTTCAAGTACAAGTGAAAGTAAGTGGGCTATAATACAAACCCAACAAGGAACTGAAAACAGAAAATTACAAAAGGAAACTCTAATGGCCATCCATGGAAAACCCCACCTACTCGTGAGAGTAGTGAATCTACTAGAATCCGAAGTATTATGTCCTGCCCAACCGGTCCTACTAGGCCCCACATATTCCTAGTCCACCAAGTCCACCATCATAGCATCTGTCAGTCCCGTACCCTTGATAACCTCTTTCGAAACATCGATCGTCTGTACCAGACACAACACGTGCGGGTGAAGCCCGTATAGGGGCGAGTATAACAATACTCATTAGGGACCCCAAGACCCCCAAAGGTCTCTCAGTAATCCATGAAAGAAAAAACCACAAATAAAATACCATAGAGGTAATACTACCAAGCAAGATCTTAAACACATAGCATAAAGTAAAAGATGCAGCTCACACCAGGTATAACTTAAGTACAAATGAAAAGATGATTAGTCATAAAGATAGATCATCTTATTCTATCGAGAGGCTCTGCTTCTGATCTGCACAGGGTATCTAGGTGATGACCCATAGAGGATCTCTAGGTGCTGACCTATATATGATCTCTAAGTGCTGACCCACAAAGGATTGCTAGGTGCTGACCCACACATGATCTCTATTCTTTCTTCTCGTCACAGCCATCCACTGGTTTCCCACACTTAGCATGCTTGATTTCCAAAGGATCTACTCCAAAATCCATTATCCATACCTCAATTGATACTAAGTCCCACATAGAGTAACCCTAAAGTACTATCTCATCATAAGGGTCCCAACACAATAGATGATGCATCGTTCGGACGCCCGATCTGTAAGTTATGGGTATTTTAGTAAAAAGGGACTGGTTGGATTCGAGTCCAACCAACCCTTACATATTACAACTTCCTTCAAAACTCAAGTGAATTATCTCAAAAGGACCATATCATCTCAAGGGTCCTCACACCACAGATGGCGCGTCAATTGGATGCCCGACCTGCAAGTTATGATCGTTTCAGTGAAACGGGGCCGGTCGGGTCTGGTCCGACCCGGTCGGCCTGACCCGACCTGACCCTGTTCGGGGGTCCCATGTGGGTATGGCCCAACTGGACCATTGGGATCACATGTTCATCTTGGTAGGAAAGGTCCATCCCGATGGTGCGGGTCCGGCCCGCTGAGCCGCGGGTCAGGACCGTTGAGCCGCGGGTCCGGCCCACTGAGCCACGTGTCCAGCCCGCTGAGCCATGAGTCTATCCCACTGAGTAGCAAGTCTGGCCCATTGATCTATGGGTCCAGCCTTCTGGGTGGGTCTCGCCTACTGGCCGACCCGGTCCGCCATAGACGGACCGGTCTGCCCAACCGGGACGCGACATACAACCACCTCCGGCCTCTGTCCTGCCCCACGATGGATGTGGGGTGGCCTCGTCGCCACGATCAATGTGGGGAGGCCTCCTCACCATGGTCAAGTGACTGTAGTGGATCCATGCAGTCAGCCAAGCCGGACGACCGTTTCGCACGCACGCAGATCGGGTCCGTGTACCGCCAACACACCTGAGCGGGCCGCTCCTCCACACGACGCTGAAGGGTGCCACGCCACCTCACCGCTGCGACCATCTGGACACAACTTCCTGCCACTACGATGCACCGATGGGTGCACTGCCATCCTCCACCCATGGTCGACGCGCTGATGGTACCTTCGACGGGCCACCAGAGTCGCTTCGGTAGTCCGTTTCTCGAGCCGCTTTCATCTACAAAAATTCTAGGTCGTTGCCTTCGTTGTGACAGACTCAAACTCACTTTACCACCTTCTCTATAATCATCCATGAAGAACGCACAATAAAAAACCATGGCAGAGGGTCTGGGCCTTTTTTAGGTTGGCCCGTGCCCTCTGCGTTAGAGTTTAATCACGTGGATAACATAAAGATAATCACACAACTTAAAAACCCCCAAATCAAACTCCGCATAATATCCACCCACAAGAACAAGAAATTCAAGGATCAACCTATTAGTCGGTTGATCCGCACTCATCGTTAATTTTCAAGAATGAGGAATAAATCATCAAATAATTAGAACTCATAAACTCCTACCTTGTTAATGTTAAATTCCAAAGCATTTTTCCTCAAGGTTTCACAGTGTCAACGTTGCTTCTGGATCTATTCTTTGAGGTACGTTGAAGATGATGATGTATCACTAAATTTTTTCATTCTTCATTGGAGAGGAAAACTATAGGCGATTTGTCAGAGAATCTCCACAGTTTAATTCCCCATTCTCCCACGTGTTGGTTTAATAAAAATAATCACGTCGCATTGTTTCTATTATGATGTGACGTCGTGTCGTTACGCTGTTTCATTTATGAAATAGCACCGCTGTTACGCTTACTTTATTGAATTGTTACGCTGTGTGATATAGGCCATTAATGAGCCTCATTAATGCACCTTATCACTGCCTGGTCGCTGCAATGCAATGTCACCGTCCACCACCCAACTGTGAGTAAAGAAATAAAATAATTCTTTTAAATTATTTTATTATTTTTCTTGAAAAGTCCAAAAAAATAACTTTTTTGTTTGGACCTCGCTGGCTGAAGTTAAGTCATTTCTAGGTGAATCTCAGCGTTTCGAGTTCAACAGTGTCATCCAATTTATGATCCAAGTACCAGTTCAAAAGATAGAAAATCATGCTCTCATGTTTACAAAATATACCTTAAAAAATTTCAAAAATCCATTTCGAGCTCACTGGGCCTTGGAATCAAGTGCCGTCAGAGCGTGTGGTCTCAAAATAATTCCATATAATTAAAAAAAATTACACTGAAATTCAGAGATGTTACATGAGAATCCAAATGGTATGATTAATAGAGTAAAGGATGTTGTGATTATGCCTAATCAATTATCATGATATATGATTAACAATGTGGACCTTGACTAACTCTCGGATTCACTAAAGAAGAGAAGGATACAGTTCATTGATAGTTTGGGTAGTAGAGACCATGGAGGAAAGTATATTCATTTTCCTATATTTTATGAATGTGGAAAGAAGAAATCAATGTAATATATTAGTGGTATGATAAGATGTTTTGGGTGTGGTAAAGAAGGACCCAAAGAAAGTAACTATAAAGGAAAAATGAAAATTTTAGTTAACAAAATGAATGAGAACAATGGTCTCTATAAGGAATTATAAACTGTTGAATGTTTTAAATATGGAATTAATGGGAATTATGGAAATCTATGTTCTAATTGGAAGGCTCATGAAGAGATTAAACAAGGTTGTATGAGTAATGGTTTGTTGTTTATGATAGAGTCTGCGAATAAAATATAAAAGAAAGAAGGTATTAAGGAATAAGATGATGAATCCTAGTTAATGTTTTGTGAAGGAACTGGGATTATTGATGTATTAGTGTATTTTAATTCATTTATTATGTTATATGAATCATGAAATATATATGGATTGTTCAATATAAGTTTTTGATTAATTATTTTCAAGGATTTTTTGAATAGAGTTGATGATCAAGAAAAGTGATTTAATGGAAAGATGATATTTCATGGAAAACATATAATTAAGGGAAAGATAACCCTTAATATATTACTAGTTTCATGATAATGATGTTGGGATAAAGAGATGATTGATATGGATAATGAAAATCAGATAATAATGATTTTTTGGATCTGATTAACGATTTTTCGATAATATGGTTTATGCTATAATTGATGGAGTTTATAACATTTTTGGATTTAAGGAATATATCTAATAATCTTTGTTTTAGGAAAGGAATGAGGAATCATGTATGATTTAAATAAAGATTTATGGTAATTCAGGTTATTACCATGTTTCAAAAGAATACATGATGAAGGTATACACATGTTTGGTATGTGATAATCAAGAGCTTATTTATGATATATAGTGGTGTAATGTTAAGATGATTTTGATAAATTTAATGATGTTATTTATAAATTTTGAATTTTTGAAGGGTTATAAGGTTAAAAATTTATGGAATGTCTTAAGTTGTGATTTGTATGAGGTTTTGTAGATTAATGTATTATTTCCCCATATAAATATTTATTCATAACATGAACTAAACATTTTATTCTAATAATAACTAGGGAAAGAAAAAATTACTTATCATCATATTATGGATATTATGATTTGATTAATCCTTCATGAATAAGAAATTAACCTTCATTTCATGGATTAAGAGATGAAGTGGAAATTGATCAAGGCACAACCAAAGGGTGAGATTGTTCCTTTTAATTGGAATGAAATCAAGTAAGTATATATTTTCATAAAAATTCCTCTACATTATGAAAATAATCTTAAAATAAAAATTTGTCCTATTGATATAATTTTTGATGATATTGATGAACTTTACACACCACTTCAGTTTATGGATTTATGGTTTTTAACTTTCTCATGACCATGTTCTCTATCACTCTTCATCAATATTTGGGTGTTAATTTTATCTTCAATGTCCATGTTTTCACTTCCAACCCATGTTATACTATGTGGAAACCTAGTTATGAGTTACATTAGGAAACCTTTATGTTTCAAAAATTCCCTTTTTAATGTAAGTTTTATAATTAATTTGTACAATGTGAGTTTCTATGAAGGAATTTTCAAGTGTTAATCCTTTGATCTCTGAGATGAATTTTGAGGGTGAAATTCATTTTAATGGCGGTAGAATGTAACATACCGATACTTTATGATTTTTTTCAATATAATTTATATTTTTATATATATTTCATTATAAACAAAATCTAGTTTAGCTTGTTTTACATGCAACAATGAGTTTATTTAATAGCTTTTATGACACATGACACCGAGCTTCAGTGAACCATAGAGTGATATTATTTTAAATACAACCATTATAACCTAGATGTTTAATATATGGGTATGAATAATACTAAATAATTTATTAAATATAAATATAATTTTCCTAATAAATATAAATTTATTTATAATTTTTTGTAAATAATCAATCAATTTTTTAGTAAAGTAATTATATTTATCAAAAATATGTTTTCTTCAAAAATGATTTTAATTTAAATTTATGAGAAAATATTATAATTAATTTATATAACTCTTATAAAATTTATTTGATAAAATAAACTTAATTTTTTAAATCATCATATCGAAATTATCTTATGCTTAATTTTTTTTGATTTTTTAGAAAATATTATTTTTTGAGTGAACAGTGTAAAATAACAATTTTGGTAAAAGTATCATTTATTTTTAATAAATTTAGTAATTTAAATATCCCATAATGTTTTAAATTAACATAATTATTATTTATTTTTACTTAATATAGTTAATTTCCTTTGAATAAACTTTATATTTAATTTTAGTATATGTTTATTTTTGGTTTTAAAAAGGGTTTGTTCTGAAAACTGTTTTGATTTGAATGATGTTTCTCCATTATTTTAATTTAAAAAATATCCAATAAGGAATGTTCTAAATTAAATTTATATATTATATATCAATAAATTTTAATTTATATTTATAAAATTATTATTATTATACAAATAGTTAATATAAAATCATCTTGTGCTTGAAAAATACACTTCTCAAAAACCTTCTTTTTCATCATGTATGTGGGTTTTGTTTTAAATTTATTTTTTAAACATTTATAAAATTTATTTTATAAAATAAAATTTATTTTTGAAATCATAATTTCAATATTTTATTAGAGTAAAATTTTGATAATTTTCTGAAAAGAAGTTTTTTGGTGAATGATGAAAAATGATGAATTTTAATTGAAAATGACCTTTTCGTTTAAATTATTGATAAAGTTAAATTATATTTTAATTTTTTTTTAAATTTTTTTAGTTAAATTATATATATATTAATCTAATTTATTTAATTTTAATTAATTTCATATTGAAATTTGATATAAAACTCTTTAAACTTTTGAACATTTCCTATTTGAAAACCCGCTTTAACGTCAGGTCTTCATGATTCATTTTAAATTAAAATTTTCTTATTATGTGATTAGAGTTTTGAAAAATGGATTATATATTTAGAATAATTATTATTTATAGTATCTAAAAATTTCAAATTAAGTTTTTACCAAAATGAATAGTGAAAACAGTAAAAATTAATTATTGCGGTTAAGATAAAAATCGGTTTACCTGGGGGTTAAACTAAAAAGATAAGGGTTAAAATAGACTAAAAACTTCTATAAAATATATTTAATGGAAAAATTACGACCATATCATGTTTAAGTCTCAAGAATAATGTATTTTAGAGAAAATAAACTATAAAAATGTGTAATTAAAATTTAATTTAAATATTTCAAAAATATATCATATATTTTTTGATAATGATCTATTTTCGATCCTTGTGACATTTTTAAAATATGGGTATAACTTTATGATTTAAAAAATTCTAAGTGTATCCTTTCCCCCACTTATAAAAGGTAACCCCCTCACCCCTTCACATTACACATTCAAAGCCTTTTAGTTTATCCAATACCTAAAAAAATATCTTTCTTAAATCCCTCCTCAATTCATAAAGGCCATATTTTTGTTTTGAAACCCTCATCAGAAGTCTTTTCATGCTAACCAAAGGAGGTTGTCAGAAGAAGAGGTATCATTCTTAACAGAGTGTTTTTGTTTTATTTATTCATCAACCTCTTTAAAATAATATTCAAATATGATGTTAAAATAACATCATTATATCTCATGTGATTATATTTTATTATTTTATTCTAATTACCCTCATCCATATCCTCTTCCATCTAATGGGAAACAAAACTGTCAATTGTTTCTATGTCGGACTACCGTTATGCGATCTGATGTAATTCATTTTCCATCAGTACCTATAAATACTAGATATAATTATGGATTTAATGTTTATATGTGAAATTTATGATATATTTATACTCCTATAATTATAATATCACATATACCTTATTTCTTTCCAATCAATTGGAAAATGATAATATTGCTTGGGTGTACGTATAGACTACCACCTCTATGTAGAAATGTGATTCGTTATTCATTTTATTTTACATAGATGATAATAAGGATAAATTTAATAAATATATATGAAATAAAACTTATTTTTTTAAAGTTTATATATTATTTACCTTTCATTTGTTCCTTCTATTGAGAAAATGGAAACAATGTTCAGGTGTACGTATGGCTTGCCGCCTCCATGAATGTTGTAATTAATTTTCTATATATAAATACTATAGATTACTATATATATATATAATGAATATGTATTATATTTATATAATTTTTAACATTATATATATTATCTGACCATGATCAATGTAAAAGGGCCTAAAATACCAAACCAAAACACATAGGAAAAACAAAGTAGTTGTTACTTGAAACATAATTTTAACAAGGAGTTGTTAATAAATGGGAAATAAAAGGTCATAAGTAAATAATATATGGTATGATATATATGAATATGGTTCTGTAATAGTTCTATAATATATATATTTTTATCATATAGGAGGTTTAAACACGTATTCTGAATGTTGAGACTCGAGGAAAGAGAATTTTGTCTCGAATTGTCATCTTTGGGACATATGTTTTGTTATGCACCTGTATTATTTTATGAAGTGTATATAAATAACCATTGACTTGTTATATCATTAATTTATTTATTCTTATGATATTTAAATTTAATGTTATTCTTTTATGGGCCTTATGATTTAGAAGTTACGAAATCATGTAAGGTATTTTAATCTCTCTTTTATTTTCATGGGACACATTCCATATTCATAACTTATTTATTTTGTGTGGTATATATAATACCAATTAATGAATTTTATGATTATTCTCATGAATATTTTGGGATATAAATATACAATTAAGGTTCTTTATTTCTTTGGGATTATGATTTAAATGCTAGAAAAGTGGTAAAGGTTTTGTGTTACAATCTCATTATTTATTGGGATTGATTGTAATTATGCTTCCAAGGATGAAATAATATAATATATATCTCAATAAACTCATTTATTTTTTAATTTATATTTATTTCTAGAGAATACATGTTTCCATTTCATTTCTCTTTCTTTAAGTACTCAAGAGATTGAAATAATATTTTTAAGAAAAATCAACTTTATTTCTCCCTTTGGTCAAATATCCATTTTCTTACATGTCTAAGTTTTCTATTTTTTTTAAATAATATTTTTTCAATTATAAAATAATCATTTGAGGATTATTTTACCCATTTTTTAATTTTTTTTCAAAGTTTAAAAATTCAAACATTCAAATTTCAAAAGGTCAAATAAAAAAGAACCGTCACATCCACCTCGAACCACGAGTAAACCCATCTCAATCCACAAATGACCAGCCATCACAATGAGACCTCAATCCAAGAGAGCGGTCATGTCACTGCCTTTTACTTTTCCATCTTCAAAGTCATGGTCATCGCTATCCTTACTGCCGGAAAAGAAACTCACCACCATCGCCAATCGCCAACTAGACTGCTGTCGTCAAAACCCAGTATCACACCGGTCACCAGAAAGACCTTCGTAACCACCGTAAAAACAACAACATGCCATCGTAAACTAGGAACATCCGAAACACCAGTACATTTTGACCTCACTTCATCAAAACGTGAAGAGAAAGAAAATTAACCATAAACATCACCACCATGAACCACCGACGGTGTCCTCCATAACCAAAATAGAGAAAAACCAATCCAAAAAATGCCATCGGGAACTTTGTCAAGCTGGTCTCGATCAGATCGACTTCTAAATAAAAGGAATCAAACAAATCTTCACCAAAAACCAAAACAAACCGCATGGGGGGAACCATCGGGAACAAACCTGAAAAAAGGGGTTGGGATTGAAACCCTAGGAAGGAACAACTCCGGAGCGCCTAGAAATCCATCGTCCCTCAGACTGCATGCCCAAAACCTCAGTGAAACTCATGCTCCAAAACCGACCAGGAGAGAGCAGAGGAACGCAAGATCAGAGTGTAGGGAGGAAAACGAGAAGAAAACTGGAGCGTGTCACAAAGCAGAGAAAGGAAAGCAAGAGAGAAGGAAAACCAAGAGGAAGCGCAACCCCGAGTGAGTGAAAGTCGTCTCCAGGAGAAAGATGAAAGCGGGATAAAACTGAAGAAGGAATGGGATTGAAACCCTAGGTTGAAGGCCCAAATCTAGTAGCGCTTGGAAATATTCTGTTCACCAAACCGCTCACTCAAAACCTCAGTGAATCCCCTGCCCCAAATCCGACCAGGAGAGAAGATAAGGATCACAAGGTCAGAGCGCGGAGAGGCGTGGAGAAAACCGAAGCACAAGCACAAAGAGGGGAAAGACGAGCGAGAGAGAGAAAAAACCAAGAAAGAGCACATCCTAGAGCAAATGATTGAAATCATAACTTATAAGTATCCAAAGTTTTATTCAATTAAAATTTTATCTTTAGTATGTGGGATATTTTTAGATTTTAAGTAAGTGATTTCAAAATGGAAAAGATATTTTTCTCAAGAAGTGTTCTAAGTGATCTTTCAAAATCATTTTCCATATAACATGAGGGCTTTTGATGTTATGTAAGATTTACTAGGAATATGATCCAATGATACTAGAATTATTCATTCTCTAGTTTATTTATTTTTATGATTAAAATATGTTTATGAAACCTGTTTCTTTTCCAAGGCATATGTTATGATGGAATTTTTAGGAAACCAATTTACTTTCTATGGGTGATGATATGATGAATTTCATATGAACTTATGGCACAAAAATGTATGAATTATGTGATGGATGGGTAATATGTCTTCCTCTAATGCATTGGGTAATGTTTAATGATAGATGCAATCAATGATCACATGAGAGGTTATCCCAATCCTGAAAGAAAGGGTACACGTGAAGTGGTCCCAATCCTAAAACAAGAGTGCACACATGAGGTTATTCCATGATTAGAATGATAGGGTATACATAAAGTTATACCTATCCCAAAAGGGAGTACACGTGAAGTTATACAAAGCCTGAAGTAGGTACACATGTGGTTATCGAAATCCTAAAATGTTATGAATGTCTTGATGGGTAGCCTTGACAGAAGACTTTTTATGCTTATGGAAAAAATCTATTTCTTATGCTAATGTTATGATACTATATATTATGTTATGGGGTCACAGCCCCCATAACAGTATCATCCACCAGCAAAGGCAGGGGCACACCCTCTGCGATCGCCACATCCTCCTCCACAGCATGAGTATCATTCATCAACAAAGGGAGGGACACACCCTCTTCAATCGCCTCATCCATAGACACCGCGGGAACCTCCTTCACACCACCATCAACCTGTACACTCTTGGAGGCCCCCATACTATCACCCCCATCTCCTAAAACAACACTTAAAATAGGATCAAAACTAACATTACCAAGGCAATCAAACCTATTGCTTAAAGAAACAAAGGGTCCGACCTTTGGATCCAAGCCTCTATTCTCCTCTGTACAGTTCTGAGATGAACTGGCTTCCACAACCCCCACTGAGTGAACCAAAGCAGGCCCTTCCCCATCCCTCACCCTATCATTTACGGTCTTACTGCCTTGACCATCCGCATCCAGCGTCTTGCCAGCATCGACCCGGATATTGGCCACCACTGCAGATTGAGCCTCCTTATCCTTCCCCTTTGAACTCTTCTCCATAGGAACAAGAGACATCCTTCGAGACGAGGTCTGGAACTCATGACGCCAAGATTTCACCTCCTGGGTAGATGAGGCACGCCGACATCTCCCAGAATTGTGTCCAAAACGATTACAATTCAAACAAAAATCAGGCCAACTCTCATAGATAACCTGTTGTTTACATCTATAATCCTCTCCAATTGTAATCCAGACAAAGTCAAATGGGGCCCTAGAGGCATCCACTTCGACGCAAACATGAGGATTAATCGGATGACAAACTGCTTCAGTACGAGAATCCGAACACAGAAATCTACCCACGAGATTAACCAACATTCTTATGATAGCGGGATTTTGAAAAGGTAAGGGAAGCTTAGGGAAACTAACCCAAACAGCTGCTGAAGGGAGATCACGGTTCATATGAAAGTCGAACGACCATCGAAGGAGGAAGAATCGACTTCCATTGCAACTACGAGGAGCTCTTGACCAAGCCTTGATAAGATCCTCTTCCGACGCAAAACGAATCATAATGTGGTACCTGTCTAGCAACCCGACGGGCGCCCGTTCCTGTAGGTCCCAAGAAAAGAAGACGAACCTGTCGAAGGTGTCGACAGACGATCTCCTTTGTCTAAATCGAGCAACCAGGGTAAGCTTCAACAGCGAAGCCGATTCCGTGAACTCGGAAGTTGAAATCTGAAGGTTAGGGATTCCATACACTAGATCTGGAACTTTAGGGCTCACAAAAGCCTTCAGAAATGGCGGAAGAAAATCAGGGTTGGAGAAAGGTTGAAACGAAGACCTTGCAATCCCGGGGGACGACGAACTCCCCTCCCCCACAAAGGGGGGAGGATCCGGCCGGGCCGTCGTCATCACCAGCTATGGGAGAGCATCAGAGGAGTTTGCGAGCCTTTACGATCCATCTATAAATAATGGAATATATTTAATTAGATCTAATCATTATGAATATTTATTCTTAACATGAAAATCCATAAAATGTTCATAAACATTTGTATGGATTATCTCAATGCTCATTATTTATATGTTCTGCTAAAATATAATTTGCAAGGGTCCTACAAAAATGACCTAATAAAAACTATAATAACCTTGAAACTAGTAACATAGAGTCTATAGTTACTTTATTACATAGTAACAACCTACAAGAGACCTCATTACACATGATTTAAAATATTTATACTTTTGAACGAATAGAAACAGACATGATTCTAACATTACATTCGAAAACATGAATTACATATTAAATTCAATTGATAATTTTTTAATTTGTTGAAGTATATCCCTAAAATCATTCAATGTTAACTTTTGGGTATCCTAGGGAAAATAAAAAAAAATAAATTGGTGAGTTCAGATTGTCAGTAATGGAAAGCATAGAGAAAAATCAATCATATAATAAATAAGGCATGAATAACATTAAATAAAAAATAATAATAAAATATATCATATAAAAAATATCATAAAAGGAAAATTTATCCATGGATTATATAATAATAAATTTAATCACAAAGATATAAATAAATGGTTTTATATTGATAGAATACCAAATTTCGGACAAACTTATGATATCATATAAAGAAATCATACATAAATAGGTAAGACATATGCTACATACCCAAGATAGTTTGTCCCAATAGACCTATTGAATAATTGATGAGATATAAAATATTGGTCCCCTAAAATCATATACTAATTATAATGAATTAATTATATAAATTGAGTTAATATTCAATAAAATACATAGTAAACTTAATTTAGTAATAAAAACCCTTATTTGAAATCTATCATACATAATGTTAATATAACTACTACAAATAGGGCTTTTAATAGCACTGAAAACCGCCTTTAACAACGCTAGAAAAGTGATGTTAATCATGGAAAAGATAAAGGGGGTCCCCTTTATCAGCGCTCAAAATAGAGGTGATAAAGGGTCATATTTATCTGTGATAAAAAAGCACTGATAAAGGGCCATCTTTATCTGCGCTATTTTGAGCGCTGATAAATGTATAATATATCAGCGCTCAAAATAGCGCTAATAAAGACCCCCTTTATCATCACTATTTTGAGTGCTGATATAATACACATTTATCAGTGCTTAATTAGTGCTGATAAAGGCTGAGTTTCCTAAGCAAACCCAACACCTGGATAACACCTGCACACCTGAGACAACACCTGCATACACAATACAAACAACACCTACACACAAAAAATCATAAAAGAACAAAACAACACACACAAGAGTTTCCCAAACAATGATATATACATTTACTTGAAATCACGAATAAAAAAAAACACACTTATATATACATTTCAAACAATGTTTAATATGGTTACAATTACAATTATCCAACAAACAGTTAAAAACATTAATGTTTCATCGTTTTTGCATCCGTGATCCACTCTCAAAAATTATCATCCATGGTATTAGTTTCCGAACAAAGCATTCAAACTTAGGATTATTTTACCTATATAAGAAAACAGATATTATATTAGTAATACAATAATGAAATAAATTAAAAATTAATCTGAAATAATACATTAATAAAATGTCAATTGTTACCTGTTACAACCTTTACATGTCCATATTTCCTTGGATTGAATTAATATTTTAGAAGAGGACCAAGACGATTCATTGACTTATAAATATTATTTTGTTAAGATTACATGGATGAGAAAAGAAGATGAAGAAATGTCAACAACAACATGGAATCCAAAATGTTTCATTTATTGATAATAGAAAAGGGAGGAATCTCCACAGGTTATACAATATGACACATACATGATGATGTATTCAATTTCACAGGAGTATTCAATTTTAGAATAAATTATAACATTTTCCTAGTGATACCACCATCCAAGATATGTTATAAACCTAATAGTTACATATATTAGGAACCTCTAAGAGTGTACTCTCCCATGCCCGGTCAACGGGAATGAGTGCTAGCGCATCTGTATCAGACATCGGGTCCAACCTTGCTTGGACCCTGACCACTTATGCCTCTCTAAGGACCCCATACAATATCTAAGGTCTCGTTGAAGGTAGGTAAGGAATGTATTTCTCAGTTTTAGAGAGGGAATGATGAAAACATACACAATTAGATATGCCATGATCATATTGGTTCACTTTTCTCTTGATCTTCTAGTTCTTTAGTGTGATTAGCCAAACCCCCTCCCTCCCCTCCCCGAGATAGCCCCCCTTGGACAACCCCCTCCCTACCCCTGGATAGCCCCTCCCTACCCTTGGACAACCCCCACCACTCCACCTACAACCCCCTCCCTCCCCCTGCAGCCCCATCCCTTTCCCTAGATAGACCCCTTCACACCCCTTGGAAATCCCCCTTCCCACCCCCTAGACAGTACCCCTCCCCCCTGGACACCCCCACTCCTGGACACCCCCACCACTGGACAACCCCTCGCTACCCTTGGACAACCCCCCCCCACTCCACATGCAGCCCCCTCCCTCTGCCTGGACAACCCCCCTCCCCCTACAGCCCCCTCTGTCATGACCCCCTCCCCACAAAGTGTACCCCCCAGGGGCCGGCAATGTGAGAAGAGAGATAATGACCCCCGATTCCCGCCTCCAGTAGGCCCCGGGTTGGCGACTAGCACCGAGGGTAAAATAAACATACAAATGGGAGGTATTACCCTCTAAGAGAACACATGCAGAAGAGAGAGATAGAATAGACTCCAATCAACTCCAACTCAGAACTGAAATATAAAAGAAATCCAAGTACATATATGAAATGTCATGCAAAAGTACTACAACTGGAAGGGGAAACTAAAAGTACCCAAAAGAAAGTAAAACGACAACAACCACAAGCCCAAACAACTCCTCCTCCAACCACAAGCTAGTAGCAACCAGCTTGATCTCCAACCTGCTCCAAGTGACCTGAAAAACAGTTTATATATACATAGGGTGAGTATAACAGTATACTCAGTAGGATCCTCCCCAAGCCTCTCGTGCAAAAGTAAAGAAAGCATGCTAAATCCCAATGAACAACAAGTGAAGCTAAATCGTCACCTAAACAGGTATACTAAGTTCCCAACCTCACCATGGCTACTCTCACCAAGTAAAACATACAAGAATATAACATATAGTAAATATTATCAAGGGTAAACCGCTACTACTTCCCCACTGGTTTTCCGCTTTGCCCCAATGACATACGTCCTGTGCATCTCTCTCCAAAGGCTTGCCCGCAGACACCTGGGCTAAGCTCCACAATCTGCACCTCATGCACCACAAAGGCTTGATCGTAGACACCTGAGCGAAGCACCACACCATCCTCCCAACCAAAAGTAACCAGTTAAGTTCCAGGAGCCACCACAGCCCGCATATTGTGTATCATACATCAGGTATTATACCTCAAGCCATTATAGCCCATACACCGTGTATGGATCCTCAAGCCATCATAGCCTATACACGTTACACCTATAGTAGTCCATATGATACTATATCTAGAATATATGCGTGTGAAATAACCACAAGCCATTACATCCCTCTACACACATATATGGGGAAACTAACTGGTGTGCCTGTTGGCACATATATCTACCAAGAGAAGAGAGCGGGCAAAAGGGTGTAGTCAGCCATTCGACCTCCCATCAGAATGTTGGGGAAAACACCCCCCCAGGGCTCAGAATCCCCGGGGTGTCAGTTTCCCTTACCGACAGGGTGGAGTAGGGTATAGAAACAAAAAAAGTACAGAATATATATCTAACTCACATCAACACTATGGGAATTACCTAGTCTTAGATACAACTGCAGCTAACGTCTCTCAGACTCCAGGCTTCTACTTCTAAGACTAGGTGTCCTATAAGCACACAAACATTTGAAGAGCTTTATTATATTACTCCATTCTCATTTTATCAGTTCCACTGTACGTTAATTAATTCTTTAAACATTAATTAAGCATGAAAAATTCCACATTATACTGAATTAGCATCACATTCAAAATCAACTGCTCCTTTTAAGATTCACATCACCTTTTAAATTCTAGTATCTCCATCCCCGTGGATTTTCACCATTTAATCAAACATTCATTATATAATTACTTTTCCATATTCCCAGGAATTCTAGAAAATAATCCTATGCTTCTAAACACAAAGGAGGCTCAACACGGTGAGTAGATATACTACCCGTCGAGTCTTTTCTGCCTATAGAAAGAGCATAGACCCATTCTCCCTCGAGATTCTAAACACGGAAAGCACGTGGCATACCCCGCGCGTCTTCATCTCCTTTGGAAGAAGGGTAAGCAAGACCAGCTGCCTTGAGAGGTGGGAAAAAACAAAGCAGATGCACATTCAAAGAAAACCACAAGCATCCAGCAACCACATCCATCCCATTCCATCACCCCTGGTGTCCTCCCCGACACCCACATGCATAAGATGATGCATCTCGCCACCCTAGGCGTCATCCACTGCCACAACCACAAGGCCTCCATGCCTCCACATATCACAACACCCCTCCAGGGTCATATCACAGCACAAGCAGCAGGAAAACAACAATCACAACCATGGGCTCTTGACCCTTTAACAAAAAAGAGGGTAACCCAGAACCCTTTTAGAAATTCCCACACAATCTTTTCTTTAATCCATATTGAATTAGTAGATTTTTTATGCGTAGGTTCCAATTACGGGATACCTAATCAGTAAGCTATCACAATTAAATAACCATGCTTACTTCCCTAATTTGATTATCCTCAAATTAGAATAACTACAACAACAGAAATAACCAGATTAATTTACATTCCTATTTATCTTTAGCCAATTAATTAACAATTAATTCTGGCTTTACGTTCATTATCAATTTCTATCATGAACGAACAAAAAATCAAAGAAAACATAGATATTACTCTATCTAGAAAAACACGAGGCAAACCGTTATCATGGTATAAAGCAACAACATGCGATCAACCAATTATTTTAATCCGGTTCAAGTATTTAATTAGGTCAATTTCATTGTGATCCAAAGGGATAAATCATGCTAATTCTAAGATTTCACATATACAATTAGAGAAGCGATGAATCCCCTACCTCGAAGAGTTCTTGACATCCTTTATCCACACAACAGGTCACAATCCTCCTCTCGCGACAACTGCATCCACCCGAGGATGCCACGGTACGTCCGCACCAACCAAACCCAAAGAAAACCCCTTTAGAAGCATGAATATTACATGATAATATGGAAAGGAGAACAAGATAAGATGACCCAAGAAGGAATGATGATAAACATACCTTATATCGTAGAATGATCGACACAGCTTGGTTGCATCAAAACAGAGCGGAACTGATCCGAAGAGTAAAGTTTGATTGTGAAACTCCTATGGGAAGGATTGAAAGCTCCTAGTGTCTCATAGCCGAGAACAAAGAGGAAGAACAGGGGAGAATGATATCTCGTCCCTTTTTGAAGATTTAATGGGGCGACAGTTTAAGATCCGGTTAATTCTCCATTAAAAACGGCTCGCATTAACCCACGCGGTTTGACCAATTAAATACATCCTGGCCTTAGGAATAATTAATATAGGATTTATGGAATTTGAATCGGCCTTAGGAGTCCTTACAACAAGGCTTTAAATGTATTTTACGTTAAAGGAAACGTCAAAGGGGAGAAACTGTAGGAAGCTGGAAACACTGTTCAAGTCCACCGTTAGAAGGTCACCGTTAGAAGGTTACCATTCTGGAAACACTGTTCAAGTCTACCGTTAGAAGGTTACCGTTCTAGAAACATTGTTCAAGTATATCGTTAGAAGTACACCGATAGAAGGTTACCATTCTGGAAACACTGTTCAAGTCTACCGTTAGAAGTCCACCGATAGAACCTCACCGATAGAAACACTGTTCAAGTCTACCGATAGAATTCCACCGATAGAACCTCACCGATAGAAACACTGTTCATTGAACCTCACCAATATTGTTCATAAAACTGGAAACACTGTTCACAGAACTGGAAATTGGCAAAGTGTTGGGGATAAGTCACCTTGACCTCCCGAAACACCTCCAACACCACATTTTCACAAAGTAATGGACCGAAGAGGTTCGGTCCATTACATTAGATACCTCTCAAAACATTCTCGTCCTCGAGAATTAAAAACCAACCCAGAAGAAAAGTGGGGTCCAAACAACCACCCCATAAGATACATCTCAGGGGAAAACCACCATGAGTTGTTCTAAAGCTGGAACAAAACTACGACATCCAAGAGTATGGGAACAAACAATACATATCCAAACAATTCAATCATAACATCACATCAAAGGTACATATATAAAACATGAAGGGTATAACCACAAAGGGAACATCATTACACGAAAGGAGTTAAATATTAAACAACTCTGGGTACTGAGCACGTATCTGTGACTCACGCTCCCAGGTACTCTCCTCCATGCCACCGTGTCGCCACAAGACACGAACTAAGGGGATAAAACGCCCACACAACACCTTCTCCTTGCGGTCTTGGATCTCCACAGGTTGCTCCTCGAAGGTTGCATCATCATCAACCCCATGAAAACAGCTGGAGCATTCATCACGCCGAATGGCATTACAACAAACTCTTAATGCCCATGATGACAATGGAAAGCAGTCTTCGGGATATCCTCATCCTTTACACGCATCTGATGATATCCTGACTGCAAGTCGATATTTGAGAACCAACTTTCACCCTTCAGTTGATCGAATAGGTCATCAATCCGTGGAAGAGGATAGCGGTTCTTTATTGTCACTTTTTTTAATCGACGATAATCGACACACAACCGCAAACTACCGTCGACCTTTTTCACAAACAAAACTGGCGCTCCCCACCGTGACACACTTGGCCGAACAAAACCGCACTACAACAGACCATCAAGCTGCATACGTAGCTCTCGTAACTCAGAAGGGGCCATCCTATACGGAGACATAGAGATAGGAGATGCTCCTGGCTGTAGCTCGATCCCAAACTCGATCTCTCATCGAGGGGGTAAGGATACAACCTCTTCTGGAAAGACGTCAGGGTACTCCTCTACGACCCTAGGAAACGCCAACTGTTGAACCTCTGAAGAACTCAGCATCATCCCAGCCATCATGGATGATAAGGATGGAACTCATCTATGACTCATCCGAGGATCTCTCTCACCAACAAACACCACTTTCTCTCCATCTGCATCAAAGAAAACGACCTTCTTCTTATAGAAATCCACAATATCCTGCACCGAATACAACCAATCCATGTCGAGTATGACTTCATATGGTTGTATTCGTAAACATAGGAAATCTCCCCAAGAGCGATGTTTCCCCAACACTAGCTCACAGTCTCTACATACTTCAAACAAGTCGGCTCGACCTCCAACTGGCGTAGTCAACGCCAAGGGCACTGGAAGCCTCTCTACCTCAAGTCCCAAAGCATGGACAAGGGTAGGTGATATGAAGGAGTGTGTTGATCCTGAATCAAATAAGTCATACACCAAGGTAGAAAATAAGAAAAGGGTACCTCGAACGACATTTGGATTGCCTCGGGCTGGTAACGCTAGAGCATGAAGCTGACCATGACCTCCTCCACAGCCTCTCTGACCCTGATGACGACCACCACCACGGCCGCACTCTACTCTCTGAGGACGGGGAGCATCATGGGGCTGTCCTCTGCCTGCTCCATCTACCCTCGGGTGATCTAAAGCTGGTGCAACCTGCTGCTGTTGCCTCGGCTAGAATTGCCTCAACGGAGGAACCTGGAGCGGAGCGCCCGGTGCACAATGACTGCTCTGAAAAGTTGGGCACTCTCGCTACTGATGACCACGACCACCACAAGAAAAACAAGAGCCTGATCCCTTAGCATAGGCCTGAGAGTTGCTTCCTCCATAGAAACAAGATGGGAAGGGCTGAGACCTACCCCCAGGTGAACGGAAACTCTTCTTCCCTGAAAACCGGGATCCCCGGACCACAGCTTTGCTTCGTGAGGAATCATGACGATTCCCCTCTCATGACAATCCGGTCCTAGCCAAAGTCCTCTCAACAACCTCTGCCCTCGTCAGCACCTCAAGATATGTCTTTAGCATAAATGGGGTGACTTGGAGCTGGATATCTGGATGCAAAGCCTCCTCGAAATGCCTCGCCCTGGCCTCCTCATCTGGTAATAGGTCTGAAGCATATCGTAGAAGGTTCCTGAAACGGATTCCAAACTCCCGAACACTGGAGCTCCCCTGTCGAAGGGTAAGAAGCTCTTGGCGACTGGACGCCTTCGCAGTTGAATAAACTCGACTCTAAACCTGTCACAAAACTCCTCCCATGAGATCTATGACTCCTCACGATCCCCGAGGAACAAGAACCACCACTGCCTCGCTGCTCTACGCAACATCGTCACAACCAAGGACACCTAGTGTTCCTTCCGAGCACGAATCGAACTGAAGCCTATCTCGACCTCCTCCAACCAGTCTTCTGTGAATGCATCTGAAACGGAGCCCTCTTACTTCTATATACTCTGGCGCTGAAACTCTCGGAGTGTCTTCCTCCAAGTGTCATCGTCGTAAACCTATACCCGGTAGCGATCTGCTGGAACAGCCTGCTGGGCATCTTCTGCGCAAACCTGACGAGGACGTCGACCTGGAGCCATACCTGTAAAATAACAACTGTTAGAGCTCCTAAGCCTGGAATATGGAAGACTCAACATTAATTAATTAATTGTTTTGTTTTATTAATTTTAGGTTACCTATCCCAAGGTCTACCCATTCAAACACAGGCGCAAAAAAGAATGATGCATGATCCTTTCCTAGGTCTCTACCCCGCAACCAGTATCAATTTGTTTAGTAGCCATCGTAAACTTAAAGGTTCATGCAACAAATCATAGGGGGCCCTAAACGCCTATGTCTCTACCGGTCTCCAGTGTTTACCCCACTTTCTAAACATGAATGACACTGTTGCCCTACTATCCCATGCATCCTCACCTGTGCCTAACTCCAAACTCCATCCTATCCCTCAACCAGACCTCTGATACCACTCTGTCACGACCCCCTCCCCACAAAGTGTACCCCCCATGGGCCGGAAATGTGAGAAGAGAGATAATGACCCCCGAGTCCCGCCTCCAGTAGGCCCCGAGTTGGCGACTAGCACCGAGGGTATAATAAACATACAAATGGGAGGCATTACCCTCTAAGAGAACACATGCAAAAGAGAGAGATAGAATAGACTCCAATCAACTCCAACTTAGAACTAAAATATAAAAGAAATCCAAGTACATATATGAAATGTCATGAAAAAGTACTACAACTGGAAGGGGAAAATAAAAGTACCCAAAAGAAAGTAAAACGGCAGCAACCACAAGCCCAAACAACTCCTCCTCCAACCACAAGCTAGTAGCAACCATCTTGATCTCCAACCTGCTCTAAGTGACCTGAAAAACAGTTTATATATACATAGGGTGAGTATAACAGTATACTCAGTAGGATCCTCCCGAAGCCTCTTGTGCAAAAGTAAAGAAAGCATGCTAAAGCCCAGTTAACAACAAGTGAAACTAACTCGTCACCTAAATAGGTATACTAAGTTCCCAACCTCACCATGGATACTCTCACCAAGTAACGCATACAAGAATATAGCATATAGTGAAGATTATCAAGGGTGCCCCGCTACTACTTCCCCACTGGCTTGCCGCTTTGCCCCAACGACATACGTCCTGTGCATCTCTCTCCAAAGGCTTGCCCGCAGACACCTGTGCTAAGCTCCACAATCTGCACCTCGTGCACCACAAAGGCTTGCCTGTAGACACCTGGGCGAAGAACCACACCATCCTCCCAACCAAAAGTAACCAGTTAAGTTCCGGGAGCCACCACAGCCCGCATATCATGTATCATACATCAGGTATTATACCTCAAGCCATTATAGCCTATACACCGTGTATGGATCCTCAAGCCATCAAAGCCTTTACACGTTACACCTATAGTAGTCCATAGGATACTATATCCAGAGTATATGCGTGTGAAATAACCACAAGCCATTACATCCCTCTACACACATATATGGGGAAACTAACTAGTGTGCCTGTTGGCACATATATCTACCAAGAGAAGAGAGCGGGCCAAAGGGGGTAGTCATCCATTTGACCTCCCATCAGAATGTTGGGGAAAACACCCCCCCAGAGCTCAGAATCCCCGGGGTGTCAGTTGACCTTACCGACAGGGTGGAGTAGCGTATAGAAACACAAAAAGTACAGAATATATATATAAATCACATCCACACTATGGGCATTACCTAGTCTTAGATACAACTACAGCTAACGTCTCTCAGACTCCAGGCTGCTACTTCTAAGACTAGGTGTCCTATAAGCACGCAAACATTTGAAGAGATTTATTATATTACTCCATTCTCATTTTATAAGTTCCACTGTACGTTAATTAATTCTTTAAACATTAATTAATCATGAACAATTCCACATTATACTGAATTAGCATCACATTCAAAATCAACTGCTCCTTTTAAGATTCACATCACCTTTTAAATTCTTGTATCTCCATCCCCGTGGATTTTCACCATTTAATCAAACTTTCATTACAGAATTACTTTTTCATATTCCCAGGCATTCTAGAAAAGAATCCTATGCTTCTAAACACAAAGTAGGCTCAACACGGTGAGTAGATATACTACCCGTCGAGTCTTTTCCACCTATATAAAGAGCATAGACCCATTCTCCCTCGAGAGGCTAAACACAGAAAGCACGTGGCATACCCCACGCGTCTTCGACTCCTTTGGAAGAAGGGTAAGCAAGACCAGCTGCCTTGAGCAGTGGTGGAAAGAAAAGAAGATACACATTCAAAGAAAACCACAAGCATCCAACAACCACATCCATCCCATTCCATCACCCCTGGTGTCCTCCCCGACACCCACATGCATAAGCTGATGCATCTCGCCACCCTAGGTGTCATCCACTACCACAACCACAAGGTCTCCAAGCCTCCACATATCACAACACCCCTCCAGGGTCATATCACAACACAAGCAGCAGGAAAACAACAATCACAACCATGGGCTCTTGACCCTTTAACAAACAAGAGGGTAACTCAGAACCCTTTTAGAAATTCCCACACAATCCGTTCTTTAATCCATATTGAATTAGCAGATTTGTTATGCGTAGGTTCCAATTACGGGATACCTAATCATTAATCTATCACAATTAAATAACCATGCTTACTTCCCTAATTTGATTATCCTCAAATTAGAACAACTACAACAATGGAAATAACCAGATTAATTTACATGCCTCTTTATCTTTATCCAATTAATTAACAATTAATTCTGGATTTACGTTCATTATCAATTTCTATCATGAATGAACAAAAAATCAAAGAAAACATAGATATTACTCTATCTAGAAAAACATGAGGCAAACCGTTATCACGGTATAAAGAAACAACATGCGATCAACCAATTCTTTTAATCCGGTTCAAGTATTTAATTAGGTCAATTTCATTGTGATCCAAAGGGATAAATCATGCTAATTCTATGATTGCACATATACAATTAGAGAAGCGATGAATCCCCTACCTCGAAGAGTTCTTGACGTCCTTTATCCACACAACGGGTTACAATCCTCCTCTCGCGACAACCGCATCCACCCGAGGATGCCACGGTACGTCCGCACCAACCAAACCCAAAGAAAAACCCATTAGAAGCATGTATATTACATGCTAATATGGAAAGGAGAACAAGAGAAGATGATCCATGAAGGAATGATGATAAACATACCTTATATCGAAGAATGATCGACACAGCTTGGTTGCATCAAAAAAGAGCGGAACTGATCCGAGGAGTAAAGTTTGATTGTGAAACTCCTATGGGAAGGATTGAAAGGTCCTAGTGTCTCATAGCCAAGAATAAAGAGGAAGAATATGGGAGAATGATATACCGTCCCTTTTTGAAGATTTAATGGGGCGACGATTTAAGATCTGGTTAATTCTCCATTAAAAACGGATCGCATTAACCCACGCGGTTTGACCAAGTAAATACATCCCGGACTTAGGAATAATTAATATAGGATTTATGGAATTTGAATCAGCCTTAAGAGTCCTTAAAACAAGGCTTTAAATGTATTTTACGTCAAAGGAAACGTCAAAGGGGCGAAACTGTAGGAAGATGGAAACACTGTTCAGTCCACCGTTAGAAGGTCACCGTTAGAAGGTTACCATTCTGGAAACACTGTTCAATTCTACCGTTAGAAGGTCACCGTTAGAAGGTTACCATTCTGGAAACACTGTTAAAGTCTACTGTTAGAAGTCCACCGATAGAAGGTTACCGTTCTGGAAACACTGTTCAAGTCTACCGTTAGAAGTCCACCGATAGAACCTCACTGATAGAAACACTGTTCAAGTCTACCGATAGAAGTCCACCAATAGAACCTCACTGATAGAAACACTGTTCACTGAACCTCACCGATACTGTTCATAAAGCTGGAAACACTGTTCACAGAACTGGAAATTGGCAAAGTGTTGGGGATAAGTCACCTTGACCTCCCGGAACACCTCCAACACCACATTTTCACAAAGTAATGGACCAGAGAGGTCCGGGCCATTACACCCTCCCTTTCCCTAGACAGCCCCCTTCCCACCCCTTGGACAACCCCCTTCCAACCCCCTGGATAGTCCCCTCCCCTCCTAGATACCCTCACTCCTGGACACCCCCTCCCTCCTAGACACCCCCTCCCTCCTAAACACCCCCACCCACCCTCCCACCCGGACACGCCACCCCCCCGAACACCCCCTCCCTCCTAGTTATTTATTGTGATTATCCAGACCTCCCTACCTCCCCTCCCTGAGAAACCCTCCCTAGATAGACCCCTCCCTACCCCTGGACAACACCCCCACCACTCCACCTGTAGTCCCCCTCCCTCCCCCTAGACAACCCCTCTCCCCCCCCCTACAACCTCCTCCCTTTCCCTAGACAGTCCCCTCCCCCCCACCACTCCCCCTACACCCCCTCCATTTCCCTGGATAACCCCTTCCCCCTCCCACCACCTGGAAATAAAGTATCAGACAATTAAAATAAAGTATCAGACAATCCTAAAATGATGCTAGTATGAAAGGGATGAATCCAGTGTATACCCATTAATAACCTTCTTTATCCAACTATATTTTCATCATCTATTTGATAATAGAATAAATATTATTCATACACTATCATTCACTAATATGAATTATAAAATCATATATAATTTTAGAAATATCCCAAGTGTACTAAATTTAAAATTCTACGTGGTTTTGAATATTGATTAGTCCATAATCATAGACAAATAATCAAACTCCACCCAACTCCATCGTCTTTTTTTCATGTACCTAACTTCCTCCATCACATTGGGTAAAATGATAGCTAGAAGAAGGAGTATATAATGGATTTTATGAGGTTATAAAGATACATGAAGATCATTAGAGAAATTTATTAGTCTTCAAACCAAACATGAATAAACTTTTCTACCTCCTCTTAATTGAATAAGATATTCACAATTAGAAAAAGTGATTGGAGTACTTATTTTCCTCCCTTGGGAATTCATGAACTTGGATTAGTACTCCAATTTCATGATTTTTGAAGAGATACAGTTCAAAAAATCAAGGAAAAACACCAAACAAATAATATATTGGAGGAATAGGAACAAATTTTCACATAACATTAATAAAAAATAATTTAAAAATACATAAAGTAGAAACATAGAGATCCATGAGTGGGGTGTCCAGGAGGGGAGGTAGGGGGTGTGGCCAAAAGGGAGGGGGTGTCCAGGGAGTTGTCCATGAGTGGGGTTTCCAGGAGGGGAGGTAGGGGGTGTGTCCATAATCATAGACAAATAATATTTTGGACACACCCCTACCTACCCTCCTAGACACCCCACTCATGGAAAAATCTCTGGACACCCCTCCCTTTTGGACACCCCCACTCCTGGACACCTCTTGGACACCCCTCCCTCCTGGACACCCCCTCCTTCCTGGACACCCCCCACCCACCCTCCCACCTGGAAACCCCCTCCCACCTGGACACCCCCTCCCTCCTGGACACCTCCCTCCCCTCCTGGACACCCCCACTCTTGGACACCCCCTCCCTTCTAAATAACCCCACCCACATATAAGGGAAAATAATTAGAAAATTAAAATCCAAGATATTGGTTCCCATCAAGAATTAAGATGCTCATGAGTGTAATGAATGACTATGAATTGGTCAACTTCCACACTATCGACCATTTTAGTCCAATGAACTATATCCTCCTCAAATTTAATTCTTGAATTCATTTGTATCATAAAAAAGAGAAAATTTTGATTAATTATGAAAATGGAGGATTTTGGGTTAAAAAATGGACTTGAGTAAGAAAGGGGCACATGACTAATTAGAAATATCATATTAAGTGCATGACTTGTTCAAATTCATGTGATCACATGACCATAATAGGATCATGTGATCAAATGAACCTGGGATATTTATACGATTACACGACCCTTGAAGCTTTATGAGATCATGTAAATAAGACAAGAATACACGAATCATGGTTCAAGTGAATTACCTTAATTGATTATGTGATTTGTTTATGTGATTTGATCATGTGATGAGATCACATGATCAGTTCACATGAAGCATTTATACAAAGGAGATTACGTGACATGATCACATGAAGAGGCTTATGTGAATTAGAGAAAAAACCTAAGAGTTCTCATAGAGCTATGAAATATTGAGTCATTAGTGAAATAGATTTCACATTACCTCTGTGATAGAGCAAACAAAATGTCGTTGCTCTTACTACAAAGGAACGCCACATGGAAAGAAATCTTCTAAAATAAACTAACCCTGCAAGGAATAATGAATATCAATTCAATGTTTCATTATATAATTTTTCATTAAAATAGACATATTATATCATAACATTACCTTTACATATTTCCAAATGGTTTCTTTGGTCTAGATATAATCTAATAACAAAACTAATGATTCTTTGTGCACTTTACTACTATTGGTTAACTACCGCTTACCATAACATCTGATCTGAACTTCCGATCCGACATCCCCGTGATGCTCTCATCGACACCATCTCTATGATATCATCATTCAGAATTCACTTTTCCTTCTCTTCCTGCACCCATTTACGTTAACTCTAAATGATGATATCATAGATATGGTGTCGGATGAGAGCATCATGGGGACGCTAGATCGGAAGTTCAGATCAGATGCTATGGTAAGCGGTAGTTAACCAATAGTAGTGAAGAATCCTTAGTTTTGTTATTAAATTTGTGAGTGATGCAGAACCAATATTCTTTCAACACACTACATCAGTAGAAAAATCTACATAAATGACCAAAATAAAGAATATAAATGATCCATTCCATAATAGTTTAGGTCTAGTGATTTTGGAAACATAGAAACATAAAAATTCAGTTCATAAGAGTCTCTCATTAAGTTATATTTTACTAGAAAGACAAATCATTTCTAAAACCATTCTTCATAACCTAAGGATATAAAACATAATAAAGGGTGATAATATATTCTCAATAAGTGTAAACGAGGGAGATATCAATGATCATATATGGATAACATAAGTAGTAGGAATTCACCTTCATCCTATTTGTGTACAATCTTCCATCAGGTATACTGCCCATTCATTTCTAAACACATCTATATCATCTTTTGAATATGAGTTTTTGCGATAGTCATGGTAGTAATGAAAAAATATAAATACACAAAGGATTAATAAATATTTTAAATGAAATCTCAATTATTTTTTAAAATACCTCTTCAGGGATGCTAGTTTGTTGATGAAATACGATCTCTTTCATAAATTTAAAAACATAATAACCATAGTCCTTTCTGTTTGTTTTTTTAGACACTGTAGAAACATTGAGAAAAATATGTAATTTGTTTTGATATGTGTTTGGATAGTGAAATGTTATTATATATACTATGACACTTTTCCAATTGTAGGTCTTTTAGGCGTTCTTGTCCTTAGGCCCTAGATTCATTCCATGAAGTAGACGATATTGATACACCACCCTATCATAATAGAATCCTCGTTAAAAGATAATGTAAATTATATAACTAGATGTTTAGTTCTAAAATTTTGGATCTAGTGTATTACAAATTAAAAAACACCATCGTGCATGGTCGGTTTGTTTCATATCCATGCATTTAATCCAGAAAATAAATCTTTGGAGTATCCAAATTGACAGCAAATTATTTTTTATGGTTTTTCAAAAATAGTTTACCAAAAGTAGTTTCCAAATCTATTACTTTCTCAAAAAATTGATCACCTTTTAGTGGATATGGTGTTGTACATTTTTCTGAACTTCCATCAAATGTTGTCGTCCAAGATCGGTACTTATGCCATCAGGGTAGAAATCTACGATGTCCTAGAAACATGATTTTCGATGAATGTTTCAACCTAATTGACTGTGTACTTTGTTCACAAATGTGATACCCTTGAGTTACTTTAATTCTATATCCTAAAAAATTTCCATAAGCAGGAAAGTCATTTATCATCCCATACAACATGTCTATCAAAGTGAAATATTTATTTTTGTAAGCATCATACAACGTAACACCTGAATCCCATAATAATTTCAAATCCTCGATCAATAGAGCCAAATAAACATCAATATCATTACCCAATTGTTTTGGTCCTGATATAATCATAGATAACATGATGTATTTTCATTTCATACATAACCACAGTGGTAAGTTATAATTTACCAACATAACCGGCCATGTACTGTGATTGCTGCTTTAAAAACCAAAAGGATTCACCCCATCTATAGATAACACATGACGAAGGTTTCTCGGATCATTTCCAAATTTAGGACACTCATGATCAATTCTATTCCACTGATGAAAGTCTACCGGGTGATGTAGTTTCCCATCTTTAATTATTGTATCTGCATGACATGTTTATTGTCCTGCAGTCTCCTCACTTCCATATAGGCGCCTAAACCTTGGAATGATTGGAAAGTACCATACAAATTTTGTAGGAATGGAATCATCTTTCTTGTATCGAGAAGAACCACACTTTAGGAATTATTTAAGTAATTTTTGGTCCTTGAGAAACAATATAAAGTCATTCGAACAGATGTTTATTCTTTCAGAGATCATACCCATCAAGCATAGTATTCGTTTGACATCGTATGTTTGGATTGGGAGCTCATTGTATTCTGGGATCATGTCATTCATGAGAGAAATTAGTTCCATAAAACTGGAATCACTCCACTCATTTCCTGCTTTCAAATTATACAACTTCAGTACGACTGACAATGCTGTATATTTAGTGCAACCAGTAAACAATGACGTTTTTTCACAACTCTTTAACTTCTCAAACAATTTTGGGAAATCAAGAAGTTTATCTTCAACTGTCCTTGTAATTTAATCAATATGATCTTCATCATCATTCACATATGTAATCAAATCCTCCGTATGATCATATTCATTATTCATGTTTGTAATCATATCAAATGATCTATAAAATGCCGTGTTATCTGATCCACTACCTACATTCGTTTTTCCCCATGTTTATTCCAACATGTATAACTTTGATCTATTCTGTGATAGATCAAGTGTTTTTCCAACTACTCTGGACTAATTATTCTTGAATAACAACAGCGTAAACACATACAAAGGATTTGAGAAGGGTCAACTGCATGATCTTTTGCAAATTTGATAAACTCTTTCATGCCATCTTCATACTCTTTTGTCAACCAATTGGCATTCATCCATTATTTATTCATATTCATCCTATTTTATACAGTAATATTAATATTTAACAAAATAATTATACAAAATATGTTCAACAAGCTATGCGAATCCCTTGAACTAGAATGTTTTAGTATCCCACATGTGATCTATATGCATTGTTGTAAATTGGTTTTTTAGTGTTTCTCTAGAAACATAATGGATCTAGTCAAGAAATATGGTAATAAACTAATATATGGTATTATTTTAAATAGAGTGCTTGTGGGTGGAAGGATTAATTACATGTGTTGTTATGGTTATTTGACTAGGGTGTCCATAAAGTGTCTCATAGAGTCCTATAGTGAAGTGGTTTTCTAGGATTCAATGGAATTGCATTAGTAACAAAGTGATGGTACCATTGAAATGGGTAAAGTTTGGATTGATATTCAATAGTGGAAGAACTACAACTTGGAAAAAAAATGGCATACCAATCATTCCAACAATCACAACACCATACAAACACACAATCGTAACACCATACAAACCAAACAATCATAATTTAAAATTTTACAAAGCATCCCTTATTCAATTCCATTTGTTAATTCAGGGGTTATCACATAAGTTTTATCATACTGGGGAATTTATTCATTAGTAAAGTATATTTAAATTACCAATTTTTATATTCCAATGTTCAACAGAAACCAACCAACATGCAATTCATTTAGTTCACAAATAAGGACCCCCAACGACCACAATTTTCAGCGGGGCGTTTAGCCTGTACATTTCACATTAGAACCATAAATATAAAACAATAATAACATGAGAAAAAGAGGAAAACAATGAGTAAGAGTAGAAAACTCACCGCAAAGGTGTCGTTCAACGTGCGATAGAGGTGCGTTCACGATAAAGGAGAGGCGCACGCCAGATGAGATTTCCAACTAAAAAGAAAACATAAAATGTGAACTCATATGTTATAATTATCCAAAATAGGATCATTGAGATTTAGGAATGGGACATGTCTGGTTAAACAATCTTATTGTTCAATAGTGGGATTTTATTTTTCATCTATGATACCTGCTTTCTGTTTATTTATTTTTTGTGTATCTACTATTTTCCTAGATGTTCAACTTATGAATGGGACATGTCTGCTTTTTAGGAGAAAGATCATTTTAAATTTACTCTAATTTAGGGGTAAAATATTCCACATTAATTGTATATTTTTTCTAGGGGATTGTTGTTATCCTGTAGGGATCATGAATTCCTCTTAGGTTATTCGAAATTCAGGCTAGTTATAAGGCCCCAGCCTTAAACCTTACTTAATCTTGAGTTATTACAAGATTACACATTGAGGATCTTTTCAGGTTTAGAGTTTTAGAGAATTAGATCATGAAACTTGCATTACATTCCACATTTAAACAAAGTGGTTACATAAAAGACAATATTCATTCTTCCCATCAACGGAAACATATTTAAAATAAAACATGGATTCTTTCTTGACACATCATTGACACTATCATCACATCATGTACCCTTCCCTTGACCTGTGAAAAACATTTCAAAAACTTGGGATGAGCATAAAAAGCTCAGTAAGGGATATAAAAATATGGAAAGGAAACATGAGTACATGTATACATAAGAATGAAATCATACTTTACCCATAAAACATAGGCATATCAAATCATGAATAAATCATAGAAATCATAAGACATAAAAGGTAACTTGAGGCATTCATAACATTCTTACGTAGGGAGTAATCCTCTTGGTTACATTTTGGAATACCCATCACAGTATATTCCCTAAATCTCTTCGGAGAAACCTCAATGTTTCACTCCTTCGCATTACCCAATGCATTGGAGAGCTATATCAGGCTCACCCGCCCTTAGTTTATCACGGAACCACCCGTTTACATAACAATGCCCAAGAACCATAACATAAACATATCACATAAACCATGCGTAAAGGAAACATAACATTTCCACATTTCAATCACAATATAACATTTTAGTATATTGAAATAATGAATCCATTCAAAAAGAAACCATTTACAAAACCATTTAAAACATTTAATAAAGAGATTTTTGAATCAAAGTGTCCCATACCACCTTGAATCTTTTAACATTTCAAACCATTAATATCCATATAAATAAATCCTTAAAACCATTTTGAAACATGGATATTAATGGGAACCATTTATAAGAATAAATCATTAAAACATTTAAAACGATATTATATTTAAAGTGTTTTTAACCAAATGAGAGACACAATAATCGAGGAACAACATTTAGTCAGAACTTTATAATATCATGAGAATAAATGGATTCATGATATAATATCCCAAAGGACAGTATATACACCATATAAGAGTGAATTGGTGCATAACAACAATGAAGTCTCAATAGAAATGTCAAATGTGATGAATTCCCTTATAAAGAAGGTATCCTTAAATTAAGGATAATTCAATCTCAAAATTATGTGTGACAAATATAAATACACCCAATATAAGTGGATATTAAGTGTAAAACAATAGAAGGTCATTCACACATATTCAAAAGATGACATATTCAATAACTACATGTTGAACCCAAAGAAATCGAAATTGGGTTAAGAAGTTCCCTAGACAGCCTAACAACGTCACATCAAAATGAGTTGATGAGAGATAAAAAGTGTATCTCATCACTTGGACATAAAATTTACATCAATAAGGATATATGAGAACATATCCCAACATAAAAATATGTAAATTAAAAGACCCAACAAAAGAAGTCTTTTAAAAAAAAGGAGGGTGAAAGGTTCCCTTACCGACTTGGGTATCTTTCAAAACATACACCCCATGAAAGAAGGACAATAAACCATTGATGTAAATACTCATAAACGAAAGTATATTACAAAAAGAGTAGAATAATGGGAAGTACATACACCACTCAAAAGAAATTGTGGCAAATGTAGCATAAATCTCACGGGAATAAAAGTGAGATGAAAAATCCCTTACGAAAACTTGGCAGCCTAACGACGCCACATAAAACTTACAAAAATGGATTGATGAGATCAAATAGGGTATCTAATCATATTAACTTAAAGTTTATAGAAATAGGAATATAAAAGAACATCCCCCAACATAACAAAGAGGGGCTTAAAATAAGTGACATAAAGGAGAGTACATAAAAAGAAAGAGAGAGGTTAGATCTCTTACGAAAATTTGGTAGCCTAACGGCGCCACTCAAAACTTCCAAAATGGATTTATGAGAGGAAAATAGGGTATCTAATCATATTAAAATAATAATTACATTAGGAGTAATATAAAAGAACATCCCAATCATAAGAAAGATGAGCTTAAAAGGAATGACATAAAAGAGTGTACTTAAAAAGAAAGAGAGGTGTAGGATCCTTTACCTCGGGTCCGACTTGACTCGATCGTTCTTTAACGTCCTGAATAATAAACTTGAGTTAATTTCTAATTTCTTAATAACCTTTTACAAGTTCATTATTCCTTTTATACCATGTTATGAACATCATGTAATCATTTAAGTTAATAATGTTCATTTTGTCGGTATTTGGTTCTTAAGTCAAAAATAGACTTCTTACACTTACATGTTGTTAATTTGGTCAAAGGTTAGTTATATACAGAATTATATTAATGATTTGGATAACATATATATCATATATATTCATCATATACACGTATTTATAATATTACATCACATTTAGAGGTAAGAAATGAAATGCACCGTTCATGGAGACGGTAAGCCGTACGTATGCATGAACGCTACTTCCATTTCTATTTTGTATTTTCTGGAATGGAATCATAATGATATAAGAGTATATTATAATTCCAGTATAATAAAATATATAATATCATTAAATTTATCCTTTACACATCCCACATATGGTATTAACGAATCAAATCACTTTCAGGGGGCGGTAGTCCGCACTTCCTAAAATGAAGATATCGTGTTTACCCACAATGGAAACAATAATGGTATGCCATAAATGAAAAAAATACAGAAGCTTAAGGAAAGAATAAACATATTATATATCTTATATAAAAATAGTGACATCATAATGGACACCTTTGAAGGTGTTAAATGAGTATTGAACAATCATCGTTTCGGGAGGCAGAATTTCGCCATCCACGGAAACCGTATGTTCTTTAACCATTTGATGTAGTTGTGTGAGAGTGTAGCTCAAATAAATCTTATAAAAACATCCTATTATATTGAAGATACTGGTTTTGTTACAAAAGAAGTAAATAAAAAGAGTTTAGGGGGTTGGAGAAGCAAAATAAAACAAATGAACATGAGAGAATGAATTACCTTTAAAAGTGTAACTCCTTTTGATTTGAGCCTAAAGGCTTCCTTTGAAAGGATTCTGCCCAAAGGGAATCCTCTAGGATGAGTAGAGGGATGTGGAGAGAGTAAATTGGTAGGGTATGGCCGATCCAAAGGCTTGTGGAGTGTGTGAAATGAGGTAGAGGTGGGGGCCTTTTATAAGAGGAGAGGAGGGGCACTTTTGAAAATCATGAAACTATTATTTTATTTTCAAAAGTGTTTCAAATTTCTAAGGTCCCACATTGATATATTTCGAAGATAAGATGATAAGTCTTTGAAATATTCCCATCCAATAGTTTTTGGACAAGTTTAGATCTTATATTTTATATTATCGTTTCATTTTATTTAAACTGTTCATTAATGAGGTCATCGTTGCATCATCATGATGTCATAATTAAATTAATTTATTTAATGTCTAAAAATTATAAAACAAATATCCTGATGTAGGAAATATTTTTATCTTTCCAAATAGTATTTATAGACAAAATTATGATTAGTATAACCCCTTCTAAAAATTGTTTTAGTAAAACAATTTATGTTAGTGTCATTTTCACCTTTATTTTAAAAAAAGGCATTAAAGTCATTATCTCACCCAAGAGGCTCCATAGGGTCCCCTAAATCAACCCATGGGTTTTATTGGTCGTCCATGACTCATACAATAGGGGTAGGACAAGTGTCATGGTGTTTTCACATTTTTATAATATCATTTTTACCTTAAATTACACTAATTACCTCTAATCGCGATTAATGAAAAAAAGTTACTATTCACCAAAAAATTATTTTCATCCCATTGAACCACATTTTACATAATAATGACAACCATGTATGTAGAATTTTCAAAATTCAATACACATTAGTGGTAAACTTTCATTTAACTGAAAAATCAGTTTGCTTGATTACCACTTAGTGGTTTCACTATTCATCAAAAATTGGAGTTTTTCAGAAAAATTACCAAAAATTAACCCTAAGATATATTTGATATTCCGAATTCAAAAATGAAGTATATTTTACAAAATTAAAAACATATAAGTCACATTAATTAATTTAATAATTAATTCCCGCTGTCAGAGAAAATAGCGTGTTTTTATAAAACAATAAGAATCAAAAGATTGGCACCAATTTAAGTCTAATTTCAAAGTGAAATTGATTCCAATGACCACCATTGGATTAAATGGTAAAAATATATTCTAATTTCACTTTAAAACCAATTCAAAAGATAATCTAATCATATAAATAAATTATATTAAAAAGAGGTTTTGAATTAAAATACAACATTTTACACTATTCATTAAAAAAATGAACTTTATCAGAAAGATACCAAAAATTTAAACAAAGTAAATTTTGATGTCCCAATTCTTAAGAAGAGTTTTATTTGGTTCAAAAGGATGTATAAGAGTGAACAAAACTATATTTAATGACGGTTCTCCATCAAAAGGTGATAAGTGAACCTTTAGTGAAAACTAGGGCATATACGCCTAAAATTAAATTCTTTCCGTATTTTATGACTTTATCTTTTATTGGATAAATGTAAAAACATTTAAAAAAATATATAATCATATTTTAGTTATTTCTATCCATTCCTGTCAATACAACGGCTACATGTTAACTACCATTTAAAATAATATTATTTTATTATTAGAGTGCAACGTAAGATTCCCAAGAAACTCGTTGTTGCGTGTTGGGTACGCCATCGAGCATAGAGTCCCCTTTAAAGACATATTAATATTTTATTCACAAATACAGATAAATATGAAAATGTCATATTCTTTATTTACCTGGGGTGTTACATCCTTCCCCCCTTTTGGGAATTGCGTCCTCGCAATTTTTAAAATTGAGCTTGGAAACATCCTTGAAAGTCCCACATCAGAACAAGAGTCGGTAAAACAATCACTTTAAAAGAATGAGAGAGAAGTGAAAATGTCACCCGAGTTAAACCATATGTATAAAAACATAGACATGGAATAAAAAGCAAAGGGTCATGTTCTTGAGGGAGAGTGATAGTAAACGTGTCTAGGAGAAAGTTAACCATGAGAAAATCACAAACTTGTGATGGGTTAAACGGTATTCGATTCCCCAGTAGGAAAAGTTAATAGACAACATTTTTGTTTTAAGTTACTTTTTATTGAGGAATTTATTCATAAGGAAACATAATCACTTATCATGTTGACTTTCAACTTTTACTAGATTCCTTAATCAAACTCATATATTTTTTTCCAAAAGACGAGTATTTAGGGAGACTTGTTCGCATTAAGAGTACTATAATCAACTTCTAGAGAGTCACCTAATCCAAAAAAAGAGAACTATATACTTCCCATGTCTGTAGACTTTAACCAAAACCAAAAAGGTTAGTACAAGGTCAGATAATCCAGAAAAGGATAACCCTTTAAAAAGAAAATCTATGCTTAATCTCCAAAATTTGTCCAACAAAACCCAAAGTTCAACGAGGACCATCCGATAAACAATTTGTCCATAAAATCCTTCAAAGTAAACCAAACTAATATTGAAACCCAAATATTTGAAGGTTTTAGTCACATAGTCTTCCAAGTTAAATCGTAACATTTATCTCCAAACAACATCAGTTGCTTCTAAAGTCTTGTATTGAAAAGTAATTAACCTAATCACATATCCTCTATGATAGGTTAATAATTTTCATAAATAACCCAAAATCAACTTACTCTTAATTCATAAAATCATATAACTAAAAAGAATCAGTCAAACTAACCAGGGACTTCACGTAGTCCAGTGGTAGGCGATAAATACCAGTCGCACTTTGGTTGTGGGTTCGATTCCCGCAGCTTTATCCGACGCGACGGGTAGTCACACGGTCTACGTGTTGTCCTTTTTCCAAAACTATACAATTCTTAAAACATTCCACAAAATGAGATAAAATCTTCAAAGATGATCATAACATATTTTAACCTCAAGTTTATCTCATGCCTTTCATTTTCCATCATAACATATAATAACCCATAATTACCTCAAAAGTAAGGATCATATAAACCCAAATGGTTCTTTATAACTATGTCCAAAAAAGAAAAGATAACTATTCCTTGAATAAAATTTGCCTATATTAAACATCAGGGTTACACATAATATAAAAAGTCTTCTAATGTAACCCCATCACCAAAAGAGACTTAATACTCTTAAGAATTTCACCATAACTCTTGAAGCCCTTATATGTTGACATCTTACTCATTCAACATTCTTCATGATCCATTAACCATTCCTTTCCAACTTATTCCGAAATACCTCTTTCCTACAAACAAAATCATGAATCATATCCTAATATTCCAAAATAGGAAAACAATAGTCATGAAATAATACATACCTTTGATTGGTCATTGTCAGTTTCTTCATCCTCAATCAGAATGGCATTAGGTATTGGTAAACGAACATTTGTACGCTCTTGGTGATCCCATTCACGAAACTTCTTCATAGGACATGTGTTTTCATAATGACCATGCACACCACATTTAAAATATTCAATTGATCCCTCAGAAAGAACTTCTTTCCCTTTCCTCGAGTCAACTGGATGCTTCCTTTTTCCATTGCAGGTTCTTGCTTTATGACCTTCATTTCCACATCTATAGCATATTCCTGTCCCTTTGAAACATTTTCCTAGGTGTTTATTTCAACATCTTTGACACATAGGTTTTTGAACACACTTAACTTTATGATTATTACCTGTACTTCCGTAGGGATTTGTTTCTCGCATATATGATGCCTTAGAGAAATCACCAAGGTTTAGGTGGTCAATCATGACTCCAGATAGTTGGTTGAGGATAATCACAAGAGTTCTCATTGCAGCTCCCATATCATTTAGTTTCTTGCTCAAAAAACTGTCATAGTTTCCTTCACATCCACTGTTACTTTGGTGCCTGCTAGATCCAGCCATTTACTAAAACCAAAAAGGTCAGTGTGAGTATATAAAAAAAACCATCATGTACTAATGAGGAAGGTAAACACTAAGATATACTTACTCATTCACTTTATCTAAAACTAGGACTCTTTCTGAAATCCTAACCATTATGGTAATGCCACTTATGCTTAAAGAATACCCTAACCTCTAAAGTTATCTAAACCTTCCTTTGATACCAACTATAAGGCCCCAGCCTTAAACCTTACTTAATCTTGAGTTATTACAAGATTACACATTGAGGATCTTTTCAGGTTTAGAGTTTTAGAGAATTAGATCATGAAACTTGCATTACATTCCACATTTAAACAAAGTGGTTACATAAAAGACAGTATTCATTCTTCCCATCAACGGAAACATATTTAAAATAAAACATGGATTCTTTCTTGACACATCCTTGACACTATCATCACATCATGTACCCTTCCCTTGACCTGTGAAAAACATTTCAAAAACTTGGGATGAGCATAAAAATATCAGTAAGGGATATAAAAATATGGAAAGGAAACATGAGTACATGTATACATAAGAATGAAATCATACTTTACCCATAAAACATAGGAATATCAAATCATGAATAAATCATAGAAATCATAAGACATAAAAGGTAACTTGAGGCATTCATAACATTCTTACGTAGGGAGTAACCCTCTTGGTTACATTTTGGAATACCCATCACAGTATATTCCCTAAATCTCTTCGGAGAAACCCCAATGTTTCACTCCTTCGCATTACCCAATGCATTGGAGAGCTATATCGGGCTCACCTGCTCTTAGTTTATCACGGAACCACCCGTTTACATAACAATGCCCAAGAACCATAACATAAACGTATCACATAAACCATGTGTAAAGGAAACATAACATTTCCACATTTCAATCACAATATAACATTTTAGTATATTGAAATAATGAATCCATTCAAAAAGAAACCATTTCCAAAACCATTTAAAACATTTAATAAAGAGATTTTTGAATCAAAGTGTCCCATACCACCTTGAAGAATTTAACATTTCAAACCATTAATATCCATATAAATAAATTCTTAAAACCATTTTGAAAACATGGATATTAATGGGAACCATTTATAAGAATAAATCATTAAAACATTTAAAACGATATTATATTTAAAGTGTTTTTAACAAAATGAGAGACACAATAATTGAGGAACAACATTTAGTCAGAACTTTATAATATCATGAGAATAAATGGATTCATGATATAATATCCCAAAGGACAGTATATACACCATATAAGAGTGAATTGGTGCATAACAACAATGAAGTCTCAATAGAAATGTCGAATGTGATGAATTCCCTTATAAAGAAGGTATCCTTAAATTAAGGATAATTCAATATCAAAATTATATGTGACAAACATAAATACACCCAATATAAGTGTATATTAAGTGTAAAACAATAGAATGTCATTCACACATATTCAAAAGATGACATATTCAATAACTACATGTTGAACCCAAAGAAATCAAAATTGGGTTAAGAAGTTCCCTTGACAGCCTAACGACGTCACATCAAAATGAGTTGATGAGAGATAAAAAGTGTATATCATAACTTGGACATAAATTTTACATCAATAAGGATATATGAGAACATATCCCAACATAACAATATGTAAATTAAAAGACCCAAAAAAAGAAGTCTTTTAAAAAAAGGAGGGTGAAAGGTTCCCTTACCGACTTGGGTATCTTTCAAAACATACACCCCATGAAAGAAGGACAATAAATCATTGATGTAAATACTCATAAACGAAAGTATATTACACAAAGAGTAGAATAATGGGAAGTACATACACCACTCAAAGGAAATTTTGGCAAATGTAGCATAAATCTCACGGGAATAAAAGTGAGATGAAAAATCCCTTACGAAAACTCGGCAGCCTAACGACGCCACATAAAACTTACAAAAATGGATTGATGAGATCAAATAGGGTATATAATAATATTAACTTAAAGTTTATAGAAATAGGAATATAAAATAACATCCCCCAACATAACAAATAGGGGCTTAAAAGAAGTGACATAAAGGAGAGTACTTAAAAAGAAAGAGAGAGGTTAGATCTCTTACGAAAATTCGGCAGCCTAACGGCGCCACTCAAAACTTCCAAAATGGATTGATGAGAGGAAAATAGGGTCTCTCATAATATTAACATAATAATTACAGTAGTAGTAATATAAAAGAACATCCCAATCATAAGAAAGATGAGCTTAAAAGGAATGACATAAAAGAGTGTACTTAAAAAGAAAGAGAGGTGTAGGATCCCTTACCTCGGGTCCGAATTGACTCGATCGTTCTTTAAAGTCCTGAATAATAAACTTGAGTTAATTTATACTTGCTTAAGAACCTTTTACAAGTTAATTATTCCTTTTATACCATGTTATGAACATCATGTAATCATTTAAGTTAATAATGTTCATTTTGTCGGTATTTGGTTCTTAAGTCAAAAATAGACTTCTTACACTTACATGTTGTTAATTTGGTCAAAGGTTCGTTATATCCAGAATGATATTAATGATTTGGATAAAATATATATCATATATATTCATCATATACATGTATTTATAATATTACATCACATTTAGAGGTAAGAAATGAAATGCACCGTTCATGGAGACGGTAAGCCGTACGTACGCATGAACGCTACTTCCATTTCTATTTCGTATTTTCTGGAATGGAATCATAATTATATAAGAGTATATTATAATTAAATTATAATAACATATATAATATCATTAACTTTATCCTTTACACATCCCACATATGGTATTAACGAATCAAATCACTTTCAGGGAGCGGTAGTCCGCACTTCCTAAAATGAAGATATCGTGTTTACCCACAATGGAAACAATAATGATATGCCATAAATGAAAAAAATACAGAAGATTAGGGAAATAATAAACATATTATATATCATATATAAAAATAGTGACATCATAATGGCCACCTTTGAAGGTGTTAAATGAGTATTGAACAATCATCATTTCGGGAGGCAGAATTTCACCATCCACGGAAACCGTAAGTTCTTTAACCATTTGATGTATTTGTGTGAGAGTGTAGCTCGAATAAATCTTATAACAACATCCTATTATATTGAAGATACTTGTTTTGTTACAAAATAAGTAAATAAAAAGAGTTTTGGGGGTTGGAGAAGCAAAATAAAACAAATGAACATGAGAGAATGGATTACCTTTAAAAGTGTAACTCCTTTTGATTTGAGCCTCAAGGCTTCCTTTGAAAGGATTATTCCCAAAGGGAATCCTCTAGGATGAGGAGAGGGATGTGGAGAGAGTAAAGTGGCAGGGTATGGCCGAGCCAAAGGCTTTAGGAGTGTGTGAAATGAGGTAGAGGTGGATGCCTTTTATAAGAGGAGAGGAGGGGCACTTTTGGAAATCATGAAACTATTATTTTATTTTCAAAAGTGTTTCGAATTTCTAAGGTCCCACATTGATATATTTAGAATATAAGATGATAAGGATTTTAAATATTTCCATACAATAGTTTTTGGACAAGTGTAGGTCTTAGATTTTATATTATCGTTTCATTTTATTTAAACTGTTCATTAATGAGGTCATCGTTGCATCATCATGATGTCATAATTAAATTAATTTATTTAATGTCTAAAAATTATAAAAAAAATATTCTGATGTATTATATATTTTTATATTTCCAAAGAGTATTTATAGACAAAATTATGATTAGTATAACCCCTTCTAAAAATTATTTTAGTAAAACAATTTATGTTAGTGTCATTTTCACCTTTATTTTAAAAAAAAGACATTAAAGTCATTATCTCACCCAAGAGGCTCCATAGGGTCCCCTAAATCGACCCATGGGTTGTCTTGGTCGGCCATGACTCATCCAATAGGGGTAGGACAAGTGTCATGGTGTTTTCACATTTTTATAGTATCATTTTTACCTTAAATTACACTAATTACCTCTAATTGCGATTAATGAAAAAAAATTACTATTCACCAAAAAATTATTTTCATTCCATTGAACCACATTTTACATACTAATGACAACCATGTATGCCGGATTTTCAAAATTCAATACACATTAGTGGTAAACTTTCATTTAACTGAAAAATCAGTTTGCTTGATTACCACTTAGTGGTTTCACTATTCATCAAAATTGGAGTTTTTCAGAAAATTACCAAAAATTCACCCTAAGCTATATTTGATATTCCGAATTCAAAAATGAAGTCTATTTTACAAAATTCAAAACATATAAGTCACATTAATTAATTTAATAATTAATTTCCGCTGTCAGAGCAAATAGCGTGTTTTTATAAAACAATAAGTATCAAAAGATTGGCACCAGTTTAAGTCTAATTTCAAAGTGAAATTGATTCCAATGACCACCATTGGATTAAATGGTAAAAATATATTCTAATTTAACTTTAAAACCAATTCAAAAGATAATCTAATAATATAAATAAATTAGATTAAAAAGAGGTTTTGAATTAAAATACAACATTTTACACTATTCATTAAAAAAATGAACTTTATCAGAAAGATACCAAAAATTTACACAAAGTAAATTTTGATGTCCCAATTCTTAAGAAGAGTTTTATTTGGTCCAAAAGGATTTATAAGAGTGAACAAAACTATATTTAATGACGGTTCTCCATCAAAAGGCGATAAGTAAACCTTTAGTGAAAACTAGGGCATATACGCCTAAAATTGAATTCTTTCCGTATTTTATGCCTTTATATTTTATTGAATAAATGTAAAAACATTTAAAAACATATATAATCATATTTTAGTTATTTCTATCCATTCCTGTCAATACAATGGCTACATGTTAACTACCATTTAAAATAATATTATTTTATTATTAGAGTGCAACGTAAGATTCCCAAGAAACTCGTTGTTGCGTGTTGGGTATGCCATCGAGCATAGCGTCCCCTTTAAAGACATATTAATATTTTATTCACAAATACGGATAAATATGAAAATGTAATATTCTTTATTTACCTGGGGTGTTACACTAGTTGTTGGTTATGATACTATCCTGGGTCGTATCATTACATTTCCAATTGTAATTGAACCATTTCCATTTAAATATAGGATTGGGGGGGGGGGAATACACTAATATATAGAAAGATTAATAGAGGTAAAAATTATCCTAGGCTCTCCAATACAAGTGATGAAAGATGAAACATACACTGGGTGAGGGAGAACCACCCCAGAGGAGAGGAAGGGGAGGGTGGTGTAGCGTGGAGGGGTTCTCGATGAGAAAAGGAAATAAATATAGTAAAACATAAAAGGTATAAAGGGTAAGGGGGGTGTCCTATCCGTGGGGGGGGGGGGTAGGGGGCTGTAGGGGTTTGGGGGAGGGGGGTGTGGGTTGTCCAAGGAGGGGGGGAGGGGTGGGCTTCCCAGTTGGGGTGGGGTGGGGAGGGTATAGGGGTGTGGGGGAGGGGGTGTGGGCTGTATAGGGGGGTAGGCTGTCCACTATGAAATGACCATTAGGGATCCTAAATAGTGAATTATGAGGGGAAAATTATGGGGAAGAGGGGTTTGGGTGATGGGGTTGAGTGGAAAATAAGGAATAGAGGAACCTCATTAAAAAGACTAAAAAAATCTATTTTCATTTCAAGAATAGGGTACATTATGGTGTAGCCTAAGATTCTATTGTATAGTGCACCCTATGATGTCACAATATTGAATTACCACAAGGTATACACTGAAACACTCATCCCCCAGGAAGAACCATTAAATCTTGATCATGAATTGTGATGTGACTATATGCCTTATGGAATAACAACCACCCCCCAAAAAACAGTATGAAGGGCATAACATAGCCAACCTCCCACATGATCTAAACCATTAACATAAGTCGGGTCCCATGGATAAACTCATATACATAAAGGAGGACCTAAATAGAAATAACCGATCTAACCTTCAACACAATCCGAACCACTATAATAATTTATGTCTTATGGAAAACCGCATATACCCCATGATGTATAACCAAACATAAACTTTAATTTTTTTAAAAGAATGTTCACCTTGGTGGATTATCTCTACATTGAAATACCATGTTCTCTAGGCCTCATCCTCATCATATATATATAATAATGATTAAGATATAATGAACAAGCATGAAAGATAAGCCTCATCCTAGATCTTAGCTAGCTAATTATTGATACCTAGCATCGAGCAAGAGGCTATTACATAAGAAGCTCATACATGACACATCCTAATTAGCCTCACTAAATATATCCATCATTAGAATATCCTATAGTTAAAAAATATATCATGACGATCCCAAGACCTATAGGTAACAATATATCAATAAGAAATCTCTTTATTCATATTTAGTTACCAACCTACACCACCCCATGTGTGGATTTACCAACCCTTAAGGTCATAAGAAATCCACATTATCATTTCCACTAATATCATAATCAACCCCACTCCATGTACTGTACCTATAAGGGTTCTAAGGTAGATGTCACAATTTCATATATCCATGATAAATATTTTATGTGGGATAATCAATAAAAAACATTTACTCAACATGATATAAGATTTAAAATAATATTTAATATATCTCACACAACAACCTACCCACTGGTTATTCCATCACTAGTACCCACTAAGGCATCCACCCAATCGAATGGTCGAGGGATGCATATCTTAGGAGAACAAAAATACCATGGGACATAAGATTATATCTTATTATGTTCCATGATCTAATGATCACTCTCTAATCTATTATCTCACTTGGTTTAGTGAGCCACCCTCCAAATATTATAAACATCCTATACAATGGTTTACACATATTCAGATAAATACCTAGTCTCCTAAGAGTCCTAAGACATCAAACAAGGTGGTTAGAAATCAATAAATTCAATGCATTAAGAATCATCCAAATTGAATACATTTATAAATAAATGATCACCCAATCTCAAATTCCCTAGAAAGAAACATCACCATTCTATATCAGAATAACACCACATTTATAGATAACCACCCATTAGTTAGAACAAAACAAAAATGGGAATAATTTTATCATAAGGATTTTATAAAAAACCATTTCTCATAATGTCCCAAATGAACAACATTTTTTTAAGGGTGAGAATCCGAATAAAATGATTTAAAATATCTCCCAAATCAAATCTTAAGACCAATATTATGAATATAATTTTATAAAACCACATGGGATCCAAAAATCCAAAATAATAACATTTTTAATAGTGAAAGTCTATCATAATGTTTAAAATATAACTCATATGGGTTAACACACCCTTGTAAAATCTAAAAACCCCTTTAGAAAACTTCAAGAACATTACACACTCCAAACACATTATTTATAAATAAATAGGTGTAAAACTACCATTTAAAAACCTTTATATAGTACTGAATTTGAATTTTTAAAATATTTTCATGCTTTTAAGGCCACTTGGGAATTTTTCTATACAATCGGTACTTAACCTATTCCATAATAAGGCTTAAAAACCTCCTAGAAATCAACATTATTCTATCATATGACACATATATATAAACAAGATGGATGATTCTTACTTCAATGAAAACTAGTAAACCAAGACACAATATGTCCTTATAAACCGTTAAGGGTTACCAAGTAGGAGGGATCGCAGAAAAGGAGGGATCGTGACAGAGGCAGTGGCGACAGTGGTAGTGGGGGTGGAGGCAGCGGCGGCAGAGGCAGTGGTGGAGGAGGAGGAGGAGGATGGTAGCATCAGAGGAGGAGGAAAAGGCGATAGAGGAGGAGGAGGAGGAGGAGGGGTCGAGTTCATCTTCCTTGAAGGCTTGAACGGGTGTGAGAGAGGAGGGGCCTGTTAGGGTTCTTTTATAAAAACCACTGGAACCTTTATTAGCGCTAGTTAAAAGTGATGATAAAGTATGTTTTATTAGTGCTAAAATAAAAGCTCTGATAAAACATACCTTTATTAGCAATTTTTTAGGAGTGATAAAACAACTATTAATCAGTGCTAAAATTATAGCGCTGATAAATACTTATTTTATAAAAGTACAATTTTAATAATTTATTTATATTCTTATATATTTATTTAAAATGATATATAGGAAAAATATATATTTATTTATTAATAATTATAACTATAAATAGTATATATTTATAAATATATTTATTATTTAATGTAATTTATTATAATCTTATCATTATTTAATTATATATATATAACTATAATCTTAGAAATACTTTTATATTTATCCATAAAAAATTTCATATATGATGATAAAATAATAGGATGTGCCTTGAGATATAGTTTTGGGATGTAGTGATTACCTACTATAGTATGATCTCATATATTATTGAATTCCTAATAATTTTGAAAATTAAAAAATTTAAAAAACATTTCATGACAACATTTTTGTAAAAGAGAAGAATGGAACATTGGAAATGATTATCAAATTAGGAAATAGTAAATCCTGTGAGGTCCCTTTGTTGACTGAAAAATGAAAATTTGGATTCAAAAGATGTTGTATTTTAGGATGACAACCTAAAATTGTAACGCCCCAACCCTAGTTACCCAGATTTGGTGCATTATTACATAACATTGGCATGATCACATGAGATCAAGTCTTGAAAAAATGATTAGTTTAGTAGCCTTTGAAGTAATAGATACATACATAAGTTTTAAATTACATTATGAAAAAAACATCATTATGTATCCTTTTAACACACCCATATCCCATATCCTATCCCTACAGGTCAATCATAATACACTTCTTCACATCCTAGAAAAAATAAAACATAAGAAAGGGGTGAGCTCAGATGCTAAATAAGGGTAACAATATAGTAGAAACTTTCATAAATAAGCATAAACATTGAAGGCAATGTATAAGACTAAAACACAAGCCTTTTAAAATTAAAATTCATAATAATATGGCAAATATAAATCAAATAATTCCATTTACTTATTCACATGGATATTATACTAGTCTAATAATCACATGTAATATCAATAGCTAATTTCATAATGATGGAATGCATAATACTAGACACCATAACCACATGGTCAAGGCCTCGTGCCAAGAATACAAATAATATTTTGTCAAGGCCTTATTCCAAGACACTAGTTTGTATCATGAGACCTACTGTTGCATTGAGGAGCTATAGCGGTCTCCACCCATCACTTACTAAGTCCAATGCATTCCTCATATGAAAATATTGAAACATAACAAAAACATTTGTATTAAAACTAGCATAAGAAATGTTAATAATTTAACCATAAACCATGAATGGTATAAAAATAACACATCCGCAGTCAAATATATCACAAAACTTTAAATACAATATGGAAGATGGTATCATAATAAATCAACTTCAAATAAGTGTAAAATCCATCAAAGGATGTTGACATAGATGAAATCAAAACTATTTGAGAGAAATTTTAAAATCATTTAAAAGTCACGTAATTATAAAAGAAAACATTTATTTTTAAAATATTCTTATAAGATTTTAAGGGAATTTTTGAAGGTGTTATAATGACAGAAAATAGCTGTACTCACCGTATAAGTTAACAAAACATTCTTACCTTAATTTTTCAAAAGGGTCATAAAGTACCTTGTTTGGAAAACGACGAAAATATTCCTTTCAATTTTTTTTATAGAAAGTCAAAAAAGGGTATAAATGAATTTAACCCATATTCTAGGAAATAGTAAAAATGTTTTGAAATAGTTTTTCAAGAAACACGGATGTGGATGATAAAGATGTCCTAGTAGATACTTACGTACAAACAACCTTGGATAATAAAGAGATTGTAAAATTAACCCTTACCTTGTACTTTTCCTTGGTCGAGGGTACGTTAACCTTATGTATAGTAGTTAAATAAGTTTTATTAAATTATAAAATAACTATATACATAAATATGATATTATATATGATATTATAATATTTTTTTAATAATATTTCAGTAGTATCATTGTTTTGGGTGTTAACTGATTCATTTCCCTTTATATGTTTTGATACGTAAGTCATGTTTGTTATGGATAGGATGTATTTGATTAATATAAATAATTATATTAAGTTATTAAACATTATTTCTATTCATAAAATTAAAATTATTCTTGAATGGTTACGATGGGGAATGAATCTCATCACGTTCGTGGAGACGGTAATCTATACGTACGCACGAGCGACAATATCATTATATTGATGGTGAAATAATATTTAATTGGATGTTATATCATATATAAAGAATAATTAACATGTTATATTTATTATTCACATAAATTATAATCATTATTATACCCATAAAAATAATGAAGTTTTTAATAACAAACTACACCACGACGTGGAGACGGTAAGCCGTACACACGCATGTATGGTGACTTTGTCATTCATAGGATGGATAGAATAATGAATATGGTTGTACCATATTTATAATAAAATCATAGTATGTATAATTCAATGGATTTATTATTTTGGTATGTAAACAACAATGAAATAGGAAGTGGAAGAAGAAAAGAACTTTGAAAGAGATGATGAAACTATTACCTCTTCTTCAGGTGCTTCCTTTTGATTTGATCAAAAGGGATCCTTAGGTAAGATTTATGATCAAAGTAAGGAATATAGGTTAAATTGAGGGTAGTTGGAAAGATATTTGATCAGTTTTTGTCTGAGCCAAATGGCTTTGGAGGTGTGATTTTGAGAGAAGGGGAAGTACCCTTTTATAAGAGAGGTGAGGGTCACTTTTGGAAAAGCTTGAAATATTAATTTATTATACAATCATATTCTATTTATAATGGATTAAAAAGGATTTATTTAGAGGATAATGTTGGTCTAGGTTGAAAACATCTCAACCAATAGGTTTTATATAGGTTTAGGTCACCACATTAACCTTAGCTTTTAGAGTTAACTCTTAGTTAAATAGTTTAACTTTTACCATGTATTCTTGTATTATTATAATAAATGGTTAATAAAATTACTATAAAAATCCAAGATAACCCCAAATGATTCATTATTGACATATATAACCTTATCTAAGTCCTTTGGTCAAACCTTATATTTTTAGGAATATTATATCAATTAATAATATAGTATTTGTTTTAAAAACTCATTTATGTCAATTTTGACACTATTTGGTATTTTGTTTTTGTGAAAGTCATAACAACTTTATCACTTTGAAAAAAAGTTTATTTAATCAACTAAAACATGTTATATTAACCTATAAAATTAGTGTAATGCATCAAAAGTCTCAATTTACATTTATTTAGATATTTATAATATCAATTATTTTAATCTTTCATTAATAAGGTAATTACTGCATCATGATTGTGTCATAAATAACTTTAATTATTTAATGTATAAAAAATTATAAATAAAATACCATTATGTAGGAAATAATTTTATATTTATAATGAATATTTATAGTCGAATTTATCTTTTTTATAACCCTATATTAAAAATGTTTTAGTTATGAAAATTTGAATTTAACACTTTTAACTCTTCTTTAAATAAAAGAATAATAAATGTCCTAATCTAATAAAAGTGGATCAAAGAGGATCATATTTTATTCCTAAGGTTTATTTTGTTCTAAAAACACTTATCTGATAGAATTAGGACATGTTTTTGGGTAATTATAATATCATTTTTACCTTTAATTACCCTATTTACTTTTGACCATGCTAAATAAAATTCAAAAGTTACTATTCACCAAAAATTATTTTCATCCTATTGAACCACATTTTACTTACTGATGTAAACTGTATCTTTAAAATTTTTAAAATTCAATTCACATAAGTGGTAAAATTACATTTTATTCAAATTTGCAAATGTGCCTAGAAGGTGGGTAAAAGACGTTAAAATGTTCAATAAAATTTTATACATAAAATTTTATTATAAAATGACTCCAATGAATTACATTGAACTTATATAGGTATTATGTATCTATTTTTACCTAAAATAAATTTAAATAAAATAATTTTTTTTAAATAAAAAGTAGGTTTTAAACAATAACGTAGTGTTTTTCTCTATTTATCAAAAATTGAAATTTTTTAGAAAAATACCAAAAATTCACCCTAAGATAATTTTGATATTTCGAATCCAAAAAATGAAGTCCATTTTGATAAATAAAATTTATAAAATTTCAAAATGTGGGTATTACTATTCATAACGGCTAATTTGATTGGTCGTGGTGTGCTAGAACTCGAAGTTGCATATAGTGCAAGCTATTGCATTATTCAAAGAGAAACATATCGTGGAAGCTTGGGGTGTTACACAAATCAAGATGAGAAAATCAAAACTCAAAAGTTAAATAATCTTGTGGTGTTTGAATATGGGAAAGAAAGATAAATATATTAAAAATTCAATGGTAGAAAAGGGATATATGAGTTCAATGAGGAATGGTGAGACATTTTTATTTTTTGAGTTTTATTTTCTATTTTCTACTATTAATTTAATTTTATAATATTAAATTTCAACTATAATTACCTATCAAATGGTGTGGTAAGAAAATTTTAGTATTTGAGGAAGGGTGATGATAAATATCTTTTAATACTTGAGCTTACAATTTAATGAATAAAAATTATCTTATATTCATTAATTTTAGTATGTTTTTGTATAATATTACTCTAAACAAGATTTTATTCAGGTTATTAATTCTATATTTTTTAAAGCCTTGGTTTTTGATCACATCTCTCTATATATTTTTATTAGTTTATATATGATGAAATATTCTAGGATGAGTCATGAGTATCTATTTACTATTAACATGTGCATCTAATATATTGAATTGCATTATAATTGATTAGGAACTAAAAATATACGAATGGGATTTTCCTAAATAATTTTGGATTCATTTACTATTCAGACGACATTTAGTACAATTTCACACACATGGGAATATGGGTTGATCAATGAGTGATTAATGCTAGAATAATCCTAACTATTTTTATAAAATCTATGTGAATTATGAAGAAATTGTGGATTTATTCATTTATCAAATAATAAGAAGCATTTATTAATGTGAAGAATTTGATAAATTAGATAAAATTTTAATTGGTAATCTAACCATCAGTCTACGACCTTTCATCCTCATGATTAAAATATACTATTTTTAATACCATTTTCATATCCTATTGAAACTGAAATCATCAAAACCAAAATCTTTATCTAATTATTACGATTTCATTTTTGTACCCCCACTTTTGAGAACCCACAGTTTTCACTATAGAATATTTTAAATATATTATACTTTTAACCCATGACATATGTGTCAGACCTCCTTAAAAAGAATGTACAAAATGATTTATCATCTTACCCTATTATTTTTTTAGAAAACCTTATCAATAGATCTATACTATGAATTATTATATGAGTCAATGTATTCATTATCCATGAGGGTTTTTGATGATGTATTTTTTGGTAATATTCATATAGATTAATTAAACATTTATTAAATCTTATTTATGTGTAAAGGAATGATGGATTTTTGAGTTAGGGTATATGGAGTTCAATATTACATGATGAGTTAAGTTAGAGGAATATTTCAACTTTATGTAGATGCATCACCTTATATCTAGAGGAATTTTCATCATACTATTTTTTCTAAGGAGTTATGAGAATTAGATTCCATTATTATAGGGAGCACAATGCAGGTTGTTGCAACACATTTTTTTGGGGTTGAAGGCCATCATATCATATTTTAGGACTTCATACAGCTAGATGATGGTTTACTGCATAGTGAGATATCCAGTGCCATTTCTAAGACTCACTGGAATAATAGGCTAATGTGATCACATCATAAGTCTCATGGATATTCTACAGTATTCCTTATATAGATATAAATAGACTTATGGGATTTAATACAGTGACCCATGAACACAATAATTAGAGGATTAATTTTTTGGATCATTTATGGTATATTATCTAGGTTTTGTGGAAATTATCAACACATTAAAATCAACTATGTTACATTGTATTTAATATAATTCCTATAGAAATTAAATTACTCTCTTAAAGAAAAATATAATAAAAATTTGATATAATCAATCACCCATTCTAGGTGTAAATTTAGTAATATATTCATTGGGACTAAGTGTTTAAGTAGATCCCTAAACAACATTATTCACCAATATTTTGATAATTACACTACCACATAATTTTTTATTTTGAAAATTAATGTTTTTAAAATCATTGTAAACTTTTTATTTTTTTTTATTTTTACTAACATGAGCTATAAAAAATAATTATTTTATGATTTAATATTGTTGGACTCCTCATGTATTAACTATGTTTTAATGATCACAAATCTCAATAATAATTACAAATCTTATTAATGATCACAAATTTCACAAATCTTATCAATCATGTGTATTTATATTTCAAGTTATATTATACTTGATAATGGCTAAGCTCAATTCATTTTATGCATATTACTGTTTAAGTCTGAATACTGTTATTTGCCTAAGTATAAGACACTGTGAAGCCAGACACCGTGAGAAAGACACCGTGAACCCTGACACCGTGAGGCCTAAGTCTCAGACACCGTGACCACGAGATACCGTGACACAGTAAACCTGACACTGTGAAGCAAGAAACTAAGAACAGAAATCGTAAGCCAGACACTCTGTTTTCCTAAGTACCAGACACAATTAGCGAGACACAGTCATCAAAGCACCGTGAATCCAGAAATTATGAGCAAGGCACCAGAAGCCAGAAAACATAAGTGAGACACCGTGAAGGAGATACCGTGAAGGAGAAACCGTGAAGGAGACACCGTGAAGGAGACATCGTGAAGGAGACACCGTGAAGGAGACACCGTGACAAGAAGAAACTGTGAAGAAGACACCGTTTGCATAATATACTATGACACCATTTTTTAACCCATTTTTTCATCTTTCAATTTAACTCTTTAACGGTCATATTTTACGTCTTTAATGAACTGACATAATTAATGTTTTATTGTAGACATAGTAAGAGGTATGACATATATGGAACCTGTCAGCTAAAGCTCATGCATTGTGAAGATAAAGAGAAGAGTGCCCAAGAGCAAGATACAACACACGTGACAACTCAAAAAACCGGGAGTGCACTGTACTAAACAGAACACCAATCTTGAGCATGACCACGAAGAAGAGATTGAAAGATATTTAGAGAAAGCATTGTCTCATGCATGAAATTCGACTCTTCTGAAGAACACACGATGTACACTGAAATTCAGAGAATATCTTCACTCGTGAAGAACACAAGCTGAACCACAATGTCACGACCTGTCTTTGGGGCCCGTGCCGTGACTACCCCAAGCCCACCTTCCATAGGCCAGGGGCTGGCGACTAGCACCAAAGGCATAAATCCCGATAACTAGGAAGGCATTTCCTTTATAATAGTAAAAAAACACCATATAGTACAAGCAGAAGTAAAACACTAAGTACAAAATAAAGTGCTGAAAAGTAAATGGTCCAGAATACAAACCCAACTAAAAAGTACAGTTACAACTAAACGAAAGTACAACAGAAAATACAAACAGCTGGGAAAAAGAAGCAGCTCCTAGGTCGTCCACCTCAGATCCTACCTAAAGGGTAGGTACAGATAGCGCAAATCCTGGATCGTCCACCACGGATCCTACCTAAAGGGTAGGTACAGATAGACTCCTCAACGCTCTCGCCCATCAACCTCCTCCGAGTACCATCTCGTCGTGAATTCCACCTCTGGATACTGAATCGTCATGAGGTCCACCTCCGGGTACCGTCCAATCCTCGAACACTCAGCCCCCGTCAGTGCTGTCCGTCGTCTGCATACAACACAATGAGGTGGGGGCATAACCCGTGAAAGGGTAAGTATAACGATACTCAGTAGGGACCCCGAGACCCTCAAGGTCTCACTAAATCCAACAAGGATAACCACAAATAAGGATCTAATAGATAACCCTTACTTAGGTATAATCCCATACTTATACCTAAGTTATCAAGTAGCCCATATCAATCATGAGGTATCACACAGATATGAAATCAACAAATAACCACTACTTAGGTATATGCCCATACATATACCTAAGTTATCAAGTAATCCATCTCAATCATGAGGAATATAAAAAGACCATTGACTTAGCTCAAACCAGGATTTTCATTAATGATACCGAAACCACAACTGTTGGAGAACTCCTCCTCTGTCGAGTACAGTAGCCCTGTCATGACTCTGAGGCGCTACTCACTAACCTTAGACTGCCGAGGTACTCCTCTTGTCGAGTACCGCAGGTCTGCTCCCAAACACAGTAGTGCTCCTCGCCAGGGGTCTGTCACCCAAACACAGTAGCGGTTCCCCTAATAGCCTACAAAGGTACTCCTCCTGCCGAGTACCGTGGGTCTGCTACCAACTACCAGGTGCTCCGTTCGTCGTGGTTCTACCGCCAAATACCGGGTGGTCCGTCCACTGGGCTAGTTGACTCACTCCAAGTCGAATCGGTCAAGCAGTCGTCAATTCCATAGCTACTAGGTCTCCACACTCCGCACACTCATCTCCAGGAGGATCTGATCCATGAGCTACTGGTCGATACTCCAAGTATCACAAAGTCCCACAAAGAAGTATCACAAGGGACAGCCTCGTCACAGGGGTCTCAATGCAACAGACGGCGCGTTGATCGGACACCCGGTCTGTGAGTTATTAGCCTTTTCGTCCTGGGGGCCCGGTTGGTTTCGTGTACGAACCAACCTGGCCGTATCTCAAATATAACCCGAACTCTCATAGGGTATACTCATATGGACCATTTCTCAACGTGATTACCAACGCCACTGACGGTTCGTTAAACGGACGTCCGGTCTGAGAGTTATTAGCTTTTCTGTTCCAGGGGCCCGGTTAGATTTCGGGTACAATCCAACCCGACCATACTCCAACTGCATACAAAACTCAGATGAAGTATACCAAAAGATCCGTCTCACCAAAAATGAATCCAACAAAGTCGACGGTATGTCAATCGGATGTTCGGAGCTCAAGTTATAACCATTTCCGCTCCGAGGGCCCGGTTGGTTTCGGGTTCGAACCAACCCATCCATACCCAAAATTCACCAAAATCTTGAGTGTAATATACTGAAACGACCGTCTCGATCCAAGTATCCCTATACAACTGACGGTGCATCAATCGGAAGTTCGTAGCCCAAGATATGGGCGTTTAAACGAGCCTTGTCTGAAAATAGGGGGTCTAGGCCCGGTCCGACCCGACCCAACACCCCCTGGGTCGACCCGAACCGGGTCCAGGTCTGGCCTAGAGGGGCGCAGCCTGGCCCGCGGTCGGCGCGGCCCGGCTGGGCGGGCCACGGCCCGAACCGTGGCTGGTGTGGCCCGGCCCGGCTGGTCACGACCCGACCCACGACTACGGGCGGCCCAGCCCATGCGGCCTGTGGCCCGTCTCAGAAGCCGTCCGCGGCTCGGGGCTGGCCGAGCGGGGCGTAAAGGGGGCGCCGCCCCCTGTTTGCGGAAATGGAAGACCCATGGTGTCCGCCCTAGGGATCTTCCGGGGGGTTACACCCCCTGTTTCGGATAACGGCCGATCTTAATGGTCGGACGGTTGTGAGCTGCCGCAGGACCCGTGGGGGTCCCACCTCCTTGAGAGCCGGCAGCCGGCCGAGCCGGCCGCCCCCTTGGGTGTCCGCCACGGCTCTTGTTCGACCGGCGCAATGCGACCCTCTGCCGTAGCCCGCTCCGACCACGACCTTCCTCGGTTTTTCCGGCGCGGCGCGACGGCACCGCGCACCACCACCGCGGCCCACTCCGGCTGCGGTCCCTTTGGCATCACCGGCGCGACGCGACGGTGCCGCGCACTACCGCCGGGGCTCGCTTCGGATGTGGTCCTCTTCGTCCTCGCACGGTGCAATGGCGCCATTCCGTCTTCGCCTCAAATGTCAATGATGATCAATAAGGAAAAGGGGAGGAGAATCGGCCGTGTTTGTGCGGTCCGATCTCCTCCTGTTATGACGATAACAAGAGGCCAATCTTTAATCAACGAAGATCGATAAATAAAACTTGAACGAAACCCCTTAAACTTCCCACAAAAATTTATTCCCAACCCACAAGGAAAACATTCATGGATCAACTTGATAATAAGTTGATCCACGTTCTTTGTTTTTAGAATGAAAGAATCAAGGGAATAAAATCACACTTAATTAAAAACCAAACCTCGTGTTGTTCATCGTTCGTTGAAGATATCACGAAAGGGAGTAGACGTCAGTTTGTTAACGTTGTCACAAGGTAAGAGGTGAAGGTGACGATTGTCATTGGCATTCGTCGTTTCCTCAAAGGCCTTCGATCTGGCTCGAGCGTCGTTCGTTGGAGATATGACGGATGGAGAACCGTTCTTCGTCGAGGGAGGGAGTCGTTCTTCGTGGATGAAGGTAACTCTCCTCTAATTCTCCCAAAATATTAGCCAAGCAATATTTAATTAAGTTTCCTTCTTTTAAAATATCTCCAAGCAATTCAAAAGGATACCATGAGGTGAGACAAATATAATTAATAAGGTTATTAATTATCTTTGTAGGCTTCATTAAGCTTGGGAGGTGGAGAGGCTCCATCTCAATAAAAGAGTGGAGTTGTCATGCATTAAACAAGGGGTGAGTTATGGGGAGGTCAAGGGGGTTATGGGGAAGGTGAGGAGTTAGGGTCTCGTGTGGGCCCCACCACACTAAAATCCCCCATGGGAGGTTAGGTGGGTGTGGGCCCCACCTCTAACTACCCCTTTGTTGAAAATGACCACCTTCATTGAATAAAATTTGTACACAACAAATTTTATTTAATTCAAACTAATCCCCAAATATTAAACCTCAAACCGCTCAAAACACAACTACAAAAAAGGTCCCCTTAAGCAATTACTGGCGCTGTGAGTTCATCGGTGCCATCAGATTTCAATTTCGAGCACCGGTTCAAGAGATAGAAAAACCCGCTCGTTCCTTTACTGAACGTACCTGAGCTAAACTTTGGAAATTGATTCTGGGCACACCGAGCCTTGAAATCAGGTGCCGTCTGAAACCGCGAACTCATAAAATTTTAAAGAAATTAAGAAAAATTTTTCCTTGAAATTTCCGGGTCTTTACATTACTCCCACCTCAGTTCTTTACATCCCCGTAAAGCTACATCACAAACTAGGGAAACTAAAGGAGGTACTGAGCATGCATCTGAGCCTCCCGCTCCCATGTGCTCTCCTGGAGGTTCCCGTGCTGCCAATGAAAGCACACAAGTGGAATCGACCGTCCCCGTAGGACCTGTTCATGTTGATAGTAAACTTTTACTAGAACCCCATGGAAGTCTCCCTGTCATCGACGTCCATCTCTCCATGGTCAATGATGATGGATGGGTCATGCACACTTCTCCTCAGCTGAGATACGTGGATGACGTCATGAACCCGGTGCATCTGAGGTGGAAAGACTAGGAGGTAAGCCACCTTGCCTACTCTGTTGGGGACCTGGAAGGTCTGTTGAACCTTAGAGATTACTTGCCGCCTCGGCCACATCTCCGTAGACCCCATCGAGGTGAGACCCGTCTGAAGACGTGGTCATCACCTTGAACTCCAGTGGTCTTGCCTCCTATCATCATAGGACTTCTGTCTTCTCTGTGCAGTCTTATCCACCCTTGGATGATCTGCACCTTTTCTGTCATAACCTGAACCATCTCTGGTTCTACACGAGCTGACTCTATTACTATCCACAAAGGATACCTGAAACACATTCGGCTACTGTCTCACCACTCCTAATAGTTGAATGCCCAATCTCCTACTAAGAGAATCTGCTACAACGTTCCCCTCCCCAGGAGTATAAACTATCTCAAAGTCATAGTCCTGGAGGAATTCAAGCCATCACCATTGTCTCAGGTTCATGTACTTCTGAGCGTAGATACACATGAGACTATTTGAGATGGAGAGAACCGTAAACCGTTCGTTCAACAAACAATGGGTGAGACTAGCCAATTATAAGAACTCAGATCCACCCTTTTTCGTTTATGTTCCACCAAAGAGATGCTGGTATTTCTCCTCTACCGAAAAGAGAAATCTGGTCTCGTCCCCTAGATGAACCACGTTATTGGCCTAATACAATCAATCTTGACATGAATGATACATTCATGCCATGGATGACGTCGTAAGGCATCAACGCTACTACCAAGAGATCCAACCGTTACTCTCACCTATAAGGGTCGAGTGACATTGTCAGCAGTAGTGTGTGGTCACTGGGTCTCCTCCAGTAGGTATCTTGAAAGAGAGGATCAATTCAATAGTTTTAAACCAGAACCTCTTAGTAACAACATAAAGAGAGGACAAGAAAGTAAATGCCACAAAGAACTGTGTCTTTTATTATTGCAGCTCAAAGTACAAAGACACATACAACCACAACAACAACAAAAAGGAAGCTAGAAGCACCAACAACAAAGGCCTCCATGCCTGGAACTAGTCCCGCTCCTATCCACCTACTTCCAGAGCTCCACTTCCTTGTCCACCGCTCGGCTGCTGCTCAAGCTTTCGCCGCTATTTCTGTCTCGGTGGCTCCTCCAATGCCTGCGGATCAACTGTGCGGGGAGTCGGACAGTCACGTGCCATGTGACCCTGCTTTCCGCATGAATAGCACTTCCTGCTCCTCATATGGCTGGCTTTGTTTCGTTTGCCTCGCACAACCTAACCTAAAACCTGAGGTCACCCACCTGTTGGACTAGTCCTCTTGGACCTCTGTATCATCTGTCTCCTGCCTACAGATGACTCGGCTACTGACAAAAAACCCTGCGACAAGGGCAGAAGCTTCTGAGAATGCTCAGAGTGTAGAGTCACTGGTATAAACTCCACCCTGAAGAAAGTATAGAAATATCCCCAGATGAAGGTCATCTTGTCGCAAAACTGGAACATGTGGTTCCACCACCTCTCAGCTGCTCCTTGGAAGAGGCTAATAGCTAGGTACACCATCAAGTCTGTTGGTATCCCAGCTGTGTGGAAAGCTCATGATACAAACTCCAGCCAGTGCCCAGTCGTATGAAAATCTGACTCGCCTCAAAACGTCGGAGGCCTCTGACGCTGGAACTCGTGCATCATGCTCAAGCGGCATGCACTCTCTGCTGGTGTATGATCTAGAAGAGGGTCCTGTACTGAGGCCTCGTCGCTCAATGGCCTATCAGCACGTACAACTATCGGGGCTCTAGCTGATCGTCCATTGGGAGGCATTCTGAAAGAACAGATGTGACACGGTCAAAAGACTATACCTGGTGAGATGACCTGGTTTGAGATGTTTTAAAGAAACTTTTTGAAAACACACACGCAATCAGTGTTTTCATGCACCGAGTTAAAAATCAGAAGTCAGGGTCCTGGTGTATGGATACGTCGGCCGGCCGCACCAACATTGGACTTCCTGAACTGAAAACCACACTCAGTACCCTTAACACTATTGCTTCACAGAAAGAAAATATCAGAATCCTAAGTTCTGCGGTAGAACCTTCCTCTGATACCAATTTGTCATGACCCATCTTTGGGGCCCGTTCCGTGACTACCCCAAGCCCGCCTTCCATAGGCCACGGTCTAGTGACTAGAACCAAAGGCATAAATCCTGATAACTGGGAAGGTATTGCCTTTATAATAGTAAACAAACACCACAGAGTACAAGAGGAAGTAAAAAACTAAGTACAAAAGAAAGTGTTGAAAAGTAAATGGGCCATAATACAAACCCAACTGAAAATTACAGCTACAAATGAATGAAAGTACAACAAAAAAGACAAACAACTAGGAAAAAGAAGCAGCTCCTGGGTCGTCCACCTCGGATCCTACCTGAAGGGTAGGTAGAGACAGCGCAACTCCTGGATCGTCCACCACAGATCCTACCTAAAGGGTAGGTACAGATAGCCTCCTAAATTCTCTCACCCATCAACCTCCTCTAAGTATCGTCTCGTCGTGAAGTCCACCTCCGGATACTGACTCGTCATGAGGTCCACCTCCGGGTACCGTCCAGTCCTCGAACACTCAGCCTCCGTCAGCACTGCCCGTCATCTGCATCCAACACAACGAGGTGCGGGCATAGCCCGTGTAGGGGTGAGTATAATGATACTCAGTAGGGACCACGAGACTCTCAAGGTCTCACTAAATCCAACAAGGATAACCAAAAAGAAGGATCTAACACATAACCCTTACTTAGGTATAAGCCCATACTTATACCTAAGTTATCAAGTAGCTCATGCCAATCATGAGGTATCACACAGATATGAAATCAACAGATAACCACTACTTAGGTATATGCCCATACATATACCTAAGTTATAAAATAACCCATCTCAATCATGAGGAATACACAAAGATCATTGACTCAGATCAAACCAGGATTTTAATTAATGATACCGAAACCACAACTGATGGAAAACTCCTCCTCTATTGAGTATAGTAGCCCTGTAACGACTCCGAGGTTCTACTCACTAACCTTAGACTGCTGAGTTACTCCTCCTGTCAAGTACCACGGGTCCGCACCCAAACACAGTAGTGCTCCCCGCCAGGGGTCTGCTGCCCAAACATAGTAGCAGTTCCCCTAATATCCTACAGAGGTACTCCTCCTATCGAGTACCGTGGGTTTGCTGCCAACTAACAGGCGCTCCGTCCGCCGTGGTACTTCCACCAAATACTGGGCGCTCCGTCTACTGGGCTAGTCGACTCACTCCAAGTCGAATCAGTCAAGCAGTCATCAAGTCCACAACTACTAGGTCTCCGCACTCCGCATGCTCATCTTCGGGAGGATCTACTCCATGAGCTACTGGTCGATACTCCAAGTATCCTAAATTCCCACAAATAAGTATCACAAGGGACCGCCTCATCACAGGGGTATCAACGCAACAGACGGCGCGTTGATCGGATGCCCGGTCTGTGAGTTATTAGACTTTTCGTCCCGGGGGCCCAGTTGGTTTCATGTACGAAACAACCCAACCGTATCTCAACTATACCCCGAACTCTCATAGGGTATACTCATAGGGACTGTCTCTCAACGTGATTACCAATGCCGCTGATGGTTCGTCAAACAGACGTCCGGTCTGAGCGTTATTAGCTTTTCCGTTCCAGGGGCCCAGTTTGATTTTGGGTACAATACAACCCGGACATACTCCAACTGCATCCAAACCTCAGATGAAGTATACAAAAAGATCCTTCTCACCAAAAATTAATCCAACAAAGTTGACGGTATGTCAATCGGACGTCCGGAGCTCAAGTTATAACCATTTCTGATCCGAGGGCCCGGTTGGTTTCGTGTTCGAACCAACCCGACTGTACAAAAACTTCACCGAAAGCTTGAGTGTAATATACCAAAACGACCGTCTCGATCCAAGGATCCCTACGAAACTGACAGTGCGTCAATCAGAGGTTCTTAGCCCAAGATATGGGTGTTTGAATGAACCTGGTCCGAAAATAGGGGGTCTGGGTCCGGTCCGACCCGGCCCAATACACCCTGGGTCGGCCCGAACCAGGTCGACCCAACCCGGGTCCGGGTCCAGTCCGACGGGGCGCGGCCCGGCCCGTGTGGCCTGCAGCCCGGCTCGGAAGCCGGCCGTGGCTTGGCGCTGTCCGAGTGGGGCGCAAAGGGGGCGCCGTCCCTTGTTTGCGGAAACGGCGGACCCGTGGGGTCCGCCCATGGGATCTGCCAGGGGGGTTACACACCCCCTTGTTTCGGATAACGGCCGACCTTAATGGCCGACTAGTTGTGAGCTGCCGCAGGGGTCTTGCCTCCTGGAGCGCCGGCAGCCGGCCGCTCCCTTGGGTGTTCGCCGCGGCCCGCTCCGGCCGTGACCTTCCTTGGTTTTTCCGGCGCGGCGCGGCGGCACTGTGCACCGCCGCCACGGTCCGATCCGGCCACGGTCCCTTTGGCATCACTGGCGCGACGCGACGGCGCCGCGCACCACCGTCGCAGTCCACTCCGGTTGCAGTCCTCTTCGTCCCCACACGGTGCAACGGCGCCGCGCCGCCTTCGACTCAAACGTCAACGATGATCAATAAGGAAAAGGGGAGGAGAATCAGATGTGTTTGTGCGGTCCGATCTACTCATGTTATGACGATAACAAGCGACCAATCTTTAAGCGACGAAGATCGATAAATAAAACTTGAACAAAACCCCTTCAACTTCCCGCAACAATTTATTCCCAACCCGCAAGGAAAACATTCACGGATCAACTTGATAATAAGTTGATCCCTGTTCTTTGTTTTTAGAATGAAAGAATCAAGGGAATTAAATCATACTTAATTAAAAACCCTACCTCATGTTGTTCGTCGTTCATTAACGATATCGCGGAAGGGAGTAGACGTCGGTTTTTTGACGTCGTCAAAAGGTAATAGGTGAAGGTGACAATGGTCATTGGCGTTCTTCGTTTCCTCAAAGGCCTTCGATCTGGCTCGAGCGTCGTTCATTGGAGATCTGACGGATGGAGAACCGTTCTTCGTCGAGGGAGGGAGTCGTTCTTCGTGGATGAAGGGAACTCTCCTCTAATTCTCCCAAAATATTAGCCAACCAATATTTCATTAAGTTTCCTTCTTTTAAAAGATTTCCAAGCAATTCAAAAGGAGACCATGAGGTGAGACAAATATAATTAATAAGGTTATTAATTATATTTGTAGGCTTCATTAAGCTTGGGAGGTGGAGAGGCTCCATCTCAATAAAAGAGTGGAGTTTTCATGCATTAAACAAGGGGTGAGTTATGGGGAGGTCAAGGGGGTTATGGGGAAGGTGAGGAGTTAGGGTCTCGTGTGGGCCCCACCACACTAAACTATCCCATGGGAGGTTAGGTGGGTGTGGGACCCACCTATAACTCCCCCTTTGTTGAAAATAACCACCTTCCTTGAATAAAATTTGTACACAACTAATTTTATTTAATTCAAACTAATCCCCAAATATTAAACCTCAACCCACTCAAAAAGAAACTACAACAAAGGTCCCCTTAAGCAATTAATGGCGCTGCGAGTTCATCAGTGCCCTCATATTTCAATTCCGAGCCCCGGTTCAAGAGATAGAAAAACCCGCTAGTTTGTTTACTGAACGTACCCGAGTTAAAATTCAGAAATTGATTCAGGGAACACCGGGCCTCAGAATCAGGTGCCTTCTAAAACTGTACACTCATAAAATTCCAAAGAAATTAATAAAAAAATTTCCTTGAAATTTCTGAGTCTTTACACACGACAATCTGTTTTTCAATAGAAAAACAAGAGAAGGACTTAGAAGCATTTCTGTCTTATCCATGGAGTCCAGAGCTACCTTGCTAATAACTAGAGCATTCTAAACTCACATCTACTCTCTCTTAGTGATTCTTTTGTTTACTTTCGAGTAGTGTGTGTACTCTATATATTTTACACACACACCGACTCCTGCGCTGAATTGAAGGATTTCAAAATCCTTACACCAAACTCTTTACTCTTGTTTGCCCATGAAAACTGTGGAAGAGGTCCGTTTGTGGCCTAGATATTATTTTGTTTACCCATGAAAACTATGGAAGAGGTCCTTGCGTGGCCTGGACAGTCCATGTACTATTGTTAACCTCGATCCAAGGTGTGGATCAGAGTTTATTTATATAAACTGCTTGGTGAAAGGTGATCACCAAGTGGAGTAGATTATGTCTCGGCTTGAGACTGAACCACTTGTTTTATATCCGATGTGCTATTTTAATTTAGTCTACTCTGTGTTACTGTTTACTGCATAATCCAGAAAAACACTAAATTCACTTTGATAGTTAGTCTTGGAAAGAAGTTATATCTGATTTGTCTTAGTAGGATAAATTCAAATGTAATTTTAATAATACCAGTTAAGATTACTGAGAATTAATCAATCTTATAAGAAGTTGTTTAAACAGTCAAACTTTTATAACAGTATAACCTTGATTAACTGGGCTGTATCTATTTTTGGGGAAATAATTATTTGTAAAACTAATATTATTTTAAACAGAAATTTTAATTGGAACTCAATTTACCCCCATCTTGAGTAAACCACTCCGACCAACATTTGGTATCAAAGGTTGCTTTATTAGGACTTTGTGTAATCTCATTCAACTGTGATTATAGTTGTACTTTAAAGATCTGTAAATTTCTGTTAATTCTAAATTTCTAGCTCTTTTAAAGTAATTTGTTAGTATGGATAATATATTGAAAGGTGCTGCAACTAATAGACCCCCATTCTTTAATGGAACCAACTATGCTCAATAGAAAATTAAAATAAAAATGCATCTAGAGAGTATGAGTTTTTAAATCTGGTCATCCATTATAGATGAATACAAACTTCTTGTGACTGATATAATTACATGGGATGAACCTACAAAACTTGCTTACAATAACAATTGTAAAGCCATGAATGCTCTATAATGTTCCTTAGGATATGAATAATTTAATAGGATTTCTGCTTGTAAAACTTCCCATGAAATTTAGGATACCTTGTCTGTCTCACATGAAGGCACATATAGTGTAAAGGAAATGAGACTTAATACTTATACTATAAAATACGATAATTTCAAGATGAATCCTGATGAGCCTATTTCTGATATGTATATTATGTTCAATTAGATTGTCAACACAATGATTTCTCTAGGAAGATAAGTCACTTCCAAATAATAGATCATGATAATTCTCAGATGTCTACTTGACAGATGGAGGTGAACCTCTATCTCAATTATAGAGTCATGCGACATTAGCAGGCTACCTATAAAGTAACTCATTGGTAAAATGATGATGTATGAGGAAGAGTTGAAAGTCAACAAAGAAGATGAGGATGAACCAAAGAGGAAATCTGTAGCATTCAATACCACCCTCTTGAATCACAAAGACAAAGGAAAACTGGAAGGTTCTATAGACAGTTCCATTACTGAACAATCATCACCAGACAGTGATGAGGAGATGGATCAACTGGCCAGAAGATTCAAATGATTTTACAAGAAGATTTTTTTTTCAGAAATCCTAACTTCAAGGGAAAGTATGATAAAAAAGGAAACTGGAAAAAGGATTGGAAGAGAAGTGAAAAAACTGATGAGATTGTATGATATGAATGTAAGCGCAAAGGACATATAAAGGATTATTGTCCAAAGCTCAAATATAAGAATAAATATGAGGATAAGGACAATAAGTATAAAAAGGCAATGAAGGAAACCTGGATTGCCTCTGAGGATAGTTCAAGTGACTCAGAGACATCACATGATGAATAGGCTAACAAAGCCAATATGTGTTTTATGACAAACACATCTTAGGTAACACTGAACTATTCTATGCATAATTCATACTATTCTGAAGAGGAAAGTGACTCTAAAAATATGACCAATGAAGAAATGTTTGAATATTGCAACATGCTTGAAGAGACATGCAATGAATTAAAGGATAAATATAAATCATTGAAGAAACAACATGCTCTCACTGTAACTGTTAAATATGAACTTACTACTGAAAAAGAGAAAAATTCTCAACTGCTCAAAGAAAACAATGAACTAAAAATGTCTAATAAGCAATTAAAAAGTGACTTAGAAAAGTTTACTAATGGTAAAAATACCCTTACCCAAATGCCAGGAAAACAAATTGCTCCTAAATATAATACTGGAATTCATTATCAACCTGGTAAAAGAAACCTTGGCAGAACAAATTTTTTTTCAAAGTCTAAGACATATAGTTTTGTTCCCAGTTCTGGACACAACTCATCTAGCTCAAGTCATGATACACATTCTACTATTTCAAGTTTTTGTGGACCAAATAGAGTTTATTTTTTAAATACTTTACATAATGTTTATAGGAAACCAATGAGACAAATATGGGTTCCTAAAGAACTTATTACTAATGTTACTGGACCCAAACAAGTATGGGTACCAAAATCTGTCTTTTCTTGATCATGTTATAGGAAAGATGCTTAAAGATCTCCTGTACAAATCTTTGGTACTTGGACAGTGGGTGTTCAAGGCACATGAAAAGAGACTACTCATGCTTCAAGAACCTGGTAAAAGTACATGGAGGAAACGTCACATTTGGTGACAATGCAAAGGGGAAGATCATTGGATTAGGCCTGATTAGTAACTCTGATTCGATTCTAATTTATAAAGTTCTGTTTTTTAATGGTCTAAACTATAATTTTCTTAGTATATCACAATTGTGTGATGATGGATATCATGTTAAATTTGAAAATGATGCTTGTAATGTCTTTAATTATAAAGATAAATTAGTATTTTCTGCATCAAGGAATGAAAATGTTTATTCTATTAATTTAGATTCCTTAACATCTCAAAATGTTTCATGCTTAAGTGTATTTCATAAAGAATCTTGGATTTGGCATAGGAGACCAGGACACTGTAATGTTCACTCCCTTTCTAAACCTCTCAAATTGGTTCACATGGATTTGTTTGGACCATCTAGAGTTTCTAGTTTAAATGGGAAGCACTATGTTTATGTTCTAGTAGATGATTTTTCTAGATATACCTGGACCTTCTTCATGGCTCACAAAAGTGAATCTTGCTCTTATTTTACTAAGTATGCCAAGTCTGTAGAAAATCTTAGTGGCCTTAAAATTAAATCTTTAAGAAGTGATCATGGTCGTGAGTTTGAAAATCAAGAGTTTGAATCCTTTTTCTCACAAAATGGTTATAGTCACAATTTCTCTACCCTTAGAACACCTCAGCAGAATGGTGTTGTAGAAAGAATAAATAGAACCTTGCAAGAAATTTCTAGAACAATGCTCAGTGAATATGACCTACCTATTTACTTTTGGGCTGAAGCTGTTAATACAACATGCTACATAATCAATAGAGTATTGATTAAACCAATTCTCAAAAAGACCCCATATGAACTCTGGAATAATAGGAAGCCTAAGGTTAATTACTTTAGAGTTTTTGGTTTCAAAGTCTTTATTCTCAACACTAAGGATAATGTTGACAAATTTGCATCCAAAAGTGATGAAGGAATTTTCCTAGGTTATTCAATTTCAAGTAAATCTTATAGAGTATTCAATAAGAGAACTAAATGTGTGGAAGAATATGTCCATATCAAGTTTGATGAAACTGATCCACATGAGCCTAGAACCATCCTAGAAAATCTGGAGGATGATGTAAAAAATCTGAACATCAACTCAAAATCCTCAAATACCTCTGTCAAAGAATCTGTGAAAACTTCCATTTCTGGAAATTCTGTGTAATCAAGTCATAATGAACCTAAATCTATTGATGAACCTGAATTAACTAGTCTCTCTTTTTCTAGAAAGGTTAGAACCTTTAGAAACCATCCCTTAAATGCTGTTGTAGGAGACTTAGAGAAAGGAACACAAACTAGAGATTCTCTTAGAAATCAGGTTGGACACCAAGCCTTCTTGTCACAGCTTAAACCTAAAAACATTGATGATGCCATCAACGATGAATTTTGGGTAATGGCTATGCAAGAAGAACTCAATCATTTTGAAAGAAATAAAGTTTTGAAACTTGTTGAAAGACCCAAGGACACTTTTGTCATAGGCACTAAATGGGTGTTTAGAAATAAGGTAGATAAAGCTGGAAATATAGTTAGGAATAAGGCTAGATTAGTTGCACAAGGCTATAATCAAGAATAAGGAATTGACTATGAGGATAATTTTGCTCCAGTATCCAGACTTGAAGCCATTAGAATTCTACTTGCTTATGCTGCACATCTGAATTTCAAACTATATGAAATGGATGTTAAAAGTGCATTCTTAAATGGGTATATAGCTGAGGATGTTTTTGTTGAACAACCCCCTATATTTACAAACCCTCATTTTCCAAATCATATTTTTAAACTATCAAAAGCTTTATATGGTTTAAAGCAAGCTCCAAGAGCTTGGTATGACAGATTGAGTACTTTTCTTATTTCCAAAGATTTTACAAAAGGAATAGCTGATCCTAACCTTTTCATAAAATGAATTTCTAATGATGTTTTAGTTGTTCAAATCTATGTAGATGATATTATTTTTGGATCTTCAAAAAATTCATTATGTATTGATTTTTCTAAAATGATGCTAAACGAATTTGAAATGAGTTTAATGAGTGAATTACAATTCTTACTTGGATTTAAAATATTTCAAAATAATGATGGAATTGTTTTAAATCAAATTAAATATACTAGAGATCTTCTAAAATGTTTTGTATTGGATAACACAAAAAGTAGTGACACTCCCATGAGCACCATCTGTAAGCTGGATCTTGATGAAGATGGAAAATCTGTTGATCAAACCACTTATAGAGGAATGATTGGAAGTCTACTCTACTTAACTGCTAGCCATCTTGATATTATGTTTAGTGTTGTATGTGTGCTCACTTTCAAGAAAAACCTAAGGAATCTCATTTAAATTTTGTAAAGAGAATTTTCAAATACCTCAAGCATACACCCAATCTAGGACTGTTCTATCTAAAGGACAATCATTTGAACTAGTTAGTTATTCTGATGCTGACTTCGGTGGCTGTAAGTTAGATAGAAAGAGCACCTCTGGAATATGTTACCTTTTAGGCAAGTCACTAGTATCATGGTGTAGTAAGAAAAAAATTTCTGTTGCATTATCTACTGTAGAATCTGAATACATAGCTGCTGGCAGTTGTTGTGCACAATTTTTTTGGATGAAACACACTTTACTAGATTATGGATATCAACTCAGACATGTACCAATAAATTGTGACAACAAAAGTGCTATTAACATTTCAAAAAATCTTGTTTCACATTCTAGGACAAAACATATTAATGTAAGACATCACTTTTTGAGAGATCATTATCAAAAAGGTGATATTACCTTGGAATTCATTGGAACTGAATATCAACTTGCTGATATATTCACTAAACCATTAAATTCTGTGAGAATAGACTACATCATACATGATCTTGGAATGATCAATCACAAATAGATATCTTAGTGGTCTTACTGTTTAATATTTTACTACTTTTTTACTTTACTGTTTCATGTTCACGGTTTCTCGGTTACTGTCTCATGTTTACGGTCTCACAGTTAGCACTTTGTATTCACGGTTTGTTATTAACTGTCTCACCATGATGACCACTGACTGTCTCTACGTGATGACCGCTGACTGTCTCACAGTGACGACCACTGACTGTCTCACCGTGATGACCACTAACTGTATCACTGTGAGGACCATTTACCATCGCACTGTAACGACTATTCATGGTCTCACCGTGAAAATTATTTATGCTTTTCTTTTAATCCGTATCGTGGTAATTTTTATTTCACCGCTTTTTACTTTCCCGCATTTTTAATTTTGTGACGTTTGACATTCCCAAATGATAAAACAAAAGGATTTCACTCGATTCTTCACCCGAACTATCTCCCACTTACTCCTTCCAAACCCTTTCAATAGAAACCCTATCTCTATCTCTCAAACTTCGATGAATGCCAAGGATGAAGCGTCTATCGTCATCCACACCTGAGAAGCGTAGCTCGAAGAAGAAGAGATCACCGGAGCTGGCACCCGAAGGACCCCTAAATCCAAACCTGGTAAACTGTAGTATTGTAACTGAAAAGGAAATTTTCCCCGAGTGGATATTGTCTAGAAAATCTCTGGTTTTAAATGTTTTAAGAGAACAAGGCTGTCTAGAATGGTTCTCAAGGAAGGATAGACCCATTTACCCAAGGTTAGTAGCTTAGTTCTATCAGTATGTACAGTTTTCTTTTGATGTTGGTGAAAGTTTTGTTGTGAGAAGCTGGATTAATGGCCAAAGATGCTCCTTCTCATCAAGGTTATGGGTGGAATGCCTTAGGATACCTCACGAAGGAATTTTTGATGATTATCAGAGAGACCCCCCACCTACAATAGATTTATTTGACCTGAAAAATGAATTAGAAACTCTAACTGGAAATGGCACCAAGAGAAAGCCCATAACTGCTGAACTTTATAGGGAGACAAGGCTGTTGTTTAAATTTTTTCAAAATCTGATTAGCCCGAGGAAATGTGAATTTGATGTCTTGAAGTATCAAGATGTGTTATCTATTCATCTTATGAATAATGGACACAAAATCAATCTATGCAAGTATATCATTCACCATATGTGTGAATTGATCAAGGTCACATCCAAATCCACCTATTTGTTATATTCTAGGCTGATTTCATCAATGATTGTTTCCAAAGGAGTAGTTTGACCCAATGAAGAAGTACTAGTGGACTATGAATATTTTTTATATAAACCTACCATCAGAAGGATGAAAATAAACTGGAACCCCTGGAAGAAGGAATGAGTTGAAGATAATGATAAGCTTTATGAGAAGTATAATCTTGTGGATTATCCAACAAGGCCAAAGGACATTTCTGATCCTGGTTTGGAACCATATGAAGTTGTTGTTTATCTAAAAGATAAAGAAGAAGAGGAAGAGTCAGCTGAAGTACCACATAGAGAAGAGGTTGTAGTAGGAGAACTCCCTACTGTGCAAGAAGCAACTCAAGACGAACTCCCTGAAGAGCAATCTGTTCCTAAGATAATACCCTCTGCTGAAGATAAGATGGAAATATACTTTCAATTGGCTAGTAAATAAATGAATGAGGAAATTAGAGATGAAACAGTGGATTTAGAACAAGTACATGAGCCTTAAGGTCCTGAAAAGGAAGCACTTATTGAGGGGGAGGAACCTCAAAATCTTGAGACTGGTGAAGCTGAGTCTGTTGAAGCATCTCAACCAACTGAGTCATATTATATGTACAATCGGTATATATTCCTTAGCTCCTATGATGTGAGTGAGTCTCAATAGGTTACTACCACTGGTATTGATCTTTCTTCTTTGTTTCAACTGAAATCTGCCACATACTTTGCACCTGAACCTGAACCTCAAACTGAACCTCAACCTGATCCTGCACCTGTACAACTTCCCGCACCTTCCCCTTTACCTGAACAACAATATTCTGTCAGCAAGGATGATTTGAAAGTCTTTAGAGACACTATCTTAGCCGGAGTTGAGAAAATTATGTCCTCTCAACCTTGTCTTGTGACCAAAATGAGTCAGGAAGATGCATCACTGCTTTTAGAAAAGATTATTTGGCACATTCAACCCAAGATGATCAATGAAATTCAGGAAGTAAGAGTTGAGAATAAGTTACTCAGTACTGAAGTTGAAACTCTAAAAAGCATGGTTGAAGACCTCCATAGATAATTGCATTCTAGATCAGAGCTTGTACCTATTGCTTCTTCTCTTGAACCTGATGTTTCTCACATTTCTAGAGATATTGTGTCCCAGATTCATCCATACCTCTTATCCTTTGATGAAAATATTGAATAAAGGCACAAACACATGTTGCAACACATGATAGAGCTTGTGGAAAACCTTAATAATCTCACTGATGAATATACTGGCTGTCTTGAAAAGGTCCTGAAATAGCTCAAATCTTTGACCACTGCTGTTAAAGCTTCTACTTCCTTTGGTCAGACCTCCACTCCTTCCTTGGAAAATACTTTACTCAGATCCATAGTAAAGGAAGAAATTCAGAATGTTTTCAGTGGATTTGATATGGATCCTTTATATGAAGTTGTTAAGAACAGTGATAGAGTACTTGACCTGGTTCAAATTCACTCAAAGATTGCCAATGATGCCCAACAGGAGATCTCTAAGAAAGTATATTTCTATTTCAACCAGATTTTCTCCAAGACTGATATGAAAAATCACTTCAAATATCTAGTAGAAAATCTGAGAATTCCTCCTGTAACCCAAACCTTTAAAAACCAAGTCCAGAAGCTAACAGAGTTTACCAGATTGTTGGAAAAGTTCATGGAAAACAAAGATGATTTTGAAAAGGCCATGCAGTATGGAGGGGAGATTATTGCAGAATTCATTAAACTTCTGAGACCATATCTTCATGTTCAAAGTACAACCATTGTTGCTCCAACGGCTTCTCCTCTCAGATCTGGATTACCTACTTTCATTTCTTCCTTAGCTTCCACAACCATATCTGTTGTCCAGGATCTTAGTCAGATCAGGCCTATCATTCTTGACCAGTAACTGCCTCGATCTTCTACTACTCCAACATTGGCTCCATAAGTCTTCGAAGGTCTACCTTTACCTTCTTTGTCTACCACTTCTATGCCTTCTTCTACATCAGCAACTTACCCTATGACTTCCTCTTCTGCTGCTGATAAAGGAAAAGAGAAGGCCACTTACTGAAGAAGACCATTGACTATTTTTTTTGATGGGTATGTCATTAGTTGTTTGTATTTCTACTGTATTCTGTATTCTGAACACTTTTAATGTCATATGCATTGTTTTCCCTCTATTCTCTCTACTTTTTGATAATCCCAAAAGGGGGAGAAATATGAAATCTATGTTAACATATGTTATTTTTTCTCTGTGGTTGCATTTAATTTACCCTTTACCTCTATATGATTTGTGATCATCAAAAAGGGGGAGATTTTTGGACTCCACATGTATTAACCTTGTTTTAATGATCACAAATCTCAATAATGATTACAAATATTTTTAATGATAACAAATTTCACAAATATTATCAATAATGTGTATTTATGTTTCAAGTTATCTCATACTTGATAGTGGCTAAGCTCAATTCGTTTTATGCATATTACTGTTTAAGTCTGAATACTGTTATTTGCCTAAGTATAAGACACCATGAAGCCAGACACCATGAGAAAGACACTGTGAACCCTGACACCGTGAAGCCTAAGTCTCAGACACCATGACCACGAGATATCGTGACACAGTAAGATTGAAACCATGAAGAAAGACACTAAGAACATACACCGTAATCCAGACACTTTGTTTTCCTAATCCAGAAATTATGAGCAAGGCACCGAAAGCCAGAAACCGTAAGTGAGACACCATGAAGGAGATACCGTGAAGGAGACACCGTGAAGGAGACACCGTGAAGGAGACACCGTGAAGGAGACACCGTGAAGGAGACACCATGAAGGAGACACCGTGACAAGGAGATACCGTGAAGAAGACATTGTTTGCATAATATACTATGAAACCGTTTCTTAACCCATTTTTTCATCTTTCAATTTAACTTTTTAACGGTCATATATGACGTATTTAATGCACTGACATAATTAATGTTTTATTATAGACATAGTACGAGGTACGAGGTATGACATATATGGAACCTGTCGGCTAAAGATCATGCATTGTGAAGATGAAAAGAAGAGTGACCAAGAGCAAGATATAACTCACGCGACAACTCAAAAAACCGATAGTGCACTGTACTGAACAGAACACCAATCTTGAGCATGACAATGAAGAAGAGATTGAAATATCTTCAGAGAAAGCATTGTCTCATGCATGTAATTCGACTCTTCTGAAGAACACACGAAGTACACTGAAATTCAGAGAACATATTCACTCGTGAAGAACACAAGCTGAACCACGACACTCTGTTTTTCAACAGAAAAACAAGAGAAGGACTCAGAATCATTTCTGTCTTATCCATGGAGTCCAGAGCTGCACTGCTAATAACTAGATAATTCTAAACTCACATCTACTCTCTCTTAGTGATTCTTTTGTTTACTTTTGAGTAGTGTGTGTACTCTAAATATTTTACACACACACTAGATCAGAGTTTATTTATATAAACTGCTTGGTGGAAGGTGATCACTAAGTGGAGTGGATTAAGTCTCAGCTTGAGACTGAACCACTTGTTTTATATCCACTTTGCAATTTTAATTTAGTCTACTTTGTGTTACTGTTTCCTGCATAATCTAGAAAAACACTAAATTCACTTTGATAGTTAGTCTTGGAAAGAAGTTATATCTGATTTTTCTTAGTAGGATAACTTCAAAAGTAATTTTAATAATACCAGTTAAGATTACTGAGAATTAATAAATCTTCTAAGAAGTTGTTTAAACTATAAAACTTTTATAACAGTATAACCTTGATTAATTGGGCTGTATCTATTTTTGGGGAAATAATTATTTGTAAAACTAATATTATTTTAAACAGAAATTTTAATTGGAACTCAATTCACCCCCCTCTTGAGTAAACCACTCTGACCAACAAATATTTTATTAAAATTTATTATTTAATAAATGGTATTTATCAAATTTTACCATTTTAATTTTTATATTTCAAAAAGATCTAAATGGAATGATCTCATGACGTAGTGTTTTCCTACAGGCAGTTCATAATGGTAAAATAAAAATCAGTCTTTGGATACACCATAGAGTTTAGTGTTTCATGTTGAGTATATTCCTATAATAATAAAACATGGGCTTGAGTGTTTATGGAATTAGCATTTTAGTGGATGTGGTGGATCATACTAATAACATTTTATACCTAAAATGATAAATTTGGAATCTCCATACAGTGATATTGAACATTATTTATTTTAATTCAACATATATAAAATGGTAATTCAAAACAAGTATTCTAACGGAAATTAGGAATGATATACATTCCATGTTGTAAGGACATGGAATTAAAAATTACTTATTACAATATTTTAAACTTGAATTCTATTTATTTAATTCCCAAAAATCTTTTAGGTTTATATTTTTATAGAGTAAGGATAAACCCTTACACAGTAAACCCATAAATTACATGTGGAAACTTATACTCATTATCTATTTTTTTACACGATAGGAAACCCTTTTAAAATAAAACATGTTTTATTTTCATGAAACATATTCACAATTTTCATCTTGTCTTCATCTTCATCCCTACTCATATTTTAACCTATTAAAAACATTTAAAATATTGGGATGATCAAAAAATCTCAGTAAGGGATATAAAGGAAGGGGAAATGTTATTTATGTGAAAAAAATGAAAATCCATGTAATATTTACCTTTATCTCAAAATTCATTGATCTATTGAAATAAATAATATTATAAAAAAACACACACTTTTAGATCAAATAAAATTATTTAAACCCATATAAATAGAAATAAAAACTTTTTTAGAAACATAGAGTATCACATTCATAAAACCCTTTCAAAACCACTTTTTAATGGAATAACTATATGGTCAACTTCCAATATAATCACTACATAATGAAACTAAGAGCTATAATTAGGATCACCCTTAATATAAGCTATATAGGGCTCACTCGTGATCTATAATGGGGCTCAACCCTTTATATAAGCTATATCAGACTCACCTTCTTTTCATGAACTATAATGGGGATCAACCCTTCGTATAAGCTCTATCAGGCTCAAATGTGAGAAATAATGAGGCTCAAACCTTCATATAAGATATATCAGTCTCACACATTTTTCATGAGATATAATGGAGCTTAAAACTTTATATAAGCTATATCAGGCTCACCTGTGAGCTATAATGGGGATCAACCCTTCGTTTAAATAGAGTAACCAGTATGACCAACCTCCAACTCCAGAGTACCCAATGCATTAGAGGTTATAACATAACCACCTATCCTTGGTTTATCACGGAACCACCTATAATTAGTTTATCTTGTAACTACCTTTCATTGGTTAATCATGTAACCACCTATAAAAATAAACAATTTCTAAGAACTATACCACAATCATAAAACATGAATACATTCATTATAAAAATATTCATAAGGAAAATAATCCTTTCATTTTAAAATATAATATTTTTAGAAAATATTAACACATAAAAAGGAAAAAAATTTATTTGAAAATAACCTTGTAATAATGTAAAGTAATATTCAAATAATTAAGGAATCATGGTGATATGAAATGCCTCACATATCGTATAAGTTAAAAAAACATTCCTTACACATTTTTTTTTCTAAAAAGTCTAAAATATCCACTTTTAGAAAATAACAAGAAGAATAATTTATTTTTTTTGTAAAAAGTGAAACATGAGTGAAAATGACTCAAAAAATTCATAAAATAAAAGTAAAAAAATTCTTGAATCAATTTTTGAAAACACAAACATGGAAGAAAAAAAAGTTTTAAGGAAAATTTAAAAAGATAAATTTTAAGTGAAATTATTTTATAAATATAATTTAGATGATATGGTAATTAATAAAATAAATAGAATATGTGTATCCACTATAAATACACATAAAAAACTGTAAATACAACATAATATTTTAAAAAATTATTTCACACATATTCATATCACGACATAATCGAGAAGTAGAAGTTTAACCCAAAGAATGAAAATTGGGTTAAGAAATCCCTTACCTCATGTTTGACATACTTAAAATGTGTTCAAAACTCATGTATAATAGTTTAAAGAATGTTATTAACTAATTAAAGAAATATATTAATAATTATATTACCTTATGTGATGATTTTATAACATCTTATGACCCATTTATTAATAATATTTCATTATTTTTATGGTATCAAGTGTTTTTATTTCATTGTTTTGTGGTCAGTTTTACTTGTATAAAATTATGGATGTTCCTGTAAAATGGAATTATAACTATAGAAGTGTAATGAAATAGTATTAATTATATTACATAAGTATTAATAGTCCCATATATCATTTTTATTTCTTACATGAGGATGATTCATTAGATAAAACATTAATGATAAATATTTAGTTTATTTTGGACATTTTTCTGAAAATCACAAACTAGTTTCTTCTTGTTTAATATCACGTGTTTATAATAGTTAGATAAAATGAAATAGGTTATAATATACTTATTTAAATCTTATTTAACCATAATTACACTTTTATTACCATCCATGAAGGTGGTAATGGAAAATAAAAAATCATTATCCATAGAGATGATAAACCAACATAATTTGGACAATAGAATCATTTATTTGAATAAGAGGATATGATAAATGAAATGGATATAAGATATTAAATTAGAAAAAATAAAACTCCAGTATATAAATTATTCTTGAGTTAACATTCCTTGATGGATAAAATAGGTGAGGAGAAAGTATAAAAAGAAAAGAAATTAAGAGATGTACTTTGAGAAAATTACCTCTTGAATATCACCTCCTTAAGAGACCCTTGAGGACCTTAGATTTGATGTTTTGGTGTTAAAAGTAGAACTATGATGTTGGGAGAGTGAGTAGGAGAGTTTAAGACATATATTTTAGGAGATAAAATTTTTTCGAGTTGAAATGGGGTGGTGATGGGTAGTATTTATACTTAAGGAGAGGTGAGTTTAAGTGATTTAAATATTGATTATTTTATATTTAAAGACAACCACATTGAGGTGGAATTAATTTCCATGAATTTGGATGAAAAATAATATTTTATAGGATGGTTAGGTTCAATCAATACCTCAACCAACCATTAAGTGTTTTTTAGTTATGTTATGATTTTACCTTTTATCTTTACCCATTGTCGTTATTTTATCTATACTGTGGTAATTGATTTTTTTACCTTGGTAAATTTTTATATATAAAAATGAAATTGAACTTAAAACATAATCTGGAACTTATTATTACAAATATGGAATCAATTTTACTTAATTCAAATCACAGTATTGAAAAAATTTGATTTAAAATTAATCCTGCAGATAAAACGAAAAAGCAGGTTTTTAAAGTGAAAAGTTTAAATGTTTGAAATGTTTTTATATTCAATTTCAATGTCAAGTTTATTTCAATTACCTAATTTTTTTATTGATTTATAATTTATCTAATTATACTTTTAAACCAATTTAATATATAATTTAACTATATATATAAATTAGATGAAAAATCAATTTTCAAATAAAATGTAGTATTTTTCACTATTCCTCAAAAAATGAACTTACCAGAAAAATACCAAAAATTCATCCTAAGGTAATTTTGATATTTATATTTAAAAAAATAATTTTATTTTTTCAAAATAAATTTATATTTTTTTTAAAATTTATATTTAAAATAGGCATGCCATAAAAAGGCGGCAAAATTGTCATTTAGAAAAATATAGCTTTTTTGATCAATATTGAATTTATTTTATATTATGACTATAAAACTTATTGGATGAATTTAAAATAATTTAAATGGATATGAAACATATAAATTTCATTAATATATTTTAATAATAGTGATTAAATTAAGATAAACTGTCATTAGGGGAATAAAATATTTTTTTTAATAAAAACATATCACTGATATTCAATTGGTTTTTATTTTCATTTCTAATTAATTGGTAACCAATGAATTAACTTTATAAAAAAAGAGTAAGCTATATTTTCATAATTTATTTAATATAATTCATTCCCACCATTAAAATGTCTAGGTTATATCTATCATATTTAAATGATAATATTTAGTTGTTTGTTTAAGCTCGATGTGGGATAATGTTTCCTTTTAAAATATCAGGATGTTACATTCTCACCCCTTTAATAAACTTTGTCATCTCAATTTAAAATCAAGATAAAAAAATAGGGATTTAAATTTTCAAAATACCTTTGTTTAAATCCTACATTGTAAAAAGGATAAATAAAACTTTCTTTTGAAAATAGAGAAAGAAAATTATGAAGGTCACCTGAGATAACACATTATAGGTTTCCATAAGAAAAACATAAAAATAGAAGAGAAAAATAACTCTCAATGACTATTAGAGAGTGATACAAAACATGATCATGTGAAAGTTAACCATCACAAAACCATGAATTTGTGATCGGTTAAAATGAATTTGTTAAAAGTAAACAAATAATGCATTTGTTTAATTTTTTTTCCTAAAATTGTGGAATTATTTTACTACCTATACTAATAAAATAAGGAAAAATAGTTACTTAACAATTATAATTCCAACCTTTAATCAAGTTCCACCAAAATTTCATCATTTCTCTAAATTATGAGTATTCATGATGTATTTTCATACCTAAAGCATCAGAATCAACTCCTACGGATCAAAAAATCCATAAACGTATAACTATATATTCCTCCTATCTTTAGAAATTACCCAAAACCAAAATGTTTCGGATAAATTCCCCAAAAATAATAAACCATTATATGACTAAGAACTACTTTAATCTTAAAAATTCAATAGTAATACCTAAAATTCAACATTGATCATTCAAAACATAACTATCCTTAAAAAACATCAAAATAGTATAGACTAAGATTGACACCAAAAAATTCAGAAGGATTTGATTACATAATATTACAAGATAAAATTTAGAATTTATCTCTAAATAACATTAATGAATCTTAAATTATCACTCTAAAATGTATATTCCCAAATCATATAATCTCCAAGATATGCTATTAATTTATATAAATCACCATAAAGGCACAATAAAATAATAGATTCTTTCAAAATATAATTCATCCTTTATTTCTCAAATAAAATCCTATAGTATTCTGTTTACCTTGATCATTTAGGGTAACCAAAATAGTGACTGTCTTCTGAAATAATATTAATCACTTAATTACCAAATCATTTTTAATAGCAACGTTATATATATGATAAAAATTTTGTTCCCAAAATCAAATTTTTATTCATCCATATAATTGTTTATCTAAAAAGAAAATGTTATACTACCTGATACATAACATGGGCCAGTGGTAGGTGATGCACCCTTATCACTGTTCGGTTGTGGGTTTCGTTACTGCGGAATTTCCAGATGCAACGAGTTATCACCCATCCTGAAGGATGCCCTTTTTTTTTGCTAAAAATATATTATTATAATCCTTATAAAATTCCAGAAATGTGAGAAACATCCAAAAAATAATATTAATATGTTTTAACCTCAATGGTTTCTCATACCTTTCATTTTTCATCCTAAACTGTAATAATCCATAATTATCTCAAAAATGAATGTCTCCAAAAATACCATTAGTCACCTTAAAATTTCATAACATAAATGATCAAAAGGGTTTTACAAGGAACTAAAATTATAATCAACCATTATATTATAAACTTATGATGATATGCATAACTCTTAAGTAAACATCATAATCTCCAAAGTTATCTAAACCCTGATCTGATACCAACTATAAGGACCCAACCTTAAAAATTACTTATTCTAGTATTTTAATCTTTAATTATATTTCTCTACCTCCCAATGATATTTTAGGTTTAGAGTTTCAGATATTTAGGAAAAAACCTTACATAGTAAACCCATAAATTACATGCGGACACTTATACAAAATAAAACATGAAAACATGTTTCCACCAAAGAAAACCCTTTTATTATAAAACACGTTTTCTTTTCAAGAAATATCTTCAAATTTTTTATCTTGTCTTAATATTCATCCCTATGCATCCTTTAACTTATAAAAAACATTTGAAAACTTGGGATGAAAAAAAATCTTAGCAAGGGACATAAATGAAGGGAAAACATTAATCCAGTGAAAAAAATGAAAACCCATGTAATATTTACCTTTATCTCAAAATTCATTGGGATATTAATATAAATAATTTTCTTAGGTTAAAACAAAAACTTTTAACTCAAATAAAATTATTAAAACCCATAGAAAGAAAAAGAAAACCCTTTTTGGAAACATAGAGAATCACATTTATAAAACCCTTTCAAAACCCTTTTTTAATGGAATAACCATACAATATACTTCCAATATAATCATTGCATAATGTAATAAAGAGATATAATAGGTATCACCCTTCATATAAGATATATCAAGATCACCCATGAGCTATAATGGGGCTCAAACCTTCGTATAAGCTATATCGGGCTCAACCATGAGCTATAATGGGGCTCAACCCTTCGTTTAAATGTAGAAACCAATATGAACAACCTACAACTTCAGAGTACTCAATGCATTGGAGGTTATAATATAACTAACAATCCTTGGTATATCATGGAACCACCATTCATTAGTTTATCATGTAACCACCTTTCATTGGTTAATAACGTGACCACCCATCAAAATAAACAATTTCCAAGAACCATATTACGATCATAAAACATGAATACTTACATTATAAAAATTTTCATAAGGAAAATAACCCTTTCATTTTAAAATCACATATTTTTTAGAAAATATTCACACGTACAAATGAAAACATTTTATTTTAAAATAAACTTGTAATATCTTAAAGTAAGCTTCAAATAATTAAGGTGTCATGATGGTGGGAAAATATTATCTTGTCGTACAAGTTAAAAAAAATTTCTTCTGTATTTTTTTTGAAAAGTCACAAATAACCACTTTTAGAAAATAAAAAAAAGAATAATTTCAATTTTTTTTTGTAAAAAGTGAAACATGAATGAAAATGTATTAAAAAAAATCATAAATAACAGTAAAAATAAAACAAAAATATATAAGAAAATAGAGTTTTAAGGAAACTTTTAAAAAAATTATTTTAAAATAAATTCTCATATAAATATCATTTTGATGAAACGAGAATTAATAAAATGAATAAAATTTGTGTATCCAATGTAAATACACATAAAAATTGTAAATAAAAAAAAGGCATTCAAAAGTAATTTAAAACATGTGCTTATCATTACATAATCAAGAAGTAGAATTTTAACCCAAATAATGGAAATTGGGTTAAGAAATCCCTTACCTAACATTCGATTTCTTTAAAACATGTTTAAACCTCATATATAATGCTTTAAATAATGTTATTAACTCATTAAAGAACTATATTAATAATTATAATACCTTATTTTATGATTTTATAACATATTATGACCCATTCATTAATAATATTTCACTATTTTCATGGTTTCAGGTGTTTTCATTTCATTGTTTTGTGGTGAGTTTTTCTTGTATAAAATTATGGATGTTTCTATAAAATAGAATTACAACTAAAAAAGTGGAATGAAATATTATTAATGATCTTCCATAATTATTAATGTTTCCATATATAATTTTTATTTCTTACATGATGATAATTCATTAGATAAAACCTTGATGATAAATTTTTAGTTTATTTTGACAGTTTTTCCAAAAATCACAAACTAGTTTCATCTTATTTAATATAATTTGTGTATTATAGTTCCAGAACATGAAATAGGTTATAATATAATCATTTAAATCTGATTTAAACATAATGAAACTTTTTTTTACCATCCATGAAGGTGGTAATGTAAAAAAAATATTACTCACGGAGATGGTAAACTGACATAATTTGGACAAAATATTCATTTCTTTGAATAAGAAGAGATAAGAAATGAAATGGATATAATATATTTCATTAGAAATATAAAACTACTATATATACATTATTATATATTTAACATTCCTTAATGTATGAAATAGGCGAGGATAAAGTAAAAAAAGAAAAGAAATTAAGAGAGGTACTTTGAGAAAATTACCTCTTGAATATCACCTCCTTGGAAGACCCTTAAGGACCTTGGATTTGATATTTTGCTAAAAAAGAAAGAACTAAGATGTGGGTAAGGTGAAGAGGATTGTTTTGGTCATATATTGGATGAGATAAAAGGTTTTTGAGTCTAAAAAGGTTGGTGAGGGGTGGTATTAATACTTGAGGAGAGGCAGGTTTAAGTGATTAATATAATGATTATTTTATACTTAAAGCCAACCATATTGAGGTGGAATTTATTTCCATGACTTTGGATGAAAATTAATATTTTATAGGCTGGTTCGGGTTGATAAATACATCAACCAACCATTAAATTTTGTAATTTTTAGGTATGTTATGATTTTACTATTTAACTTCAACCCTTATCATAATTTTACTGATACTACGGTAAATAATTTTTTTACCATGATATATTTTTATACCTAAAAATTAAATTTACCTTAAAATATAATTTTAAGCTTCTAATTACAAATATTGAATTGATTTTAATTAATTAAAATCAAATAATTTTCAAAATTATATTTAAAATTAATCCCATAGACAAAATGAAAGTGGGGTTTTAAAGTGAAAAGTTCAAAAGGTTGAAATGTTTTTATATCAAATTTCAATGTGAAAATGATTACAATGACATAAATTTATTTTATTGATGTATAATTGAACTAATTATACTTTAAAAAAAATTTAAAATATAATTTATCTATATAATTAATTATAAAAAAATAGTTTTCAAATAAAATGCAATATGTTTCACTATTCCTCAAAAATTGAAACTTATCAGAAAAATATAAAAAAATAACCCTAAAGTAATTTTGATATTTATTTTTCCAAAAATAAGTTTATTTTGTAAAAATAAATTTAAAAAATTGTCAAAATATAGATTTAAAATAGGCACACCATCAAAATTCAGCAAAATTGTCTTTTATAAAAATATAGCTTTTTGCAGAGTATTGAATTTTTTTATTATGCCTATAAAACTTATTAGATGATTTTAAAATCATTTGAATGGATATAAAACATATAAATTCCATTAAATTCTTTATATAATAGTGATTACATTAAGATAAAATGTCACCATGGGCATAAAATAATGTTTTTTATAAAAACATATCTTTTATTTTCAATTGGTTTTTAATTTTAATTTCTAATTAATTGGTAACCAATGAATTAATTTTATAAATAATAGTAAACTATATTTTCATAATTTAGTTTATATTATTCATTCCTATCATTATAATGGCTAGCTGACATCTATGACATTTAAATAATAATATTTAGTTGTTTCTTTAAGCTCAATGTGGAATAATACTTTCTTTTAAAATATTGGGATGTTACACATGGTGGTTGGAAAATTGAAATAGAATATCTTTAAGTACAAATAGCCAAAAATATTTCACTATATGGTAGAGTATGTCACCATTGATCATAGGTGAATTTTTAATTTTTCATGGGGAGTGATTCAACATGACATATATTTTTTTTACTTATTGAGAAAATATAAAAGAAAACATATTTACTAAAACAACCATATTCAAAGGATTAATCTTTTGGAAGGAATATTAGGTTTTCAAATTAACTGAAAAAATTATCACAAGTAATTCAACACAACATAGTCAAGACTATGGTATGTTAAATTATTTTCAAAATGGATTCAATTCAGATAACATGTAGAATCATTGCTCATTTCCTTTTCTAGGTTCACTATACGTAAATTACAAAATTAAGTGGCCCATAATTAATTTTTTCTTTCTGAATTTCACTTCTTGTCTTGTTTAGTCTAAAATATCAAATTATAAACTTGGTAAATATAAAAGATCTAAAAATATATATTTTTTTGAATCCTTAGGGAGTATTTATTTCCATAATTTTATATTTTTTTAAATTATTATTATGATTTAATTGATGTATATTTTATAGAGTATACATTTATTAATTTTTGAATTTAGATTATGGAGTTTTATGGTGAATATAAGTATTGACAGTTTTACTAATTATACAGTGCTAAGAACACAATGAAAATACAAGGGATACTTATAATTTAATCTTCAACATTACTTATTTTATAGAGAAACAAACCCATAATTCATCAATGAACTTAAATTTCTATTATGTCGGACTCCATAGTTTTATTCCTTGAAGTGTTGTAACCTAAAATTCATTATAATATCCTTAAATAGCTTCATAATCAATCTCTTACATTGCTAGTTACACTTGTGTATCATCATCCACATCCTAAACAACCTAAACACTACCTATAATATACCCAAAATTCTACTTTGAAATCATTCATTGGGTTAAATAATTTTATTCAATCACTTATTTTTATTGTTGTACACTATAAAGGCATACACTTAGTGAGTGTTTCATATAATTTTAATACTATTACAAAAAGTATGTGGGTTCTGTAATTTCTTATAAAAATTAACTGCTCATAGGAATATACCTCAAGATTCTTGGATTCTTATTAACCAATAAAATAGAAAATGTCATAGGAATACACCATGGGTGTCTCAGTCTCCTCATAAATCATAAAATATAAGAAGTATTAGGTTTTTACATTGGCATTCTGGGGTTCTTCTTAACAAAAAAAACAATAGAGGTTTAGAGTTAGTATACGAATGATTAGGATAAGTATTCACCTATAAAAGGCTATTTTTATCCTCAAAAGGTGAAAATATTTTTGGTGTGAAACTAGGGGTAAAAAATATTAGGATGTAAAGGGATGTGGATACCCATAAAACATCAATATTCTTATAGAGGGTTTCATAATCTCAAGTTACAAGTGTGAAAAATAGACATATGAAAAAAATACATTTTAATTATAATATATTTTTTATTTATTGTTCATTTATATTTGGGTTTAACACTTCACAAATTAATCAGTTAAATACTTATGGTTTAATTGTTGAATTTTTAAATTGAAAAAATAATTCAAGTAATGTTTAACATAGATAATAGTTTTAATACTGAAAATTCACCCCCTCTGGTCCTTTTACCTCACCAGCATGAGACCATAAATTTTTTATCAAATATAACTATTTAGAGGATATGATAACATAGAACTCCAAATTTCATTGATAAATTTTGTTAATTCTTGTAACTATTTTATATAAAAAGTAAAATGTATTGGGAAAATATTTTTTTGGGATGAACCACTTGATGGATAAAAATGGTTTGAATCCTACATTTCCACCACACTTCAATAGTAATAAGTATATTCTATGGAAGATCTATATAGAATATTATATCAAGAGTATTGATATTTTAATTGGGGATATTTGGATTAAATATTTTAGTTTACCTGAATATAATTAAGTTTATTTGAGAGGTAATGATGTTTTTAATAATGATCTTAATTACAATGTCACGAATATTCTTTATTGTTCTTTTACTATAAATATTTTTTATAAAGATTTTTGATCCTCATGAAATATTGAAACCACTAGATAAAACCACATATAAAGAAGAGTTCATCAAGAAATCTATTTTTAGTTGTGAGAAATATCGATCTATTCTAATGGAGTGATCAAACATTAATAAAGCCAACAAATTTGTACAAAAAGCGATATCATTGAAGGTAATTCATGTTTTAATTTGAATTATTCAAATATTATATGTTATGAATGTATAAAGAAAGGATATAATAAATATAATTTTTCAAAGTTTAAAAATTATAATAATTTCAAAATAATGAAATAAAAATTTGTGAAAACTTAGAGTAATTCTGTGAGCTCAAGAAGAAAGGATAAAAGTTAAAAATAAATGGGTAATATTTCATTTATGGAATTTTTTTATAAAGTAACATACTAACCTCATAATTTATGTGTTTTAAGTGATATAGGTGTTTATGCTAAAAATATGGGAAACATAGGTTTAGTAGTGAGTCAAGGAATTTTTTCCCAAATTCTGATTTCAATTCCTCTCATTATTATTTTATTAAGTATTATAATAGACAAATTAAAAGTATATATGATTAATATAATAAAAAGATATAAAATATAACTATCCTCTATTGGAAAATAATGTATAAATATAATAAATTAATTATAGAAATTAATTTTTTATCGCATGAAATTAAATGGTTATGAAACTTAATTATCAATTATAATATGTTAATGTTTAAAGATAAGAAGAATAAGGTGAAATATTTTATTTCTAAGAATAATGATGAAGAAATAAAATTTAGTGATTTTTAGAGGATATGTATAAAATTGAAAAATGATTCAAGAAACTCAAGGAATAAAACAACATGTTATAAAACACTACATCATGTTGAAATAAAATAATATTTATTTATTCAAGGGTAATTTAAAAGGAAAAAAGAAATGCTAAAAGATGAGATTTTATAATTAAATATGATTTTTTCTAATTTTGTTCAAGGAATATAAACCTATGATAAAATTATGTCCTTTAAGAAAATGAAAAAATAACAATGATAGATGTATACATGGTTCTATTAATCCTACCTTATTCAAAACTAAATTTATGATGGTAAAATCTAAAGGTATTTCATATTTTAATTTCTTTAATTGTGGTTATTATGGTCAATATGTATCTGATTATCCTTTAAGGATTACTAAATATTTTTTTATAACATTAATTTCATAAATAAATCAACATTCAAGGATAAAAATTATATATAATCTTTAGCTTGGGTTCCTAATGGTACTTCTTCTAATCCTATTAGACCAAAATTGGACAAGATTCCAAAGTATATTGAGTTATTGATTTTATAGGCATAATGAATTTTATTATAATTATATACATGGAATAAGTACATGATCTTTAGAAGATTTGTATATTATTTTATTATTTCTAGATAATTATCTTTAGTCATTTGGATGGATAGAATACTATATTATATTTTTATTCTACAAACATGTGTAAAATTGTGTTTGTTTTATAATATACTAACATAAAAAAATAATTCATCATATGAAGTGTGGGAATGTTATCTTTATTCTAATTTTTTGTTTATTTGGATATATCTCACTATCTATTACAAAAAAAATCATTGAAAAAAACTTTTATAAATCCATTGAATATCATATAACATGTATCATCTACCCATGGACTTTTAAAGAATTTATTTAGGAGGTGTTTCACCCAATTCATAAATTTTTATTTTGAACTCTACGTTCATTTGTTTTATTATATAAAAAAGGATGGTAAAATCAAAGGGGATCTTTTCTCCTTTTATATTTTCAATTTTATAATATTATCAAAGCATATTTCTATATTGTAAAATGTGTACAAATCATTTTTATATCATAAATGTGTTTTAAAGAGAAGTAAACCTTGGTTTACATTATAGAATTTTCCTTGAATGAAAAACCTACTATAAATCTAATTAATTAATTATAAAATATATATTATAGTTTTTCATAATCATGATAGAAACCTCAACATGTGCTAAAAAACATGGACCCCATGACTTAATTAAACATACGACGTAAATTTCATTCTTATGGAATAATCCCATTTTACACTATTTTTATCACAAAATACAACCCATAAACCACTAGATTATCAAGCTACAAAATACAAACTTATGTTTTAAACACTGATTTTGTAGTGTAAAAAACTACACTATAGTTTTACTATATCTCCAACCACCACTAAACCTTTTATAGCCTTCTATAAATAATATCCAAGCACAAAACTAGGAATGTAATGGGAAAGGAAGTCACATAACAGTAAATAATAAAATTATCAAAGGATTCCCCTACTTATGAATTAAAAAAACCCAATGAAAAGAATGGGGTCCCAAAAACCACCCCATGAGATACCTCTCAAGGATTTCATAACAACTCAAACACACCCACCAACTACAAACCAAAAAATTTACATATAAAAAGATCACCACACAACTATCTCACCGAGCTAAAAAACACTCATCTCATATTAGCCATAAAACAAAACATTCCACATAGATATCTATATAAACATATTTAACTCCAACCAAACAAGAATAAACACTTCCACAACTGAAACATAGTGTTTCCCCAAGCATAAAAATCATAGAATTTTATATTCCATGCCAAGATATAATCTAATTTTGGTGGCACTGGCTCTCCAACATAGTTTTAATGATTTTAAGGTATAAATAATCTTGATTAGGAACCAGGATTACCTGTTTTATATGCCAAAAAATTTATAAAATATTACACATCAAAAATCAAGGGAAACAAAACATCCCATAAAAAAATATGATCCAAGCATCACATCATCAGAAGTGAATTGAGTAATGAAAAACTAAAAATAGCTCTGGGTACTGGGAACACATCTATATCTCCCTATCCCATGAACTCTTCCCCATGAAAACATTTATCCAAAGCAGACAAGCCAATGGAATGGTTCATCAGCATAACACCCTCTCTTGATGATCCTGTATCTCTACTGGATGTTCCAAGAACTTCGCATCATCTTGGATATGAAACTCTACCCTATTAATGACGTGGGAATCATTGTAAAGATACCAATGAAGCTGAGATACAAAGAAAGAATTTTAGATCCTATCTAACTGTGTTGGGAAATTCCAACCGATATGCCACCTCGCCAACTCATCTCAACACATTAAGGGGTCCACCAAACCTAGGATAGATATTAACCCCTACAAAAACTTCACTTACCTCATCAAGGGGATAACCTCAATAACACATAGTCCCCAACCTCAAAATATTGGGTCCTCAAACTAAAATCAACATAGGAATTATGATGGTACAACACCACCCTCATCCTTTCTTTGACCAACTACATATTCTCTATCATACTCTTCACCACATTAAGACAAAGAACTACTAACTCCACAATCTCCATCTAGAACAATAGAGAACGACATATCCACCCATAAAATTCCTCAAATGAGGACATTAAAATGGACGAGTGATAGTTATTGTTGTATAAAAACTCAACTTAAGTAAAGTGCCTTACCCATGATACACCAAATTATAAGAATAAATCTTGAAACATATCCACTAGTGTCTAGATAGTCCACTCAATCTTCCCATTTTTTAAGGGTGGAAAACTGTGCTAAGGTGTAACTAAGAGACAAAAGAAAGTTAAAATATCCTCCATAATCATGATGTAAAATAAGGATCTCAATCATATATGATGGTCATCATCTCACCATGAATCCTAACCACATCATCCACATATCGCCTTTCCAAAACATTAATGAGACTCAAATCACAGATCACTAGGAAATGAGACCACTTCATTAGTCAGTCCACTATTCACCCAAAACACATCAAAACATAAATTAGCTCGGAGTAAACCTATAATTATTTCCATCAATATTTCCTCCCTTTATACTTGGGTAATTATAAGTACAACAATAAAAACTGATGAAAATGATTCTCTTCTTTCACCAAATGAGAAACCAGACACTTCACCTCAATTTATTCCATGGATTGTTTCATTCTAAGACACCGAAGTTGTCTCTTTAAGAAAAAACATCTTTTTTCACACCAGGATATACCAATAAAGGTGAGATATGAAACTCATAGAGAAACCCCTCATGCATGACTTATAAGAATAAGAAAAATCCTCTTAAACAAAATCTTATTTCGACCAACCTATAACCATTCCTCTAGTGAATCATGATGGACAAAACTCTCACACGTCACCAATGACTATGAGTACCCACACCGAGACTCATCCACCTATCACATAAAATATGATTCCAAATTCATCTAATAGATACAACCATTACCCCTACTCTCACTAACATCATGATTCATCACCATAAGATCCTCTATCCCCTTACAAGCATCATCAAACTCCCAAACCACATCTCCTCAAGACACATGAATTGACACATCGGTATCCATATTCACCTTTACCAGGGTGTAAGAGATCTCAAAATAATAATCCTAAAAAAACTATATACACATATAATAGTGTATATTTAGATCTCAACAAGAGAAAACATATTCTATGTTCTTATGGTATGTGAAAACCACAAAGTTCTCATCGATGAGGTAATACTGATACAAATTTAGGGAAAACACAACCACCACTAGCTCAATATCATAGGTGGCATAGTTTTGTACATGGGGACGTAACTGCCTAGACCAATAAGAGATCACCAATCTTTGTTGTATCAACATGCATCCCAATCACAAATGGGATACAATGCATAATACCTCAATAAAAACACCCTCTTCAGGAAACTAAAGCACTAGAGAATTGACTAACTTCTCCTTCAAGTAAATAAAGGCTAAATAGAACTAATCACTCTACAAAAAATCAAGATCCTTCAAATAACATAGAAAAAACCTAGGGAAATGGATACATATCCACATCCATTCCCAAGGAAAAAAATAACTTTTGTGAAACAAAGTAGTGTGAGGATTTTAAATCAAATAAAGCACAAACAATAGTGGGTGACAAACTTTTCCTACCATCAACAAAACTTCGATCTGCTGGAAAAGAAACCTCTAAAATGTCTATCTAAACACACCTAGATCTTCTACCATACTATTTTCAACCACTAATAGCAATCTCTAGTCTAGATCCTTGTAAATTTTGACCATCATGAGGATTACCACTACCAATTCCATTTTCTCTCAGCTACTAAACAAGTGCCAGTGGACCTTTAAACTAAAACTTCCTTAGAGACAACTACTGTTGCTATTGAAAAGGGTCCTAGACACCCACCTAAAACTAGCCTACCTAAATGGTTATACATTTATCATAATTATTCCCATGATCACTATAGATATAACATAAAAATAGGAAACCTATTGTATGTTCTTAGTATCCACCTTCCCTTGAATAATTGAAAGAGATCTACCATGGCCAATTCCCCCCTGGTTGAAACCTTGACTAGCTAAACAATTTTGGCCCACTTTAGGAAGCCATAATCTTCAATAAAATTTGTTTAGAACTCTCTCGAGGCTCAAATCCAATGTAAGTCATCTTTTCAATAACCTCAGCCTTTTTTTCCACCTCATGATATGTTATGAGAGTAAATGGTAAGACTGTATAGATGATCACTGGATGAAAATCCTCTACCAAACTCTACAGTTTGAAATCCTCATTTGGGAAAACATCATGAGAGAAGTGTAGGATGTCCTTGAACCTAATCCCAAACTTCTGAACACTCAAACTCCCATACTTATGGTAGATAATCTCTTACCTTTTTTCTTCCCTCATTGCTGATGATAGGAACTCCACTAGAAAATACCTATGAAATTTTGGAAACAACAAATCCACCTACTTCCAGTCAAGAAATAATTTCCACCACTAATACATAACTACCAAAATCTAACTCACAACCAATAGTACCTAGAACACAACCTGTGATCAAATCAAAACGAAAATGATCTCATGATCTTATAGCTAGTGCTCTGTATATAGATCTAAGATGATCACCACTTACCTTCCCAAACTCTTCCACTGAAATGAAAAAAATACCTCTTTAAAACATCGATCTACTCTTTCAGATCAACCATTAAATGATAAATAAGATTATCCTATTGATACTCAACTACCTAAACCAATCATAGAGGATGTACACGATCTATTACTGAAAATAAAGGAGAACATATAATCCTAGTTGCATGAAATTTTTCAATATTATTTATTTAATTCATTTTATATTTCCACAAAAACCCAATTTTGACATTAATATAATTAATAAAAATAAATTTACCTCACATAGGTCTCTACCCTATAGATAGGTCAAACTAACTTGGTCATTCAATAAGATTACATTATGTGCACTGGATCATATGGGATCTAAAATATCGTGTCCTAGATAGTCTCCTATGTAGAGACCCGAAGCTTGATGTACATGGACATTACATTACTTTTTCGGAATACTTAGTATATAAAAAAAAAACACACACAAGGACCGTAATATTTTAGTGTCTTTGGAAACTCGGAATATAATCTTCTAATCGTGGTGAAAGATCTTCAACATCTCCCATAAAGATCTTCTTTTTTTTAAACCTAAATCCTTTCTTTATATCCTGGGGAAAAGAAAACATAAAAGGGTGATCTCAAATGCTCAGTAAGGGTAAAAAAAAAGAAATATCAATCATGTAATATTCATAAGAACATATCTTTTGGAAATCTTAACCTGCAAAAGAGATCATAATTTCATAACATGGGATAAATTATAGTAGTGAAATGTAATCCCAATAATCATAACTTAAAACATGAAACTTTGTGTCATACACACATAATCATAGAGAATCATTTCTTGTTAGTCAAGACTCATTTCCAGGACTATCTTAGTGGACAAAGTCCCTTTCTGAACCGAGTTCATTCCTCGTTTCAGTCCTGTTTCACTGAACCGGTATAACCTACCGTTCCAGCCATGTCTATATCATGAGATATAAAATATTTACCCAATGAATTGGAGGGAGATATAGGTCCCACCCATCTCATAATGATACCATTCTTATGTGTGCCACAAAATCATAAATCATACATCTTTGCATAACCCATGTAATAAAAATGGGAATCTTAAACATCATGACATCATAAAACAATTCATATACGATAAAGGAATTCATAAAAATAATTCCATCACAACATAATCAAATCAATGTAATAATAAGGATAAAAATAGAACCCTTTATTATCTTAGATGGAAAATAATTTTGATAAAACACTTGAACTTCATTCTTGAGGAAAATATCCTTTCTACTTCAAAAACACTTTTCCTTTCTTAACATGTCATACAATTTTAAACTAAAAGAAGTTGATTAAAAATAAACTTGAAAACTTGTAAAGGAATATTTTTGGAAATAATGTTTTAAAAATCCATTCATGCCGTATAAGTTAAAAAAAACATTCTTCTCATACTTTTGTCGGAAAGTCAAAAAGTACATCGTACGAAAAACGACAAAATATTCCTTTCATATCTTTTACTATAAACTCACCAAAGGGTAAAAATGGATTTAAAAAATTGTATGTGTATGGAAATAATATTACATATTGGGGAAACATGGATTTGTATGATAAAATACACCCCAGTAAATTCCAAAGTATAAACAATCTCGGATAAAAATGAGATTGTGATATTTCCCTTACCTTAAGTCCGATTTTCTTCGTAAGTGTCTGAACCTCCTGTATAATGATTTAAATAATGTCATTAACTTATTAAAGAATCATATTAATTGTTATGATATCATATATGGTTCACTTATGACTTTATATTACCCGTTCTTTTGTAAATTCCATGTTAAAGAAGCGTTTTGGGTAAAATCGTTTCATTTATCGTAGGTGTTTGGACTTGTTGTTCTTGACATTATTATTAATTATATCATGATTTAATTACTTCTATAATATAAAAAATGATTTATATATCATATATATTCAGTATATATATATATATAATAGATAGATAAATGAAATGAAACACACCGTTCATGGAGACGGTAGTCCATACGTACGCATGAACGCTGTTTTCCTTTCCTTATTGTATTGAATGGAAATAAGTAGATGACATACATATATACATAAATCCAGTAGCTTTATAATGTCATATATTTCATTATTATTTCTTATATATACTTTATAATCATTCTTAAATGGTTAACATGGAGAATGAATCTCATTGCGTCATGGAGACGGTAGTCCGTACGTACGCACGAGCGATGATATCGTTCTCATGATCGTGAACTTGTGTTTAAGTGTATGTATAATATTTCCGTATCAATATCACTTTATAATAATCATATATAGTTACTCATTACACCATTATACCCATCCAATTAAGGTGGTGGCGGAAAATAGATTACACCACGGCGTGGAGACGGTATTCCGTACGTACGCACGCGCGGTGATTTCCTTTTTCCGTAGGATGGATAGAAGGTTAATTAGAGTTGTTTCACATTTATAATAACATATCAGTATATAATAAATACTGATTTTATTAATTTATCATGAAACAACTAAAGAAGAAGAAGTTGAAGAAGAAAAAAATTGAAAAAGATCGGTAATGGATATTACCTCTTTTTGACGCGCCTTTTCTTAACCTCCACTTAAAGAACTAAGGATGGTCTTTTAAGAAGACCAGGACCTCTAGGATGATACTAGGGAAGTGGATAAGAGATTTTGGCAGGGGTTGGACGAGATTGAATGCTCAAATTGGTGTGAGGAGGAGAGGGAGGAGGTGCCCTTTTATAAGGGAGGAGAGGGGCACCTTAGGAAAATCTCAAAATAATATTTTATATTAAGGTCAAATTCGGTTTATAATGGTTAAAAAGGGTATTATTTTGAAGCTAAAGTGGTTATGAGTCTAAATAATCTCATCCAATATTATTTAGACAAGTTTAGGTTATTATTTTAACCTTATCAATTAGATTTAACTTTAAGTTAAATAATTTAACTTTTACCGTGTCTTTTTGTTTTCTTACACTATATGGTTAATAAACTTACTATATCAAGAAAAACGAACCCCAAGTTGTTTATTATTAATATATATAACCTTATCTAAGTCATTTGGCCGAACATTATATTTTTAGAAATAAAATAACAATTAATAATATAATATTTGTTTTAAAAACTAATTTATATCAATTTTGACACTATTTGGTACATGATTTTTATGAAATTCATAACAGAATGATAGGTTCGAACCAAGTTACTTAAATCCTCAATAACATGTCATATTAACCTAGAAAATTAGTGTAAGTCATAAAAAGTCTCAAATTACATTTATTTGGGCATTTATAATATCAATTATGTAAATATTTTCTTAAAAAGGTAATTACTGCATCATCGTTGTGTCATAAATAAATTAAATTATTTAATGTCTAAAAATTACAAATAAAATATAATTATGTGGGAAATCGTTTTATCTTTCTAATGAATATTTATAGTCGAATTTATCTTATGTATAACCCTATATTAAAAATAATTTACTTATTAAACATTGATTTTAACTATTTTAACCCTTCTTTAAATAAATTAATAATAAATGTCCTAATCTAATCAAAGTGGGCTTAAATGGTCATATTTTATTCCTAAGGTTGTTTTTGGTCGAATTACACTTATCCAATAGAATTAGGACATGTGTTAGGGTAATAATAATATCATTTTTACCCTTAATTACCCTATTTACTTTTAACCGTGGTAAAAAAAAGTCAAAAGTTACTATTCACCAAAAATTATTTTCATCTCATTGAACCACATTTTAGTCCTTGATATTAACTGTGTCTCTCGGATTTTCGAAATTCCACTCACAGAAGCAGTAAAATTAAGTTTTATGAAAAATTCAGTTTTTAACTACCACTTAGTGGTTTCACTATTCATCAAAAAATGAACGTTTCCAGAAAAATACAAAAAATTAGGCCTAAGCTATATTTGATATTATGAATTCAAAAATGGCGTCTATTTTACCAAATTCAAAACATATCATTTACATTAATTAATTTAAAAATTAATTCCCGTCGTCAAAACAAATAGCGTGTTTTTGAGAGATAATAACTATCAAAAGATTGACACTTGTTTATGTCTGGTTTAAATGTGAAATTACATCCAATGACCATCATTGTATTAAATTGTAAAAATATATTAGAAATATACTTTAAAACCACTCAAATTAATAATTTATCACTATTAATTATTTCTATTAAAAAAGTTGTTTTTAATTAAAATTTAGTAATTTTCACTATTCATCAAAATATGAAAGTTATCCGAAAAGTACCAAAATTTCACCCTAAGCTAATTTTAATATTCCGAATCCAAAAATGAAGTCCATTTTGAAAAATAAAATTTACAAAATTTCAAAAAGTGGTTATTACTATTCATAACGGCTAGTTTTAATAATAGCATATCGTTGTTTAGTGAAACTCGGTATTGCGTACTACACACGCTATTGAGGAAGGTCGCGATTGCGTGTAATGAAAGGCAAGTCAAGGATGCGTGTTGTGCAAGATCCTTTTGGTGTAGCATACAACACAAGACATTAATGAAATTAAAAAGAATATTTTTCATAAAATCTCGGGCTGTTACATTCTACCCCCCTTAAAATGAATTTCACCCTCGAAATTCGTCGGGGTTTTAAATGGTTTACTATTCGAAAGTTTCTTTAATAGAAACCCACATCGTAAAAAAGAATACCAAAACCAATCTTTAAAAACAAAAGTATGAAATGAAATGGTTACCCAAATAAACTAATCACTGGGTTTCCACATAGGTGAAAATATGGATATGGAAGAGAAATCTAACCATCGTGTTCTGATGGAGAGTGGTAGAGAACATGGCTATGGAAAAGCCAGCAATCACAAAGCCATATATTTGTGATGATCTAAGGTACCATCTGATTCATCCAGATATAAGAGCACTAGGACAACATTTTTGGTTTTCAAGATCATTTCCCTAAAGTTGATGAAATTGGAATTAGAAGAAATACTTTCGTGATTTTGGTATAGTCTCACCGTTTGTCGTTATTTGGAAAATTTCCAATTCATCTCTTAAAGAAATGAAGTTGAATTTGTCATTCGTGATGTGTTAGCAGATCATGTGATAGAATGATGGGTCATTCCATCTGTCTCAAACAAAAGGTTAGAAAAGTTATCAAAAAATACATAAGTCCATCTATAGTGAGATTCATCATATATGGTTCATAAAATGGACTTATACTTCATATATCATAATGATTAATATAATAAAACTAGTTTCTACTAAACAGGGACTTCCTATAGGTCAGTGGTAGGTGATAAAGGCCAGTCGCACTTCGGTTGTGGGTTCGATTCCCATAGCCTTGTCCGACGCGATGGTCTATCGCCCGTCCTTCAGGTTGTCCTTTTTCTAAAGCTATATTACTATAAAATCCCATCAACAATATCAAAAAAAGTTTTATCCTTAAACAATACTAACTTATGTCCAACATAATCCATTTCAATCTTTAGGCTTATCTAAAATACTTCAGTCCAAGCTCATAGTATAAAGAAAATGATCACGTGAATGCCATCATTTATCCCCCATATATCATAAGATATATCTTGTTGGTCAAATTACAAATATGTGAATACCTTAATCATGTATTCTCTCGAAGAATGAATATCCATTGAACCGTAGTGAAAACATGGATTCAGTTAAAAGTCAACACTTTCCACATACCAAAATCCTCAAAATTCTATATCCTCAAACCATGATATCACTTAGTCCTCATACCAATCATGAGCTCATGAATACAATCAAACATCTCATTATCTTCTTGTCCCTTCATTATGCGCATATCATCTACTTTCCAAAAATATTTCAATCATTTTTTTCCTGGTTACCAGTATCATATAATTATTGAAAACCAATACATAGATATTCCAAAATTCCACAATACCATAAATGAGATTCCATGATACTATTTTGAAATCCCATTACATAAACACTTAATCATTCCACCACATCATTTTCATATTCAACATCTCCAATAGTGATTGCATGTGACTTCCCTTTGTCCTTTGCCTTAAGTGGTTGCTCATGTCGATCATCACTAACCCTTGGATTAGGGAATTTATTGGCATAATGTCCCATATCCTTGCACTTGAAGCATTGAAGTGTAGTAGGTTCATTCTGTGTATCCCTTCCTTTGTTTTCATCATTAGGCATCTTCTTCCCATCATTGCGGCATTCAAATGCCCGATGACCTTCCTTTCCACATTTGAAACATTTACTTGTCCCTTTAATACAATCTCCACCATGCTTATTTCCACACTTTGAGCATAAGTAAACATTCATCTTCTTTTCACCATTATTATGAGATTTCTCCTTGAACTCCATCTTTCGTTTCTTGTCAAAACTATGATATGGATAAGTAACACCAACTTCCATTTCTACCTTGATAGCACAACGCACAATTTCTTCATAGATACAGAAGTCTCTTATAGCTAATGCCCTTTGAAGATTTGGTTTTAAGCCACTGAAGAATCGATCAACTTTACTTTCAGGTTCCATGATAAATCCAGATGCATACCTTGCAAGCCTTGTAAAATTCGCTTCGTATACACCAACAGATTCATCATCCTTTTGCTTTAGTTCAAGAAACTCTTTCTCCATCTTTGTTCGAAGAATACGAGGGAAGTACTTATTGAAAAATAAGTTCTTGAACTCGTCCCATTCCATGGACTCAATTTCATCTCTTTGCCTCGTATTTTTGATAAGATTCCACCATTGATCAGCTTCACCTTCCAAACGATATACTGCTAAGATGACTTTATCATGTTCAGAACATTGAAGAACTGAAAATATCTTTTCAGTATTACTGATCCATTGTTCAGCAACAAGTGGATCAGAAGACCCACTGAAAGAAGGTGGACGTTGCCTCATGAAGGACTCAATAGAATATTGTTCCCTTCTCTGCTCATTTGGAAGTCTAGAATAATTCATAGCTTGTGTAAGTATAGAAATAAGATTTTGCACTCCATCTCCCATAACATTTGTTTGTTCAGGAGGACAATCATTGCATTGTCCATTGCATTGATCAACACGGTTCCTTCGGGTTCCAGCCATCGTCTAAAACCCAAACAGAATAGTGTGAGAGGCAAAAATCATGCTATGGAAAACAACATAATAAAGGGGGAGTAACTTCAATATCTAACATCTTAGGTTAAATTCTATGATCGTTACCGTAGTTCTAGGACTGTATCCTATACGTATACTTATCCTTAGAGACATCCCTAGACATACCTTAGAAATATCTCTAGGGATCTCACTAACGTTTTCACATCCTAGTTTCCAAAGGTTGACTAAAACTTTCCTCTGATACCAACTGTAGAGACCCGAAGCTTGACGTACATGGACATTACATTACTTTTGCGGAATACTTAGTACATAACAAACACACACACACAAGGACCGTAATAGTTTAGTGTCTTTGGAAACTTGGAATATAATCTTCTAATCGTGGTGAAAGATCTTCAACATCTCCCATAAAGATCTTCTTTTTTTTAAACCTAAATCCTTTATTTATATCCTGGGGAAAAGAAAACATAAAAGGGTGAGCTCAAATGCTCAGTAAGGGTAAACAAAAGAAATATCAATCACGTTATATTCATAAGAACATATCTTTTGGAAATCTTAACCTGAAAAAGAGATCATAATTTCATAACATGGGATAAATCATAGTAGTGAAATGTAATCCCAATAATCATAACTTAAAACATGAAACTTTGTGGCATACACACATAATCATAGAGAATCATTTCTTGTTAGTCAAGACTCATTGCCAAGACTATCTTAGTGGACAAAGTCCCTTTCTGAACCGAGTTCATTCCTTGTTTCAGTCCTGTTTCACTAAACCGGTATAACCTACCGTTCCAGCCATGTCTATCTCATGAGATATAAAATCTTTACCCAATGCATTGGAGGGAGATATAGGTCCCACCCATCTCATAATGATACCATTCTTATGTGTGCCACAAAATCATAAATCATACATCATTGCATAACCCATGTAATAAAAATGGGAATCTTAAACATCATGACATCATAAAAAAATTCATATATGATAAAGGAATTCATAAAAATAATTCCATCACAACATAATCAAATCAATGTAATAATAGGGATAAAAATATAACCCTTTATTATCTTAGATGGAAAATAATTTTGATAAAACACTTGAACTTCATTCTTGAGGAAAATATCCTTTCTACTTCAAAAACACTTTTCCTTTCTTAACATGTCATACAATTTTAAACTAAAATAAGTTGATTAAAAATAAACTTGAAAACATGTAAAGGAATATTTTTGGAAATAATGTTTTAAAAATCCATTCATGCCGTATAAGTTAAAAAAAACATTCTTCTCGTACTTTTGTCAGAAAGTCAAAAAGTACATCGTACGAAAAACGACAAAAGATTCCTTTCATATCTTTTACTATAAACTCACAAAAGGGTAAAAATGTATTTAAACAATTGTAGGTGGATGGAAATAATATTACATATTGGGGAAACATGGATGTGGATGATAAAATACACCCCAGTAAATTCCAAAGTATAAACAATCTCGGATAAAAATGAGATTGTGATATTTCCCTTACCTTAAGTCTGATTTGCTTCGTAAGTGTCCGAACCTCCTGTATAATGATTTAAATGATGTCATTAACTTATTAAAGAATCATATTCATTGTTATGATATCATATATGGTTCACTTATGACTTTATATTACCCGTTATTTTGTAAATTCCATGTTAAAGAAGCGTTTTGGGTAAAATCGTTTCATTTATCGTAGGTGTTTGGACTTGTTGTTCTTGACATTATTATTACTTATATAATGATTTACTTAATTATAGAATATAAAACATGATTTATATATCTTATATATTTAGTATATATATATATAATAGATAGATAAATGAAATGAAACACACCGTTCATGGAGACGGTAGTCCGTACGTACGCATGAACGCTGTTTTCCTTTCCCTATTGTCTTGAATGGAAGTAAGTAGATGACATACATATATACATAAATACAGTAGCTTTATAATGTCATATATTTCATTATTATTTCTTATATATATTTTATAATCATTCTTAAATGGTTAACATGGAGAATGAATCTCATCACGTCGTGGAGACGGTAGTCCGTACGTACGCACGAGCGATGATATCGTTCTCATGATCGTGAACTTGTGTTGAAGTGTATGTATACTATTTAATTATCAATATAACTTTATAATAATCATATATAGTTACTAATTACACCATTATACCCATCCAATTAAGGTGGTGGTGGAAAATAGATTACACCACGGTGTGGAGACGGTATTCCATACGTACACACGCGTGGTGATTTCCTTTTTCCGTAGGATGGATAGAAGGTTAATTAGAGTTGTTTCATATTTATAATAACATATAAGTATATAAGAAATACTTATGTTATTACTTTATCATGAAACAACTAAATAAGAAGAAGTTGAAGAAGAAAAAAATTGAAAAAGATCGGTAATGGATATTACCTCTTTTTGACGCGCCTTTTCTTAACCTCCACTTAAATAACTAAGGATGGTATTTTAAGAAGACCAGGACCTCTAGGATGATACTAGGGAAGTGGAGAAGAGATTTTGGTAGGGGTTGTCCGAGCTTGAATGCTCAAATTGGTGTGAGGAGGAGAGGGAGGAGGTTCCCTTTTATAAGGGAGGAGAGGGGCACCTTAGGAAAATCTCAAAATATTATTTTATATTAAGGTCAAATTAGGTTTATAATGGTTCCAAAGGGTCTTATTTCGAAGATAAAGTGGGGATGGGTCGAAATAATCTCATACAATAGGATTTAGACAAGTTTAGGTTATTATTTTAACCTTATCATTTAGATTTAACTCTAAGTTAAATAATTTAACTTTTACCGTGTCTTTTTGTTTTCTTACACTATATGGTTAATAAACTTACTATATCAAGCCAAACGAACCCCAAGTTGTTTATTATTAATATATATAACCTTATCTAAGTCATTTTGATGAACATTAGATTTTTAGAAATAACATAACAATTAATAATATAATATTTGTTTTAAAAACTAATTTATGTCAATTTTGACACTATTTGGTACATGATTTTTATGAAATTCATAACAGAATGATAGGTTCAAGAAAAGTTACTTAAATCAACAATAACATGTCATATTAACCTAGAAAATTAGTGTAAGTCATAAAAAGCCTCAAATTACATTTATTTGGGCATTTATAACATCAATTATGTTAATATTTTCTTAAAAAGGTAATTACTGCATCATCGTTGTGTCATAAATAAATTAAATTATTTAATGTCTAAAAATTAAAAATAAAATACCATTATGTAGAAAATATTTTTAGCTTTCTAATGAATATTTATAGTCGAATTTATCTTATGTATAACCCTATATTAAAAACGATTTACTTATTAAACATTGATTTTAACTATTTTAACCCTTCTTTAAATAAATTAATAATAAATGTTCTAATCTAATCCAAGTGGGCTTAAATGGTCATATTTTATTCCTAAGGTTGTTTTTGGTCGAATTACACTTATCCAATAGAATTAGGACATGTGTTAGGGTAATAATAATATCATTTTTACCCTTAATTACCCTATTTACTTTTAACCGTGGTAAAAAAAGTCAAAAGTTACTATTCACAAAAAATTATTTTCATCTCATTGAACCACATTTTAGTCCTTGATATTAACCGTGTCTCTCGGATTTTAGAAATTCCACTCACAGAAGAGGTAAAATTAAGTTTTATGAAAAATTCAGTTTTTTTAACTACCACTTAGTGGTTTCACTATTCATCAAAAAATGAACGTTTCCAGAAAAATACAAAAAATTAGGCCTAAGCTATATTTGATATTATGAATTCAAAAATGGCGTCTATTTTACCAAATTCAAAACATATCAGTTACATTAATTAATTTCAAAATTAATTCCAGTCGTCAAAACAAATAGCGTGTTTTTGAGAGATAATAACTATCAAAAGATTGACACTTGTTTATGTCTGGTTTAAATGTGAAATTACATCCAATGACCATCATTGTATTAACTTGTAAAAATATATTCTAAATATACTTTAAAACCACTCAAATTAATAATTTATCACTACTAATTATTTCTATTAAAAAAGTTGTTTTTAATTAAAATTTAGTAATTTTCACTATTCATCAGAATATGAAAGTTATCCGAAAAGTACCAAAATTTCACCCTAAGCTAATTTTAATATTCCGAATCCAAAAATGAACTCCATTTTGAAAAATAAAATTTAAAAAATTTCAACAAGTGGTTATTACTATTCATAACGGCTAGTTTTAATAATAGCATATCGTTGTTTATTGAAACTCGGTATTGCGTACTACACCCGCTATCGAGGAAGGTCGCGATTGCGTGCAATGCAAGGCAAGTCAAGGATGCGTATTGTGCAAGATCCTTTTGGTGTAGTGTACAACACAAGACATTAATGAAATTAAAAATAATATTTTTCATAAAATCTCGGGCTGTTACATCCTAGGCCTATGTCAAGCACCATAATCAACTGAAACCACTTCCACACCAACACATGGAAACCTCATAGTGCACAACTCTATAATCCATCCTATGTCTAAATTAAACATTTGATACCACTCTGTCACAACCCCCTCCCACCAATGATTGCACAATGAAGGGAGAGAGATAATGGACCCTGAGTCCTGCCTCTAATAGACAGTTGGTTTGAAACTATAAATGTGGGTATAAAAATTTTAAAAATTGGCAGCATCACCCAATTTAACATAAAATAGTATTGGGATATATGATAAAAACCAATAAACAACTCTAGAAGATAATATAAAATATACCCAATGTCATCCCATAATGAATGAATAATGTAAACCAACATAATTAAGAGTCTGCAATATATACCAAAAGAAAAATATATGGTAGTGACTCATCAACATCTCCAAACCATCTAGTAATATCCTTTTAGTTCTTGAAAGTCCTCTTAGAAACCTAAAACATTGTTTATATATGTAGCTTGTTCATACATGTATACTCAGTAGGGACATAACAAATGTGTCAAGTGCACATTTGAAAATATAATTATAATACACCACTGAAAAAAAGCACTTAAACAAGTCAACCAACCAAACCTATCCTCACCATGGCTCACTCACAAAATAACACATCCAATATTATAATATTGAATTAATATTTTATCAATTAAAGGTTCTCTGTTGCCACTTCTCTCATGGTTTTTTCCACTCTCACGCCCCAATGTTGAATGTTCTGTCCTCCCATACCTTCACTACATATATCATCACAACCACACCACATCACATCCCACCTAAAGCTACATAGTCCATCTATGATTTGGTTCAAGATACACATCTTCCTAACCCACCCTCATATGGTTTAGCATCCTATGCTAGCATCATGCATCACCACACAATGTCTTTCCTAAAGACACATGGGCTATCAAATCTCATCCCATATCATAAATAGAGTAGTAGGGTATCATGATAGTTAAAAAAAATCACCCTCACACCCTTATCCCACCACCCATGAGTCCCTCAACATATCACATAACATTACAACCTCATCACATCACATCTTGTCCAAAGTAACCTTGGTTGACACATCACATCACATATCACCCAGGGAAACTTGGGTCATCACAACTACTAAAGAAAGAGTGGGGAATAGGGGGTGTACAACTATCTGAATCACCACTAACTTGGATATTTGGGAAAACACCCAGAACCTAAAACCTCTTAGAATTGGTAATTTTATCCAACTTGGGTAAGGTGCACATAGAAAATATATAAAATAAATGATATATAGATATCACAGAATACCCATCATATGGTTTCACACCAACAACACTAGAACACATCACATCACTAACACTATACCACACAACAACCGTCACAACATCTTCCACCAATATATGCAACACATCACACAACCACCACACAAGACAAACATCTACTTCTATTTAATATGCCACTTCACTCATGTTTATAGTACCCATTAATTTAATGTTCAATTAATTAATACATTTACCACAAAACCATTTAAAAACCATATTATTTATTTAACAACCTATTTTGTTTCATTTTATCAACTAAATTTATTCCATAGATAACCTAGAAACTAACCCAACCACCAAAAAAACTCACCAAACTCACAACCATCACCACAACATCACAACCATCATAATCTCCGAACCACACAAACAAAGTCATCTAACCATAACAACCACACATCACAACTTCCATAAAACCATAGCCACCATGCAACACTTCCACTATGCACCACATCACATACTAGAACCACACATCTTCCAAATATTATCCTTTCCTTTCAAACACTATATCATAGTCACACAAACTACATGGAACAACTAGTCATCACCACCACCTCACAATAGCCCAAACCACCTAAGGAAATAAAATAAGAATAATCACACATCATATAAAAAAAATTCATTCTTTCCCAAATTATTCAAGGGCTTCCATGACATTATTTTTAATTTATCGTGAGTATTATCACATAAACCAAATTCCAAGGACAACTAGTTTATTATAAAAATAAAAATTCTTTATCATTTTATCTATGGTGTTGAAAAAAAAAACAATAAGGGTCATCACATCATACCATACCTATTGAAAATAAGGCTTCCAACAACTATTATTTTCAGTAAGGCATCAACATGGAATAAAATCATCAGTAACAATATCAATTAAGTCAAAACATGTGATATATACACATGACCATCAATGTTAATGATTCAAATTTATTACATTATTACACTAACCCTTAATATCTACCAAAAGGAAATAAAAACCAAGCAGATCTCACATATAGCACATAAAAAGGGAGAAAACGAGGATCCTCTACATCAAAAAGTATTCTGATCTTGTTACACACCATAGGGTGAATAAGAAACATCCCACACTCTAAAAATAGAAAAAGGAACCCTAGATCAACCTGAAATACACCAAAGGGTTATTAAAAACACAACCCAATATATTTCAAACCGAAAAAACCACACCATTGTGAATATACAAGATAAAAACTAGGTAAAAGAAGGGAATCATAGAGTATAAATCATCACTAATTTCCAAAAAACAACCATTGAAAAAAATATCAACATATGGAGAAGAGGGATGAAATACCTCCCATATCCACCTTGGTTTTATTCTATAAATGATAGAGAGAGAGACAAAAAATGATAAATTAATCATCCAAACAAGAGATATAAACAAGATATAAGTATCCTAACTTATGGCATAAATCTATCATTTATATCATATGTTCTATAGCTCTGAAAAAATATGCTGTAAAACCAACCTTTTGGCCATAAAAATGTTTAAGTATCAACTTATTTTGAAAAAAATGGAACCTTGGGATTAATTAAACTTATGCATAAAATTTCATTCATATGAAAAAATCCATTTTATGATATACACCTCACCACATATAAGTCTTAAACCACTAGCTTCTCAAACCATAAAATACAAAATTACATCATAAACCCCTATTTCATAGTTTAAAATGAATGTTGATGTTATAATGTAGATCCAACATCAACTAAAAATCCTTTATCATACTTTGAGAATTATATAACAAAAAAATCATCAAAATATTGGGATAGTAAGGAAGAATCCTTACAAAATCTACCCACATGTCTAGGATGGTTATACTGTTCTACACTTATCTATAGTTCTTCTAAAATAATTGGATTTGGTTGAATCTTGAAAGATACTAGGGAAACTCTATGGTTTTTATAGGCTTTATAATGTTCATTTTCATGGGTTTTAGTAGTATAAATAGCTTCAAAGGATCTATGTATGGGGTTTTGTGCTCGGACATGAATACACATTCCCCTACATCCTCATCACATGAAACCTTGTGTAGTGGATCTCTGGTTTGGTATAGAGAACTCAGGATCATGGGAATATTCATCATCAGATATGGGATCCATTGAATTATTGGTGTTAATGGATCTATATATTAATTTTTTATCTGAGGAGTACTCCACTTGGAAGGCCAATACTTGTGTACCATTTGGATGGATGATGGTCATCCCCTCAAGACTAGAGGAATGATGTTCAAGAAACCTAGGGATGGATTTATCATAGGTAAAGTTTCATCTTTATATAAATGGTTTTTTCTATTTTTTGGTTATGTTGATTCTTTAAATATCATCTCCTATATGATTGTGGTGCTAAAAAATTAGTTGTAGCATGAAAGAATAGATTGGGGGAATAATTGGATGGATTAGCTATGCCCTGAGGATAAAAAGATTCAGATTGATTATATTTCTTCCTTTAGTATGGTAGTTGAAACAAATTTCATTTTTCCTTATTCTTTACCTGGATTTACCATTCAAGAATAAAACGTCTTTTCCATAATGTATTTAAAAAAAATGTAGTCTTAGATGGTGTTCCCCAACATTTGGTAAAAGTTGAAACAATTTGGATGGTCTTTGAGACTAAATGATCATGCCTTTTAGGATCTTGAAGTCTTTGTAAATTATTTTCTATATATGATATAAAGTAGCCATAAAATTTTTCATCTTATAGGGAGAAAACTTTATTCTTTTGGTCTTTGAATTGAAGATGTTTCTAATGATTTCACTATTCCTAATGGACGTATTATTGCTATATATTCTGTTTAAGATGAGGTTCCACATGATAATGTGTGGGATTCAAAGATAAACCCAATGTAGGAGCCATATTAATTGTGAAATTTTTAGTCTCCACATTTCCTATTCTCGTTCATTGAATTGTGGGCGTTGTTTAAGACTTGGGTTTGGTTTTCCAAATATAATCTTACAACCTCTGTGAAATTTTAGAATGTTTCCAAAATCTACTTGGATACATTACTAGAATGAGAAGAATTTAGAGATCATAATAGAAGTTATCTATATAGATACCCAATAAGTGTTCTTATGGAAGATGAAGGTTTATCGAGTAATCAAACCATTCACCTAGAAATAAAATTGGAGAACCTATAATTTTATCATTATTCTCCATATGAGTGGTCAAATATCCCTGTATTCCACATTATAGATCTGAATTGGAAAATAAATTGACAGCTAAGTTATTCCCACCCTATGATCGAGCTACCTAGTAAATAGGTATACCAAACAAAGGCTGATCCCTCCAATGTCTATAAGAAAAACCTGAATTTAGATACTTGTTGTTGATCAAGAGTTCCCATCATTAGACCAAACTGAGATACAAAGTTATCCATGTGGTTTTATAGATCACCTGATCTATTTAATGTGGGAAATTTTGAGTTCAGAATGTCGGGCATGATTATATTTTCATTATCCCATTAATGGTAAGTCTTTCTCTCTGGATTCATCGATGCACATAATCCTTCGATGGATTCGAATTTATATTCCAATGATTCAATATTATTGATGAGAATTGATGGGTTGAATAGATGATAAGGGGTTTGAATAGGGGAAGTAATGGGAGGAACATATTATGACAGGTCTTCCTATATTCTTGACTAATAAATATCATGGTATGATCTATGAAAATCACCCTGAAATTTATCCTATTACTTATAGGGAGATCTTGACATCCTGCAGTTATTGGATCAAGATAAATTGGTTGTCTAGATCCTAGTCTAAGAAGATGTTTGGGATCTAATTTTATTGGAATGATAAACACTTCTCTTTGAGGATTATTTTCTTGGAGAGTGATATGGGGATCTGATGGAAGAATATACCAAGTGGTAATATTTCCTATGAGTAATTCATTATTGATTCTCTTTAACACTTTAATATTTTCCTCCTATTGAGTGAACCTATATTCAAGTATAATAGGTACAAATTATTTAGGATAATGGTGATATTTTTCCAAAACATTATCCTTTTCTTTGATCAAATCTCAATGGGGATGTGGTAGATAAACATTCGAGGGAGACCCAAAATTCTTAGTTAACCTCAGATTCCAAGTACACACACCATATTCAGTCACATTAGTGTGGACCGTGATTTGAATGGAAACATATTCTCCCTATTCCCCTTCACTGGATTCATATTCTATAGAATATACAGGGGAAATACTAATGACATTCATCGAAAAATAATGCATTATTGGTGTCCCATTAGAAATGGAATGCTTGGAGGGTTATTTTCCCTTAGGATATCGATTAATAGTGCTATGATATTTTAGAGTAGTTTTAACCTTTATCGCTCTCTATAGTTTGCGAACACTATGGGGCCTTATCCTCCCATTCAAGGATTTACCTGTATCCACCCAGGGAAGAGTTATTCGAAGTTAATATATGAAGAACATTTTTTACACATTCCTAATAGGGAAGATGGGTCTCAAGATGATACGAACTGGGAGGACTCACTCTGTGATTCTCCACCTAAATGGAAAATGACTGAATCCCATTGGGGAGTATGTTGAGATAAAAATTCCCCCAGCCCTGTGGGATTATATTAATTTTTCTCAATTTTTATGGAATCTCAGGCCCAGTTTAGCAACCCTGAAGGTGGTGTCTGTGATAAAAATACCCCCAGCCCAACTATTATAGAATTCTCTCATATTAACATGGATATAGCTATCATATATCCCCATTTGATTATATAGATATTTGTTCAAGTGTAATATGTTTGTAATGAATTCATTGAATAAGATCTTATTTCTACCAAATGCACCAATGTCACTCAATGGTTGGATTTAATTAATATAGAAGCTTGATCGATCTTTTTCAGATCCCCCACACAAGAGTTATTCGATAAATTTCTCTCACAAAGATCGATGCTTCTGAGATTTATTCATAGTTGATTCCTACTAAGAAAACCATCCACTATGGGAAGATACTTTTTTTAAGAGTCATATCGATTCAATGAAATTACAAGATGTTACTTCTTTTATGCCTTGATTATCTAGGAACTAGGTGATGTGAAGTACTATGTTCTCTATCATACCCTATCATAGATGCTAGTCATGGTGTTAGTGATAAACTAATGTATCTTGTATAATGGTTTAGGATATGCACATTGATGACCCCTCATTTATCTCCCAATTCTAGGTGTTGTGAATCTGAGAGGGACACCATGTCAATTTTTTGAAGAACTTATTACATTTTCTTGATGCGACTTGAATTTAATTCATAAGGAATGAATTTAATTTTTAAATGGTGAATATTTTTCTATAAATTTAGTTTAATTCCATGAACACATTATTCTAAAAACATATTACGAATGCTATATTAAGGATTATCTAAGGGAAAAAACATGACCAATATATTATCTTTAGCTAATTTATTCCCTTTAAGAAATGTATTCTTTTCATATTCTATAAAATATGGTTCTACTTGGTTTGACTGATGAATAAATTTCTTGGATGACTTATTATAGGAAAGGATATCTATGGGAATTAATTTTTCTCTAGTGAAATCCAAGAAATCCAAGGGTGGTTGAAAGAATGATTATTTCCTTAGGCTATATTCCAATTGAGAAATTGTATAACTTTTCAATAATAAGGCGTCAAAAACGGAAAACATCATCTTCCCAAGAGCCTCATGATTTGAGGGATTTTTCATAATTTATTTTTCAAGGGGTCTAATTTCTTGTCAAATGTAAAAATCACTATAGGGAGTAACGTCACACAATATAATTTCATGAGGTGGAATTCCAACATGGATTAATGTCTGGATGTTAGGAGGAATATTATGGTGTATACCCTGAGGAGGACATTCAGGTTGTATAATGGAACGGGGAGATACATATTTCCATTAAATTGTCTATACATGGGATGACCATTAACAGTACTAATCTTGAGTAAGTCTCTTATGATATACCTCAGTATGTATATGGTGGAAGACTTGATGGTAAATTCTATAGGGAGGACCAGATGAGATGCAAATAAAAAGTTTGAGGGATGAATTTTTCAACTATGACAATTTCTTATTTGACCTAGATCATTAGCTATAATTGGTATATTTCTTAAGGCATCAAGAACACCAAAATTAATAAGAGTAGAATTTTGGGACTATTCTTGAATTCATAATCACTTTTGGTGAGACATATTTATAGATGTTCTCCTTTAGGTAGCTGTAGTCACAATTTATAGACAACAAATTTCATATGCAAGAGCTCTCCAGAATTATTCCTATACTACTTCTAGAATATTCAAACAAGTTTATAGAGTTTTGTTAGGTATATGTTTCTTCCTTGGAGAGACTATAAAACTGGCCAAACATATCTTGTTGTAATGCTAATGTGTTCCCTATCATGTCATTCACTTATTGTTGGATTTTTTTGAAAACCCTCCTAGATGAGAGGTAGAATATGTGCCTACACTTGAGTATCCCTTACATAGTACTAATGAGATAATTAGATTATGGGTATGAGGTTGTGTGTCTAATCCCTAACTCATAATACTACTATCAATATATTATGAATGGTTTTCAGAATATGGGTAGGGATAGATACCTACCCTTCCATTATTGAAAGTATTTTTTAGCCGACTTCTATAGCTGGAATGGTCATATATGCCCATTCCTTTATTAGGGTAGGGATATATGCCTTCTTCTTTCCTCCAATTTCTATAGGTATAAATAAAAATTTAACATGTGTGGGGGTAGAGATATTGGTCTACCCCTATCTATTTTCATGATATGGAGACAAATTTCTTGGGATGTTACCAAACTGTGATAGAAGACATGATAGGCATGGGAAGGAATATGTTTCTGCTCATAGATTTCATCCATAAATATTGGTGGGATCCTTGGTTGGATGTGGGGGCATGATCCCACCCCCAAATACTATTCATCAATCATACTTGGAAGGTTGTCCTAGGTGCTCATATTAGGGTTAACCGAGCAAGGTCCCATGGAGTGGTATCCTCACTAGGTTTAGGGTTTGATTCCATGTGGAATTATAGATAACAACTATTCTTAGGATATTTTAATTGAGACTCTTTTGTAATTGAGACAAGTCCACTATTGGAATCCTTATTTCCCTTAATATAATATGGGAGGAACTTGTTATTGCGTTATGGGGAAATTCTCCCAAAATCATTCAAAAATGACAATAGGCATCACTTACTACTTCATAACTGCTCATTACTAGTAGAATTTTTGGTTAGGTTTCATGTAATGGAGATCTTCATGTGCAGTCTCTAGTGTTAGTATAGTACCATTGAGATGGTTCTCCTAGATTATCACACTTGACACCCGAAATTGGAGATAATGGGTGGGTGATAGTATCCTATGTCTAGATGAGGATCTAGGATGTATGAGAGCAGATGAAAACTTTTATTATTGATGGTAAGACACCATTTTAGATTTAAGGTAATTTTGGGGGATGTAATTGGCTATATATAAAAAACATAAAAAAGAAAACCCCTCAATGTAGTATCACAAATACACAACTATAGGTATATTGATTTCATTAAAAGATATATGTTTGGATCACAATCATTTTTTAAGAATATGTAATTAAATTTCCTAACATTTGGGTGATGCAGATGAATATTTCACTTTGGGTTCACCATTTTTATTTCACACCCTTTAGGTAGTTTCAAAAGGGGTATATTCATGGGATAAGAAACACCCAATGATTCCCACATCTGAGATGGGTCACAAACATACTTTCCAAAGGCAGGTGAATGATTGGTATTTTTTCAATGATGCTCAGGAACTCACATTGGTCAAGTGGATAGGAGGTTAGGATTATTACAACATTTTGGGTGAATTATCACCTATTATGAGACTCTATTATATATTTAAGATGTATTCTTGAATCCTTTAAAAATACCAAGGCTAAGACTGGTCTTCCCTACATTAACAATTAATTATTGAAATATATTGATATAAAACCATCTATATGTATTAGAGGTTCTCTATCAATGGTACCATATGTATATATCAAAGGTTCTCCATCAATGGTACCACATATATGTATAACTGGTTCTCAATAAATGGCACCATATATATGTATCATAGGTTCTCTAACAATTTTAACATTTTTTATTACATATTCTCCATTTAATTATGTTTATTATCTTGTGATGTTAGTTTTAAGTAATAAAGCGGGGGCACTCTAGTACTTTGTCATCATATAGGGAGATAGGTGTTTTGATGTTTGGATCATGCACATGATAAGGGATTCCTAGGTAACCTCATGAAAGAGATAAAAACCCACTTAGTTTTATTACACTTAATAGAACACTTCATAACTTTTAAGGTCATATGATAAGGATTATACATGAGGTTTAATGTAAAGTGTTGAGGATGTCTAGGTAAAATGTTCCAAATAAGGAATTGTGTGAGACTTATACTAGATTTTATATTAGTATTTAATCCTGTAACAAATAATCTCTTACATGAATGGGTTGATATTACATAGAATATAGCCTTATGAAGATATCTCCCACCTAAAATATTGGATGATAGGGATGATATGATAGAACCCAGAAGGAATGTTTCCCTCATGTTGGGGCTTTTATCTTGTTGGAAATATGAACCAATATAGATGATGGTGTATTGATGGTGTTGTGTTTGATCCTCAAGGAGGATTCCAAAATATCCCTTTGAGATGAGAATTAAAACCTATAAAGTTCATAAGGGTTGGGATTTTCACCTAATGAGGAGGCCCATTTTAGATATTGTTTACTGTTCTAATAATACAATCATTATAGATCCCTAATCCCATTTGAATAATGATATATGTGAGAGTGAATAGACACTATAATATCATTATGTCACATAGGTATGTATGTGAAGGGACTTACACCTGAATTAGAATCATATTATTTAACATTGTTCATCTTTTTTATGGTGGAAAAGGGTAGGAATATGGATGGTATGAGAAGTATGGTAACCTATATGAAATTCTAGGTTCTTACTTTATAATGGATTCCCATTGGGATTTAATGATCCTCATCAATAGGTAGATATGAGAGAGGCTATGATGGGGTAGTTAAGAAGAATGATGGGGCTTACCCATTATCATATTTCTAACTATTTCAAAACCATGAACGAGGACTTACATATCTATTATATGTAAAAAACACATGGATATAGAGCAATTCAATTCACATTTTCTATAACACTATGAAGATAATTTCCACATATCTAAATGAAAAATTTATTTTCATTTCCTCCAAGATAGGACCCTCATTAATAGGGGAATTTATAATTGAAATCTCCCTAGTACCCTACCTATTAAATATGTTAAGTGTAGGAAATACTTTACCAAGATAATGTATAATAAAAAGGGGGACATGTTGGTATGTATGATTCCATAATTGTGCATTTTTTTAGGATTGGGAGGACTTATTGATCTTGTTTCACTCAGATGGGTGTCCTTGGTAATAGATTTCCCTATCATTTATGGTCTAATTGAAACTTAGGGCTTGGAGAAGGCTACACCTTAGTGATAGTTGGGCAGAGAAAGATGGGGGGGGGGGTGGGTTCTCTTAAGTGATACATTCGAGGGCAATATTTTCTACCCCCAAGTGATATATAGTTGAATCAGTGGTGTTCCACCAAAGTGAAACTTCAACAGGAAAAAAGTAACTTTTACCATGGTGAAAAATGAGTGAACTAAAAGTGACTTCATCCATGTGAAACTTTGGAGAACTAATGATCTTAGTGGAACCACTTGGACATGACATTGTCTAGGAGATAAGGGTTCTCCTCAATGTCATTGTAATAGGGTTTGACAATTATATAAGTGTATAGGGGTCATTCTCCATATAGGTATTTTACTAGTGATGAAGTGGTTCCTTAAAAAGGTTCCTGGTGTTTTTGGACTTTAAAAACTCAAGTACCCTTTCCCTCTCTTAAGTACCACCTAATTTAAATATTAGTAAGCTACCTAATAGTTTTGGAGATATGGGATGGGATATTAAAATAACCTAGAATCAACTGATTATCAGTTTTTCAAGGTGTAAAATGAGGGTCCAAAGGGTCCTATTTATTGGAATTTTTGGGAGATTGGTTGAAGTGGAAACTCATTAAATTGAGTCATGCAAGTGGTTCCCTCAAGTGATTCATGCTTGTGAGACCTACATGGGATATATGGGTTCCAAGTTATACTACACAGGTTGAAATTGAGTAAATTTTAAGGGTTTTTTTCATATCTTTTTTCATTAGAAATATATTGTCCATATTTAGAAAAGGTATCACCAACAATATATATTTATAATGATGATTAATATGTTTTTAAAACGGCCCTTATAAAACATTGACTCTAAAAAAAATTTATCACCCTCTTAAGTCATATGTAACCATAGTTATTATTTTCTTTTATCATAGTTTTCCTTCATAGAGAAATTTAATCAAAAAAGAATTTATTCATACACGTTTTTATCTTATAAATTTCTATTTGATGAGAATAAATATCTTATGAAATATGTATAATTTGAGTTTTGTATCATATGAGTGTCTCTATCACATGATATTTCTATCGTACAAAACTAATATATCTTAAAAATGTTTATATAATAGGATAAATTTGACTAGATTATAAATTTGTGTTTTTTTAATTTTAATATAGATTTTGATATGATATTTTTTGATATTTTTTATATTTCTAGTTGATTATTTGTATTATGATTCATTATACTATTTTATTATTTTTTTTAAAATATATAATATCATACATGTATATTCAAAAGTATATTTTTGTACATATTTCCATATTTGATTATTTATTATCTTAGATTTCCCATATAGTTTGATATATTATTTGGAATATATTTTAATATATAAATAGATGGATAAATATTTAGAAACCCACATGTGAATAAGATCATTAAGATGGATAATATTACAATTAATGAAGTATTCTATAAATATCGAATGAGTGAACTCTATGAAGTAATGATATAGTCACATGGACTATAAAATGTAGTGAAAAAACTCTATTACTATTTCAACTATTTCATTGTTGTGACTATAAGGTGCTTTGTCATAAAATAATTTTATAAAGTTATTAAAGAACTCTAATGAAATTATATTCTTGTTTTTATTATTTTTTTTAGTATTGTAATCATTTTTATTTTCTATTTTTGATTATATTTAAATTTATTTTTTCTCTCCTAAAAGAAATTTTGTTTTCAGTTATATATCATCAATAAAAGGTATACATGTCTGATTGTGACTCTATCCAAAAGTGACAGTATTGGGTTTTTAATCCTATAAAATTCATGTCAGTTGGGTTGTTACACTAGATAAGAAAAGGTTGGTATTGTAAAAGGTTATCATTACATTTCATAAGAGAGTATATTTTTTTAGTGAGTACCATTCCTCTCATAATGAATAGGTTATTGAATATTAGATTTATGATTGAGTTGATTTAAACTAATATAATAATATATATTTCTTTGTTTATTTTTATCACTATTGAATATATAGTTAAAACTGAACTTACACTTGTTTTTATATATATGGTTGTTTTTTCATAAACCGATCTTTTATATTGAACACATTTTTAACAATTTATTAAAATTTTAAGAAGTTATATTCAACCCCATTCAAAAATATTCAGTAGCTTACATTAGGACAATAATTAGTATCAGAGGAAATTCATTTTTGATTTAGGTTTGGTTGATCAAATTATCATTGTTCTATCCCTATCATAGAATTAGTAATTTATGGAAAAATATTCTTGTAAGATGTTAGATATGAATGAAAATTATTGATAGATTCTTTAAAAGACACCATATTTTAAAAAATATGACAACGATAATTAGAAGTCCAAGATGGTGGCATATTTAATTTTTTTTAGAATTGTTCACTATATGATATCTATAAATTCATTTATGTTTCCAAATGTTGATCCACATAAACCTATTGGTAATAATGTAATAAAGTATGTTCTAAACTACAATGTAATGATTATATGAAACTTTTCTATGCGTAATAATGTGTTTTTACTTATTTTAGTGTATAAGATATCCTAACACATAAAAAGGATAATATAGATTACACATTAGGGTTCTAAAAATCTCATCTACATAATGATAGGAATTTAATGTGTGTAGTACTATTACATTAATATGGGAGAAGAAAAATCCATGAATCAAATGTTACACACAGATTCACAATTATCATAAATGGGATGAGTTCACTAGGAGTGGTACTAGAAAACATAGTACATTTTTAATGGGTGGTGTAGTCATGACCAAATAAATGGATTGTGAAGAAATGTGAAATAAATGGGAAAAATAATTTTAGATAATACACATTGGATGAACATACCAATTAACTACTTCATAATTAATTAGAGTTAAATAATATAAATGATGAATAAAATTCAAAGAATAATGGTATATTATTTTAAAAAAGTATACATATGTCATATAATTATTCTGATTTGGGTTCATAAGAAAGTGAGAAAGGAGATATGGATAATATTAAAAAATGAATTTATAAAATAATGAAAAGAGATAGAGGATCTAAGCAGTGACCTAGAAATAATCATAATAATCATGACTAGAAGATAAAAAATGAAGGAAAAACTTATAAATATAATAATTTATCCAAATTACCAAGATATGAGTATTTAAGGAAGATAAACATCATGTCAGGATATTATAAATTGAATCAAGAATGTAATTACAAGAAATATAAGAAGAAATTGAATCATGTGTTCATGATTGCGTGGATTTGAACTGCGTATTTTGGATCCAGATATGATTTATAATTTTTTTAAGAATATAAAATCTTATTATTAATGGATACATATATTATTTAAGTAAAAATTTATTTATATTCTATTTATAGTTATTATTCTGATACTAAAGTTTATAGTTTTGATATGTTTCATTTTGAAAATTAAAAATTAAAAAAATAGGTTTTGATAGTTAATGAATAATACTAAGATTTTTATAGGAAAAATAAGATAATTTTAAAAAAAATAAGAAGTTCAATCATGAAAATGAGAATATTAATCTTGCAACACAATTTATTAATGAAATAATTTGTGTTGATCAAAATTTTATGACATGAATTTTTAACCAAATGGACAAGAATGATAAGATGAACGATTTTCATTAAATGAATAATAAAGGTGAATAAATAAAATTAAATAATTTTTTGGATTACATTAATCATGTAATAAAACAATATAAAATTAATAAATATGGAAATAATAGATTTATAATTATAGCTTCATATTTTTCTAATCTTTTTTTAGTGATTTAGAAAGTTCAAAAAAAGATTAAAAGTCTAAAGTAACAATTTTTTTTTGCATAAAGGAGACTCTATCTCTATTTGTTATAGGTGAGGATTTATATGAAAATATGTTGTATATGAATTAACCATAAAAATAAACATCTAGTTATTGTTATAATACACAAATAAAATAAGAGTATAATTTTTTTGTTTAATGTTTAAGAGGAAGTGTTACTAGTAAAACTTGTTTTAGATGTAATATTTAAGGATATTAAGGTAATTAATTTTTATTTATTTTTACTCATTCATTAATTCATATAACTACTTTTATTTCAAGATATTTATCATCAATACCACCCAATACCAAAATTCTCAAATCTTTCTAGGCACATGAAAATTCATATACTAATCCAATTGGAAACAAAATAGAGTGGGTAAAAAAATTATACAAATAGATTTTATATGAAATTATACTTGTGAGTATAAAGTAAATATAGTATATGAACCTTAGATAAACTTGATATATGATTGGAGACCCATCTATTTATCTATATTATAACCAATTTTATGGAGGTTCTGTCACATTCAGAGAGAATAATAAAGGAAAGGTCGGAGGTTTTAAAGAATTTGGTATATCTAAAAATTTTATAATTTATAAGGTTTTATATATTAATAGTCTTAAGGATAAGATAATTTTTATCTCACATCTTTATAATTATTTAATGACTCTTATGTTTGATGATAATATGTGTTTAGTTTTAAAATAAAATGTTTATTTATTTTATGAAAATATAATAGATAATATTTATTTAATCAGATTATCAGAGAAAACCAAGTAGAAAATTACAAGACATAAATCTTTATAAAAATGTATATTTATTTTTCATAGAAGGTTTGGAAATGTACATTTTCATATACTATACAAACTGGCCAAGTTTAAATGATTTTTAGAACATTCTAAGAATAATATTTATAAGTATTTTTTTGTGTGGTTACTTTTTTACAAGTTAAACAACATATAGAAACATTCAGAACATTTAAAAATGATAATACAATTATACTTTTAGAATTGGTATATTTTAATTTTTTCCCCATGAAAATATCTAGTATCACAATATGGAACTATTTTTTAATTTTTTATAAGTTTACTAAGTTTACTTGGACTTAATTTATGAAACATAAATGTAAAAAATTAATTTTTTTTTATAAATTAGTTAAAAAACTATAGGGTCACTATTTTATTTCTTTTATATGTGACAAAAGAGATGAATTTAGTAATCTAGATTTTTTTTAAATAAAATATACATTTTCATAATTTTTCTTCCCCTAGGACAACACATCAGAATGGTGGTGTAGAGAGGAAGATAAGGCTACTATTGAAATAGTTAGGACCATGTTTAGTGAATTTAAACCACCAAAATAATTTTTGGATGAATCCTTTAATATATAATTTGATATATTAAATATAATTTTATCATAGTTCTGATAAATATAACTCTTTATGAAATGTTTAAAAGAATGAATCCCAAGGTTTTTCATTTTAATATATTTTGATGTACGGTATTTTATATATATAAAATATAAATTATATAAATATGATTATAAAATATGAGTAGGAATATTTAAATGATATTTCAATAATAGTAATTATTATTGAGTATATAATAAGGGAACTATTAACATTGTATAATCTATATTGGTAAATTTTGATTAAAATAATGGTAAACATAAATAATATTTAGAAATATTTGAGGAGAAATATCAAGAGCTTAACATTTGTGATAAAGAATCTAATAATTATATTTCCTCACTCGATGGGGAGTATATCCCTACCCAATATTATTTTAAATTCTATAGAACTCATATGTATAACCCATTAAGAACGAAAATTGAAATGTTGAATTTATAATTAGAACTAGGAAGTTAGTTTTAAAATACTATATTAATTCATCTTTTGTTTTTGATATTATACCTAGTGATATTGATGATTCTTTGAAAGATACTAATTAGATAATTTTTATGAAGGATTATATTAATCAATTTTATAGAAATGATTTTTAGAATCCACTTGAACATCCCATAGGTAAATAATTTATAGAAACTGAATAGAATTTTAGAAAAAAATTAAATGAATCATGTTAATTTTTTATGAAAAATGAATGAAATGTTTCCCAAGGAAGTTTTCAAGTGGAATTAATATTCGTTGATGAATATTTTCCCCTGATTGAATTGATTGAAGCTATTTTCATTTTATTAGATTTTACTTATTTTTAGGGATTGTATTATTTCATATGGATGCTAAGTTATATTTTTTAAATGGTATAATTTATTTAATGGAATATTTTAAACAACCACATGGATTTGAAGATGAAAAATTTCTAAATAATGTTTTTAATATATCAAAATATTCATGGTATTCAATAGGCATGATGATTTGGTATGAATTTCTATCAATGTTTTTATGAAATAATAGATTTAATAATGGAAAAGTTGATCCAACATTGTTTATTAATAAAGGTAATAATGATATTTTAATTTTTTAAATGTTGATGATAAATTTTTTGGCTTGTAAAATGATTTTTTATATAAGGATTTTATCAAAATAAATGAATTCTGAAATTGATATGAGTTAAATGGTTGATTTAATGTCATTACTTGGATATTGATATTTTCAATGACCTAATGGTAATTTTCTTTATCAAATAATTGATACTAATGATTTAGTTAAAATGTTTGGTCTTTACTCTAGTAAAACTTTAGTAGGATACTGATAACTAATTATAAATTTTATTTGGATAAGTTAGAAAATCCTATAGATATTAAATTTCTCAGAGTAATGATAGGAAACATATTATATTTAACTTTTTCTATACATGATATTAAGTTTTTTGTTAATTTTTTTTACTTTGATTCAACTCTATCCTAAATAATTTCCCATTAATGATATTAAATTACCCATACGATATAATAAATGAAGTGTAAATTTATGTTTGTTATTCTATAAAATACTATTTTTATTTAACAAATTATTTTAACTATGATTTTAGAGGTTGTATTATTGATATAAAGAGTAAATTAGATATGTTTTTTCTACATGGAATTGATTTATTTCCTGAAGATCTAAGAAGAAATTATATATATATATATATATATATATATTTGAAAATTATACTGAGTATATTTCTACAGTTAATTATTATTCTCAATTTTTATGAAAAAAAAATTATTTGATTTTACTATTTATTTTTATATGATTCCAATTTATTATGATAATACACAAACTATATAAATATAAAAGATTATTTCATAGTATTCAATAAAAAAGCTTACATATGATATATTAAAATTTATTAGAGATAATGGTAGTAAAAGTGGATTTGTTTTAGAATTTATTTATAATATTGGTCAACATTCTAATATATTTATTATACTATTAGATGTAGTAAAGTTTGAGAAAATAAAAATTTTATTTCAAATGTTGGAAGCATTGTGGAATTCGATTTTTTTTATTTTTTTTAAATATATATAATACTTTTTTTATAATTTATAATATTCTATTTCAAAAATTACTTAACTATTGTATTATATACTAAATTTGTAAACTAAGATATCATGGAAGTAATTTAAAATATTTCTGAAATTTAATTTTTACTTTTAGGTTTTAAATTGTTTATTACTTTTATTTTTTTAATTAATCTAATTTAATGAATTTGTGTCTATACATAGACTTGCAGTATTGAATACTACTTGTTTTTCTTCTAAGATAATTGTAATTTGGTATCATTATTATAGTTATTTTTATATATTGATAATAATATTCATTTATACATGTGGATCTTTCAAAATTTTTATTTTAATTTTGAGTATGATATTTATTAAATTTTGTTATGAACAAATAAAAATATGCTAGTTTAAATTTATTTTTTTTGATTTAAAACTATTTAATCATTATATCACTATTCTGAAATTAATTGTATAATAATTTTATTTCTTGAAGTATGAAAGTTTTATAATTTTAGCATTACATGTTCTATATTTTAATGAAAATCAAGATAAAAATCATAAACTTATTATAAATGTTAGAGTTTTGGAATAACTATAATTTTTTTAACATTTTGTAAATTTAAAAAAGGGGTAAAGGGGTTCAAAAATACCTTTTCAGTTTTTTAGTTTTCTAAAAGGGGTATATTGTTAGTGATATGTGTAAGTTTATTGACATTACTGCTGATGTTTATTTTTTAGTCTCTTTTATGTTTTGAATATTACAATATCTCACATGTTTTCCGTATATTTTTAAAAGGTAATAATTTTAATATTGGATAACTATAATTTCAAACAGTATTTGTTAATCATTATTTATGATTTATATAATCATATTTATTTTTTATATTTTTGTTTATATTTTGGTAAAAAAAATTATATTCTATAGTTATTTTTTTAATTTAGTGTTTTTAGGGTTTTTATAATATATGATAGATGAGTTATACTTAACAGAATTACACTCTTACATAGATGTTGTATGACTCTTACAAAAATGTAAAATGAATCTTACTCTTGTTTAGATGAATCATATGTAATTTTCTTAAGATTATGTAGATTCATGTTTATACATATTACAAAAATAATGGTTATGTATATTTTTAAAATGATTCTTACAATGTTTTTAAAATAATATTTACGAACTATTGATGTTTATAATGAACGTTATTCCTTAAGAACACATATGTAATTTGAGTCATTATTTTCATTCATATGGGTTTTATATCATATGATTTTTTCTCATATGATAATTATTTCATACTATATTTCTATCTTATAAAGATATATCTTATGATAATATCTATATAAAAAAATCTACATGAAAAATGTTTTATATCTACGGAGTATCTATATTATATGATATTTTTATAATATGAGTCTACTCTTCCATATGGGTTTTTTTATACCATATGATAATTTTAATCTATCTTATGAATTCTTATTTTTTCATTATAAAGAGAATGATGATAAAATTTTTTACTTATATTTCTTACATTTTTTATTTATGATGTGTATTATAGTTTATTTAACTATTTTATTATTTTTTATAGAGTATATATGATCTAATGAGTATATTCTAAAGTATATTTTGGTATATATTTATATATTTGATTCATGATTATTTTATATTTACCACATACGTTTCTAGGATTTTTGGATACTATTTTAATGTATCTATGGTTTGATCTGAATATGTAAACTTGTGCCCGATGAAGATCATAAATATTGATGAGATAACTATTAGTGAAGTTGACTATAAATATTGGTTGAGGGAAGTCACTAATGTGACGATTCTAATACCTGAAATATCAAAAGAATTTATAAAAATTATATACAGTAATTAATATTCCATTTTTTTGATAAAAAAGATATTTATCAGAAAATAATTTTTTAAATTGATCAAAGATATGTAATAAAATTCTATTTTTCATTTCATTATAGCATTAACAATGAATTATTTCTATTTTATATTTTTGTTTATCTACCAGTTTATGATTTTACCTTCTAGAAGGGTGTTTTTTAGGTACATAAATTTTAAAAGGGTTATATAGGTTTGGTATTTCCTCCAAATCCAAAATAAAGGCTTAGTTTTTTCATTTTGTGAAATTCAGGATTATTGTGTTGTTCTTCTATGTGAGAAAAAGGAAGGTGTTGTAAAAGGTTAATAGTTCAATTGAAAAGTAGATTTTCCCATATTTAATACCATTCCTCTCATAGTGAAAAGGGGATTCAAGTGTAGATATATTATTATGTTTATATAAACTATTATAAAAACAATTTATTCTTTTTTTATCATTTTATACGATAAACATGAACACAATATTGAAAATAATTTTTTATATTTACAATTGTGTTTAAAATGAATAATACCTGATATTGAACTCTATTTTAATATTTTTATTAAATTTTAATAAATTATATTCCCCCTATAGATATTTTTTAAAAGATAAACTTGGATAATATCTTGAGCAGGGGATCCAATCATATAATGTATACCCACATACTATTTTATGTTAGGGAAATCAACTACAAAAAATAAAATTATTTCCAATCGCATTTTGGAATTAAGAGATAAATCACATATTATCTGCAAATAGGTTTAGTTGGATACTTCCTCTCTCTTCACTCACCATGATAAATATAAAATGGAGATAATGATAAAAGTTTGAAAAACATTACTTATCGATCTAAAGAAATAACCAATAATATTATATAAAATTAATTATTATTTTAATTAAATATTTTTTAAGAACCATCATACTAATATAGAATTTAATTATATCATTTATTGAGTTACTTTTGGAGAATTTTATGGAGATGAACTTTATCTACGAATGTATCTAGGTAATTCTTGTGATTTTTTAGGTAAGCAATTATAAATGGGTTGTATATGATGATATGAAGTGGGTATTAGTATTAGGATTGATTTTCATTGTTCAATAACTACATTGAGGGAGGGACAATATAATGGTGAAATAGTTTACTTTAATGCTCAAAATTTAGTGATTGGTTAGTTGTTAGATGATGGAAATATATTTCTCTTACTATCTATTCTCATAGATATGCTGAGACAGATGCATCACACATAACCTACATATTGAAATCCTTTACCTCATTTCTTAAAATCCAATGTGTATTGTGAGTTTATTTTTTGCAATCCCTATTTACATATTATATCATACATAATCATTCATATTATTTGGGATTAGGTAAATCATAAATTTATGTATAATAATTAAGTAAGGCAGACTACATATGATATCAGTGATCCAACTAATGCAGTTCCATTTCCTATTGAGGAGGTGGCTGTAGTTGGATATAGTCAAGAACATTTTCAACCAGGGATAGTTATACTTGTTCTTGAATTGAAATATTTTTTATGTGAGGTTTTTCTAAAATTTATATAATTTTTATTTAAAAATATTTTCATATTTATATATCATAGATAGGTGTATCTAAAATTCGATGAATCATTGAAAAAGTAACAGAACTTTCAGGAACTAATGACTTCAGATACTACTATGTTTTCCCAAGGGATACCAAAATTATAATTCAATTATTTCATATTAGATAATTTTTATGAGTTTCTAATGATTTATTACACACATATGAGAGACTATATGTTTATAATTTATAAAAAATATTTCTTAGTTGATTTTATTTATGACCAGCTCTCGGTACAGTGTTGAAATTGTATTCCATGTATGTATTTTTTTATTTTTATTTTTATTTTCACTTGATTCAAAAAAATATATACTTATTTATTAAATTTATTAGATTTATAATTATTTATATATCATCCATCAGTTGAAACCATTTAATCCACATTACTTAAGGAAATAATTTCATTACAAAAAATTAATGATATGTTTTAGGATTTTAGTTTTAGTGAATTAGGAAAAAACATTATAAAAAATCATGCATTTTTCAACTAATGGAATTTTTTCCACTATATAAGAAACTAATTAATACATAAAAAGTATTCAAAATTTCCCAATATTATTCCCCAAAGGACACTGTTCTATACATTTCATACTTTTCTTAACATTATAACATAGGGAAATAGAAACATAATAAATTTGTGAACTTAAATGCTCATGAAGGGTAATCATAAGTGATAAAAATAAAAGATAATAACTGGGTATAAGAGGATTATATGAGTATAATCAGGATACATATGAATGTTATAAATAATAATTAAAATTATTAAAATCATGTAATTACATAAAATTACATCAAGAAAATTACATATATTATAGGAAAAATCGATACTCGAGAATTGGGGAAACATTGGTCAATAAATAAGAGCCATGATAGCATAACATTATGATATCTTAAAAATGTGGCACAACCATTCATATAGGTAGAAATACATTCATGATTCACACCACCAATACCTATTAATATGAGAAACTAAAATTTAATCATGAGTACATATCTCATGAGTACATATCTCATGATATAAAAGAATTTAACCAATGTATTAGAGGGTGACATAAGACCTCACCCATGAACATCCATAAAAATGTGTGACACATAAAATAAATCATCATCATATCATAATGAACCCATGGAATGAAAATTGGTTTCATATCATATTAAAATGGAATATTAAATAGGAACGTTCATGATTCTATCAATAGTCATAACATGATATACCCATGGGAAATAAATTGATATCCAAATATATTCAGTGAAAGTCAAGTTAAATACCATTTAATCATGATAATAGAGGATATGTTAATCACACCATATAGACAAAGGGAATGAAGTTTATTCTATAATTTCCCTAATCAATGGATATTATGGATGTAAAAACCCTTCAATCAAGGAAATGGAAAATTGGGTATTCATAAGTCTATACATTAGAAAAAAGGTTGTTCCTCTTTGTGGTGGATATATATGAAAGACAAAGATAATGATAGATAAAATCTATAAAAGAAAAGGAATTTGTATAATACATATAGAGAAAGAAGTTTCATGGGGGAAAACAACATATATAAAGTGTAAAAATGGAAACTTTAAGGGATATTTACATAGATTAAAAACACCATTATAAAAGAATGCTTCAAACAACATCACACAAGAAGGGATCTGTAATTTAATTTTTTTATACCATAATTAAATCCACCAAAAAATAAATATATATTTTTATTAAATAATACATAAAGTAACATTAATACTATGATTTTAAATATTTTTGTAATATGAAAAAGAAAATAGAGGATAAAACATAAAATAGATTTTTAAAAACATTTTAAACATCAGTGTAAATTAAAATCTCACTTGTCACATTCAAAAGTAAATTTTGATAAAATAAAGTGAATGATTATCAAATATTTTTATTTTAGAAAGAATATCCAATATTGGATACTTGTAAATGAAAAAAATCAATAGTAAATGTTTATTAAAAGAAAAAACATTTCATTATGGAATGAATCTATTTAATAGATTAAAATTATAATTATTGAAACACAAAATTAGAAAATGTTCCCTAAAACCCTATTTTTATTAAAAAAAATTGTTTAAAAGGGAATAATAAAATACTATAAAATATACCAGTAGTGTGGGAGATCTCATGAATGAAAGAGAAAAGTTCAAGGTAAAACATTATAACTCAAAGAAATGACATTTGATTTATCATTATCCTTTCAAGAAAATACCCCATGAAGGATAAACAAATTGAAAAGGGGTTTATGTATCAAAAATGTAAATAATGAGATAATAAAACATAATTAAATTAAAGTGTATAATTCACCCAACTTATTCAAAAAAAGTTCATGCGAATGACTATAAATCAATGAATGAAAATCATGTTACCAAAAACTCTTATGATTGGGGTAACACTTTTTTATTAGAATGTGATCTTTCCCAAAAGGAAAAGTTTCCTTTATTAAATAATAAATAATGTTACAAGAATATGAAAGATATTTTTTTTACAATAATTAATTTTTGAAAGAGAGAAGAGATTCACAGGAAAATCATTGATCCAAGTCAAATTTAGAGAAGTGATCCATTTATTAGTGAGCCCATCAACCAAGTAATTTTCCCCATGATATGAATGTATGATGGTATAATTCATGGATACAAGGGATTCCATAGAGATTCTCCATCAAGTAGTTAGCTTCCATGATAGATGAATAATTCCACTTCTGATAGCTTGCATAATAGTAGTGGAGTCACTCTCAATCCACAAATTGTGGTAGCCTCATTTCTTTGAAATTTCCACCACATTAATGATTCCAAGCATTTTAGAATCAAGGTAAATAGTGCATCGATAAAGAACATAGAAGAAGACCATTATTTCACATCTATAATTTCAAAAAATGGAACCATAACTCGAGGGACCTATATATCCTCATGAAGCTCCATATGCGTTGCATTTGATACAACCCAAAAGTGTAGGGGATTATATAACATCCATGGTACTAGAGGAGGGATGATAGTTACCTGTAATACCAAAAATTTTAAACATAGAAAAATTATGTATTGAGTGTTCACAATACCCATTTTAATCTCATTTGCATGCTTGAAAAAAATAAATATACCCTGATAGTCTGACTGAAATTATAAGGAAGAGCTACTATGAAATTTTTTATTTCTAATGGTCCAAAGTATGTGTATAATTTCAGAACAATCCACTAGAATCATGTTTAATAGATGATCAAATAACATAAATATTATGCATTCTAGTAGGTGATCCTGAATGCTTCTAGTACAGGGGATACCCATTTTGAAGAGATCTACTACTACTTTTCACAAGGAAACAACCTTAACATATATCATCATCCTCCCTTTTTTGATTTCAAAGAACACATATCAAATAGAAATTAATACCAGCACCTTAAAAAAATCATATGTGTAAATTTTGTTGTTAATGAACCTCTATACAAGGGTGAACTTGGAAGGAGGAATCTAGTCCTTACTAAGAACCTTAGCCCATTTAATAGGATTCCCTTGGACTGTCTCACGATATTTTTTTTAAGAGACCTTCCCATTTGTGTAAGGTTCCCAAATAAGAGTGTCATTACCATTAATGAAGTTATAGTTCAAAACCAAGTCCTTGATATTATCCAAGATAAAGTCCAATGAATTATCCAATTTCTATTTAATATACCCATTTGTGTCTAGTGATATATTAGTGGAGTTTAGAGAGTCAAGAAGAGGCGTACTTGTTTAATTTTATAATAACAAATTCAAGGATGAATTGAGACTGACCATAAAATGAGAATTCATTGAAATAATGGTGAATGAAGTCTTAAGGTAATGAAAAATAGATGAGTCAACATAATTAAAATTACTAGATTTGATACTATTTAAGAATATGGATCATAGAAAATAAAGATCCTTCGAATTCTAATTGATAAGCCTCCACATGAATTTAGCCTACAAAGCTTGATTGAATTTAATTAGATTTTTTATGGCCAAACCACCAAAATCAATTGTTTTAAAACATTGTTTCCATGAGATACTTTCAAGTATTCTCTAAAGAATGCTTCCACTTTAGATTTTTTTACAGAATTAAAAATAATCTTAATGTTGACATCCAACCATTTATTGAAAATAATAGTGTAGAATTTTTTATATGATTATAGATTTGAAAAGGATAACATATCCTTCCATTGAGAGAATATTTTCTTTCTAGGAAGGTAAATGATTTCTGAACTAACTCACAATGTGAGAGAAATTCCCAACACATGGTTTCCTGCAAAATATCAAGTCACAAAGATAAGTGAACGAAATCATTCCCTCTCTAATTCCTAACCCATTGATGATGCTAACTATTTTATCAATAGAAATATTTTTTACAAAGTATAAGAATGATTTATTTATACTCACCTCTTTCCATGTTAATTTATAATGAATAATATATTATTTTATTCTCTTAATTTTTATTTTGTCACCATGAGGGAAAATAATGAAGTCATCAGCATAAAGTAAGTGAGTGGGGGGCATCAAGACCCGGTAGATCTAATAGGTTTAAGTTTGTTTATGTTTTCCATATTGAGGAATATCATGATTAAGTAATCTTCAGTAATGGATAAAATGATGGATTATAATGGCTCGAACCTATATGGTCGATTCCTTTGATGAAATCTGGTGTTTGTGGTGTTTTGGGAGGTCAAGGTGACGCATCCCCAACACTTTGATAAATTTCTAGTTTTGTGAATAGTGTTTTCAGAATGGTAGGTCTATAGTGTTTCCAGAATGGTAGGTATACAATGTTTCCAGACTGGTAGGTCTACAATGTTTCTGGAGTGGTAGGTCTACAATGTTTCCAGACTGGTAAGTCTATAATGTTTCTAGAATGGTAGGTCTATAGTGTTTCCAGACTGGTAGGTCTATAGTGTTTCTAGACTGGTAAGTCTATAGTGTTTCTAGAACAGAATATCTATAGTGTTTCCAGACCAAAAGATCAACAGTGTGTCTAGAACCATTTCATTTCCTTTGTAAAATTTCTAGATTTTTCCAAATTTCCTAGTTTCGCCCATTTAATGTTTTCTGTGATAAAAAATTCATTAAAATACTTATTTTAATGGATTTAAGGCTAATTCAAATCCCATAACTCCTATATTAATTTTTCTAAGGTTCAGGATGCCTTTACTTGGTCAAACCGCATGGTTTAATGTGATCCCCTTTTAATGGAAAATCCAGCATATCTTAAATCACTACTCCATTAAATGTTATGAAGGGACAAGATATATTCCTCCCTTATTCTCCAATATTGTTTACTGGTATGAGACACTCGTACCTTTCCTTCCCGTAGGATTCGTGTGATCAAAATTTCCTCCTTGGATTGGTTCCCCTTAAAGTTTCTTCCTACTGCATGCACACCCCCTATTTTAGGGAAACTAAGTAGTATCAATCAATCTTCTATATAAGGTATGATCTATCATCATTTTCTAGGTTTATATTATTCTGTTTCTCCTTTCCCTATTATGGAATTCTATCTCCATGTTCCTAATGGGCTTTTCCTGGGTGTTGGCTGGTGTGGTGGTGTCTCTTCATCCACCAGTGGATGCAGTCCTCCAGGAGAGGTGATCGTTATCTGTTTTGTTGGACTGTTCTCATGAAAAGAGAATCAAAAACCTTTTTAGGTAGGGGATTCATGGTCTCCCTATTCTTTTACGTGTATCTATAGAGTTAGCATGTTTTAGCCCACTGGATCACAATGGAATTGACATAATAAATATTTTAACAGGATAAATAAATTCATATCGATCGTATGTTATTTCCTATTGTTTTAATAGATAGTGTGATATATATGCTTTGATTGTTTTCAGGTAATTCTCGATGAAATTGTTAAATAAATTATAGCTGGAATTAATTGATAATTATTTGGCTAAAGATAAAGATGTTTGTAAATGAATCTGGTTGTTGTTTTTGTAATTTTATGTTAATAAAATTGATGAAGTAAGCATGTTTAATTATTTGTGATAGCTATGATAGCTTTCTATTTGGGTTTCCCATTTTTATAACCTACTAATAATGAAAATTGTAATTCAATATGGAATAAATAATTGGTTGTTTCATAAAATATAATACCTCATAGGGTTTTGAGTTACCCTCTTGCTTGTAAATTCCAAGAGCCTTATACTTGGAGCTGTGAGATCTTGTTATGTTTGAAGGATTAATGCCTTGTTTAAGGTCCAAGATCCCAGTTTATATGATGTTTGTATCCTTCTTCTTGTGTTGTGATATGATCCTAGATGGTTGTTGTGATATTTGGGGGTAGGGAGGCCCATTGGTTGTGGTGGCAGTTGACGCCTAGAGTGGTGAGATGCATCAGTTTATGCATGTGGGTGCCGGGGAGGACACCAGAGATGATGAAATGGGTTAGATGTGAATTATTGGATTATTTATGAATATTATAGGTTGGTTATATTCTTTACTTTACCCACTGCTCAAGGTAGCTGGTTTTTCTACCCTCCTTCCAAAAAGAGACGAAGACGCGCGAGGTATGCCACGTGATTTTTGTGTTTAGCTTCTCAAGGGAGGATGAGTCTACACTCCTGCTATAGGTGGAAAGGACTTGATAGGTAGTTTATCTAGTCACCGTTTTGATCCCCCTAGTGTTTTGTATCTTAAAATATTTTTCTAGAATTCCTAGGAATATGGTAAAGTAATAATGATGTTAGTAAGTGATTGAATAAATGATGTTAACCCATGGGGTTAGAACTTGGTGTAATGTAATGATGAGGTTAAAATTTAAAGGAACTTTGGATATTGGTTGGAATGATAATAAAAATTAATGTGAAATTGATAATGATTAATTAATGTTTATGGAACTAATTAACGTAAAGTTCAATAGATAAAAAGCAAATGAAGTAATATAATAAATCTCTTTAAATGGTTGTGTTCTTATAGGATACTTAGTCTCAGTAGTGGAAGCCAAGTGTCTAATATATTGATAGAGATAATATTTTCATTATTTTTCATATATTTTTCAATTATTTAACCCCTAAAAATTAATCAATTTGAGATGATTTGTATCATTTTAGTGTTTTTTGTGAATTATGGGATTAATTGGGGAAATTGGTTAATTCTGGAAATTTAGCAGTTTTGTGGAGCTTCTGTATTTTAGGTATATATTTTATATTTTTTATCCAAATTGTTGATTCGTTTTTTTAGGATTTGTATGCTCGTGGTATTCAACTTTTTCTTTTGGACCTGGCTCTAATTTGGCACACTATGGCCCAGACAAATTCATCAATTGGAAAACGTTTTATGGCCGACAGAATGGACCCTACCATAATTAATGAGGCATCTCTCAGCCTACACATGTCCAAATTAGGTTATTCTAGCTGGAGAAGAAATAGAACTCCGAGACTCATGCTTCTGTTTAATTTTATGAACAAATTTAGTCATTAAGACATCCATTTAATGCGGACAAAGAGAGGGAGTTAAAGAGTCACCTTGGGAAGAAAAATATGTTAGTGGTAATTTGAGCATAACTTTTATTCCAGTTGTCTAAATTATCTGAGATTTTGAGGAAGATTTAAAAGGACATAGGGGAACAACATTTATGAATACACCTTCCCTAGATTCTTTCATTTAATATTCCAACCAGACTCAAAAATTCTATGGAGTAATTTTAGAGGGAAATTATCTACTCCAAAAGCCTATAAATAAGAGTGTTCACTTCCATTAAAAGGGGTTGAAGAAGGTGAAAGAGGGGATGTGATAGAGGATTTAATTATTTAAGTTCTTTATATTTTCTGTTTTCACTTTTCTTGGTTTCATTATGCTCTCTTATTTCCCTTTCAACTCTAATACCCTTCACATGGAGGGGTAAAACCTTTGAGTGATCGGGGAAGGGGGAGTTTCTCTTTTGTAATGTCGGAGTTTTGTGCTTAAATGTAAAACCCTCTTTTTCTTTTGAATGACTTCTATTATAATTTTTTCCCAATTCTCTTAATGAGATCGTGTTTTGGGTTTGGTGTATTCATTTTTAATAGCTTTTGTTAAGGACTTTTAATCTTCCTCTGCCTAGTGCAATTTGTCTCGATCGAACATATTGTGTTAGGTGGTGAGTGTCCAATTATTGTTGGCACGTGTGTGGAACTAGTAAACTTTTTCTAGAGTTATAAGGATCAACAATTCCCGACCAGGACTTGCCTTATTTGTTTAGGAATTGTTTATGATCTTCCATGCACATAGGATTTAGTTCCATTTCTTTCTTCAACCAAAGGTGATTGATAACTCAATCGAGGAGTCTTTCATTTTTCATTTAAAAGGAAGAGAGGAAAGATGATCTTTGTGACTATGATGACATTAAAAAAAGTTATCCTACCCTGACCCTATCACTCTCTTCATCCATTAGTGTTCAACCTTTCTTTTTATTACTTGATTTATTTTTCAAATCAAACAATTTTAAAAAAACCTTTTCTTCATTCTTTAATTTAAGTGACAAACATAATTGTTGTGCACTCCTCTCTAGAGAAAACTTAGGTTAACCACTTTACTATATTTTAACTTAGGTTTTATTTGTTTTTTTCACACCCTATGATATGCACATGTCAAAACTTGGTGCTGTTGCCGGGGAGGTAGTGCCAACATTTTTTTCTCCTCTCTTTCTTTTCTATTTTCTTATTTTCATTCCAAGTTGCATGACTAGAACCTCAAACACTAAACCTTTCCCCATTGATCCTGAAATTGAAAGAAATTTGTTGAATAGTCTAAGAAACCTTAATTTAAAATCTTAATTTGAGGAAATTTCTCTTACAGACTCAAGTGAAACTTCAAGTGTTCACTATGAGCCTTTCATAATGGCTGGAAATCGAAACCCAACTCTCCAAGACCTTTGTGTCCCACAATTCATTAATCAAAATAATCAACTTGTAATGCCAGTGTTACAAAATGATTTTGAGATGAAACCTAACATTATTCCATTGCTTCCAAAGTTTCATGGCTTGGTAGGTGAAGATCCCAACAAACATATTAAATAGTTCACACATGTCTGCTCAACCTTCAGACCACATAGAGTAGCTAAGGAACAAGTAAAGTGGAAGGTGTTCCAGTTTTCATTGGAAGAAGATACTAAAGAATGGCTGTATGGTCTACAACTTGGAGATGTGGATTATTGTAATGACCTGGTGAGATGCTTCATGCAAAGATTATTCCCCACCTCCAAAAGCACAACCATCAGAAAGGAGATCTATTCCATCAAACAATCATCTGGAGAAATCCTTGATGAGTACTGGGAAAGATTTAAAAAGCTATGCGCCAACTGCCCACATTAATCCATTGAGGGTCATTAATATCTTGTCTTATTCTATCAAGTCTTACTAAACAATTATAGGAACCTTCTTGATGCATCCTCTGGAGGTGCATTGATTGACAAGTCGCCAGAAGAAGCAAAAGGTTTGATTGAGAAGATTTCTCTGAACTCACAACAGTTTGGTACAAGAGTTACTAGACCAAGAGGTATTCATGAGGTACAAACTTATCATCCATCACCCTTACTAGAATCTAATATTGAAGAGCTAACTAGTTTGGTGAGACAGATAACCTTGAAACAAGGGGGCGACCAACAAGCACCAGCTAAGGTATGTGGTTTATGCTCATCACCTGATCATTTCACTGACCAATGTGCTGAAAGACAGGGAATGGAAACTTGTGAGACAACCTTTAAACCAAGGAAGTACCAATAGAATCAAGGATGGAGAGAGCCTAACCATGTTCAGTATGGGTTTGGAAATCATAAAAATCAAGCTAGACCTCTGAACCAAAACCAATTCCAAAACCCACCACCATTTCAACATAAGCAACCTTATAAACAGCTTCCACACCACCAACCACACACTTTACCAAGACCCTATGATCAACCATATACCAGAACAAAACCATCTATAGAGCAGCTACAATTCAGTTTTGATGACCTAGCAGATAAGGTTGATAAGCTGTCAAACACGGTGGGAAGTTTTGTTGAAATCATGACCAAAAATCCTGGGAAACTTTCTTCCCAAACAATCCCAAACCCAAAGGAGAATTTCAGCATGATAACAACAAAAAGTGGAAAAGAGATATCACCACCAGAATCCCATGAAACTGAAATAAGACCAGTTGAGTTGAGGGAGAATGAAGTTGAAAACTCTGAAAATTCTGTGAAAATTCATTGTGAAGAAGAGAAGAATGAGGAGGAAGAGAAGGATAAGACAATAAAGAAGAGACCAGAAACACCATTTCAAAGGAAATAAAGGGAGAAGAAAGACTTACCCCCTCAATTTCCATCAAGGATGATTGAATCAAAGAAATTGTAGGAGGAATCACTTCAAAAAAAATTCTGGACACCTTCTAGAAAGTGGAAATCAATATCCCCTTACTTGAAGTAGTCAAAAAAATTCCAAAGTATGCTAAATTTTTGAAGGATCTTTGCACCAAGAAGAGGATACTTAAAGGGAATTAAAGGATCAACTTGGGAAGAAGTGTCTCAACCCTTATCACACCTCAATTTCCAACCAAATGTCAAGATCCAGGGACGTTTTCCATTCCATGCACCATTGGTTTTTTAAATTTCTCTAATACTTTATGTGATCTAGGTGATTCAATTAATGTATTGCCTCACTCAGTATACACTTCTTTGTAGATGTGAGACTTGAATCCCACAAGAGTGGTGGTCTAGCTTGCAAACATATCCATAGTTTTCCCTACAAGAGTTTTGGAGGATGTCCTTGTGAAAGTCAAAGATCTCTTATTCCTAGTGGACTTCTACGTGCTAAATATGGAAGAAGATAGGATCCCGTCACATTCACCCATAATTTTGGGGAGACCTTTCTTGAAAATGTCTAAAACTATCATTAATTTCCATGATGGGACACTCACCATGGAGTTTGGAGAGAGCACGGTCCACTTAAATATTTTTGAATCCATGAGGCACCCATCAGATGATCACTCCCTCTTTTCGCTTTCTCATGAAGTTGGTGCAGAATCCATTGAAGAATCAGGTATTCTATATGAATTCTTAGACTTAAAAGATAATTCTTCCATTGAAAATATCATTGAACACGTGGATTCCCAACATGCTGGAGATTCTGATTTCATCTGAGAGGAAGAGGTAAAATCTGATTTCTTTGATGATTTTTTAAATGATGAGGAAGATGATATGGTTTCTTGTGTGCAGGAGGTTCAAAATTTGGAAGTGGGAAATGTCAATTTAGTTTCATCCCTTGAGAATCCCCCTGATTTGGAACTCAAACCAATCCCCACTGATTTGAAATATGTATACCTTAGGGAGGGAGAGAAACTACCTGTGATAATTTCTAATAATCTCTCTAAAAAACAAGAGAAATCATTAATTGATATTTTGAGAGAGAATATCCAAGCGATAGGGTATAGTTTAGGTGATATTCCAGGAATCAACCCAAATATATGCTCATATAGAATTTTTCTTGAGGGAGATTCCAAACCTGTCAGGCAACCCCAAAGGAGGTTGAATCCCACTTTAATGGAGGTCGTGAAGAAGGAGGTTGAGAAGATATTGGAAGATGAGATAATCTATCCCATCTCAAATTCACATTGGGTTAGCCCAATTCATGTAGTTCCAAAAAAACCAGCCTAACCACTATGAGGAATGAAAAGAATGAATTAATCCCTGTGAGAATTCAAAATATCTGGAGAGTGTGCATTGATTTTAGGAAGTTGAATCAGGTTACTCGGAAAGATCATTTCCCCATTCCCTTCATTGATAAGATGTTATAGAGATTTTCTTGGAGAACTCATTATTGTTTTTTGGATGGATTTTCAGGTTATTTCCAGGTACCCATTGCTCCTGAGGATCAAGAGAAAACAACCTTTACATATCCCTTTGGAAATTTTTTATATAAAAGGATGCCATTTGGATTATGTAATGCTACAGGTACATTTCAGAGGTGCATGGTAAGTATATTTTCTGATCACATTGAAGATTTCTTAGAGGTTTTCCTGGATGATTTCACAGTTTTTGGAAACTCTTTTGACCATTGTTTGAAAAATCTGGAAAAAGTTTTGAAAACCTGCATTGAAAAGAATCTTATTTTAAATTTTGAAAAGTGTCATTTCATGGTTGAGAGAGAGATTGTTCCAGGGCATGTCATTTCCAAAAAGGGCATTGAAGTTGATAAGTCAAAAATTGAAGTGATAAATTCCTTGCCTTACCCAACTTGTGTGAAGCATGTTAGATCGTTTTTAGGACATGCAGGATTCGATAGGAGGTTTATCAAGGATTTTAGTAAGATTTCTCTCCCTCTCTCTAGATTTATTTTGTAAGATGCTGATTTTGATTTCAATGGTTCATGTAGGGAATCCTTTGATGATATGAAGAGAAGATTGATTGAACCACCTGTGATGTAGCCACCAAATTGGGAAGAACCATTTGAGCTACTTTGTGATGCTTCCAACCAAGCAGTTGGAGCAGTCCTTTCTTAGCGAATTGAGGGTAGGACACAAGTCATTTCATATGCTTCAAGAACCTTGGATGCATCTCAATTCAATTACACAACCACATAAAAAGAGTTTTTAGCAATTATTTTTTCTTTGGAAAGATTTAGATCATATCTTCTTGGAACTAAAGTCACTGTATTTTCTGATCATGCAACTCTCAGGTACTTGATGAAGAAGTCTAAAGCTAAAACAAGGATGGTAAGATGGATGTTACTACTACAGGAGTTCAACATAGAAATCGAGGACAAAAAGGGATCAAAGAACCAAGTGGCTGATCATTTAAGCAGACTTCCCAACACTGGTGAAGCTGAAATTACAGAAAAAGAAACATTGAATGATCACCTTCCAAGAGAGCAGCTGTACTTGGTTAAAGAAGAAGTGCCTTGGTATGTTGACATGGTAAATTATCTGGTAACATCTCAGGTCCCATCTCATTTCAATTCTCATCAAATTCAAAAACTGAAAGCTGAATCTAGATATTACATTTGGGATGATCCATTTCTTTGGAAGATTTGCAATGACCAAGTGATAAGAATATGTTTGACTGAGAGTGAAATTGGTTATGTCTTTGAGTTTTGTCACACATTAGCTTGTGGAGGCCACTTTGGACCTCAAAGGACAGCAAGGAAGGTTTTATAATCTGGACTTTATTGGCCAAACATTTTTAAATATTCTCATGAATTTTGAAAAAGGTGTCCAAAATGTTAGTTTTCTGGAAACATTTCAAAGATACAAGAAATGCCCCAAAAACCACTTAATTTTTGTGAGATTTTTGAAGTATGGGGGATAGATTTTATGGACCCTTTCCCAATGTCATTTGGAAATTTTTATATCTTGATTGCGGTTGATTATGTTTCCAAATGGGTGAAAGAAAAAGCCACCAGGACTGATGATGCTAAAGTTTTTTGTGATTTTGTCAGGACTAACATATTTTTTAGGTTTGTAGTGCCTAGAACCATCATCAATGATCAAGGGAATCACTTTTTAAATAGGAGAATGGGGGATTTGTTGAAGAAGTATGGGGTGAATCATAAAACATAAACTCCCTATCACCCACAAACAAATGGTTAAGCTGAAGTGTCCAACAGGGAAATCAAAGGAATTTTGGAGAAGACTGTTAAACCAAACAAAAAGGATTGGAGCCATAATATGGAATACACATTATGGGATTATAGGATAGCCTACAAGACCCCTATTGGAATGAGTCCATATAGGCTGATTTATGGAAAAAGTTGTCACATACCTGTGGAATTGGAGCATAAGTCTTATTGGGCTGTGAGGAAGATGAATTTGGATATTGAAAGTACTGGGAAAGAGAGAAGGTTGCAGTTGCAGGAGTTGGAGGAAATTAGAAGAGAAGCATTTGAAAATTACAGGATTTACAAAGAGAGAACAAGAGTGGTTCATGAAAATATGATCCAACCGAAAGAATTCCATTCTGGATATAAAGTGTTGTTATTCAACTCAAGACTCAAGATGATTCCAGGTAAACTTCATTCCAGATGGGAGGGTCCATTTATAGTTACTCATGTATATCTTTTCGGTGCTGTGCATATTGTGAAGGATGGAGAGCAGGATCCATTCACTATTAATGGGCACAAGTTGAAGAAATTCCATGGGACCATTCCATTAGATCCACTAGAGGAGATTACGCTCCTCCAACCTATCTATCAATAAGAGCCATCAGGTTGTACCTATCCTTTACATTTTCTTGATGCTATGATTCATTCTAAAATCTACTTACATGTTAAATCCACTTGAATGAATTGAGGACACTACATCATATAAGTGTGGGGGAGGGAACCTTGGTTATTTAGGATTTTCATTTGTTGTTTGTTTTCAAAAAAAATAAAAACATTTGTGTTTTCAAATTTTTGTGTGTTTATTTTTCAGTTTTTGGTGTGTTTTTGAATCTTTTTAAGCTGAAATGATCATCATTTCCATTTTTGAAACCCATTTCATTGAGTAAACCAATTTATTCCATGAAACTGATCTTAAATGAATGCTGAAAATGATTTTGTTTCAAGTTCAATTCTTTGGGAATTTCATGAAAAGTACTCTGATTTTTGAATCTCAGGCCACATCTCACTGTCTTTATATTTGAAATCACTTTACCATGAGGCTTCTAAACCATTGATGTTATATTCATTTCATTCATCTAACTTCTTGATAGAACCAGACCATGCTTGTTTTAACCATAATTTTATTTATTCCTTTTGAAACTTGAGGGTTTGGGGTACATGTGTTTAAATTATTGAGGTGTTTATTTGGTTTGAAAGCCCTATTTTTAAGATAATCCCTTTCATTATATCCTAACTTGTAAATTTAATCCTTTTATCCCTTATAATCCATGAAAAACCTATTATGTTAGCCACATTACAAGCCAATTTTCCCTATCCAACCTGCTCTTGAAGTAAAATTGCATGATCTAGTTGAACTTAAGTGTGAGGGAAGCTATCTTGTGTTGTGCTACCTCATTTGGTGAAACTTTGGGTGGAAAATAAAATGCTGAAGAGATATGTGTGATGATGAAAAATCATTCTATTGAAAGCTGTACCTTTTCCAGAGCTTTCATGATAAAATAAGCTGTGCCTTTCTGGAGCTTCTAATGGAGGAAGAAAGTTATGCCTTTTCTAGAGCTTTCAAGAAAAATCATGTTTGAGAAGATTGAATTTTTTGCTGTTGGAATGCTGGGATAATTGAAATTTTTTGGATATTTCATGATGATGAAACTAAATTTCTACTAAGGGGAGTGGGGATGATACCATACTTAAGTGAAAATTATAATTGTGCAATTTTTCTTAAAAAAGAGTCAAGACCTCCTCATTCGACCTCAAAATGTTTCACATAAAAATACTACCACTGAAATCCACAGAACAACCCTGAAAAGTCATCATGATAAACATATGTCCTTGACTCACATCGGGTGGAGAAGTATGAGTTTTTCAAAACTATGGTGACCCTTGCATTGGTTAGGATGAGAAAAACATTGTTGAAAATTGATATTTGTGAGATGAGAGAAAATTCATGTTAGGTAGGTGTCTTGTGGGAATGGGAGGATACATGAAGAGGAAAAATATTGAATGATATGATTTGAGAACTTCTAATAATGGTTTTTGATGAGGCATGATATATTTTATTTCTTGGTGTGGAATTGGTGGATCTTAATGGCATGTGTTTTGAATTTGGTTTTATTTTATTTTGATTTTGACTTGTCTGGGAGTCCAAGTGATAAGTGTGGGGGAATTGATAGAGATAATATTTTCATTATTTTTCATACGTGTTTCAATGATTTAAGCCCTAAAAATTAATCAATTTGAGCTGATTTGTATCATTTTAGCGTTTTTGTGAATTATGGGCTTAATTGTGGAAATTGGTTAATTCTGTAAATTTAGCAGTTTTGTGGAGCTTCTAAATTTCGGGCATATATTTTATAGTTTTTATCCAAATTGTGTGATTATTTTTTTAGGCTTTGTATTCTCTTGGGATTAAAATTTTTCTTTTAGACTTGGGTTTAATTCGGCACACTATGGCCCAAAAAAATTCATCAAGTAGAAAAAGTTTTTTGGATGACAAAATAGACCCTACCATAATTAATGAGGCATATCTCGGCCTACACATGTCCAAATTAGGTGATTCTAGCTGGAGAAGAAATAGAGACCAGAGACCCATGATTTTGTTTAATTTTATGAAGAAATTAAATAATTAAGGCATCCATTTAATTCTGAAAAAGAGAAGGAGTTGAAGAGTCACCTCTGGAAGAAAAAGATGTCAGTGTTAATTCAAGAATAACTTTTGTTCCACCTTTCCAAATTCACTGATATTTTGAGGAAGAATTAATAAGAAATAGGGAAACAACATTTAGGAAGACACCTTCCTGAGATTTTGCCTGTTAATATGCCAACCAGACTCAAAAATCCGGTGGAGTAATTTTGGAGGGAAATTTTCTACTCCAAAAGCTTATAAATAAGAGTGTTCACTTATATTCAAAGGGGTTGAAGAAGGTTCAAGAGAGGTTGTGCTGGAGGATTGAATTCTTGAAGTTCTTTCTATTTTCTATTTTCACTTTTCTTGGTTTCATTATTCTCTCTTATTTCCCTTTAAGCTCTAATACCCTTCACATGGAGGGGTAAAACCTTTGAGTGATCGGGGAAGGGGGAGTTTCTCTTTTGTAATGTCGAAGTTTTGTGCTTAAATGTAAAACCCTCCTTTTCTTTTGAATGACTTATATTATCATTTTTTCCCAATTCTATTAATTCGATCATGTTTTGGGTTTGGTGTATTCATTTTTAATAGCTTTGGTTAAGGACTTTTAATCTCCCTCCACCTAGTGAAATTTGTCTCGATCGAGCATATTGTGTTAGGTGCTGAGTGTCCAGCGATCATTGGCACATGTGTAGAACTAGTAAAATTTTTCTAGAGTTCTAAGGATCAACAATTCCCGATCAGGACTTGCCTTAGTTGTTTATGAATTTTTTATGAACTTCCATGCACATAGGATTGAGTTCTATTTCTTTCTTCAACCAAAGGTGATTGATAACTCGATCGAGAAGTATTTCATTTTTCATTCAAAAGGAAGAGAGGTAAGATGATCTTTATGACTATGATGAAATTAAAAAAGGTGATCCTACCATAACCCCATTACTCACTTCATCCATTAGTGTTCAACTTTTCTTTTTATTGCTTGCTTTATTTTTCAACTCAAACAATTTCAAAAAACAAAACCTTTTATTATTTCTTTAATTTAAGTGACAAATATAATTGTTGTGCACTCCTATCTGGAGACAACTTAGATTAACCACTTTAATACATTTTAACTTAGGTTTTATTTGTTTTTGTCACACCCCATGATAGGAACATGTTAGACATGTTAGCTGTAGTTGAGTCTAAGACTAGTTTATGTCCATAGTGTGGTTGTAAGCTATAGTACATTATGTAATTTTTTCATTTCTATATGCTACTTCACCCCGTCAGTTATGGAAACTGACACTCTAGATATTATGATCCCTATGGGGTTGTTTTCCCCAATATTCTAATGGGAGGATGGATGGTTGACTATCCACTTTGGCCCCACTCTCTTATCTTGGTAGTTACTAGCACTGGTAAAAAAATTGGTTAGTTTTCCCCATATATGTGTGTAGAGGGATGTAATGGCTTTTGGTTATTCACACACACATATTCTATATATAGTTTCCTATGGACTACTAGAGGTGTAACATGTATAGGTTGTGATGGCTTGGGGATCCTTACTTAGTGTATGGGCTATAGTGGCTTGAGGTTTAATGTCCAACATATGATACATGTTATATGAGCTATGGTGGATCCCATAAACTACCTAGTTACTTTGGATACACTGACATGGTGGTTGTGTTATATGAGGTGCATGTTGTGTTGCTTCACCCAGGTGTCTGTAGTCAAGTATTTTTGGAGAGAGATGCTTAGGACATGCGACGTTGGGGAAAAGACGCAAACCAGTGGGGAAGTAGTAGTGGGGTACCCTTGAAATTATTTATTATATTATATACTATTGTATGAGATACTTGGTGATATTATCCATGGTAATGATGGGAACTTAGTATACCTATTTAGGTGATGATTTATTTTCACTTGTTGTTCACTGTGATTTAACATTCTTTTATTACTTTTGAGCGAGAGGCTCTAGGGAGGATCCTACTGAGTATACTGTTATACTCACCCTAAGTATATATAAACTATTTTTAGGTCACTTGAAGAAGGTTGGAGGTTAGGCTGGTTACTACTAGCTAGGGGTTGCAGGAGCTATTTGGGATTCGTGGTTCCTGCTGTTTTTACTTTCTTTTGGTACTTGTAGTCTTCCCCTTTCAGTTGTATTAGTTCTTTCATGACATTACATATGTGTACTTGGGATTTATTTTATATTGCAGTCAAATTTGGATTTAGTTGGTGTATTTCTTATCTCTCTCTTTTTCATGTGTTCTCTTAGAGGGTAATATATCCCATTTGTGTAGTTACTATACACTCGGTGCTGGTCGCCAACCAGTGGCCTACTAGAGGCGGGACTCGGGGGTCACTATCTCCCTTCTCACATTTCCGGCCTAGGAGGGGTACACCTTATGGGGAGGGATCCATGACAGAGTGGTATCAAAGTTCAGATTCAGGGATAGGATAGAGTTTGGTGTTAGGCATAGGTGAGGTTGCATGGGTTAGTAGGGAAATAATGTCAATCAAGTTTAGAAAGTGATTTAAAAACTGAAGATTGAATGAGACATAGGTGTTTAGGTACCCCTGTGATCTGATGGATGGACATTTGAGTTTACAGTGACTACTAAATGAGGTGATACTGGATGCAGGGTATATACCTAAGAAATGATCATGCATCATTATTCTTTGTGCCTATGTTTGAATGGGTAGACCTTGGGATAAGTTAACCTAAAATGAATAATAGAAATTAATTAATTAATTAATGTTTAGTCTTCCATATTATAGGTTTAGAAGATCTAATTTTTTATTTTATTTTATAGGTATGGCTCTAAGTCTACGTCCTTATCAGGTTTACGTAGAAGATGTTTAGAAGGTTGCGTTGGTAGATCTACATAGGGTAGAGGTTGACGACGATGAAACTTGGAGGAGGACACTCTGAGAGTTTCAGCACTAATGTCTGTAGAAGTATGAGGGCTCCATTTCAAATGCAGTCACAGAATACTATTTTTAGGAGGTTGAGATATCCTTTAGTTTGATCCGTGCTCAGAAGGATCATTGGGTGCCTTTGGTTGTGATGGTGCTGTGTGGGGTAGTGAGACAGTGGTGGTTCTTTTTTCCTTGGAGATTGTGAGGAGTCGGCGATCTCATGGGAGGAGTTTTGAGACATGTTCAGAGTCGAGTTTCTTTATTTGACTATGAAGGCGTCCAGTCTCCAGAAGCTGCTTACCCTTAGATAGGGTATCTCTAGTGTGAGAGAGTTTGAAATCCATTTTAGGAACCTTTTACGATATTATTCTGACCTATTTCTAGATGAGGAGGCTTGGGAGAGACATTTTGAGGAGGCTTTGCATCCAGAGATCCAGCACCAGGTCTCTCCGTTTATACTGAAGACATATCTTGAGGTGCTGGTGAGGGAAAAGGTCATCAAGAGGAAATTATCCTGAACCAGATTGTTACGAAGGGGAGTCATCAGGATTCCTCATGAAGCAGAGATGTGGTCTGGGGTTCCCAGTTTTTAGGGCAGAAGAGTTTTCGTTTTTCTGGGGGTAGGTCTTAGCTCTCAACATCTTGTTTCTATTGGGGAGGTGGCTCTCAAACCTATTCCAAAGAATTAGGTGTTTTTTTCTTATGGAGTTCAATACTATCTGTAAAGAGATTGTCTGACCTTTTAGAGTGGTCATCGTGCGCCAGTTGTTTCGCTCTAGGTTTCTCCATTGAGGAAGTTCTATCCAAGGAAACAATAGTAGGTTGCACCAGCTTTGGATCAGCAGAGAGAAGATGGGGCATGAATAGGATAGCACCGTGATTCTCCTCATCCTTAGAGAGTAGAGCACGACCATGGTGGTGGTTTTCATTAGGGCCAGAGAGGTTGTGGAGTAGGTTGTGGTTAGTTTCATGCTTTAGTATTGCCAACACCAGATGAACTAGACATCATTTGAGGTACCCTTTGCTTGTTTTCTACTTGGGTGTATTCCTTGTTTTATTCAGGAGCGATGCAATCCTTCATATCACCTACCCTTTTCCATGCTTTGGGAATTGAGGTAGGGAGGCTTCCAGTTCCCTTGGCGTTGACTACGCCAGTTGAAGGTCGATCTAACTTGTTTGAAGTATATAGAGACTGTGATCTAGTGCTGGGGTCGCACCGATCTTGGGGAGATTTCCTATGTTTACAGATATAACCATATGATTTCATCCTCGACATGGATTGGTTGTATTCGGTGTAGGATTTCATATATTATTTCAGGAGGAAGGTAGTGTTCTTCGATGCTGATAGAGATCCAGTAGTGTTTGTTGATGAGAGAGACCCTCAGATGGGTTAGAGGCACGTTCCATCCTTTTCATCCTTTATGGTTTAGATGATGATAAGGTCATCAAATATTCAGCAGTTGGCGTTTCCTAGGGTCGTAAAAAGAGTACCCTGATATATTTCTAGAAGAATTTGTAGCATTTCCCCCGCAATGAGAGACCGAGTTTGGGATTGAGCTACAACTAGAAGCGTCTCCTATCTCTATATATTTGTATAGGATGGTCTGTTTTGAGTTACATGAGATGCATGTATAGATTGATAGTATGTTATAGTGCAGTTTTGTTCATCCAAGTGTGTCACCATGGGGTGCACTGATTTTTTTTGTAAAGAAGGTTGACAACAGTTTACGGTTTTGTATCGATTATCATTTCTTAAACAAAGTGACAGTAAAGAATCACTATCCTCTTCCGTGGATTGATGATTTATTCAATCAACTGAAGGGTACACGTTGGTTCTAGAAGATCAATTTTCATTCAAGATATCATAAGATGCGTGTGAAGGATGAGGATATCATGAAGACAACTTTCTATTATCGTCATGGGAATTAAAAGTTCATTGTAATGTCGTTCGATGTGACGAATGCTTTAGCTATGTTCACAGGGTTGTTGAAATATGTTCCGTGAGTTCCTGGATAAGTTTTTGGTGGTTTTCATCGATGAAATCCTTATGTACTCCACATATGAGGAGAAGCATGCAGAGCATCTGCACACCACTTTGGGAGTTCTTCTTCAACAACATCTATTTTTGAAGTTGTCGAAGTGTGAGTTTTGGGATAGAAAAGTTCTTTTCGTGGGGAATGTGGTGTCCTGATAGGGAGTATCCATGGATCCATCAAAGATGGAAGCAAATGTGTCTTGGGTATCTCCCAAGACAGTGGAAGAGGTGTGAATTTTCCTTGGTCTCGCATGATTCCACAAGAGGTTTGTAGCCGATTTCTCTCAATTTGCGACCCCTATAATAGCATTGACCAGGAAGGATGAGGCGTTCGTGCAAACTGATCAGTGTCAGGAAGCTTTCAAGTATCTGAAAGAGAAGTTGGTAAGTGATCCGGTTCTTTTTCTACTAGTAGAGGGAGTTCAGTTTGATGTTTTATATAATGATTCACATATGGGGTTAGGTTGTGTTATGATGCAGCAAAGATCAGTCATTTCTTATGGGTCTTGGCAGTTTTTCCCCCATGAATGTAACTATTCCACCCATGATCTCGAGTTGGCAGCCTTGGTGTTTTCTCTAAATTTGTGGATACATTACCTCATTGGCGAGAGCTTTGTGGTTTTCACCAATCATAATGTCCTGATGTATATTTTCTCCCAGCATGACATGAACTTGTGGTAGCATCGATGGATGGAGTTCTTATAGGAATATGACTTTGAAATCTCATATACACCTGGAAAGGGGAATTTTTTAGCTGGAGTAGGAAATCACGTAGTGATGTAGTAGGTGAATCTGGTGATTTCTGGAGAGTAATGAAAGAACTTTCAAAATTACATATAGATACGGGAGAAGTTGGAGGTAGAGGTTGTCTTTTTCAGATGATGGTACAATCATCTATGGTGTAGCAGGTGGAAGAGTTCTAGTTGAAGGATCTAGAGGTGGAGGTCTAGAGAGACTTATTTCTTTGTGGCGAGACCCCTGATGGTTGGTTTAAGGATGAACAACACCGAGTGGTTTATTGGGGAAAGATTTTCATTCCTTTGGGAATGTGTGAGATGATTATTAGAGAGTTCCATAGTTTTCCCTTAGAGGTTCATTCTAGTGTGACAAAGACGTATCGAGCCATGAGGACTCAGTTTTGGTGGCCTAGGATGAAGCATGAATTTGCAGAGTTTGTGTCTCGATGTTTGGTCTACCAGAAGGTGAAGGCCAAGCACTGTGTCCCCGGTGGATTTCTCCAATCGTTAGATTTTTCTTAGTGGATGTGGGAGGACATCTCAATGGACTTTGTTACTAGTTTACCTTGAGTTTAGGGAGTCCATGACACTATATGGGTGGTAGTGTATCATTTGAAGAAGTCATACCACTTCATATAAATCAAGTAATCGAGCTCAATAGAGGTTTTATCAAGGCATTATCAGTAGGAGGTGGTGAGCCTCTATGAAGTCCCAAGGATGATCATTTCTGATCAAGATCCTTGTTTTACCTCTAGGATGTGGATAGGTCTCCATAATGATTTTGGTTCTCAACTATACCTTATCACTACTTTTCATCCACATACAGACGATCATACAGAGTGGACTATCCAGACTCTTGAAGACATGTTGTGCTCTTGTGTCCTGAATTTTGGAGGTTCGTGGATGAGGCACTTACTCATGGTGCAGTTCACTTATAATAATAGTTTTCACTCCACCATCTGTATGGAGCTGTTTTAAGCCTTGTATGGCCAATATTTTGTTCTCCGCTATGCTGGACTGAGGTTAGAGAGTCAACAATTACCAAAACGAAAACTAGTGTAGAATACAACAGAGATGTTTTAGGTGATTCATGAGAGGATGAAGGCAGCAGAGGATCGTCATAAATCATATTCCAATCAAAGGATGATACCTTTAGAGTTTGATGTTAGGGATCACATGTTTCTAAATGTGACTCCCTGTCATGGGAAACAAAGGTTTGGTCATGGGAGTAAGCTTGCTCCCTAGTTTGTTGGGCCTTTAAAGGTGTTGGATCATGTTGGATCCATGCCGTATCGAGTAACACTTCCCCCAAAGATGATTTGAATACATGATGTTTTTCATGTGTCGCAGCTTTGTCGTTATCTTCATGAAAAATCTCACGTCATCAATTGGGGAGAGATCAACGTTGACGATGATGAGACCTTTGAGGAACAACTTTTAGAGATATAGGAATACAAGTAAAAGGTTTTGTGTGGGTGTTCTATTCCCTTGGTTTATGTCTTGTGGTAGAACAATGGTGTAGAGGAGAGTACCTAGGAACGTGAGTCCCAGATAAGTTCTCAGTACCCCGATTTTTTTGATGTTTATCTCTTTTCTTGTAATGATGTTCTTTTTGTGGTTTTATACTTTTTCTCATTATAACATGGATTTTTTTCTTGTTGTGGATTGCCCTATTTTGAGAGGTATCTCCCTCGAGATATTTTTTAGAAGCTGGTTATAGATTTTTTGTGGTTTCATGTGTTCCTTTTTAAAGTAGTTGAGCTTCTTTGGTGGCAAGAGCCTTGATAGGTATCTCCAAGAGTGGTTTCCTAGAACCCTTTTTCTGTTTCCTATATGGGTTGGTTTTGGATTCTCGAGGACGAGAATTTTTTGAGAGGTATCTGATGTAATGGGTTGGACCTATCTGGTCCATTATTTTACTGAAATCCGGTGTTTGAGGTGTTTTAGGAGGTCAAGGTGACTCATCCTCAACACTTTTCCAAATTTCCAGTCCTGTGAATAGTGTTTCCAGAATGATAGGTCTACAGTGTTTCTAGAACAGTAGGTCTATAGTGTTTCTAAAATGGTAGGTCTATAGTGTTTCCATACCAGTAGGTCTATAGTGTTTCCAGAATGGTAGGTCTAGAGTGTTTCCAGACTGGTAGGTCTAGAGTGTTTCTATACCGGCAGGTCTATAGTGTTTCTAGATCGGTAGGTCTACAGTGTTTCTAGAATGAAATATCTACATTGTTTCTAGAATGGAAGATCTACAGTGTTTCCAGACTGGAATATCTTCAATGTTTCTAGAACTGTTTCATTTCCTTTTTCAAATTTCTAGATTTTTCAAAATTTCCTAGTTTCACCCGTTTAACGTTTTCTTTAACGAAAAATGCATTAAAATCCCTGTTTTAAGGGATTTAAGGCTGATTCAAAGCCCATAACTCCTATATCAATTTTCCTAAGGTTTGGGATTCCTTTACTTGGTTAAACCAAGTGGTTTAATGAGATCCTCTTTTAATGGAAAATCCAGCATATCTTAAATATCTTCTCCATTAAATCTTATAAAGGGAAGAAATATATTTCTCCATTGTTCTTCCTTATTGGTTCCTGGTACGAGATTATCGAACCTTTGCTTCCTTCCCATAGGAGTCGTGTGATCAAACTTTCCTCCTTGGATTATGTTCCCTTGAAGTTTCTTCCTACTGCATGCACACCCCCTATTTTGGTGCAACCAAGCAGTATAGATCACTCTTCAATATAAGGTATGATATATCATAATTTTCTAGGTTCCTATTCTTCTGTTTATCCTTTCCCTATTATGTAATGATATCTCCATGTTCCTAATGGACTTTTCTTGGGTGTTGGATGGTGTGGTGGTGTCTCTGCATCCTCAGGTGGATACAGTCCTCTAGGAGAGGTGTTCGTGATATGTTTTTTTAGACTGTTCTTGTTCAAAGAGAATCAGAAACCTTTCGAGGTAGGATATTCATGGTATATCTATTATTTTACGTGCATTTGTAGAGTTATCATGTTTTATCCCACTAGATCATAATGGATTTAACATAATAAATATTTAAAATGGATAAATAAATTGGCATCGATCGTATGTTATTTTCTCTTGTTTTACTAGATAGTGTGATATATATGATTTTCTTGTGAGTATATTTTTCTTGATGAAATTGTTAAATAAAATAAAGATAAAATTAATTGATAATTATTTGGGTAAAGATAAAGAGTCATTTAAATGAATCTAGTTGTTGTTTTTGTAATTTTATGTTAATAAAATTGATGCAGTAAGCATGTTTAATTATTTATGATAGATATAAAAGATTTCTATTTAGGTTTCCCAGAGTTGGAACCTACTAATAATTAACTGGTTAATTCAAGATAGATTAAATAACTAGTTGTTTGATAAAAGATAATGCCTTATATGTATCTAAGTTACCCCGTTTCTTATAAATTCCAAGAGCCTTATGTTTGGAGCTATGAGAGATCGTTATGTTTGATGACTGGATGCCTTGTTTAAGGGTCAATATCCCAGTTGATATGATGTTTTTTTCTCCTTCTTGTGTTGTGATGTGAGACTAGATGGCTATTGTGATATGTGGGGGTAGGGAGGACCATTGGTTGTGGCAACAGTTGATGCCTAGAGTGGTAAGATGCATCGATGTATATATATGGATGCCAGGGAGGACACTAGAGATTATGAAACATGTTGGATGTGAGTGATTAGATGCTTGATGAATCTTGTTAGTTGGTTGTCTTCTTTACTTTTCCCACTTCTCAAGGTAGCTGGTTTTATTACCCTCCTTCTAAAAATATGTGAAGACATGCGGGGTATGCCACCTGCTTTACGTGTTTAGCTTCTTGAGGGAGGATGTGTCTATGCTCTTGCTATAGGTGGAAAAGACTTGACATGTAGTTCATCTACTCACCATGTTGATCCCTCTTGTGTTTGGTATCTTAGAATGTTTTTATAAAATGACTGTGAATATTGGTAAGTAATAATTATGTTAATAAATGATTGAATAAATGATGTTAACCCATGGGGTTGGAACATGGTGTAATGCGATGATGAGGTTAAAATTTAAAAGAACTATGGATCTTAGTTGGAATGCTAATAAAATGTAATGTGGAATTGATAATGATTAATTAATTCTTAAGGAACTAATTAACATAAAGTGAAACTGATAAAAAGGGAATGAAGTAATATAATAAATCTCTTTAAATGGTTTTGTGCTTATAGGATACCTAGTCTTAGTAGTGGTAGCCAGGAGTCCGAAAGACGTTACCTACAGTTGAGTCTAAGACTAGGTTATGCCCATAGTGTGGTTGTGAGCTATAGTATATTCTATACTTTGTGTTTATATATGATACTATACCCTTTTACTTAGGGAAATTGACACCCCATGGATTCTAAGCCCTGGGGGGGTGGTGTTTTCCTCTACATTCTGGTGGGAGGATAGATGGATGACTACCCCCTTTGGCCCCACTCTCTTATCTTGGTATTTACTAGTGCTAGTAGGCACAACAATTTTCTTCCCCATATATGTGTGTAGAGGGATGTAATGGCTTGTGGTTATTCACACACATATATTTTGGATATATTTTCCTATGGACTACTCTAGGTGTAACGTACATAGGCTGTGATGGATTGAGAATCCTTACTTAGTGTATGGGTTATAATGGCATGAGGTTTAATGCATGATGTATGATACACATTATAAAAGCTTTGGTGGATCCTGAAAACTACCAGGTCACTTTAGATATCTAGACATGGCGGTTGTGCTGCACGAGGTGCATGTTGTGGTGCTTCACCCAGGTGTCTGCTGGCAAGCCTTTTTGGAGAGAGATGCTTAAGACATGTGATGTTAGGGAAAAGCGGAAAACCAATAGGGAAGTAGTAGTGGGGAACCCTTGACCTTATGTACTATATTATATACTATCGTATGTGATACTTTTTGGGAGTAGCCATGGTGAGGTTGGGAACTTGGTATACCTATTTAGGTGACAAGTTAGTTTCACTTGTTGTTCACTGTGCTTTAGCATGTTTTCCTTACTTTTTCATGAGAGGATCTATAGAGGATCCTACTGAGTATAATTTTATACTCAACCTACGTATATATAAACTTTTTTTAGGTCACTTGGAGCAGGTTGGAGATTATGATGGTTACTACTAGCTAGGGGTTGCAGGATCTGTTCGGGCTTCATGGTCGCTGCTGTTTTTTACTTTCTTTTGGTACTTGCAGTCTTCCCCTTTTAGTTGTATTAGTTCTTTCATGAAATTACATATGTGTACTTGGAATTTATTTTATATTTCTGTATGAGTTGGAGTTGGTTGGTGTCTGTCTTATCTCTCTCTTTCACACTTGTTCTCTTAGAGGTTAATTCCTCCCATTTGTGTGGTTACTATACCCTCAGTTCTAGTCGCTAACCTAGGTCCTACTAGAGGCAGGACTCGAGGGTCACTATCTCCCTTCTCACATTTCCAACTCAGGAGGGGTACACCTTGTGGGGAGGGGGCCATGACATGGATGAGCGAGGATATCCTTACCTTAGACATATGGAATATTTTATATATCCCTCATGAGGGACATTGATAATAATAGAGATATGCGTTGAGCTCATAAGAGTTGTATCCCATTTAATTAAAATGTTATCAAAGCCAAATTTTCTTAAAACCTTACAAATGAAGCCCCATTATAAAGTATCAATGGATTTTTTAACATCAAGATTTAAAGAAATGATACCTCCTCTGGTGGATTTCCCGATAAGGTTAATTCATTTAGACGTAGTAATAGGGAAATCCTGAATAGTTCTACCTCTGATGAAACCAAACAGATTTGGGGACACAATTTTTTTGGAAATGATGGAACACATGTTTTCTATAATTTATCCACTAGTTTTGTAAATAGTGTTGAAAAGAGAAATAGGTCTAAAAAAATGGATCCCATTCCCACTATCCGTTTTGTGGATAAGGACAAGAAAATGAGAATTAATGCCCTATGTTAACTAGATACCATTGAAAAAATGACTGTCAAGTTAGAAAATATCACAATGAATAATCTCTGAATATATTTGGAATAAAGAGTTGGTGAATCCATATGGTCTAGGAGAGTTACCATAATTAAGATGAAAAATAACATCTTTTATCTCAAATTCAATAGTTGGAGCAATAAAGGTTTAATTTTTCTGATCATTGACAAGCATAAGAATAATATATTCCATAAGATCAATATTAATACTAGTTCCATCAAAGAGGATCTTATAAAAAGAAACAACATGAGTATCCAAATACACTCTTTTATCAAGAAACACCCCATTATCACTAAGAATATCCCCAAGTCTATTGATTTTAACGACTCTTTAAATAGAGTTGGAAAACATGGTATTTATGTTACCCTCATTAATATATTTGAATTTGAATACTTCATTATGCATGCATTATTTGAGAATAAAATGATTGTTGAGGTTATGAATAGTCTCATTTTACTGCTCAAGACCTGTGAAAAATCACAACTAGTGTCCCTCTCTTGAATAATGTAAATCAAAGATTCCAGCAAAATAATATTTTCCTCAATGTGGATAACTCATTTAGGACTCCAATTTTTTCGTATTATCATATGTATTTTTAGCTTAATAACACATGATAAAGAATGATCCTTGCAATTTATATAATTCCATGTGCCTTGCACCAAAATTTTACATTTAGGATGAAAGATCCAGGCATTACTAAATCTAAACAAAAAAGGTGTTTTATTATCTCTCATGGAAATATTTATCAAAATAGAATGATGATAAGAATTGAGTCTTGAAAAAGTGGAGCATGAAATAATGTCCCAAATATCAGAGGCCACATCATTAAAAAAGGACACATCCATTTTTCTATCCACCACTTTATTAGGGTGTATTATATACCAAGTATATTTTCCACCCACTATATTGATTTCATGAAAATTGTTATTATCATTAAATGCCTTGAATTTTTTATTTTAGGTAGAATAGTTGACATTTCATAAACTGTTATCTAGATTAAGAATGGAATTTAAAACCCCAAGAAAAGTTTAATAACCATTAAGAGTGATTATTAAAGGATAGATATTGATCTATAAATCTATTCTTTCCTAATATCCATTGTAATCATATATGAAAGAGAGAAATTTTATCCCTCCCATACAATTGTAACTTAAAGTGACCATATTTTCTGAGGAGATGATATATGAGATTACATCCAAACTCTAATGAGTATTGACCCACAGACTTTTAATGTAATTATTGGACTTGATAATACTTATCAGATGGTAGCCCATCTTGAAAAGAGACGCAATCCTCTCAGAAGAAACTCATAGGTTCAGAGATACCTAGAATACATGAATTGTTATTATTGATAAAAATCATAAGAGTGCTAATTTATTCAAGGTTGTCAAGGCCCCTCTAATTATGATAGCTTTCTTCCCATCAGTGTCTGGTTGATTTCCCAATTATGATATCTTTAATCCCATAATTTTTTGGGATGTCATCCTTTTCTTTGGTTGGAGTATCTATGTTGGAGTAGTCTACTACCTTTTCTTGATTTGAAACATTATGCACAACAACAAATTGACCTTTTGGACCACCCTTAGACCCCAACACTTCCTAGTTCTTTATAGGATCTATTAGAGAATCATTTTTAGAGATATTATCTTCCATTTTTCACACTTTACACTACTGTTGGATATAATTTCCTCCAAAATATAATTTTCATAATTAGTGGAAAAAAATTTAGTAAGGGAAGGAGTCTTTCTAATTCCATGATCTATTGTAGTATCCAAAATAGAGACATTATGGACAGACCTATAAATATATAATATTGTGTTTTACTTCCCTTGGATATAATATAAATTATCCTCCTCCAAAACTATATTACTATCGTGAGAATTCTCATTGCCACCAGGAAAAAAATATCACTGATATTTCCTTCATTCACTAAATAATTTTCTACATTAGGCCTAGTATACATGATGAAAGATTGATTAGAATTACCCTTAAGATCAACATGAGAAAACGAGTCCATATATGTATCATCAAGTAGAGTAGACTTTATACCAACATTTCCTTCACCATCAGTAGTTTCCATCTTGGAAGAGTCATATAGAATGAAAATTTGAGGCATTGTTATATTTATGATACTATCTTCAGCAATTTACACATGAGTTATAGTAGTAGATTGATCATATTCCCTTATTTCATAAGATATTGGAAATGTATTATTTAAATCATGTTGACACTGACCATCTATAATATCAATATTTATACCCCCATTAGAAGTAACATTAAGTTTAATAGAGGTATAATTGATGTTGTATTCATTTGGATAAAGAGGTGAATGAAAAATATTATTTTAATGAGGTGGAGCACCCCGATTTTGATCAGGTATATCTTCCAAATGTTCATCATTCCCAGTTTTTTAAAGATATTAGAATTTATGTTTTATAATTATTTATAGTGTTATAATTTAATTATATGTTTTGTTTTGTCATAATCCATAAAGAAATAATTTGTGATGAGAATGTTTACATGATTTTTAATGAACAAAAATTGGTGTCTTAATAAATGAGTGTAATATTAACATTACTATTCTATGAAAAAACGCATCATTTTATTATTTATATAATATATTACTAGAAAATAAATTCACATAGTCATACATGATATAAATTTATAGAATTATTCAAGTAGATGGTTAAATAAACAAAAATAAGAATAATCCATAATTTTTTTGACAATTATGAAATTATTCAGTTGTAATATCATTATACCAAAAGAATAATGATTTTATTTAGTGTTTATTTGGGTTTTATTTAAATATTGGAAAGAATTATAAGAAAAATATAACTTATATAAAGTTATTTCATAGTTTTAAAAAATATATTTTTATCATAGAATGCTATTTTGGATGGTGGAATATATCACAATTGTTTATTCATCATATTATTAATAGTTTTTTTTCTATTTTTAATTAATGTATATTAATAATTTCATAATCCTAAAATTTATCGATGAATCCCATTTTCATTAACTTCCATATAAGGTGGGGATGAAAAAAATAGATAAATCAAAATGAGTAACATGGTTTTTCATAACATAATATAAAATTTGTTATCAATATCATAATTATATATTAAACTACCTATTAGGACCATCCTTTTTAGTATGTGAAGGAAAAGAAAGAAATTTTCATTATTGAGGTGGCATTCTATACAATTCACAAATGATGATATCATTTTTCTGAAAGGAAATAGAAAAAGAAGATAATTCTCATACCATCATTATAATAAGAAACAATATAAAAATGACACTTATTTTTTCATTCTAATTTGGTGGTACATAATTTGTGGTATAAGTGGTGAATATAAATAACTAGAAAGGATAAAGGATCAAATGGAAATGTATACCTCACTACTTTGATTATCTTCTTTGAAAAGGGAGTTAAGCCTTTTACGGATGGATTTCTAAGAAGATCATAAGTTATTAAAGTGTGATATGAATGTTTAAGACATGGTTCGGTAGTGTTTGGGGAAAAATAAGATTGTTTTGGTGTGATTAGAAGTGAGGAGAGGTTTTCCCCTTTTTTAAGTGAAAATGGATGACATTTTTGTAAATACCAAAACCATTTCAATAATGGGAAGCCAATATTAAGAAAAGTGGTGCCAAAATTGGTATATAATAGAGTTGTAAAGGGTTAAGGATCTGAACGGACTTAAAACCCCATTTCCAAAAATGTTTGAAACATATTTCTGGTCTTTCTGTATTTGTTAAACCCACTTTACCCAATTTTAGTTTTACCAATATAACAAATTTTTACCAAATAAATTATTACTTTACGGTTGAAAGTAAATTGGCCCTTATTAATAATTTTACACCTAATGATTCCAAATTCTAATTGGATATTATTATATTAGTTTTATAAATGTGATCTAAATTAATTTTAAAATACTAAATATATAATGTATTAAAAACAATTTGGTTTTGAAAATTGATAACTTATGTTCTAAAATGTTAAATATGGGCTTCTAAATTATTTTTTTTTAAAAATTATCAATTTAATTATTTTTTAGAAAAATGATTCAATAATTTTAAATTCATACTCATATACTAATATTTTCATTAAAGTAATGTTATTCTAAGAAACGATATTTTTCATTATTCACCAAAAAAAACTTTTTATAAAAATCCTCAGAAAACCATCATAGACTAATACTGATATTATCAATCCAAAAATGAATTTTATTTTTCCAAATTAAATTTATAGTTTTTTATATTTTATCAATGAAATAAAAGAATAAATATAAGGATAAACTATTATTATGGGGAAATAACATTTTAAAACAATAGTTTTCTCTTATTCATAATTTATATAAAACACTAAGTCTAATAGAATTAATCAATAGATATTATATTTTATTAACATCAACATTTAAAAATAACCTAATTTATTTTATTTTATATAACGTGTAAAACATATAAATGATAATTCTTAATCACAATAATGAATAAAGTAAATTTTTATAAAATAACCTTTATATTAAATTTTTTATTAATATATTTCCTAATACGGTAAGTCCTATTCATTCATAAAAATCCAAATGCTAGTTTTAGAGGTCATATTTAATATTTAAAATATATATATATATATATGCGTGTGTGTGCATATATATATAATACAATTTGTTTTTTTTCAGCGTTGTGTTTTGAACAAGTTATTGAACATAGAAAACATAATTATAGAAAAAGATAAATAAAAAATTAGGTTATTACATTTTAACAATTAAATAAAATGTTTTCTAATTTTTTTAATTATTACGAACTACTGAATGTTGGTGAGATAATTCATACCATTTTCATCATTTGGGATATAATTCTAGTATGACATATGCATTACTCTCTTATAAAAATTTAAGTTACTTATATTTAATCAAATGACATAGACATTTGATGCATTCCTTTTAATATTATAATACGTTAATTCTTGATCATTTAATTGATATTTTTTCTTGGATATTTAATGTTTTTTTTTATATTTTTGTGGGATATATTTTTGCTATAGTTTAGTGGAAAGGGAACCAAAAGAGATAAATTTAGTAATATGAAGACAATTCACACCATGACACTTCATTCCGTGGCGTGACACCAAATGTTTGAAGTTGGGTTTAACCTGTAGAAAATTTACAGAATATAGAGAAAGATATTTTTATGACGTTAATGGTATTTAACCCACGAACTGGTTAAGAGCAAGGATACGCTAGAATTTTTTCACCAATTAATGCTTTGAAAGGAACATTTACAAATTGTTTAAAGCTGTAGAAAATATATTCAAATCAAAAATTCCATTGAAGAATAAAATTTCATGAGACATAAGAGATGTTTTATGCCTTGAAACCATCTTAAAAAATAAATTTGTTATAGGAAAAGACATGGAGATATAATAGAAATTATATTTACACTATAAAATTTCCATTTTATGATCATTGAGGGAGTAAGGATATTAATTCATTGACTAGTGGATAAATCTCTCCATAAATATTTGGTGGGTTGTCTGTTATATTTAAACATGAAATTGAGTCACCTAACCATTGAATAAATTGAGGTACCATGACTATTGAGAAAAGGGAATTTCATTGATTGAAGGTTTTTTACCATGACCATTAGATTCACATAGACTTAATTTTGACAACTAATATTTTATGATTCATTATCTTATTCCCTAATTAATCATGAATCAAGATTTTCAATTTCCCAGTATATTTTATATTTTCTTCAACTAAAAAAATAAATATCATTTCTTTAATTGAATTAGTTTAGATTAATATTGTAAAATAGTTTAGTAATAATTTTTTAAATTATTATTTTCCCCAACATATTCTCAGTGGGTTTGTCCTCAAGATTTCATTTCCTATAATACCCTATAGTTTAGTGATTTTTTATTTATGTTTTTAAATTTTTAAATTTAGTAACCCAGTGAGAATTAAAGATGCCCATAGAGATATGAAAATTTTAACTTCATTACCAGGGACACATGAAATGATTAAATTAGTTTAATAATTCAGGTAAATTATTTTCTCTTTTTTTGTTTCCTCATTTTGTAGCATTGTTTATTTATTTATTTAATTTTATCAATTTTTACCACACATGTTTATTTATTGTTGTAATGGAAGGGCTTCAATGAAAGAACTGGTTCTCCTTCCATCTAAATGATCTGACGTAACAACTAAAGGTTCTTAAATGATGAGAAATAAAAAAAAGAGTGCCTCCAACCATATCCAATGAATAGGATGGTACACTTCATGGTTTTCAACTGAATTTTGATGAGGTGCATCATGAGAAAAGAATAATGGAAAATAAAGAAAATATAGGCACTAATTTTGAATATAACATTGATCATACTTATGATTCCCTTTATTTTTCAATTTTTGGAGATGATAAATAAGGAAATTGTCCATATAAACTTGGTTGGGCCAAATAAAAATTCAAAAAATGTTAAAAATAATAAGAGAAAGGGGAATAATAAACCTCACCTTCAAATTGTTTACACCAATTCCTTAAAAACTGGTATTATATCAAAAGGAAGACAAAAAATAAGAGGAGGATATGACTAAAAAATTTTATATATAATTTTATAGGGATATAATAATGCCACTAAAATAAGATGAAAATTAAAATCCATCTTCAGTAACTATATAAAAGCAAAAGTGGAAGAAGTGAGGCTGGTAGAAGAAACTAAATCTATCCTTAATTAAATACAACAAATGTAGTAGGTCATTGAAAAGGAATAAATATTCAAAGTATGGATAGATATTTAACACTTCCTTCTTATATTTATACTATATACACTTTTTCACCACCCATGGACTTCACTAATTCATATAGGAGAAGATGAGTTGAGATGGATATGAAATAATATCAAGTTTGGATTAACATGAGACAATTATCCTTATAACATACCCCAATTATCTTACCTAGGTATGGTTAAGATAAATGATCATGAAAATAATAATATTTAAGGATCGAACCCGAGTGTTTTATTTCATTATAAGAATTTATTTATTTATTTTTAGGTTTTATTTTTATTTTAGGATTTAGATTCAATTCACCATTTTTTTTAATTATTTAAAATGGTCATGTACTTTTACTTATCATTATAAATTTTTGGTCCATTAAAGGCACCAGTAAGAAACATAAAGAAATTAAAGAAGCAGGGACCAAACCCTGTACAACCCATGAGATTCATTTGGAAGGGTATTAAGAGTTTAAATTCTATAATCTTCTACTATACACTCCTCTTGTATTTTATTTTAGAAATTTTATCTTAAATATAATTTTATGCCCCATATTTAATTAATTATTTAATAAACTAGTTCGGTATATATAAACAGATTAGGATATATTCAATGCCATGTTTTTACATTTTTATCAATAAATTTAAATGTAAAAAATGTTTGAAATAGTCATTAGAAAAAAAAATTGTTTTTCAATTTGAAATATTAGTACTTAGGGGAACATGTTAATTCTTATAAAAAAAGTTTTCTATGATTTTGAATGACATAAATTTCTAATATTTATCTTAACAAATATTATTATTTTTGTGCACTATTATATGTGATTTACCCATCATTTTATTCTCATTCCCGAGACATGTCCTAAAACAATTTTTCCCACTCATTCAACAATATATTTTTTGATAGAATCTATAATGTTATATTGTAGAACATTCTTAGAATATTATAAAAGATACAACTTAAACAAATCACTTTTAATATGGTTACTGCATTTTATTTTCTTAATCCCTTTATATTTTGACCTACCTTACATTAATCATTTTTTTCCTATAGATTCTATGAATTAACTACATAAGAAATGAGGTCTATTATAATCCTATTTTACCAAAATCATACCCTAATATTAGTGTATTACATGGTATTCAAAAGTATGGGGTAGAGGCATTATATGATGAATGGTGATGTACTACATTGAGGATATTTTATTGGGAGTTATTCATGTGATTTCAGGGGACAAAATTTCTTCATTATAATTATTTTTCACCACTATTGGAACAAGAAAAATATAACAAAAATAATGGATAAAAAAATCAGTTCTGTCATTGGATGATCAAAAATTCCATTGTCATAACAATACATTTTTAATCAAATGGGGTTAGGCAGTGGATGTGATATTTTTCATAAAAAGAACATTTAAAAAAATTAAATAATGAAAAAATAATGAGTCAATCATTCATTATGATTACTTATATCATGATCCCACTTTGATCATTGGATATGGGGATAAGACTTATCATAAGATTATTTCATTGAGATTATCTTCCAATATCATGAAATATTTTTTATAGTATAACATTTTTTTATCATTATCTATTTTTCCATTATTTTACATCCTTCCCTAAATCCTCAGAGTCATTTTAACCTTGATACAAATACCTCATGATTATTTATTATTTATTATTTAAACAGTGGATATGATAGATGCCTTTAAATCCTATAGTATGTGAAATTTTTTCTAGTTCTGAGTTGAATGTAACACACATGTTTTACCTTGTTGATGAGCAGAAAAATTAAAAGTGAAGTAGATTTCAAGTGGCATGCATATTAATAATAAATTGAAAAACTAAAATGGATGAATTATGGGTTTTTTATTCGAAATAGTGTAAAATAAAATACATATTGACTTGATTCTTTAAAAAAATGTATCTTTGATGAATTTTACTATATGATGCTTAAATATTTAAATTCAAAATTTGATCAATTGATTTGTCTGACATGGAATTTAAATCATGGTAAGGGGATTTTCCTTTGTAATATATTTATATTCTACCTTGAGGACATGTCTAAATTCATGTGTAGGGGGATTTGATACTAAAATTTCATGCATTATTTATATTATTATATTACATTGATTCATAATCATTTTATTGAGATTATTTCAAAGATATTTAATGCTTCATTTTTAATTTAGTAAGATATATATTAGAAGAAAAAAACAAAAATTGATTTATTTATCATGATAAAGACACTTTACACCACATCACTTCGTACCACAGTGTGACAACAGGAGTTTGAAGCTAGGTTAAAGTTGGTGCAGAACTAAATAATATAGACAAAGAAATTTTTATGATGTTAAAGAAATTTAATCCATTAAATGGACGTGATAAAGGATATGATATATATTTTTGCCTCATAATTCTTTAAAAATAGATTTGATGATATATTTCACACTGTAGAAAAGTAATTTACATTGTAAAATCCATAATTATTTCATAATTTTTATGGGATAAAAGAGGGGTAAAGATTATTACTTGTGTTAAAATTATGATTTAAATTCATCAGGAATAATATAATAAGTTGATATGGCCTGACTGATTTATACAATAAATTTTCCAATTAAGTTGTGAATTCGCTATTAATAGTCAAATTTAATATATCGAATCATGGGTTCTAGACAAAGGTCTATTTATTCAACACTAGTGACGCTATAGAGAAATACCCAGGAGATGGAGATGATAAAAAACAACCAAATCCTATTGATTTGAAGCTTTTGTACTATTATGTTTTTTATTTTCCAACTACATAATGGATAGCATGTAGGTGTAAACCTTGTGTCATGCGATTCAAATGATGTGGGATTAATTATATTAAGGTATTTTATTTTTGAATTCAATTAATTTGGGTATCTTAATTAAAACCTAAATTCTTAAATATATTCTTTTCTTTCATCATGCATAATGATTGTGTGATCAATGAGGGATAACACATTGACTCTTGGATGACTATCACCATGAACTTTGGTTGGGTTGTCCACTATGATTAAATATGGTTTCAAGACACCCAATTATTGAATGAAATGAATTACCATAAACATTGGAAAAATGCATTTCATTAGTTTCTAGGATGTTTAAAATGATTATTGGATTCTCTTAGACTCAGTTCTAAAAAATAATTTTTCCTAATTGATTATCTACTTCCATAATTAATCATGAACCTATATTTTGACTTTTTGAGAACATTTTTCAAAAACTTGAACATAAAAACCCCCATCATACAATTTGAAATTAATTTAGTTTAGATGTCCTTCAATAAATAGTTCAGGTCTTATTATTAATATAGTATTTTCAAAAACCTTGTCTCTGTTGGTTCGACCTCAGATTTTAATTTTTCACATACTACCGTGTAGTTTATTTTTTTTTCATGTTTTAAATTTATAAATTTGGTAACCCCATGAGAATTGATGACACTAGGATAGATATAATCAATAAAATTATCCATTGATATAATCATATACACAAAGTATTTATGTAACCGTATCATATACATCCTCAACAACATACCTCTCCCAAAACCATTTGAATCTATAAGGAATTAAAACCCTATGATATTATAAATTGCTTCAAAAATAAAATATATATTGAACACATAAATATATTAATCTCTATTTTATAATGTCACAAACAAATTAATATATAAATTTTTCCTATAAATTAGATAAACATTACCAAAATTATAATGGATCAATTTTTTATTAAATTAATAATAAATTTGAATTATATTAATAATATCCAACTCACTTATATTAAATTCAATAAAACCTTCATTACCTCAACCTAAGGCATATATTAAACCTAAGATTTGTTCATATATCCCTCATGTGTTATTAATAGTTATCCCCAAAATATAACTTTATCATAAAATCAATTTTCAAGGGTATTTATACCATTTAATTTATGTTTACCATAATTCTCATAAATTTTAGACTATTCTAGAATATAATTGATAAATATCACTCACTAATGAAATTAATCAAAAGTATCAAGAATTAATTTATACTAAGATATCATGTAGAGTACATTAGGAAAGTCTATGATAATAATATTTTATATTGTAAAAGGAATTTATATTGATTATCACCCATATAAGTATGCTTCTTTATTCAGTTATCTTATGTATTGGAATCTAGGCACATACCCTTCTCAACTTCATTTTTATTATCCCATTTCATATAAAAAATAAATATAAATTATTAGGATAATATCTAATTGAATCAGAGTAAATGGTCATATGAATATGAAAACTCAATTATTTCTAACGACACCTTCATTTTATAATTTGATACTTTCAGTTCAATATATATTACTTTAATTTATTTTATCTTATATATATATTAAGAAAATAACTTAATGTAATAAGTAAATAAATAATTTAAATGGTTTATAAAAAGAATGTGATTAGCCAAAGCCTATCCTTAGTTAGTGTCCTATATAGTGTGAAATTAGGCCTCTTAATCAAGAAATATGAGATAATTGATTGAATAATCAACATGAAAATATCAGGGTTATTTACACTAAGCACATCAATCCATGAGGATTTATCAACATGTTATATCTAAATAGGTATATTATTTCTAAAAAACCACAAAATCTATATTTTAAAAAAATTTCTAAATGTTATTCTATAATTAAACTTATCCTGTAGACTTATCTCTAGGGGTTTCACTAAAGTTAAATTACCATAATCCCAAGAATATTACTAAAACCAACCTATAAGGTTATTTATAGCTTTGAAATAATAAAAATACTTAATTTATCCATCTCTAAAGACATTTCTATTTTGGAATTTATCCTCAACATTATCATCCTAACCTAAAAAGTCATATGAAACCTTATCTGATATAAACTATCGTATCCTTTATATGAGACTATATCATCCACAATACTTGAAACAAATATTTAATTACAAAACATTCCTATGTTTTTTTTGTTTTTTTTGTTTTTTAGAATTAGTAAAAAACTTTAACCAACAAAACTCATGTCATTTTTAACTAATAAACATTTTCTCACAATATAAGTAACAACTTAATACACAACATGTATTTAAAATCTCCGACAAATTCTCTATAAAGGAAACTCTTCAATAAATTTCATACTTGTCTTATCTTCATAATTTTTCGAAATGGAAACATAATAATGGGGTTAGCTCTGATGCTCAATAATGGTAAACATAATTGATAAAAATCAAAGATCATAAGTGAGTATAAGATGAGAATATTTGTATAATAATGATAAATAATAAATTTATACCTAATAAATAATAGATTATAAATCATGGAATAACATAATAATATATGAAGAAAATAAAGCATATAGTAGGAAAAAATAATACATTAGAATTTTAAAAACATTATTCAATAAACACGATCCATGGGATTATAACATGATGATAGAATAGAAATATCATATAAAAATTCATATAGGAAACATTACCTTCATGATATACATAATTAGTTCCCATACTTACGATCAACTAATATATACTTGTGAATACTTACCTCATGAGACATAATAATTTAACTAATGAACTTGAGGGATATATTGGACTGTGAACATCATCATTCACATATATATGTTCCACATAAAATAATTTATTTTCATATCATAAATAACTTAGGGAAATAAAATGGGTTTTATATCCCATTAAAATGGAATTATTTAATTAAAAAATTCATTATTCCATCAATAATCATATCATGTTACAACCATGAAAAATAAACAGGTATCCAAAGATATTCAGTAACATTCAAGGTAAATACCATTCAAAAAAGATAATAATGAATATAGTTAATATAATATATAGATAAATGGTATATGGTTTAGTCAATAATTTCCCCAATCAATCGTCATTATGGAATCTTGGTGAACACCCATCAGTCAAAGAAATAAACATCACAGAATTCATAATGTAAGGAATTGGATGAAAAGATAATATTATTTACATTAAAGGGCTTGAAAAGAAAAAGGAAATGATGGATTGTACATTTGATTCAAAATAACATAACATAAGAAATTCAGAGAAAGAATTTTTATTATTTAAAAAGAATATATATCATGAGAATCAATGGAAACATTGAAATATTTCGACATAGATGAAAAACATCATTGTAAAATAATTATTATAATGGTATCAAACAAGAATAGATCAAAATATAATTTTTGATATCATGAGTTAAATCCCTCAAATTATAAAAATATATTTATTAGCTAATAAATCATTTAACATAAACACCATTAGTGTAAATAATTTTAAATATTAATATGAAAATAAATTTTAAAACATAAAAAGTAATTTAAAAATATTTTTTTATCATTGACATAAAATTAAGAAATATATGACACTTTCTAATTTTTTTGGAAATGATAAATTGAATGATATTGAAATCATTTACCTTTAAAAATAATTTCCAATAACGGAACCTTGAAAATGATATAATGTTTTCTATGGGAAAATTATATCTAAATATAAAACATTTTATTAAGATAGGAACTTTTTCAATTCATTGAAATTACCTTTGTTGAAAACACACTTTGTAGAAAGGTCCATAAATCCATGTTTTTTATTAAAAAATAATTTTACCAAAGTGTATTATTAAATACCATAAAAAATAACATTAGGGTGGGAGAACCCAAGAATGGAATTATAATGTTCAATATAAAAAATTAAACTCAAATAAATGATATTTGAAATTTTTATATCCTTGGGAACTTTCTTCATGAATCATGAAATATTTAAAAATGGGTTTATGTGGTAAAAAATGAAAAAAAATGGGAGAATAACACACAATAAAATAAATGGAAATAATTCACCCAACGTTTATTAAATATATTAAAGAGAATTATCATAACTTAATGATTGAAAATTAAGTTAAAAAAACTCTTACAACTGGGGTAACAGTCAAATCAAAATAAATTTGAACAAAATAACTTGATTTAAATTTTTATAACCCTATAATTTTAATGTAATTAAATATATAACATTCATATTATATTGAATAAATAGAAAATCATACAATGGAATCATACTTTATAACATGTAACATGTCTCAAAGAATTAGAATTGGGAAAAATAAAACCCTTAATTTGTTTCCCCACATAGTTGAATCCTCTCTAGCCTTCTATATAAAAAATAGATTTTTATATATTATATTTGAGAACCTTATTCACATACATTAAATTTTATAAAATTAATTTATAATTATTCTCTATATAATATTAGAAAATTATTATCTATTTTTGATATCTAGCGTGATTAATCAAAATAGTTTTGATCTTATTTCAAAATTGTGGTGTTGCTCTTTATTTGTATCCAAATTTTCATCATTACCAAATCATAAAAGGCACTATATGTTTTTTATAATTATTTTTAAATTTATAATTTTATTATATGTGTTTTTTACAATAATTAAATATGAAAACAATGATGAAAATGTTTCCATTATTTTTTATAAAAAAATATTGGTATCTTAATAAATGAGTTTAATATATTCAATAATACTCCAAAACAAATAAAAAAACTCATTTTTCAATTATTTAAATAATATACTATGAGAAATTATTTTCCAATAATCATCCATTACAACACACAATAATATTATCAAGTTAAAAGGATAAATGTTACTAGAAATGTCAATAATATACACCTTTATTTTTAAAAGAAAAACTAATTATAACTCTATAGTTAAAGAGGTTTGAATTGGAGTAGTGAAAAAGATGGTTGAACTATTGGGATGTTTCGTAGAGTGTGTGTGAGTGAGGAAAAATAACACTTGAAGGATCATGTGTTGGACTGTGGGGACCTACACTAGTCTAATGACCCATTCAGGAACATGGGTGGGCCCTAGAAAGGGGACATCATGTGTTTATGTTGAAACTAGGATTCCCATGGGGAGCATTTCTTATATCCATGATATAAATATAATTCATTGTTCATATAGGTGGTTAATCTAACCCAAAAAATAATGTACCATAATTATTCGATGATTATGAAGTGATTTACATGTAATATCATTATAATAGAATCATAATGATCTATTTTTTTTGTTTTTTAGTGTGTTATATAGAAATTAGAAAGAAGTAGAATAATTATACGACTAATAGAAAGTTATTTTATAGTATTAAGAAATCATTTTATTCTCTTAGAACACTAAGTTGGATGGTTAAATTTACCCTGAATGTTTATTACCCATATTGTTAATAGTTTTTCCAAAATTTCATTAGTCTGATAACCCATTAAGGCACATGGGTGGGTGCAAGAAAAGAGATAACATGTGTATATGGGAAAACTAGGTGTCTCTGGCCCCCAGTTATTCCATCCATGATATAAATTTATATCATTGATCAAGTAGGTGGTTAATCCAACCTAATCAAGAACATACCAAATTATTTGATGATTATGATGTGATTTTATTGTAATATCATTACAATAGAGGAATAAAAACCTGAATTATTGTTTATTAGTGTCTTATATAATATTTATAAAGAATTAAAATAAGTATATAACCAATGAAATATTATTTGATATTAAAAATAAATCATTTTTACCTTATAATTATCTTTTGGATGGTTAAAATTACCTTAAATGTTTATTTCTCATATTATTAATATGTTGTTGAATTCATCTTTATATAACATTAATATTTATCAAAACATCATATTTATCTAGTAAAACAAATCTCATGAACAACCATGTAAGTTGGTGATGAAAAGAAAAAAGAAAAATCAATAATTCCTTTAAGATGTTTTTCTGTGCATAAACATGGATAATCATTAGTTTTCTATAGAATGGGTAAATGCTTGACATGGTTTATCATTTCATAATATTAAATATGACATAAATATTATATTTATATATTAAATACCTTATTATGAACTTCATTTAAAGGAATTGATGAAAAAATAAGCATGTTACATTATATAGGTGGTGGTCCACACAACACATGGATGATAGTTTCTTTAACACCCCTTTATTATATAAAGGAAAACTATGTTAGATAGCATATAAGATACATAACACAGAACTTAAATGAACCACAAAAAATTATTATTTAAATATGATCATTATAATCTAGTAGTTAAATTGGTGGGTATGAATATAATTAAAAAAATTTGTGATACACACACATATATATATATATATCATATTAAATATAAATTTATTGATAAATTCTTAGTAAATAATCAACAATTTCTAGTAATGACATTTTATTCATAAAAAATATGATTTCCTCAATTTTTTTTATTATTTCTTGTGAGAAAATATTATCATTAATTTCTAGAACATTTAGAAAATCTATTTGATAAAATTAATTTCATTTTTGAAATTATCATATCAAAATTTAATTATGGGGAACATTTTGGATTTTTTCGAAAATATCGATTTTTTAGTTAATAGTGAAAAATATTGATTTTTCAAATATGGTAATTTATTTTTAGTAAATTAATTAATTTTATTGTCATATTTTTATTTTAATTTTATTTAAAGTAACATTATTATTCTTTATTAATGTGTAATACACATATTTACCTTTGAATCGTCTTTATACTTGGTTTTAGTATAAGTTTTTTTGGGTTTAAATAGGCATTTTTCAAAAAACTTTTTTTAAAAGTGCATAATGATTCTCTATTTTAATTAATTAAAAAAACACTAATTAAGAATTTTTTACATGATATTAATATATTATATATCTATAAATATGAATTTTAATTCATATAATTATGATTACTAGTCACAGAGTTAATATAAAATTATCTCATGCATGAAAAATTCATTTCTTAAAAACCAATTTTTCATCGTGTATGTAGGTTTTATTTGAAATTAAATTCATCCACTTATGTAAATTGAATTTTTTAAAGTATATTAAATATTTTTAATCAGGATAAATTATATTATACAATATTTTCAGATTATTTTTTTCTTAATGAATAGTTAAAATAGTAAAAAACTTCCATCGTGGTTATAGTCAAAACGGGTTTACCGAGGGTTAAAATAAAATGATAGGTGTTAAAATAAAAAAAAACGTTTACTAAAATATAATTTATGGAAACAATATATCCTAATTTCATCTAATTCTCTATAAGGGTCTATTTTGGAGACATTTTTTATGTTTAAAATGTGGGTATAACTTTTTATTTTTTAAAAATCCAAGTGTGTCCTCTCTACCACTTATAGAAGGCCACCCTATCTCCTCTATTAATCACATATTAACTACCTTTTGGTTAGTCCAATCCCATAAAAAATCCATATTTCATCCCTCCACACATTTTAAATGCTATTTATTTATCATATAACCAATCTAGGAAGTATTTAGGTGTAATCTTAAAGTGGTGGTCCAAAGAAGAGGTATCACTCTTAACCGAGTGTTTTTGTTCTATCAATTATTCCACCTTCTTAAAATATTATTAAAAAATGATGATATAATGACATAATTATTTATAAAATACTTATATGTTATTATGTAAATTTAATAACCTAAATCAATCTAATCTTCCATCAAAAGGTAAACGAATCAATCATTCCTTTGTACGGCGGACTACTACCTCGTAACTGATGTAATTTGTTTTCTATCATCTCATCTCACAGTTTGTTACAATGATGAAATTATTTTTTATGATATTAATGAAATATTTAAAATTATTAAATTATAATATATCATTTACCTTTTACCTATCTATTCATTGAAAAATAATAACATCCTTTGTGTGTAAGTGAGGACTACCGCCTCCACGAAGCGATGCGATTATTATTTTTATTCACCACATCAATTAGATGATATATGTATGTTAATTTAAAGAAATAATATTATAATATTTATATAATTATCATTATTAAATGATAAAATTATACTTACCTTCTCTGTAAAATTATTGTTGAATAATGGAGTCATTACTCTTGCATGCGAATAACCTACCATCTTCATGATTGTAATGCAGTTCATTTTTTATAACCATATTTAACAATTTATTTTAAAATTATAATTGATGAATAAATATGATAAATTTTTCATGATTATTATCTTAGATATGATTTAATATTTATCCCTTTTACCATAGTCAACCTTTAAAGTCATTTTTGACATATAATTTGAATACCGTCAAATCTTCTAAAGTAAACATAAATGATTAAAAAATTGTGTTTAACATGGTATGAGATAAAATAAAAAGAGTAATAAAAAAGAAATAGTTTCTTAATAAATTAAATAATTATCATATTTTTTTTATTCAGGATGATAAAGAATGTAATAGAAAATTTGAACTCATGGAAAGGGACATATTAACTTAAAACCTCATTTTAAAGGTTTTGAAGATTTATTTTATAAATTTTTCTTTTCCATGAAAATGGTTTTAAAATTATTTTATGAATACATGTTTATAGACATAATATAATTAAAAATAAATTTTTTATTTCTCCATTAAATTTCTGTAAAACTTTTTCAAAAAATAATATTTTTAGAGAATATTTTATTTTCTTTAGAAAAGACAAAAGAAATGATCCATTTTGACGTATACTATGAGAATAAATTTTTATCACTAGATTAATAGTTATTTTAAGATTGGGTTACATTACAAGATTTCATATTTTTCTAAAATAAAAAATTGACCTTTCATTTTTTCTGGGAATTTTGGTTTTAAAAATGGTTTTTAGAAGTAAAAGAAATTTTAATATAAAAAGTGTTTTACATATGGGTTCAAAAATATTTCAATGGTTTTATAATGAAAATATGAAATCATAAAATGTTTAATTTATGATATGATACTTAGACATTGTTTATGATAACAAGTTATCCAGATATATCTTATACGATGGGTTGATCCCCATTATAGCTCATGATATTATGGTTGATCCCCATTGTTGCTCAAGATATGACAGTTTGATCCACATTATAGATAATTATATAAAGGGTGATCCCCATTATAGCTCTCAAATTCATTGTGTAATGATTATGTTCTCTATATAATTATACTGGAAGTCGGTGACATAGTTATACCAATATTTAAGGGTTATATAAGGTTTCTATGAAATCTAATCCCCGATGAACCTACATGAATTTTCTATATTTTATTATGAGTTTTCAAGGAAATAATTTGATTTAAAATGATATTATAATGATCATTTTAAAGTAAAAATGATTCCCTTTTTACGTAAAAATGTATGCTTTTATTAAAATGTTTTTATGGGTTTTCTTGTTCTTCACTGGACTAATAGATTTATTTTTTATGTCACTTACTGATCTTTTTTCAACCATCCCACATTTTTAAATTTTTTTTTCAAAGGGTTTATAAATAGGTAAAGGAATCTAAGAAGTCAATTTGAAAGTCATGAATAAATTCTTTTTAAACAAAATGTGTTTCATTTTTAAAGTCTTATATTGTGGAAAAATGGACACTAATTAGAATTTCCACTTTGTAATATATGGTTATGATATCAAAGATTTATGAAATAATTCTCTACAAATTTAAACATGAAAAGATCCTAAAATTTATGAGAATGAATTATTGAAAAAAAACAGAGGATTATGTAATGTTTAAGGCCATATCATTATATTTGGTATTACAGGGAGGTTTAGTTAACTTTAAAAGTTAGGATTTCATTTGGGCATAAATTTAAAAATTTCTCCAAGCACATAGGTTAGTATGATATAAATAATTAAAATTATTTTAGATAAATATAAATAATTGAATATTAGATGGTGTAGATAATTTTATATTAGTATATATATTCCACATAATATGGTTTATTTTATAAACTCACAATAATAATTTTTATTTTAGTAAATTTCTGTGTTAAGTAGGAACCAAATTAATAATGGATGTAAAGAAAAATGTGGTGGTTGTATGAATGAGAAATAGAACATAATGGGAGATGTATTGAAAATTATTATGGTTATTCTTAACTAGGTATCATGATTTATGATTAACAACATGATCCATAGTGAGTTACCCAACACACTACAAAATGGATAAAAGATGCTAAATGGAATTTCATGTGATAATCATAAAATTAAAAACAATAAATGACCTATGTGTTATGAATGTGGGAAGAAACACCCAAGAAAATGTATGAATAGGATATAAAGATGTTTTGTACGTGGTAAATAAGGTAATAAGGAAGTAATATTTCAAGTAAAAAATAATCCTTTAGTTAATACCATGAAGGGGATTAAAATTCTTCCCAATGTTTCATTTGAATATTTTAAATGTGGGTAGTATGGGAATACTAAAAATTTATGTCCAAGGGGTAAAGTTTAAGAAATGGATCGGTAAGACTATGCAGATATATTTCTAGCAATACCTTATTCCATTATAGATGAATACCAGGTTATTGTAAATGACATATGAAAGGTATGGATCATATATTGACTTATGTTTTAATTTTTTTGAATTGTAGTACATGATTCATATTTTTTATAGGAATTATTAAATAATAAAATATAAAACTTGGTTAATGGATTATAAAGAATATTGTGTGATTAAGGTTTCTATATATTGAGAATCAAAAGTTATGATGTTTTGGTATATTTTTGGATGATCATAAGTTTAAATGAATTAGTACTCATTTGATGTTTTATGTAATGAGAGTATGTTTAGAGAAATTTAATGAGTTTTGATCTATGTTTTTAGGTATATATATCCCAATGAATAACATGTAAAATTTTATTTTATGGAGAGTTCTCTTTTTCATTTTGTGGACATAAGTTTAATTATTTTGAAAATCATTATGGTTTTATGATATTTGATGATTAAGATTATTTTTAGGATATAAATCCTAATTATAGTAATTTTATAACAATTATATTAGCATAGTTTTAGTAAAAGTACAACCTGTCACATATGGAAATGCCATGGGGACTGAACCCACAACCTAAGGGAGATAAGGGTGCAACACTTACCACTAGCCTATGTGATGTCTTCGTTAGTGTGACATAGATTGTTTTACATAAAAGGTTTAAAATATAATAATTAAGTTGTTTTTTTGGATCATGTGTTTTATTATATAGGTAAAAATGGAATTTTTATGTGATTTGGTGATTAAATGACTAATTTTATTTCATAATAAGTTTATGATATTAGAATCCTTATATGATTAAAGTCAAATGAAAATTATGGGATTTTATTTGAGGAATAAAAGTTGAATTATCTTTTGGAATAATATATTATTTCACTGTGGATTTTTAGAGATTCATGTTATCTTTGTAAATGATTAGTATATCATAGATATTATTTTATTAGGGCATATTATATTTTTTGGTATGAGACATTAAATGTAACTGGTGTTATTTATAATTAAATGTTAAATCAATCTAGGAAGAATTTTTGATGAAACCCTTTTGTTTTTTGGTTATAATCTTAGTTAGTGATATTTTTAATAATTAGAAGGATAGTTTTTTATAAAATTATATATTCTAGATTTGGGGTGTTGAGGAATTGGAGAATAATGTTTCATATGATCTTATGAAGGATTATTCATTTTGATAATTATCTTCCCTTGTGCTAACCATTTTTGTTTTAGTTAATATCTAGAGACAGAAAGTATCATTTTTACCATTTTATGTAATTATGTGATCTATTATAAGTTAATTTTAGTTCTTCATGAATAAAATAATTTTATATTTAATACTCATTTTTTAGATAAAATGAAGAGATTGTGGGGGAAATTGATTGAAGGATGAAATTATTCTTTTCAAGAAAGTATATTATCCTTATGTTATCATTAATGATGGTAACATATTCTTCAATTGTAGGAAAATGATCCTAAAAATGGAAGTGGTATCATATTATATTCAATTTTGATGAGATGACGAATTTTCACACCTCTTTGGTTTACGGTTTTGTGGTTGTTGACCTTCTCACGATCATTTTATTTCTTATAATCAATGATATCTATCACTCTCCATCATTATTTTGACAATACACATTTCTTCCATGTACATATAATTTCTTCCCAATATTTTTTCCTATATGGAAACCTAGTTATGCATTATTCTTAGAGACATTTCTACTTTCTTTTCTCTCTTACCAAGAAGAAGTTTTATCAACTATTTTTATGATGTGGGATTTCTAGAAAGGTATTTTTAAATTTAAAACTATTGATTATAGAGATAAAGATAAAATTAATAGAATATAATTTATTATGGTGGGGGGGGGGGTAGAATATAACACCTTGATATTTTATAAATGAAAATTATGTTAGATAACGTACAAGATACGCAACACCAAACTTAAATGAACTACCAAATATTATTATTTAAATATGAACATTATAACCTATACCTTAAATTGACAGATATGAATAGGAATAATTATTTTATGTAATATATATATATATATATATATATATATTTACTACTCAATATAAATGTAATGGTAAATTATTAGTAAATAATCACTCAATTTTTAGTAATACCATTTTATTCATCAAAAAAATGTTTTCCTAAAAAATGTTATTTATTTATTTTTGTGAGAAAATGTTATAATTAGTTTCTAGAAATTTTAGAAACATTACTTTATAAAATTAACTTAATTTTTGAAATAATCATTTCAAAATTAACATAGTGTGTTTGTTTTTGATTTTTTGGAAAATATTTGGGTTTTAGTGAATAATGATAAATACTGATTTTTGAAATATAGTAATTTATTTATAATAAATTAAATAATTCAAATGTACAATTATGAATTGAATTTGAATTAAAATAAAAAATTAATTATTATTTATATGTAATCTAATTAATTAAATGTACATCACGTAACAAACCAACCCATGTCAACTAGACAAGTTAATTGAGAGGGTCCTCTACTTTGTGTGGTGCAACAAAGAAAGAAAAATATCATGTAAAACTAAATATAAAATAAATTAAAATATAGAAGAAAATTATAAATATCCATGAGACAAAAAAATACAATAAAATCCAGCTGAAATCAAAAGATAAAAGAAGATAAGACCAACAAGTCTCCATGTGACTAACCTCACCTCCAAAACATCATGTTATAGAGATGAAAAAAAATAAGAGAAACCAACATGATACATGATTCCCTTTCCTTTACCTAAGTATGATGAGAAAATAACTATAAAATAAACCATAATGCGATTAACCAATCATAAATGACAACGCAAACTATTTGTGATCTAACCTATGGGAATATCTACTAGACGTGAAAGAAAATAAAAAATCTAGTCCTAAGGAGGATCTATCCAATATAACCTCTAGTGGAATTACACTTAATAAATTGAAATAAAATAACTTGTGGAATGACACACACAAAGAGTTAGAAAAAAACCCTATTATAATTATATACACTAATGTGACATAAAACCTTTAGTGGCATTACATTCACTTAAGTAACATGTCAATTTATTGATGCAACCAAGGTTACCCAATGTTTTATGTTTGTAAAAATACATATAAACACTATAATCTTATTTATTATAACATTTTGACCACAATTAATTTCCACTCCGAGGCATGAAGACCAGTTTTAGACCAAAACCAACAATGAAGAATCTCATCAAACATATGGTATGCACAATCTCATTTTTAAAGAAAAAACCCTTGAAAAACATGTACCTATTCGAAAAAACCACCATTATTAAAATCAACAAATTTCATTGAATAACCCAAAGTAATTTACAAGAACATAAAGTGATTCATGTGTTAGAACCTTTATATATGGACACCTACCTAAAAACAGTGGGAAAACTAATCGTATTTGAAAAAGAAGACCTAAAAAGAGATGATCCGGTTATGAAGACCCTAGATCCAAAATAAATAACTTCAATACTCTATTAAAATCATTATATTAGGCATCCAATGCCCAATTTTGTTTCAATGAGACAATAGGAGAATATATCTAGTGAGTATGTATAATAAAGAGGGGAAAGCATATAAAAAACATAACACACCTCAAAGAGATCCATCAAGAAAGAATGAATTATCCCAAGAATCCAAGGGAGGAAGCCTCCAGAAAAATAGATAATGTTTAAGTCAAGCCAAAATGTGATTAGGGTGTCTTTAAGTGTTATACCACTGGTCACAGAAATTTTTAGACTAATGTTCTATGAATTAATAACTGTGCACATAGAATTCTTGGGAGGGTTACACAATTAAACAAGCCATTCACCCTAATTGTTCAACCTAACTGGTCATCTGAATAGGGTGTATAGTTTCCTTACACGATTAGTTTAACTATGAACCAAATGTGAAAACGATCACTATCCAAGGGTGGATGGTTTAGAGGGGATGACCACATGATTAAACAAACCATGTATCCCCTTCCAGTGGATCACAATAGGGTGCATGACTTATGTGTCCAAACTTCATGGTTTACTCTAACTTTATACAGATCGTGCATAGCCCCATGGGATTCCAAATATTATTGAAATGAACCCAAATCAAGACTCATCCTATCAAGGTCAAAACAAGTATCAATAAATACCTGAAAGAAGGTAAAAGTATGTTAAAAACTCCTCACCATAAAGGATTTATATCCCTAGAAAGTGACCAGGACTCTAGAATCAAGAAACAAGATTTCTATTACTACCTCCTCAATAATTAAAGCTCCCACATCTCGTGAAAATTTCATCTGCACTACCACATTTTACAGACTAAGGTAATTGTTTTACCATGAAATACCTTATCATGTTGATCCATAATCTGAACTGGTTGATCAACTACCATGGTGTCAGGAGAGAGATCAATATATTAGAATTTAATCACATAGGATGGATCTAGTAGACACCTCCTCAGTTGGGAAACATGAAAAAAAATCTTGAATTTAAATCAAAATAAATTGTAAGCCCAGGTGATATTCCATATTTCCAACTAATCTAATGATCTCAAAGGGCCCAACAAACCTCGATGTAACTTACTCTACATAACCAACAGACAGTGTCCCAAGTGAGTTGAAACCCAAAGAAAAATATGATCACCAACCTCAAAATATAATATCCAATGATGATGGTCCACATATGACTTTTGAGAATACTGTTCCATGACCAATCTTTTTCGGATCAACTAAACATTTCCAATCATCTTCTAAATGAGGCTTGGTCCAACCAAGGACCATTCTTCTAACTCTACCCAGCAAAAGGTAGATCAATATGGCCACCCATATAATGTATCAAAAGGATACATATTTATCAAATCTTGATACATATTTTTACATGAATTCATGACTAAAGAAAGATTATTTTTCTAAGAACCACCAAAATAAAGCATGTATTTCCAAAGAATATCCCCTTGAATTTGGATATCTTTCTCTATTTTTCCATCCATCTATGGATGATATTTCATGATCAATTTTAACTGGGAACCCATCAACTCTTATAAACCTTTTTTTAACCTAGATGTGAAAATGGGTCCCAATTAGAAAAAATTATAGAGGGAAACCATGAATTATCATAACCTCTCAAACATATAAGATCTCGAGCTATTATACCTTCACCATATCATTGATAGGGATTAAGTGAACTAATTTTATGAGTTGGTCAATGATTAACCAAATTTAATCCTTCACACTAGGTTTCAATGGTAAACTAATTAATAATACTATAAAAATATCATCCCACTTATATACCAGAATGGGTAAGGGTTGAAACAAACCTTTAGGTCTCTAGTGCTATGGATTTATTCACCGACATGTTTGGAATCATAACACAAATTCTACAATCAAGTGTATTATCCCAGAATAAAAATACATAAGTTTCAAACCATGATACATCATTGTATTCCTAGGTTGTACGAACTAGAATGACAGGTTCCATTGTCCATTATTTTCAGACTCTAAGATAATATAATATCCAACCTACTTCAGAAACACAATGTGCCACTATGAGACTGATATCACTCACATGAGGTCTCCCCACAATTTAGTATTTTACTAATGCACTGGAACTTAGTGTCATGAAGCTTCTTGAGTTAAGCCCACTCATCAAACAATGATTCATCCTTTATTGAATACATGTGCACCTATCCACTAACATATTCAACTCCCAAGCTCATCTTAATAAACAAACTCAACAAAGACAACTCTTCCACCGATTCCTTCAAGGATTGAGTTGGTAATTTCCAGATCAATACATCGATGTCCAGATTCCCTTTACCAGGATTATATGGAATATCAAAATCAAAAGTATAAATATACTAAACTCATTGTCTCTATTGTATGTTCATATCCATTTGAGTGAAAATAAACTTTGTGATTTTAGATCAGAGTATACTATAAACCACTCCCCAAATAAATAGTGATTCCACATTTTGAGTGCATGCATAACCACTTCCAACACAATATCTTCATTTGGGAAGTTCATATCATGAAGGTATAAATAGATAGATCCGTATTCCCCCATCCATTTTTCCTATAAAAGACACACCCCAAACCCACACAAAAAGAATAAAAAAATACATCATATCCCAAACTTGATTTTGGATGTATCAAAACTGGATATGAATTCATCAACTTATTCAATTACTCCAAATATATATACATTTTCATTACACTCAATATTTACACCCTTATGGTTTAATTATGTCATCGAAGATGTGATATTGGATAATTCCTAAATTAACCACCTATAATAACAAGCCAACCCAAAGAATCTTCATACTTCAAATGGATTTTTGAGATTCTTCGAATACATAACCACCTGTCTCTTTTCAGAAACCACTATGATTCCCCTCTTAGATATAAAATACTCTAGAAACATCACTTCATGAATCTATAATTCACGTTTTTAAATATTACCATACAAATGATAATCCCTCAATGTTCTAAAAATGACATCCAAATGATCCAAATTTTCCTAATATGACTTGGAGTACACCAAAATATCATCCATGAACATGAACATGAATGATTACATAAACCAATGAATAACCTGGTCAATTAATTCCATAAATATGGTAGGAAAATTGGTGAGGCCTAATGGAATAACCAAAAACTATAAATGACCATACCATCTCTAAAGAGATGTCTTATGTATATACTATTCTCAGAAAATCAACTAGTGGTACCCAAACTGAAGGTAGATATTTGAAAACCAATGATCGCATCTTAGATGATAAAACTGATCATAAATCATTGGAAAATGATACTTATTCTTAATAGTAACCTGATTTATCATTCCATAATCTATGAAAAGTCTGAGGCTTCCACTTGCCTTCTCAGCAATGAGGTTAGGCAATGCCCATGGTGACATTCTAGGATAAATAAAAGCATTATCTATAAGATATGTAATATGTAATTTAAGTTCCACCAATATAGTAGCTTCCACATAATAGGATGACATAGAAATTAGCATCGTACTAGGGATTAAGTCAATTGTAATCTTGAACTCTATATTTCTTAGTAAACTAAAAAATCATTTAGGAAGGCCTCGATGTATGCACACACCACTTCATTATGCAGACTATATGATCAAGGATCAATAACATCTAGGAATATCTTTGAAAGTTAACATTAGATTAACCTATCAAATGGAATAACATGCCATACTTTTCAATTATTAGAATCCCATTCATCTTGAAATACATGATTAACTCCATAAGGAGATAAAAATTGATGTTGATGACGATAAAAGTCAATTTGGGCCTTAACATTGATCATCCAGTCCATTCCAATAATTTGGTCAAAGATATAAAGATCAAGAACCATGAAATCTCATACCACATTGATGTTGGATATAATCACCTGACACAAGATACATTTGAAACCTTGGTCATATCACTTTACCAAATGTATGTAAAGATCCAACAAGAATGGAAAAAAGCTCCATATGCAATCCCAACACATTAAAACACATTTATAGTATAAAATAATGAGTAGAACTTGTACCAAATAATGCTATTATCATTGAGGAAAAAATAAATATTATAAATCTAAAAATAGTCATCCCTGCTTCAGATTACATTAGTGCACACTCCGATGTAAAAAGATATTTGGTCTCTACACTTACTAGATATTTTTTAGCTACCTAAATAGAACCCTTGGCTTGAGGATAAAACCTACCAACCTTGGAAGAATCATAATTAACTTGATAACCCTTTTTGAGAGTGGATACAACCATACTACATTGGTAAATACTTCCAAAAAATATGCCTCAGACAGAAAGATTGTTCTCAATGATAAAAAGACTTTGGAGATTCAAAAAATTTACGCTGTGTATGAACATGCCTTCCACACTGATAGAAAACAAATTTCTAAAATCCTAAAAAAGTACATGAAACTAGTCTTTAATAAAACAAGTTACCTTTGTGCTTCTGTTTCTGGCTATAACATACAGCCTAAACAAAAACTGCACCTACTGAAGCTCCACCCAAACCTATTCTCTCACTTTTGTCTACCTCTGCCATAACCACTTTATTGACCACCTACACAAAATTAAAAAGTTAAATGGGAACTAGTATTGACCGAATATCATCCCTTAGGAACATTTCAAACCTTTTATATTTAAGTTAATCACTAGTGAAATGCTATGATTCCATGTGAACCAACAAATCAAAGAAGGTAGAATACTTCAGAATGGTATGCTCACCTTTCTCTAAGGTTAGAAACTCATGGGTATTTTCCACACATAATATATCATGATAAAACTACAAGTGAAAGTATTTTTTTTAGAGGAAGCATATGTGAGATCCTCATGAAACTTTTCCAGCACAACAGAGTACCAATATCTTCTTCATAATCCCTTAAGCATGTTCATGGAAAAAAGAAAACTTATATTTCTAAGTATTCATCAACATGTTAAATATCCACCCAATACTCTAAATTTATTCTTAAGATTCCCAGGGTCCTTTTTTACTAAATAATATGAGTGTATTCTTATTAGTAAATCATGATCCATAGTCTACCACTCATCCAGGGTTCTTGACTCCCCCTTAACCTTGAGATTGAATGGTGCAGATTATAACTTCCACCAAATAATGCTACTCCATAGGATTTTCCTATGGTAATGACCTTGTTTCTTTCTCTATTATATTTTTGAGGTCTCTCTTAGGTGTAATTGTTTGTTAATAATAAGATAATGATTATTCAAATTAAGATTAAATTCCCATATCATAAGGTCAATCTTTAAAAATATATATACAAATTCCTTTAATCATTACTAATTTAAAGATTTCATGAATTCTATTAATGAATTGAAACAATTTTAAAAGGTAAAAATTCATTAAAATAAACCCCAAATTATGTTTATTCAATAAATATTAAACACTAAGTCACAATCATGGAAAATATCTATGACCACCCTTGGTAACTCAGGTTCAGTCACAGATGTGAGATGGATAAGAAACTCTAATAATTACTATATGAATTATAATAGTCCTAACTCTTGTCTTATAAAGACTCTGAACTAAACCCTAGATGTTTCACAACATAGTAGGGTGGGTATTTCATCTAATACCATTTAATAATGAACCAAAATGGGTCAAATGGACATGTCACCTAAGAGGGCCTCCCACATGGTGAGGTGAAACAATGATAGAGCATACTCATGTATAACTGAAGATTAAATAGAGTAAAACACAAAATAAAATAATAGATATCCATGAGACATAAAAAACTAATAAAAACTAGATAAAATATAAAAGTAAAACATGATAGGACCAAAAAGTCTCCATGTGACCAATTTTACCCACCATAACATCCTTCTATGAAGACACTGACAAAAAGTGAAATATGAACACTACAAAATTACCTTCCCTTTACATGAGACCTTAAAAATAACATCTAAAACCATACATAAGAAAAATTAGGGTGTAAATACATATCCTAGTCATATTTCACCAAATAATCTATACAAATTCAAATATCAAGAACGTGGTAGTTCTATATTTAAAAGAAATATAGTTTTATGAATAATTTTCATAAGATAAAAACATTTCTTAAATCAACCTTTGGTTTTTATAAAAATCATTTCATATTTATAAATAATGGAATATAGAAAGTCTATATAATAAATCATGAAATAATAATCCAAACTAACCATAGATACACTCTCCAAATCTATTTTTTAATTTTATGAAATCCACAATGTGGGATAGTGGTACCCGCACAATTAAAAATTCAAAAAAGCAAAATTCTAATCTTTAAAAAACAAGTAGACATTAAACATGATGACCAGATCAAAAAGATGTAGGCCACCTGAGTCTTCCGAGTCTTCCAAACAACATCTTCATTTCCATATTCATAGCAAAGTCATCTTCGCATCTATAACATCAAAGATAATTTTTAAAATTCAAAAAATAGGCAAACATCTTCATACAACTTGAAGAAACTCAGTTCTATCGCCCTCAAAATGTATTGGGAAATGAAAAACTCTATTAGAAATATGTCTTGAACTGAACCCCCTGACAATCAATCACACCATAGATAGCACCACTGCCAGTGAGTGAAGGTTCTGGGCATAGCGGAAGTGCATGGGTCGATGTGCCCACTTGGATTTTTGTCATTAACAATGATCAATTCGGGATCAATATGACGATAAATGCCAGTCTCCACGGATTAAATCACAGAAATGGACAAAGAAAAGGAAAGTCTCTGAACCACAAAGTAGGATCATTACAGGTTGATTATAATTAATTTAATCAATTGAAAAGAAATACCTTTTGGGTGTTCATTCTTCGTCAATGTTCTTGATCACGTTCCGATGTGATTTATCGTTGCGTTGTAGAAGCCAAGTATAGAATTCCTCTAGCAGTGATCCACACGTGTACCTCGTATCTCAGGACGTCACCAAAGGAGTCTCCGGGTGCTAGCATGGTGAAACCTTTTCTTGCATTGTCTGCCTTAGATCATCTTGATCTGATAGAAGAGGATCTCTCTCGGTCTTGAGAGTGTTCTTGGAGGAAGAGGTTCTTTCGGCCTTGAAAGAATTCTCCAGAGTTGTTGTGCACAATGATTCTCTTGTGTGTAGGAAAAGAGTTGGGGTTGTGAGGATATTTATAATCAGGTTTGAGGTTGTAGAGTTATGACAATAAATAAACACGTTACACGTTTTATTTATTTCATTGAATCTTATTTAAAACCCCAAGTTGAATAATTAATTCCTTGACATGCGCCCACACTGATTATAATAAATATCATTTAAAAAAATATTATATCCTCAAAATACCGACTGGAAAAACTACACGGCGTGTATTAATAAATACATGGCATGTACTTGTTTTTCATTGAAAACTACATGGCGTGTACATTAAATGTACACGGAATGTATATCTTGTTTTCATTTATTCATTTCCTTTCCATAAATAAAACTACACGGTGTGTAATAATTAATACACGGTGTGTACTTGTTTTCCATGAAAAACTACACGGCGTGTAATCTTTAATACACGGTGTGTATATCTTGTTTTTCATTTCCTTCTTCCTCCATCATGAAAACAATTTAGGCTTCCTTGAATAATTAATAAACAACATATGGGAATAATCTTTATTCTACTTGAGATACTCGAATACACTTAGTGTGTGACCCTCTAGGCCTCTTTCTCATTGGCATTAGGCAAGCTTGCCTAAAGTACAAGATTACTGTCTAGCAACGGGTCAAGGCACCCAAGAGAAAGAAGTTGACTCCGCATTGACGTATCACCTCATACGAATTCTTACTGTGTAATTTAATCCCTTTGTCTTGATATCTCATCAAGCAGGTTTCATGATAGTGTCATAAACCTATATGCTTGATCCGTCATTCTTTGACTACCTGAAATAAACTCGTCTTTCACACCATGGCCATGGAATTTAATGAGACAGTTCTATTTCAATCAAAGGGCTGAGATATTAACTTCCATAAATGGAAGGGACAAATCCTTCCTCAACTTATCCATTAACAACATGTCACTCGTGATGCACCCAACGTACCCTACTTCCTGCCAACTGTCTATGTGACAGTTTTCGTCAGTAAATCTAAGTGCGTGAGTAATGACATGAGTTAATGATAATCTTCCAGTCTAAGGACCATTACACATGCTCGTAGATAACAATGTCTGATGACACCAAGACACGCAGAATTGCTACTTGTGGGTCTGTTATCATAATCTCCCATCTTGGATATTACCAAGTACGAACTCAATGAGATAGAGTCTCATCTTTTTACGAGTACTTGCACATGAATATCTATATAATATGTGTCCTATAATAGTATTCCATCCAACCGTAGAACTTTACTTAAGAATATTGTTATAGCATTTCAAGGTTCTCATCACAGTGGGGATCTTCCATGACCTTATTAATGCAACAAATATTCCAGGACATTATTATATTATAGTCATGAAGAACAATGAAAAATATATAATAAGTGAACATTCATGTAATAAAAGTATAAAAAAGTTGGTTCTCAGGACACCAAACCTTACAAAATCCCACTTGGACTAGAGACAACTGCCTATGACTTTTAGTCTGCTAGACCTCACATGATGATCATGTTTTTGCTGAGTCAAGGATTTAGTCAAGGGGTCCACCATGTTGACTTCTGTGGAAATACTGCTCACTACAACTTCACCTCTCTGAGAAAAATCCCTCAAGAGATGATACTTCCGAAGTATGTGATTTGTCCGCTAATGTGACATTGGCTATTTAGCAAGTCCCACCTCTGTAGTATTATCACAATAGAGTGTGATAGGATTTTTACTGCTCGGTACTACATCCATCTCTTGGACAAAGCTTCGCATCCTTACTACTTCTTTAGCTGCCTCAGAAGATACGATATACTCAGACTCCACTATAGAATTTTCCACCACACTTTGCTTTGAGCTCTTCCAGCTCACTGCACCTCCATTAAAACTGAAGATGTATCCATTTTGTGACTTCATGTCATCTTGATCAGTCTGGAAACTAGCATCTACATGTCCTTTGATGACTAGTTCATCATCTCCTACATAAACCAGAAATATATCCTTAGTACGTCTCAGATACTTAAGGATAGTCTTGACTGCCATACAATGGTGGTCTCCTGGATCAGCTTGATATCTGCCTACCACACTTAATGCATAAGCAACATCTAGCCTCATACATAACATAACATACATGACTGAACCAATCACGGATGCATAAGGGATCCTTTCCATTCTCTTTCTTTCCTCATGTGTCTGAGGACACATTTTCTTGGAAAGATGAATGCCATGTGACATTGGAAACAATCCCCTCTTGGACAATTCTATAATTAATCTCTTCAGTATATTGTCAATGTATGTACTTTGAATTAGGCCCAACATTCTCTTGGATCTATCACAATGGATCTTGATCCCAAGAATATATGCTACCTCGCCCAAATCTTTCATGGATAAGCATTTATGAAACCATTCCTTAACTGACTGTAAGACAGATACTTGATTTCCAATTAGTAATATGTCATCAACATATACTATTAGGAAAACGACTGCACTTCCACTAAACCACTTGTAGACACAAGGATCACATTAATTCTTAACAAAGCCAAATTCCGTTATAGCTTCATCAAAATGAATGTTCCATGACCTTGATGCTTGATTTAATCCATAAATGGATTTCTGCAACTTGCATACCTTGTTGGCATCCTTTGGTGTCACAAACCCTTCAGGTTGTGCCATGTAGACATCTTCCTGGAGGTTCTCGTTAAGCAATGCTGTTTTGACATCCATTTTACAAATTTCAAATTCATGGTAAGCGATAATGGACAATAGGATTCTGATGGATTTTAGTATCACAACCGATGAAAAAGTTTCATCATAGTCAATTCCTTGACGCTGTCTAAAACCTTTTGCAACCAGTCATGCCTTATAGGTGCTGACTTGCCCCTCCATGTCCATTTTCTTCTTGAATACCCATTTATTACCAATAGGCTTTACATCAACTAGAGGATCTACCAAAATCTAGACTTGGTTTTGGTACATGGAATCCATTTCAGAATTTATGGCTTCTTTCCACTTGGCAACGTCTGTGCCTTCAACTGCTTCCTTATAGGTAAGAGGATCATCATTGTCAACCAATAATGAGTCACCATCCTTGGTGATAAGAAAACCATACCATTCTGGTTCTCTCACATCTCTCGTGCTCCTACATAGTTCTTGTGTCTCTGGAACAGATTGTTCTTCCATGGGGATTTGTGGAATCTGTTCTTGTACCAAGTACTATGTATCTTGAGCCTCGACTTCATCGAAGTCTATCTCGCTCCCACTATCTCTTTTGGAGATGTGCCCCCTCTCAAGGAATATGGTGTGTCTTGCCACTGTAACCTTTTTGTCTGAGGGATTGTATAGGTAATATTCCCTTGTTTCCTTGGGATATCCTATAAATACACACTTTGTGGCTCGGGGTGCAAGTTTGTTACCTGAAGAGGCCTTAAAAAATGCTTCACTACCCCACACATGTAAATTCGATAACATGGCTTTGCATCCACTCCATAACTCCTATGGAATACCATTTATCGATTTAGTTGGTACTTGGTTTAGTATATGCACTGATGTTTTTAATGCATATCCCCAAAAGGATAATGGAAGACTCACATGACTCATCATTGATCTCACCATGTCCAACAGGGTGTGGTTCCTCCTTTCACTTACACCATTCCACCGTGGTGTGTAAGGAGGAGTGAGTTGAGATAGAATCCCAAACTCCCGTAAGAAATCAATGAAGTCCTGATTAAGATATTCTCCTCCTCTGTCTAAGCGGAGTTTCTTAATCTTCTTACCCAGCTGGTTCTCAACTTCATTCTTGTATTCTTTGAACCGATCAAAAGAATCTGACTTATACCTCATTAAGTAGATATATCAATATCTACTAAAATCCTCAGTAAAAGTTATGAAGTACAAGAACCCACCCCTTGATTCAACTGTAAATGATCCACACACATTTGTGTGAGCTAATTCTAGAAGCTCTTTAGCTCTTTCACCTTTCCCACTAAATGGGGCTTTGGTCATTTTGCCTTGTAGACACGCATGACATACACCAAGTGGTTTTAGTTCGAAAGAATCTGAATACCCATCTTGATGTAATTTTGTCAAATGTTTCTCATTGACATGACCTAGCTGGTGATGCCAAATTTGGGTGTGGTATGAGTCATGTGAATTATATTTGTTATCGATTTCCATTACTTTTTTTGTGTAGTCTTACACATAAAGGCCGTTATATAAATGTGCCCTACCAAAACAAATGCTATATTTATAAAAATAGCAACATCCACTTCCAAACATGAAGATGAATCCATTAGTATATAATCTGGATACTGAAATAATGTTTTTGGTTATAGAGGGTACATAATAACATCATTTCAAAACCAACACCATCCCCGTAGGCAATGTGAGGTGGTAGTCCCTGACAGCTACAGTAGAAATTCTGGCTCTGTTGGCTGCTTGTAGATCTACCTCCCCTCGATCAATCTTCTTGAATCTACTTGGTTCCTGTGTTTGGATACAAATGTGAGCACCACAAGTAGTATCTAATACCCAATTAGTAGAAATAGATAGATTTCATTCGATAACAAACGCACCTGAAGCTTCCCCTTGCTTCCTTGGCTGGGTGTAGTTTTTCTTCTAGTGGCCCTTCTTGCCACATACAAAACAAACATCATCCTATTCCTTTGCCTCCCCTTTGATCTTCCTTTTATTAGAAGGCCTTGAGGAATATTTGGGCTTAAATATCTTCACCTTCCATTTCCTTTTATTCACCATGAGCACAGAAGGCTTTTCACGCTTCATGTCATTGTCCACTTGGAGAATAAGGATAAGAAAATCAGACAAAGACTTCCCAATGTTGTTCATTTTGAAGTTCACAACAAAGTTTGAGAATCTCTGGGGGAGTGATGCGAGAATGAGATCAGTACCAAGTTATTAAGGGAGTTTAAACCCTAGAACCTCCAGGCACTCAATGTAGCCAATGATCTTGACTACATGAGGCCCAGCTAGGGCACCCTCTCCAAGCATGCTCTGAAATAGAGCCTTGGAGATCTCAAACCATTCCTGTCTTTCTCTCTCCTGGTATAGAACACGGAGGTTCTTGAGCATACTATAGGCATCTATGTCTTCATGAGACTTCATGAGCTCACTAGACATTGATGATAGCATCAAACATTGAACGTCAAGTGCATCATTCAAATGTTGATCATAGACTAGGAAATCTTCACCACTTTCCCCTGGGACAGGGGAATCAGGAAGTGAGGACTCCAACACGTAAAAATTTCGTTCATGGTGTAGGATAACCCGAAGGCGCCTAAACCATTCCTGAAAGTTACTTCCAGTGAGGTTGTTGTCTTTATCCGGAATTGATCGCAGAGAAAATGTAGTTGATGTGTTTGTCATTTTGATTCTACAAATTAAAAGATCATATTTATCAGTACTTTCTTGATTACATTTTATGAGAAATAATAAATTTTATTAAGTCTCCCACTATTTTATCAAGTCCTAATGGCCCCCACCATTGAACTTGGAATGTCCAGTTGCTTTGAAATTCTAGTGGCAAGGATCCATATTCCCCTTCACATAATCCCAACAAGGGTTGGTCAAGCTATTTGAAGGTATTTAGGTAGGTAGGTCTTTGCCAACTGTGAGCTTACAGTTCTTTGATCTGTTGAGTGGACTCCCCAATCCTAAAATCCTGACTTGGATTTCCACAACTCTTGCCTCCAATATTACATCAAGTCTAGCAAGGGATACTCCTATTGTTGTAATATGGTTAAGTAAACTCGAAACCTTTCATAAGGGCTTCCTTTATAAAAGTCAGTGTACCAACAAGGGTTGGTCAAAAACATAGTTTTATTGAGTCTTGCCCTTAATCAGGTAACAGAAGGCTAAGTCTAAATTAATATGGTATTGAGGGATTTTAATCCTTTATGCGTAGTTTTTCATTATCATATGATTTTTAATATTAAGTGATACTTACTTAAGTGATTAACCACATTCTGATAATGTTTACTCATAGTCCAGTTTTTATTTTATTCCATCTTTGCATGCTTGTCCATTTTATTAACTAAGTGATCGCAACAACACATACATAACAAATAAACCATACAATTTAGACAGAAATAAAATAAGATGGCATGATCACGAGCTTCTATTGGTTAGCTTTTCTAGTGGTTTTGATAAGCTTACCCTGACCTAGGGAAAAACACCTTGAACCCGACGGTTCTTGTTTTGTAGCTCCCACCTGTCCAGCTTTGTATCTTCTTGCTTCAGTTTCACCTCGGATTTGGTATTTTAACCGTCTCCTCTAGCTTGTGAGATCCTCCATTACATGGGTTTACATTAAAGAAACCATGGGCATGCAGACCCTACATTTTATTGGAAGAAGGCTCGTAGGCCAAAAAATTTAAATTAAATAAATTTAAATTAAACCATAAACATACAAAGGGTCTTTGGTCTAGCTCATGATCATCCATAGCATGAAATGACATTTACGCAAATTTATAATTCAAATTATTTTAGTCGTTCTTTCATTTAAGATAAGTCACAATCAAATTCAATTAATTATGATCTTATAATTAATCAATTATTTATCTTAAATTCATTTATGAATTTCCTTGAGATTCTTCTCATCCATATTCCGTGTACGGGTCATTGTAAATTAGAGGAAACTTGGTGAAATTCCATTTCTGGAAAGTACACTGCGTGTAGTTTATAATTACATGGCGTGTATTTCTTTTCACTCTTTATCCAAAGTACATGCCAGGGGCTTTTGCGTGTTTTCTGTACTTTGGAAATTTTGGATTACATGATGTGAAGATAAATCATACATGGAGTGTACTTCCTTGTTACGCGGTAACCGGCCTGTCGATCCTGTGTACACGGAACATGGCTTCTCCTTGTACACAATTTCACCTTGTCTAGATCGGACTACACGGCGTGTTGCTCCAACATACACGCCGTGTGTTCTGGTTTCCACGCGCCGTTCAATTCTGGTCAACATGGCGTTATTCAAACTTAGGCATAATCAATTCACACAGCGTTGTTTAGCAGACCAGTGCCGGTTCGTTGAACCTAAGTACACGACGTGTAGTTTTAATTACACACTGTGTAATCCCGTGTTGTACAGACAGAAAAAGCGGCTCCTCCAGATGAGTTTCTCATTTTTATTTAAATCAAAATTAAAATTAAAAGGTCGTTTCTGTGATATGAATCGAGAAACGAGGGAGGAAGAGAAGATCTCATTTATTTAGATTTATAGAATGATTTCTTTCAAATTGAATCAAATATAAATGCGTAAATTATCAACAAAAATTAAATAACTATAATCAATGTTGTAACCTCACTATGATACCATGTGAAGGTTCCGGGCACAGCGGAAGCTTGTGGGTGGATGTGCCCACTTGGATTTTTGTCATTAAAAATGATCAATCTAGGATCAATACAATGATAAATGCCAGTCTCCACGGATCGAATCAAAGAAATGGACAAAGAAAAGGAAAGTCCTGGAACCACAAAGTAGGATCGTTACATGTTGATTATAATTAATTTAATCAATTTAAAAGAAATACCTTTTGGGTGTTCTTTCTTTGTTGATGTTCTTGATCAAGTTCTGATGTGATTCATCATTACGTCATAGAATCCAAGTGTAGACATCCTCTAGCGGTGATCCACATGTGTACCTTGTATCTTGGGACGTCGCCAAAGGAGTATCCGGGTGCTAGAGTGGAGAAACCTTTGATTGCATTGTCCGCCTTAGACCATCTTGATCTGATGGTAGAGGATCTCTCTCAGTCTTGAGAGCATTCTTGGAGGAAGAGGTTCTTTCGGCCTTGAAATAATTCTCTATAGTTGTTTTGCACAAATATTCTCTTGTGTGTAGGAAAAGAGTTGGGGTTGTGAGGATATTTATAATCAGGTTTGAGGTTGTAGAGTTATGACAATAAATAAATGCGTTACGCGTTTTATTTATTTCATTGACTCTTATTTAAAACCCTATGTTGAATAATTAATTCCTTGACATGCGCCCATGCTGATTATAATAAATATAATTTAAAATAATATTATATCTTCAAAATAACGACTGGAAAAACTACACGGCGTGTATTAATAAATACACAGCGTGTACTTGTTTTTCATTGAAAACTACATGGCGTGTACATTCAATGTACACAGAATTATATCTTGTTTTCATTTATTCATTTTCTTTCCATAAAGAAAAATACACGGTGTGTAATAATTAATACTCAGCGTGTACATGTTTTCCATGAAAAACTACACGGTGTGTAATCTTTAATACACGACGTGTATATCTTGTTTTTCATTTCCTTCTTCCTCCATCATTAAAAAGATTTAGGTTTCCTTGAATAATTATTAAACCACATATGAGAATAATCTTTATTATACCTGAGATACTTTAATACACTTAGTGTGTGACCCTCTAGGCCTCTTTCTCATTGGCGTTAGGCGAGCTTGCCTAAAGTCCAAGATTACTGTCTAGCAATGGGTCAAGGCACCCAAGAGAAAGAAGTTGACGCCTAATTGACGTATCAACTCATACAAACTCTTACTATGTAATTTAATCCCTTTGTCTCGATATCTCATCAAGCAGGTTTCATGGAAGTGTCATAAACCTATATACTTGATCCGTCATTCTTTGACTACCTGAAATAAACTCGCCGTTCACACCATGGCCATGGAATTTAATGCGACAGTTCTATTTCAATCAAAGGGCTGAGATATCAACTTCCATAATCTTCCAGTCTAAGGACCATTAAACACGCTCATAGATAGCAATATCTGATGACACCAAGACATAAAGAATTGCTACTGGTGGGTCTGTTCTCATAATCTCCCATCTTGGAGATTACCAAGTGTGAACTCCATGAGAGAGAGTCTCGTCTTCTTACGAGTACTCGCACATGATGGTCTGTATACTATGTGTCCTATCATAGTATTTCATCCAACCATATAACTTTATTTAAGTATATTGTTATAGAATTTCAAGGTTCTCATCACAGTAGGGATCTACCATGACCTTATCAATGCAACAAATATTCCAGGACATTATTATATTATAGTCATGCAGAACAATGAAAAATATATAATAAGTGAACATTAATGTAATCAAATTACAAAATAGTAGGTTCTTAGGACACCAACCCTTACAGTGAGAACCCACCGGCAGTCGTCCTTCTGTAGCATCAAAACACAATCACAGAACTCAAACCATCACCATCGGAATAACCTTCGAAGACGACCATGACCTTAAGCAGAAGCATCCATCAGAACCAAATGAGACCATAAAATTTCATAGATCAGAAAAAAATAGCCATCGTCCACTTCTGCACCACCAGGAACCAGCCACCACAACGCACCACAAACCCAAAACATCCTATAGACCACCACACCCGACTAACCTGGAGGGGGGTAGTTGTCCTGGAGGCCAGAGAGGGGTGAGCGGAGGTACTCCCACAATAATACACTGAACAAGCACCATCACGTAAAACCCAAAAGGAGGCCAGGACTGAAAGAAGACGAGGGGATAAAACCCTAGGGAGAATGAAGAGAAAGAGAAAACAGGGCCCGAATCCCTAAAAAAGAGAGTCACGACACTGATAAATCCACAAAATCCTATCCTCTAAAACCAAAAACTCAAAGAATCTTTCGTCCCAGATCCGACCTAGAATGGGGTGGTGGAGGTCGAGGACAGAGTGAGGAGGAGATGGCCTGGAATAGCCGAAGCACCACAAAATAGAGAGAGGAGTGGTGGAGGAATGAGAAGAGATCCGAACCATGATAGAAAGAGGGAAAGAAGAGGAAGCACATAGAAGAGGCAATCGTCGTCAATGGAACGACAAGGGTATGGAAAGAATATCGCAAGGAGATTCAGGAGGAAAACCTAGAATACCCCAAGACAGGGGGTGAGAGAGAGAACTGGGCGAGTGAGGCACCATCATACTAACCATAGATACACCATAAGATAATAATCTGAGAAAATAACCATGAACTAAACCATCATGTGATAAAACAATCATAAAAGATAAAGTACACCATTTGGGATATGATATATGGGAATAAATTCTAAAAATGAAAGAAAATAAAAAATAAAAGCCTAAGGTGGATCCAAAAAAGATATCCACTAGTGTAATTACACCCAATAAAGTGACATAAAACCTCATTTGGCATTACACACACAAAGAGTGACACAAAACCTCTAGAATCATTACACACACTAAAGTGAAATAAAACATCTAGTGGAATTACACACACTAAAGTGAAAAGTATATTTCTCAATGCATCCAAGGTTACCCAATCTACTATGTTTTTCAAAAGGAATTAAAAAAACCCACACACATTTAGTAAAAAAAATTCACATCAAATCCCTTATTCTCTAGGGCTTAAAGACCCATTTTAAAATCAAAATAACCAATGAATCATTTTCTCAAACACTTGGCGTACACAATACTGTTTTTAAGAAAAAAAATTAAATAAATGAACCTCATATAACAAAACATAATTATTATAAATCAAATAATTTCATGGAATAAACCAATAGTATTTATAATACCATAAATAAATTCATGTGTTAAAACCTTTTTATAAACAAAACTATTTCAAAATAGAGGTAAAACTAATTGCCTTAAAAAACGGAGTTTAGGAAAGAGTAGACCAGATCATTACAACCATAGATCAACATGAAAAAACATAAATCCTTCATTAAACCCACTATATCTGAAATCCAAAACCAAATTGGGTTCCAACAAGATAAGATAAGAAGATATCAAGTGAGGATCTATAATAAAGAGGGTATACTAGATAAAACAAATGCAACATAACTATAAAATATCCATAAATAAAGAAGTAATTCTGATAATAATCCATGTTTATAAGCATCTAGAGGGATGAATGATTTTTAGGCTGAGTGAAAAAGATATTAGGGGGTGTTTATCCATTAAATCAGAGGTCTTGATAATTTTTAAAACAATTATCATGGTACTAAAAATAATGAAAATGGTTTTCTGGGTAAGGCTATAGGGTTAAAAAAACCATGTTCCCTATCCATTTTCCCCAATTATTAATTTGTATGGTGTTCATGGTTTGGACAATAGGTAGTTTTATAATTCAATAACTGTGTAAACCCTCAAAACAAAGGGTTCATAGTTTAGAGGGGCCGACTATACGATTAATCTAAATGTGCACTCCCTTATAGTGTCTCAAAGAAGGGAACACTATTTACTAGAAAAAACCTCATAGTTTTCCCTAATAATTCCTCAATTATGTAAAAAACCATGAGATACTAAAATTCTCAAAGAATTCTTGAAACTACCCCAGTGTAAGACCCAACCAAAAAACAATCAAAACAAGGGTCATGAAATAATTGAAATAAGATAACATGATGCTATAACTTCTCCAAAAGAATTTTTTTTTATCCACATCAAATTTTCAATACTCCATACTCATGAAATGAGAAGGCCAATGATGCCTCATAAACTATTATTGCTCCTATGTATCAATGATATCCCAATATCACTGCCACAATACATAGAATGAGGGAATTGTTTTACCACACTATGCTATAACATAGTGATCCATAATATGATTTTGTTGATAAAATAATAGTGTCTTTATCATGATCAATATTTCCCCATTCAATCACATGGAAAGCATCCGATTGATACCTCCTTAGCTGGGAAACATAAAACATGTTGTGAATTGAAGTCAAATGAGACATTAATTCCAATAAAATTCCACCTTTACCACTTTTAAATGATCTCAAAGGTTCCAAAAAACCTCAGTTCCGTATTATCCTTCTTACCCTACTGAAAATGTCCCTAAAAAAGTGAAACCCAAAGGAAAACCTAATCACTAACCTTAAAATGTTATGGCCGATGATGACTTTCTGAATAAGATTTTTAATGACTCTTTACTGCGAATAATCTCTTCCAGATCAATAACACCTTTTCCATCATCACTTGAATGAGGCTCGATCCAACCAAGGACCATTCTTCAAACTGTGTCCATTATAAGGGAGATCTACATGGATATCCATATAATGCCTCAATGGGCTACATCTTTATCGAAGCCTAGTAACTATTATTATAGGAAAACTTAACGATATGAAGATTAATTTTCCATGAACCACCAAAATCAATCACGTATGCTCTAAGAATATACTTGGGAACATTGATATATCTCTCTTTCTATCCATCGCTCTACTAATGATATTCTATGCTCAATTTCAACTAGGAACTCATCACCTCTTGCAAAAATTTCTAGAACATAAATGTCAGCCTTAGGGTCATATCCGAAACAATTATAGAGGGATCCCCATAAAGTCTCAAAACCTATTGGATATAAAAGTCCTAGAGATGTTCTATATTCATATTCTCCATGATATAGAGGAAATTCACTAATTTCATGAGCTGATGAATGATTAACCAAATAACATCTGTACCACTAGGTGTCCATGGTAAAACAATAATAAATTCCATGGAAATATCATCCCATTTCCATATAGAAATGGGTAAGGGTTGAAACAAACCTACAAGTCTTTGCTTCTCCACCATTATTCTTTGATAAGTAAGAAATATTGACACAAATTATGAAATAGACCATATCATCCCTTAACACCAATACTGATGTTTTAAATCATGAAACATATTGGTAGTCCCAAGGGTTATAGACTAGAAATACCATTTTACATTTTATATCAATTCCTTCCTCAGAGATAAAGTAATAAACAACCTATATTAGAAACACAAATAACCACTAGGATACTAATAAAACTAACTCTAGGTCTCCCCAACATCTATGATTTCAATAAAACACTAGCACTTGATGCTAGGTACCTTCTCAAGGTGAACCCATATATCAATAGATGCGTTAGAATTTAATAAATCAAATTACAACTTCCAACCAGCTTTGTCTATTCCCATGGTCATCTCAGAAAACAAACTCATCATAGACTACTCCTCCATTGATTATTTAATGTATTAATTTAGTAATTTCTTACCCAATAAATTGGGGATGATATATCAATTACTATAAGTATATATAATACCAAAATCAAAATCCCAAATATAATCAACCCAACATCTCTATTGTAGCTTTAAATCCATATGAGTGAAAATATACTTTAGGATTTTATGATTAGAATATCTTGTAGACCGCTCCCCAAAGAGATTGTGAACCCATGTTTTGAGTTCATGCATAACCACCTACAACTCAAGATCATGGGATTCATAGTTATTCTTATAAGGGAATATATGGTGAAATTCATATTACACCACATGTTTACTTTATATCAAGAAAAATATTAAAACCATACTTGAAGAATCATAGAAGACATTATATCTATAATAGGGTTCGGGAAGAATCAAAATTGGATACAAATTCAACCTCATCTTTAGTTCCTCAAAATATCTCTTCCATTTTTAATTCAGCTCAAACTTTACACCCTTATGCGTTAATGCTATCATTCAAGATGAAAGCTTGGAGAAGTCTTGGATGAATCACCCATAATATCGGACTGAACCTAAGAATATTTAGATTTCAGAGACATTTTAAGGATCCTACCATTACATAACTGCCTATATCATTTTATAATCCACTTAGATTCTCCTTTTAGATATAAAATTCCCTAAAAATTTCATTTCCATGATCCAAAATTCAAATTTGGAAATATTAACATATATATGATGTTCCCTCAATGTTATAATAATGATATCCATATGATCCTTATGTTCATCCTCCAACTTAAAGTACACCAAAATTTCTTCCCCAAACATGAACACTAATGATTCCAAGAACCAATGAATGATTTGGTTTATCAAATAAATAAATACCATATGAGTGTTAGTGAGACCAAATGTCATAATAATAAACTCAAAATTACAATATTGGATCTTAAATGCTTTCATAGGTGTATTCACTTCTCAGAATATTAACTAGTAGTACCCTAAATGATGGTTGATCGTTGAAGAACAATAATACCCTCTAAACTGATCAAAGAGATCATAAATCCTTGGAAAATGATATTTTTTTAACAATAAATTGATTTAACATTCAATAACACATGAAAATTCTGAGGATTCTATCTTCCTTCTTAGAAAAGAGGATAAGTGAATCCCATGGAGACATGTTATAATGAATAAATATCTTAGGCTAAGGTAGAAAAGATAGAAATTAATTTCCACTAACTTAGTAGGTGTCATATGATAGGATAGAATGTAAATAATAATTGTAACAAGGATAAATTAAATTTTAAAAATGACCTCGCTCTATGGTGGTAAACAAGAAAAATCATCTAAGATAAACATGGGGAATGAAAACAAAACTTTAGGATATAGAATACTTGAACAAGGATAAAAAATATCAAGGAAATTATCCAAAAAATGAAACGATTTTACCCTATAACGTGAAATAATATACTATACACTCTCAGAACCATAATCTCGCTAACCTTGAAAGACATGAGTGACTCCATTAAGAAGAAAAAACTAAACGTGATGACAATAACAGTTGATTTGGGCCTTAACACTGATCATCTATTCCATTCCAATAATTTGATCAAATATATAAAGATCAATAACCAATAAATTCCATAACACTTTGAAGTTGGATATAATCACCCAATACATTGGACATTTGAAACATTGATTAGAAAACTTTCCCAAATTCATGGAGAGATCCATCATGAATATCCTAAGCTCTGAATGCAAGAAAAACTTATTTACTAACATTAATAACATAAAAGAACGATTATCACCCATATAGAATAAATATAGTACCATAGTGGATAAAGAAAATAATGTACCTATAATAGTATCCAGCTATGCATTAGATTACCCTAGTGAATACTCTTTTGTATAAAAGCATCCTCTCTTGGCACCACACTTATTTTTCTTAGACACATGAACAACCCCTTGTCCTGAGTATAAAAACCACCACCATTGGTAGAATCAAAACAAATCTGTAGAGCCTTGGTGAGAGTGGAACCAAACTTACCTAATTGGGACATCCTTCCACAAAAATGCCTCAGATATCTAGATTTTCCACAATTATGAGAACTATTGGGAGTATATGAAATTTTTTGCGTGATATGAACATGCCTTCCAAAATGATTTCAGATAAACTTCTAGTTTCCTAAAGGGTCTATGAAATTGTTCCTCAAGAAAAACGACAACCTTTTCACTTCCTTTTCTATCTAGAAGAAAATCCCTTACCAATAACTACATCAATCAGAGATCCAACCAAACATGTTCCCCCTTCTATGTCTTCATCCTCCATAGCCACTTTATCAGACACCTCCAAAAAATATGGAAGGAACATGATAAAAAAAATTGACCAAGTATTGTACCTCATCCCCATCAGATACCTATGATATTTAAGGTAACAATTGGTGATAAGATCTAGTGACAAGTTAACTAACTCAAAAAAGTAGGTGGAATACTACAAAATGACATTATCCCCTTGTTCTAAGTTTAGAAACTCCCTAGTCTTTTCCACATGTAGAATCTCAAGATAAAACTAGTGGTTGAATACTTTCTTGAAGGTATCCCAGGTGAGATCCTTGGGAACATTTATGAGCATAATAGAGTCTCACCACCTCCACCCCGATCCCACATATAGGTACATGAAAAAACTCACATTGTAGTCCTTATTGGTCTTTATAATTTTAATGATCCTCTCACTCCATTGATTTCATTACTCAGATTTCAGGGCTCCTTTATCACTATAGAAAATGGGTGACTTTTTTTTAGTAAATTTTGATCCATGGTTCACCACTCATCCAAATTTTCTAGCACCCACTTGACCCAAATATTGAATGGGTATGATTACAACTTCCACCAAAGAAGAGTCCACTGGAGGATTCACTCACCAGAAAAGCCTCATATATTCATCTCTCAAATTTGGGAGGGGTATCCTCAGAGGAATTTTCTATTAAGCATAAGAAAATAACCAACAAACTTGAGAGTAAATTCCTAAATCATGAGTCCATTCTTAAAAAATCCATATAAAAAATCATTTAAGCATTGAGAATTTAAAATATTCAAGGATTCTATAAATGAAAGTAAATTATTTAAAAAGGAAGAAATCTCATTTAAATAAATTCCAAATATGGTTTATTTAAACAACCTCAAATACTATGTCACATGCTTGGAAAAAATCCTTGAACACCCATGGTAACTCATGTTCAGTCATAAAAGTGAGTTTGACAGGCCCCTCCCACACTTACTATCTAAATGTTGACTTTCCTAACTTCGGTCTACCAATGTATCTTAGACGAGACCAGGAAGTGTTACAACACTTCAATATATGAATTATCATTGATATTATTATATAAATAACAAAACCGAGTCAAATAGGCAATGAAACCAAGAGGGTATGCCTCGTGGTGAGGTGAAACATAAAATGACAACTATCATTTATAATTGAAGATAAAAAAAATACATCATGGAAGAAAATAATATATATCCAAGACACAAAACAAATACAAGGAAAACCAAATAAAAATAAAAAGTAAAAAAATATAAGACCAACAAGTCTCTATGTGACCAACAATCACCTTCAAAACATATTTCTATGAAGTAGAGAACAACAACCGAAACCGAGATAATGCACAATTCCCCTACCTTTACTAGAGTCCTAGAAACAAATGTCTACAACCACCTAATGGAAAAATTAGGGTGTGATCATAAAGATTATTAGTATTTCACAAAATAATCTACAAAATATATAATATCAATAATGTGTTAGTTATATATTAAAAAATCATGTTTTACAAATAATTTTTATAAGATAAAATGATTTCAAAAATTATCTTTTGGTTTTACAAAAATAATTTTATATTTAAAAATAATGGAATATGAAAATTACCTATAATAAAACACAAAATAATAATTAAAAACAACCATGTATAAACCATAAGATAATAATGTGAGAAAATAACTATGAAATAAACCGTCTTATGATAAATGAGTCATAATGGAAAAATCAGACCATTTGCGCTCTAACCTATGGGAACACATACTATATGTAAAAGAAAATGCCTAATACAAGCCTAAGGATGATCAAACCAGTATAACCTCTAGTGTAATTACCCCCACTAAAGTGAGATAAAACCTTTTGTGGTATTACAAACATGAATAGTGACACAAAACCTCTAGTGCAATTACACACACTAAAGTGATACTAAACCTATAGTGGAATTACACACATTGAAGTGGAAAGTCTATTTTATGATGCACTAAATGCTATATAATAAGCTACATTTGTAAAATTACTTTTAAAAATATTTCCACATTTATTAAACCATTTTAAAATAAAAAACTTTCTTCTCCTGAGATTGAAGACCCATTTTAAAACAAAAATAGCTAATGGATAATTTCATAAAACACTTGGCATGAAAAATCCCATTTTTAATTAAAAGCCTCATAAAAACATGAATCTCTTCAAAAAAACCACCCTGATTATAAATAAATAAATTCCATGGAATAAAAAAAAGGAATTTACAAGAATTTAAATAAATTCATGTGTTAGAACCTGTTTATAGAGACACCTACCTCAAAACAGAGGGAATAATAATCGACTTCAAAAATAGATATCAAGAAAGAGTATATTAGGTCATAATAATCCTTAATCTATAAGAAACAAAATCAATCAATTAATCCAATTATATTTAGAATAAATATAAAAACTGGGATCCAATGAGACAAAAGCATACGAGATCTTGTGGTGATCTATAATAAAGAGGGTAAACTATATAAAAATGAAACATAACTCAAAGATATCCATCAAGAAAGACTAAATTCGCCTATTAATACAAATGTGGAATCTTATAGATAATTTTAGAATGTTTAGGTCAAAGAGAAAGGAGATTATGTGGTGTTTTGGAGTTAAATAAAGGGTTTAGAGAATTTTTAAAATAATTTTAGATATGTTAAAAACCATGTAAATTGGTTTCTTGGTAGGTTAATGCAGTTAAAAAAACCATGTCCCCTAACCATGTTCCCCTACTGGTCTTCTAGATAGGGTCCATTGTTTGTAAACACTATTAGTTTCATAGTGTTACAACCTTGAAAACCTCACTTAACAAGGGTGAATGGTTTGTAGGGATTGGTCGTATGGTTAAATGAACCATGTTCCCTCCTTATAGTGTCTAATAATAGGGTGCACTGTTTTTTTGGGCCAAATTGCTTAGTTTTCGCTAATCATGTGCCAACCAGGCTCAACCCCATGGGCTTCCAATGTTTTTAAAAAAATCATAAAAGTTTACAAAGAAATACCCAACCAAGAAATATAAAAAAATGTTTAATAAATACCTAAAAAGGAAATGGTTTGTTACAAATAATCTTTATACAATATTTTATTTTAAGTTTATTTTTGAGTTTAGAAACTAATTTTTATGAAAAATAATTTAAAGCATGTAATGTTCATCAATTATAATTAATTGAAAATCCCCATAAAGTGGAATGATTTAATGAAATGTATGGAATATATATCTAAATATTTTTATTGAAACTAATATAATTATTATTACTTTCCATAAAGTTAATATAAATTCCTATTATGGTTGAAAAAACGTTTCTTGAAAAACTACATTTTTCCCACGTCTCTAGGTTTAATATTAAATTAAATTCTACCAGTTTTGTGAATTGAACATGAAAAAATAGATTCAATATTTTGAATCAGAATAACTTATATTATATAATATGTTCAACATAACTTTTTGTTTATAATTAATAGTGAAAAAATAAAAATATTTCACCATGGTTAAGGTTAAAACAAGTGTACCATGGGCTAAACTAAACACATAAGTGTTAAAATATCCTAAAAACTTGTATAAAATATATTTTATATCTACATATAGACCATAAATAATCTAATTATCTATAATGGTCCATTTTGGAGCCTTTTGTATGTTTAAAATGTTTGTATACCATTTTCTATTAAAAAATTCCACATGTGTCCTCTCCACCACTTATATATGGACACCCAATATACTATACTCTTAATACCTTCACAGCCTTTTGGAACATTGAATAACTTCCTAAATCCTTTACTTAATTCCATCCCCACTTCCTAGTGTCCTTAGATTTATCATAAAAGAAATTTAAGAAGGCTTTAGGTAGAATCCTAAAGAGGTGGTATAAAGAAGAGGTACCATTCTTAACCGAGCATTTTTGTTTTGTTTCTTATTACACCTCCTTAAAATAATATTCAACCATGTTAATATAATAACATAAGTGTCTCACATATACTGATATTTTATTATGTAAATATAATAACCGAAACCTATCTCCTATTTCAACAAATGTGTAATGAATCCATCATCCGTGTTTACAACGAACTACCACTTCGTCAACTAATATAATTTTTTTCCATCATCGGATCTCATAGTTTGTTATAATTATAGAATTAATGATTACATATGATATTAATGACATATTTATCAATATAAAAATATAATTTATTATTTAATTTCTTCATTTCCATTTCCCAAAAAAGAAAAACGTTGTTCGTGAGTATGTGTGGACTACCACCTCTATGAAGTGATGTGATTCTTTTAATCACCACATCACATGAATGATATATTTAAGTGAATTTAATGAAATAATATGATATTAATTTAATAATTTTAATTCTAGAAATATAAAATAATACATACCTTCTTTACATTATAATGGTTATAAAATTGAAATGTTACTTATGTGTACATACGACGTGCCATCTCAATGATTGTAACATAGTTCATTTTTAATAACCAACTTTAACTATTAGTTTTAAAAGTATAATTGATATATAAATATGATAAATATTTCATGATTATTATTATTTATATTATGGAATAATGACCAATTTTACCATTTTCAACTTACTGAAGTCATTTTTAACATATAATCCAAATACCCTCAAAACATCCAAGGTGAACTTAAATGTTTAAATAATTGTGTGTAGAATGGTTTGAGATTAATTAAACAGAATAACAAATTAAAAAAAATTGATTATACAAGTAAATAATTAACATTAGTTTATTATTTAGGAAGATAAATAACATATGAGACAATTTGGACTCAAGGTATGTGAAACTTTAACTTAAAACCTAATTTTAAATATTTTGAAGATTGAATTTATAAATAATTCTTTTCTATATCCATGTTTTTTAAATTATTTCATGAATAAAGTTTTATAGATATAAAAGAATTATATAGTTCATTTTCATGTCTCATTTGAATTTATTTTTATGGTTTTCAAAAATAAATCTTCTTATAAAACGTTTGACTTACTTTACCAATGAATAAAGGAATGTTATATTTTAATATATATGGTAGCACCAAATTTTTCTGCCGTTGTAACACATATTTTGAAGTTCGGATTCCCTCAAAATATTTCATTTTTTCTTCAAAAAAAACATACTTAACTTTTTAAGTTAATTTTTTATTAAAAATTGGTATTGAAAATAATAGGTATGTCAATATAAAAAAGTGTTTTGCATATGGGATGAAAATTGTTTTCAAATGTTTTATAATTAAAAGGTGAAAGATTAAAATGTTTTATTCATGATATGGTCCTTGTACATTGTTTATGATAAAAAGTGATCCTATTATCACATATAAAATAGATTGATCCCCATTATATCTCAAGATATGATGGGTCGAGCCCCGTAATAGCTCAAGATATTATGGGTTAAGCCACATTATAGCTCATGATATGATAGGTGAGCCCTATTATATCTCTCCAATGCAATGGGTAATGATTTTTTCTCCAAATCATTATATAGGTCGTCGTCTATTTTTTTTATTAAAATTATTAAGGGTTCTATTATGGTTCTATGAAGATGATGTGCCAAAGAACATATATGACATTTATATGATTGATAATGATTTTTCATGGAAATCATTTTATTTCAAAAGTTAATATAATGATATTTTTATTGAGAAATGATGTAGTTTTTAGGTAAAAATGTATGATTTAGGTTTTCATGTTTTTTAATGTAATAATAGATTTCATATTGTTATATCTCTTAATGAGATTTTTGTGCTAATACCACATTATTAAAAAGAAATTAATTAGGATTAAGGATGTGTATAGAAAATAAAGAAGTTAAGTTGAAAGTTATAAAGATTTTTTATGAAAAGAAAACATGTTTTAGTTTTACTGTATTATATTTTGGGAAAATGGATACAGTTCATAAGTTTCCACTTTGTAATATATATATTTTATCTATGAGTTATAAAATAATTATCTAAATCTATAAACCTAAAAAGATCCTCAAATTTAAGATAATGAATTATTTATGTAAAACCCAAGATTATGTAATGTTTAATGTATGGTGATTATAGTTTTATTTTTCTTAAATGAAAAATGAATGGTGTTAAATTCATATAGAATCATTATAATAACATGAAATTATAATAATGAAACACATGTTATCATTTTAATATGATTTAAGTGACACTATGAAAGAAGTGGTACACATAAATAAATAGAAATGAGTTGTTGGAAATTAATACCTCACTTATTAGTTTATCTCATATGTAAAGGGTGTTAACACTTTACAAGATGGTCATTTGAGAATATAAAATAATATTGATAGGTTCTAAGAATTTTAAGGATAGGGTTGGGTATAATTTAGACTGAAATTTTTTGGTTGTGGTGTGAGGAGAAGTTAGGAGAGGAGTTCCCCCCTTTATAAGTGAAAACAGATAGAATATTTGTAAATAAAAAAAAACATTTGAATAATGGGAATTTACTGTCAAGGGATGTAGCACAAAAATTGGGAAATAATGGAATGGGTAATGGATAATTTTTATGAAGTCATCAATCAATAATTTCCACACATTTTTCGAACATGTTTCTAGTCATTCCCTCTTGGTTATACCCTTTTTACCCCTTTTGATTTTTACCAAGGTAACATGATTTTACCACTGAAATATATCCTGTATTCTTGATAATAAAATAACCCTTATTTTATAATCTAGATATACTAATTAAAAATTTGAAATTAATTTTATTATAATTTTTTAAGTGATAAAAATTAATTTTAAAAATAATTAATATATAATGCATCAAAAATATTATTTTAAAAAATATAACTTATGTTCTAAAATATAAAATTTGGGATTTCAAATGGATTTTTTTTTAATTTTAAATCCACTTAATTTTTTATTATAAAAAATTCTATAATTTTAAATTCATACTTATATACTAATAATTTTATAAACATCATCTTATTTGAAAAAATGGTATTTTGCAGTATTCACCTAAAAATCACTCTTTTCAGAAAAATCCAAAAAACTCACATTGAACTAATATTGAAATTCTATATCAAAAAGTTAATTTTATTTTTCCAAATTCAATTTCTAGGATTATCTACTTTAAATTTTAAACATAATCATAAAATATAATGAGAATATTTTTTATAGGGACAATTGTTTTTAAAATAGATGTTTTTCTTATTCATAATTTTTAAAAAACACTAATAATTATAGAATAAATCCATAAATATTATATTTTTTAACAAGATAATTTAAAAATAATATAATTAGTTTTTTTAAATGAATAGTTCATCATATAAAAAGGTAGATTCTTTAAAAAATAATTAATTATATAAATTTGTATATAATAATTATTATATATAAAAATATATCATTATATTTGATAGATCAGTTATTCTTATTCATACCTTCTAATTCAATGAAAAGTTTTAGCAGACACATTAAATATTATATATATATACCTTGGTATTATTCAATTTTAGTGTTTTTTGTGGAGTAAGATATCAAAAAAATTAGAAAAAATTATAGGAAAACATATATTAAAATATCTGGTCAATAGAAGGTATCATCACACAATTGTTATTAATGAATAAGGAAACTTCCATTTATAGTATTGTAAATCCAAAATACATTTCAACAGTATTATAATATCTGAGTAACTCTTAGATATTTTAATATATATCTCAATTATTAACTAAAAGAGATATAAAATAGTGGTTGCTTCCATTCATTGACAGGAAATAAGACACATATTAAAATAATATAATTTTCATTATAATGACATTCATGAAAATAAATTTCTATTTTAGTGGACACTGGATGTTATGTGTATTATTAAAATATGAATGTACAATTTATTGTGCATTTCCATTATTGGGTGATATTGATGAAAATTTTAAATATTTATTAAAATCAAAAGTTTTATTTTACTCTTGGTTATTTAATATTAAAATATTAAAATTATATTTAGTTTTTTAATTAGTATATAAATTTAAAGGATGAGAATTCAGAGAGGAGGATTCCCTGGGTTCTCTCGAGAGATCTTTGCTATTGGGAGCACCTCAACTAGGGTTTCAAGTGTTGGGATGTGGGAAGGCGGCATCAAGTGTTCTTGGCATGGTGGTGGGTGTAATGGCTTTGGTCATCTAGGGAAGTGATGTAAGATTTTTGGGGGATCTCGTCTCTATGGGGAACATCATCTAGTTTGGAATGAAGAGCTTCAGGGATGCCAATGACATTTTTTCATCAGCACGGGAGGGTTTCGGGGCAGCCGTACAGGGTGGGCATCCGACAGTACAACAACGATGGATCTCAACTCAACGGTCGAGTGACACCCGTTTTTCTCATCCAGATCTTCCCCCTCAAAACTGGTCTCTAAACCATCATGGTTTTGCAGACAATGGTCGTTCTATCTGGATCTAGTCACTGGTGGCTCTGGATTATATCGTTGGTCATCGATGGTGCTCCATCATTATTGTTGGTGACTATGGTTTTCATCAATGATTTGTGTGGGTCCTTCTTATTTAGATATGGTGTGGTTTGGGGTCAAAATAAATTTATGGTGATACATGATATGGGACTTCTGGCGGTGGCATAATTGTTTCTTCGTCAGATTCGGTGATGGGAGACCACTGATGTGTGACATTGGTCTCAGAGCAGCAGTCATAACAGCGACTGTTGTTGGGGTCATCAGGATTTGGCCCAATTTGGTGTGGTGTATGGGATATACTAGTATTAGTTTACCTTGGGATCATTATTATTGTAAGATGTTTTGTGCAATTAGTAGTGATCTGGGTGATTTTCTTCTTGGACGGTGGCCCAACTTTATTATTCCAAGGGTTTCTCCTAGGACTTGGGCCTTTGGGATCTTTTTTTTGGACTTCAGGTTACTGGGCCTCCTAGCCATGATGAATAATTGTTTGGTTTTGGATTATTTTCCATGTAATGTGGTCCCTCCAAGTTTTAGGGGTTTTTCTTTTCATTTTTATAAATAGGGCTCTACCCGAGCTTTCTGGTATATAAATTTACAACATGATATTTTTTTGTTCAAAAGGTTTCACATATAGATAAATTTACTAAATCAAATTAATTTTTTTCTAGTGTAGGTATATGAATTTAATATATCTTATTATGTGCTTTTTATTATAGATACATATAAAAAATCCCCACCCCTAGGTATATATTCTTTTCTAATAATAATTCACATTAATCATATTTAAAGGTTTAAGGGTTTGGGGGTGGCTCACAAAAGTGTTAGAGAAGAATGGATGAGCCTAAAATTTTGGAATTATAGGATATATCCATTCATGATGTGACATAATGTGTGACACTTTTAAACAAATAAGTAAAGGGTAGGGGCCCCTACCAAGAAAATTCATGGTGTGATGAAATTAATTATGTCATGAAACTATCCATTGTGTTTTTTTAAATATTAATGTAATTATTTTATTTTGGGGGGTTTTTAAAAATAAAGGGTGAATTCCTCATTGAAAGTGGAATCTGATAGAAATCCCTTCATTTTACTCTTCCTCTTCAAAGAGTGGATCTACTTATCATCATCACCAAATCAGACATTGTATGTTGTTTATAGAATCCAAAAATGCCTAATAGTCCTTCTTTATCTTTTCATGGTTTCTTTCAATATCATGTAGTTTCTCATCATTTAACTATATTTTTTCCTATTTCTAATGTTTTTATATGATTATATAATTTATAGTGGTTTATTATGGATCAAGGGATAATACTAGATGATTAGACATCTACAGGTATAAGGCAGGTAGTTCATGATATATTTTGTATGTTTCACACTATTTATTGATTTATTTATTTTCCAGTCATGGAAATATTACCACATGTTTGATCAAATTAATGTAATTCAATATTGTTTTCCCTAAATCATGAAATGGAAGTTCTAAATGGGCTATTAATGACTAATCAATGAGTAGACCATAAAATTTTACCACATATGGGTTATTCCTACCCTTTGAAACTCCTCTATAAATTAAATAGGTAATCCTAGGGGTGACTTAGACTTAAAAAGTTATTAAATATATAGGACTAGGAATTTAGACACAATTTGAGGTGAACATGACTTGGGAAATAATTTTTGGTAATTTAAAAGGATTCCCCTATCGGTTTCATGACTCAAGTGCATGACCATTTATTTTATGGGGATTCTAAGGATGTGCTTAAGGATCCAGAGACCATATTAATCTTGTGAGACTAAATATAATTGAATTAATAAACATGTGAGTGTTTTTACCTTGAAGAATGACTTGTAAAAATTAGTGAGGAATTTGAAATGGGTATCCCAAGGGGTACCTGAGGTTGAGACACAATGTGTATTAAATTATATAAATTTATTGATTTTTTACCTATGCGTTTTATTGATGATAAATATTTGGATCTCCTTAGGGTAAATCCCCTTGGTTTCTATGATGATTCCAAATACATTATATATCTAAGGGTGGTACCCATTGGGATAGGCAATGACACATGTTATATTGGAATTCAATGGGTGATACATTATGGGTTTAGTGATTACACCCGATACCTTTAAACTCCATGGGTGATAACCCATGGGTTCAGTGTTGAAACACGATAATTTTGAATGAAAAGCGTGATACCCCTTGAGTTTAGAGAGGGCTCTAGACACTTATAACACCTTGGATGACCCCCTTGGATTTGGAGGTATTACCCGATTACTTTGATATCATAGGATCATATTATTAGGAACTTCCATTTCTCCTTAATAATATATTATATATAGAGACATCCATCTTATTCCAAAGTAGGTATGGTTGATCCCAAGTGTTACTTGGAACCTGAGGGACATTTGTGGTTTTTTTTATGATTTATATTTTTTATTATTAATAGTCTCATGAATTATTTTTATTATACTAGATATTAATATAGAAAAAATTAGTGGTGAACTACTGATATGTACTCACACCTATATTAGACCACTAGTCAGTACTACATCAAAAATTATAGTTTTAGGATAATAGAAGGGAAAACATCCAAGGGTGATTCTTAATTGGGTCACTAGTTTGGAGAATGGGAATTTTAGGTGAGGAAAGGACTCAAGACAGTTTCCTTAGACTTTACTAAATTATTATTTTCCTAATTTTGTTTTTGATGTAAATATTACTTTTTTTAATTTCTAACCTTATAGACATGTATTTTATAGTTTATTATGATATATTATGGGTTATATTTATTTTATATTGTAATTTTCAGTATTGTCTAGTTACTGATTTATTTTTATGTTGTATCTAATTTATTTATTATTTCCATGATTTTTCACATTGATATATATGTATTTTTTCCCCACTATACCACCTTAGACCTACACTATTAATCAAAAATATATGGTATATATAGAGGGGCACTTGAGGAAATGTTTTGACCTAGTTTACTAGATGTTTAGAGTGATCTGAGGAGGGGAAAATAAAAAGTGGTATGAAATATATTTATTCAGTTTGAATATTTAGGCAAGGTAGTCTAGAGTTAAGGAATGTCATAACATGGAATGGAACATGTTACTATGAGTGGATACCCCATGTATGAGTGAATTCTCTGTTTCATAGGATGGGATTGTTGTTTATGCATTTTTCTTTTACTATTGACTTATTACACCTTGAGTGACACACATGATTATGAGGTTTTTATATATAGAATTTTATCACTTTTCTAGAATGAAAATAGTGCATATATACACGTGTTAAATCGGGAATGTGGGATTCACATGTCATTTCCATTATTTCATGTGGTTTTTTATGCTGATAGTTATACATGACAATAATTTGAATCGTTTTTAGAAATTTATATAGTGTATAATGTATTTATTTTTAGTGGAATCTAATCGAACCAATAATATAAAGGGATAAAAGCATGTTATTTGATCTATATCATTGATTATTAAAATGGATTGACTAAATAATATTCCAACTTAAACCTATATTAATTTTTTATTTATAACTTGTAATTGAAATTTAATTTAATTGGGACTTAGATGTTAAATGTTTAGGAAAAACTAAATGGTTAAAATTGTATTAAATGATAACTTATCTTGATTATTATATGGAACCATCTAAATAAAACTCCAATTAAAAATTATAATTTTTTCCCTCTATAACATGCAATTTACATTTTATTTAATTGATACCCTATTTATAGAAATTATATTTAAAGAAAATTTAAATTTGGTATATTTTGAATCCTATATATATGATGTAGACCATATTTGTATATGATATTGACCGTGTGTATTAGTTTTAATGATTATTAATAGTTAATGGGTTATTAGAATTTAGTGGTATGAGATATAAAGAACAATTTGTCATTTTTCCCATTAACTCTTTCTATTAACTGTGATTTTGAGAATTAATATTAGAAAAGTGTTCTGATGTGGGTAAAAATGTGCATAACCTAATATTTTGAATGAGAGAATGTGTCCAGTGAGGGATCCCACATTGTTAAACCTTTATGATGTAGGGTGTAAGAGATAGATTTTTTTATAATTATTACAAATTTGGAATGAATGATGAATTTGAAAATTTTAGCCTAATATCACTATCTCTAATAATTGTGGGTTTATGGATAACCTAAGAGTGGATTTGTTTGTCTAGATTCAAGATTTTATGTGAGAGATATAGGTTATAGGGCTTGATCAGAGTGACAAGACAAGTTGTATTTCACTGATTTCCCTCTATTGTATTGTAAAATGTGTTGAAGATAACCCTATAGTGGGTGTTTGGATTAACTGTGGGATTTTGATATATATTTTCATACATACATGTGTATGAGAAACCTAGAAAGGGTTCTCTCATTTTGAGTTACCTTGTGATTTTTATATGTGGATCTTGATATTGGTGAGTCAAACACAACAACTAAGTAGCAATGTATTTTAATGATATTTTTTGAGATGAGTTATGATGTATAAGGGTAACATAACCGAGGTTATAACCCATGTTTCTAGATTTCTAAGAGATGATAATCATGGTAGATATATAGTTTAGATATATATTCATGGTAAGAGCTACAAATAATAAGAATAGTAATGTTGATTCCTTTTGTGTAATTTTCGTAGATGAACCACCATGATATTGTGAGTGATTCCTCTAATTTTTAATGGGTAGTATCATTTGGATGCCCAAGCATATTTGTGAGGTGACCTAATGGTGGAACAAGAATAGGTAGAGTGTAGTTAGTGCTTAAATTTTTTTATAGATGACCAATGTGACTTGTGATAATATATGATACCCTAGAATGATTAAGGTTCTACATGCTTACTAAGAGGAATCATTGAGATATATACTTTGATCCAAGAGACATTGACATGAAATAAATATAGTTAATTTTTCTACCTTATGATGTTTTGTTTTATGTGATGTGACTATAGATGTTCGAGTTAGATAGTATAATAGTGTAACATAGAGATGTATGCTGGTTGGGGTTTTTATATTGGAAACAAGAGCTATGAGAACTATCTTGAAAGGATGAAAAAATACTCCTTGAACTTATACTATGTGAGTGAATTTTAATTGTCCAATATGGTATATAGTTTTTTGTAACCTAAGCATAGACATAAAATGGTATTATTGGTGTTAGAGTTGATGTGACTACTTTAGATGGTATATGAGAGATGCATCAATGTGTGGTGTTTGAGAAATCTATAGTATGTAGAGTTTGAGTTTCGAAAGATACATGAATCCTGAGGCGAGGTCACCATAAAGTAAGAAAATTTATGGAGGATTATTTTGATGATCTATGTGAGTGGATAGAAAATTTATCGATGTTTCTGATTGGTCCCTAGATACATATTGATCTTAGGAAGATATTATTTGATGGTTTGTTCTTGTGAGATATAGGACTCCGTAGTTTTATAGAAAACATGAAGTGATGTTGTGGGTTACTGATGGGGTTAATGTATGATATAATTTTATATGATGGTGTAAAGGTGTAGGTAACCTTTTATTAGTGGACATAGGAAGTGGTTGTTGATCATGGAGGATGTGATATATGATGGTTAGAGGAATAATTGGTATGGTGTATGACTTGGTGTACATTATTTAGGAAAGTGAATAGAGTGGGTTGTGACTAATGCATGAGTCAATGTCTCTATATGAGTTGTTGAACTAACCCCATTTTCATTAGTAATGTAATTATGTTGTGATTTTTAACTCATAAATAGTATGAGTTGGGACCATTTATAAAAAATTAAATTCTTTTTGATTAACTTTGGTTCTTGTAAAACACCATGTGAACCAGTATGATGAATATGGGTCAGAGAGTTCATTGTCCATGTAGAACTGATAACTAGTATGAATATGAGTTGAAAAAGGGTTTAGGAAAGGCCTATAGAGGGATAAACATGAGCTTCAAATGATAGTTATCAAGGTTTTGGATCTTGATTTAGAATTGTTGGGAGTAGGGATATGAGGATTGTTTATTGATAAGTTTGGAAGGAGGTTTCATGGGGTAACATAGTGTCGATAAAATATCAGTAAAGACTCAATATTGGGAAATATATAGGTAATTATATAGGGGACCATTGATTCAGATGTTTGGATGATGTTTGAGAGTGGACTGTATCATACTCATATATAATTAATAAGATGTTCCTCTAATGGGGATCACACAATGGATAGTTTGAGAATGTACAACTCACTCTAATTAGTTTTCACTATAATGATGAATGCGTAATTTTTATAATCCCAATCCAAAGGTGGTTGAGTCTATTTGGCTTCCATTGGGTGAATGATTTATAGCTATGTATAGAAAAAGGAATTTACTCAACTATGAGTGTCAGTTGATGAAATTGGGTAGAGTTAATTTGAATAGATTTTGATAACCTCTACTTTTTTTGAGACCCATTATGTTGTATTAACATGTTTGAATATTGTGAAGTATGTTGATAGGGAGATTAGGTACTTGATTTTTTTTGGTAATCTAGATTAATATTCCAACATGAATAATGTAGTAAGGCCTTGTGTTGTAAATAGTCTGAAGAGTGAGAATGTGTGTTCTAATATGGGTTTTTTGTGAAAAGTATACCATTTTGGAACATTAGAATCAATTAATGAAGTGGGATGTTTATATTTTTAGAATCAATGAATTACACTATAATTAGAGTTTCCTGATGGAGTTTGTGGAAACAATCAACTCTGTGACATTTGGGCCGATGAGTTTTTAAGCAATAGAGATGGTTTGGGTACAATGTTTCTATAACCATAACGGGTGAGTGTCATATATTTTGGTTCATGTTGGGAGATTTCTGACTGAGGTATAGTCTAAGTAAAATATTATGATATTTTATGAAATTCTATGTTCATGCTTCCTAGGTTTTAGTGGTTCTTGGGCAAACCACATAGTTTTATGATCATTTCCCTCTGTATTGGTTAGAGTCTGGTGACTTAGTGATGATCAGGATGAGCCTTATTTAAGAGACTTCAGCAGATCATGTTAATTTGATCTAGGAATAGAATATGTCTAGACAATATAGGTATATTTTATTTACATATTTTTTATCAGATATTTTGTGGTCATGACATAATTCAGCGGGTGAAACCATGTTTTGTCCCATGATTCAGGTGAGTGAAACCCTGTTTTGCCTCATGATCTAGGTGGTGAATCATATGATGAACCCCATTAAATGTTTCCTTCTAGGAAATTAGTGTTCAAGGAACCAAATAGATTTTATTCCATGTATTGGTAGTGTAAGTGGTACCCTATGTGTAGGGTCATTATTGATATGTTGAGATAGCGACTGACTTGTCCATCAATGAGTTTTTTGATTGTATAAGTTGATCATAGGGAATAAATCTCTACATTTTGAGATATTTATTCTTGATATGTGTGTTTAAGAAGAATAGAAGTATTAAAGAGTAAATATGGAGTATGTACACCATTATGTAGGCTTAGTTACTATTGTTGGTTGAGGTTGAGGTCAGGTGATTTTTGAGAATATAGCACAAGGAAGTTCTACATTAAGGTGAGAAGATTTTAAAACCATAAAAATTATTCGAGGTATAAAAACTATTAGTTTTTTATAGGAACATTAGTACATTACTAAAATTTTATGGTTTAAGGGTTTATGGTTGGATTTTAAATATGTATGATAAGAATGAGTTATCTAGCATTATAAAATACTAGATGATTGGTTGTATAAAATTATAAGTTATGTTTTTTTGAGCTTTTATACAATATTTTTTCCAATTTATTGATGTATAAATTGTTCGGTCACACTGACATTAAAACTCTTTTGATCTATTTTAATAAATAAAATATTATTTGAACAAAATCATTAAATAGATCCTCCTATGAAGAAATGAACATCATGTAGCTATTATGTACCTATCTTTTTACCACCCATGGGTTTCCCCTAAAATTTTTTGGTCACTTGGTAAATTATAGAGGTGACCCTATAGGTGTGTTAGACTTAAAATGAGAGGGGAAACTCATGGTGTCCCTATAATTTTTTGAATGAATATTAATGTAATAGTAATCTATAGGACATTATCTAGTACCAAGTGATGATATTTAACTACCAAGACCGAATACAGTAAAATTGATATATAAATGAGTGTTTTACCTAAAGTTTTGACTTTTAAAATTAAATAGAAATAAAAATGTGTGACCCTAGGGGTTCTCATGATTGAAACCTAATGTTTATTACATGACATGAATATATTAATTTTTTTATTATGTATTTTATTTAGGATAACTGTTTATAATTCCTTAGGGTGAATCCCCTTGGGTTATAGAATAATTCAGGGTGCTATGGAATGCCAATGGTGATACCCTTAGTATTTTAAAATGATAGACGATACATTTAAATGATAGGGGTTATAACCTTGGGTTTAGTGATGATTCCTGTTAATTTGAAATTCCATGGGTGAAACCCAGTGGGTTCAGTAATGGAACCTAGTAATTTGGAACTCAATGGGTGATACCCCTTCAGATTGGTGATAATTAGAGATACTTATAACACCATGGGTGATCCCCTTGGTTTCAAAAAAATTTCTTGATTGATTTGATTGAATATAATTATCATTATAGGAATCTATAACTTTTTATGAAAACATATTATGGATAGAGACATCCAACTTAGGTTGATGTAGATATGGTTTCTCTGATATGTCTCTTGTAACTTGTAGATTAATAATGATTTTATTTATTCATGTTTAAACTTTAATTAGTTTTCATAAAAATATGAACTTCATTTATTATAATGGATATGATTATTGGTACCATTTGTGGTGCCATATTTAGTTGTACTCACACCTTAATCGGGCCACTAGTTTTTACTATATAATACATCATTTTTTCATGATATGATAAGGGAAATCTCCTAAATATTGATTCTTTATTGGGTTTCTAGGATATGAAATGGGATATTGGGACCGAGAATTGACTCAGAACCATATAAAAGGGTTTTTATAGTTTCTTATTTTATTTTGTTTGGATTATATATATATGATCATTTGTTAATGTTTAACTTTCTGAACATGTATTTTATAGTTTTATTTGTTATAGCATGGGTTATATTGATTTTTATCATCAGTTTCCTTGATGTTTTTACTACTTTATCTATATTTTATATTTTTTCCTTATTATTTTCATTTTTTTCACTTAGATATTTGGGTATAATCTCCCCACTTTATACCCTTAGACATATGCTGGCAGTTTTTAGCCACTAACATATGGGGAGGGGTGCATGAGGGCTTTTGGTGGCTTGGTCTAGTCACTATTTAGAGTGAACCAAGTCAATGGTGTTATAATATATATGATGTATCTTATATTATTTTTTTATTCCATAACCATTGTTTCATCATCGAAATGAAAGTGTTTAATTTTGTTATTTCTTTTTACACCTCATTTTCTTAGATTTTCATAAAAAAATGATTGTTTTTCAAATAACAAGTTCCATTACAACTCTTATATTTTAAACTATAATGTTGTATTGTTAATGTTGTATTATAACTTTATGCTTCTATTCACTAATTATAGTACTAATTGTTTTTATTTTATAGGGAATGGGTGATTGTATTTTAATTTATTTTAATAAAAAAAATAAATTTTCCTTTAATGTGAGTAATTATAATAATAGATGTTGAAAGTATATCCATATGTCTTCTTGGTCAGATGTTCAATGTTAGTTATATTTATATACAATTATGAATTTTACATTTTACATTGGTTTTTATAACTATTTTTAATATAAGTCTTTTAATATTATTTGTATTCTTTTCACTTTTTAACCAATGATAAAATAAAGAAATATGTTAAAGGGAATTTTTTTTCCAATAGTGAGGAGAATTTTAAATCATTAAAATGATTGAAAAATCATCCAATATAGATGTTTCATTAGGAGGAAACAAATGATGAAAATAATGGATCATGTTTTGATGAGTTATTATTATTATTTTCAAATGGTATATAATGATATGGAGAAAATATATTTGTAAACTTCCTTTTTAGGATTTCAATCACAAAAATATTGGATGTTTTTTTGAAAATTTAAAAAGTTATAAATAATGGTGAGGAAAATGATGAATAATCATAAGGATCATTACAATAATAATAGTAGCATTTAAAAACATGAGAGAAAATACAATTATATTCACAAAAAAGGATAATACATAAATTAAAAGGATCATTCTCTCAACAAATTATGTAATATCTTGGGGAATGGGAATTAAAAATAAGGATAATGAATCATTTTATGATTGTTTTACATCTTTTATAGATAAATAAATTTAGTCTAATGATATATCTATTGAAGTATAAGGGACCATTGATGATGTAAGTGAAGATAATGAGACCTAAAAGGGATCCTAATTGATAATTCATCTATTGGTGTTTATAAAAAAAATAGTATTATTGAAATATAAAATAATTCCATATAGAGTGAGGATTATTCAATTATGAAACACACCGATGAATAAAATACGAAGGATGAGATGGATGTAGAGTTATCATGGATTATTGGTGATATCAATAAAATACTTATATCAATAGGAAATATTATTGACATTACCATCACAAATATAATCACTATGAATGAGAAATTAAATTATAATGGATTGAAGTTTGTCGATGATGTTAATTACTTGAAGAATACTAACATTTTATTTCATAATTTTGTAAAGGAAGTTGGTGAAGTTTATAATATAATTTGTAAGGATGTTGATGTACCTAAAAACATATTGATTTCCAAAATAACCCTTAAAATTAACTTAGACACTCAATATTACAATCAAAATGGTGGTAAAATGAAAAAAAAATAATAAATTTTATTACTACGCCTATGTGGGAAAACACCAATTTCCATTCTCAGTGGTGGTTTAGAAAATTCCAATTTCAATATGTTTTGGTAGAAGAAGAGTGTTATGGATAATCATATGGTAAAATCTAAGGTAAAGAAGGATTATTTTAGGCTAGGGGTTATTGAATAGAAGTTTTAGATATTATATTTTAAGGGTGATCCTCAATTAGATTTTATAAACCATATTTCCAATAGTGGAGATTTATTTTTGATGGAATATATTGGTGTTGAATTATTTATAGACACTATTAATTTATGTAATGGTATAAATTATTACTCATTAAGGAAAAGAGAATATTAATTAAGGGGGAAAAATGATGTTCATAAAGTATAGCCTATAAAAAATCCAAATATAAAGATTTAATTTTGTAATTTTTTTAATTCTCTTGAGGAAACATTTTGGTTGTGTTATTATTATGTACACACTGCTAAAAAGTGTCCCACTAGGAATCATGAAAAATTAAAGTATAATGTGAAATCAAAAACTATTAAGAGAATTAATTACCATATACAAGAAGTGGTGGTTAAGGTGGAATATAATGTGGTGAAAGATTGAGATATTTGGGTATGTGAAATCTTATAATTATTATAAAATATGTCTAATAAGAAACTAATGAATGGTATCAATCGATATTATGGAGGATATATCACTTTTGAAAATGATATATCACTAAATTTCAATGGATTTTCAAGTTTAAAACATGGTTATTATAAGATTGAATCTATATATATTCTATTTTTTTATGGTTTGATGAATAATTTATTGATTTTTTCACAACATTATGGAAAAAAATAAGGAGATTTTTTTTGAGAATCAATGTTCCAGAAGGTGATTAAAGTATGACACTATTATTATGATGAGATAGTGAAATTTTTTATATTTATTTTATATTTATAATGATTAAAAAAGTAGTTTCCTGATAAGGAATAATGTAAATTTTATTTTTCATATAATACATGGTCATTTGTGTCAAAAGAAAATTGTAATGTCTATCATGTTTGAAGCAACTCAAAATTTACCAAGGCTAAAAATTATTTAAATCAATACCTATGATAAATTTTAAAACGTAAAAATGGTGAAAAAGAGTAACATGATGGTGGAGACCAGTAACATAATCCTATTGAGTTGGTACACTCACATGTGTGTGGTCTAATGATATTTAAAAAAAATAATAGGAGTAACTATATCAATAATTTTTTTGATAAATTTACTTGTACAAATTTGGAATATTTTTTTAAAAAAATTTAAAATCTATTTATATGTTTATAAAGATTCCAAAGAATGTAATAAAACAAATGGTATGTGATACCAAATTATTTCAATTTGATATTGGATCTCAATTAAAGAATGGATAATTTGAGGTATATATTTAGATTCATATAATTTGGAATTAATATAACAATCCATGAACTCCTTATTATGAAATATTAGTTGAGTGGAAGAATCATAGTTTAGTAGAGAGGGAAAAAATATTATGATAGTATGGAACCTTAATGTACATTTCATGATAAGATACTACAATAAATTTATTTTTGTAAATATGATGTAATGTTTGGGTATTTATATTTATATTTTATGATTTGATAGTTATTCGTACATATTTTATTTTTTGGAGGAAATTCTATATTGAAATGTTAAACTTGGACCTAAATTTCTAGGAATTATGTAATCATGGTTAGGGTACACATGCTACTAAACCCAAAGTATACATAAAATATTGAATATTTTATTCCAAAAACCAGATTAAACATAAGGATCACCCTATTTCCACCTCTATTTGTTCAAGAATCATTTTCTAGATTCCCTTTTCACTCTCATGGTCAAACACATTATCTATTGATATTCTATATCTTTATGTTCTATTCCACCAGTTAAATCAATCAAAAAAATATCCTAAAATTTTCATCCCCTTCTATCATTAACTTTCTTTCTTCCCCGTGGACATGGTGGCCTAATAATTCATTGTTCATGGGATTATCATGGGATTTGAAATTTTTATTTATTCTAACATTTATCTTAGAATATCTCTACCGATCCTATGGTGGTAAATCATTTTTTTCAATATATTCATCAATTAATATTTATGGATCCATGTTATTTACATTATCATTCAATGTATTATTTTATTGTATGTTTGTAAATTATTTTATAATTGATATAAATCTTATAAAATTATCTTATTTGTTTTTTATGGATTTATAATGGTTTTCCATTATTGTTTTAATAACAAATAAATTTTCATATTCCTAAATATATAAAATTATTTTTCATTTTAACAATGAACACATGATATTTTATTAATTATATACCATGTTTTTCATGAAATAATATAATCTTTAATAAATAAATAATTTAATATTAATTTTAGTGAATTAAAATCATGTTTTCAAGGGTGTTTTCAATGATAAATATTGTGTTTTATTATATTAATATTGAATTCATTGATAATACTAATCCATGTTTTCTATACACATTTTTATGATCTATAGAGTATTTAATTTGGATAGGTAATGGTTTATTTCAATATATATTACATGTTTCCAATGATCAAGAATAAGATAATATGTTTTGATAATTAAATTATTGTTGGTTCCCCTAATTTCACGGAGCATTCCCCTTTGGTGCCTATTACGGATATGTTGGTATATTTTGGAATATGAAATATTGATAAAGGATTACTATTTTTATATCCTTGATGCCATTATTAGGGTTGTTTATCTTAGTGGTTTCATAGAGGTAAGGGTTTTTAATTTATTGATAATGGTTCTTTTCATTTTTATTATTATACTGACATGTTCGATATCATATTTCTTGCATACATTTTCATTTAATGGGTATACTTTGATAGGTTGGAGGGAAATATATGAAAAATTACTTCACTAGGTTATCATTCAACTATGGTTAGTATCCTAAAGTTATAACCTTAGTCTTATGGGCCTGTAAGGGGCGGAGCAAGAGTGGGAATTCTCTCTGCGGTCTAGGGTTTCCCAGCCACCGCCTCTCCCTCCCTTCCTTTGTCTCTTCTCGCCATCTCCCTTCTCGCCTCCTCGCAAGGTCGGTACGAGTGGTGCTGATGGCGTGATGTGCTGTTCTTTGACTGCCTCGTGGTATCGCGGATTTCCGGAGCTCTTATGAAAATCGATGTCGTTCACCCTCCTCTGACAAAACCGGCATACCAGTCTCTCTACTTTTCCCCCGCTACGGCCTCGTTCGTTTCTGGTCCGACTATGTTGGCACTTCTGATTGGTGGTTGGTATTCGGGGGATGGAATGGGGAAAGGTTTTCGTCTTCTTCCTGAGTTAGTACGAGGATGCAGAGGGCGTCCTTAGGAACGCTCAGGCCCAACGACATTTCTTTTCATGTTCTTCCCTCCTCCGACAGCTCATTTGTAGGTCTTGCTTCCCCTTTTGGGTCTCGTTGCTAACTGTTCTCTAGTTCCTTGTTTATTCCTCCGGCGAGGGTCCACCATTCTCTAGTCTCCTCTACTATTTCACCCAGATCCACTGCTCAATACTCCATTTTGGTCTAGTTTGATGGCTTCCTTGATGATTTGGGTGGTGCTGGTGGCTTTTGGTATGGCGGCGCGATTGGGGCATCTGATGGTTGTTGGTTTGGTGTGGCGGTTTCCGTCACGCGTTCTAGTTCCGGAGCCAAGGGAGAATCAGCTTCGGTGGTTCTGGTGTGTGGAATGTCTGGTTCTGGTGTCCTATGAAGCCTTGGTGATGGTGTTGGAGGAAACAGGGTGCTGCTCGAGGTGGCTGGATTCGAGGAGATCTGTCGGTTCATGTTGCAGGGTGATGGTTTGGGTGGGTTGGTCCTGGCAGTGTTTCTTGGCTGACCTATTTTTTGATTTTTTGGTTTTGGATTCTGTTTATGGGGGTTGTTTTGTGGTTTATTTTAGGTTGGTTTGTCTTGGATAGGGTTATTTACCCATCTCGTCAATGGTTTCTTGTGGTGGATTGGCCTGTTTAATGGTTCTCACTTTTCCTAAGTGATTTATTTTATGAAATCAAAAAAAAATTATTGGTGGATAACCTTAGTCTGGTAAGGGAAATTTTCCTCTTAGCCGGTTAGGAAGGGTTAAGCCATATATTTGGTAGTCGGATTAAATTAGACATGCCTTTAGATGTATCTCACTACTCTATTATCCTATATTTTCTCAAATAATCCAGGGTGTTCCCATGATGATTGTTTATGATTAATTATTATATTTATATTATTAGCATCCATTATCCCTATCAATATTTTCATTTATTTATTATAGTTTATAGTTTAAATTGATCATGGATATTTATAGTTATTGTTTATGATTATCTTATAGACTTTCAAAAATATTTATTCCATAGAATTTATATTTTTATAAAATCAATGATTAGTTAAAATCAAGGTAGGATGCTAGTATTTTCATAAGATAAAATACTTAATTTATAAATGTTGTTAATAGTTTTTGAAATGGACTAGCCTTCTTTATTGTATGATTTATATTCATAGTCAGTGATTTATATTAAATTAAAATTTTAATCTATTAATAATGTCCTTAAAATAATTAATATGTTTTATTGTATATGAAAAGATAATATATTTTTTTCATATATGTTTTAAATTGTTTTTTTGTAAAAATGTAGTTATCATTTTTATATTTTGTATATTTTTTATGTTGTAAATGAATAATTTTGTTATTATTAAACAACTCTCTATATGAGATATCTCATGTTACTAGATTTCATATAAATGAAAATCCTCTTATATTATTTTTTAAAATAGATTATCAAGGTATAAATCAAAAATGTTTTTATTTGGTATTTACTGGAATCTTTCTAGGAATTATCATTCTCACACTTCATACACACCCCATGTGTTTTTAGATCAAGATGGTCTGTAACACTATTTCTATAAAGAAACAATAGGAAATAGTTGGTGATTTTTGGATTTTGGTTTTGAGTATTTTAATGGTGATAACTAATTTTTTTTACTTCTCACATTGAGATGAGTGTTTGGGACACCGTTTTGGTTATGTGTTTCTAGTTTTTCTCCTATATCATGCCACATTATATTTGAAATTTTTATTATCATTATTTTTTATATGCAAGTTTATAATTATGTTGATTATCTTATCTTGTAATTGTTTACTTTTTTTATTTCACTTTAATTGGTTAGTTGAGAAATTTTTTTTGTTATCCTTTTTTTTTGATTTATTATAATCTTAAAAACTTATTTTTCATATTCTTGATTCTATGATATATGGTGGGGACATTCCAAAATTTAATGAGTATTTTTTCATTTAAATACAAACTTATCAGGAAAAAAAATTCCAAAGTGAGTATATTTTTATTCCCAACACTAGTTGTTAGCCCGCTGTGATTGAGAATGTGCCTTGTGCCATATAAGGGGCCTATTTGGATTCCAGTTCAATGGATCCCTTGTTGTCTCATTAAAAAAATTCCATCACAACCCATTTTTATTTAGGATATTTATGGAATCTATGTAGATAGAAGATATTACTTTCAGAGCTAAAGAGGCATGTTTCATTCATGTGTATTTAGAGCACACATTAGGAAAATACATGAGTTACCATGAGATGTCTATGATTGGTGAATTATTAATATTTGTATATTGACTTTTTATTATATTTGGAAATTTTAATTTTAAGTGAAAATATCAAAAAATATCCAAAGGTGTATTATGAGGAGGAATAGATTGAATCCCATGATAGAAAACTACCCACATCCACTTTTGTTTATGTAAGTATAGTTGGTAAGACACATAGTTAGGTTAACCATTCATATTAGGGTATGAAGTTAGTTTTTTAAAATAGTCTTCTTGATGACTGTATATAAATTATTTAATTTCTTATAAAGTAATATTGATTTTAATTTGAGTTAGTTTTATTTATTTTGATATGATTTCATTATGAGTAATGTATTTTCTATTTGAATATAAGGATTTCAAATGGATTTTTTAGTCATTGTTAATATAATATTTATTTGAATTTGTTATGAGGTTAGATTATTATTTAATTATGTTGGGCTTAGTATTTTAGGTTTGGATATTTAGTGGAAATTTTTTGAAAGTCGAGTTTTTTTCAATAAGTTTTTTTATAAAATGTTTTAGAACTATGGAAATGTTTTTTAATGATTTTTTGAAATTTATAATTAGTATTTATAAATGTTACTATGTTTTTTATTGTATTTTTGATAAATTAAAAATGTATTATTATAAATCAATATATTAAATGATTTATTTCTATAAACGAGTCTTCTAAATTTTTATAATGTATGTTTAAATTTTTTTTAGAAAATTTTACATACAAGATATTCATGGTTTACACATTAAATTATTGTATTTTAAAATGGGATTACCTTACAATAAGAGGGAGATTTATTTTAGTTTTTACTTATGTTCAAGATATTCAGTAACTCAATGGTGTATTTATTTATAATATGGATGAGTTTTTCTTGATGCATTTTTCTTTATTCATTTTCTCATATGTTTTTTCATATAGTTTGAGACTTTGAGTTATATTTTTAATTTTCCATTTTAGTTATAATTATTTTAAAGTAATCTTCCCATGAAAGTCCCTTTGGATTCCCAAGTGGGACTTGTGGTTTCTTCTACACATGTGAACACTCATAATGGTATAACTCTATTCCCAATGGGCATAACTTTTACTTCAATCACGAAAGTTCATGTTCCATTAACTATTGAACAATAGGGAGACTATTTTATTGGGTATAAATATCTATATATTCATATAATATAACGGGAATAATGTTCCCTTGAATTAAAATAATGTATATGGGATATTATTAATATTTTCATTCATCTTGATATTTCCAAGGAACTTAAGCTCAAATTCACTATATATACACATGAGGGACCTAGTTGGATATGGTTTGATTATATTTTTAGAGTAAACTATAAAAATGGATATTTATGTATAGGTCTCAAGTTGTTTTTTATTCAACAATATTTTCATATAATATAATAATAGTGAATTTTATAGAGTCATACTTCCTTAATAATAATTATCAATCAGTGTCGGAGTACACTTTTCACTTTGTTTTACTAATGTTGTGTCATCTTGAGATAATGTTAGATGATTCCATGAAATGTTGAAAATTTTAATGGGTTCTCTATCCTAAACTATAGTCTAAGGATCCATTGTTCATCCGAAATTCTTATTTGGAGGTGGTGAACAAAACTATTAGAGTTTATATAGATATAGAATGAGATCATTAGAAAGGTAATGCTTCCTATATACATATAAATTGTAAATAGAATTAAAATAATGAAAATTGAAAGAAGAATGAGTCTTGTTCAATGAATGAGGGTATTAAGATACCAACAATTTTTACCCAACCCACTTTATTAATGAATGGACATGTTTTCTAAAATTAATGTGGCAAGTTAGGGACTAATATTCCTTAAAGAAAAGAAGCTCTATGTAACTACTATGTTTATGGTTTTTTGGGTAATCTATAAAGATTCTATAGTTTAGAATTTTATAAGAGTTATATGGAAAATGTAATTATTATGATAAATCATTAGGTTTAACTAGAATATGTGTCAACAACACACAATATTCCATATATTTTATAGAAACATAGACTTATAGAATGTTATGGTTTTCATTTTTATTCTAAATCCTGTTTATATGATCTAAAAATAATGTTACCCATCAAAATAACACTTTATAATTCAAAAAATATATACAGGAAGTCTAAATTATATAATGATATCATGATCTATAATAATGTGTTTGAATCATATATGAAATAGTTGTTGGTAACCTTTCTATTGTGAGAGATATTGTATTATAGAAAATATAAATAGCGGGGAGACTATAATAGAGTGATTAAATGTATTTGATATTCTAGTTTTTCCCGTGTTATGTTTTTAATTTTTTCTCCATTAGGGAAGTTATAGTAAAAGACTATAACTATTTTTTGTAAACTATGAATTTATAAAATTATATATATACAATTAATTGAACACAAGTAATAATAAGGAGAGTAATAGTTTATAGTAGTTTCACTACATTCTATTTCAAACATGTAAAGTTTTTTCTACCTGCCCCATCCCTCCAAGGGAAATATCAATGTATCATGAACTTAAATTAGAATGTAAATCCATTATTTCAGCTTGGGAACTCTATTAATAGGTATTCAAATCTTATTTATCAATAATAGGTATGACAATGTACATTGTGAAATCAAATACTATATCTAATGAGGTATGTGTAGTTTCTTTCTCTGATAAAGAAAACACTTTAAGGAGTAATGGTGAGGTCGATGCATTACATATCATGTAAGAATTACTGATCTCTTAGGGAGAGAAATTTTGGAAACCCATCTTATAGTATATTCTTATCATTTAAAATTTGAGACTTATTAAGGTCTGGTTTTATAGACTTCCCCAATTTTTAATTAGTTATCGTACTTGGTTAGTTAGGTCTTTTTGGATGATTATAGATGCAACTTTAATAAAAAGATCTCCCTCGATTATTCTTTTATCCCATCCATGGGGACTTTTATGGGAAGAAAGTGATATGGTGGGGTGAATTGTAACAAAATGGATGTCATTTTTAGGTATTTGGTTATTTATATATTTATTTGTCACTTAGTTAGATATTTGGATTTGTAATGTTTATATTTTTGAGTTAATTATAGGTTCCATGGGTAGCATTCATAGTTACCCTAACTATAAATGTTAACCATGTTCCTATATTTTATAGTAGTAAGAACATATGGTTGGACACATAGTTATGAATAATTTTTGGCCAAACTATGAATACACATCAATATTTTAATAGTTTATTCAAAAAAATAATTCAATATGAGGAAATAAATTCTTCCTATTCATTTAAGATGATTTCTACCGACACCCCCTAAATACTATTTTTCTTGGCGATGAATTTTTTTTGGTCATGTTTCAATTTTTTTATGACTCATTATATCCATCTATTTTGGGACTAGATATATGTAGGGATACTAGAACTATTATTTTTCAATGAATCACCACCATGGTTTGTGCTTTTGACCTTATACTTCATTGTGAAGCCTTGAACCTCCTAAATATGATGGTGGTGGCTGACTTCAAATAGCATCATTTTTCATTAAAATCATTCAATAGGTTCGTGTTTAGATCATGGGGAATAGAGGAATGTGAGATTATTATCCTTATCAATAATAAGAACATCATGGTTCAATTTTAGTTAGTGGATGATTTTATCCATTCTTATTCCATAACCCCTTAAATATAAAATGAATCCAATTTCTACTTTTATAGATGGTCTTAGAACTTGAAAATGAAATACAATTCTCTGAATATAGTTTTTTGGGTATTCTTTCCATAATATCTGATTCCTATCCAGAATCATTTTATCATCAATATGTTAAGAAATATGGTTATATGAATATTAGGTTATAATAATATGACAAAATATATTTTTCATCCCATCTCTCCGCATATATATGTCAAAGTATACATTTAAAAACTACCAGTGGAGTGAGTCTAAATTGTGGTTGGGGAACAATTTCATTGCAAACATATGGTGGGCTTCGACAACTGGGTGTATTTATATACTTCTTGTAAAAATTCAGGACACTTAATTTCATCATGTCGACATGGACACAAGAATCATCATATGGAGATTTATTTTTCACTCATAGTTGATGGAGATAGACTCTCCCACTATCTTATAAGCAGGTTATTTGGTTACAAAAGAAACATCAAATGATAACCCTCTTCAGAAAGGGGTGAAGACTTTATATCCTGATCCAAGTGTTGTGGACATATTTTACAGTTTGAGGAGTGATATTTTTACTACAAATCAACAATGAAGGTCCTAGGAGTGGCTAGAATGATCTCTTCAAATTTTTATACTTATTTTATAGATACTTTAAAGGCTGGAGGGGTGGTAAAGTGTAGGATATTGATGATGTTATTGGTATCAAGGTCGATTGAAATAATTCCCAATCTAATTCAAGGATTCTCTATTCATTATAGGAATTTCTGGTCTGAATTCAATAACTAATCAGGTGTGGGGGATTTTTTCTAGCGGGATATATTAATCTCAATATAGATAAAAAAATACTTCTAAATATTGAATGGAAATGAGGAGGAGGTAAATCCTGATGAGTTGTGAAAATTCATTCCAAAATGAAAAATAAAACATAAAGGGTCAAGGTCCCTTGATGATCTTGAGCTGAGTGACAAAAAAATAGACTCCCAACCAATGACAGGTTGTGAATTGGATCCAAATGTGATAATGATAATTGGGTATGGATCAAGGAATAAGAAACAAGGTAACAACATTTCTAGAAATTTTCTAGTCCAAAATGGGAAAAAACAATGCAACACACTGACTACTCATATATACCAAAAGACATGGAAATAAGATCATTAAAAAAATCAAAGAAAAAAAGGTAGTTACAATGACAATCTTTGAAGGTAGTATTCAAGATCTTATTATATAAGGTGAGCAAGCTCCAACTCCTTATGATGATTCAAAGGATGAACAAGGTGGAAGGAACGTGGATTCAAAAAAATTAATGATAATGGAATTAAACAATTGTGTCCAAGATGATTCTATATGAGAGGAAGCTGACAAAAGAAGGACTTGGTGATTATCCTATGTTCCACGGAAGAAATGTTAGAGGGTTACTTTATTATAAATATTATAAAAGTAGAGTATTATTGAATGTGTAAGAGGATACTCTAATTTGATCTCAATTATGAGAAATTTTTTTATATCAGTAAAAAGGAAAAAAATTTGGTGCATGATATAAATGAGGGGAAAATTAAACAAGAGGTGTATATTCCAAAATTGGATAATATATCCTATCATTTTGAGGAACTCATCAAGGATGAAGCAAACATGGAGGTAACCCCTATCTATTGGATCCTTTATAGGGAGAAGGATTATTCCTCCTTTAATTATTTATATAATTTAATTTTGGTTTCATATATAGTTTGAGTTATGATTGTTTTTTATTTTTATGTTTTTCAGTTACGCCTTAAATTTTTTATTTAAATAAATATCAATATTTAGTATAAGATTACAATAATGATCCGATGATGTCAGAACCAAAAATATTGTCCAGGCTCAAATATAAATATATGTATGTGGAAAATTTTTATAGATCTTACTATTTTTTTTTTCATTTTATAGTGGATTTAATATAAATTATATTTATATTTTTCTATATGAGAAAATTTATGTAAGTTATAATGCTGATAACTTACTAATAATATTTATTATTATTCTATTTATGTCTTAGTGTTTCCCATAGAGTCAAAGTTATTATGAACCAGATGAATTATTTTTGTTTCTATTGTGTGATTTACATCCATTTACATTGTTCCATTATGGGAGTGTGTTGAGGGTAATCCTTTGTAATTTTATTTTATGGATGCGGTGAAATTATTTTATGATACGATACACAAATTCAATCCACTTATCATTTCAAACATTTAAATCCCTTATTCTAAAATTGAGGTTCACATAGTTGTTTTGAGATCCTAGAGTTTTAGTGAAATGAGTGGTATTAAATGTAACACCTTGAGATTTTTTGATATATTTATCCTTAAATTAATTTAATTTCTTTGATAGTTTTCTTTACATGAAACAATAATTTTAAAGTCACAGTGATATACTATAGAAATATTACTATTTAATGTGAAATTTATCGTCTAACTATTGGAGTGGAAGATTTTAATAATAATACCAAAATTATTAAAAAAATATTTTTTTAAATGAATAAAATTAATTCATTGGTTATCAGTTGGTTATAAAATAAAATAGAAGCATTGAAGGTAAAATGGGGTGTTTTTTTTATAAAACCGATTTACGTATGCAATATATTTTTATCTTAATAAAGTAAATTAATCACTATTTTTGAATGATTTTAATTAAATGGTTATTCAATATATTTAATAAATTATTTTAATATTCATCCAAAGGTTTTTAATAGGTATGGAATAAGAATAATTTCTATTAAATGCTTAAAAATTAATTTATCTATAAATAGTTTTTGTTGTATTTTTCAAAATATTTTTTAAATGAATTTCTACCACTTATAGAAAGTGAATCATTTAAAATGGATTATATAATTTGAATATGAGTGATTAAAATAATTTAATATGATCATGTTTATTATTGGTCATTATGAATGTTAATTGAGGTAAAAATTCATTACTACAATAATGGTTAGAGGGGTTTAACATAGGGTTAACTAATAAAATAAGGGTAAAAATGATAGAAAATAATTTTTAAATACTATTGGAAAGTTTTATTTTTATACCATCTCATACCATATTAAAATTTTATTTATTTTTATCCACATTCGATGAGAGTGAATTTTTATATTTTAATATTATTAATAATTACAAGTGTGCTACACCCCTCAAGGAACCCCTATATTCTCTTCTCCACTTCACAAGAGCCCATTATATCAACCAAAACATATCCAAATCTCCTATAAAATTACATATACATGTACAATAGGTTTTTATATTCTTAAAAGACCAACCTAGGGGTCTTTATGGATAGATTCAATGAAGTTTTATTAAATAATAGGTATATGTTCTTACCTATCTTTTTCAAGTTTCAACATTCTTATACCACATGTAAATCATTTATTATCATCTCGAAACTATTAAATCATAATTTTTACTATACATAAATTTTTTATGTTAATAGTTCATCAATTTTATATCTAATTTGTATTTAATGGAAAATAAAAACATCACTCATGCATACACATACATTACTGTCTCCATGAAGCGATGTATTTTATTATAGATCACCATCTATATTGGATAGTAATATAAATGTATTTAATGAATATGTATGATGTTTATAACATAATTATAATTCAATTTATATAATATATTATATATATACAGACACTTACAATCATTGGTAAATGATAATGTTGCTTATATGTACATGTAGACTACCACCTCCACAAAGAAATGTAATTCATTTTTCATATTTGTATTACAGGTATGGTAATAAAGGTAGATTTAATGAATATAAATGATAATTATGTTATAATAATGAAAATATAATGGTGAATTATTATACATGTTTCTTTCATTCTATAAATCAAAAATTGGAAACATTACTCATGTGTATATACAGACTACCATCTCCATGAAGTGATGTAATTTATTTTCCACCACCACTTTTTATGAATGGTTGTATAAGTATAAAAAATAAATAAATATAATATTTATGAAAATTTTGAGATTTTGGAGATTATAAAACGATGACCATAGATTATGGACTAAAATATTCAAACTCAAACATTCATGGAAATGAACCATTTCCACTATAATAATGCTTTTAATGATGAATTTTCAAAAAAGGGATACATGGAATTTAAAAGGGAATAATATATTGTAATATATATATTAATATGGTTAATTAATTTATGTATAATAAATATATATTAGTTATAATAAAGGTTTTAATTCATATTAACCAGTAGGTGACTTGAGCTAAGGGATTAATGATACAATCTCATTTTTTTGAGGATTGTCTATAGAAAATATCTAATGAGGGAATTTATAGGGACATTATCCTTTAAACCCAATATATTTTCCTCTCACTGGTTATTTTTATTTATTTTATGTTATCCTTTTATTTTTCTATTTTTGGTACAGAAAACTATTGAGAAAATATTTTTAACAAAAGTCGAATTTATTTCCTCATTGGTCAATGATTTTTTCCATGTCCATGTTAATTAAAATGATTTCAAGATTGTTATTTTCTTTAATAAAATAGGTATTTAATGTAATTATCAAATATATTTGAATAAATTTTTAATTTTTTAAATGGATTCTTATTGTCATCTTTATAACAAGGTAATTTTTTACTTTTTACCAAAAGTTTGTAATAAATATTTACTTTAGCATTTACCGCATTGATAGATCTCATGATGTCATAAATTTTCTTTTCTTTAAATATTTATTTAAAATATTACATGGTTATTTTAAATGAAATTATATTCCTCAATAATATTAATTTTTTACTTTTAATGAAATAATATGAAAATGATATTTTCTCTTATTTTCAGATAAATTATAAAATATATATTTAATAGTATTTTTTGTGTATGTAAAAATCCTTGAATGATTATTATTATTCATAATGGATATGATCTAATGATAATTTTTTTTCAATGTATGTATTATGATTATGTGATGACTAAATGTTTATGAAACCCATTTCTTTTCCACATGTTATTCAATGATGAAATGATGTTTTTAATGATAATGTGGAGAATATTTTCATGGTTTCAATTATGGGATCAGTGGGACCCTAATTCTTTCTAATGAATTGGGTAATATGATATAGATATCTCATGATATGTTGATGATAATAATTTAAATCATTGTGAAAAGATATTTTCACATTTTTATGTATTAGAATGATTTTTACTAGCTATGATCATAATATAATTCGTGGATATGATTGAAAACATAAATGTTCACATTTATATGTGTGGGTATAATTTTCACTATCTATTACTATATGATCATGTGTGGATAATATTGGAAATAACTATATTCAAAATATTAGTATTTCCTATGTTTATGATACCAAATTCTTATTTTATGACTCTTGAATGATGATTTATGATATTAAACCCCTATAAATCATTCTTTTCATGGACCAATAGTATTATGAAAATAAACATAATAATATATGGTCCTAACATAGCCTAAATGGGGTTTTCAAACACCATGGGATTGTGAAAAGTGACTGGGTATCAATAACTACCCTTGGGAATGATTTTGGAACAATTAACTTGTAAAATGGTTATATAAATATATAAATAATGTTGTAATGGAAATAAATAAAACAAATTAAAATGTACAATCATCCCAAAAAATAGGTGCCAAGACCAATAAAATAAGAAAATTACTCAAAAACTAATATTTCCTATCTATATGTGACAACATTTATCCTCTATATATCCCACACCTTGATAACAAATAAACACGATACTACACTATAAAACCCTTCCCTTACCTGGATCAGATAAAAAATGATCTACAAACACCTAAATGTGTTTTCATGGTGTGAGAAAATGATTCTAGTAGGATACCAACAAGTGTTTCATATGTATAATTTAAAAAATAACAAATTATTCTCATGTAATTAGAAATAAGGAATGAGACATATTTATAGACTATTTAATATAAAAGTTGTACAAATAACATATTTTGAAAATCATGTATAGAATCCAAATATCATGTTTTTTAATGAATTAAACTCCCAAATAATTATTTTATATAAAACAATGGAGATAAAAATCCCATGGTTATTAATAGTTCCAAGTCAATATGGATTCCCAAAACATTATCATGGGTAGTTGAACACTTGGTGTTCACATTATGTAAGTATAATAGTCCTATAACTTAAGATTTTACTCTCGATAGTGGAGCCTTTCTAAAACTTAGACAACCTGGTTCTCTAATTACCATAATATAACATGTTTAGGGGTAAAGATTTCATCCATGAGGGTGGATCACTTCCTTATCATTGATCACATTCGGGCTTACCATATCAAAATCATTTAATGGGAAAATAATCATTTAAAACATATAAATAACATTATAAAACCATTATCATTAACAAAACCTGAGAGGTATCCATTTTCACAAACATTTCCAAATCCAACACATTTATCAAAACATTACTCATGCCTTTGAAAACCATTTAAAACCCCATTTTAATGATAAATACATAAATCATGATTTCTAAAATTTTAAAAACCATGTTTAATGAGAATGAAATAATTTTTTGGTAGAATAATGCTAAATTATGAAACTACATACCTTAAAAAACTAGGAATATCAACACCCACATGGAATCCATAAGCCAAGATCATCTGAGGATCATAGTAATTGAGGAAAAAACCTATATCGATATTTCAAAAAAAATCTATATATTATCAAACTCTAGAATGAATAAAAACAGAAGGAAAACTTAACATTAAAATTCTAAATTAATGAACCAAAATGATTGGATATCCCCAAACCCTCAAATTCTATAGTCAATATACAAGAGATTATGGATTTGACTAGGAATGTGATCCCCAAGAGTTGATCCACCAATGTCCGAGAATAATCCAAATCCTTGAGGGTTGTAAGTGATTTTGAAAAAACCATTGGGTTACTTAATTATTGAGGGAAAGGACTTAGAGAAGGATGTGTTTAAGGGTCTATAGAATTTATATAAAAATTGGGAAATATTAAACCATGAAACAATCCTTAAATAATAAAAAATGGGACTGACATGAATGAATACTATGGTGCAGGGTAAGGGACTACTCGACATAAAATTTTAGTCAAACACATTTCCATAATCCATGTTCAGGTCAAATCTAGGATCTTGTAAACTAGAAAAAGGGACCACACCATATGGTAACTTCTATATCACAGAAGGAATTTTAGTTTTTTTCCATGGAATTGATATCATTTTGTCAAAGTGTAATATTATCAATTCTTCAAGTAGGTTCACCTATCATAATAGGTTATTTCCAATGAATATCTCAAGGAATAAATGTTCGAGATAAACTTAAGGGCATATATTTATTCAATGCTAATTATTATATCCATACCCACAAAATGGTAGTTATACACTTGGAAAAAATTATTGTGGTGGATATAGATGTGATAATAGGGATTTTTCATGCATCCATGATGATAGGTGGTATCCAGAGTTCATTTTCACACTAGAAGAGGAAGCAGGGTGGCCAACACCAAGGTTGGGGATGGAGTATGCAATGTACATTTGGGAATATTTTGGTGGTATATTACCAGTTTGGGATAAAGGGACACCTCATACCTTATTATATAGTTGCACAAAGGTTGTGTCACATGTGTATGAAATCTAGTCATCATCAGTTATTATTTCATAGAGATACCTAGGGTAGTAGAGTTGGATGTACCTTCATCAAGGAATCATAGTTCAGTTGTGACATATTAAATGTGGTGTGATCTCAACCTTAGTCTATGGGTGGTACTCAAGTTTCAAAGAAAGGTAAATATTATTCTATACATATCAATTATCACATCCATGTTTTCATTTTAAGGTATTCCTTTGTTTATTTTTAGTATAGTACTTATCCACGAGTTTCCACATTGAGTTATAATAAAAAATTGAGATTTTGGGATTGAAAGTAGGTGGATTATGGTTTGTGTATGGTCATGGGAAACCGTGTGACTTGCCCCAAAAATTGGGTGTCCATTTGACATTTTTTGACAGTGAGAAACCCCATGGTTACCACATGGTTTGTAAAACCATGTGGGGGTAACCGTGTGGCTTGATCCTCTTGGATAGATAGGGGTGCACAATTTCTGATTTTTTTTTTCAAATCGTGTAGAAAAACTATGAGACTTTTATGGTCATTAAAAATTGGGTTTTTACCTTTATACCCTCTTTTATTTGCACCCCAAATCCCCCTTTCTCACCCCATTAGAGCTATCCTTCCCCTAGCACCTCCATATCTACCTCTTGGCACCCTTATACTCCCTTCCTTTGGTGGATTTGGTGCAGATTCTATGTGAAATCATCAAGTAAGTCTCTCTTCCTTCGATTCCTTCCTTCTTCTAGGGTTTCTTCTCTTCCTTTCTTAAGTTCCTAATTTCCAACAGGTTGTATAACCTAAGGAGGGGTTTTCTTGTATTTTTGAGTGAGATATTGGTGTTTTATGTTCAATATTGCCTTTATAGGGTCTTATGGTTGCACAGTTGTGGTTTCTCACTAATTTATGGAAGTTTCCAAGCTTGAGGTTGGTGATTTCATGTTTTAGAATTATTGGATGATTTTGATATGCTTGATTGAGTATCTAAATATGTTTTATGGAAAATTTTTGTGGTGTGAAATGTGTTTTCAAAAGGATTTGAGGTGCGTATGTATTGAAATATGATTTTACAAATGAAATGGGTTGTGTTTCATGTGTGATCCCTTGTTATGTTTCTTAAATATGTTTTATAAATTGTGAAAGTGGAGTGAAACATGTTTTAAAGTGGATTTGGTGTGCATGTGAATTTAAAAGAGGTTTTTATTATAATAAATGACAATTTCATATGTGTATTCACATTGATTGTGTGTGAATGTGAATGTTGTAATATATGTGATATGTGAAATGGTAATTGAGAACAAAGGGAATCCTATGTATCTAGGTGGGCGGAATAGGACTAGTATTCTAGTTGACTCAGAAGTGGATTGGCCCAGATTCATCTAGAAGGGTTTAGGATTAGAACACTAAATAAATTATGAAGATGATTGGATACCACTAGAAATTTGGATAGATTACTCTCTAGTGGATCATGCCTAAGGACACTATGGGTTTTGGTTTCTATACCACGCTTTACCAAGATATGAGGTTCCTAGTGTCCCATTAGTGCTAGTAACTTTAGGTATTGTCTAGGGTTATCTTGTGATCTTATGCATATCATAAACATATGGTGGACCTTACTCTTATGTTAATCCGAAAAGTATGTTCTTTGAAAATGTCTCCCTTAAATTTTTTTGTTAAAAATGTTTCCAAATTCTTTCTTAAAACTAGTATAGTGTTTTGTCTTATAATGTTATGGAATGAAATCATCTTTTTGGGTGGTATCCTACTAGGATTTGGATCACACCCTACATACAACTTTAGTGGATGTAGATTTTTTTATGTATGACCCAGGTAAAGATAGGATGTATCATGGTGATTAAGGTGGATCCAGATGATAGTGTTCTAACCCTTGTAGGTGTTATTGGTGGGGTCTTAAAGATAATGCTCCTCTTGTTGCATGCAGGTTTTTAGGATAGTGTTGTTGTTCCCTTTCCATTATTGTCCTTTTGGATTTTGTTTAATGTTGTATACTTTGAATCTAAAAAATTCTTGTACATGTTTGGTTATGATTATTCAGTTATGTTTTATTTATTATTTTTGGTAGTTTATGATTATTAAATTGGGTGAAATTGTTCCCAAGGTATTTTTTTGATACTTGGGCTCTAGTTTCCAGCACATGGGGATCAGGAACACCCTTCGGACCATGCCACATATTGGGTAGAGTGTTGGGATTTTATGGAACACTAGTTTGGTTTGTGAAAAATCAGTATCAGAGCAGGTTACACTCCTTCTGTGTCAAGTTATTTGGAAAATAATCTAGATAGGATAGAGATAGGATTGTTGGGTCTTGAGGTTATGGTCACAAGTAAGGTGTCTGGCCAACACACCTCGTGAAATATCTTGAGTTTCCATGCGATGTTGGGATTTTATTTGAATTCTACACCAGGTGATACGCGTACACACTGCATACTTTATTTTGACACTAGGTGGGGTCGGGGGTGGAGTGGTTTGATTGTTTTTACATGTTATTGTGATTGATTTGGTTGTTTTTTAATTTATAGATGTGTCCAAAATTCATTTTTTTGCTGATTTTTTTTTCATAATATGTGTTTAAGGTTTTATTGATGACCTTCATTGTGGTTATTGCTTCTTATAAAAAAATGCCTCCCTGGAGACTTATTGTGTAACCAAGGGAAGAAGATGAAGAGAGTTATCCCTCACTAATTGATCAATGATTAGTGAAATATATGAGACTGACCAAGCTTTGGGATAAGAATCCGACTCTGGTCCTACTCAGGTTAGAGAATCCAAATAGGCCCTAGAAAGGACAAGGATTAGGAGTTCCTCAAGAACAATCCTCCTTCCTTCTGAGGTAGCATGGAACCTCATGAATCAGAGGAGTGAATTGCAAAAATAGAGAAGATTTTTAATTTCCTTGATACTCCTAATAATTTTAGGGTTATGTGTGATTAATTCATGTTGGAAGGACCCAACTGGATGTGGTTGGACTTAGTGGTGCAAGCTATAAAGAAAGAGAAGATGGGTTGGAAAGACTTCAAGGTCATTTTCAATGAGTAGTATTTTCCTAAGGTCTTAGAAAATCCTAGATCCTGGGAGTTTATGGAGATTTTCCATGGATATTGGTTTGTCATGAAATATGTTAATTTGTTTGATAAGTTAGTTTAGTATGCACCTAATATCATTTATAAAGATTAAATGAAGGCTCAATGGTTGGAGAAGGGCTTGCGACTAGAGATCCAATCTCAGGTATTTCTGTTCAAACTGAAGACCTATGAAAAATTTCTTGATCATTACATGATGATAGATATCAATCATAGTTAATATATTGGACTCCATGGATCAGTTTTAGTTTTGGGTAGTGGAATTTCGTGAGAGAAGAAGAGGAAGTGGGACTCGAAGGGGAAGAAGGGAGGTGGTAGTTCATGCTATCCTTCTCGGTTGTCTTTGTCTCTGGATTCCTATGATGGGTTGGTCATGTGCCATCAGTGTAGGAAGGCATAGAAAATATGAACTTCCTATACATATCCTCCCATACATTATCATATATGTGAAGAAATGAAACACCTATAGTTGTTTTTAAGGGGCACCCGTTCTTATTAGAGTGGTGTAGGATCTGTGGACTTTAGGGTGATGTCAACCCATTCAGGACTGTACAAGTTTGTGGGTTCTTGGTTTGGTGGTCTTGGTAGCAGGGTTATATTATCTTCTGGGAAAATTCATTTCAGGGAAAAGTTGTAGGCTATTGGTCATTCTTAGGCTTAGGCTAAAAAAGGCAACTTCATTATATGGATCAAGCACCATCATAGTCAAATAAAATCCCCGTGATAGTTCGAGGTAGCATTTTTATTACATCATCATTATTTGTCATTTTGTTTGGCATGGTTTCTTCAGTTTATTTTATTTCTACCCACATTTTTTACTTATTAAAGTTACCAACTGATCTTATTTCATATGTGACGGAGTTGTTAACGCCACTTAGTAAGGAGTGATAGTAGGGTTTCGGGTGTACATCATGTGCACTCAATGTATTAGGGGTCGAGTTGCAATGGGTTTTTCTCATTTTGGAGATGTAAATATTTGACTTAATCCTTAGTATCAATTAGATGGTGTTCTCTTAGGATCACGCTGATTATTATAGGCAGTGAGTGATATTTGTGGCACATGATAAAAGTACCCAAGTTTTTCATGGTGAATGGGATCCTCAGTTGGGATGTGATGGAACTCCACTTCCAGATTTGGTAAACCTTGTTTATAAAATGTTTTCACTCATGTTGGAGAACGATGATGGTGCTCTTGTGGTTGGATTACCTCTTATGGTAGATGAGTTCATATAAGTTTTTCCAGGGTATTTTTCAGGTTTTTTCCTAGAGTGGGATGTGGAGTTTTCCATCAATTTGGCACCGAGAACATAGCTGATATATCTCCCATAATACCATATGGACCCCACCGAGTTGAGGGAAATAAAGGTATACTTGTATGATTTGGAATACAAAGGATTAATTCTCCCAAGAATCTCACATTGGGCCTCCCTAGTTCTGTTTTTAAAAATTTATGATAGATATATGAAATTGTGCATTGATTACCGAAATTTGAGTAAGGTAATAATTAAGAACAGGTACCATTTTTACCATATTGATGAACTTTTTGATTAGATTAAGGAGGATCATTAGTTTTCCATGATTTAATTGAATTCTGGTTATCACTATATTAGGGTTAAAGGGGAGGATATCCCAAAAATATCTTTCTGAAGTTGGTACAATAATTTTGAGTACTCGGTCATGCCTTTCGGATTGAAAAATTAACCATCGGTCTTTATGGAGCTCATGAATATGGTGTCCCACTAGTATCTCAACTCCTTTGTTGTGGTATTCATGGATGAAATCTTGGTTTATTCCAGGATAGAGGAGCATGATCGATATTTGAGGATTATTCTAGGCACTCTTTGGGATCATCATCTTTATGAAAGGTTTTTAACGTAAAACTTCTAGATTTGGGAGGTGAAGTTTCTGGGTCATGTGATCTCAGAGTAGAGGGTTTAAGTAGACCCTAAGAAGATTAGTGCAGTAATGTCATGGGAACAACCGAAGAATTGTTTTGAGATCAGAAGATTTTTGGGTCTGGTAGGGTATTACAGGTGGTTTTTTTGAGGCTTCTCTTGGATTTATTCATCCATGATAGCACTCACCTAGGAAGGGGTGAAGCTTGAATGGAGAATAAAGTGCCAGGAGTCCTTTGAGTATCTAAAGCGGTGGTTTAACACAACCCCCATTTTTCTAGAATCTGAAAATGGTTATGTGGTCTATTGTGATGTCTTAGGTATGGTCCTTAGGTTTGTGCTGATGCATAATGACCATATGGTGGATTATGGTTATCACCAGCTCTGACCACATGAAGATAGTTACCTGACCCAAGACCTGAAGTTGAAATAAGTGATCCATGCCTTAAATATGTGACATTATTATATTTTTGGGGATAAATGTTTAGTTTATTTAGATCATAAGATCATGGCCTACATTTTCTCCTAGAAATATTTGAAATTGAGTGAGCATCGCTGGGTTGAGTACCTTCAGGGGTTAGAATTTGAAATATTCTATACCCTAAGAAAAGGAAATGTTGTGGAAGATGCTTTGAGCTGGAAGGTTCCAATGAAATCATTGAAAGAGTCCAATGATGAGTGGACATTGATGGGCCTTTTTTCTTATCTATTTTTAGAGACCAAGGAGCATAGTGGAGGTGAATTCTTGTATAGTGTGCTACCGAAACCCACTATTTTAGAGTTCATTCAGTGATATCATCTTGCTGAATAGTTGTTCCATCAGTCTATACAGTCTCTAAATGGTAGGGAGATGACTTGTGAGTGGTCATTGTATCCCAAGAGAGTTTTGTGCTTCAAGGGTTTCTTAGTGGTGCCTTTGACTATAATAAATATGGTGACATAGGATAGACATTCGTCTTAGTGGGCCATTCATCCTAGTTCTACCAAGATGTACTATTACATACATCAACATTTTTGGTGGCTAGGTATGAGGCATGACATAGCTGGATTTGTATCATAGTGTTGTACGTGTTAACATGTTAAATTAGAGAACTATATGCCCTTCAGTTTTCTTTAGCCACCACCCATTATTACCTGTAAGTGGGATATCATAGTGTTGTACGTGTTAACATGTTAAATTAGAGAACTATATGCCCTTCAGTTTTCTTTAGCCACCACCCATTATTACCTGTAAGTGGGATAATATCACCATGTATTTTATTGTTGGATTACCTCATAAAACCCAAGGGAGGAATGCGATTTGTGTAGTGATCGATCATCTGACCAAATTAACCAATTTCATTCCAATTTGGGATTCAACCTAAGTAGATGAGTTGGGATAGTTGTATGTCCAAAATTTTGTGAGGCTTCATGGTGTACCATCAATAATTGTTTCTAATAGGGACCCCTATTTCACCTCACAGTTTTGTTAAGGCCTCCAGAAGACGTTGGAGTCATAGGTCAAGTTGATAATGACATACCGTCCTCCATTAGTTGGTCAGATGAAGAGGGATAATTAGATTCTAGAAGAAATACACCGTGCATGCATGTTGAATTTCATATGTTTATGGGATAACCATTTGGTATTGGTTAATTTCATGTATAAAAATAGTTACCAATCCTCGATTCTAATGGATCATTTTTAGGTGCTTTATGATTGACCATGTCTGTCTCCTTTATGTTGGGTTGGGGTGGGTGAGACCTCGTTGTTGAGACTGAGCCTTGTACAGGAGACTTCCGATAAGGTCACGTTGATCAGGTAGCATTTTTTGATAGATCATATTCACTACAAGTCTTATTCTGATTAGAGGTGCTAAGATATAGAGTTTTTTGTTGGTGACTGAGTGTTCCTAAAGGTGGAACCTTGCTTGGGTCATCACTGTTAGGGTAATCAAGGATAGATAACACTGAGGTATATTGAACAATTTTATATTAACAAGAATATTGGTAAGGTGGAATGAAGGTTATATTTTCCCTCTTAGTTGATATCAATTCATGACATGTTTCATGTATCTCAACCGAAATAGTATAACCTAGATCTGTCTCATGTGCTGAATTGGGAAGAGTTGGAGTTGGAGCCCAATTGTTCTGTGTTCGAGTGATAGTACTGATTGTAGATTCTCAAGATAAAGTGATTCACGGGGAATCTATTCTATTGGTTCGAGTTATTTTGAAGCATAGGAATTATGATCATGAGACTTTGTAGAAAAAATCTTGGATTGAGAAGAAGTATCTATATTTATTCACTGATCAAACTTTGTAGTGACTTTCTAGGGAGAAGAAAGTTTTCATGGTGGGGAGAATTTTCACATAAGTGATTTAATTTTGAGGTATTATTATTTTTATTTTCTATCTAGTTCTTATCCATGGGTTTTCCCATTGATTTTATTTTTGATAAATTGAGATTTTGGGATTGACAGCAAGTGGCACACGATTTTTACATGTTCAGGGGAAACCATGTGCCTTTCCCAGGATACTGTGCATCCATTTGGCATTTTTGGACAGTGGGAAGCCACATGGTTGACACAAAGTTTGTCAAACCATGAGGGGTAACCGTGCAACTAGATTCTCTTATATAGAGTGGGGTGTATGGTTTCCCCACAGTTTGGAAAACCGTGCGACTTGTCCAGGTCATTAAAAATTGGGTTTTTACTTTTATACCCTCTTTGATTTTAATCACAAATCACCCCTTTATCGCCCCATTTGAGCTCTATAGACCTATGAAACTCCCTATCTCCCTTTTATCTCACTTTTACTCCCTTACTTTTTTGATTTTTGTGTATATTATATAAGAAATCATCAAGTTAGTTTATCTTCCTTTGATTACTTCCTTATTATAGGGTTTCTTCTCTTCCTTTCTCGAGTTCCTAATTTCCAACAGGTTGTATGACCTAAGGAGGGGTTTTTTTATTTTGGAGTGAGATACTGATGTTTTATGTTAAATATTTCTTTTATAGGGTCTTTTTGTGGCGTGGTTTTGGTTTTTTACTAATTAATGGAAGTTTCAAATCTTGAGGTAGATGATTCCATGTTTTAGCTTTATTAGATGATTTTGATATGATCACTTGAGTATTTAAATATGTTCTATTGAATATTTTTGTGGTGTTAAATGTGTTTTAAAATGATTTGATGTGTTTATATGTTGAAATATTGTTTTATAAAGGAAATGGGTTGTGTTTCAAGTGTGATCCCATGTTTTATTTCTTAAATGTGTTTTATAAATTGTGAAAGGGGATTAATAAATTTTAAAAGTGGTGAAAAACATGTTTTAAAGTGGATTTTGTTTTCACTTGAATTTGAAAGAGGTTTTTCTTATGATAAATGATGGTTTCATACGTGTATTCACATTTCTTTTGTCTTCATGTGAATGTGGTGATCTATGTGATATGTGAAATGAAATTTGAGCACAAATGGAATCCTAGGTATCTATGTGGGATAACTAGGACTAATACACTATTTCAATCATAAGTGGATTGTCCAAGATTCATCTAGTAGGATTTACGATTTCAACACTTACTAAATTATGTTGATGACTGGATACCACTAGAACTTTGGATGGATTCCTCTTTAGTGGATCGTGTGTGAGGACACTGTGGGTTGTGGTTTCTATACCACATTTCACCGAGATAAGAGGTTCCTAATGTCCCATTAGTTATAGTACCTTTAGGGATTTTCCACGGTGATCTTGTGATTTTATACATACCATCGACATATGGTGGACCTTACTCATATGTTAATTTTCAAAGCATATTCTTTGAAAATTTCTTCCTTAAATTGTTTTGTTAAAAATGTTTATAAATTCATTCTTAAAACTTGCATAGTGATTTTTATTCTAATGTTATTCCATGGAATCCTAATTTTGGGTGGTAACCTACTGGGATTTGGATCACACCATACATACACCTTTTTTGTATGTAGATTTTATTATGTATGACCCATGTAAAGGAAATATGTATCATGGAGATGAAGATAGATCTAGATGCTAGTGTTCCATCCCTTATAGGTGTTGTTGGTGGCGGTTTTGAGGATGATGATCCTCTTGTTTCATGGAGATTTTTGGATAATGTTGTTGTTACTTTTATTTTGTTTTTATTTTGGGTTTTTTTAAATTTATAAACTTTGAATATGAAAATTTGTTGTACCATGTTTGGTTATGATTATTGAGTTATGTTTTTTTATTATTGTTGGTTGTTTATGATTATAAAATTGGGTGAAATATTTCCCACGGTATTTTTTGATAATTGGGCACTAGTTTCTAGACCGTGGGGATCAGGAATGCCCTTTGGTCCATACCATGGATCAGGTCAATTATCAGGATAATATGGCACTCTATCTTGGTTCGTGACATCAATGTAGAGATGTATGTAACAAAGGAATCGGAGGTGTGACCAGCTACCATGAGATGTATAGTGTTTATTGAATGTTAAATGGTTATAGCATTATTTAATACTAGTTCAATTTATTCCTATTTCTCATCCAATATTATCCATATATTGTAATTAGATATTATGTGGTCTATGTTGACTCTTTACACTCCTTTGGAAATAGTGTCAGAGTAGTGTCTTAAATGTTGTGAGTGTGAGGCTATGATAATTAACCATTAAACCATATCATAATTTTTCATTCATGATAATTAAATCATTATTAGAATAAAATATATTATTATTTATAAATCATATATTGATTTCTATCACTATCAAAAATTATTTCATTCTTCTAATGGAGTCACTAATTCCTTTCAGGGTGAGTGGGATCCTATAATAGGGGAAAATTCCATGTTAATCCTAGTAAAGAGGTGATATATTTCCTATTATTGAATATGTTTATTTATTTTGATGATCCACACCTTAGTAGTCCTCTTTGTATAGTGGCGAGTGAGTATCCTGATGATTTTATTAAATATTTCTCTGGGTTTCCATCTTAGATATAAGTAAAATTTTCTATAAATATTCATTTAAGGAAAAGGTCCATATCATTATTTTAGAATTTTTATTGATTACTAAAATTGAAACAAGGTGAAAATTAAGAATAATGATCCCTTTCCTAGTTTTCATTACATTTTTGATCTACTCAAGGGAGTGTGGTGGTTTTCAAAGATAGATCTAAGATCAAGGTACCAATAGATGAGGGTCAGATCAGAAGATATTCTTAATAGTGTGTTTAAGGGAAGGTATGGGAATTATGAGTATCAGGGAATACAATTTCGACGTAATAAAACTCATGTTATCTTTATTAATTTGAGGAATCTAATACTCAATCATTTCATAGATTTATTAATTTTTGTATACAATGAAGATATCCTTGTTTATTCTTGATCAGAGTAGGGGAAAGAAGATCATTTTAATATCAACTTTATAATCATGAAATAACATTGTATGTATAGGAAGATATCCAAATGGAAATTCTAGATACAAGAAGTAAAATTTCATGGAATGTAATTTCTGATAAAGTTGTCTCAATAGGACCTAAAAACATTTAGGTGGTGATGTATTGGGAGTGGCATGGAAATGTGTTTTAGATACATAGTTTCTTGATATTATCTCACTATTACAGGAACTATAATTGAGTCTTCTCTATGCTGCAATCTCTTGTGATAAGGTTACCCCATAAAGGTGTGAAATTTGATTGGTGAGATCAGTTCCATAGGTATTTTTAGGAGTTGAATGTGAGATTGTATTTAACTACAATCTTGATACTTTCTCATCTGTGTGTTTCTTATGATGTATATAGATACACCTAAGGTATGGGTTTGAGTTGTGTTTACATATAGGGGATACACGTAGTAACTTATAGATCTCATCAGTCACACCATCATGAGAAGTAAAATCCTATTCATGATCTTGTGTTAGTTGTACTAATGAATTCTATTAAGTCTTCATGACAATACCTCTTTGGGGTGTACCTAATTATGTATTCAGTTCATAAGAGTATCAATTATATTTTCAATTATAGGTATCTAAACCTGATAGAGAGATTCTAGGTTTAGTATCATCAGTCCTTTGAATTTTTTTTTACACTCATGGAAAATAAAATGTAGTAAAAAATTATTTGAGAATAAAATTTATAACTCTAGTAGTGAATTAATCAGTAGAAGAGTGGTTCTTGATGAGTTTGTTTTTAAATATTCACTTGAATGAAGAGAGTTATGATAAACATGTATTCGTATTTTTTCATGGTAATGATCACATATGGATAATCAAATTCATCTTGGAAAGGTAGTGGATATTGAGTGTCTTCAATTTAGTAGGAATATTTATAGTGGATACACCTCAGGTGAGTGGTCATAGTATCTCTATAGATTGTTTCACTTCGAAGTTATGATGTTTATTTTGAATATTATGAATTAAGAATTGATAGATAAAGGAAACCAATTCAATTAGCATTTGCACCCAAGAGCTATAATGATGTATCATAATCTAATATGTCATCAATAGTGGATAGAAATGAGATGATTTATTATGATTTATATTTCTTTATTTCTAATGTGTCATTGAATTAAGGTATAACATCATAGGAATACTTGTTTTCTACAACCTATACAAATTACTTTCTAAAAATGCAATGACTGGTCATAGACTTTGTGATTAGAAAACCTAGTACTCTTAGTTATAAGTATGTGATAAGAGTGATTTTTGATCAACTCACAAAATCAATGAATTTCATACATATTAGGGTGTTAAAGAAGGTGGAGGATTTTGGGAACATTTATGCGAGATATATTTTCATACACTAAGGTATAGCAGTGAAAATATTTTTTAGATATGGACCCTAAATTCACATCATAGTTTTGGAGGGGATTATAGAAAACGATGAGTTTTCACTTAAAGTTGAGGATGGATTTTCATCCAAAGGTGGTTGCCAATATGATCAATCTATTGAGATTACTGAGGAAATAAATCAATAATGTGTGATTGAATTTAGTGTTTCTTAGGAGAAACATATAAACTTAGTAGATTTTTCCTATAAAAATATTTATTAGGTTTCAATCCAAATGGAACCTATTAAGTCATTGTATATTGGGCATTGTATATATTCTCTTTGTTGGGAATAGGTTAGAGAGAGGTCCTTGTATGTACCAAGAATTTTCTAAGAGATGATAGATATCATGTAATTGATCATGAAGAGGATAAATGTTGATTAGAGGCACAAAAACTCCAATTTTGATTAGTATTATAGTTTGTTGGAGTTTTAGGCATGTGATTTGGTCTTCCTTATAGTATCACCTTAGTTACATACTCATTTCACATTTATACTTGATTTTTTCCATTATTACTAACTAAAAAGTATATTCTTGACCCTTAAAACATGATTTAGTGGGAGTTCATTGAGATTGAACCAAACACCTCAATGGTTAAATGGCCTATTCAAATATTGTACCTAGAGGATATGGTGTTGCAAGAATAGATGATCCCATTAAATTAATTAATATTACAATGTGGTAGGGAAATCTATGAGACATGGGAGTATGGGAAATTGATGATACAATAATGGAATTAACTTTTCTAAGGTATGTGATCGTGATACTTCTAGGTACAAAACCATTTATAGTGTAGAGAATTATCACACCCTGGAATGTGGAATCAGGTATGAAAATCTTTATATCATTGATTTTTTTGGTTTTTAGGTCTTCTAAAGGTCAGGATACGGGTCTTGTCATGTTGGTGGTAGTATGAGGCCACAGAATAATCGATGGTGGACATCAGCTAGCTAGTTCAAGATGATATAATGATTGTAAATATATAGGTTCATATCCTATCTAATGTACTTTCACTAAATGGTCAGTGGGGGACCTTTGGGTAAATACTCTCTACTTGTACCCACTATCAATCCAATGAGACCTAGCAGCTAGCCAGTGGTGCCGCTAAGCATGCGTTTTTTACGGGGAAACATGTCAATTAAGATAAAAAATTTATTTTATCTCTTTTAATCCAGACTCTATGACCCTAATTAGATTTATCTTGGTTTAAAGTCTACATGGTTACATTCTTAGCATTATCCTTCTCCCTTGTGATAGATCATTATTCATGTTGTAAGTCTGGATCTCTATTGGGTGTAATATATTATGTTTATCAATTAAAATAAATTTTATTCTCTTTTTCTATATGTGTTTGATTCCATATGAGGCTATATCACTAGATCTTTCATGAAAATAGATAATTTGTGTTTTTCACAATGTTCAGGGTTCTATTGGAACTAATATCTTCCTCTCCCATCACTGATTTATAAGGAAATTAGGTTTTCATCATGTATGAGGTAATATTATATATACTATGGTCAATGCATTCACATACATTTTGCTCATTTGAATTATTTTGGTTTTTAATTTTGAAATTAATGATTTGAAATCCATGATAGGTGATTTGATCCTTCATGGATAGGAATGTGATTTCTAAAAAGGGGTTTTTGGAAAATGTTTTAATACATATGAAGTGTATGATAAATCACTTCGATGATGATTTAAAAAATTTAATGGATTTGAAACATTAAATAAGTGACGTATTGATATATAATTTTTTTATGAAAATGTGGGAATAAAATGAATTTTCATTTCCTTGGAAAATGTTTTATGAAATTTGAACTTGGTTTCTTGAATATAATTGAAATATATCAAAACATTAGGAATACCTTAGGGTACGAAGGAAATTAACGTTATGAAAATTATAGTGAATTTATATTTCACTTAAGGAGGTTCCCAAGATTCCATAGATTACTTATGGGTAACCTTTCCAAGGGATTGAGTTTCCCAAAGACCAGGAGTCACTTTTGCTGGCTAGTGGTCTTGTTCATATGAGTTGTTTACAAAGTTGAGTTTTTATTATCCCTTTGGGATTGTATGAATTTATTATATTCTTATTAATTTTATATCCCGTTGTTCTCACTTAATACGTTTTTTATGCTTGAAACCTATTTATTTCATCATATTTTTCTTCAAGGATAGTTTATATGTCATATTAAATTTTTTATTTTAATATGGAAAGTTCATGGAATGAAAACCAAAATATGATTTTTTATGGAAAATTATTTCTTTTGAAATGATTTTGAAATCTATTTTATATAAGAAAAAATATTATTAGGATATAGGAGACATACAAAAAGGATTCCTAGTATAACTATGTTATACTTATCTCAGAATACATGTCTCATGGTCTTGACTATACAACCTACCACAAGATTCCACTCAAGGTTCAAGGTATCCCACATCTAGGAGTATGAAATCCACAAGCCATTATATCCCTGATTGAAAACATATGAGAGATAACACTCACTAGGTATCACTAAACTGATGTCACATCCCATCCATCCTAGATGGAATACTTCCAAGAGAACATTATCATTAGGTCTCACCATGAATAAAGTATTACTGGAACCCAGTAGATCATGAAACTCAGCTAGGGGATCTTAACCATGTATCTTGGGGGACTCCATGAACCCTACTTAAACTTATATTATCTCAATACTCAGATAGGGGATCATACACAGAGCCACTGAGAGACACCACAAACCCAATCTAGTACTATGGAGACCATAACGCTCAGATAGGGGATCACATATAGGACTACTGAGGGATGCTAAAAAAGAACATATGTTCCAAACCACGATACATATATAGAGTATCACACCCAAAACTGATTGGGGACACCATGAACTCTATTTGGAACCAAGCAATATATAGGGGATCATATATACGATGATACCCCTCAAATACTACTCAAACCACCCTCTTAGTAGGGGATCATACAGATGAATATATGGTAAACCTAATAGGGATAACCTTTTATATAGGGGAACATTGACCTGTGTATGATAGTCACATCAATACCATGAACCCCACCCAGTGAATAAAATATGATAGAGGATCCTAACTCAACCTCCTAGAGAGGGATACACAAAATCTATTCGAACTCATCTTGTAGAGGGGATCATAATCCTGGGATGAGGAAATAATTCCACACTATAACATCATAGGGACAGAACAAGAAAACCCACTCAATTGATATTTTTCCATAAAGAACTAAAATAAGTGTCTCTCCAACATCACCTTGCACTGCATATCTCACGCCAAAACCATGGACACCATTTCTTTCCATGCATAAAACTACTTCATATAGTCTACTCATAGGCCTCCATATGATTCTTGATAATTGTGATGTCAGAGGGGGAGGTCTTTGAGGGGAGTACATAGCATGTACCCAAACTACATGGAATATCTCTCAAAACCATCCACTGGATTTTTCCCCTCTCGATACTCAGTGTGTAAGAATTATACATGCCGTATACCCCATTTTGTATGGTGTGTACCCCATGTCCCATGGTGTGTGACCTCCTCTAAACCCCTAGACATGTCCTCTCCCTCACACGACGTAGTTGTCCATGTCACCACACATGGAATATATCCTAGGTACATGACATTTCCTGGAACCTGGGGCATATGCCTGTGTCCTTTGGCTCAGGACCTTGTAATCTAGTCATGTACATCCAATTGACCATGTCCCTTGACATGACAAGTATATCAATGTCATCAGCCACATAAACTAGGAATAATACACAATGTGTACACCCAGTACACTATGTGTAGTCCCTAATAGGTCATCTTCACCCGAAATGAAGAACAAAAGGTGTGTTCTCCTACACTACATGCAGTGTGATTGGGATTTCTAAAAGTTAAATCCTTATAGGAATCCTAAAAACCCCAATTTCCACCTAAAACCCACAGATCATTCCTTAAGGGATCTCTAGATTTTGTAATACGACTCAAAAAATCTTAAAGACAATGCATAAATGGGGATCAGGACATACAAATCATAATTATGAATACCTCATGGTGAAACACCAAATTATCCTATCCAACAAGATTCCTAGAAGTTTATATACATTGATATAGGATGATAGGTGGAAAATACAAGATTCAGCGACACCTCCTTACCTTAGTCCCCCCTTGGTCCATCTGTTTCCATAGGATATAACTTCCAACACCCCTTCTATACGATTAAGAGAAATGGGGGTTGGTATGTTTATTAATATAATTTTATAAAGTTAATAAAACCATCATCAATTTCCCACTAATGGTGGCCACCAATAAGGAACCAGACACCAATAAACATTATTTTAGGCCTAGAGTAAAACCTACAGTCTAAACTCGACCGTGGGCTCAAATTTCCAATCCAAGACTCGAATATGGAGTTATTCAACATTTGAATGAAAAATAATCTTGTGCATTATAGTGTGATTAATTTTTTAATATCACCAAACCAAGCCTCTTTGGGCCTTTGAATACCATACCAACTCACTTCCTGGCTTCAGAAATATTCCAACAAATATTCCAAAGGCTAACATAGAAAAAAAAGAGTCTGCAAATTGTCCTCACCATTAGGATTTTCATCTTAGAAAGTGAAATCCTGGGAAAAATGGCGAAAAATCGTCTCTCAAATGGGTCTCTAATGGAAATGAGATCTTCCAAGGGTTCTCATACTGTCAACAAACACACACCTAGGGAAACCACTTTCCCACCACTGGGTACCTAAAAAAGAAAAACCTACACCTATCACCTAGATCATACTAGTTTGAAATCATGTTATGAGGCATGAACATGAATCCTCATCTATGAATGTTTGAATACAATAAGCACCCGATCCAAGTGTGGTCATAGGGTTTAGCGGTACACTACCATGAAAACACGATGAAGATACTGACATATCTCTAAAATCATCATCTACCCCTGGATGAAATATACCCTCAAAATTCATTAAAAGTGATAAATATAGTCTCGCATATGTTGTCTCCTAATAGCTCCCACTAGTATAGTGGTGACCTACTAGGTCTCCCGAACATGGCCAGAAATGGAGCTATACCAACTGTGGTCTGATAAATGAACCAAGCCAACAAGAAAACCTAAAACATTTTTTCCAGAACCAGAATAGTTCACTCTACTTAGAACAAACACTACTATCCATAGTGTAATAATGAGGGTAAGAAAAATCCTCAAAACCTCATTTCATAGAGTGACTAGTTTAATCATTAATCCTTAGAAGATCTATGTACTCCCCACCTTCATATAATTCACCATGAACATGTCCAGTGAATATATAACAATAAGAGACATCACAAATATAATCTCCTGAATGTGAATCCATGCCTCACTAAAAAAGGATTAACCACCATAAACTAGAGACATTTCATGTCATCATCACCCAAAAGTGTTCACTACAAATAGGTAAAATTCTCTATTACCTTACTCAGTATTGTAGACAAAAACCCTCATTGTATTCATATTCTGCTTCATCCACACCCTTGGGTGACTCTCAATCTAAAATGACGCCAGCCTCTACCAGATTCACTATCACTACCATGTATAAGAAGAAATATCAAAATAAGTGGACCTCCTAAAAAATGATATATCTCTATGATATTCCCCTAATAATACATTTCTCTCATAGAATTTATAGAATTAGTTCTCAGGTGTATCACATGAAAATATGATGCCAAGATCCTAAGGGTACCAAAGATGAAGAATCCCATGAACTGATCTAAAAGGGTGAAGGAACCAGTCTATAAGTCTCTTATTCACATCTCAATCTATATTAGGGATGTCCAAGTGTACACATTAGGTCTTAACAAGCCCTCCTTCAACAAAAATCCAACAAAACCACATCTCATGAAGCATCTTGATGGTCAACCAATATGATGACACAAATACCGGGGCACTTCTTAAGTGAAAATCTATGTAGAAGTCTAAATCTCAATGGGAAGGTAAAATTGGCACATCTTTGGGAATATTTTCTCAACTACACCATCACTACAGAGATCTAAAAGCTCATAGAATCTACTACTCTATGGTTCATACAAGCCAACTGATAAAATTCAGATATACCCACCCACACATGAGCTCATCCAGATCTAACAGGTATCAAACCTCTATAAATAAGGAAAACTTCATCCCACAAGCTAGAAACATATCTAAATACACTAAAGAAAACTATATGTTCATGGATGGTGGGAAAATATTAAAGAAAAGGTAAAAAATCATAGGGTCTATCTCAAACTACATAAAGGTTCTATGCGATTCTTTCCATCCACTAGATTCGGGTCACATTGCATATACGAGTGAATGACCTCCAATCCTCTCTTTTGGTACCTCCAATCATATAGGTCGAGAAAAAGGATCCACTTATTTCACTAGGCCTCAAAAAGTGGATGTTCTCTTGGAAAAAGTGGTTCATGACTCTGTTCTACTATAACTAAGAATGTAAGGTCACATGTCACACCCCAAACCACACTTGATCCTCTAGGGAAGAAGACCCTTCTATTTGAATCTCATCCTTTCCCTTTTATTCATATCTGACACAACCTGGGCCTACTGTGACACCTCCACTCCAACTTCCCTAAAATTTCAAGTCAAAGGAACTCATCCAATAGACCTAGTCACTATCTTCTTTAGGTGGTATTGAATCATCTGTATGGTTTCGTATCACATCTACAAAGCACATGTAGGTGGGGGAATTTTTCCTTTTTATTTTGAGTTATAAGATACATCAAACATAACCATCACAAATTTTAACCAACACCTCACATCACCCTAGACATGCCTTGAGTATGAAGGGGGAATAAAATGGTATCCCTCACAAGTATCAGACAATACTACTACAAATTTATGAAAGATATAGATCATACCTCTAATTATCCTCAAATCATTTGAGTCATAGGCCTATGGGGAATGGAGATTTCCTCTCCCCCATGATATGACACACTAATTCTATCATGAACTACCTCGGGGTTGTGGTGGAAATAGATCGAACCGCATGCCCCCTACTACTATTCTACCCACTCATTTTACACATCTGATGACTTGAAGTACACCATGATCTTTTCGCTTTCTCTACCAGGGTATTCTATCAACCATCTATCTCTTAGAATCATGGAAAGTCAGATAATATCATGCAATATGTCCCCTTCTATACAAAGAGAAAAACCTCCTCTCTTGTGGCTGACTAGAACTGATCTGGGTGGCCTAAGACATATACCCTCCATACTGAGATCTTCTCATAGAGCATCTCACACACCTAGATCCCTGGGCATGAAGTTGGATACCTACTGTGAAGGTCTCATATCCTATGTCCCCAACACTAACATTAAGAGTTTTCTCATCTAGATATCTATCCACTACCAAGGCTTACTCGATCACTCCAACATAGGTGGGAATGCACAGTGACATCACTAAAGCCCTGATATCTAGCTGTAAGACTTTCTCAATGGTATTTTATATGAAAAAATAATCTCAAAACATATCTAGAGAGTATCTTAATAGTTTAGTGAACCTCATCGAATACTTGTCTATGGTCATGCTACCCTACTGAAGATGTAGAAGCTCTAGGATACACACTGATCTTAACAAATCTAGATAAAACTCTTCCACAAAGAGCTGCTCAAACTCCATCCAAGTCAGGATAATATCATTGTGGTTTTGTGTCACGAGACTCCCCCATATCCTAAATGAAAACTATAGAAAAATAATCCCTTAAACCACCATCAGCTGGGGAGCTTTCCTCACAAGGAGGAAATTGCACGTGACGACCTAAAGCTAGTCATTAGTAACCTAGTGTTATGTATCACCCCAATACCTAAGAGTTATCTACCTATGTGACTCATTCAACACACCCATACTATATAAATCCTTATTCAGTACTTTTGGCACAACCTTCTGCTCAATTGGTTTTAGATCGACTAAAAAAACACTAGGAGATACTGACTTCTATGCTAACCCCTACACCGAATACTCATCATAGGGATAATCATAATCACAATCCTACTGTTTATCCCTATAAATATTTCATCATGATGGAATCATGAAATAGAATCACAACATACAATGGTTATATATTATATCTTGGTATCTAAATCAAGATGGAAATGAAAACTACAACACAGTCCTATATGATTCATGTATCAAATTTTCCCTGAAACTAGTGCCTACATGTTCCAAGTCAACAAGAAGGGTTTAAGTTTCCTAGTCAATGGATACATCAACCACCACACTAACACTGGTTTCCCTATTATAAAATTCCAACTCGAAATACCTTAACACTATCACCATAAATCCAAAACCAAGATTACAGTGAGAAAGGTTCATAACTCTAGTTTTAAGGAAGGACCTCCTCTAATAACACTCTCTAATGACCTAACACACAGGGCCCCACCTAGCTAGTAGAAGTAAAATCATCATAACCCCAATATTTAATATCCCACACATGGGAGGCCCTAACATATAGTACTATTATACAAACAAATACATCCATCTCTATGAAACAATGATGAGATAATAAAACAACTAAATACCAAAATTCATGCATACATCTATACCACAATCAAAGTATAGAAAAATTATTAAATCATGAAAAGGGGAAAATAAAATCCCACCATAAACTAATAAATGTGTACATCATTCTAATTTTTTGGAATACTATAAAATGAAACTATTACACACCTCGGCCTACCGAGCATGCTATCCTCCACCTTCTCTGGGGTCCTCCTAGGACTCCGTTGAAATTCCTGTCATCTACATGAGACACAATGTGTATGGTCAGATCCAATGAAGTGGTGAGTATAAAAATTCCCATTATGAACCTAAAAAACCTAAAATAAATGGGAGAAACTAAAAGGAATCAGTCTCTTCAACTCAAATCTATAGGACAAAATCCAAGAGAGAGTATAAGAAATTCCATCTTAACCATTCATCCGATTTACATGACTAGTCAGTTTTTTCCCACATGGAATATCAATAAATATATGATACATACCAATGGTTTTCCCATGATAACCTAGATATATTCATCTCAGACTTCAAGTCCTATGATCTCAACCATACAACATTCTATAGGATTCCACTCAAGGATCAAGGTATCACATGTTTGGGAGTACACACTACACATGCCCTGCCATCCCTGATGGAACACATTAATGATATTTAACTCATCAGGTATCATTAAACTTATGGGATATCCCTATCAGCCCTGATGGAGTTTATCTGAGAGAAATTTATCATCATGTATCTCAATGAATAATGTCTCATTAGAACTTAACGGATAACAAAATTAGCTAGGGGATCTCACCCTAGTCTCGTAGGGGAATCCAAAAAACTATACTAGAACCAATATGATCTTAAAAAACATATAAAGGATCACACAAAGAATAGATGGGGGACACCATAAACCTAATCTGGAACATCGAATATCATATTTTTTAGATAGGTGATCACACCCAAAACCACTGGGGGATGTTGAAAACCCTAATGAGAATCTAAAACATGGTACATAGATATAGGATAACACCCATATATTCTATGGGACACCAAAAAACCCATATGGAACTAATTTTTAATTAAGGAATCATATGTATGATGATACCACAAACACTAGTGAAACTTCCTACTAAGTTGTTGATCATATGAATGAAAATACCGGAAACCCTAATGGATTGACCTTCTAGATAAGGGATCATATCCCTATGTATGATGGTCACAATAATACCATGAATACCACCTAGTTAAGAAGATATTATAGAGGATCCTATCTCAGTATCTTGGAGGGATACACAAACTCTATCTGAAGTAATCCTATTGATGAGATCCCAATCCTAAACTAAGGATGTAATACCACACTATACCATCATAGGAATGGACCAAGGGAACCCACTAAACCAATATTGGTCCACATAGTTCTAAATGAAGAATCTTACTAGTGTCACCTCACACTGCATCCCTCATGCCAAAACCCTGGCCACCATTGCATTCCATGTGAAAAAATATTTAGGATAGGATACTCGTGGGAATCTATTTGAGTTCTAATAATGGATATGTGAAATTAGGATGCTCCAATGTTGAGTACATGATTTAAAACCATAGTACATGAAGTTTATCTCAAAACTAGCTCTTAGTGGTTCCCCCTCTCGATACTTGGTATGTAGGGATCATACAAGACATATAACCCATGTCACCTGACATATGACCTTGTATGAACCCCTAGATGTGTCCTCACCTACATAAGGCATGAATATCCCTATCACCCCACATGGTGTGTACCCAACGTACATGACATGCCTTGGAACACATGGTATTTAGCCATATCCTTCGGCTTACACCCATGTTATCTGGTCTTGTATCACCACAAAAACATGTACCTTAACATGAAAAGTTTGGCCATGTTCTGGGATGCACAACTTGGGAAAACTATATGAAATGTATCCCTAATACACAGTGTGTAGTACCTAAAAGATCAAATTCCCTGAATGGTAAGAACACACAATGTGTGATCCTACAGTACATTTTGTTTGATCAGGATTTCTGAATGGGAAATCCTTGTGAGCCTTTCAAAACCCTTGATTTCCACTAAAAACCCACATATCTACCCCTAAGGGATCTATAGAATTTGTAATAGGGATCTAAAACCTTAAAAAACACATAAATTATAATTGGTATGTAATGATTGTAAAGTTTCCTACCATGTGGTGAAACATTGAAGTTTCGAGTCCAAAATGACACCTAGAAGTTGATACACCTCGATCTGGGGATGATCAGTAGAAAAAATGGTATATTATAGAACCTCTTCACCCCAATTACTACTAGTTCTTTCCATAACCAAGGGATATAACCTCCCATGAAACTTTTGTATGCATAAATCCAAATGGGGAATGAGGTTTATTAACTTATTTTTCTAAATTAATAAACACCTCATCAATGTTGTAAGATCACATATTTTCTTAAGGTATGTTTTTTTATGTTTCATTTAAGGTTTCTCCAATTTGGATAAATAAAATTTTTCCATGTTCATAAGGAGGATCGGGGGTGTTTTTGGGGTTTGGGGACATGTAAGAGAAATAAAAAAGAGCTTTCTGGGAATGCTGTATGGTTTGGGAACAATTAGTGTAAACCGTGCGAGGGGAAGGACAAACCATGTGTCCTGAGATAACATCATTATTCACAATTGGTTCATGTTTTATAAACTATTTGGGTCTTCCAAGGTAATAGTGTGACCTAAATTCCTTTAGACAATGGCTTGTTCACGGTTTGGAAAACTGTACGTGTAAACTGTGTGACCCAGTAAAGTTGGAAAATTTACAATTTTTCCATTACGGGGTTTTAAGGTCCCCATCTAATTTCTCCCACATTTATTACTCATCCAACCCTAGATAAGACCCATTTATAACCAATATCCAATGTGGTCTATCTCTTTCATTTCTAAGCCATTTGGAGCGCTGTTGGTTTCAGATCGAAGTTTCGGGTAAGTTTATCGCATCCCTTTCTTCTCTTTTTTAGATTAGGGTTTGTAGTTTCTCCCATATTATTACAAAGATTAGAAACACTCTATAATTGATGGAATCTAGGTTGGGTCTTCAAATAAGGTTTGGATTAGGATCTAAGGCCACATTTGGGAGTCCATTCATCCTCAGATTCATGGTAGGTGGTCTACAAGATATATCCCATAGTTCTGTTATAGATTTGTGCATGTGTGTTGAGATATTACTTCCCTATTATTGTGAATTTGATACCTTGAGTAATATTTGGTAAATTTGGTGTCTAAATGATTATTTTTACCCATCATGGTCCCCGTGGGATATTTTGAGGATGAATAGAGCATTTTAGGGCCACCCATGGGGTGCACCGACATTCCAAAACCTAGGGATTGACAAAGTCTAGTGTGGAATTGATGCATTATAACATAGATCCATCATTGAAATTGTTATTATGGGTAGTTGAGTGGAATATGGAATATTTATAGTTTTTAATAGGTTCGATAAAGGAATAAGGGGTTTTTTGGTAAGACTTGAGACATATTAATTGGGTTGATTGAGATCGTGTCAAATAAGTTATGAATTATGTTGAAATGAAAAAAAGGGTTAGTATATGTGAAGTGATGAACATGTTAAATTATTGATGGCTTATTAATTGAATAACATTTAAATGGGGTTGAATTGGGGAATTTATGAATATGTTTAATGAGTTAACACATGATAATTATGGGGTATACATAATGGGTTGAATGTAATAATGTGGTTGTGCTATGAGAATTAACAATTATACTTGAAATGCATAAGTGGAAAAATGATTGTGAAATGATAACTGGTATAAATGGGATAATGTATGGTAATTGGTGAATAATGGATAATGTATGGTAATTTTTTAATATAATTAATGGGTTAAGGATTGATAATGGGAATTGAGTAAAACAGAAATGTAATGTAAATGGAAAAGTGTTAATGGGTTATGGAATAATGTTAATCTCCATGTTGATTATTATAGATCATTATGGTTATATTATTAGTTTTTCTTAGTTGTAATATGGTTTGTGTATGGTGAATGGGTGAATAAGATCATGCACATGGCTTGAGGTTTGTGATAAATGATTGAGGCTCCACCCACGGGTCGAGTTGGACTGATGCTCTAACTCCACCCACAATGCATGGGTTAGGGAAGGGTACATATATCTATTCCCCTAATGGTTTCATGCCACCCAAACTGATGCTTCTAGGCGAGGATATTGTGTTTGTTTTGATGTGTTATCCCCAGTGAGATATAGAGTAGATTAATTCCCTTATGCATAGCGATTGATTGACTTAGACCTTCATGTAGATGATGTTTGTGATGAACCCATAGAACACATGATGAAAAATGGATTAATTAATGAAGGTGGTATAAATTATGAAAATGGTAATAAAGATAGAAAGAATTTAAGTGTACTTGGTTATCTAATGGAATCCAAGTTTTCCTTTTTTTAATCTTACCGATTACTTCATACTTTCATGAATTATCTAATTAGAATATATATTTTGTAGACATCGTTGGTGGTGGACTATTGATTTATACTCACACCCTACTCAGGACACCATTGGGTACCCGAGAAGACTTCATTGTTGTAGGTTTATATAAGGGATAGGTCCCAGTGCTAGAGAGTTGAGTCGGGCTTGGGATAGGCATGGATGAGGTTCCAGACTTGGAGTCAGGACCATTTTGAGGATTTAGCTAGTTGTCCTTATTTTGGGTTTCCTTCATTTTGGAACTACTAGCATGACATGAAATTGTTAATGTTGATTTTTGTTTGTACCCATCTTTGGGAGATTTTTTCCTATGCATGTTTATTGATTATTACATAATATTTTTTATATTTATATTGTTAACTATTGTGGCCTACTCTATTAAAGAGGATACAGTCTCCCCACATGGCTTATCAGACCCTCACTACTAGTTGGCATCCTATGGAATATGGGGAGTCGTGCTTGAGGTCATGTGACAACCCGACTCGGGGCACCGGTATAGTATGTCCTGGGTCGGGGATGTTACAAAGTGGTATCATAGAATTTCTTATCCAGGGTATTATTATTTGGGATGGTATCCTGGAGATTAGGATGTGTCAGGCCTTGGTAATGAGCTCATGTTTGGGAGTATCTAACCTATGTACAAGGGAAAACCCCAATGACCCGGGGTGGGAATTGTTGTTATTTATGTGTGTTGTTATAGTTTAATGATATTTCACCATTGGGTGGTGAACATGTTGTGGGATGTGACTAATTTATGATATTTTTCTCATGGACAGGATTGTATGAGGTTGTGCATTCATGCATCATTTTAGGAATCTAAGGATGTAAGTGACATGCATCATGATAGGCACACACAAGATGAGTGTATGGGGAATGGAGAGTGTAATGAATTTTACTTCCTTGAAAAATGATTAAAATGGGGTCTAATAATGGTAATGCAAGTGGGTAAATGAAAAGAATGTAAATGAATAGTTAAGGGATAATGCATATAACAAAATGATATGAAAGGGTTAAAATTTTGGCTTGTGATAAATTATAAAGATTTAATGGTGTCTAAAAGAGAAATATTTTCATAGTGTTAGTATAATTGTTAATGAATTTTTCCTGACGAAAGGTGTAAATGAGTCAAAATGATGATTGTAACATGTTTTGAAATGGTGAAATGTGCATAAGAGAAAATATTGGTGTTGTAAAAGAGGAAAGGGTTTAAAAGGGTGTCTGGTGAAAGACTTGTGATTAAGTAAATTAGTTTACTCCATATTTACCATGACCCATGGTAGGTATGGTAGAGGGTTCTATTTTGAGTATGATGAAAAACTTTGGGATTGTTTATGCAGAGTGGGTTATTTAAGGATGGCAGTGAATGATATTTTCCATATGCGGTTTAATTTTTTCAACCAGTCTTGGAAGTTCCTATTCAGAAAAATGTTTTGAATTATAAATGGATGCATAGTGATGAAACTTTTTGGTGAATCGGGTAGTGGGTATCATTTGTGTTATCAATTTGAACCTTTGTATGGGTGGTTCGGGGAAGTGAGAGTGACCTAGTTTGAGACCTTATAATTGGGTCTCAAGACCTTTTTGGTTATGATATGGCATAGAAGATATTCTTGGAGCACCCTTGGTAGGGCTGTGACCTTTGGTTTGCGAGGAGTTATTTAGTAATGTGAGTGTAGAAACCCTCGTGGGTCATGATCGCATGAAGTGAATGATGAAAATCAGGGATGGTTCCTAGGTTTTGGTGACATTAGGAGTAGGGAACTTGGAGATTTATGTTTTGAATCCCAGAGAGGGTGTGTGGATTTCAGTGCCAATGTATATGTATGGTTACCTTTGGTGCAGAACCTAGAGTGAATGGTCGCTTGGTGTGTATCTAAACAGGGGTGAGAGTGCCATTCAAAAATGTTGTTTTGTTTGTAACTTAATGTGTGTGGTTTGAGAAGAGGGAAAATGTATTTTTTTTACTCTAATTTAGGGAGTTGGTATCATTCAACCTTCAAGGTGACCTTTGAGAGATGTCAAGCGGGGTTCCTAGGGCTTTTGGGTGTGTGTCTTACCGGTGGATGTTTGGACCCTGACAATGGGATATAGAAAATTTTTCCTAGTACGAGTTTGTCTTAGCGGGATCAATGAGAAGCGTAATGGTTGGTTAAGCAACAGAAGTTGTGGTTATGTTTTGAAAATTTTGGGTAAATCAAGGGAGACCTCATATGAGGATAGCCCAGTGATGTGGGTATCTTGGAATATGAAACATGAGAGATACTTCAGAGGTGAAATCGATGCGTAATGAGTACCATCAGGTTCTTATAAGTGGTATGGTTGTGACATGGTTTTCTCAAAAGGGAACCTGAGTACTTATAATTGGTTGTAAGTTAGTTTTGAAGGGTTGTATCGTATGGATGTCAGACCCATTTTTTGGATGATGATTAATGGAATCCTCTATGTTGTTCTAGATGAGCGAGACAAGGGTGACTTAATCATGGTTAGATACTTTTGTTTTGAAGGTGGCACCTGAGGTGAGGGTAGCACGTTTCTTTTCTCGTTTGTATGAATGGTTTGGCTATTGGGTGAAATGTTGAAAATTCCTTGGGGATGAGGAGGCTGACTGAGCAAGAGGCATGGCTTGGTAAGTAAGCACACACTGGGCCACGCTCATGTGATATTCGAATGACAAGAACTAAAGTTATTTAAGTGTGGTCATAGGAAAGTGAAACTGTGAGATCTCTAATGAGGTATATATGTGGGTATGCACTGGTAAGGCATGATTTCAATCAGGATGAGCATCTGTTGTTTCCTATAGAACCAAAGTAGGAATCATGTATGTGTGAGAGATTGTTGGTTTGATTAGTGTGGTAGGTCATTGTATTTGGTTGATACCCATTAGGGTTATTCCAGAAGATATTGAGTGGTTTGGGGGTAGTAGTGTAAAAGGAAAGTTGGTTCACGACTTCTTGGAGGATGGTCATGGGGTGATGGTGAGTCATGGTTGGCAATCACACTTGAGCAGCAGTGTTTAAGTTTGATGAGATGTGATCAGAAGGGTTGCCTTGAATCCTTGGTAAGTATGGTGTCCCATAGTGGGAGGTGATATTAGTAATGGATAAGTTGGCGGTGGTTCTCTTCGATAACTTCTTAGCATGCCTCAACTAGTGATGATCATGTCCAACATCTTGACATAGTCCCAGTTATGTTGAGAATCTCAGGATTTATGCTAATAGAATTGAGGGTGTTTTGGTTGGATTAGGGAAATCATGGAGTTTACACTCATGGGGTAGTATATGTGGAGATGGATAGTGGGATGTACACCATCGACAGTTTTCAAGTAAGGTACTTGGGATGGACTGGGGGTCGACGAACTTTGTGAGTGCCATTCATGGAAGCTGAGAACATGCACTAGGTGATATTGGTTTTACCATTCTAGAAAAATCTATAAATCCATGTCTACATTTTGGTGATCATCTTATGATTGAGTTTAAGTCATGGTGGTTGAAATCCCTTATGGAGAGAAATTCTAATGACAGCCCTAAGGTGGGGAGTGATAAGTTAATATTGGATGTGGGGAGGAGAACATGGAGTTGATGTAGTGGGATCAGGATTCTATTGAGGAACCTGTGAGGTGCACGTTGGGTCTCCCAGAGTGACCGGGTGGGCCTAGATTATGTTGGATGGTTGAGCCAAGCATTGGGTTTGGGATCAGGGTTGTTCCAAATGAATTCGAGATGCCTCTATTAAGCCATTAAAGGGGGTGGAAATATGTGAAAATGGTTTGTGGAAAGAGGATTTGGGTTCTATAACTTTAAAAAATATTGGGAGTATACTCAGGTAAGTGTCTTTGAGTGTTCTAGGATAAGATATTTGGGGGTGGCATTACATGATATGAAAAATTGGAATGGGTGTGGTGAGAGTGACCCACCTCCGATTTGATGTCGTAACAACAAGTGTTATTTGGAATTGAAGTCATACTTGAGTGAGGTTAGTTTTATCTTAGTCCTTGAATGGATAGTGTAGGAAAGTGATTTTGGAATATTTCAATGGAATGGTTGGATGCCAATACAATATGATATCCATATGGAAGTTCGAGCATAGTGAGTTGAAACACATCAGGTATGATGTGAAAGTTGAGTTGAGATTCTGAAGGACTTTCATCGATAGTTGAGGTGTTAAATAACAGAGGATGTTGGAGAGAACCATAACAGGAAAGTGGTTGGAAAATTATGTGATCATGGTTTCAGGTTGTAGAGACTCGAATGATTACTGTTCAGGTGATTTGGCCCTGATGGTGAGCATTGGCACAAGTTTAAAAGGTTGAGTGACCAAGATTTTTGGTTTTATTTTGGATGTATGAGTATGAAATGGGATCATTAGAACATGATTGGTGGATCGACATAAGTTAGAAAATTTGGTTGCAAGTACCATGTGTTTTTCTTTGGGTGATATCAAGTATGGTCACCATTAGAGTTTTGGAAATAGAGTATAATGGCACCAAGGAATTTGGGTCATGAGTTGCGAATAGGATTAGACCAATGGGGTGTCGATTGGTTCTTCCATGATGGTATGATGTTGTGTGTGAATTTTTGGTGTACTGTGAATTAGGCGTTGTTGACTGAGTTTTTATAGAAACCCTATCCTTTTACACATATCATTACATTATTTTAAGCATAATAAAACATCACATTATAAGCTAAGGATCATAAAGTATAGTGTCTTGGAATACCAGGTACAAAAAACTGAAAACATGGGACTAAATAAAACATTTTCTTATTTAATATTTATAAGGATCTTCTAACTTTCATTATTCTCATACATCCTCATAGGATAAATTGGGGATAACATTAACAAAGGGATGATCTAAAATCCCAGTAAGGGAATAAGCATAGTAATAATGCTTTAGCACATGGGTTAGAAATCATGACATAATGATATAAAAAGGCATGGAACATATGGAATAATAACATATAAACATGGGATCATATAAACATAGAATCATAATAATGTGACAGAAACATAAAAAATTACTTTAGAATGATTCAATGCTTGTTTCATATAGAGGATCACAAGTCAAGGTTAACCACCAAGACCATTGCACATGGTATCACGAGTCAAGCCTAACCACCAAGACCGTTGCACATGTCATCTCATGAGACTAAACATTACCCAATGAATTAGAGCGCTATCTGGGCGCACCCATCTTAACATGTTCATGAATATGTTTTCCATATTTTAATAATACATAATCAATCATATATAAATATAAGGGTACCCATGGATAGAGATGTGTATCATAATCAAGTCATAAATCATAATGAATGGGAATATCATACAAGTTTCTATGAAAGAAATGAATTAAAACATACATGAGAATTAATAAGGGAAAATAATTATATATCATGGTAAGTGATGTGAAACAAAATTTACAGCATGTAATAAGAGTATTTCAAATTTTTTAGCATGAAAACATTTTAGTGCGATTTTAAGGAAATACTAAAGAGCATTTAAAATAGAAAATAAAATAATATTTTATATAAAACCATAAGTGAACAAAGAAGGTTTTCATAATAAAAATTATTATTTTATAAAAAAAATGGTAGATTAAAACCGATGATAGAGATCACTTGAAATTGGGTAAGAATTAGGGAATTTCCCTTAAAATGGGTCTGCTTATCGAAAAGTATTGAGGAGGGAATCATTTAAAAACATGTATACCCCTGAAATAGAATGATGAGTTGATCTTGATACATGAGTTTAGAGAATATAAAAATTATTTATAATATTTACATAAAAAATAATTAATAACTTCATTTGGGTAGAAAGATAGAGAAACATGAAGGAATAAAGGTGGTTTGGGTAGAATCCTTTACCTTAAGTCTGATGGTGACCTTCACTCGATTTTAATGTCTTGGATAACAAAATTAAATTAATTAATTAATATTTCAAGAACCTATTAATCATTTTATTTTTTTATTATAACCTTATTAAGTTCATTAATGACCCTTTTGATGGGTTAAGAGGTTCAATTTCATTGTTTGGGAGCGGTTGTTTCCTTGGTTTTCATGATTGGTTTACTTATATACATATAATAATAAACATGTAAGATGAGAATGGTTGTCCATAATTGAATTTGTATGTTATTCGTGAACATATAGAAGATTAAATGGTTATAAAAATTCATTTGGTTATTTGGAGTGAAAATAAATCATTATATAAAACATTAATAATAACCGTTTTGGTTGATTGGCAGTTTTTGATCACATCAAACAAAGTTATATATATAAATTAATATCGTGTGTACAAAATATTCTAGGACCTTAAATTATACATAATAAATAAATTATATTCTAGTTCAACCATCAAAATTGTTTCATGACCATAATTGATGATGGTAATAGAAATTGAAAACTCACCGTCCTTGAATGTGTTAAATTAACACATCTCAAATGGTGTTTTCATTTCTAGTATAAAAGGAGGATAAATGAGATATGATGATGAATTATTCCATTTTCACAAAAAAATACATTAAATTTAAGTTACTGGAGTTATCAAATTATTTGTATGACAGGAGGTGAGGAAAGGAAAAGAAAGAAAGGAACTTGAAAGAAAATAAAAGAAATGAAAAGAGAAATTTACCTCTTAAATATATCTTATTTGAGAACCTCTTTAGGAGATATTATTTGGTATTTTGAAGAGTAAAAGGGCTGATAGATGTGGGAGAGGGGTTAGGGAGATATTTGATCAGAATTTGGACTATGCACAAGGATTGAGAGGAGTGAAGAGAAGAGGTAAAGAGAAGTGATATTTATAGTGGAGGAGAGGAGGGGTTTCCCCTTATTTTAATCATTAGTTTACTATTTTTTCACAATACTATGAATAGTACAGGTTAATATGACCAAAAATTGTAAGTGGGAATGTGAGTTTGAGATAATGGCCTCACATAATCCATACACCAGATGACGACATCATAATTCATGTATTTAGCATTCATCGTAAATTATCGTATTTCACTATTCATAAAAAAATTAAAGTATTTCAGAGAAAACCAAAAAATTTACCCTAACCATTTTTCAATGTGTAGAATTAAAAAATGAACTCCATTTTTCAAAAATAATTTTCTAAATATGAGAAATTTAATTTTTAATTAAAATCATAATTTACATAAAAAATAAAAATTTTAAAATTAGAACTGCTTTTCTAACACTTTAAAAAATTAATTAAGGCCTATTAAAATTATCTTATAATCATAATTCATAAAAATAATTATTTATGAATAAATTATATGGAAATAAATGTTATTTTAAATTATTACATTAGTCATAAAATTCTAATTAAATATACATGACTTATAAAAATACCAACACTTAATTAATAATTTTTAAAATATTTAATTACTTATACTGTGATATATTTATATCATATTTCCAATTATAAGATGGATATATTTTATTTATACTTTCATTGGTGAAGTTACTATTATATTTTCTGGTTTACTATTTATAAGGGTCACATTACTATTTCAAATGTCAAGTTATTATTTCATTGGTATAGGTTCCTTAACTTCTAGAGATACCTTTTATTTAAATAAGTCTTCATTTATAATGTTTTAATTGTGTTCTATAATCAATATTATGTGATTTTAGTATAAGACATATTTATAATATGGGAATTCCATTAATAAAACATTAGTTCGTTACATTCTTCCCCCTTATGAAATTTCTCCCTCAAAATTTTGTTTTACATTATAAGCTGTAAACAAGTGTGGGTGCTTTTCCTTTATTACCTCTACTAGTTCCCATGTCACCTCTTCATACTTATGGTTCCTCCATAGTACTTTGACCAGGTGAGTAGTCTTTTTGCATAGAAATTTATCTCTATGATCCAAGATCTTCACTGGTTGCTCCTCGTAAGAAAGATCATTCTACAACTATACTACTTCTAAAGAGAGGACATGTGAAGGATATGGTATGTACTTCCTTAAGAGGGATACGTGGAAGACATCATGTACTTTAGATATGGTAGGTGGAAGTTCTAGTTGATAGGCCTTAGCTTCAAAATGATCAAGGATCTCTAAGGGGACTATGTACCTGGGACTTAGCTTTCCTTTTATCCCAAACCTCATGAACTTATTCTATTGAGATATGTAGAGGAATATTATGTATCCAACTTTAAACTGAAGGTCCCATCAACAATTGTCTACATAGCTCTTTTGTCGACTTTGTGATTCCTTGATGTTATACTGAATGGTTTTCACCTTCTCCACTATTTATTAAACCATTTTAGGTCCTAGCATCTTATTCTCACCAACTTCATCCTAGCATACCAATGTTCTTCACCTTTTCCCATAAAGGTCTTTATAGGGTTCCATTTATATGTTGGAGTGGAAACTGTTATTGTAAGAGAATTAGACCAGTGGAAGATGTTTGTACCACCCTCCTTTGAAGTCCATAGAACATGCTCTCCATATATTTTTTAATGTTTTAATAGTTCGCCCATATTATCCTCCAGTTTGGGGATGATAGGATGTGCTAAAGTTCAACTTAGTGCATATAGCATGTTGGAGACTTTTCCAGAATATTATGGTGAATCTTGGATCTCAACCTGATACAATATATAGTGGTACTACATGAAGCCTTACCACCTCTTTGATATATATCTGGGAAAGTTGATCCAATGAGAAGTACTCTCAAATAGTGATAAAGTGAGATGCCTTTGTAAGACTATCCACAATGACCCATATAGCATTGTTTCCTCTAGATTTACTTGGATGTTTGGTGACAAAGTCTATGGTAATAGTCTACCACTTTTATGTTGGTATGGGTAGTGGTTGCATCATCCACTTAGAACTTTGTCTTCCATCTTTCACTTACTGATATACTAGGCACTTTGATTTATTCTCATCAATCTCCTTCTTCATATTTTCCCACCAAAATTTCTCTCGGATATCTCGATACATCTTTGTGCTCCCTAGGTGAATAAATAAGAATGGATATGTGAATCATTTAAAAGATAATTCTTTACATATGGATCATATGGTACACATAATCGTTACCCAAATATTACAAATCATTCCTCATCAATCTTGAACTCAAAAGATTTCCCATTTCTAATACCTCCCATACTTTTCAAAATTTCCACATCATTTCTTTGAGAATCCTTTATATTCTACACGAGGGATGGTTGATCAATCATTTGAGAAAGGATTGATTATGATCCCCCTTAACGATTCCCATGTACATCCTTTGCAAATCTAAGAATATTGGATCTTTTTAAATTCTCATCATTGATAAATATGCAAGATCCTTTCTACTTAGAGAATCTGCCACCTTATTTTCCTTACCAAGATGGTAGTGGATTGAGAAGTCACAATCCTTGATGATCTCTAACCATATTTACTAGCGCATATTAAGATCTTTTTGTGTGAATATATATCTGAGACTCTTGTGATCAGTATATATCTCACACTTCTCCCCATAGAGATAATTCTGCTATATTTTCAATGAAAATATCAAATCCTCCAACTCCAGATCATGCATGTGATTGTTTTGCTCATGGATTTTGAGCTACCTTGAGGTTTAGGCTATCAATTTATCATTTTTCATTAGCACATAGCCTAATACCTTTTTTGAATCATCACCGCACACCATAAAGAGTTCTTCACTTATCGAGATTGTGAGTACTGGTGCGGTGATAAGACTCTTTTTGAGCTCCTTAAATCATTCCTCACATTCTTAAGTCCAGAAAAACTTCACTCCCTTCCAGGTCATCTTATTCATTAGTTTTGAAAATTGTGATTACTTCTTCGCAAATCATCGATAATACCCAGATAAACCAAGAAATATGCTGATCTCCAATACATATGTTGGTCTAGGACACTCTTTAATTTCCTTTGTGTAACGCCCCAACCCCAGTTACCCAGAGTCGGTGCATTATTACATAACATTGGCATGATCACAAGAAAGATCAAATCTCGAAAGACCGATTAGTTTAGTAGCCTTGGAAACACTAGATATATTCATAAAGTTTTACATTACATCATAAAATGAAAACTACAACAATATAGTCTCCATAGTCCACACTCTTATCCCCTCATACTATCCCTGCAATTCATTCATAAATTCCTTCTTCACATCCTGGAAAAAATAAAACATAGAAAAGGGGTAAGCTCAAATGCCCAGTAAGGATAACAATATAGCGAAAACTTTCATAAATAACAATAAACATTCAAGGCAATGTATAACTAAAACAAAAGCCTTTTAAACTTGAACTTCAACATAGTATGGAAAAAATAAAATGAAATAATTCCATTTACTTATTCACATGGATATTCTACTAATCGAATAATAACATGCAATATCAATAACCACTTTCATAATGATGGAATTCATAATTCCAGACTATCATAACCACATAGCCAAAGCCTCATGCCAAGACTACAAATAATATTTTTCCAAGGCCTTGTGCCAAGACACTAGTTTGTCTCATGAGACCTAACGATGCATCGAGGAGCTATAGCAGGCTCCACCCGTCACTTACTAAGTCCAATGCATTCCTCATATGAACATGTTTAAACATAACATAAACATTCGTATTAAAACTAGCATACGAAATGTCAATACTTTAACCACAAACCATGAATGGTATAAAAATAGCACATCCACAGTCAAACATAACTCATTCGATACAATATGGAAGATTTTATTGTATCATATTAACCTCAATCGATAATAATGAATGATATTGACATAGATGAAAATAACTATCAAAACTATTTGAGAGAAATATCCCCCTTTTCTTGAAAACATTTAAAAGTCACACTATTTATCAAGAAGCCGTTTAAAAATAGATTTTTGAATCAAAGTGTCCCATACCACTTTGAAACTTTTAAAATGAGTTTTAATTTTAAAACTTTAATGTCCATATAAATAAATTCATAAAACCATTTTTTAAAACATGGACATTAATGAGCAAGATTTATAAGAATAAGTCTTTATAACATTTAAAAATGGTATTTTAGTTAGAGTTTATAACCAAAATAGAGACACTTGAATACAAATAATTGAGGTAATCAAAACTTTGTAATATCATGAGAATAAATGGATTCATGATATACTATGTCAAAGTACATTATATACACCACATAAAAGTGATTTGGTGTATAATAATAAAGAAGTCTCAATTGAATGTAAATTGAGATGAAATCTCTCATAAAGGCCGTATCCTTTGGTTAAGGATAAATCAACGACATAGTTATGTGTGAAAAATATAAATACACTAAATATGATTGGATATTCAGTGTAAAACAATAAAAGGACATCCACATATAATCTTGTAAAAACAACACCAATGAATTGGATGTTTAACTCAACAAATGGAGAATGAGTTAAAATTACTCTTATCAAATTCATATCGATGACTTGAAAAATTATCAATGGAATGATTATGTGTATCAAAAGTATATCCATAGAAAATGGGAGTGGAAATTATGACATAATCAAATGAATAGTGATTCCACACATAATCTCAGAGTAAAATAATCAATGAAGTTTGCGTAAAGCCGAATAAATGGAAATTAAAATTTCAAATTCCCCTATTGATTTGGTAACTTACGAAACATACACCCATGAAAGAAGGATAATACAATGATGATGTAAATATACATAAATTAAAGTATATTACACAATGAATACAATCATGGGCAGTACACACACCACATGCAATAAATAAGTGGTGAAAAATGGAATTCTCACGGAATTAAAAGTGAGATAAGAAACCCCTTACTTTGTAATTTTTCCTTGGTCGGCGGTAGGTTAACCTCCTATATAATGGTGAAATAATTTTTATTTAATTATAGAAGAATAATTTACATTAATATGATATCATATATTATATTTTAACATTGATTTGTTAATAATATCTTAGTATTATCGTTGTTTCGGGTGTTAACTTCCTCGTTTTCTTTTATATGTTTTGTTACGTAAGCCATGTTTTTCATGGATAGGTTGTATATTATTCATATCCAGAATGATATCAAGTTGTTAAACATTATTATTAAATAATAAAATGATAATTATACTTGAATGGATACGATGGAGAATGAATCTCATCGCGTTCGTGGAGACGGTAGTCCGTACGTATGCACGAGCGAGAATATCATTATTTTGATGTTAAAATAATATATAATTGGATGTTATACCATATATACAGAATAATTATAATTTTATATTTATTATTTACATGAATTACACATCATTATTATACCCATCCAAATAATAATTTATTGAATGACAATTACACCACGACGTGGAGACGGTAAGCCGTACGTACGCACGTATGGTGACATGTTATTCAATGTATGGATAGAATACTGAATATGGTTGTACCATATTTATAATAACATCAAAGTATATATAGTATACTGGAATTATTATTTTAGAATGGTAATAACAAATAAAAAATAAGTGGAAGAAGAAAGGAAGTTGAAAAAGGGTGGTGAAAACATTACCTCTTTTTCCGGTTCTTCCTTTTGATTTGATCAAAAGGGATCCTTATGTTGGATTTATTACTAAAGGAATGCCTCTAGGATGGAGTGAGGGAAGTTTATAGAGTATTTGGGAAGGGGTTGGCCGAACCAAAAGGCTGTGAATGTGTGAATTAATGAGAAGGGGGAGTTCCCTTTTATAAGAGGGGTGATGGGCACCTTTGGAAAAGCTAGAAATATTATTTTATAACAAATTCATATTCGGTTTATAATGGATAAAAGTGGATTATTTAAAGTTTAAGGTGGAGATGGGTCGAAAACCACTCAACCAATAGAATTTAGATAGGTTTGGGTTACTATATTAACCTTATCATCAAGTATTAACTCTTAGTTAATTAGTTTCACTTTTACAATGTCTCTTTGTATTTTTATATTATATGTTTAATAAACTTACTATATACATCCAAGCGACCCCAAAGTTGTCAATTAATGATATAACTATAATGATATAAGTCTCTTGGCCAAACCTTAGATTTTTAGGAATTTAATATCAATTAATAATATAATATTTGTTTTAGAAACTCTTTTATGTCAATTTTGACACTATTCAATAATTGATTTTTTTTAAAATCATAACAGAATTATTACTTCGAAGAAATTTAATTAAATCATTCCTAACATGTCATATTAACCTAGAAAATTAGTTTAATTCATAAAAATTCTCAAATTATATTTATTTGGGTATCTACAATATCAATCATTTTAATTTTTCACTATTATAGTAATTACTGCATCACCATTGTGTCATAAATAAATTAAATTATTTAATATCTAAAAATTATAAATAAAATACCATTATGTATAAAATATTTTTATCTTTCTAATTAATATTTATAGTCGAAAATAAAACATATATAAATCTATGTAAAAATTGTTTTTCTAAAAGATATATGCTTGTGTAATTTTTGTATTCATTTTAACTTAATTAAAATAAAGTGTCCCTATCACTTACAAGTGGAACCATGGGGTCCCAAAATCGACCCAAAGATGACCATGGTCGTACATGTTTCAACCAATAAGGTTATGAAACATTTTAGGGTAATTTTTTTATTATTATAATATTATTTTTTAACCCTTATTTACCAGATTTACCCTTTAACCATGGTAAATAAAATATTTACCGAAGTAATTATTCAAAATGTCTAAAAATAAAAGTTACCTATTTACACAATTTGAACATCCTGATTCCAAATATGGAATCCATTTTTCCAAATTCCAAACACAAAAGTGGAAGATATTAATTTAAAATTAATTCCCGCTGTCAAAACAAAAAGCGTGTTTTTAAGAGATAATAAATATCAAAAGATTGGCACTTGTTTATGTCTGGTTTAATTGTGAAATTATGTACAATGACAAAAATTGAATTAAATGGTAAAAATATATCCTAAATATACTTTAAAACCACTCAAATTCATAATTTATCAATATTAATTATTTCGATTAAAAAAGTTGTTTTTAATTAAAATTTAGTAATTTTCACTATTCATCAAAATATGAAAGTTATCCGAAAAGTACCAAAATTTCACCCTAGTCTAATTTCGATATTCCAAATCCAAAAATGAAATCCATTTTGAGATATAGAATTTATAAAATTTTAAAAAAAAGGTATTACTATTCATAACGGCTAGTTTGATTGGTTGTGGTGTGTTAGAATCTCAAAGTTGCGTACAATGCACGCCATTGCATTATTCAAAGGGAAACGTACCGTGGAATCTTGGGGTGTTACATTCTCCCCTCCTTAAATAAATTGCATCCTCACAATTTTTTAAAATTGGGCTTGATAATATAATGGAAAGTCCCACATCGGAAAAAGAGTTAATAAAACTATCACTTTAAAAGAAAGAAAGAGAGGTATAAAGGTCACCCAAGATAACCCATACTAGGATTCCATGTAGGAAAACATGGATATGGATGATAAACTAAGTGTTCAGTTCTGATGGAGAGGGATAGAAAACATGATCAGGATAAATTTAACAATAAGAAAATCACAAACTTGTGTTGGGACAAATGGTCCTTAGTCTCCCAGTTGGAAAAGTAAACAAACAACATTTTTTTGTTTTAAGTTACATTACATAAGGACAAGGAATTCATTTATGATATTGACTAAGAACATAAATAGATATTCTTACTTTTTAAGTAGAGTTTTATTCTTTAATAAATTTTTACCACTAACTCATTTTTTTTTTGAAAAATGAGTATTCAAGAAGACTTGGTCACAATGGAAGAGCTAGAATAAAAATATATAGAAATACATGATCCATGTAGGAAAAACTATATATTTACCTTTTCTTTAGAGATTAATCAAAACAAAAAAGGTTAGTATAATATCTAATGATCCCCCAAATGGATATTCCATTAGAGAAAAAAAACACTGATCTTAATTTCTAAAATTAAACCATCAACACCCCAAAGTTAAATAAATACCATTCAATAATCAATTGCCCTTAAAATCCTTCAATATAATCCAAACTAATATTCAAACCCAAAACTTATAAGAATGTAGTTTTCCACATTAAATTGTATCTCCAAATGACATTAATTACTCTTAAAGTCACATACTTAAAAGTAATTAACCTAATCATTTCCATAAATAACCCAAATCACTATAAATCCACAATAAAAACATAGATAAAAATACACCATTACTCCTCAAATGAAATACCATAATATTATATTTTCCTTGGGCATATAGTGTTCACAACAAAGCGAACAACTTCCAAAATAACATTTATCACTTAATCACCAAATCATTTTCCTATACTAAGGGTATTCATTTGATAAGACACAAGATCCCAAATCAAATTATTATTGATCAATAAAATCATTTAACTAAAAATAATTATCACACTAACCAGGGACTTCACGTAGTCCATTGGTAAGCAATAAATCCCAATCGCACTTTGGTTGTGGGTTCGATTCCCACAGCTTTGTTCCACGCGACGGGTTTTCACACGGTCTTCGTGTTGTCCTTTTTCAAAAACTATATTTTATAACATTACCAAAATGAGATAAATTCCTCAAAATAACCATTACATAATTTAACCACAAATCATATCTCATGCCTTTCATTTTCATCCCAAATTATAATAACTTATAATTTCCACAAACCCAACGATCATATAAAACCAAATGGTTATTTATAACTATATCCACAAGAGAAAAGATAATTCTTCCTCAAATATCATTCTCACATGGAAAACTGAAGGGTTATAAATACAAGATAAAATTATTCCAAAGTAAACCCATCAATAAGGAGAACTAATACTTTTTAAACATTTCTCCAACCATTTATTTCCACATAGCTTCTTCTTTGACCAAGAAAATATCCTATAGAATAAGGAATTCACTCGGGTAATGGCCAAGTCCCCTATATTTATGGCAAATGACTGTAAATGGATTCTTGGGACCATTTTTATCTTCTTCCATAGTACTCTTCATTTTTCTTCGGCAATTGTTAAATTTATGTCCTTCCTTCCCGCACGTAAAGCATTTCTTTTTCCCATTGAGACACTTTCCTGGGTGTCTCCTTCCACATTTACTACATCATGGAAATTGAGGATTTTTTTCTCCATGGTCTCCACTACTGGAGCTCTTATCATTCATCACCTTTCTCTTCTTTGTTGAGTCCAGGAATTGGTTAATATATATATTGTTGATCATATTTTTGGAAAATTGATTTACCATAAAGACGATATCTTTTACACCTATCAAAATTCCATTTTTTTCTCATTGCCACCACCGTTCCCACCTTATATATCTTTCTCAAAGTCACTATGACTTCCTTGGAATCCAGCCATTGACTAAAACCAGAAATCATTGTGTGAGTAACAGTAGTCATAAAATCATTTAGAGATTAACATGTCACCATATTCTCAATTTGAAACACATTAGGATTAACCAAGGTCATTTACTCTCATTTTATATATAATACTTCAAATCAGTTTGTAAAGAAAATGTAAATTATCCTAAGCATATCCCCCGGGAGTGTCGTAACCAAGAGTGCAGTAAGGCCCGTTGTCGTGCACCAGTTCCCGTTTGAGTCTAGCTCAAAGCGGTGTTTTCGGGTTTTACCCCTAGGTACATCTGTGCCAGAGCCGCCTCTACCTGCTCGTATCCAGACAGGGATGTATTGCTCGAAAAACTCACAAAATCTCTACAATACCAAAATTTTAGGAAGTTCTTCTATACTAATCCTCAAAGTTCATCTTAGGTCTACGTACTCTAATCAGAGTTTATCTAAATCTAGCCTCCAAGGTTTGTACTAAACTTTCTCTGATACCAACTGTAACACCCCAACCCCAGTTACCCAGAGTCGGTGCATTATAACATAGCATTGGCATGATCACAAGAAAGATCAAATCTCGAAATACCGATTAGTTTAGTAGCCTTGGAAACACTAGATATATTCATAAAGTTTTACATTACATCATAAAATGAAAACTACAACAATATAGTCTCCATAGTCCACACTCTTATCCCCTTATACTATCCCTGCAGGTCATTCATAAATTAATTCTTCACATCCTGGGAAAAATAAAACATAGAAAAGGGGTGAGCTCAAATGCCCAGTAAGGATAACAATATAGAGGAAACTTTCATAAATAAGAATAAACATTCAAGGCAATGTATAACTAAAACAAAAGCCTTTTACACTTGAACTTCAACATAGTATAACAAAAATAAAATGAAATAATACCATTTACATATTCACATGGATATTCTACTAATCGAATAATCACATGAAATATCAATAACCACTTTCATAATGATGGAATGCATAATTCCAGACTATCATAACCACATAGCCAAGGCCTCGTGCCAAGACTACAAAAAAGATTTTGCCAAGGCCTTGTGCCAATACACTAGTTTATCTCATGAGACCTACCGATGCATCGAGAAGCTATAGAGGGCTCCACCCATCACTTACTAAGTCCAATGCATTCCTCATATGAACATGTTTAAACATAACATAAACATTCGTATTAAAACTAGCATACAAAATTTCAATACTTTAACCACAAACAATGAATGGTATAAAAACAGCACATCCAAAGTCAAACATAACCCATTCGATACAATATGGAAGATTGTATTGTATCATATTAACCTCAATCGATAATAATGAATGATATTGACATAGATGAAAATAACCATCAAATCTATTTGAGAGAAATATCCCCCTTTTCTTGAAAACATTTAAAAGTCACACTATTTGTCAAGAAGCCGTTTAAAAGTAGATTTTTGAATCAAAGTGTCCCATACCACTTTGAAACTTTTAAAAGGAGTTTTAATTTTAAAACATTAATGTCCATATAAATAAATTCTTAAAACCATTTTTTAAACATGGACATTAATGAGCAAGATTTAGAAGAATACGTATTTATAACATTTAAAAATGGTATTTTAGTTAGAGTTTCTAACAAAAAGAGAGACACTTGAATACAAATAATTAAGGTAATCAAAACTTTTTAATATCATGATAATAAAGGGATTCATGATATACTATGTCAAAGTACATTATATACACCACATAAAAGTGATTTGGGGTATAACAATAAAGAAGTCTCAATTGAATGTAAATTGAGATGAAATCTCTCATAAAGGATGTATCCTTAGGTTAAGGATAAATCAATGACATAGTTATGTGTGAAAAATATAAATACACTAAATATGATTTGATATTAAGTGTAAAACAATCAAAGGACATTCACACATAATCTTGTAAAAACAACACCAATGAATTGGATGTTTAACTCAACAAATGGAGAATGAGTTAAAATTACTCTTATAAAATTCATATCGATGACTTGAAAAATTATCAATGGACTGATTATGTGTATCAAAAGTATATACATTGAAAAGGGGAGTGGAAATTATGACATAAGCAAATGAATAGTGATTCCACACATAATCTTAGAGTAAAATAATCAATGAAGTTTGCGTAAAGTCGAATAAATAGAAATAGAAATTTCAAATTCCCTTATTGATTTGGTAACTTACGAAACATACACCCATGAAAGAAGTATAATACAATGATGATGTAAATATCCATAAATTAAAGTATATCACACAATGAATACAATCCTGGGCAGTACACACACCACATGCAATAAATAAGTGGTGAACAATGGAAATCTCACGGAATTAAAAGTGAGATAAGAAACCCCTTACTTTGTACTTTTTCCTTGGTCGACGGTAGGTTAACCTACTGTATAATGGTGAAATAATTTTTATTGAATTATACAAGAATAATTTACATTAATATGATATCATATATGATCTTTAACATTGATTTGTTAATAATAGCTTTGTATTATCGTTGTTTCGGGTGTTAACTTACTCGTTTTCTTTTATATGTTTTGTTACGTAAACCATGTTTGTAATGGATAGTTTGTATATTATTCATATCCATAATTATATCAAGTCCTTAAAAATTATTTTTAAATAATAAAATGATAATTATACTTGAATGGATAAGATGGATAATGAATCTCATTGCGTTCGTGGAGACGGTAGTCCGTACGTACGCACGAACGACAATATCATTCTTTTGATGTTAAAATAATATATAATTGGATGGTATACCATATAGACAGAATAATTATCATGTTATATTTATTATTTTCATGAATTAAACATCATTATTATACCCATCCAAATAATAATTTATTGAATGACAATTACACCACGACGTGGAGACGGTAAGTCGTACGTACGCACGAATGGTGACATGTTATTCAAAGGATGGATAGAATACTGAATATGGTTGTACCATATTTATAATAACATCACATTATATATAGGATACTGTAATTATTATTTTATAATGGTAATAACAAATAAGGAAGAAGTGGAAGAAGAATGGAACTTGAAAAAGGGTGGTGAAAACATTACCTCTTCTTCGGGTTCTTCCTTTTGATTTGATCAAAAGGGATCCTTAGGTTGGCTTTCTGACTAAATGAAGGCCTCTAGGATGATGTGAGGGAAGTTTAGAGAGTATTTGGGCAGGGTTTGACTGAACCAAAAGGCTTTGAAGGTGTGAATTAATGAGAAGGGGGAGTTCCCTTTTATAAGAGGGGTGAGGGGCACCTTTGGAAAAGCTAGAAATATTATTTTATAATAAATTCATATTTGATTTCTAATGGCTCAAAAGTAGATTATTTAAATTTTATGGTGTTTATGGTTCAAAAACCACTCAAACAATAGAATTTAGACAGGTTTGGGTTACTATATTAACCTTATCATTAAGTATTAACTCTTAGTTAATTAGTTTCACTTTTACAATGTCTCTTTGTATTTTTATATTATATGGTTAATAAACTTACTATATACATACAAGCAACCCCCAAGTGGTCCATTAATGATACAAATATCATGATATAAGTCTCTTGGACAAACCTTATATTTTTAGGAATTTAATATCAATTAATAATATAATATTTGTTTTAAAAACTCTTTTATATCCATTTTGAAACTATTCAATAATTGATTTTTGTAAAACTCATAACAGAATTATTAATTCGAAAAAATTTAATTAAATCATTCCTAACATGGAATATTAACCTAGAAAATTATTTTAATTCATAAAAAGTCTCAAATTATATTTATTTGGGTATCTACAATATCAATCATTTTAATTTTTCACTATTATGGTAATTACTTCATCACCGTTGTGTCATAAATAAATTAAATTATTTAATGTCTAAAAATTATAAATAAAATACCATTATGTATTAAATATTTTTATATTTCTAATTAATATTTATAGTCGAAAATCCAACATATACAACCCTATGTAAAAATTGTTTGTCTAAAAGATATATGCTTGTGTCATTTTTGTATTCATTTTAACTTAATTAAAATAAACTGTCCCTATCACTTACAAGTGGCACCATGGGGTCCCAAAATCGACCCAAAGATGCCCATGGTAGTACATGTATCAAAAAATAAGGTTAGGACACATTTTAGGGTAATTTTTTATTATTATAATATTATTCTTTAACCCTTATTTACCGGATTTACCCTTTAACCATGGTAAATAAAATATTTACCGAAGTAATTATTGAAAATGTATAAAAATAAAATTTACCTATTTACACAATTTGAACATCCTGATTTAAAATATGGAATCCATTTTTCAAAATTCCAAACACAGAAGTGGCAAAAATTAATTTAAAATTAATTCCCGCTGTCAAAACAAAAAGCGTGTTTTTAAGAGATAATAACTATCAAAAGATTGACACTTGTTTATGTCTGGTTTAATTGTGAAATTATGTCCAATGAAAAAAATTGAATTAAATGGTAAAAATATATTCTAAATATAATTTAAAACCACTCAAATTTATAATTTATCAATATTAATTATTTCGATTAAAAAAGTTGTTTTTAATTAAAATTTAGTAATTTTCACTATTCATCAAAATATGAAAGTTATCCGAAAAGTATCAAAATTTCACCCTAGGCTAATTTCAATATTCCTAATCCAAAAATGAAGTCCATTTTGAGAGATAGAATTTATAAAATTTCAAAAAGTAGGTATTACTATTCATAACGGCTAGTTTGATTGGTTGTGGTGTGTTAGAATCTCAAAGTTGCGTACAATGCACGCCATTGCATTATTCAAAGGGAAACGTATCGTGGAATCTTGGGGTGTTACACTTTGTGTTGAAAGCATCCACATATACACCTTTTATAGTGATAACATTCCCTAAGAATGAAACTTCCTCCATCCATAACTCACATTTACTGTACTTTTTATAAATTGCATCCCTTCAAAAAGTCATCAGCACAGTACTAAAATATTCCTCCTGTTCCTCCTTACTCTTAGAGTAAATTAGAATATAATCGATAAAGACTACCACAAATTTATTGAGGTAATATCTAAAGACTCTATTCATTAAATCAATGAATGTTTATGGAACATTAGTGAGTCCTAAGGGCATCACTATGAACTCATAGTATCCATACCCCATTAAAAAGGAATTTTTGGGAATATCTTCTGTACTCATCTTTAATTAGTGATATCCTGAACGAAGGTCCACCTTAGAGAAATAACTAGCCCCATGTAGCTGACCAAACAAGTCATCTATCCAAGGTAGGGGATACTTGGTCTTTATCATTATTTTATTGACATCATGATAATCAATGTAGAGTATCATTGATCTATACTTCTTCTTAATAAAGAGGACTAGTTCACCCCATGGTGAAGCACTCGGGCATATAAAACCCTTCTCCAGATTCTCTTATAATTGCTTCTTCATCTCTTCTAGATCAACAATGGCCATTCTATAAGGTGTCTTTGATATAGGTAGGGATCTCGAAATAAGTTCAATTGAGAACTCAACCTCTCGACCAGGAGTAAGAATATACAATTATTTAGGGAATACATCAGTGTAATACCTCACGATGGGAATATCTTCAAGAAGTATCATCTCCTTTGTCTCAATAATTTGAGCAAGATATGATTGCTCAAAAGGAAAAATTATACACACTTGAGATGATGATTCTGAAGGAGATCCATCTTCTTTCTTACACTTTTATAGGATTGGAGGATACATAGGGATGTAAAGAGTGATCTCCCTTTCCCAATAGTTAATGTTAGATTTGTATAAAGATAGCCAATCCATGCCCAAGATAACATAAAACTCCACTAAAGAAAGTTTAACAAGATTTTTTGGGAGGTTCATTACACAAACATTAACCAAGGAGGAGTTATAAACATTGGATGCAATAATTTCCCCATTCACTATTCTCACTGATAAATCAAACTCCAAATTTTGAGGTGGGTTTTGAATAGTTCTACTAAAATTTCAAGATATAAAAGTATGTGTAGAACCATAATCAAATAGTAAGTTCGCTATTCTTGAATGAATAACTAGTGTACCTGTCACCACATCGTTGTCCAGATCCACCACAAAAGTAGTGATAGCACAAGCCCTTCCTCGTTTCCTTATAGGTTGTTGTTGATTTCCTCTGACAACCATTGGATTAGGGAAATCGTTCACATAATTCCCATGTTCCTTATAGTTTAAACACTATAATAATGGCTCAGTGTTGATATGAACCTTCCTTTCTTATTCCACATTAGCGGGATTCTTCACATCCCTATGGCAGTTCTTAGCTAGATGTCCCATTCTTCTACATTTGAAGTAATTCTTGGTTCTCTTTAAACTGTTCCCATGATGATTCTTCCCAAAATTTTGACACATGGGATGTTCGATATTATTTCCATTAGGGGATTTTTTTTTCCGAACCACCCATATTAGAATCCATTTTCCACTTTTTACCACTAGGCCCACAAGAACATTGAGAGTATCCGATCTCCATTTAATCCTTGAGGGAACAATATAAAATCTCCTCATAAATATTAAAGTCATTAATCTCCAACAATTTTTCTATACTTGGCTTTAGTCTGATAAAGAATATATGAACCTTTCTTTTAATTTTCATGATAAATCCAGATGCATATCTTGCAAGACTTGTGAAGTTTTCTTTATATGCCCCGATGGACTCATCTTTTTTTTAAGTTCGAGGAACTCTCTTTCCATCTTGAGATGGAGGGTTTGGGGAAAATATTTATTTAAAATCATTTTCTTGAATTACTCCTAATCCATGGAATCAATTTCCTCCTGAGACTTTATATTCTTAATTAGTGTCCACCATTGATCAGCTTCCCCATCAAAATAATAGACTTTCAGTACGACTTTCTCTTCTTCTGAGCACTGGAGTATAGAGAATATATTTTCAATGGAGTTAATACACTATTCTGCAATGAGGGGATCAGAAGATCCACTATACATGGGAGGACATTGATGCAAGAAGGATTCAATGAAAACTTTATATTTCCTTGGAGGAGGAGGGTGTTCCACATGATTCAAGTTATTATTCATAACTTGAGCCAGCTTAGAAAGTACTATCATAAATATTTGAGGACCTATTCCCATAATATCAGGCACATCATTATGTAAATATTCACATTTTATATCACATTGTATGTTGTCACGTGTTATTTTATTTCCCTCTATTAACAAAGAAAAATAATATAAAATTATGGGGATTGAATAATCAACTAATAAGAATAAAAAAGAATCTTTAAACATAAAAGGAGAAACTCTTAAAGGAAAAGTATATCCTAACTTGTGATTCTATAGGTTTCAATCTAGGTTATTCATGATTTATTCCTCACATTTATTCTTATGTGATTATTTTTTTTGTTCCCTTAATAATGGTTCGTACTAAACTTACAAAATTACCAAAGAATATCCCCTAGTAGTGTCAAACTAGAAGTGCAGCAAGGCCCGTTGTCCTGCACCAGTTCCCGTTCGAGTCTAGATCAAAGAGGTGTTTTCAGGTTTTACCCCTAGATACATCTAGTCTAGAGCCACATCCACTTGTTCATATCTATATAGGGATGCATTTTCTCTATAAAACGCTTAATTTATAATTTCCAAAATTTTGGGATATTTTATTATACATAGTATCATCCTTAAGATTCTTACTAAAGTACCATATTCATAATCTTAAAAAATAACTAGACCATTCTCTGATACCAACTATAGAAACCCTATCCTTTTACCCATATCATTACATGATTTTAATCTTAATAAAACATCATATTACAAGGAAAGGATCAAAAAGTCTAGTGTCTTGTAAGACTAGGTACAGAAAACTAAAAACATGGGATTAAATAAAACATTTATTTATTTAATATTCATAAGGGGATCCTAACTTCCATTGTGCTCATACATCCTCATAGGATAACATGGGAATAACATGAACAAAGGGATAAGCTAAAAGACCAGTAAGGGAATAAGAATAATAATAAAGCATTAGAACATGGGTTAGAAAGCATGACATAATGATACAAAAGGCATATAATATATGGAATAATAACATATAAACATGGGATCATATAAACATAGAGTCATAATAATGTGGTAGAAACATAAAACCTGACTTCATCATGAGTCAAGACTCATTTCACATAGAGGAGCACAAGTCAAGGTTAACCACCATGACCGTTGCACATGGTAGCACGGGTCAAGACTAACTTCCAAGACCGTTGCACATATCGTCTCATGAGACTCAAATTTACCCAATTCAATGGATCTCTATTTGGGTGCACCCTTCTTAACATGTTCATGAATATTTTTTCCACATTAAGAATCATACATAATCAATCATACTTAAACATAAGGGTACCCATGGAAAGAAAAGGGTATTATAATAATGTCATAATGCATAATGAATGGGTGTATTATACAAGTTTCCATGAAATAAAGGAATTAGAATATACATGAGAATTAATAAGGAAAAATAATAATATATCATGGTAAGTGATGTTAGGCAGAATTGATAATATGTAAGAAGTGTATTTATAAAATTTTAGCATTAAAAAATTTTAGTGTGGTATTAAAGAAAATAATAAAGAGAATTTAAAATATAAAAGGGAAAAATATTTGTAACACCTTAGGATTTTATAACATGTTATCTCTTTAAAGCAATTCAATAGCTTGTGCCACACACAACACTGAGTTTGAGCGCACCACGACTTACCAAACTAGCCGTTTAAAAAGTGGTTATGAATAATATTAATTGAATTTTAAATTTTATATACTCCATAAAATTTTAACATCCAAATTATGTAATTTTATACATAATATGAGAACAAATCCATTTTTTTCAGATAAAAGAAGTGGTTTTTAAAAAAATGAAATTTTACCACCTTTTAATGGAGAACCCTTTTTAAATAAAATATTTGGAACTTTTATATATTTAGTTTGACAAAATAAACTTCTTCTTTAGAATAATTACAAAAAAAAAATTAGTTTGGACAAATTTTTGGTGTTTTTCTGATAACTTTCATATTTTGATGAATAATGAAAAATATTAAATTTTAATTGAAAATAACTTTTTTAATCAAAATAATTTATATTGATAAATTATACATTTTAATGGTTTTGAAGTATAATTATATTATATTTTTATCATTTAATCCAATGTTGTTCATTGGAAGTAATTTTACATTTAATTTGGACATAAACACATATCAATCTTTTGATAGTTTTTACTTCTCAAAAACTCGCTTTTCTGGTTTTGACAACGAGAATTAACATTAAATTAATCAATTAAACTTATATGTTTGTAATTTGGTATAAAAGAAATCATTTTTTAATTCATAATATCTAAATTATCTTAGGGTGAATTTTTAGTATTTTTATGAAAACTTTCAATTTTTGATGAATAGTAAAAACATATTGCATAGTACATAAAAACCGACCTTTTCATTTAAATAATTATTGTTAATTAAAAGTTTATCTTGAAATAGATACATAATACATATATTAGTACAATTTAAGTCATTGAAGTCATTTTATAATAATATTAGATATATAAAATTTTATTGAACCATTTTAACGTCTTTTTAACCAACTTCTAGGTACATTTATCCACATTCTAGGCACATTTGAGAATTTTTATAAAACATAATTTTACCACTTCTATAAATTGTATTTAAAAAATATTAGAGAAATTGTTGACATCATTATGTAAAATGTGGTTCATAGGATGAAAATAATTTTTGGTGAATAGTAACTTTTGAATTTTATTTACCACGGTTAAAAGTAAATAAGGTAATTAAAGATAAAAATAAAATTGAAAGTACCCCAACACATGTCCTAATTTTATTATATAAGTGTATTTCGACCAAAATAAACCTTAGGACAAAAATAAGATCCTTTTTATCCATTTGGGTTAGGTTATGACATTTATTATATTTTATTTAAATAAGAGTTAAAAGTGTTAAATTCAAAGTTTAATAAATAAACCATTTTTAATATAGGTTTAAACATAAGATAAATTCGACTATAAATATTCATTATAAATATAAAAATATTTTCTAAATATTGAAATTTTATTATTATTTTTATACATTAAATAATTAAATTTATTTAAGACACAATGATGATGTAGTAATTACCTCATTAATGAAAGATTAGAAACTATTGATATTATAAATATAAACATAAATGTAAATAGAGACTTTTTATTCCATAAATGATTTTTATAAGTGAATATTACACGTTAGGGGTGATGTAATGTATTTTTTATAAGTAATCAACTTTTTATAACATTTATAAAAACCAAATACTAAATAGTGTCAAAATTGACATAAATGAGTTTTTAAAACAAATACTATATTATTAAATGATATAATATTCCTAAAAATATAATGTTCATCCAAAGAACTTATATAATGTTATATATTTTATTAATGAACCACTTGATGTTCTCTTGTCATTTTATAATAAGTCTATTAACCATGTAATATAATAATACAAGAAGATATGGTAAAAGTTAAACTATTTAACTAAGGGTTAAATCTAAAATATAATGTTAATATTGTCACATAAACTTGTCTAAAACCTATTTCTTGAGAATATTTAAACCCATACCCACCTTATCATCGAAATAAATTAATTTTGAGCTATTAGAAACCGAAAATTATTTTAGAATAAATTAATACTTCAAGATTTTCCTAAGGTTCCCCTCACCTCTCTTATAAAAGGGTACTTCCCCTTCTCTTAAATTCACACCTCAAAATCCTTTTGGATCATCCAAAACCTACTAAAATATCCTCCAAAATACCATAATTTCAACCTAGAGGACTTACTTTGAAATGAAATCCAACCTAAGGAGCATGTTTGTTCAAATCAAAAGTAATAACCCGAAGAAGAGGTAATTATTTCATCACCTCTTTTAAAGATCTTTTCTTCTTCCACTTCCTCTTTCTTTGTTGTTTATATAACAAAATAATAACTCTAGTATATTTTACATAAAATAATTTTATTATAAATATGGTATAACCATATTCATTATCTTATCCATCCAATTAATGACAAAGTCACCATACGTGCGTACATACGACTTATCATCTCCACGTCGTGGTGTAGTTTGTTATTCAACACTACATTATTTGGATGGGTATAATAATGAGTATAATTAATTAAAATAATGAATATAACATGGTAATAATTATGTATATATAATATACCATCCAATTAAACACCGTTTTACCATCGATAGAATGATATTGTCACTCGTGCGTACGTACGAATTACCGTCTCCACAACACGATGAGATTCATTTCCACGCTCACCATTCAATGATGATTATAAATATATATATTATTAATAAGTTTGTAATATATGAAATAATAATTATACTCAATATATATATATGTATGTATTTACATATATCTCATCCACTTACTTCCGTTCAATACGATATGTAAACGGAAACAACGTTTATGCGTACGTACGACCTAACGTCTCCATACACGGTGTTTTCCATTTTATATATCTATATATTATACATATTTATTTTCTGAATATATATGATACATAAATAATGTTTTATATTCTGGAAGCAGTTAAATTATGATCTAAGTTATAAGACCAATAATAAAATGTTAAACCACGTATGATAAAGAAAGTGATTATTACCTGAAATGTTATTTTAACATAGAAATTGTTATTAAATGGGTAGTATAAATCCCTAAATGAATCAAGTATGATATCATAAATATTAATATGGTTTTTTTTTATAATTTAATAATATAATATGGTCATTATACATGAGGTAAAACGTACCCTCGACCATGGGAAAGTACAAGGCAAGGGTTAATTCTTCAATCTAATTATTATCCGAGATTGTTTATGTGTAAGCATTTACTGGGAAAGTTTTATCATCCATGTACATGTTTCATAAAAATGTTTTTAGAATGAATATTTTAACGTTTTTTTATAAGGGATTCTTTAGCAAGATCATCATTTTAAATGTTTTAATGGTTTATTTTTCTTAATCTTTTTAATTAATGTCCATGTTTTAAAAATGATTTTAAGGATTTATTTATATGGAAATGATTGTTTAAAATGTTAATTCATTTAAAAAGTTTAAATTGGTAAGATAAACTTTGATTCAAAAATCTCTTTTAAATTGATTCCTTTATAAATGCACAACTTTTAAATGATTTCACAGAAAGGGATATTTTTCTCAAAGATTTTTACCGATCATTTTCTACTATGTCAACATCCTTTACTGGATATTATTCTTGATTGAGGTTGATTTATTATAATAAAATCTTCCATATTGTATTGAATTATTTAGGATATTTTTGGCTATATATGTGATATTTTTATACCATTCATGGTTTATGGTTAAAGTACTGACATTTCGTATGCTAGTTTTAATATGAATGTTTATGTTATGTTTCAACATTTTCATGAGGAATGAATTGGACTTAGTAAGCGATGGGTGGAGACTGCTATAGCTCCTCGATGCATTAGTAGGTCTCATGAGAAAAATTAGTGTCTTGGAACAAGTCCTTGACAAAATTTTTATTTGTAGTCTTGGTACGGAGCTTTAACTCTGTGGTTATGATGTCCGACATTATGCATTACCTCATTATGAAATTAGTTATTACATGTGATTATTTGACTAGTAAAATATCCATGTGCATGTGTATATGGTAATTATTGATTTATTTTTTCCATATTATGTTCATGTTTATGTTTAAAAGGCTATTTTTTATTACACATCTTTCCTTAAAAGTTTATAGCTTCTACTAAATTATTTACCCTTATTGAGCATCTGATCTTACCACTTTTTTATGTTTTGTTTTCCCAGGATTCCAAGAAGTGTATATGACTGATATTTAGAGTTAAGCAAGGTAATTAATGGAGTTTTCAAAGGATTATTTATGTTGTGTTTTATGTTAGAAATTGTAATGTAATATTCATGTATGTAATCTATTTTCCAAGACTACTAAACTGATCGGTCCTTCTGGATTTGATTCCTTGTAATCATGCCAATGTATTAAAATAATGCACCGGATCTAGGATTCTATGGTCGGGGCGTTACAATTGGTATCAGAGGAAGTTTAGAAACAACCTTGGAAATATATTTAGATAAACTCTGATTATGGAACATTACCCTAAGATAGACTTTGAGGATCAGTGTAGAAGAACGTCTTAGAATTTTAGTAATGTAGAGATTTTGTAAATTTTCCAAGAAATACATCCCTTTTTGAATACAAGAAGGTAGAGATGGCTCTGGCACATATGTATCTAGGGGTAAAATCCCAAAACACCGCTTTAAGCTAGAATCGAACGAGAACTGGTACATGACAAATGGCCTTGCTTCACTCTTTTTTACGACACTCATTGGGGATATGATTAGGATAATTCACATTTTCTTTACAAACCATTATAATGGATTTATGAGTAAATATGTCAAAAAAGAAACCCTTTTTATGATTATGTGACTAGATGTGTGAAAATATTCAATTAATGTTGGGAAATTTTCTAGTTTTTGGAGTATACATTATGATATGATATAATCTAATGTATTTCATCATTTAGAAATGGCGCCCATTAGAAGGAATTAGAACTCTAGAAATATGCATGATCTAAAGAGTAAGAAGGATCATATATTCCATGGTCTTAAGCTAACATTTATAATGGAAATAGTCTCCCACATATTCTCATCATATGAATAAATAGTATCGTGTGCTACTAACATAAGTAAAGAATTATCAGAGTTGTATAGATTTAAGGGAAGCCAGAGAAGAAGAGGATGATATAGAAAAAGATGGATAAAGGGAAGACGAGAAAGAAGGATTTTCCTATATGTGATAACTGTAGAAATAATCACCATAGTAAGTGCTTGAAAGGAATGGGAGTTTATTATAAGTGTAGAGAAAAAGGACACCAAGTTAGTGATTTCAAGGGAAAGAAAAAGGTTTCAAATATACAATGCTTCATCTGTAAGGAGTTGGGACACTACGTGAATTAGTGTCCCAATCAATAGAGTATACCCTAAATGATGCTATTGGATAATAATCAAGTTATAATACTACCACAGATGAAGAGGAATGATTAGTGTTATTAAGTTATTATTAAAGAATTGTGTTATTTGAGTACAAGCTATAAGAATTATAAAGTATATAAGGATTGTACTGCAGTACGTTTTCATTAAAGATTTGAGATTTTATGGTACCAAGTAAAGTGAGACAGTTTCATGTTTAACATTTTGGAAAATATATTGTTCGGGGAAATATAACCCTTAATATGTTTCTGAAACTGAGATAATGATTTTTGAATAAGATATAATTGATTTGGATAAAGTATATTGGATATTATTGACTACCTTGGAACAAATTAATTTTTTGTTTATTGCATCATTGTTGGAGTTTACAAAATTTTTGGATTTAAGGAGCATATCCGGTATTCTATAAGGAATAAGGGAGAATAAACATATTCAATAAGGTTTTATGGTAATTCAGGGTGTTACCATGTTTTAAGAAAATACATTATGAAGGTATTCACATGTTATTATATGAAAAAAGAGATCTTCATTATGTTTATCTCCCATATAAATTTTTTATACTCTGAGTTTGGACACAATTATTTTCGGATAAGTCTAAAGGTTGGAATGGAGTAATTTGATCAATTGATATTTTATATGAGGTTAAAGTATAATTTATTGGATACTCTGACCTGAACTTTTGGATTTCAGTAAACATATATAGAATTATGGAAATATTTGTGGACCTTATGATTTATCAAATGTGCATTAGGCATAAAAAAATCATTTTTGAACCTTAATTTACTAGTGTAAGGGATGAAGTGAAAATAAATCAAAGAACAAACAAATGATAAGATTATGATTAAGACATGTAATGAAATCAAGTATGTTTTCATGAGTTCACTACTACAACTATGGCTTTTATCAGCGCTAAAAAGGCCTTTAATAGTGCTAACAAAGCATTGTTAATTCCAGAAAAGATAAAGGGGGGTCCCATTTATCAGCGCTCCAAAAAGTACTAATAAATTCCCCTTTTATCAGTGCTAAAAAGTTCTCATAAAAGGGGCCTTTTATCAGCGCTTTTTTTAGCACTGATAAAAGTTAAAAAATTTAAAATTTTTAAAAAAAAATAAAAAAAAAATGTAAATCGGATGAGGCTTATAACAGTGCTTTCCCCCCATTTATTAGTGCCCCCGCCCCACCCATTCCCTCGCAAGCCCCAGCCACGACACCCCACGTTTTATCTGCGCTTTGTAGACCCCTTTAACGATGCTATATCCCCCCCCAAATTCACCCATGCGCACGCCCCTGCCTGCCTCTACTAGGTTTTGAACTCAAGACCTCCCCCCATGGGCGCTAAGACTTTACCACTCCTCTAATTTGATTTGTTCTCCAACTAGTGATATATATATATAGTTATATTTATTCATGTATTAATATAAATTTATATAGTTTTATTAATATATATATATACATATACATATATAGTTATATTTATATATTTATATGTTTATATATTTATTCATATATTAATATTAAGTTATATCTATTTTATATATATATATTTTTATATTTTTTTATCCATATATTTATTCATATATTAATATATATTTATAAGATTAGTTTTCAATACAATTTTAAAATATGTTTTGTTTTGTGTGTGTGTAAATAAATACATATGTACAACACACAGACACACACACACACATATATATATGTGTGTGTTTCTATAAGTATAATTATAAATATTTATATATATATATATATTCATATACATATGTTAGAATATATATGTATATATATATAATATCAGTTTGTTAATATATAGACACACACAAATAGACACACACACATTATATAGGTACATATATAGTTAGATTAAAATATAGGTATATAAATATTGATATATTGGTATTTTAAATAAAATGGATATTAGTTATTATTTAGATAAATCTAATATATTTTATATGTAAATATGTTTAATTATTTATTTAAAAAATTAATTTTTATGTGTGAATATATAAAAAATATGTATATATTGTTATATATTTGATTATAAATAGCAGTGAATTATAAAAAACAATAAAATTTCAAATACATAATATCAATATGAAAGTAATACCTTGGAATAAATTCAGTCCCCACCAAAAAAGCCAATAATACCCCCTTAAACGAGGCTAAAAATCCACAAAATGTTAAAAAAAATGGGGTATCCAAACTAAAAACTCAGTTTTGGATGCCTTATGGGCCTTTTTAGCCTCGAGAAATGTGACATAGGATTTTCCTGGGTCACTAGAACATTGTTCTCATCGCATGTTTCGATTTGATATGTTGTAGAGCTCAAACGGACACCCGAATCAAAAGTTATAGCCATTTGAAGTTCGAGTTGCATTTTCAACATATTTTGGATCTTTTTTAATTTTTTTTTATTTTTTAGTCTTCAAATTTTTATTAAATGACTATTACTCCATAAAAATTAGAAAATTATTAATTAAAAAGATTTCTTTACATTTTTTTATAAGCCATTTTCACTAAATATCTTATATATTATGTGTAACTGTGTATTTACAGTTATCTAAAATATATTTAAAATTGTATTTAAAAAATATATATTATATTAATATCAATATAACTATATATATATATATTTAAATATTAATATATATATTTTTAATGATTTTTTTGGAAGAAAACCCTTTATCAGCACTTTTAAAAAAAGCGCTGATAAAGGCCCACCTTTATCAACGCTAGTAAAAAAGCGCTGATAAAGGGAAACCCTTTAACAGTGCTAAAAAAAGCACTGTTAGAGGGGGTACCTTTATCAGTGCTTTTTTTAGGGCTGATAAAGGCTGGCGCTGACCTTGCCCAGTTTTGTGGTAGTGGTTCTTATCTAGATATTAAATTAATCCATCCTCTTCAAAAAAAGTACAAAAAATGTGTTATCCTAATACCTTCTTTTTTTTAAATCGATGATACTTTAAATCATCATAAATTGATGGCTTTGAGGCCCTCAATTTTACATTTATTGTTCAATTGTTTGTGATTGATGGCCTCAATCACTCTTTATAAATATTTACATTTTCCTCAAATTATTTTTCTTTGATTTCCACCAATGTTCTCTAATTAGAAATCCTAATTTGGTGGAGAATTTTTCATTTCTATTTCCCTCTTATTAAGACTACATTTTAGTAACCCTATTTCCAATGTGGGTTTTCCACAAAAGTATTTTCTATTTTCAACCTTTTATTTTAGAAGAAAAATTTAAAATTGTGAGGATTAAATTTATTGAAGGAGGGGATAATGTAACACCCCATGATTTCATAATACGTTATATCTTTAATGTAATTCAATAGCTTGCGCCACACACAACACCGAGTTCGAGTGCACTACGACTTACCAAACTAGCCATTTAAAAAGTGGTTATGAATAATATTAACTAAATTTTAAATTTTATATACTCCATATTATATTAACATCCATATTACGTGTTTTTAGACATAATATAAGAACAAATACACTTTTTTCAGATAAAAGATGTGTTATTCAAAAAAATGCAATTCTACCACCTTTTAATGGTGAACCCTTTTTAAATCCAATAAATGACACTTTTATATATTAAATTTGACAAAATAAACTTCTTCTTTAGAATAGGGACCTAAAAAATTAGTTTGGATAATTTTTTTGTGTTAATCTGATAACTTTCATATTTTGTTAAATAGTGAAAAATACTAAATTTTAATTGAAAACAACTTTTTAAATCAAAATAATGTATATTGTTAAATTATAAATTTTAATGGTTTTGAAGTATAATTATATTATATTTTTATCATTTAATAAAATAATGGTCATTGGAAGTAATTTTACATCTAAATTGGACATAAATACATATCAATCTTTTGATAGTTTTTACTTCTCAAAAACCCGTTTTATGGTTTTGACAACGAGAATTAATTTTCAATCAATTAATGAAACTTCTATGTTTTTAATTTGGTATAATATACATTATTTTTGAATTCAGAATATTATAATTATATTTTCATGAATTTTTGGTTTTTTATGAAAACTTTCATTTTTTGATGAATAGTGAAAAATACTGCATAGTACAGAAAAACCGACTTTTTCATTTAAATAATTATTTTTAATTACAAATTTATCTTAAGAAAGATACGTAATACATATATTAGTACAATTTAAGTCATTTTATTCATTTTATAATTATATTAGATATATAAAATTTTATTGAACAATTTTAACGTCTTTTTACCCAACTTTTAGGCACATTAATCCACCTTCTAGGCACAATTGAAAATTTGCACAAAACGTAATTTTACCGCTTCTATGAATTGAATTTCAAAAATCTGAGAGACACGGTTGACATCAGCAAGTAAAATGTGGTTTAATGGGATGAAAATAATTTGTGGTGAATAGTAACTTTTGAATTTTATTTACCACGGTTAAAAGTAAATAAGTTAATTAAAGGTAAAAATAATATTAAAATTACTCCAACACATTTCTTAATTATATTTGATAAGTTTATTTAGACCAAAATCAACCTTATAAAAAAACTAAGATCCTTTTGATCCATTTGGGTTAGATTAGGACATTTATTATATTTTATTTAAATAAGAGTTAAAAGTGTTAAATTCAAAGTTTAATAACTAAACAAATTTTAATATAGGGTTAAACATATGATAAATTCATATATAAATATTCATTAGAAATAAAAAAATATTTCCTACATCATGAAATTTTATTTATAATATTTAGACTTTAAATAATTAAATTTATTTATGACATAATAATGATGCAGTAATTATCTCATTAATGAAAGATTAAAAACTATTGATATTATAAATATAAAAATAAATTTAAATTTAGACTTTTGATTCCATAAATGAATTTTATAGGTGAATATTACATTTTAGGGATGATATAATGTATTTTTTTTTGAATTAGTCAATTTGTTATGACTTTCAAAAAAACCAAATACTAAATTGTGTCAAAATTTACATAAAGGAGTTTTTAAAAACAAATACTATATTATTAAATGATATAATATTCCTAAAAATATAACATTCATTCAAAAGACTTATATAATGATATATATGTCATTAATGAACCACTTGAGGTTTTATTGACATTTTATAGTAATTTTATTAACTATTTATTATAATAATACAAGAAGACAAGGTAAAAGTTAAACTATTTAACTAAGGGTTAAATCAAAAAGATAAGTTAATATAGTGACCTAAACTTATCTAAAACCTATTGTTTGAGAAGGTTTAGACCCATCCCCACATTATACTTGAAATAAATTCATTTAGAGCTATTAGAAACCGAATATTATTTTAGAATAAATTAATAATTCAAACTTTTCTTAAAGTACCCCTCACCTCTCTTGTAAAAGGGTACTTCCTCTTCTCTTAAATTCACACATCCAAAGCCTTTTGGATCAGCAAGATCCTACTCAAATATCCTCCCAACAACCCTAAATTCAACCTAGAGGAATTAATGTTATCATAAAGCAATCCTAAAGATCCATTTGGTTCAAATCAAAAGGAAGAACCCGAAGAAGAGGTAATTATTTCATCACCTCTTTCAAAGTTCTTTTTTTCTTCCACTTCCCATTTCTTTGTTATTTCCAAACCAAAATAATAAATCCAGTACATTATAAATAATAAGATTTTATTATAAATATGGTACAACCAAATTCATTATCTTATCCATCCTATGAATGAAAAAGTCACCATACATGCGTACGTACAGCTTACCGTCTCCACGTCGTGGTGTAGTTTGTTATTCAACACTACATTATTTGGATGGGTATAATAATGAGTATAATTAATTTAAATAATTAATATAACATGGTAATGATTCTGTATATATAATATACCATCCAATTAAACTCCATTTTTATCGATAGAATGATATTGTCGCTCGTGCGTGCGTACGACTTACCGTCTCCACAACGCGATGAGATTCATTTCCACGCTCACCATCGAACGATGATTATAAAAATATATATTACTAATAAGTATGTAATATATGTCATAATAATTCTATTGGATATATATATATATATATATGTGTGTGTGTGTGTGTGTGTGTGTATTTATATATATCTCATTCACTTACTTCCGTTCAATACGATATGAAAACAGAAATGACGTTTATGCGTACGTAAGGCCTAACGTCTCCATAAACGGTGTTTTACATTTAATATATCTTTCTATTATAAATATTTATATTATGAATATATATGATACAGAAATAATGTTTTATATTCTATAATAAATTAAATCATTATATAAGTTATACGATTAAGAATAAAAATGTAAACCACATATGATAAAGAAAGCGATTATTGCCCAAAATGTTATTTTAACATAGAAATTATTATTAAATGGGTAGTATAAAGCCATAAATGAATCAATAATGATATCATAAATATTAATATGGTTCTGTTGTAATTTAATAACATACTATGATCATTATAAAGGAGGTTAAACGTACCCTCGACAAAAGGAAAGTACAAGGTAAGGGTTAATTCCTCAATCTCATTATTATCTGAGATTGTTTATGTGTAAGAATTTACTGGGAAATTTTTATCATCCATGTCCATGTTTCATTAAAATGTTTTCAAAATAAATATTTTAAGGTTTTTTTAAGGTACTCTTTAGAAATATCATCATTTTAAATGTTTTAATGGTTTATTTTTTTAAATCTTTTTAATTTGTGTCTATGTTTTAAAAAAGATTTTAAGGATTTATTTATATGGACATGATTGTTTTAAAATATTAATTCCATTCAAAAATTTCAAATTGTTATGGGACACTTTGATTCAAAAATATATTTTAAACTAATTCCTTTATAAATGCGTGGCTTTTAAATGATTTCACTAAAAAGGGATATTTCTATCAAATATTTTTACTGATCATTTTCTACAATGTCAACATCCTTTACTGGATATTATTATAGATTGAGGTTAATTAATTATAATACAATATTTTATATTATATTTAATGAGTCATGATATATTTTACTATGGATGTGATATTTTTATACCATTCATGGTTTATGGTTAAAGTATTGGCATTTGGTATGTTAGTTTTAATACGAATGTTTATGTTATGGTTCAACAGTTTCATATGAGGAATGCATTGGACTTAGTAAGGGATGGGTGGAGCCCTCTATAGCTCCTTGATGCATCGGTAGGTCTCATGATAAAAATTAATGTCTCGGCAAGAGTCCTTAAAAAAATTATTTGTAGTCTTGGCACGAGGCCTTGAATATGTGGTTATGATGTCCGGTATTATGAATTCCCCCGTTATGAAATTAGTTATTACATGTGATTATTCTACTAGTAGAACATCCATGTTCATGTTTATATGGTAATGTTTGATTTATTTTTTCCATATTATATTTAAGTTTATGTTTAAAAGTCTTTTTTTTTATTACACATCTTGCCTTAAAATTTTATAGCTTCTACTAAATTATTTACCCTTACTGAGCATCTAAGCTCACCCCTTTCTTATGTTTTGTTTTCCCAGGATTCCAAGAAGTGTATTATGACTGATATGTAGGGTTAAGAAAAGGAATTAATGGAATTATCAAAGGATTATTTATTTTGTTTTTTATGTTAGAAAGTGTAATGTAATGATGATGTATGTAATCTATTTTATAAGACATCTAAACTGATCGGTCCTTCCGAACTTGATTCCTCATAATCATGCCAGTGTATTAAAATAATGCACTGGCTCTAGAATTTTGGGATCGAGATGTTAAAATATTTTATATAAAAACTAAAGTGAACCAAGAAGGTTTTAATAATAAAAATTTTAATTTTATAAAAAAATGGTGGCTTAAAACATATGATAAAGAGCACTTGAAATTGGGAAAGAATTCAGGAAGTTCCCTTAAAACGAGTTTTCTTATCGAGAAGTATTGAGGATAGAATCATTTAAAAACATATATATCCCTAAAAGAGAATGATGATTGGATATAGATATATGATTTTTGAGAATATAAAAATCATTTAGAATATTTACATAAAAAAATATAACTTTATTTGGGTAGAAAGATAGAGCATCCCAAAGGAATAAAGGAATTTCGAGTAGAATCCCTTACCTTAAGTCTGATGATGTCCATCACTCGATCTTAATGTCATAAATAACAAAATTACATTCATTAATTAATATTTCCAGAACCTCTTATACATTTAATTTATTTATTATAACATTATTAAGTTCATTCATGACCTTTTTGTTGGGTTAAGAGGTTCAATTTCATTTTTTGGGAGTGTTTGTTTTTCTTAGTTTTCATGATTGGTTTACTTATATACATGTAAGGATAAACATGTAAGATTAGATTGGTTTCCCAAAATTGATTTTATATACATATGATTAAATAGTAATAAAAATTCATTTGGTTATTTCGGGTGAATATGAATCATTATATACAACTTTAATGGTAATTGTTTTGGTTAATTGGTAGTTTTTTTATCACATCAAACACATATTTATTTATAAATTAATATCATCTGTAGAAAATATTCCAAAACCTTAAATTAGACATAATACATAAATTATATTTTGGTTAAACCATCAAAATGATTTCATGACTAGAATTGAATATGATAATAGAAATTGAAAACTCGTAATCCTTGAATGTGATAAATTAACAAATCTCAGATGGTGTTTTCATTTCTAGTATAAAAGAATCGGAAAGGAGAAATGATGATGAATAATTCCATTATAAAAAAAAATTAGAGTAAATTTAAGGTACTGTATTTATCATAACATTTGGATGATAGGAGGTGAGGAATAAAAAATAAATAAGAGAACTTGAAAGAAAATAAAAGAAATGGAAAAAGGAATTTACCTCCTAAATATATCTTCATTGAGAACCTATTTAAGAGGGATGATTTAGTATTTTTAAGTGAACATTGGATAATGGATGTAATATAGGGCTTAAGGAGATATTTGAGTAGAATTTGGACTAGGCACAAGGCTTGAGAGGAGTGAAGATAAGAGGTAGAGATGGGTGGTATTTATAATGGAGGAGAGGTGGGGTTTCCCTTTATTTTAATCATTGGTTTAATATTTTTGCTCAAGACTATAAATTTTCTTCATTATTGTGACCAAAAAAATTAATTGGTCATTTTAGTTTGAGATAATGTCCTTACATCATTCATACATCATCTGATGGAATCATAATTCATGTATTTAGCATTTATCGTAAATTATCATATTTCACTATTCATAAAAAATTAAAGTATTTAAGAAAAACTCAAAAAATAACCCTAACCATTTTTAATGTGTATAATTAAAAAATAAAATCTATTTTTCAAAAATAAATTTCTAAATATGATAAATTTAATTTTTAATTAAAATCACAATTTACTTGAAAAATACAAATTTTAAAATTAAAACTACATTTCTAACACTTTGAAAAATTAATTGAGGTATGTTAAAGTTAAATTATAATCATAATTAATCAAAAATAGTTATTTATGAAAAAATTTTATGAAAAAAAAATTCTTTTAAAATTAAATTAATCATAAAATTGTAATTAAATATACATGACTTAACAAAATACCAACACTTAATTAATAATTTTTATAATATTTAATTACTTATAATATGATATATTTATATAATATTTCCACTTATAATATAGATAAATTTTATTTATACTTTCATTGGAGAGGTTACTATTACACTGGATAGTTTTCTATTCATAAGGGTCGTATTACTATTCTAAAGGCCAAGTTACTATTTTATCAGTATAAGTTCCTTAACTTCTAGATATACCTTTTATTTCACTAATTCTTCATTTATATGTTTTTAATTGTGTTCTATAAGTAATATTATGTGATTATAATATAATACATAATAAATAGAAGGGAATTCCATTGATAATATATCAGGTCATTACATTTTTTCCTTTGGAGCTCTGATGATTGAGGTATGGTTAATGAAAATATGTCCTTGAGGAGTATCTAGATTGTGTTGTGGATCATAATGAGGAAGTATTGCAGATAAAGATCATACCTTGGTTCAAATTCTCTAATTTTATTACAATGTTTAGACGGAAAATTGGGAAGGGAACTAGATATGTTTTCGTTTATGTCTCATTTAAATTATATCATATTTGGATATATAAATGTTTCCCAGGTTTATAAGGGGTATCGGGTTGTTCTGGGGGTTCATGGACACATAATAGAAGGAAATAAAAGCTTTCTGGGCATGCTGCACGGTTCACACACAGTTAGTGTAAACCATGTTAGGGGAAGGCCAAATTATGTGGCTTAAGATAGTGGAATTTTATATCATTGGTGCATTATTTTTAAACCATGTAGGTATTATTAGGTAACCATGTGACCTAAATTCCTTTAGAGAGTGTCTTGCACACAGTTTGTGCATGGTTTGTAAAATTATGTGTGTAAACCGTGCGGCTCGGTAATGTTGGAAATTTTACAATTTTTGCATTACGGGATTTTGAGGTCCCCATCTAATTTCTCCCCCCATTTATTCCTCTTATAGAACTAAAGATGCCCCATTTCAACCAAATCTTCCAAGGGACCGATCTCCTTCATTTTTAAGCCGTTTGAAGAGTTTTTGGTTGCAGATCAAAGCTTTGGGTAAGTCTATCTCATCCCTTGCATATATTTTTTGGATTGAAGTTTGTAGTTTCTACCATATTATTCCAAATCTCAAAAAACCCTCTATCTTCAATAGAATTTAGGTTGGGTCATCAAAGGAGGTTTGGATTGGGATCTAAGACTACATTTGGGGGTGTGTTCATCATTAGATTCGAGGTAGGTGGTCTACAAGTTATATCCCATAGTTTTGTTATAGATTTGGGCATGTATGTTGAGATCGTGCTTCCTTATTATTATAAATTAGTTACCCTGAGTATGAATTGGTAAATTGGGTGTGTAAATTATGAGTTTGACCCATCACGATCCCTATGTGGTGTGTTGAGGATGAATAAAACGTTTTAGGGCCACTGATGGGGTGTGATGACATTTCCAAACCTAGGAATTGACAAAGTCAAGTGTGGAATTAATGAATAATAACATATATTCCTTATTGAACATGTTATTATGGGTAGTTGAGTGGAATATGTAATATTTAGAGTTTTTCCTAGGGTTGATAAAAGGCTTAAGGAGTTATTTGGTAAGACTTGAGATGGTTTAATTGGGTTAATTGATATTGTGTCAAATGAGTTATGAATTATTTTGAAATTCAAAAAGGGGTTAGTATATTTGAAATGGAATTGTTAAATTGGTGGTGGATTATGAATTAAAGAACATGTAAATGGGGTTACATAGGGTAATTGATGAATATGCTGAATGAGTTAACATATGAGAATTATGGGGTATACCTATTGGGTTGAATGTAACATAGTGGTTGTGATATGTGAAATAAGAATTGTACTTGAAATGAATAAGTGGGAAAATTCTTGTGAAATGATAAATGGGATAAATAGGATAAATGGGATAATGTATTGTAATTGGTGCAAAATGGATAATGTATGGGAATTATTGAATATGCTTAATGGGTTAAGGCAATGGAATGGGAATTGGGAAAAATAGTAATGTAATGTAAATAGAAAAGTGTTAATGGGTTATGTCAGAGTGTTAATACCCATATTGATTTGTATAGATCATGATTATTATATGTATTGGTTGTGATATGGTTTGTGTATGTTGAATAGATAAATAAGCATGTGCACATTGCTTGAGGTGTGGGATCAAGGACTGAGGCTCCTCCCACAGCTCGAGTTGGACTGATGATCTAACTCTACCCACAATGTATGAGTTAGGGAAGGGGATAAAGCTCTATTTCCCTAATAGTTTCATGCCACCCAGACTAATGCTTTCAGGTGAGGATATTTTGTTTGTTGTTATTTGTTATCCCTAGTGAGATAGGGACTTGATTTATTCCCTTATGCATAGTGATTGATTGCCTTAGACCCATGTGTATATGATGTTTGTGTCTAACCCATGGAACACATGATGAAAAAGGGATTAATTAATAAAGATGGAATAAATGATGAAAATGGTAATAAAGATTGAAATGGTTTAAGTGTACTTGGTTATCTAATGGAATATAAGTTTTCCTTTTTTTATCTTTCCGTTTACTTCAAACTTGCATACACTATCTATTTAGATTGGATATTTTGTAAACACTGTTGGTGGTGGCCTATTGAGTTATACTCAAACCCTTTTTGAGCCATTGTTGGGTACCTGAGAAGACTTCAATTTTTTGGGTTTAGATAAGGGAAAGGGTTCAGTGCTATGGAGTTTATTTGGGCTTGGCATAGACATGGGTGAGGTTCTAGACTTGGAGTCAGGACCATTTTGGGGATTCAGCTGGTTGTCCTTATTTTGTGTTTCCTTCATTTTGACACTAATAGCATGAAATTACATGGTTAATGTTGATTTGTCATTTGTACCTAGTTTTTGTAGATTTTTGGCTATTGATGTTTATTTATTATTAATCATTTTTTTCTTCTACTTATATAGTTAACTATTATGGCCTACTATGGTAAAGAGGGAATAGTCTCCCTACGCGGCTTATTAGACCCTCACCGCTAGTCAGCAGCGTCTGGAATATGGGGACACGCACTAGAGGTCATGTGACGACCCGGATCAGGGTACTGGTTTAGTGGCTCCTGGGTCGGGGACATTACAAATGTCCCGCCAATGATCGCCTCCAACTGGGCGCCCGATGTCGATAAAATTTATGTCGTACATTGGGTAAAGCCCACATTTTGAACTCAACTGCAATCTCATATTTCTAATTAGAGAATCCAATCGAGCATTTTCCCAAATTTCAAGAAAAATAACCCATGAGTTTTATAATATAATAAATATTTTTAATATCACTACACCAAGGCTCTCTAGTCCCTATAATCTTATAACAACTTAACATCTTGCTTTAGAAGTGTTCCTAGAAATATACCAAATTATTATAGTAAAAAACTAAATTCACTATATAAAATAATATTTACTACCAATAGTTTTTCATATAATACTTTAAAATGAAACCTGAACGAAAAATCACAATCATGAGGTTATCTTAAAAAAAGACAACCCATGGAAAACATTTTTTATAAACCATAAATTCTACTTTTAATGGGAATAATAATTCATTTAAACAAATGATAATTGGTTAGCCTTATGAATATAAAAACGTTTCCATGAAAAGTGATTTTCTAGCATATAATATTCTTTCATGTTATTTTGGAAATCATCATCATTGAAAACTTTCATAAACCCTTACAAATGTAATAACATAGTCATTTAATTCCAAAATTGTTCTCTGTAAACCATAACCATTATGCAATACATTAGAGAGATATATCAGGCACACCCATCATCATGAACATTGTACGTGGACTATAATATTATTCAAAAAACATAAAATCATTCATTTAAATTGTACAATATCAATAAGTATTCTATTTAACACACACATATATATATGATCTTTTAAGATTTATGTAAAAATATAGATGAAAATATATTTTCATTGAAAACATATTAAAAAAATCCTAGTAGAATGTGAAATAGGCTATTATCTTAAAAAGACAATAAAATTTTATAGGAATCCTCTTAATGAATAATTATCATGATGGTGCAAAATTTTTCTAATGTCATATTTGTTATAAAAAAGGGTCAATTCACCCTTTAGTTGAAATTAAATAAATAAAATATTTAGAATACATTTAAAAGTTTTCTTTTAAAAAATTCACAAATAATGAAAAATATGTTTTCAAATAAATTTGAATATACGTTTCAGTATATTAATAACATATGTTATAAATTTTAATGAACATGTATAAGGAGTGTAAATAGAATAAAAACATTAAATCTTTTAAAATGAGATTTTAATTAAAAAAACCTTTAACTCTAGTATGGATTATCATTTAATTTATTTATCATCACGAATAAAAAAGACATGTTAATTCTTTACACTCTTATGAATATTTTTCAATTTTATTATTTTTTATTTTTCATTTTATTTAACTTGATACCAAGTCATTCATAATAATATAATTTTTTGAGTAGACTTTATTCATTTTTAGGATATTTGGCTCATAAGTGAAAAATTACTTTTATAGGTTGACAATGCTCAAATGGATCATGGATATATCATTCAAAAAATCATAATAATTTTAAAATTTATCATTTTTAAAAATTAATAATAATTAGAAAAATAACTATGTAAGGTCATTATTAAAAATGAATTATGTTACAATAAGAAGATGATAATCTGTATGTATTCTTGAGTAATGGAGCCTTTTTTTAACGAACATGAGTGAAAGAGGGTGAGAATTATTTTATCATTAAAAAATGACAATTAAATCATAAATATCATATAATATCTTTAAATCAATGTACCTATACTTTTAATTTCAGGTGTTGAGGAAAAATAAAATACATTATTTCACGAGGTGGTTATTCAAACGTATACATAAGCGATGTTTTTGTTTTTTGGTTGATGGAAACAGATGAATTATAAAATTTAGATACCTTTATCGAATGAATTTTATATAATCTATATAATATTATTTCAGTTTTATCTATTATTATTACAAACCATAAGACTTGATAATGAAAAATGAAATATATCACCTCGAGATCTGGCTATCCACAGGTACACATAGAATATGTTTTGATTTTCCATTATAGGGAAAATTTTATAACATGGGATATATTAGAAAAATAATAACTTTAGAGTTTATAGGAGACACTTATTTTTTATATGACAATTCTTGGGATTAGTTTGATAGAGTAAAAATAAGAAATAAAAAACACTCCTTTAAGAACTATACCTCTTCTTCAAAAAACATCCGTATGTTTATACCTAATGATTTTATAAGATGGTATTATGATCAAAATTACCTATTGATCACGGGGATTTATGTTAGGAAAATATATTTTTAGGTATTGTTTGAGAAATGATGACCTTGATGTGTGGATAATAGAAGAATGTGGTTTCATTTTTTAAGGGAGGGAAACAACACACTTAGATTTTTTCCAATGATTAAAATTTGATATTTTTAATCAATAGAAATGGATCCAAAATAACTTAAGTGGTAATCTAGTGTAAAAATATGATAATAAAATACTATATAGGAATGTGCTTTGTATTTTTAATTTTCATATTTATCATTTTCATTTAAACCCTTTTAACCTGTTTTAACTCTTACAGTGGTAAATATTTTTTTTACAAATGTTACAATTCATTATGATTGAATATATAGTTAAAATATTTTAAAAATTTGACTATATTGATTAAAATTATGAAATTAATTTTCCAATATTAAATATTTAATGGTCAATAAAATTTATTTTTAACTAAAAACATGTAATGCGATTAAAAATGCTTATTTATATAATTGCATTCTAAGTAAAAAAAATTTAACCACATTAAATTATAATGTTGATCCTAATTAAATAAATAAAATTAATTATAATTAAAAGTAACCAATTTAATTTTAAAACTAACCAAAAATATATTGATACCTTGTAAATATTTGAGAAGAAAATAATGCTTTATGAAAAATCGGTATATTCCACTATTCACCTAAAAGTTAACATTTTCAAAAAAAATTACAAAAATTAACTTTAATATAATATCAAATTTTTTTATGTTAAAAATAATGTTCAGTTTTTCAAATTAAATTTTTAATTTTTTTAAATTAATCATTTTAATAGAATCACATAATCCATGAAACTCAATTTATTTAGAATAAAACTATTTTATTTTTGATAGAGAAATTACCTATTATTATCATAATGAATATTGATCAATGAAATATAATGCATGAAAATTAATAAGAAATAAAATTGTTATATTATTAATATTTCCTCAGTTGTCATATTTCTCCCTTATTTTTGGAAGATAAGTCCTAGTAATTTTTACTACCTTCTTAAAAAAGTGACGATATTTTTCCTTCATAACATCTTCATATTCCTATATTTCTTCTTTAGTTTTATTATTTATCCACAGAACCCTAAAATGTTTAAGCACCTAATTTCATGTCACCTACCCTATATAGTCAAGAATATGAATAGTTTGTTCCTCATAAGAAAGGATTTTTTCCAACTGAACTAATTAAGGAATTAAAATTTGACATGCATCTGGATCATACATCCTTATCAATGAATCATGAAACACAACATGTACATGAGATAAACCTGAATGAAAATCCACTGAATAAGAAGCCAAAAAAATATTCTCTAAAATCTAATATGGTCTAATGATCCATGGATTGGACATTCCCTTATTAACAAAATGTGTAACACTTTTCCATAGAGATAATTTAAGAAAAATATGGATACCTACCTATAATGAAATATCCTTCATCTAGTTAAATATAGAACTCTACTAACTTCTTTTATATCCCCTCATATAATGTTAAATACACTTTAACCTCTCAACCATCCCTTTAACCTATTCTATTCCCAAAAACCTTATTTTAAGAACTTTTTTCCAATAAACTTGAGACTGAAAAAAATGCATCAAAAGTTGACATCTGTATATTGGAATGAAAACTATTATTATAATATCATTCAACTAATGAAATATATTGATCCAAGAATCTCTCAAAACCCATTTAATAATTTATATTCAAGTATTTGAAATTCTAAATTGATTACTCTGACTATCCATTAGATTGAGGATGAAAATAAGTATTAAAAGTTAACTCAGTACCCGATGAATTCTTAAGGATCTTCCAAAAAATTAGAGGTAAATCTGGGATCATGATCAAATTCTATAGAAAGAGAGACACCATGCTATCTAATTATTACAATAACATATTTTTAGAAAGATAATATAAAAACATATTATTTCAAATAGGAATAAAATGAATATTTTTAGTCAAACTATCATCAATATCCCATATCACATAATTACCTTGAGATGTATTTTTAATACAACCAAAAAATACAAAGATTTATTCTCACATTTCCATTATAGAATAGTAATATACTAAATAATTCCCTTATGTAATATTTTTATTTTTTTATCCTATTTAAAGTAAATCATTTCATAGTAAATCTAGTAATATTTATTTTCATTCCTTCCCACTAGAAATGTTCCCAAAGGTCTCTATATGTCATAGTGATTTTAAGATAAATAAACAATAGATATCTATAGGCTCTACTGAATAGTTATTTATCTAAATAGGAATAAATTATCATAGAAAACCTTTTTAAAATAAGATAACACCTTATTCATTAATATTAAACATTGGAAACTTTCCCATCTTGATAGATTCTACTATTTCATAGAAACCATGAATTTATTTCATTCCTAATTAATTCATTCTAAGAAATATGAAAACCCTGATACCAGATCCAAAATAGAAGATATCTATATATACAAAATTTCTAAGAAAATATTTATTAAATAAATAACTAAAAGGTTCATGTTCTATTCATATAATAATTAAGGATGCATTATATTTCCAACTTAAAGCATTATCTAATATATTTTATTTTTTTAGATGGTAATGAATCATGGGCTTATAATCCATAATCAATTTCATCCATCTTCTAAGGATAATATTTAATTCTTTATGAGTGAATATATACAAAAAACATTTATAATTAGTATATATTTGAAATTTTACTCTATAAAAAATGTCACTATATTTCAAAAAACACTATAGATTCCAGTTCAAGGTCATGTGTTGGATAATTTATCTCATGAATTTTTAATTATTATGATGTGTAACTGATTACCTAACCATTTTTCTTTAAAAAAATTCCTTCAATGAAGCAACACTATAGATAACAAAAATAACATTTCTATATAGTAGTGCTAAAATTATAACATTTATTAATCTTATTTTCGATTCCTTTAAAAATTCATTACATTCTTTCATCAAGATGAATTTACATCATTATTGAGTTAACATAGTTAGTGGTCTAGATAAAAAATAAATATATTGAAAAAACCATATATAGTATCCTATTAATCAATGAAAATGATGAATCTATCTGAAAATTTTTGGTCTTAACCACTATTCAACAACTTTAGATTTAGAAAGATGGAATTTGAATCCATATTTATTTATAATATGTTCACGGAAAGAACTATATCAATCAGAATTCATATTTACAAAATGTTCCATGTAACTTAATTTCCAAAATGGTTGGAAGAACAATCCTCAATTCTTTCTCATGATCATCAATTTTGTTTAAATATATTTATACATCATCAATAAACTCAACCACAAAATTATCCTTGAAATCATGGAAAACTCTTTTCATAAGATCAATAAATATTGATGGAGAATTTGTAAAACTATAGTGAATTACCACAAAATCCTAATTTTCATACCTATTTTGAAATAATGTCTTTATAATGTCATCCTCCATAACATTAAGTTTTTTATACCCAGACCCAAGATCATTTGTAAAAAAATATTGAGATCCCAAGAGATCATAAAAAAATAATCTTTATGGGTAAATGATTACTTATTCTTAACAATTATTTTATTTAGTTATCTTTAATATTTTTAAATCATCATGAAAATATGTTTAATTTTATAAAAAATAGGATTATATCCTGGTGATTTTCTCAGATGAATTAATCCTTCATCAAGAAAGTATTTTAACTAATTTTTCAATTCCAAAATTTTTACATGATAAATTTGGTAAGTTGGTTTAGATATTGGATTAACATTAAGAAATATGTCAATATTAAATTTAATCTCCCAACTAGGTATAATAATATACAATTCATTAGAAAATTAAAAAATATATTCCTTTATTATTGGAAAATCACAAATTTAAATAGTTTATTTCTTCATAATAATATCTATAGAATAACATTAATTTCCACCATTAATAAATTTTTCAATATCTTGATATGATATTAATTGTATGAATTTATTCTAATATGAAAACTAAATCTAATTTCAAAAAAAATTCTTTATCTTTAAAATAATTCCTAGAATGATTAACCAAAATCCAATCCATTCTAAGAATAACTTTAATGTATTAAATGGTAAATACAATAAGGTTTATTAGTAAATACTTTACACAAGTAATAATAGTTAGATTTTATTTTTTCCTGTAATATTACCCAAATATTTTTTAACAAATTCACTGGATTCATTTCTTGAGTTGTAATTTCTTATTTAGCCAAAAAAAATTTATAAATGAAAGAATGTTTCTATCCAAAATAAAACACGACCTTGGAATAATATGAATAAATTTTTAATTTACAAAACACCAAATCATTGTATAGTCCAACATTTACCAAAGTAGCCACAAAGGATATAGCCACACCATTTTTCTAGTAAACTTCATGACTTACATCTTTTATTATTTTATATATTCAAGTACTATAGAAATGACCAATTTCATTAAAATTAAAACATCATATTATCAGATTTAAATTATTTTTTCTATCATTATTATGATCCTCATCCATGAATTCATGATCCATATGTATAAACATTCCCCATTAGACACACTTCAAATATTTTACAAGACAATATCTAGGATGGATTTTACAAAACATATCCCAAGATAAAAAATTAATTTTTATACATTTCGATTTACTTAATGGATGATTCCACATTTCCATCAACTCGAAACTCATTTTCTAGATTTTCCATAGAACACATGATTATAACCTACCATTATTTCTACCTTATAGAAACATAAAACCTGTTTTTCATTATAATCTAATTACATTCGATATATTGTCATTAATCATGAGTAAAACCAGTTAATTTCACTATATATATCCTGGATATACATTTGTACATACCATTCCAATTAAGTGATTATTTCTTAATAGGTGACCAAAAATTATTCCCACTTCTACCTCAATTCTAATAATTTCCTTTCCATACAGTGTTTAATATTATTAGGAAAATATTTATCAAGGAAAGTATTTTTAAATTATACCACTCAAATAGATTATTCTCTTCTATTTCCTTGTTAATCATTACCATTAACCACCACAGATCAGATTCACCTAAAAAATTATTAATAGATAGAATCACATTTTGATTATTTAAAAAACCCATTATATTGAATATTGTTTTGAATTATTTAATCCATCTCTCAACTATTTCTTGGTTAGAAGTTCCACTAAATGATGGAGGTATATGTTTCATGGAATGATCTAATATAAACATATTCCTCTATGGTGAATGTGTTTTTTATATAGAATAGATGAAACCAACATAAATATCTAGCTTCAACTAATCCAAATAGAAACAAACTACCCAATACAAGTTACAACTATTCTAGATTGCTGATTTGGGAGGATATTTTCTTTTTCACACCTTTCTATATCAAGTTAATTGTTTCCAATAGGGAAAATCATTCTAAATGGACATATATTTGATGGAGACACATGGTAATTTTCAAAACATTACTCTTGTTTACTATAAATTATAATCTTCTAAGGGTGTATATTTACATTTTCTTAAACTATAAAATTATCTAAACACTTATTTGAAACAAAAAAAGGTATTGATCCTTATTCAAACCGTAATTAAAATTTTAAAGAAGAAATAATTTTTTATCACTCTAGAATATAATTTCAAGTTTTAGAGGTTTATATAATTGGTTCATAACTCTTATACAAAAAAATCATGAATTTCAAAGTAGAAACTTCCACTCATTGTCCATTTTTTCACAATAAAATACTATTAAAATGAAGAACTTTTTTATTTCATGACAAATCATCATGATTTTTATCATGGATTCATCATTGTTCCTAATAATTATTAAACCATATGAGAAAAATTTTAAAATGGGGGATTATCAAAGAAATATATTTAAGGGATATATACAAAGGAGAAAAATAAACCATTTAGTCTATTTTAAAATCATGATATCATATAAGATTTGTTTACTTTAATATAATAAGATTTAAGAAAAATTAATGATTTACCTACACATGAAATAAATTTAACTACCTAATCTTTTACATAATTTTTTTAGAATAAGTAACATAGTAAAAATCATAATCATAAGGTTACCGTAAAATCTATTAGAACCCATGATAATAATTTTCTTCAAAACACACCTTTACCCTTAAATGGAATAATAATTACTTTAAAGAAAATATCATTAGGTTTCATTATGAATCCATAATATCTCAATGAAAATTCATTTACATGAATATGACATAAATTTAGGTTTCTTTGTAAATCATATTTATTGAACCCTTATAATAGTTCTTACAAATGGAATCACCTATACGATTAATTGCAACATAATTCTCGAGAGAACATAATCATTAAATAATGAATTTGAGAGAAATATCACCATCACCCATCATCATGAACAATTTACAAGAACCATAGCATAAATAAAAAATATATAAGCTTTCATTTCATTTATAAAATATGATAAAATATTTATTTAACACATATACAAGATAAAATTTGGTCTTTGTGTAAAAATCAGGATAAAAATTATTTTTATTTTAAAAAAACTTTAGACTAAATTTACCAGAAGAAAAATAAACAAGACATTCATTTTAAAATCAATTAAAAAGTTTAGATTAATATTATTATATAATAATGTTCAAGGTGAAAAAAATTCTTCTAATGACTTATATTTTATAAAAATGATTCCATTCACACATTTATAAAAATAAAAAAAAACCATTTGGAAAATATTTAAAATTGTTTTTTTTAAAATTTCATAAAAAATGTAAATCATGGTTTAAAATGAAATATATATATATATATATATTAATTAAATAAATGATAAATTTTAATGAACATTTATTTGGAAGGAATATAGAATAAAATCTTTTAAACTTTTAAAATAAAATTTTAAATAAAAATACCATACATTCAGTCCGAATTGCAAAATATGTTATTTATCAACCTAAATAATAAATATATATAAATTATTTATATGATTATAAATATCTTTCAGGTTATTTATGTTTTAATTATTCTTTTTATTTCATTTTTACCATGTCATAGTTATTTAGATAATTTATTATGTTTACTGTCAACATTTTGAGGGTGTTTGTTTCATAGGTACAAAAAGTTTTTAGAAGGTTTAATATGTTCGAATGGATCATGATTATATAAATTTATGAATATTGATAATGTAATAATTATCAATATGATAAATTAATTATAATTATAAAATTATTAATGTAAGATGGTAATGAAAAAAAGAATTATGTTATGACAAGGAGACAACGGTCTATACATACTCATGAGTAATGTTTTCATAGGTCAATGAACATAATGGAAATATGATAATTATTATTTTATCATTATTTTATTATATTTATATCATAAATATCATATTATATATTTAAATCCACGTATATATACCTTCTATTTTAGATGGTGATAAAAATATATATACATCTGTCTGGGAGGCTTTTGTCTACACATACACACAATTTTTATTTTTATTTTCATTGGATGGAAAATAAAGAATTACAGTAATTATTTAAAGATATATTATTAATTTTTTATAATATATATCATAATATTTCATTATATATATTATTGTGTCTGGATATAAGATTCAATGATGAAAAATCAAGTCCATCATCTCGAAAGGTTGTAGTCCACACGTATGCACGAAATAATTTTTTATTTTACATTAATTGGATATGTGGATGGGTATTTTTTTTACAAAAACATAATAAAACATAATTATTTAGGTGATCCTTCGGTTATTATAAGATAATGGTTGGGACAATTTTTATGGTGGTGGAAGTACAAATAAAAAAGAAAACACCCATTTAAGAACTATACCTCTTCTTTATATAATGTTCTTAAGTTTATACCTATAACCATACATGGATGATATTATGATCTAAAGAGTCACACTAGAAAATTATAAGGTATTTTATGAATGTATCTTGGATGGTATTTACCAATATAATAGGCATATGAATTATAGATAATAGAGGAGATGTGGTGTCATTTTATAAGGGAGAGAGAGGATACACATGAATGTTTTCAAAAGATAAAATTATGATAATGTCTAAATCAAGAAAAATAGCTCCAAATTGAATCATTATCAAATAATAGACATGTTTCAAATAAAATATGATTTTACAATAGGCTTTGTACAGGTTCTTAGTTCATTGTAACTCTTATCATTCAATTTTTAACCATTTAAACCCGTTTTACCTCATACCATGGTAACTAATTTTTTTTACAAATTTTAATATTCCTAATCAAAAAAATACATGGACCTATTTAAAAAATTTCAATATATATATTTGAAATATGATATCAATTTTTCTTGATTAAATAATTAATTGTGGTAAATATTACTTTTATAATCAAAATAAGAAATATGGGGAATATATATATTTTGGATAAATTTCTTTTTATTTATAAATTTTTTTTCCTACCAAAGTCACGATGAAATAGACGGAACCTCTTTGGTCCATTCCTTTGCATAAATATTCTATTTGAGCTATTATGAGAGGTCAACGTGACTTATCCCCAACACTTTGACAATTTTCTAAATTGTTTCATGAAATTGCGTCACGAAACGGTGTCACTTCATTTTCCAAATTTACAAATTGTTTCATGAAACCGTATCATGAAATGGTGACACTTCCTTTTCCAAATTTCAAAACTATTTCATGAAATGGTGTCACGAAACTATGTCACTTCTTTTTCAAAATTTACAAATTGTTTCATGAAACGGTGTCATGAAACTGTGTCACTTTTTTCCAAATTTACAAACTATTTCATGAAACGGTGTCACTAAAAAATGTCACTTACTTTTCCAAATTTCCAAACTATTTTATGAAATAGTGTCACGAAATGGTGTCACTTACTTTACCAAATTTCCAAACTATTTCATGAAACAGTGTCATGAAACAGTGTCACATACTTTTCCAAATTTCCAAACTATTTCATGAAATAGTGTCATGAAACGGTGACACTTGCTTTGCCAAATTTCCAAACTGTTTCATGAAACAACTTCATGAAATAGTTCAAATTCCCTTTTGAAATTTCCAAATTGTTTCATGAAATGGTGGAACGAAACAATTTCACTTACTTTTCCAAATTTCCAAAATATTTTATGAAATGGTGGCACAAAAATAGTGGCATAGAGATGGTGGCACAGAAACAGTGGCACAAAAATAGTGGCACCAAAACGGTGTCATGAACAGTGTTTCTAGAAGTATTTCATTTCCATTGTAAAATATCTAGATTTTTCTAGATTTCCTAAAATTTCTCCCATTTAACGTTCCCTTTGACGTAAAATGAATTTAAACACTTTTTTAAGGTATTTAAGTTTGATTCAAATCCCATAACTCCTATCTTAATTTTTCCTAATATTTGGGAAGCCCTTACCCGGTCAAAACATGTGATCTTTGATAGATCTAATCTTAATGGAAAATCCATCATATCTTAAACCACTGATCCATTAAATATTATAAAGGGCCAATATATCTTCCTCATGTGTTCTTACTTATTATTACCTAGTTTAATATGCTTTAACCTTTCCTTATTTCATATAGGATTCATGCGTAGTGCTGAAGCCTTAGATCATGTCTTCCATAGAGTTTCTTCTTGCTGCATGTGCAACCCCCTATTTTGGTGCAACCAGGAAGTGTTGATCCGTATTCGATATAAGCTATGTTCTACCACCATTATTATGGGTTCCTCTCCTTCAGTTCATCCTTTCAATGTTATGGCATGTGATCTCCATGTTTCTAATAGAGTTTTCTTGGGTGTTGGTTAGTATGGTGGGGTCTCTACATCCATGGGGGGATGCAGTCTTCCTGGAGAGGTGATTATGATCTTTTTTATTGTTCGTTCTTGTGAAAAGAACATCTGAAACCTTTTGAGGTATGGTATTTATATCTTCTCAATTATTTTATGTGAAACTATAAATTTATCATGTTTTAGCCTACTATATCATAGTGGAATTGATATAATGAACATTTCAACTAGATAAATAAATTGGTTTGAATTGTATGTTTTTTCCACATTTTTTTCTAGATAGCGTGATATCTATTATTTATTTTTTTAGAATTTCATTCTTGATAGAAATTGGTAAAGAACGTAAATCCAGGATTAATTTTAAAATTAATTGGATAACGATAAATACACATGTTTTTGAATCTGGTTGTTGCTATGAAAAACTATTGATAATTTAATGGATACAATTATGCCTGTTTAAATAAACCAGCTAATTCGTGATGGATTAAATAACTGGTTGTTTGAAAAAAGATAATGCCATGAAGGGTTCTGTGTTACACTCTTTCTTGTAAAGGAAAAGAGCTTATACTGGGAGCTGTGAGTGCTCGTTATATGTGAAGGCTAGATGCCTTTATTGGGGTAGAAAGCCCAGTTTCTTATTGATTGTTTTCATGAAACTTGTGTTGTGGTGTGAGCATAGGATGGAAGAGCCTGGGAGGTGGTTGTGGTATGAGGGGCAGAGAGACCTAGAGGTTGGGGCAGTAGTTGATGCCTAGAGTGGCGAGATGCATTGGTTTATGCATGGTGGTGTTGAGGAGGACATCATAGATGATAAAACATGATAGTTATGAATATTGTATGCTTGTTGAATCTAGTTGGTTTTTTATCTTATTTAATTTCCCTAATCCTTAAGTCATACGGCCTTGCTTACCCTCCTTACAATGGAGGTGAAGACGCATGGGGTATTCCTTGTGCTTTTTGTGTTTAGATTCTCGAGGATGGATGGGTCTATGTTCCAACTATAGGTGGAAAAGGCTCAACGAGTAGTCCATCTACTCATCATGTTGAGATCTGTGTGTTTGGTAGCATAGTTTTTATTTTCTAGAAAGCATGGAATTATGGGAAATTAATAATACTTTCAATAAATTATGTCAACCCATGAGGTTAGAGCTTGCTGGGATGCAATTCTAAGGTAATATTTATTAGAATATGTGGACTTGGATTAGTTATGCCTAGAGGGTATTGAACTTGGTGTGATTCCAATGAAACTTAATGTGGAAGTAATAATGGTTAATTAATGGTTAAATAATTAATTACGTAAAGTGAAACAGATAAAAAATGATAAGTAACTTAATATTTCTCTTTAAATGGTTATATTCTTGTAGGATATATAGACTTAGTAGTGGTAGACGGGAGTCCTAGAAGCCTTAGTTGTAGTTGAGTATAACGATAGGTTTTTTCCATAGTGTGGTTGGGAGCTATAATATATCATGAGATTTTTATGTTTATACTTGCTATTCCACCCTTTATATTAGGGAAACTAACACCCCTAAGATTCTGAGATCTGGGGGGGATGTTTTCCCCAACATCCTGATGGGAGGATGGATGCCTGACTACCCCCTTTATCCCCTCTCGCTTCTCTTGGTAGTTACTTGTGCTGGTAGGCACAATGATTAGTTTTCACAATTTATGTGTATAGAGGGATGTAATGGCATGTGGTTATTTACACACATATATTCTGGATACAGTTTCCTGTGGACTACTATAGGTGTAATGTGTATCAACTATGATTTCTTGAGGATCCTTACTCTATGTATGGGATGTAATGGCTTGGGGTATAATACCCGATGTATGATACACATTATGTGAGCTGTGGTGGATCTCATAAATTACCTGGTTACTTTGGTTACATAGATGTGGCAGTTGTGTTGCATGAGGTTTATGCTGTGATTCTTCTCCCAGGTACCTGAGGGAAAGAATTTTCGGAGATATATGATTAGGACGTGCAATGTTGGGGGGAAAAGGAAAACTAGTGGGGAAGTGGTAGCGTGGTACCCTTGATATATTTTATTATATTATATAATCATGTATGGGATACTTGGTGAGACTAGCCATGGTGAGGCTGGGAACATACTATACCTATTTAGATGGTGAGTTAGTTTCACTTGTTGTTCATAGTGCTTTAGTATGCTTTCATTGATTTTGCATGATAGGATCCAGGGAGTATCCTACTGAGTATACTATTATACTCACCCTATGTATATACAACTTTATTTTCAGGTCACTTAGAGAATGTTGGATATCAGGCTAGTTACTACTAGCTTTGGGTTTTCAGGAGCTATTCGGGCATCATGGTTGGTGTCGTTTTACTTTATTTTGGTACTTTCAAATTTCCCTTTTAGTTGTATTATTTCTTTCATGAAATTCCATATATGTACTTGGGTTTATTTTATAGTGCAGTCTGAGTTGGATTTGGATGGTATCTATCTTATCTCTCACTTTCATATGTGTTCTCTTATAGGGTAATACCTCCCATTTGTGTGTCTATTATACCCTTGGTGCTAGTTGTTAACCCCGGGCCTACTGGAGGTGGGACTCGGGTGTCACTATCTCCCTTATAACATTTCCAAACCTAGAGGGGTACACTTTGTGGGGAGGGGGTCACGATAGAGTGAACAAGAACCACCACTACCACGTTTCCCCATTCAGCATCATCACAACCAACGATACCCAGTGCTCCTTCTAACCATGGATTGAGATGAAAGCTATCTCAACCTTCTCCAACCAGTCTTCCATCACTTCATTTGAAACAAATACCTAAGTATCTCATTTCTCTAGGGATGGTGTCTCTTAGGCCTATTCCAATGGATCAGGTGCTTGTTTTTATTGTGGAATCCAAGTTCATCAGCTGCGAGAGTTACAGAACTTTCAGAGTGGTCAACATGCACCTAGTGTTCTGCTCTAGGTTCCTCTATTGAGGTAGTTCCAGCCAAGGTATAGTAGCAGGTTTCACCAGATTTGGATCATTAGAGAGCAGATGGGGTGGGCAGAGGACAACCCCTGGACACTCCCTGTCCTATGAGAACAGAGCATGGCCATGGTGGTGGTCTTCATAAGGGTTAGAGAGGATGTGGAGCAGTTTATGGTTAGATTCATGCTTTAGCGTTTCCAGTTATAGGCGAGCCAGATGCCATTTGAGGTATCCTTTTATTGTTTGTTTACTTGGTTGTATTCTTTATTTGAATCAGGATCCATGCACTCCTTCATATCACCCTCCCTTGTCCATGGTTTGGGACTTTAGGTATAGAGGCTTCCAGTGCCCTTGGTCTTGACTACACCAGTTAGAGGTCGAGCTGACTTGCTTGAAGTATGTAGAGACTGCGATATAGTGATGGAGAAGCACTGCTCTTAGGGATATTTCTTATGTTTATAGATACAACAATATGATGTCATACTCATCATGGATTGGTTGTATTCGGTGTGGGTTATTGTGGATTGGTTCCAGATTCAGGTGGTGTTCTTAGATGATGATGGAGAGCCAACAATGTTTGTTGGTGATTGAGACACTCAGATGTGTTGGAGGCGTGTTTCTTATTTATCATCCCTAATGGCTGAGCTGATGTTGAGTTCGTTAGAGGTTCAACAATTGGTGTTTACCGGGGTCAAGTAAGAATACCCTGATATCTTTATAGAAGAGGTTGTACCATTACCCCCTCGACGGGAGATCGAGTTCTGGATCAATCTCTAGCTAGGCGTGTCTCCTATATCAATATATTCGTATAGGAATGTGCCTTCTGAGTTTCAAGAGTTATTTTTATAGATCAATGTTCTATAGTAGTGTGGTTTTTTTCAGATGAGTGTGTCACCATTGGGTGTGCCAGTTTTGTTCATAAAGAAGGCTGATGGTAGTTTTCGATTGTGTGTTGATTATCGTCACTTTAACAAAGTGATAGTGAAGAAACTATATCATCTTTCATGGATTGATGGTTTCTTTGACCATTTTAAGGGTGTAAGTTTGTTTTAGAAGATTGAATTGTGGTCAAGGTATCATCAGATGCGAGTGAAGGATGAGTATATCCCAAATATTTATTTCTGTTGTCATCATGGGCATTATGAGTTCATGGTGATGTCGTTCAGTGTGACAAATGCTTCAGCTATGTTCATGGAGTTAACGAAGGTTGTGTTCTATGAGTTCTTGGATAAGTTTTTAGTGTTTTTCTTTGATGACATAATTGTGTACTCCGCATCTAAGGAGGAGCATGAAGAGCATCTGTATGATGTTTTGGGAGTTCTTCGTTGATAGAATCTATTTGGGAATTTGTCTAAGTGTTAGTTTTGGGTTACATAAGTCTATTTCTTGGGGAATGTTGTGTCCTATAAGAGAGTATATATGGATCCATCGAATATATAAGCAGTTGTGTCTTGGGTATCCCCCAAGAAAGTGGTAGAGGTATGATGTTTCCTTGGTCTCACATGCTATTACAGGAGGTTCTTGGTCAATTTCTCTCAGTTTGTGAATCCTTTGATAGCATTTATCAAGAAAGATCAGGTGTTCATGAGGCCTGATCAGTGTCAAGAAGCATTTGAATATCTAAAGAAGAAGTTCTTTAGTGCTTTGGTTCATTGTATACCAACAGAGGGAGTTTATTTTGATGATTTCTGGGATGCTTCACGTCTTGGGTTAGGCTATGTTCTGATGCACCATAGATCAATCATTTCTTATGGATCTCAAAAGTTTCATCCCTATGAACATAACTATGACACCCATGATCTCGAGTAGGCGGTAGTGGTAGTTACTCTAAATTTGTGGAGATATTACCTCATCATTAAGCATTTTGTGGTTTTTACCGATCATAAAAACTTGAGGTATGTTTTCTCCTAGTGTGACTTGAACTTACGACATCATCGGTGGATGGAGTTATTATAGGATTACGACTTTGAAATTTTGTATACACCTAGTAAAGGGAATGTTGTATCCAATGTGTTGAGCAGGAATTCGTCTAGTGATGTAGTGTGTGAATCTGGTGATTCTTGGAAATTAATGGAAGAGATTTCATCATTACATATGAATATGAGATAAGTTAGGGTAGAGGTTGTCTTTTCCAGATGATGGTGTAGTCATCTGTGGTGTAGCAGGTAGAAGAGTCCCAATTGGGGGATCTTAAGGTATAGGTTTGGAGATACCAAGTTTTTTTATGGTGAAGCCCATGTTGGTTGGTCTGAGGATGAACAACACCGAGTGTTATTTCAGGGAAGGATTTTTGTTACTTTTGAGATGCATGAGATGATTCTCAGGGAATTACATGTTTCTACCTTAGCGGTAAATCCTTGAATAACAAAAATGTATTGTACCTTGAGGAGTTAGTTTTGGTGGCCTAAGTTGAAACATATGGTTAAAGAGTTTGTGTCTCAAAGTTTGGACTACCAGAAGGTGAAGGCCAAGCACCGTGTTCTCGATGGTTTTCACCAGCTGTTGTATGTTCCTCAGTGGAAGTGGGAGGACTTCTCTATTGAATTTGTTACGAGTTTACCTTGAGCTCATGGAGTATATAATGCTATATAGGAGTTAGTGGATCTCTTGAAGAAATCAGCCCTATTCATAGCGATCAAGGATTCAAGATCAGTTGAGGTTTTGTCAAGGAAGTATCTATACGAGGTGGTGAGACTACACAGAGTCCATGGGATGATCATTTCTTATTAAGACCCACATTTTTCCTATAGGGTATGGAGAGGTCTCCAGCATGCTTTCGGTTCTCAGCTATGCCTTAACACTTTATTTCATTCATAGATGAACGTTCAGACAGAGCGGACCATCCAGACTCTCGAAGATATGTTGCGGTCTCATGTCCTAGAATTTGGAGGTTAATGGATGATACACTTAAAATTTTTTAGAGTTCTCTTACAACAATAGTTTTCAATCCACCATCGGTATGGCTCCGTTTGAAGACCTGTATGGCCGACCTTTCCTTTCTCCATTGTGCTGGACTGGGGTCAGAGAGTCATCCAATTTTTAGGCTGGAACTGGTACAGAATATGACAGAGATGGTTCAGGTGATTCAAAATAGGATAAAGGCATCATAAGATCATCAAAATTTCAATACAGATCATAGGAGGAGACCTCTGGAGTTTGATGTTAGGGATCACATGTTTCTAAAGGTGACTCCCCATTGTGGGAAGCAATGTTTTGGTAATGTGAGTAAGATTTGTCCTTGGTTTGTTAGACCTTTCAAGGTGTTGGCTCATGTTGGAGCCATGGAATATCGAATTGAAATTCCCTTGAAGATGATCCAGATACACGAGGTATTTCATGTTTCATATCTCTATCGTTATCTTCATGATGACCCTCACATCATCGATTGGGGTGATATTGACATTTATAATTATGTAACCTTTAAGGAGCGGCCTATTGAGATCCAAGACCGCAAGGATAAGGTGTTATGTGGGCATTCTATTCCCTTGGTTTGTGTCTTGTGGTGGCACTGTGTCATAGAGGAGAGTAGATGGGAACGTGAGTCGTAGTCATGTTCTTAGTACCCTGAGATATTTGATGTTTATCCATTCTCCTCTAATGATGTTCATCTGTGGTTATAGACCTTTCCTGTTTATAAGATGGCATTATTTTGTTGCTTGTTTTGGATTTCTATATTTTGAGAGGTATCTCCCCCAGGAGAGTGTTTATGAGATGGTTGTGGTTGTTGTTGTTGAGCAATGTATTGTTTTCAAACAATTCAAAATAATGTTTTTTAAAGGGGGAGATTATTTTAAATAATACTCTATCTCTTTATGATGATTTTGATGCTCACAAATACCCTTAATTATTTACTAATTATTTCGTTGAGTATTTTTCAGGAATTTATTTTATTTATTTATTTCATATAACGAGATTTCATACTTCATTTATTCCGAGATCAATTTTAGCGCGTTCTGGAATCACTGTAGCGCGAGATCAATTTTAGCGCGTTCTGGAATCACTGTAGTGCGAGATCAGTTTTAGCGCGTACTGGAATCACTGTTCATACCCTACGTTGATGAACGTAACGTATGGATGAAAAGTTTACTTTTTATGTTAAAAGAAACGTATGGTTAAGGAACCTTACGTTATTTTGAAACGTATGGTTAATGAACCTTACGTTGTTGAAAAGTATGGAAGAAGAACATTACGTTTGGAAGGAACCTTACGTGTTTGTTGTTAGACAAGTATGGAAGAGAAACCGTACGTTAGTTTTCAGTGTTGAGTTTGTTTCTCAAAAGTATGGATCATCAACCTTACTTTTATAATCAACCGTACGTTCTTTGGAGAGTTGAAGCAAGACAAAGTATGGCTGATCAACCCTATGTTTGAATGCTGAAGAGAAAATATGTATGTTCAACCTTACGTTTGTGAACCTTACGTTTGTAAACCTTACGTTTGTGAACCCTACGTTTGGAGCCACGTCATCAACCCTACGTTTGGCGTCGGGATATTTTTGACAGACGATATTTCCTTTTGCATTGGTCAAACAGGCGGATTATTAAGCGGATTTCGAGCCGATTCTTAAGTACGACTTTGAATGAATCAAAGACGATTTTCAACGGTTTAATGATTGATTTAAACAGAGCTTTTTATGCCGATTCTTCAGGGGAGTTACAACGGCTCTGTTATTTAATATCGCGAATCTAAAGGAGATTTTCATGGATCTATTTATGCGGAAGATTTTCTCAGATTTGAATATATATGTTCTATCTTGGAAACTTCGGATATATATATATACACAGGAAAGTGTATGAAATATATAGATTGATCTTTTAACGAGCAAGAAACAGAGACTGTGTGAAGGCGTTCTTTTCTGGTGATCTAGAAGAAGTGTAAAACCTTTATTACCGAAGGAAGATCTTGATAGCAGATTCATGTGTTCTACATCGACTATCTGTTGTGAATCTACTGCTGCTGAAGTTGTGAAGTTTCTTGTAATATCTATTGCAACTGGATCGACTCAGAACTGTTTTGATTACAGATCTTTATTTTCTGAAGACGACGATCTATCTACTGTCAATTTCATTCTGTTGCAATTGTGAAGAACAACTGGAGAAGTGTTTTCTTTATCGAAACCCTTTTTATTTTTGAGTGATCAGCTTCTCGTTCTAAGCTGTGTGGGTTCGTGTTTGAACCAGGAAGGCTGTGTTTGCCTGAAACTTGTAAAGGTGTCAACTGCCTGTACTCAGTTGTGAATAGGTCTGTGGAAACGAGGACCAGATAGTGAAAATCGCCAAGCTCGTGGATTTGAGCGTTGGTGGAGTGGACTAGGGGCCTTCTGTTCCCCGAACCACTATACATCCGTGTGTTCATGCTTTTAATTTTTCTGCTGCATATTTAATCGTGCTAAAGCATAGTGGATAGAATTTTTCTATATTGAAGAGATTGTAATAATTTTGAAAAGACACAATTCACCCCCCCTCTTGTGTGTAATCCGTAGATTCAGATCCAAAAATTGGTATCAGAGGAGGAGCTTCTTATTTTTAAAGTCTTATCAAGCTAGAAGTATTTAAAGATTATACATAGTGTATCATGGCTGATACGAGAGAGGGAATGTCAATGGTCAGAGCACCTTACTTTAATGGAGATAATTATGGCTGCTGGAAATCACGTATGATTATTTATCTGAAAAATCTTGGTTACAGAGTCTATTCAAAGATTCTGACTCCGTATGAAATTCCTGAAAATCCCTATACATGGAGTGCTGCTACAGAGGCTGAGTATGACATAAATTCAAAAGCTATGAATGCAATCATCTGTGGTCTAGGACCGGATGAAATTAACAGAGTATCTCAATGCCCGACTGCATATGAAATGTGGCAAACAATAGCTGTTGCTTTTGAAGGAACAGATAATGTAAGACAGATGAGATATGCAACTGCTAAATTAAAATTCGATACTTTCAGAATGATTGAAGGAGAGAGCATCACTCAGATGAATGGAAGATTGACAGAAATTGTCAATAATATAACAGCTCTAGGAGAACCAATCAAGCAGGCTGATCAAGCGTTAAAGGTACTGAGAGTACTTCCTACTCGATGGAATGGAATCTCTGCAGCAATCAGACAATCAACTTCTGTTAAAGATCTAACTATGAGAGAGCTGATTGGTACATTGATGATGTACGAGGCTGAAATGCAAGATGAGGTAAATGAGCATAAAGTCTACATAAAAAGGGAAAATACTACTTTGAAAGTGACTTATCAACAAAAGGATAGAAAGATGAAGAACAGAGAAGTAAGTGCTAAATCAGAAAGCTCTGATTCTTCAAATTCGGATGAAGAACTGGCTCAGCTAGCCAGAAAATTCAGAAAGTTCTACAGTAAGAAGAAAGACTTCAAGAAATCCTTCAAGAAGGATAGCAAGGAAGTGAGATGTTATGAATGCAAAAAGATGGGACATATCAGACCAGATTGCCCAAAATTGAAAGATGCAAAGAAGAAGAAATTCTTCAAAAGAGATGATTTTGAGCAGAAAGACAAGAAAGCTACTTGGAGTGTTTCTGAAGACTCAAGTAATTCTTCTGAATCAAGATCAGAGAAGGAGGAAGCCAATTTAAAATCAAATATGTGTTTCATGGCTGAAACTGATGAGGTACACTCATACTACTCCTCTGACTCAAATAATGAATCAAACTCTGAAACAGGTTTCTCAAATAAAAAACTTGCAGCTTACTGCAATATGCTTGAAGAAAGGTATGACTCATTATTAAAAAAATATAAATCTATAAAGAACTTGCATAAAGCTATTTCAGATGAGAGAAATACTTTGCTAAAACAACATAAGGAATTAATTGACAAATACAACTCTGCTGACTCAAATAAAATTAATTTTGAATCAAAAATAAAAACTCTACAGGATGAAGTATAATCTTATAAAAAGGCTGCATTAGTTTTTACAAAAGGAGAAAATGCCTTAAATGAGATACTTGGAAAAACTGTAATTAAAAAGGAAAGGTTTGGAATTGGAAGTAAAGGAGAAAAACCTAAGTTATACAAAAATTATTTTGTTCCTAGCACTAAACAGGTTATTTGTAACTTCTGTGGAACAAAAGGTCTTATAGCTAAAAACTGTTTTCTAAGACAACCTCAAATATGTGGAATTAAGAAAGCTTATATTTCCAATGATCTATATGATTCAATCAATTTTAAGAAAACAAAGCAAATCTGGATACCCAGATCACTGCTTGCTAACACTCCTGGACCCAACAAAATATGGGTACCAAAGCAATTTGTTTGAATGTCTTTGCAGGTAACAGGTCATCAAAGAAAGAAAGAAATATGGTATATGGACAGTGGCTGCTCAAGACACATGAGTTGAACTTCAGCTAATTTCTCTTCTCTTACTCGAAAGGAAGGAGGACTTGTCACCTTTGGTGACAATGCCAAAGGAAAGATTATTGGTATTGGAACAGTTGGAGATCCAGAGACAGTCTCAATCAACAAAGTACTTTATGTACAAGGGTTAAAACACAATCTGATAAGTATCTCTCAACTCTGTGATGATGGATACACTGTTGATTTTACTAAAAATAGTTGTACTGTTTCTAAATATAAACTGTTTAAGTTTAGAACACCCAGAACTGATAATGTTTATACTTTGGATTTGTATTCCTTGTGTAAACAACAAGTAAACTGCTTAACTGCCAATATAAGTGAATCCTGGATCTGGAATAGAAGACTTGGTCATTGCAATATATATGCTTTACATAAATTATCTAAGAAACATCTAGTTTCTGATTTTCCTAGTCTCAAATTTGAAAATGACAGATTCTGTGATGCATGTCAGCTTGGCAAGCAACACAAATCATCATTCAAATCTGTTAATAAAGTTGCTACAACTAAACCTCTAGAATTTATCCATATGGATTTGTTTGGACCTTCAAGAGTAGCAAGTTTAGCTGGTAAATTATATGTTTATGTATTAGTTGATGATTATTCTAGATTTACTTGGATTTTCTTTTTGAAATTTAAAAGTGAAGCTTTTAGTTTATTTGAAGGTTTTTGTAAATCTATTCAAAATGAAAAAGGTTTTAATATAATCTCATTGAGAAGTGATCATGGTGGAGAATTTGAGAACCAGGAATTTAATTCCTTTTGCTCAAACATGGGTATTAAACACACCTTCTCTGCTCCAAGAACACCTCAACAGAATGGGATTGTAGAAAGAAGAAATAGAACTATTCAAGAAATGGCTAGAACTATGTTAAATGAATATAGCCTACCTATATATTTCTGGGCAGAAGCTGTTAATACAGCTTGTTATATAATGAATAGAATTTTAATAAGACCTATTTTGAAAAAGACACCCTATGAACTATGGAATAACAGAAAACCTAAAGTAAATTACTTTAAAGTTTTTGGATGCAAGGTTTACATCTTGAATACCAAAGATAATCTTGGTAAATTTGATCCAAAATCTGATAAAGGTATTTTCTTAGGATATTTTGCAACCTCCAAAGCTTATAGAGTCTATAATAAAAAGTCAAGGATTGTTGAAGAATCAGTTCATGTGAAATTTGATGAATCTGATCCTTTTGAGAAAAGGATAGAACAAATAGATGAACCTGATTCTAATGAAAACATGAGACTTGAGAATTTAAAGAATGATTTTGAAAATGATATAAAAGAAATTCAGTCCAATTCAGAAGAACATGACACTGAAGAACCCTTGAATGTAATGCCTAGACAGTCTAGAACCTTAAATAATCACCCTTTAGAATCTGTGATAGGTGACTTAGAGACTGGTATTCAAACTAGAAGAAACCTTGGAAACATAGTTGAATTCTCTGCTTTCCTATCCCAACAAGAACCTAAGACCATAAAAGAAGCCTTAGATGATGAGAGCTGGGTAATAGCAATGCAGGATGAATTGAACCAGTTCAAGAGAAATAAGGTTTGGGAATTAGTTGAAAGACCACATGATTATCCAGTAATAGGAACTAAATGGGTCTTTAGGAATAAACAGGATGATCAAGGGATAATAACTAGAAATAAAGCAAGATTAGTAGCTAAAGGATATAATCAAGAAGAAGGAATAGATGATGATGAGACCTTTGCACCTGTAGCCAGGTTAGAAGCCATTAGAATCCTTTTAGCCTATGCATCTTATATGAATTTTAAATTATTTCAGATGGATGTTAAATCTTCCTTTTTAAATGGTTATTTAATGGAGTAAGTTTATGTTGAGCAACCTCCTGGTTTTGAAAATTCTCAAAAACCAGATTCTGTTTTCAAACTTACTAAAGCTCTTTATGGCCTTAAACAAGCACCTAGAGCTTGGTATGAAAGACTAAGTTCTTTTCTTTTGAAAAATGATTTTACTGTTGGACTGGCAGATCCAACACTCTTTAAGAAAACTGTGAAAAATAATGTTTTGTTGGTACAAATTTATGTTGATGATGTAATTTTTGGATCAACCAATAAAATTCTTTGTCATGAATTTTCAGAATTAATGCAAAAAGAATTTGAAATGAGTATGATGGGAGAATTAAATTTCTTTTTGGGTCTTCAAATATTTCAAAAAGATTTTGGAAATGTTTTAAATCAATGCAAATACATTACTGATTTACTTAAGAAATTTGGACTTGAAAACAGCAATCCATTTACAACTCCTATGTGTACTAATATAAAACTTGATTTGGATGAAACTGGAAAATCAATGGACAACAAGTTATATAGAGGTATGATTGGTAGTTTGTTATATCTTACTGCTAGTAGACCAGATATAATGTATTCAGTATGTCTTTGTGCTCGATTTCAATCAAATCCCAAATAATCCCATTTAACTGCTGTTAAAAGAATTTTTAGATATTTAAAAGGTACTATTTATCAATCTCTGCTTTATCCAAAAACCTCTTATTTTAATTTAATTTCATATTCAGATGCTGACTTTGGAAGCTGTAGATTAGATAGGAAGAGTACTTCAGGAACATGTCACTTTTTAGGGAGGTCTTTAGTATCATGGTCTAGTAAGAAACAACACTCAGTTGCCCTGTCAACAGCCGAGGCAGAATATGTGTCTGTAGGTAGTTGCTGTGCACAGGTGTTGTGGATGAAAAACACTCTTATGGACTTTGGATTAAATTTCAATAATACACCTATTTTATGTGATAATACTAGTGCAATTAATATTTCAAAAAATCCTATTAGTCATTCTAGAACTAAGCACATTGATATAAGACATCACTTTTTAAGAGATCATGTGTTTAAAAAGGATATATTTTTAGAATTTGTAAATACAGAAAATCAATTAGCAGATATTTTTACTAAACCACTTCCCACGGCAAGGTTTGAATTTATTAAGGGGGAGTTAGGTTTATTTAATTTTAAATAGTTTTTTTTAATCTTATTCTGTTTTCGAATTCTGCTTAATTTCTGTTTTCCGCTATAAGTAATTTTATTTTGTTTTAAATAAAAGTAATGATTAGTGATTACACGGGAATCAAGGCTGTCAGAACTGTTTCACCTTCTAAACTGCTTCAACTTTTTCGGAAACCCTTTCGAAAACCTAAAACCGCACATCTGCTCCAAAACCCTTTTCTGAATCTTCAAACCCTAAACTTACGAACCTTCAGAAATCGTTGTTGGAATGGCAAAGACTAAGCGTCCTGATGAAGCTGAGAGCAGTGCTGCAAAGAAACCTAAGGTAGTAGGTCGGAAAATACTGCAAGGTAAAGTCATAGATTTAGAGTGGCTGTTTGAAACGAATTTACTGTTGAAGCAAGCGTTGTCGTTTCAAAGCCGTGAGCAAGCTTTTAATAGTGCAAATTCTGAGTTTCTATATGAGGTAGAAATGAGACATTTCTTTAGAACTGTTCAGTTTAGCCTTGGAGATACGGAGGATAGTTTATTGGCTCAAATAGAGGATAAGGACTTTTCAATATCATCTGTAGAGATAAGTCAAATTCTTAACTGCCCTCATGAAGGAGTTTTTCATTTCGATTTACGGAATATTGGAGATTCTGTACATAAGTCTGAAGACATTATGTCTTTTCTGTTTGGAACCAGAGTGATAAAGAAGATGTTTATTAAGGATTTGGAGCCCGATCAGAAAATTTTGGTAAAATTTGTTCAGACTGGTTTAGCACCAAGAATGGCTGAGATGGAGAAAATCCTATACCCGGACATGTACATAATGTATCTTCTGATGTGTGATATTAAGTTTAATTTTCCTCGGTTTATGATAAGATATCTGAGTTAATGCTGTCAGAGTGAAGCAAGAATGACCTTTTTCCCTTATGGAAGGTTTATTTCTTTGTTTTTGTTTAAAAGAGGAATGATCAGATTGGTAGATGCTGGGGTGAAATGTCCCCACAGTAATGTTTTTAATGCTGGAACTTTGGGGAAAGTAGGATACTTCTGGAGCACAATTAAAGGAAAACTCTTACCTGTTGGAGCTGAAGAAAACTCGGAGAGTGCTCAGGCTCAACCGGCTAAGTCCAAGGAGGGAAAAGCAGAATCAAGAGTTAGTACAGTGGCAAGGAGAATTCGTTTTGAGATGGAGGAAGTTGAGGAAGAGAGAAGTCAAGAAGGACTTCAATCTAGAAGGAAGAGGTCAATTGATGAAGAAGTTATCTCTCCTGCCTTGAAATCCTCTGAACCGGTAATTTCTTATTCATTTGTGAGAGAAGCTGTTGTGGAGCAGACTGCACCGATAGAGGAACCAGCAGCTCAAACAGAAACTCAAGAAAAACCTCAATCTGCTGCTGTGGCTGTTGAAAAAGTAATTCAACAAGAACAACTTATGGAGGCAGTGCCTGGTGAAGAAGTGGTCGGACCTCAAGATTTACATGAAAATATTGTTCTTGACCAATCAGTAGAAGTCAGAGAGACTACTGTTCGTGATGAACATACTTCTGAAGCTCATACAGAGGTACTTCAGGAAGATTTTTCAGTGGAAGAGTTACAGGCTTTAAAAGATAGTTCAGTGGATCAACCTTGTCAGGACAAGGACAAAGAACAGTCGGATGCAGATTCCTTACCACTTGCCCTGCTTCATCAACCTAATTCTGGACATGAGAATCGAGCACAGGGTTCCCCTGATTCGAGAAAAGAAGAAGTTGTTGAGTTGTACAAGCGTATCTCTCAGTTAGAATCTGAGAATGTTAGTCTCAGAAATTCTCTGAACTTAGAGCAGTTGAAGTTTCAGAAGCTGAAAGAATGTACTGTTTCAAGACAGGAAGTAGATTTGTTTAAGACTGATATGCTGCATGCTGTTGATCAGTTAAAATCAGAGATGGTAAAGAAAGATGATTTTTCTGAGTTGAAGATTTACATGGAGAATAAATTTGAGTCTGTTGCAAACAGTGCTGTGAGTGGATCAGGCTCTTCACCTGATTTGATTCGGAAATTTCAAGCAATTACTGGAGCAATGAGCAATATGAGTGACAGATTACACGATCTTCAGTGTAATAGTGCCCCTTTGTCAGTTTTGCTAGATAATAAGAGATTTTTAGTGGATCAGTTGACATTTGGAGAGCAACCGATTAGGATTCTTTTGAATCAGTTATCAGAAAAACTGGCTCTTTTTGTTGAAAAAGAAGAAAGAATGCATGAGTTTTTCAGAGTTAATTTGATTGAAGATATTCATATGACTCAAGAGAACAGAGATCTTATCATCAAGTTAGGAGATGGGATGATGAAGAGGCTCAGAGAACAGTTTACAGAGATAAAGACCGCGATTCAAAGGAAATAGACACCTTTTTCCCTGTCTTATCTATGAACCTTGATTCCTCTGTATATCACAATCGTTTATATATAACAGCTTGTGAATGAAAATTCTTTTTTTTTGTTTTGTTGTTTATTGATTTATGATTAAGTTAGCCAGTATAACAAATTCACTTATTCATACACAGTTAACTATAGCATTTACTTATAGTTCAGTGCAATATTGAATGTGTTCAAATCCGTAATTTTTCATTCTTTTTGATATCACAAAAAGGGGGAGAATTTGGATAAACACAACATTTAAATTCATTTGTTTCCTATGAAGAAATTTGGATATATGGGAGAATTTGGATATATACGATATTTATCTTTTATCTATTTTTAGCTGAAAATTTATTTTTATGGGGGAGAAATTTTATTATAGTTAAATATTGTTTTAATCCTTTCAAAATTATAAAATTTTATAAAACTAATTTTTCAATAAAGATTGCAATTAAATTAGTTCTATTATTTTTATGGGTTTTGTGATCATCAAAAAGGGGGAGATTGTTGAGCAATGTATTGTTTTCAAACAATTCAAAATAATGTTTTTTAAAGGGGGAGATTATTTTAAATAATACTCTGTCTCTTTATGATGATTTTGATGCTCACAAATACCCTTAATTATTTACTAATTATTTCGTTGAGTATTTTTCAGGAATTTATTTTATTTATTTATTTCATATAACGAGATTTCATACTTCATTTATTCCGAGATCAATTTTAGCGCGTTCTGGAATCACTGTAGCGCGAGATCAATTTTAGCGCGTTCTGGAATCACTGTAGTGCGAGATCAGTTTTAGCGCGTACTGGAATCACTGTTCATACCCTACGTTGATGAACGTAACGTATGGATGAAAAGTTTACTTTTTATGTTAAAAGAAACGTATGGTTAAGGAACCTTACGTTATTTTGAAACGTATGGTTAATGAACCTTACATTGTTGAAAAGTATGGAAGAAGAACATTACGTTTGGAAGGAACCTTACGTGTTTGTTGTTAGACAAGTATGGAAGAGAAACCGTACGTTAGTTTTCAGTGTTGAGTTTGTTTCTCAAAAGTATGGATCATCAACCTTACTTTTATAATCAACCGTACGTTCTTTGGAGAGTTGAAGCAAGACAAAGTATGGATGATCAACCCTACGTTTGAATGCTGAAGAGAAAATATGTACGTTCAACCTTACGTTTGTGAACGTTACGTTTGTAAACCTTATGTTTGTGAACCCTACGTTTGGAGCCACGTCATCAACCCTATGTTTGGCGTCGGGATATTTTTGACAGACGATATTTCCTTTTGCATTGGTCAAACAGGCGGATTATTAAGCGGATTTCGAGCCGATTCTTAAGTACGACTTTGAATGAATCAAAGATGATTTTCAACGGTTTAATGATTGATTTAAACAAAGCTTTTTATGCCGATTCTTCAGGGGAGTTACAACAGATCTGTTATTTAATATCGCGAATCTAAAGGAGATTTTCATGGATCTATTTATGCGGAAGATTTTCTCAGATTTGAATATATATGTTCTATCTTGGAAACTTCGGATATATATATATACACAGGAAAGTGTATGAAATATATAGATTGATCTTTTAACGAGCAAGAAACAGAGACTGTGTGAAGGCGTTCTTTTCTGGTGATCGAGAAGAAGTGTAAAACCTTTATTACCGAAGGAAGATCTTGATAGCAGATTCACGTGTTCTACATCGACTACCTGTTGTGAATCTACTGCTGCTGAAGTTGTGAAGTTTCTTGTAATATCTATTGCAACTGGATCGACTCAGAACTGTTTTGATTACAGATCTTTATTTTCTGAAGACGACGATCTATCTACTGTCAATTGCATTCTGTTGCAATTGTGAAGAACAACTGGAGAAGTGTTTTCTTTATCGAAACCCTTTTTATTTTTGAGTGATCAACTTCTCGTTCTAAGCTGTGTGGGTTCGTGTTTGAACCAGGAAGGCTGTGTTTGCCTGAAACTTGTAAAGGTGTCAACTGCCTGTACTCAGTTGTGAACAGGTCTGTGGAAACGAGGACCAGATAGTGAAAATCGCCAAGCTCGTGGATTTGAGCGTTGGTGGAGTGGACTAGGGGCCTTCTGTTCCCCGAACCACTATACATCCGTGTGTTCATGCTTTTACTTTTTCCGCTGCATATTTAATCGTGCTAAAGCATAGTGGACAGAATTTGTCTATATTGAAGAGATTGTAATAATTTTGAAAACACACAATTCACCCCCCCTCTTGTGTGTAATCCGTAGATTCAGATCCAAAAGTTGTGTGGTTCTACGTGTTACCTTTTTAAATGGTTGAGATCCTTTGGTGGCAAGAACCTTGAGAGGTATCTTGAAGGGTGGTTGTTTGGGCCCCGTTTATTTTTCCTATCTGGGTTGGTTTTGGAATCTCGAGGATGATGATGTTTTGAGAGGTATCTGATGTAATGGCTCAAACTACTCTGGTCCATTCCTTTTTTGAAATCCAGTGTTTGAAATTTTATGGGAGGTCAAGCTGACTTATCTCCAACACTTTTCCAAATTTTAAAACTATTTCATGAAACAGTTTCACGAAACAATGTCACTTCCTTTCAAATTTCCAAACTGTTTCATGAAACAGTTTCATGAAACAGTGTCACTTCCTTTTCCATATTTCCAAACTTTTTTCATGAAAACAATGTTAAAAAATTGTTTCACTTCATTTAAAAAATTGCCAAACTATTTCATGAAATGGTTCCACGAAATGGTTTCACTTACTTTTCCAAAGATCCAAACTATTTCATGAAACAGTGTCACAAAATAGTGTCACTTCCTTTTCCCAAATTTACAAATTGTTTAATGAAATAGTGTCGCTACCTTTTCCGAATTTCCAAACTATTTCATGAAACAATGTCACAAAATAGTATCACCTCATTTTCCACATTTCCAAACTATTTCATGAAACGGTGTCACAAAACAGTGTCACTTCCATTTCCAAATTTCAAAATTGTTTCATAAAACGACATCATGAAACAATTTCCTGAAACGGTGTGACTTTTGTTACCAAATTTTCAAACTGTTTCATGAAACAGTGTCATGAAAATATGTCACTTCCTTTTCCAAATTTCCAAACTATTTCATGAAACGGTTGCATAGAAACAGTGGCACAAAAATAGTGGTACAAAAATAGTGGCATCGAAATGGTGTCATGGACAGTGTTTTTAGAACTGTTTCATTTCCTCTATCAAATTTATATATTTTTCCATATTTTCTATAGTTTTTCATGTCTGACGTTCCCTTTGATGTAAAATTCATTAAAATCCTTTTTCAAGGGATTTAAGGACGATTCAAATCCCATAAATCCTATCTTAATTTTTCTTAATAGTCGAGAAGCATGTACCTAGTAAAAATGTGTGATGTTTGATAGATCTGATCTTAATGGAAAATCTAGTGTATCTTAAACTGCTACTCCGTTAAATCTTCTAAAAGGATGAGATATATTCCTCCCTTTTTCTTTCTTATTGATCCCTGGTGCGATACACTTGAACCTTTCCTTCTTTCTCATAGGATTCATGCATAGTGTTGAAGCCTTGGATCATGTCTTCCCTGGCGTTTCTTTCTATGTCATGCGCACCCCCTAGTTTGGTGCAACCAGGAAGTGTCGATCCATATTCGATATAAGGTATGTTCGACCACTATTATTCTAGGTTCCTCTCCTTCTGTTACTCCATTAAATGCTTTGTAATGTGATATACATGTTTCTAATGTATTTTTATTGGGTTTTGGTTGGTATAGTGTTGTCTCTGTGTCCTCAGGTGGATGAAGTCTTCTAGGAGAGGTGATTGTGATCTATTTTGTTGGCCTTTCTCATTCAAAGAACATCTGAATCCTTTTGAGGTAGGGGATTCTTGGATTCTATATTCTTTTATGTGAAACTCTAGGGTTATCATGTTTTATCCCACTGGATCACAATGGAATTGGCATAATGAATATTTGAACCAGATAAATAAATTGTTACCAATTATATATTTTTGCCTCTTGTTTTTTCTAGATAGTGTGATATATATTCTTTCTTTGTTTATCATGAAATTATTGATGGAAATTGGTAAAGAACGTAAATCCAGGATTAATTGTAAATTAATTGGATAATGTTAAATATGCATGTTTTTGAATATGGTTGTTGTTGTGGTAAATTTTTGATAATTGAATGGATGCAGTTATACTTGTTTAAATAAACTGGCTAATTCAAGATAGATTAAATAACTTTTTGTTTTGTAAAAGATAATGCCTAGTAGGGTTCTGAGTTACCCTCTTGCTTGTAAATTCCAAGATCCGTATGCTTGGAGCCGTGAGTACTTGTTATGTGTGAAAGCTAGATGCCTTTTTTAGGGCTGAGAGCCTAGTTTCTTGTTGATTGTTTTCCCACTACTTATGTTGTGGTGTGAGCCTAATATTGCTAAGACTGAGAGGCTATTGTGGTATGAGGGGAAGGGAGGCCCAGGGTTTGGGGCATCAATTGATGCCTAGATTGGTGAAATGCATTGGTTAATGAATGTGGGTGTCGGGGAGGACACCAACGATGATGAAACAGACTGGTTATGAATATTGGATTCTTGTTGAATCTTGTTAGTTATTTGTACTATTTACTTTCCCCATTACTTAAGGCAGCTAGTCTTTCTTACCCTCCTTCCAAAGGAGGCGAAGATACACTGGGTATACCATGTGCCTTTTATGTTTAGATTCTCTAGGATGGATGGGTTTATTCTTCTGCTATAGGTGGTAGAGGCTTGATGGGTATTCCATCTACTCACCATGATGAGCCCCTTGTGTTTGGTATCTTAGTTTTTATTTTCTAGATTGCTTGGAATTCTGGGAAAGTAATAATTATATCAATAAACTATTGAATAAATTAAGTTAACCCATAGGTTTGGAGCTTTCTTGGATGCAATGCTGAGGTGATATTTGTGAGAAAATTTGGACTTAGTTTGGCTTTGCTCGGAGGGTGTGGAACTTGATGTGATACCAATGAAATGTAATGTGAAATTAATAATGGTTAATTAATGGTTAAATAATTAATTACATAAATTTAAACTTATTAAAAGGTATAATTAACTTAATATCGCACTTTAAATGGTTATATGCTTATAGGTTATCTAAACTTAGTAGTGGAAGCTAAGAGTCTAGGAGACTTTAGCTGTAGTTGAATCTAAGGCTAGGTTTTTTCCATAGTGTGGTTATGAGATATAATATATCATGTTATTTTTTTTCTATATGATAATACACCCTATCGGTTATGGAAACCGACACCATGGGTATTTGGAGCCCTGGGGGGTGTTTTCCCCAACATCCTAATGGGAGGATGGATGACTGACTACCCACTTTGTCCCCACTCTCTTCTCTTGGTAGTTACTTGTGCTGATAGGAATGATGGTTAGTTTTCCCCATATATGTGTGTTGAGGGATGTAATGGATTGTGGTTATTTACACATATATATTATGGATATAGTTTCCTATGGGATACTATAGGTGTATGATGTATTAGCTATGATGGCTTGAGGATCCTTACTCTGTGTATGGGTTATAATGGATTGAGGTATAGTACCCGATGTATGATACACATTATGTGAGCTATGGTAGATCCCAAAAAATACCTACTTAATTTGGTTATGTGGACTTGGTTGTTGTGTTGCATGAGGTTCATGTTTTGGTGCTTCGCCCAGGTGTCTGCGGGAATCCGTTTTGGAGGGAGATGCTTAGGACATGCGATGTTAGGGAAAAGGGGGAAACTAGTGGGGAAGTGGTAGTGGGGTACCCTTGATATTATTTATTACATTATATAATCTTTTATGCAATATTTTGTGAGAGTATCCATGGTGAGGCTAGGAACATAGTATACCTGTTTAGGTGGTGAGTTAGTTTCACTTGTTGTTCACTATGCTTTAACATGCTTTCATTACTTTTTCCCAAGAGGCTTCAAGGAGTATCCTACTAAGTATACTGTTATACTCACCCTAGGTATATACAATTGGTTTTTATGATCACATGGAGTAGGTTGGAGATCAGTCTGATTACTACTAGCTTGGGTTTTGCAGGAGCTGTTCGGTCTTTGTGGTTGTTGTCGTTTTACTTTCTTTTGGTACTTGTAGTTTTCTCTTTCAGTTGTATTAGTTCATGCATGACATTACATATATGTACTTGGGTTTCATTTATAGTGCAGTCTAATTTTGAGTTGGTTGGTGTCTATATTATCTCTATCTTTTGCATGTGTTCTCTTAGAGGATAATATCTCCCATTTGTGTGTCTACTATACCCTCAGTGCTAGTCACCAACCTAGGGCCTATTAGAGGTGGGACCCGGGTTTCACTATCTCCGTTCTAAGATTGCTGGCCTTAGAGGATTACACATTGTGGGGAGGGGGTCATGACACATGAATAATGACAATCTGAATAAAATTCACTAAATTATATATAGTTAAATTGAACTAGTTTATTTTTAAATCCTATCCAAAAAATGAGTCATTTTAAATACTTGTAACGAATAGTTAGTTCTGTTAATAATTGAAATTTTCTACTATTAACTAAAAAATCACTTTTTTGTCAAAAAATGATCAAAAAGTCACTATATAATATTTTAAAATTTTTGATATAAAAAATTATGTTAATTTTTAATTTTTTTTAAATTTTATATTTTGAATAAAAAATTTATAATGCATGAAACTCAATTTTGTTAGAATAAAACAAATCTGTTTCTGAATGGGACATTACCTATTGTTGGTATAATCAATATATATCAATGAATTAAAATTCATGAATACTAATATGTAATTAAATATATCTATTGTTAATATTACTTGGTTTTTCATAGTAAAATGTTATCATCATCATTAATTCTTTAGATATGGTGTGTTTGTTTTTTCTCAAATAAAATTTTGAGGTTTTTATATCATTTTTCAGGTAGACGGGCATGGTGGATAATGAGACAATAGTGAAAATGATAAAAATATTTTCTAACAATGAATGTGAGTATGTATTAATATAGTATCTAAATTCTAATTTTATAAATAAAATTTTGATTGAGAAGACTTTACTCAGGACATTTGATCATTATGGAGTGGGATAATAGGTAAATTTTATTTTTAATGAGAGATAAATGATCTTGAGGTTACATTTATTTTTTCTAATGGTTTTTTTGGGAATAATTTATTAATAATAAAAATATCTTGTAAATAAAATCACTTTTTAAATGATGTGGGAGTTCACTTCTAGAGGAACATTGGACTACACATATGTTGGATGTTCCTAACTTGAATGTATTTAGATTTACCATATATATATATATATCCATATAAATTCTAGATAAAAGGACCAAAAGTAAGATAAGAAAAAAATTCTTCTTTGCTGGATATAGTGACAAAAAATTTTGATTTTAAATCTAGGATAATAATCAATGAATGGTTATTAAAATAAATAATATCCCACTAAAGGATAATATTCCACTAAATGATAATATCCTTAAGAAGTATCAAAACATAATGGAATGTACATTTAAGAGAAAATAATCAATATGGAATGTATATTTTGGTCATAAAAAAGTGTTATGGTTATAGAATATTTAGAGAGTGTTGATGTTTTAGAGTTACAAGGAAATAATATAACACAAAACATTGATCATTTTCAAATATTCTATGGTTCATTATACCATAATGTTATAAGATTTTATATTTTAATTTTATAGTTATAGAAACACATGATATGGAAATAGATGAACCTCACATGTTGAGGTAATCTTCTAGGGTCATGTCACTAGTGGAATGGTTTGAATCTAGAATGTACTATCTACTTCTTATAGGTGGTGTAGAATAAGAAATCCCATTGGTGTTAAAATTTTTTAATAGATCGTAGAATTCATAATCATGTATTATGGTGTTGATGTAATCTTTATGTGTTTCTAAAATATAGAAATTGATTGAGTTATTCATTGGAAAATAAGAATTGTAAAAAAGTGTGTAAAATATTTAATTGAGGAAGTGGAGTGTAATAAATAATAAAATGAAAGATTATTAAGAAGTAATTTCTATAAATATAATGAGTATATTTTATTTTGATAATTTCATCAATTGAGAATAAGTAAATAATTCAAATAGAGATCTTCCTGGTTTCCATGAGAGGTTTATTCATGGAATAGTTAGATATAAAAAATTCACTTATTCATGGTTGTTAGTAGAAAAATATCTATAGAAATAAACCAAAATGTTTTGTAAAAAACATAATGATTAGTATAGTTTGTAGGCCCATATAGAGTTTTCTTTAATAAAAAAAGAACCATTATAATTAAAAAAAATTAATGCCTCCAGGAAAGAAAAAAAGTTTGAATGGTAAAATACCAGTCATTAATGTTACAATAATATATCTCGAAATAGGTATTACATCGTTGTTATTTTCTATGTGGATGATATGATCTTAGTTACACTAATAATAGAAATGTTTGAAGAGGTAAAAAATTAATTAGATGGGACATTTGAGATGATGGAACTCTATATAATAATTAAATATTTAGGGACCTGAATAATAATGAACTAGAATAAAATATCTTTATTTTTATGTTGGTCATAGTATATTTATATGGTCATATAATTATTTAGAATGATTAAATCTAATATATTGATGATATGTTAGGATATAAATTTCAAGTAATTCAAGGAGAAGAAACCTAGAATAGAATATGAGGCCACATACATGGGGAGGGTCCCGTTTACATAAATGGTTATATTCTTATCAAATGAAATTGTTAGAAAAGTCTATAAATTGGACAAGAATTAGGGGTAGTTAAAATATTCATAAAAAATATTTATAATGAACTCTAGGAAGCAATGAAATGGATTATATGAAATTTAAAAGGATTATATGGTATGTTTCTCCATTTTATAATAGAAAATAATTTATAGGGGATTTTGGATACTAACGTTGGAGTAGACATGGATATATAGATTTATACCAAGGGATATTTGTTTATTTGTATAGGATAAAGGATTATATGGATGAATCAACTATGAAAAAATGTTTCACTATCAACCATATAATCCCTATACATTACAACTATGAAATTAATGGATTAGATTTAGCTAAATGGTTTGTTAGAGAAATAGAAATGAAATAGGAAAATGGAATTTTATTCTACTTAGATGATAGAGTTATTAATCTTGTGAAGAATATGATGTATAAATCCTTGAGGATGCACATTCTTAAGAAGTATCACTTCATCCAAAATCTTGTGATGGATGTGTTACTAGAGATACAAAAGGTTAGTGTGAGTCAAAATATGATGGAAACTTTTACTAAAGTCACAGTTTGAGAATGGCTTGGGAATTCTTGTCTTTGTGATACATGGATGGTCAGTGGTTATAATATTAAATAATTCTAAAATTGAGGAAGATAATAATGGTTTTTTGAATTGTCTTTTAGAACTCTAGGAGTCTTTATATACTTATTCTTTATTGGGTTATTATTAGGAATTTATATGTAAAATTTTCCTTGGATATTTATTATAATTTTTTAAAGGTTTTATTCTATAAAAAATATTATAAATTCAAATTAACACAAGAGTATATGAACTAAGATTTGTAATGATACAAAAACAACACTATCTTTAAAGTGAAAATGGTAGGAAAATTTGTTCTATACACATTCAATTTTCACTAGAAGATGATATAGGTATATTTGATCACCTTCCAACTAGTGGTTACCTTTATCATTGTAATTGGTGGCTAGAAATATTATATATTAGTAGAATCAAAATGAATGTCTAGATTATTTAAAAATATATTCTTGGGGTCAATAATAAACTATCTTTCATTGTAATTTTTTTACTTTGGAAAGATAGTAATGTTGCCTTTTTTTTCTCATTTTATGTGATAGTTCATAATTTTGAGCCCTTATAACTCAGTGAGAATTTAATTTTTCTTTTATTTAATCCATAGTGTTGACCATGGAGTAGGACTAGTTTCAAACCATGCAAATTACTTGTTTTTTAGTGATTCCATTCCATTTTTCATTATTTTGTTTTGAAGTGAGTTAACGATTCTCCTATGGTGATTTAATGATTTTTATGGTAAAAAAATCATATGATTAAATATATTGATTAATTGGGATGATCATTTTTGTAAATACTGGAAAATTTCAAGGAAATTTTTTTCTTAAATTCTTTGTAATGTTATGATTCTGTAGTTTCTGACGATGCCTGATTCCGAGGCCCGGTGTGCCCGAAATCAATTTCTGAAGTTTTGTTTGGGTACGTTCAGTAAATGTATGTGTGAGATTTTCTATCTTTTGAACCGGTGCTTGGAATTTAAATATGAGGACATCGATGAACTCGCAGTGCCGATATTTTCTTAAGGTGTCCTTTACTGCAGTTGCGTTTTGTGCAGGATGGAAGTCATAATTTGGGGTTACTACTTAAAACTAAAAATTAAATAAAAATGTGTGAGTACACATTTTTATTTAGTTGGTGGTTATTATCTCCAAAGGGAGGTTGGTGGTGGGGCCTACCCCCACATAACCTCTCATGAGAGGATAAAGTGTGGTGGGGCCCACACAAACTAAAACCCTTCACCTCCCCTTTAAACTCCCATGAACCCCCTTTAACTCTGAAACCTTTCACCTCCTTCCATTAAATATGCTAACACTCACTTAATTAATTATCAAATAATTTATAGGCTCACTAAATTTGAATTATTTTGAAATTCATGTCAAGAATGAAAATAATAGTCAAGCTATTATTTTTGGGTTGGAACTTTTTGTTTTGGTGGAGCTTTGGAGAATAGGGAGAACATTATTCCCACGAAGAACGTCGTACACTCTCGATGAAGAACACAAGGCCGTCGAACACCTTCTTCTTTCTTCTTCCTCCGCATCAAGGGAGAAGACACCACCCGTGAAGAACCTCGCCAATGACAACGACTCTCCCTCCGAAGTTGATGGGAAAACACCGTCTTCCACGACACCTTCTTCCACAACACCGTCTCCCGAGACGCCGTTTTACATGACTAAGACAACATACCTTGAATCGAGGTCGGGAGTTTTGTATAATTTTTAATTGAATAAAATTATACCCTCGTTCTTGTTAAATGTTATGGTTCGTTATTTGGTCATTTGTTATCGCCTAACGCAGAGGGTGCGGGCTGAACAAACACGGCCCGACGACCCTCCGTTGATTCTTGTTTGTTTTTTTGTATTGGCGACGGAGGCGGTGTTGGAAGAGGCGACAGCGGCCAAAGTCGACGGTGACCGGAGGCGGAGGCAACCGGAGGTAGCGGCGTCCGCGCGCCGGCTGCATGAATAGACCGGCCGACCAAACCGGCCGGTCCGCTGGGTACCGCGACACCCGCAGGTGCCGTGTGGCGGGGGCCACTGTGGGCCTCTTGTAGGACGAACTGGCTGGATACGGCCGGCTAGGCTGAGGAAAAACCAAAAGGCTGCTTGGCGCCGTATGCGGAGGAACTGCAGGCCGATCGCACCAGACAAAACCGGCTGGCTTCGGCTGGCTAGGCAGCAAGGAGGGGCGGTGCCACTCTGCGCCGCTAAGCGAGCAGAACCAGCCCGCAACCCAGTCCGGGTCCGCAGGTCGGCTGCGCCCCACCGAGCCGAGCCGACCCACCAATCAGGTCGGACCCGCCTAGCTGGGTCCGTGGGTGGGTCGCGCTCCACCGGGCCGGACCGACCCCCAGCCGGGTCGGACCCACCGAACTGGGTCGGGCCGACCTGCCAGCCCACTGGGCTTGACAGGCGGAGCCTGTTTTCACTCAAACATAAATAACTTCTAGACCGCGCGTCTGATCGAGGTGCCATCAGCGACACTGGGATCCTCACGATGAGGCGGTCCTTTTGCGATAATCTAAGTGATATTTCGATGAATTTGAAAAATGTCCAGGTTTGGATCGAGCGTAAATCCAACCGGGCCCTTGGAATAGAAAAGCCTATAACTCTCAGGTCAGGCGTTCGATTGACGCGTCATCTATCACGTTGGGTTTCTTTTGATGAGACGGAACTTCGGGATACATCAACTCAGGACTTCTTGATAGGTGATGTATCGACCCCCCTTTGCTCTAAGAGCGCACCCTCCTGGAATCGAGCATGCTATGTGCAGGAACCCTAGAGCTGGCAGCGACTGCGATGATGACTATCATACTGGAATATTCTGTGGGTTCGACGACGACAAAAACTGTACCGGAATCCTGTGTGGGTTCAAAAGTTCTGACAGAGTAGATTGTCCTATATCCTGTGTGGGTCTGACAGCTTAGATGAATCAGTAACTACATCTAATCATCTCTATTACTCTAGAATAGAAGTCATGTATCCTGTGTGGGTCAAACATCTTAGAAGAGATAGCTGACCCGTATCCTGTGTGGGTTAGACAGCTTAGACGAGATAGCTGTCCTGTATCCTATGTGGGTTCGACAGCTTAGCTGACCTGTATCCTGTGTGGGTCTAACAACTTATATGATCCAGTGGCTACATCTGGTCATCTATATCTCTCTACTATTGTGGAATACTTGTGTGATTTGAGTCATGTCTTTCAACCATTATCATCATGGTGATTGACTTTACTTCCTTTGTGGATTTGGTTTGTGCTTGAGCTCGAGAGTTGGAGCCGAACTGTGATTGATAACTTAGGTATATGTATGGGAATATACCTAAGTAGGGTTGGTTGATACTTCCTGTTTGTATCTTTATACTATGGTTTATCCTTTATGGATTTTGTGAGACCTTGAGGGTCTCAGGGTCCCTATTGAGTATCGTTATACTCACCCCTGCACGAGCTATGCCCGCACCTCGTTGTGTTGGATGCAGATGACCGACAGCGTTGATAGAGGCGGAGTGTACGAGGACTGGACGATACCCGGAGGTGGACCTCCCGACGAGTCAGTACCTGGAGGAGACGGACGGACGTGGAGCACTTAGGAGGCTATCTGTACCTACCCTTCAGGTAGGATCTGTGGTGGACGATCCAGGAGATTTTAGGCATCTTCCAGTTGTTTTTCTTTTTTAGTTGTACCTGTTTGTCCTTTCCTTGTACTTTACTGTTGGGCTTGTATTTCCGGCCCCTTTCCTTTCAGCACTTTCTATTGTATACAACATTACATAGTGTTTACTTCCAGTTGCATACTCTGATGTTTTTGTTTAATTTTCAAAGGCAATGACTTCCATTACTATTGGGATTACGCCTTTGGTGCTAGTTGCCAGCCCCTGGCCTATGGAAGGCGGGCTTGGGGTAGTCACGGCACAGGCCCCGAGGACGGTTCATGAAAAATTGGTATGAGAGGAGTCGGTTCTACTGTAGAACTTAGGACTTTGATCTGTCTTACTGTGAAGCAATAGTGTTAAGAGTATTGAGTGTGGTTTTCAGTCCAGGGTGTCCAGTGTTGGTGCGGCGGCCGACATATCAATACACCATGACCCTGACCTCTTATTTCTGACTCAGTGCATGAAAACAATGATTGTGTGTGTGTTTCAAGAGTGTCTTTTGTGGTCTCATTGAGTCATCTCACTAGGTATAAGTTATTGACCATGGAGCACCTGTTCCTTATCAGGATGCCACTGTGAAGACAACCAGCTAGGGTTCCCGAGAGAGTACATGATGACGGCCCACCGAGCGACGAGGCTCCGGTTTAGGGCCCTCTTTCTACGTTGGCACCTTTGGGTGGTGTACCAGCATCACCACCACCTATTGGGTAGTAGATAACACCAGTCACATTAGAGGACGGTGCATGCCGACTGAGCGCATTTTATGAGTTCCAGCAGTAGAGGACTCTAGGTTTTGAGGTGAGACAGATTCCCTCGTAGGTGAGGGATGGCTAGAGGCGATTGCTAGAGTTTTCTGCCTAGTTGAGACACCAGTAGAGTAGATGGTGATCTTAGCTACTAGTATTTTTCAGTGAGTAACCATGAGGATGGTCTGTAGAGTAATGGGGCCTCGGTAAATGGACCATTACCCGATATAGTACCTCCGGGTAGTGTGTCATCTATATCATTACATATTGGTCAGCAGTTGAAACTGGCAGTACCGGTAGAGGAAACTTGTAGGCTTAGTGCCTTACACATGTTTCAACATCAAATAACCCTTAGGTTCTGAGGTGAGCCTGACTCACTGGAGGCTGAGGACTGTCTTGAGGAGGTGGTTGAGAGTTTACTAGATCTTATATAGCTTCGGTAGGACGACGTGTCGGTAGCTGAGTATTCATCGAGGCATACCGATCTTTCCTGGTACTCGATGAATATGATACAATCAGTTCTTCAGATCTCAGACCTCTGAGTGAGGTGTGTTTAAAGATATCTGAGATAGCACTTTTTCCTCTATGCATTCCTACTTATGTTAGGGTGCTAGAGAGAACCTTTGTGTTTGAATGTTCTTTGGATGAGCGGATACAGCCAGTGAATGTTAGCAGTAGGAAGCTGCGAACTAGCACCAGTCTCAGAGACTTAGGCATGTGAGATATTTTAGGAAGAGGAAGTGTTAAGTACAGGTGAATCTACAGGGAAGCATACGTGGAATCAGAGTTAGGAGAGAAGCATGAGGTGGTGAACATTCTGACATGTTGCAACCAACCGCCTTTTTAGTCCCCGCTAAGCTCATGGAGATGGAGGGTTGGGGAAGAGAGTAGCTTCATGTGGTCAAGGAGTGTGACCCAAGGGCTCTAATAATGATTTGAGGTACGGTATGTGTCTACTACTAGCTGTCGTATCAATAGACATAGGTACCAATCATTCCTTCCTTCCAAGAATCTTGTCCCATACCTAGAGTTTCTGATTAAGCTGTTGACTTTAACCTCACGTCTAGAGATAACTTTGGGAGGAGACTCGATAATCACACTTACACCGACGGTGTTATCTGACCCTTGTGGTGAGAGTTTTGGTTGGAACTGCTTGGTGGAAGCGTCGAGGCCTTACGACTTTAGTTTTGGTATGGACTGGGCAACCACAGTTCATACACAGATTGATTTTATTAGGCAAAAAGGTTGTGGTTTATCTAAAATGTTGCGATGGGTATTCCTTGGTCGGCGAAAAGGAAAACCCAGGCAGTATAGGATGAAATCATGTATATCTATCCCAAACCATAATAACTGAACTCTAAAACCTAAAAGAAGACCAATGAACCTAAAAACCTATTAGCTATACCCAACTCTCAAAATAATAAACAATAAACCTCCTAGAGTTGCAGCACCACTATCAGATTTGACGAAGAAGGGGAAACCCATCATATGGTCAGTGAGATTCCAGCAGATCTTTTAAGAGCTGAGGCAGAGGATGACCAGTGAGCCCATCTTGAGGCTACCGGAGGAGGCCATTGGTTATGTAGTTTACTGCAATGCATCAGGGACCAGACTCGGGTGTGTCCTGATGCAGGAGCGAGCAGTGATCGCGTATGATTCACGGTAGTTGAGACATCATGAGAAGAACTACACTACCCATGACCTAGAGTTAGCAGCAGTGGTCTTCTCCTTGAAGATGTGGCAGCACTATCTGATGGGTGAGCATTTTACAGTCTACCTGAGACAGCGGAAATGGATTGAGTTCCTCCAGGACTATGACTTCGAGATAGTCTATACTACTAGGAAGGGGAACATTGTAGCAGATGCTCTCAGCAAGAGATCAGACATTCAACTTCTAGGAGAGGTGACATAGCAGCTAGCCACGTTGCATATTTCCTTTGTGGATAGTGATAGAGTAGCCTTTCTTCAGTATCTCACAGTCACTCCTCCACTACTTCAGTGATTCATAGAGGTACATCGTGGGGATAATGATTGTGAGACACGACATGCTCATATATACTTAGGGTAATCAACTGATGTGTTCTATGAAGGTGGGGAGTACTTCATCCTCTTTAGAGGACGTACCATGGTACCAGTTTCACTAAAAGAGGGGGTGTTTAGGGAGTTCCACACTTCCCCTCTAGAGGTACATCCAGGAGTGGTGAAGATGTATCAGGACCTCAGATGACAGCACTGGTGGAAGGGTATGAAGAAGGTGGTAGTAGAGTTTGTCTCACGATCCCTCACTTGTCAGCAAGTGAAAGCAGAGCACCAGGTTTTATAGGCTTGGTTTATCCCTTAGAGGTCCCAGAGTGGAAGTGGGAAGGGATATCAGTGGATTTGGTGATGATAATTCCACGTACATCTAGAGGACACGACTCTATCTGGGCGATCGTTGACCGACTCACCAAGTCGGCCCACTTCCTACCAATCAGAGAGCAGGGTTCAGTAGAGAGCTTGGGATGCCTCTACATGCAAGAGATTGTTCATTTACATGGAGTAACTTCTTCTATTGTCTCCGACCGTGACACACACTTTACTTCTCGTCTTTAGAAGGGATTGCAGGAGGATTTTGGGATGCAGCTTCGCTTGAGCACCGCCTTCCATTCTCAGATGGGCGGTCAGACTGAGAGGATCATTCAGAATCTCGAGGACATGCCCCGTGCAAGTTTCCTTGACTTTGGTCGCAACAGGGAGGATCACTTACCCTTGGTGGAGTTTGAGTACAACAACAACTACCACTTCACCATTGGGATGGCACCTTACGAGCCACTATACGTCCGAGCTTGCAGATCACCTCTATGTTGGGCTGACCCAGGGTAGTCAGTACTTGTAGGACTAGAGATGGTGTAGGCTTTGAAGGAGAAGGTTCATATCATCCAGGAGCGGATGAAGACTGTAAAGAGCAAGAATAAGTCTTATGCTGATAGGAGACGAAGACCACTAGAGTTCAAGGATGGTGACCACATCTTTTTACGGGTCTCACCTCGACGAGGTATACAGAGATTTGGGTGAGGTGGAAAGTTGTCTCCGTGATTCATTGGACCTTTTTAGGTCCTCAGTAGGGTAGGTGAGGTGGATTACCTTCTGGACCTTCCACCTTAGTTGCACTGGTTGCACGACATCTTCCACATATCTCAGCTGAGGAGATATGTGCACGACCCGTCCCACATCATCGACCACGGGGAGTTGGACGTCGATGATGGGGAAAATTTCACAGAGCTCCCATTAGAGATTGAGGATCGATAAGAGTGGGTCCTATGTGGATGTTCGGTTCCTATGGTGCGCTTTTTCTGGAAGCACGAGAACCTCCAAGAGAGAACATCGGAGCGGGAGGCTCAGATGCGTGCTCAGTACCCTCATTTGTTTCCCTAGTGTGTGTTGTAGCTTTATGGGGACGTAAATCCCTGAGGTGGGGGTAATGTAGAGGCCCGGAAATTTCAAGGAAATTTTTTTCTTAAATTATTTGGAATTTTACGAGTCTGCAGTTTTTGACGGCACCTGATTCTGAGGCCCGGTGTGCCCGGAATCAATTTCTGAAGTTTTGTTCGGGTACATTCAGTAAACATACGTGCAGATTTTTCTATCTTTTGAACCGGTGCTCATAATTGAAATCCGAGGACACCGATGAATTCATAGTGTCGATATTCCCTTAATGGGACCTTTACTGCAGTTGCGTTTTGTATAGGATTGAAGTTATAATTTGGGGTTACTGCTTAAAATTAAAAATTAAATAAAAATGTGTGAGTACACATTTTTATTTAGTTGGTGGTTATTATCTCCAAAGGGAGGTTGGAGGTGGGGCCTACCCCCACATAACCTCTCATGAGAGGATAAAGTGTGGTGGGGACCACACAAACTCAAACCCTTCACCTCCCCTTTAAATACTCATGAACCCCCTTTAACTCTTAAACCTTTCACCTCCTTCCATTAAAGATGCTAATACTCACTTAATTAATTAGCAATTAATTAATTGGCTCACCAAATTTGAATTATTTTGAAATTCTTGTCAAGAATAAAAATAATATTCAAGATATTATTTTTGGGTTGCACTTTTTGTTTTTGTGGATCTTTGGAGAATAGAGAGAACATTCTTCCCACGAAGAACAACGTACTATCTCGACGAAGAACACAAGGCCCTCGAATGTCTTCTTATTTCTTCTTCCTCCACGTCAAGGGAGAAGACACCGCCTGTGAAGAACGTCACCAACGACAACGAATCTCCATCCGATGTTGATGGAATGACACTATCTTCCATGACACCATCTTCGGCGACACCATCTTCCGCGACACCGTTTTTCGCGACTATGACAATGTACATTGAATCGAGGTAGGAAGTTTTGTATAATTTTCCATTGAATAAAATTATACCCTCGTTCTTGTTGAATGTTATGGTTCATTCTTTGGCCATTTGTCATCGCCTAACGCAGAAGGCGTGGGCCAAACAAATACGACCCGACGACCCTCCATTGATTCTTGTTTGTTTGTTTGTATTGGAAAAGGACGCGGTGTTGGAAGAAGCAACGACGGCCGAAGTCGGCGGCGACCGGAGGTAGAAGCGTCCGCGCGCCGGTCGCGTGAAGAGACCAGCCGGCCAAACCGGTCAGTCCGCTGGGAACCACAGGCTTCTTGTAGGATGAACCAGCTAGCTACAACCGGCTGGGCAGAAGACCGCGACACCGCACTGTGGAGAAGACCGTAGCCCGCTGTGTGGGCCGCTCGGCGGGCGAACCAGACGACCGCTTGCCGGCTGAGATGAGGAAAAACCGCGGTGCAACTTGGCGCTATGTGTGGAGGAACCGTGGCCCGTAGCCGTAGGCTGCTCGCGCTGGACAAAACCGGCCGACTTCGGCCAGCCGGGAAGCAAGGAGGGGCGGCGCCGCTCTGTGCCACCGGGTGACACAAACCAGCCTGCAACCTGGGTCGGGTCCGCAGGTGGGCCGCGCCCCACCGAGCCGGGCCGACCCCCCAACTGGGTCAGACCCGCCAGTCCAGGTCCGTGGGTGGGCCGCGCTCCACTGGACCGAGCCGACCCCCAACCGGGTAAGACCCGCCGAACTGGGTCGGGCAGACCTGCCAGCCCACTGGGCTTGACGGGCCGGGCCCGTTTCACTCAAATGTAAATAACTTCTAGACTGTGCGTTCGATCGTGACGCCGTCAGTAGCACTGGGATCCTCGCGAAGAGGAGGTCCTTTTTCAATACTCTAAGTGATTTTTGGATAACTTTGGAAAACGTCCAGGTTTGGATCGAGTGTAAATCCAACCGAGCTCCTAGAATGGGAAGGCCTATAACTCTAAGGTCGGGCGTCCGATTGACGCACCATTTGTCGCGTTGGGTTTCTTTTGATGAGAAGGAACTTCGAGATACATCAACTCAGGACTTTGTGATAGTAGATGTATCAACCCCCCTTTGATCGAAGAGCAGACCCTCCCAGAATCGAGCGTGCTGTGTGCGGGAACCCTAGAGTTGGAAGTGTCTGCAACGGTGACTATCATACTGGAATCCTCTGTGGGTTCGATGATGACCACAACTATATCGAAATCCTTTGTGGGTTCGACAGTTATGACAGAGTAGCTGGTCCTCTATCATGTGTGGGTCCGACAACTTAGATGAATCGGTAACTACATCTTATCATCTCTATTACTCTAGAATAGCTGGCATGTATCCTATGTGGATCCGATAGCTTATACATGATAGATGGCATGTATCCTGTGTGGGTCTGACCGCTTAGACGAGATAGCTGGTCTGTATCCTGTGTGGGTCTGACAGTTTAGCTGGCCTGTATCCTGTGTGGGTCCGATAGCTTAGATGATCCAGTGGATATATCTGATCATCTATATCTCTCTACTATTATGGCATACCTGTGTGAGCTGAGTCATGTCTTTCAACCATTATCATTGTGGTGTTTGACTTTACTACCTTTGTGGATTTGGTTTGTTCTTCGGCTCGAGAGTTGGAGCCAGACTGTGATTGATAACTTAGGTATATGTATGGGTATATACCTAAGTAGGGTTGGTGGATACTTCGTGTTTGTATCTTTCTAATGTGGTTTATTTTTTGAGGATTTTGTGAGACATTGAGGGTCTTGGGGTCCCTACTGAGTATCGTTATACTCACCTATGCATGGGATATGCCCGCACCTCGTTGTGTTGGATGCAGACGACGAACAACGCTGATCGAGGTGGAGTGTATGAGGACTGGACGATACCCGGAGGTGGACCTCAGTACGAGTCGGTACCCGGAGGAGACGGACAGACGTGGAGCATTGAGGAGGCTATTTGTACCTACCCTTCAGGAAGGATCTGTGGTGGACAATCCAGGAGATTTTAGGCATCTTCTAGCTGTTTGTCTTTTTAGTTGTACCTATTTGTCATTTCCTTGTACTTTACTATTGGGTTTGTATTTCCAGCCCCTTTCCTTTCATCACTTTATTTTGTATACAACATTACTTAGTGTTTACTTCCAGTTGCATACTCTGATGTTTTTGTTTACTTTTCAATGGAAATGTCTTCCCTTACTATCAGGATTACACCTTTGGTGATAGTCGCCAGCCCCTAGCCTATAGAAGGCGGACTTGGGGTAGTCACGACACGAGCCCTGAGGACAGGCCGTGACAATTTTAGATCATAAGAAGTCATTTTTGCACATTTAATGTTATAAAATTTTCATTTGGATTTTTGTATTATGATGCATCATATATCCCTTGATCTTTAGTTCTATATGCATATTTTTTTTCATAAATTTTATTTTTTCCATAGTATGTCACTAAAAAGCATATCCTATAATATTCTACTTCTTCTATCATCTAATTTTATCCCCTTTAAATTTCAGACCAAGATTTTACTTTTCATAGGAATCAGTTAAGATTTGGTTTTTATAGGGATTTTAATTATTATTTAAGGACCACTGAATCTTTTCTATGGTGGAAAAAGGATTGTTGGAAATTATTTAATAATTCTATTAGTTTTCTCCTTGTAATTTTCATTTTTCATTTAACAATGATTTCTTTGATATTTATAAAAAATGGTTTCAAATGAATATTTTTTACTAATTACTAATTTTTTTCTATATATTTTTATATTTCTCTCGATTAAATTTGATAAAAATTTTATTTCTTATGACTAAATGCCTAAAAATATTTTATTAAAATATTCAACATATGGTGTTTTAAAAAATGTAACTTGTTTTTTTTCATGAAATGATGAATGGTGTTTTCATGGATTGGTTTATTATAAATTATAATAAATTATCGTCAAGTATTCAATGTAATTTCCGTTGAATGAATAGGTGTTTTATAAAGTTGATAATTTCTATATAACTAAGAAACATTATTATAAACTCTTAAAATTTTCATGAAATGTTTAAAATTGGTAATGAAATTTTGTATTTAATGTTTTTGATATATTTCCAAGAGAATATATTTTGTTATTTTATTTTGATAAATTTATTTCAATTTATTATTTTTTTTATTGAAGCATTCCCATTTGGTTCTCTTTATTAATATTTTAGGATATTTTTTAATATGAACTTTTGAGAAAGGATTAATGTAGATACATTAATGATATTACTAAGAATGGGTTATTTATTATAAAAGGTACTCAGAGGTGTGGTTGATTATTGTTTTATAAAGTATCTCATTATTTTTTGTTATTATATTTTATATAAAATATTGTGTTACTTAGCATAATTTACAAGTCATGGGAAATCATCGACATGTGTATAGGACTTATAGGGATGATTACAACCCTATTTAATTATTCCACTATAGCTAGTGGCCCCATGTTATGAAATTTATCTACTTATGGGGGGGGGGGTTACCTCTAGGTTAGCCTAGGAAGGGAAGACTCAAGTGTCACATAAGGTTGAAAATTAAAGGATATTGTTTTTTCATTGATTATCTATATATCTCTAAATATTTATTATGATTATTATTTTCGATTAATTGTTATGGTAAACCTATTAGTATCCATTATCATGATCTCTCATATTATCTATATTTTATAGAGTTTGGTTTAAATGAAAACATGTAATAATATTGTAGTTAATGTTATAATGTTTTCATATGATTTTTTGTCTAGATTTTATTTATTTCTGATAATCGTGATTATCTACTTTAATTTATATTTTCATTATATATTTGTCTTTGAAAATTAATTATAGGATTCTATTATATTCTTAGAATTTAATGCTTATATTTTAAAGGGTTTTATTTGTTTTCATATAGGTTTATCATTATTTTTTTTATAATCAAGATTAATTCATTCTATAAAGTGAAAATAAAATCTATTATTTATCCCAATAAATTATTTATAATTTTTTATTAAATTTATATAATATTGGATAATTTAAATGTTTTTTTTCAATTATTTTTTCTTTACTATTTAATCATTTATATTTTATTAATTTTATAATAATGTTTTGTCTGAAATAAATTATAGAGTTATTATGAAACAAATTTATACATATAAAAAGCTATTTCTACATGATTTAATAAAAATGGGAAATCATAATTTTTTATTATATTTCATACTAGTATATCATGTTTTAATTTTAAAATATTAGGATGGATCATTTTGTGGAATATGTGGAAGAATTATCTCTCATACTCTATATACACACTTCATGTGTATGTAGACATGGATTATATGTGATATAGGTTCAGGTAGAGGATAATTGGGTTATAACATATTATTTATGGCTTTTGGAATCATGTATTTTAGAGGTGATAAGTGGTGATAGTTTTCTTGTCACATGAAGATGGGAGTTTAGGGTTCATTTTTTGTTATCTTTTTCATGTTCTATTCAGGAATCATGCCATATCATCCCATACTATTTTGATATACTTCTTGTTTCTGTTGTATAGTTTATAAAATTTTCATTATGTGATTGATTGATCATTTTAATTATGAAATTGGTTACTATAATTGGTTGGTTGAGATTTGGTTATATTTTCATCCCCCTTTTGGTTTTTTTAATAGTTAAAACGAATTCTTTCATATGTTTGATTCGTTCATATATGGGGTGGGCATATAGAACATCTTGGTGGGTGTTCCCTTTAAAATTTATATTTATCATGTGAAATTGATCCAAATTGAATATTGTTTGATTTAAATGGCTCTAGTTTCTAAGAATAAGGATAAATACATCCCCATGCCTTATAATGGGTCAATTCATGTATTGTATTGGGTAGACTAAGTTTGTTTGTTAACGTCTATATTCTCTAATAGAATTCACTTTAACCAATATTGATCATCACATAATATGATATGATTTTTGGAAAGAATCAAAACATGGAAATTTAAAAATTATTCTATATCCTTAGTTTTATCAAAATAAAAGAATAACATTTAGGAAATTTCGATGAATGAGTCATTGATGGGATATTATGTGGATATAAATTCCGTGGAAAATATTAATGAAAATACAACATAAATATAAGGAAGGTTTTTTATAAAAAATATGTAATTATTTTGGAAAATAAATGTTCTATATAATCACCATTAACTATTAATGATGATAATACATTTTATTTAATTGAGCGTGATGGATAATATGGGATTATTTCAATTTTATTAAAAGATTTACCAAATTTTCAATGATGATTATGAAATATTGAGTGATGTGAAAAGATGAGAATTATAATGATCTCTAATACAAAGGATTATAAAAAAATTATACTAAAAACAAATATATATTATTACAATTGTGTGAACATATAAAGAATTGTGTGACTTTAATGTAACAATAATTTACTCCAGAATATTGTAACAAAATGTGATGAATAATCATTATAACATGATTATTTGGATAATATGATTTAAGATGACCAAAATAAATATTATATGGATAAAATTTTAGATTTATTGTTATGAACCAATGATAAAAATGATAAAATGGTTATGTTATTTTTCCAAGAACATCATTAATAACGGATAAGTAACACAAAAGACCATATTTCATGACAGGGATACTCTCAAATTGAGAGTATATATTTTGGTGTGACATTTAAAAAAATTAAAAAAATTAAAATTTTATATATTTTTATTTTCATATGTTCCCCAATAAATTTTATTCATTTTTTGTAAATTTATATGAATTTGGTGTCATTTAAAGAAATACATGAGAAATAGGTATTTAGTGAACAACCAAATGTATTTATAATTAATTTTGGTGGTTCTTGAGTTTTTAATCTATAATTACATTAAATTTTATGAAACAATGGTAATGAGAGTGATGTTGAATGTTTTATAGTTTCCTAAGGGGCATGTAATTCAATAAGGGAAAGGGGTAGTAATTTTTATTCCCATTTTGATGGCACATAATCGTACATTATGATTGTTTATATTGATAGAATTATTTTTTTCAAAAACAAAGTGGATATATTTGGGGAATTGCATCCAAATTATTAAAAATATTGATAAATTAATGATTTGAGTGATGAAATTCTTATTGTTTTTAATTTCATAAACACAACCTATTGTATCTTTCTATCTCATGAAAAATATTCTTATGAGTTATTTTAAAGGTTTAGTAGGGATAAAATGAGAGTGGTATCTACAACTATAAGACATGGGATAAAATTTTCTCTTATTTATTATATAAATTGTGTTGTTTTTATAGAGTTTTTTATTCTTATCTGATGATAAATTTTCTTAAAATAAAAAAGTGTATCATAATTTTTTCAATTGCACTATATGCATAGTTTGAAAGAAACTATAACGAGTCTCATCTTATGGAATTTAATTATTTTAACTAGATAAAAGGAAATATTGAATATATTTTGAGATATTAAATAGATTAATATTTTTATAATTATTGATACTATTATTTATATTGGGTATATGTATTTTTTAAATTGAAAGAGAACTTATTGGGATGCATTCTTTCTCAAATGAAGGAACATTTATTTTCACTATATGAAGAATTTTTTTTCCACCTAATGTAACAAATAAATATCTATAAATTATGGAATAAAATTACATAATAAAAATTATATTTATTAGGTCTAAACCTGAATATATGAGTTAGAAATTCTATAACCCATTGGAAATTTGGTGCTAAAATACTGATCAACAATAGTTTCAATGAATCAAGTATAAAATTTTATATCAAATAATAATAATTTTATGTACCAATTTATCAATGAGAGGGTAAAAGATATATATATTTCATTGAAATATTAATTAATAGTGGTTAATATTTAGGATATATTGACAATTACCTTACTAAAGGATTCCATATAGAACAAGAGTGTGTTTATATAAGTTCATTATCTCACAAAATACTTTTATGGTTTATAATTTGTTTTATAACATTAATTATTTTATGTTTACTAATAATGGTATAAAATATAAGGGATCACTTCTTGTAATGTTGGAGACACTCAATTTAATTAACCTTGTAATAATTAGTGGGTATAAAAAGAATATATATTTTCCTTTTGGGGAGATACTTCAAGATTAGTAGGGTAAATCATGGAGATGAACTCATATATTTATTTTCATGTTGTTAAAAATAAAATGGAGAATATAAATAATACCATGATTATTTTGGTATTTAATTATTTTTTTAATAAAGGAATACACTCAAGAAGTTAATTATTCAATGGGGGAGCCATGATTTGATCTCAACTAATGCATAGTCAATATACTATTGGAATTTATACTAGATGTTGAAGAACTCTAAACAAATGAATTTTTTATGTGATTTTGTATTTAGATATTATTTACACTGGATTCATATAAATACTTACTTATTTATTTAATTAATTTATGAGTTTTGAAAGTTTTTTTAATTTTTTTATTCATAATATGCCCACAAAAGTGTTTTTATAATATCTCATAATTTTATGGAATATTAATTTTTATGGGTATTAGAGATTAAGGGTGGATATTAGAGGGGGATACAAGATTTTCAAGCTATAATTTTAGGCAATATAAATATTTCATGGTGTTTCATTAGGAGTTGTGGAATAAAAGGTTGGTTATAGTAGAGGCTGGTTTTCCAATTAATGAGTTATGGAACAAGAAATGTGTCATGAAGAGATGGGATCAATGATTTTTTTTCAAGAAAATATGAACTCATATATTACCCTAAGGAGACTCTTAAATTTTATTTTTACAGCTGATACATTTTACATTGTCTACCCTTATGTTTTCCCATTTTATAATTTTAAAATCATGATGTAAATATTTTGGTTGTAGGGAAAATTTTACATGGTGAGTTATGTGATTTTCCATGAATGGAAATCATAGTGCTACACTATAAGACATGATGTGGAGTCTTAGAGGATGATTTTTTTTGTTTCTATATATTGAGTGAAAATTCTATGTGGTTCTTTGGTTATAGAAAAACTCTAACTCAATTTTTTTTATATTAATTAATTGGCCTTGCTTTAAATAAGAGAAGGTCAAGTAGTTCAAAATATAGATATAAAAGGGAAGTTTAATTTGTCCTAGTCATAGAATCCTTACAAACTATTATACTATGGAACTCCAGTTTCATGTAGTATAATAAATTCTAAAACCTATGTAAGTTCACTAAGTTTTTGTTTAAATTTATTCCTCAAAAAATATTTTTATTAGTGGTTCATACCTAGAGTTCCTTAAGAACCCATTTATTTTTTGGAAATTTGAATCAATAGATCAACCATTTTTGATCTCTTACAAGTTCAAATTATTTTCCTACATGATTCTTCTATACTATCATTCATACAAGACTGATATGGTAATATTTTGGGATTAATATTTTTGGATCTGGTTCATATTATAATGAAGATATCCTTTATTTTTCTTATTTATGAATCCCTTGTGATATCATGTTTTTTTGGTCATATCTCCCCCAAAATGTTTATAAAAAATGGTTGGGAAGAATTATTTTAGGTATTGAATTATAGAATTATCATTTTTATATATTATTAAACAAAAAAAGTTTTCATTATTTATGTGGATGGTAAGTATTTTCATAATGATGTTATTCAACCAGAGAAAAAATAAACATTTATGGTAATGGGTTATTCCTAAGTGTTTACATTTTTCTAGGATATTGATTATGTGATTGATTTCTATATACTGATACTATTGAAAAATGATGCCATTTTTGGGATATGTGTGAAATTGCATTTATTTTATTATTTTAATAAACATTTATTAAAGAATAAATTCATAAATAGTGTATAGAATAGGTTGTGTGAAGTCTAGAATTATTGTGTTACTAATAATGTTATCAATGTTTAAATCTATGTGAATCAATATTATAAAAGGTAATTATTTTGGTATTTTTATTTTAGAATTAGTTATTAATTTTTGAAGTATACCTCCTATTGCTGATGTAATTGTTTTGGTTAAGATGGTGGATTATCAATAATTTTTTTCAGCTATTGTGATATATTGAGTTTTGGGGTTGTGGATAGATTCCTTGGTTTGAATTTAAATATATGGTCTTTGATATGATTTGGTTGGTTTTTTGTGGTTATATGGATATTTGTGTTAAAAACCAATTTCCTTATGGAAGAATGTGGTTGTTAAAATATGTGTTGTGACGTGGTTTGTGATGTGGTCAGTTTTTTGTGTGGGTGACAATATTATAGTTTCTTTACATATATTGAATGATATTGTGAATAATGATTCTAATAATGAATTTAGGAAAGATTTAGATAAATAATTACTATTAGTGAAAGTTTAATTCTTGAAATGAATGTGTAAAATTTTAAAATAAAAATTGATAATGGATAATAAATATATTTTCATTAACAATGTAATTTAATGAAATAATTGATATAATAAGTTTTATAAATGGTAAATATAGAATTTATTTATTATTTTTTAAAGTAATAATATTTTTATGAGTGTAGATGATTATTTTGGGAATGTTTTCTAGTTTATGAGGGGGAAGTTAAAGTATTTTTTGGTGGAATGATTTTGAGATGTTGTGGGGTTTATGGGTTGTCATAGTGTTATTTTGATTTTAAACTCACTAGGTTGGGTTTGTGTGTGTTTGTATTATATGATTCAATTTTATGTTACATCATATACACCCTACCCATTTAAGATATTTATACTGATTCCAAAATGTTTTTTTCGTGGTGACTTCCCCAAAATTCTAGGTTATTGAGGGAATTGATGGTTGAATACTCCCACTTCCTTACTCTATCTTCCAAACATTGTATGAAAGTGACGGTATATGGTTTATATTATTGGGTGGTGATACCTAGTATTTAAAATTAAAGTTTTTATAGTGATGATGAGATATTGATGTGGTTTATAGATGGAGTGGTTCATGTTTGGAGGAGGTTGATGTCCTTTATATTTATGATATCTTTATATTAAATAAAAATAATGGGTAATTGTGATGTTGTTATATGGTATATGGATTGGGATACATAGTTATGTGATTATGTTTTGGTTTTGTTATTATTATTTGGTTATGAGTTATATAGATGTTTGGATGTTGTGATAGTGATATAAAAGGTATGAGAGATCCATGATTTTTACTATTAGGTCATGAGAGAGAAAAAATATTAAGAAAGTGGTAAGACATAACATTTTTCTATATTCTTAGATATAATTTACTATATAAGTATGTGATATTTTATGAGTGAGCCTTATTGAGGATGAATGGTAGTTTACATAGTAAGTTCATATTGGTTCTACTATTTTGTAACCAGTGAATTAATATCTTTCTTCCACTTTTTTCATGAGATGTTTTATTGAGGATCCAACATAGTGTATTTCTATTCTTAAACACACACATATATTTCTATAAATCATTTTTATAGGTTTCCAATATTGATTTTAATATTTTTTCTAAGCATTATTAACTTGAGGCTATGAGTTTTAGTTAGATTTGTTTCTTCAGATTTTGTTTTGGTATATTATCTTGGTGACTTGAATTTCTTTTACATTATAATTAATTTTGAAAATTATTGTATATTGTTTTTAATTATATTATAGATCTTAATTATGGTATCATTTATATGTTCCTTAAATTTATATAGTAAATTCCTCTAATTTGTACTATTTATACCCTCTATGCATGATTCACCCCATGACCTATTGGAGACAGGCATTAAGGGTCACCCCCAACTTCACTATTTTCCCACATGGGGTTTCTTGTATAGGTGTGTCAAGAAAATGCGGTATTATTGAAATGGATGAGATATCGCATAGATTTCAGTGTTTAAAATTCGGGGTTATTTCATGAGATTGGTTCAGAAAAGTATTATTCAAATACATCATGAGTCGTGTCAAGGGAGACTACTCGAGACATAGGATATTAATCCCTCAAATGGTTCAATTCATGTAACATTAACTTACATAATACCCAAGTCATGATAATTATTCTTGTAAGGTTGATGCCTAGGGATGGTACACACATTGTTTTTGTGTTTTTTTAATTGGGATGATATTAGGTAAGAATAAAAATATAAATAACCAATTTATCAATATTGGATTCCATACCATAATGATTAGGTATTTTTTAATTTTTTACAGAGATTCAAGTTGTTCATATCATTTTTTTGGATTGTAATGGTGAGGATTGACAAGATGATCTAGCTAACCACATGAGGGTTTATTTTTCTGAGGATGAGTCTTGGAAGAGGAAATTAAATGGGTTCTATCATAAAATACTCACAAAGTATGAGGGAAGAATATCTTACTTTGAAGTGGTAAAATAACTAGAGGAGTTAGAGATATATTTTAGGTTTACTCTTATTAAGAAATAGTATTGGGTCCCTTTTACTATTATCTTGATGTGAGGTGGAATTTTCTAGTGATGTACTTTATATATTGGGGAGTATAAGGATAAATTGGCTTCATGGGATGATCTTAAGTTATTGTTTAAAGAACATTTCATGTTGTTGATGATGAGGGAAGAGTAGTAGCTATAGTTTATCTCTATTTAGTTATAGGGACTGATAAATTGGGATATTTTTATAATCTTCATAGACTGTCATTGCTTCACCCTTGACCATTTTCTGGTTGAGGATTCTAGAGTATGATTATTGGATGAGGGGAAATGTCAAATAATTTGATATATAGTAACCACCTTTACATTGATAATGTATTTTTTGGGGTCAAAGAAGGTATTGGTTATTACGAGGATGCATTAAAAACAAATATTATCAGGGGTGTGGTGATATTAGCACCTACCAAGGGGGAACATTTCAAAGGGATTATCTTTAAAATTAGTGATATTGAGGTTCTGACCAGTAAGGATTCGGTCAAAGCCATATTCTTTTAATATCTTTATAGCTAGCAGTTCTCATACACGGCTCGATGATGAAAAAACCTTATGTCGGAGCAGTAACCTTGGTTTTCACTATCATTTCTAATACATATACCAAGTGATAATTTATGTTGTTATTTGTTTATACATATCATATCCATTGATGGTGTTCATTACAAACCACTCTCAAGGCCCCACATGGCATATATGGCCATATTCATTATTATCCCAAGTAGTATTCAGATCTGATGATGTTTCTACAATAGGGTATGTAGATTTATGTTCCACCTATAAGTTATAGAGATGGTATAGACAATACTCATTATATCCCATTCATTTTGGTAAATAGGGTTAAGCATGGTTTTAGTGGTGGTCCTCATGAGGTTCAGTGACATAGAGGAGTTGGATGGGGACAATTACATACAATGGAGATCACAAAATTTATTAGGCTAGAGATTATTCATTGTACCATTTATATATCCTCCACTCCACCTTTTTCCATTTTTGATTAAATATTAATTTATTATTTTATATCATACAACTTTTTTCAATCCTTGGGACTTATGGATGAGTGGACTCTAGTTCCCCTAGTGTATACTATACTGGTTAGAGGATAGTGGGATTTGTTTTATGTGTGCTAGAAAAGTGATATAATGATAGGGAATCATCAATAATTGGGTTATTTCATTCATATTTTGATACTTTCATTCAATTTAATTCTTTGAATTGATTATATATATATATTATGGGTGATAATTGATGATTTATACTTGGGTTTTTGTTATATGATGTGAAAGGCTAGCGTGTAGTATTCATTAGTGAGATGAACCATAAAATTGGTTACATACCATTAAGAATGTCTGTGATATAACATATAACATCCCATATTGGTTTATTCCATGGACAGTAATTATAATGTTTCACTATGTGACCTCAATAATGCCTCCTGTAATGACATGAAATTTTTTAAATGAAATTTCATTTTTTAAATGAATAAATTCCTTATCAAGTAATGTGGTTATAGAAAAAAACAGAACATTTTCTATTATAGATAGTTATAGTATGTGGAATTTAAATGACCATAAATCATCACAATTGTTTATGATATAGGTGTTATTCCCTGAATATTAATATTAGTATATCATGGATTATTTTAAACCCCATCTGACAAAGATGGAAGAAGTGATGTTCTCAACCAGCAGAATTATATCCTATGATAAAAATTGATAAATGCTTAAATGGGAGATGGGAGATGGAATAATTGGGATTTTCCCTTGACCAAGGAAAAATATATATTCAAAAACTAAATATCAATTGAAACCATTTATAGGATAAGTTCATGCTTATCGATATCCTGTAGATAATTGTGTTTGTTGAACCACCCCATGAAATTCTCACTATCGCACACCTTACCCTTAAATCATAAGCTAGTGTAATCCTGTGTTATGTATCTACACCCTATAATTATGAATTTATATATTTTTTATTTTTAATAAAATAATGGTTATAATTATCCTTTTTATGATTACCTTATAAATGGTTAAATAAATATTTTGATATAAATTAGAATTTGATACAATGAAACCCAATTGTATTTTTGGGAATTAAAGATATTATATAAAGACACGCTTTTATATGAATTAAATATTTTTTTAAATAAAACTAATTTTAATAAAATATTATTATTAAATAATATAATTATTAATTATAAATGATAATTAATTTTATGATGTATAATGTATTTTTTATAAGGGTTAGATACTGTTATCATCATAAAACCCTATATTTTTAAGAAAAGGGGAATTTTTGAATTAAAAGTTTAAATTTTTATATATAAATAATTATTTGATATATTTTATTTTATTTTTTAAATAATTATGTTGAAATTATCCAATAATGATTATTTATAATTTTCCAAGATAGTATAATTTTATAGTAAAAATTAATTATGATATAAATATATGTAATATTACATCATAAAATCCTAAAATCAATGTAGTAAATAGAATATCCTAGAGAATATCACATTTCCCCACTAAAATAATTTGTTTTTGAATTTTTTTGATTAATTTTATAAATCTTCAATAAATCCACCAAAACCTATACTATATTTTAATGTTTCAAAGTCATTTTTTATAAGTATGGATGACTTTAAAATCACCAATGATATTATTTTATGAGTTTTGGTTCATATAATTATAAAATAATTAACACCACTGTACATTGGTAGAAACCAAGGTTAAAAATCATGGAACAGTTTGTGGATTGGATTAATTTGTCATATAGAGTCCCAAATCTATGATCAGAAATTAGTAAAGAGTTCCACTATAATTTACTATAAAAAACCCATCAAAATACACATTCTACTTCATTCAGAACCCTCAAATCCATAATTTTCATTTCCCTTGCATCTATATAGACCTTCCAAGATGTTCCCAAGATAATAATATACTTCTACTATGCTTTTATAAGTTTCATTTATAGGAAAGGGTTTCTCACCTTCCCTTCTTTATTCAAGATCATTTATTATATAATTCATTTTCATTTAAAATTGTTCATGTTGGGATATATTTTTACAGATCCCAATTACTGTAATAATTATTTAAAAGTGATGATAGATCCCTTTAACCATCATTAAAACTTTCCATGAATCATAATGTACCCTTGTTATGCTATCAAAATTATCCTGTGATTTTCCATGCAAAACATTTATTAAGGGAATATATGACAACCCTGCTTTTATTACAAACATAAACATGATTTATTACACAAAACTTCACTTGATACAATAAATAATATCAATAGGTTTAGTGTCTTTGTGGATTAGGATGATTACATAAAAAATTGAAACATGAAATACAACATCTTTATTGAAAACTTCATTTACATGACCACTACATTCCCTCGTACTTAGCATTGCATGGGATAAACCGAGGACATACATAAGAAAAGGGTGAACTATAAAGCCCAGTAAGGGAGTACACATGGAATAAAATGAGGAGTAAAATACATGTTAGGCAATATGCATATCAATAGAGAATAAGAGAAACATGAACATAAAGGCATGATAAAGCATGATAATCATAACATGGAAATGTGGCAATAACACTTAACATGGAATTAGCATGAGCCAAGGCTCATTGCACGTGGAGCATGAGTAAATCTTCATTGAACATAAAGAACGAGTAAAGCCTCGTTGCACTTGAATTATCATGATTCAACACTCATTGAACATGATGTATCATGATACTATACTTTACCCAATGCATTGGAGAGCTATAAGGGCGCACCGTTCTTAAACATTTCATTTCATGCATAAGTGTGCCACATGGATCATAAAACATGGATTCATAAAACATAATAATTTATTCCACGATAAAGGAATGTGGAATTCATACATGAAACATTATAATCAATAAGTAAATGTGCATAAAGGTGAATACCCTTTATGAAGAAAAGGGCATGGTATTCACTGCACAATGGCATTGGCTTAGAAAATCGGTGCGATTTCGGCAGCGTAACAGCGTGACATAAGAATTAATAAAAATGGTTTATGAGAGAGAAAGGGGTTCCTCATCATATATACATTTAATGGACAGTAAGGAGGTCATATAGATACATGTCCCAACAATTGTAATGGAATTTAGATTCATGATACAAAAGTATTGCTTGAATGTAAAAGAGGAGAGAGAAGTTCCTTTCGGAATTTCGACATAGTAACGGGTGTACATGGGAGGCATTTAATGAGATAGAAAGGGGTCTCACATCATTAAAACAAAAAAGAGAGAAGTATTAGGAAGGTGTGAAACCATACCCCAACATTCATAATTGAAGTTAAAAGGGAAAAACAACTTAAATAAAATTGGACAAAAATGAAAAAGGAAGAAGAAACCCTTACTTGGAAGTGTGCTTCCAAAGGATAGAGAGAGGCTTGTGAGAGGATTCTTGTGAGCTTGGGGAACCTTGAGAGGATTCTATAGAGAGTAGGGAAGAGGTTGGACGAACTCCAAAGGCTTTGAGTGAGGATGAAGTGGGAGCTTGGGTGGTTTTATATAGGAAAGGTGAGGAAATTCTTTATTATTTAGGTTTGGGTCCCCTTACATTAAATTAATCCAAACCACAAACCATACCATGGTTTTTTCCCATGGTATTTGGAAAATGGAAGAGGCAAAAAATATTTTATAAGGCCAAAGTCCAAAATTATTAAAATAATATGGTTTCTTATGTGGAGGCGAGTCATACTCCCATGGAAATTAATTTAAAAAGACAAGGTGTTTAATAAGTCTTGAGGAGTCCATTAATGCTTTGAAAAGTAAGTCAAAAAAACCCAAAATTACATTATTTTAATGGTAAAACATATATTGGCCGAACATAAAGATTATATTATTTTATTACATCACTATTAGGTCATTATGATGTCATAAAACTCATTATATATTTAAACGGTATTTAATTTTTATCCAAAAATTTGACTGTCTCAGAAAATTATGAAAAATTCACTGTTGGATAATTTCGAAATCTTGATTCCAAAAATAAAATTTATTTTATCTAAATAATTTTTTAAATATGTAAATTTTCACTTTTAAAATAAAAACCGACATTTATAAAAAATTCACGGGTTTTGACAGAAATGGATTTCAAACCTTAATAAAAATTTCAATTGAATTCATAAAATTATAAGATAATTTATATTTAATAAACATTAAATTAATAATAATAATAATATTTTATTAAAATATTATTTAATTCAAAAATACCTTAATTTAATAAAATAAATTTCTTAATTAAATAATAACTAAAAACATTATTTGTACTTTAAAAACTATTTACAATGTATCAATAAGGACAAGAAAGTATATTCATTATTATATACAAAAAAATAATGTACGTGAAAATAGTACTATTTATTTGTTACATAACCCCTTTAAATAGATGCATAAGACCTAAGGGTAAGGTGTGCGATGGTGACAGACTCTTGGGGTGGATCAGATAACATCGCTCGAGTGGTAATTTCTATCAACTTACACTTCTCCCGTAGACGGTCCCGTTCGATCTTGACATGATGAAGATCATCTTGGGCTTCGTCAAGAGTGAAGCCCAAGGATCCACCTCTTTTCTGATCTCCGAAAAATGGGCTTCGTATGGGGAAATTCTACTGGATAATTCCATCGCTTCCTTTGTCTGAGTAAATTTGGATTTGTGAAAGCCCTATATTTATACTAATCACGTTATCACTGTTCAACGGCTATATTATCAACGATCAAAATTCTTAACATAAAACCAATGAAGTTTAAATTTTATATAAACATAAAGAGACATTTAATTAGATCAAGAGGGAATTCCATTAATGAAACTTTGGGTCGTTACAATATTTCCCCCTTAAGAAATTTTGCCCTCGAAACTTTTGTTTTCCCACACTAAAACAGATGTGGGTAACTCAGCTTTATCATTTCCTCTGATTCCTAAGTCGCTTCTTCAAACTTGTGGTTTCTCCAAAACACCTTGACGATGGACATTATCTTATTTCGTAGAACTTTTTCTCTATGATCTAAGATCTTCACTGGTTGCTCCTCATAAGAAAGATCATCTTCCAATTGTACCACCTCAGAAGAGAGTACATGTGAAGGGTCCAGTATGTACTTCCTTAAGAGGGATACATGAAAGACATCATGTACTTTGTCCATAGTAGGTGGAAGTGCTAGTCGATAGGCCACATCCCCGACACGATCAAGAATATCAAAGGGGCCGATGTACCTTGGACTTAACTTCCCTTTCTTTCCAAACCTCATGACCTTCTTCCACGGAGATATGCGTAGAAAAACTATCTCCAACTTTAAACTCAAGGTCTCATCGACGATTATCTACATAACTCTTCTGTCGACTATGGGCTTCCTTGATATGCTGCTGAATGGTTTTCACCTTATCCACCATTTCCTCGACTATTTCTGGTCCAAGTAGATTATGTTCACCGACCTCATCCCAACATGCCAGTGTTCTACACCTTTTCCCATACAGGGATTCATATGGTTCCATTTGGATGCTCGAGTGGAAACTGTTATTATAAGAAAACTCAACCAGAGAAAGATGTTGATCCCATCCTCCTTTAAATTACATTGAGCATGCTCTCAACATATCCTCAAGTGTTTGGATAGTCCGCTTGGATTGGCCATCAGTTTGAGGATGATAAGCCGTACTGAAGTTCAGTTCAGTATTCAGATCATGTTGAAGACTCTTCCAAAACATAGAGGTGAATCTTGGATCTCGGTCAGACACAATAGATAGTGGTACTCCATGTAACCTTACCACTTCCCTGATATATATCTGTTCCAGTTGATCCAATGATAAATCCTCCTGAATAGAAATGATGTGTGCAGTATTTGTAAGACGACCCACAACAACCCAGATTACATTGTTTCCTTTGGATGTACTCGAAAGTCCAGTGACAAAGTCCATGGTGATGTTCTCCTATTTCAATTCTAGTATGGGCAATAGTTGCATCATCTCCTTAGACTTCTGCCTCTCTGCCTTCACTTGCTGGCACACCAGGCACTTTTATGTATATTCAGTGATATCCTTCTTCATATTATCCCACCAAAAGTTTTCTCGGATATCTCGATACATCTTTGTTCTCCCTGGGTGAATAGAGAAATTTGAACTATGTGCATCATCCAAAAGTTCCTTCTTCATCTCTGGACTTGATGGAACACATAGTCTTTTTCCAAACTGCACAATTCCTTCTTCATTAACATTAAACTCTGAGGAGTTCCCTTTTTCGATAGCTTCCACTTTTTCTTGAATTCCCACATCATCCTTTTGAGTATCATTTATCCTTTCCAAAAAAGACGGTTGAGAAATCATTTGTGAAAGGATTGATGATGTTCCCTTATTTATTATTCCCTTGTCCATCTTCATCAAGTCTAAGAAGATTGTATCCTTCTCAATTCTCATCATTGATAGAATCATTGGGTCCTTTCTACTTAGGGCATCTGCCACCTTGTTCGCTTTCCTAGGGTGGTAATGGATTGAATAGTCATAATCCTTGATGAGCTCTATCTATATTCTCTGGCACATATTAAGCTCTTTCTGTGTGAATATATATTTAAGACTCTTTTGGTCAGTATATATCTCACATTTATCTCCATAGAGATAATGCCGCCATATTTTCAAGGCAAAGATCACCGCCGCTAACTCCAGATCATGCGTTGGATAGTTTCGCTCATGGATTTTCAATAGCCTTGAGGCATAGGATATAACTTTATCATTCTGCATCAGCACACAGCCTAATCCCTTCTTTGAAGCATCACTAAAAACAACAAAAAGTTCCCCACTTGTGGGTAAAGTGAGCACGGGCAAAGCGATAATCCTCCTTTTTAACTCCTTGAAGATTTCTTCACATTAATCACTCTAAGCAAACTTTACTCCCTTTCAAGTTAGCTTGGTAAGAGGGCTGGACAATCGTGAGAAATTTCTCACAAATCATCGATAATATCCAACTAACCCCAAGAAGCTATGGATATTCGTTACCGATGTTGGCCTTGTCCATCCCTCAATTACATCTATTTTGGAGGGATCCACAGATATCCCATTGCTTTTGATGATATGGCCCAAGAATTAGACTTCCTTCAACCAGAAATCACACTTTTTGTACTTTTCATAGATCTTCTCCTTGCGCAAAGTCTCCAGTACAGTTCTTAAATACTTCTCATGATCCTCCTTGGTTTTGGAGTATATTAGAATATCATCTATAAAGACTACCAAAAATTTGTCTAGGTAATCTCTAAAGACTCTATTAATTAAGTCCATGAAGATTTCTGGAACATTAGTGAGTACGAAAGACATTACTATGAATTCATAGTGTCCGTATCTTGTGAGAAAAGCAGTCTTGGGGATATCTTCCTTCTTCACCCTTACTTGATAATATCCTGACCGGAAGTCCACCTTGGAGAAGTATTGTGCTCCACACAGCTGATCGAAAAAGTCAACAATTCTTGGGAGAGGATACTTGTTCTTTATCGTGATTTTGTTAAGTTTGTTATAATCAATGCAAAGCCGCATTGACCCATCCTTCTTCTTGACAAAGAGGACTTGTGCACCCCATGGTGAAGCACTTGGGCGTATAAAACCTTTATCCATATTCTCCTGTAGTTGTTTCTTCAACTCTTCAAGCTCTACAACAGCCATTCTATATGGAGTCTTGGATATTGGTAAAGCCTCGGGTATTAGTTCAATTGAGAATTCAATATCTCTTATAGGAGGAAGACCAGGCAGTTCCTTGGGAAACACTTCAACGAATTCCCCCACAATTGGCATTTCTTCAAGGATGGTTTCTTCCTTGGACTCAATCATCTGAGCCAGATACGCATGCTCATAAGGCAATAATATCCATGCTTGAGATGATGGAGCTAAAGGAGATTCATCTTCCTTCTTACACTTCTAAAGAATCGGGGGTCGATTCTCCATATGGAGTGTGATTTCCCTCTCCCGACAATTTATGTTGGCTCTATATAAGGAAAGCCAATCCATGCCAAGAATTTATCAAATTCCACCAGAGGGAGTATGATGAGGTTCTCCGGGAAATTCAATCCACAGATTATAACAGGGGAGGACTTATATTCATGGGATGCAATGATTTCCCCATTTTCCGTACTCACCGACATCTTCAATTCCATGATTTGTTGTGGTGTTGGGATTTTCTACTCAACTTTCAAGATATAAAATAATGCGTAGAACCTGAATCAAAAAGTACATTCTCTATTCTTGAATGAATAACTAGAGTACCTATCACCACTTCATTTTTGGGGTTCACTTCGGAAGAAGTGATGGAAAAATCTCTTCCTTGCTGCCTTGGAAGTTGTTGGTTGCCTCCGAAAACCCTTGGATTAGAGCACTAATTTGCAAAATGACCTAGTTCTTTGAATTTTTAGCATTGAACAACACGTTGAGGTTTGAACGGAGAATTCCTATCCTCTGTCATAGCCGCGGGTCTTTCTTGCCGACAGTTAATAGCTAAGTTCCCTTCTCTTCCACACCTGAAGCATTTCCTCGTCCCCTTAAGGAAATTTCCAGGGTGCTTCTTTCCGCACTTTTGGCAAGTGGGGTGTTGGATCTTCTTAGCACCGTTGGATTTATACATCGGACCACCATCATTGAATTCCACCTTACATTTCTTATCCATATGATACCCCTGTGATTCTTCGGTCTCCATTTCGACCTTGAGGGAACATCGGACAATTTACTCATAGCTATCGAAGTCACAGATTGCTAATTCTTTTCGTAGGCTAGGCTTCAACCCACCAAAGAAGCAGTCAAACTTGCATTCGAGGGTAACGACAAAGCCGGAAGCTTATCGTGAAAGCCTTGTGAAGTTTTCCTCGTACACTCCAATATATTATTAGTATTTTTTTCTTGAGTTAAAGGAAGTCCCTTTCCATCTTAAGCCAGAGGGTGTGCGGAAAATATTTATCGAAAAACATCTTCCAGAAATAATTCCATTCCAACGCCTCGGTCTCCTCCTCAGGCTTCATATTTTTTATCAACGTCCACCATTGATCAGCTTCACCCTCCATACGATAAGCCTCCAGGAGAACCTTCTCTTGTTTAGAACATTGAAGGATGGTGAAGATCTTATCAGTGGAGTTGATCCATTGTTCAGCAACCGTGGGATCAGATGATCCACTAAAAGTAGGAGTCCTTTGTCTCATGAAGCTCTCGATAGGGACTTGTTCTTTCTTAGGGGGGTTGAAAGTTTCTCTTGACCCGTGTTTCTATTCAAAAATTGATTTATCTGAGAGAGAAGTGTGACAAAGTTCTCGATTCCCTCTCCCATTGGATTGGGCATCTCATTAGTACAGTCATCACAATGATCTTCACAACGGTTGTTAGCCCAAGTACTCCTATTACAGGCCATTGGATGGAATAAAAGGACAGTTAGGGGTAACACATAAAGGGTAATCCAAAGACAAAATTTGATGACTTATAAATAAACTTTTATTTCCTTAACTCATGAGTCTATAGGCTTCAATCTAGGCTTTTCATGATCTACTTTTTAACATATATTATTAGGGGTATTTTTTTAATTCCCTTAATAAGGGTTCATAATGAGCGTGTGAATTTATCAAAACATATCCCCCGGGAGTTTCATAACCAAGAGTGCAGCAAGGCCCGTTGTCGTGAACCAGTTCCTGTTCGAGTCTAGCTCAAAGCAGTGTTTTCGGGTTTTACCCCTAGGATACATCTATGCCAGAGTCGCCTCTACCTGCTCGTATCCAGACAAGGATGTATTTTCTTGATAAAAAACTTATTCAGTACTTAAAAAAACTTAGGTATGTCTTTATTATACTTAGTCTTGTCTCTAAGTCTTTACAAGGGTTTTATAATCATAATCCCAAAAATAACTAAACCTATCCTTTGATACCAACTATGACAACCCTACTTTTATTACAAACTTAAACATGATTTATTGCATAAAAATTCACTTGATAAAACAAATAAGATCAAGAGGTTTAGTGTCTTTGGGGCTTAGCATCATTACATAAAAACTTGAAACATGAAATACAACATCTTTATTGAAAACTTCCTTTACATGACCACTACATTCCCTCGTACATAGCATTGTATGGGATAACCTGAGGACATGCATAAGAAAAGGGTGAGCTATAAATCCCAGTAAGGGAGTACACATAGAATAACATGAGGAGTACAATACATGTTAGGAAATAGGCATATCAATATATCATAATAGAAACATGAACATAAAGGCATGAGAATGCATGATAATCATAACATGGAAATGTGGCAACAACACTTAACATGTAATTAGCATGAGCCAAGGCTCATTGCACATGGAGCATAAGTAAATCCTCATTGCACATAAATCGCAAGTAAACCCTAGTTTCACTTGAATTAGAATGAGTCAACACTCATTGCACATGACGTATCATGATACTATACTTTACCCAATGCATTGGAGCGCTATAAGGGTGCACCCTTCTTAAACATTTCATTTCATTCATAAGTGTGCCACATGGATCATAAAACATGGATTCATAAAACATAATAATTTATTCCACGATAAAGTAATGTGGAATTCATACATTAAACATTATAATCAATAAGTAAATGTGCATAAAGGTGAATACCCTTGATGGAGAAATGGGCATGGTATTCACTGTACAATGGCATTGGCTTAGAAAATCGGTGTGATTTCGGCAGCGTAACAGCGTGACATAAGAATTAATAAAAATGGTTGATGAGATAGAAAGGGGTTCCTCATTATATCTACATGTAATGTACAATAATGTGGTCATATAGATACATGTCCCAACAATTGTAATGTAATTTTGATTCATGATACAAAATTATTGCTTGAATGTAAAAGAGGAGAGAGAAGTTCCTTTCAGAATTTTGGCATAGTAACGGGTGTACATTGGAGGAATTTAATGAGAGATAAAGGGGTCTAACATCATTCAAAAATAAAGATGGAAGTATGAGGGAGGTGAGAAACCATACCCCAACATTCATAATTGAAATTAAAATGGCAAAACAACTTAAAGAAAATTGGACAAAAATGAAAAAGGAAGAAAAAACCCTTACTTGGAAGTGTGCTTACAAAGGCTAGAGAGAGGATTGTGAGAGGATTATTGGGAGATTGGGGAACCTTGGGAGGATTATAGAGAGATTAGGGCAGAGTTTGGACGAACTCCAAAGGCTTTGAGTGAGGAGGAAGTGGGAGCTTGGGTGAGTTTATATAGGAAAGGTGAGGGAATTATTTATTATTTAGGTTTAGGTCCCCTTACATTAAATTAATCCAAACCACAAAACATCCCATGGTTTTTGGTAAAGGGAAGAGGAAAAAAATATTTTATAAGGCCAAATTCCATAATTCTTAAAATAATATGGTTTCTTATGTGAAGGTGAGTCATACTCCCATGGAAATTAATTTAAAAAGAAAAGGTGTTTAATAAGTCTTGAGGGGTCCATTAATGCTTTGAAAAGTAAGTCAAACAAACCCAAAATCACATTATTTTAATGGTTAAACATATATTGTCCGAACATAAAGCTTATAGTATTTTATTACATTAGTATTGGGTCATTATGATGTCATAAAACACATTATATATTTAAACGGTATTTAATTTTTACCCAAAAATTTGACTGTCTCAGAAAATTATGAAAAATTCACCATTAGATAATTTCGATGTCTTGATTCCAGAAATACCATTTATTTTATCTAAATAATTTTTTGAATATGTTAATTTTCACTTTTAAAATAAAAACCGACATTTATCGAAAATTCACGGGTTTTGACAGAAATTGCTTTCAAACCTTAATAAAAATTACAATTACATTCATAAAATTATAAGATCATTTATATTTAATAAAAATTAATTTAATAATAATAATAATATTTTATTAAAATATTATTTAATTCAAAAATCCCTTAATTTAATAAAATATAATTCTTAATTAAATAATAACTAAAAACATTATTTGTACTTTAAAAACTATTTACAATGTATCAATAATGACAAGAAAGTATATTCATTATTATATACAAAAAAATAATGTACATTAACATAGTACTATTTATTTGTTACATAACCCATTAAAACAGTTGCATAAGACCTAAGGGTAAGGTGTGCGATGGTGACAAACTCTTGGGGTGGCTCGGATAACATCGCTCGAGTGGTAATTTCTATCAAATTTCACTTCTCCCGTAGACGGTCCCATTCGAGCTTGACATGATAAAGCTCAGCTTGGGCTTGGTCAAGAGCGAAGCCCAAGGATACCACCTCTTTTCCAAGCTCCGACAAATGGGCTTCATATGGGGCAATTCTACTGTATAAGTCCATCGCTTCCTTTGTCTCAGTAAATTTGGATTTGTTAAAGCCCTATATTTATACTAATCATGTGATCACTGTTCAACGGCTATATTAGAAATGGTAAAAATTATTAACATAAAACCAATGAAGTTGAAATTTTATATAAACATAAAGATACATTTAATTATATAAAGAGGGATTTCTATTAATGAAACTTTGGGTAGTTACAGAATACCTATCCCCATTTCCAGTTATGGGTATTCACATAGATGCTCCCACCTTTTATTGATTTTGAACTTCCATGTTTGTAATAAGAACTCCTAAATCATGGTATTAAAAGTGATGAAAGACATCCTTATGTTGTATGATCTATGTGGCACACTTATGATTTTGAAGTATATGAATGTTAAGGGTAGGACATGAATTATATATCCCTTCAATGAATTGGGTGATGTTATTATTACACAAGACACCATGTATGGTTTATGGGAGGTTATCCTAAGCGCACAATGTTATGATTTCTATGTGGTTATCAATGGATTACATTTATGATACCATGTTTTATGTTGGTTCTGAACTCCCATATTGCCTTAATGTTATAATCTTATATTATGATTCAATGTTTATATTTATGAATCTCACCCCTCTTAAGTTACCATTCAATGCCAATTTTTTTCACATGTACTACTTTACGTTTATCTATGCATTGATAATTCCATTACTGAGATTTCTAGATGAACCCTTTCTTATGTACATCCTTAGGTTATCCTGTGTGGTTTTATATGAACCATGAAATATAAGTTCATGTTTTAGAGTTTCTAAATAATGTTTTTGAATTATAATTTAATGTTATTGTGCTATGTATCTAATTACACAGTTCCACTGGGCCTCACGATCTTTTAGGATTCCATTACGTTTATCATTATGTAATAAATCATGAATTAAGTATTATTAAATATATGGATTGTCATTGATGTTATATGAGAAAGTTATATTTATATTTAGATAATAGAAATAGAAAATATTAGTGAAAAAATTTGGGATAAGAATAAATATAAAAAACTATCCTTACATTTTCATAATGTATAGTGTAAGTAAATTACAAGAAAATAAATCCATCTCCAAATTATAATAGTGGATTTGGATCTAGTATAGTTGTTCCTAGGGTAATAACCCTAAAATAAGTGCATTGTTCATGAATCGATCATCACCTAGTGAATAAAAAAGATTCCTTATTGCAAACGTAGTTTGAAAATCATGGGGAATTTTATATGGTAAATTCATACTCTCCTTACAAACCATTATAAAGGGAATAAAAATTCCCAAAAACATTTAGGTTAATAAATTTATCATTGATAATGCATATTGAAACCTATAAATTCATAGGTTAAGAAAATCATGTCATTTATGAGTTATCCCTTTAATTTTTATAGATTTCCTTTTATGATTTTAATAGTATAACAATTATTATCCCTAATTTTCATGTTATTTTAGTCAATGGATGGAATAGGTGGAACCAAGTCAACAACCAATGATAGGGGTAATGTTATTAATATCCAAATGAGATTACCATCCTAATGGGATAAATAATCAAAAACATCATGAAAATATTTCTCAGTTCACTCAAATTTTGAATATAAAATTGAGTCAGGGGAAAATTCAAACTCCCCTAAGAAAGTGTAAGTTGAAATTGAAACCAATATCTTACAAAGGCCTCTAAAATTCATTGAATATTATGGTATATTAATTTTGGAACAATGGATAAACTCCTTTAAAATGATCTTCTCTATCCTTAAATTATCAAATAAAGAGAATGTTATAATGTATTTAAATCATATGGAGGGAGAAGCTTATCAATGGTGTAAATTGGTAAAAAATGCGAACCTTGAGGATGGGATCTAAGAAATGGAGTAGAATTTTTTTATAAAATGTTTTTTGATAAATATATTTCATACACTCTGATAAAAAATGTAGAGTTTTTCCTTATCCTTAAGAAATATGTTGGAAAATCCTTTGGGGTGTATGATGAAAACTTCACAATATATTAAAGATACACCAACCATGTTTTTTATTTCCCCAAAAATTAATGTTGACCACTTATTTAGAGTGATAAATATGAGTCTATGAAATGAGATGCGAGACTTCAAAAACTATTATTAAATTGTCCAATGTAATCTCAATGTCGAAATGGAGAATAGTATAACTCATGGGTCTCATACGTAAGGAGATAGGAAGATAAGAATATATTTTCATCCCGGTAGTACAATGGATAAAAAATATGGTGTTATAAAATTAAAACATCCCACATTTCAAAAATATGAGAAGAATCATCCTATAAATTTCATAAAGTGGACAAGGAAATGATTCAGGACCAGGATAGAAGGGAACTTAGCTGGTAATTTCATTTAGAGAAACCCACCAATTTGATGGAAGAATGGAATGATCCTATAGAACATCATCCTCCTATACAATATTTGAAATTAAAGTTATGAGGAAACTATGAAAACCAATTCACTAAGCTAACGGTGGTCGATGACAATCAATGAAAATAACCTCCTAGGCCTAGAGAGAAAGGGTAGGATTATGCAATCAGAACTACTGAGGTGGATCCTAAAAATGATGTAGTGATAAGTAAGTTAGTTATTTATTTAAGGATAATAAATATAATATTTTATTCGTGTTCTATGAATTATTTTATATCAGGGTTGTTCAGTAGATTTAATCAAACACCACTGAAAAACATGGAGGTGGAGCTATCAATTAAAATCAAAAATTAAGAAATTATTTCACACCAAATATAAAACTCCTCCCATGTATATATTTTTGGGATTAAATTCCTAGGGAACCTTGATATACTTCATTTAGTAGAATTTTATTTTATTTTGGGTATGGAGTTGTATTCCTTATATAAAAAAATATAAATTTCTAAGGGAAGGAAATAATACCCCGTATTGAAAATTGACCTATGATTCTATACATGTTCAAAAAGGATGACTAATCTTATTTGGTTTCATCATCTTAATCATGGATATGATTTACTTATGTGCAATCATATCTAGATAAAATGATTGAGGCTAAGAAAATTATAATCCTTAATAACATTCCAATTATATGGGAAAATACTGATATGTTTCCCAAAGAGTTTTCTAGTCTTTCACCAAGCTATGTGGTTGAGTTATTAATTGAGCCCATACATAGATATTTGTAAATATCCAAGAATATATATATAATGGACATAATTGAACATGGGGAGAGAAATAAGAAACTAAATGTGAATCTAGATAAAGGGTTTATACACCCATGTTATTCACCACGAGCTGCACCATTCCTCTTCATAAAGGAGGAGGATGGGTCGATGTACCTTAACATTGATTATCATAAGGTCAAAAAGAACAAGATAATGAAAAATTATCCTCTTACATGGATTAATGACTTGCTTATTTATCTATTTGGAGCTCAATGCTAATGTAATGTGAATCTTCAGTCGAGATATTATCATGTTGAGGTGAAGAATGAGGATATCCACAAGTCTTCTTTTAGTACAAGTTATGTTAATGTAAATATTATAGTGATTCCAATTGGAATCACTAATTATATAATAATCATCACAGACTTTATGAATAGAGTATATAGGGATTCCCTTTACAAATTTGTGATGGTATTTTTAGATGATATTATTATCTACTCCAAAATAAAGGAGGAACATGAGGATTATTTTAATTTTGTACTGAACGAACTGTGAATGGAAAATTTATTTGTGAAGAATAATACATGTTAATTTTTGATGTAGAATGTATAATTATTGGGGAATGTTATCACTCTAAAAGTGATATCTATGTATCCATCCAAAATAGAGGCAATTAAAGGATGGACCATACCAACATCTATGATATAAATTCATAGTTTCCTTGGATTAGTAGGGTACTATTGTTGATTTGTGAGAAACTTCTCAAGATTTTAAATCACACTAACAAATATTACTTAGAATGGGGTAAAGTTTTCTATAATTATTAGTAAAAAGAGATTGATAAATTATTGAATAAGGGGATAATCACTTCACCTATGCTCACATTACCCAATAGCAGGGAAATATTTTTTCTTTTCAATTATGTTTCCAAAATGGGATTGGGTTTTGTATATATGAAAGATGAAAAAGTGATAGCCTATTCCTCCCACATATTAAATATCCATGAGAAGAACCACCCAACACATGATCTATAATTTGTTTTAGTGTTCTTTACATTGATGATTTGGAGACAATATCTCTATGAGGATAAGTGTGACATATATATGAATAATAAAATCATAAATTATAGGTTTACAGAAAATGATCTCAATATACGATAAGAGAGGTGGTCAGAGATAATCAAGTATTGTGACTATTCAAACCATTAACATCCTGGGACGGTGAAAAAAGTGTAATATAATCTTAGTTAAATTGATCATAAAACCATTTCCAAGTTAGGGATTGCAATGGATCCAATCCACTTGGACATGAAAAAGATATAAATAATAATAATAAAAGGATATTTATCCAAACTTTCTTAAATTACATGTCAATTATACATTCTTGAGATAATCATGATGGTACAAAAAGATGATGAGGTGTAGAAGATAAACTTAGTGAATATTCTAGAGATCATCTTTTCTAAAGATGGATTTGTGAGGTTTGGAAGTTGAATTTGTGTCCTATCAAAACCAAAATTGAAGAGGAAATTTTTTTATGATATCCATGACTAATACTTCCCTATTCATCTAGGATTTACTAAGATATATTGATATCTAAAGAAAAAAAGATTTTGGGATAAAATGAAGAGGGATATTACAATAATTTTATCTCGATGCATGGTATACCAACATGTCAACATTGGATGATAGAAGTATAAGGGTATGATTTTATTATTTTCCATACTAGAATGGAAATGGGGAAAAATAACCCTAGATTGTTTTTAAAGGTCTCTCCAATACATCTAAAGTAATAACACCATCTAGGTGGTAGTTTATCTCGTCAAAATGTTTTAATATTTCATTGGTATCAAATAATATTTATCCCTCAACCAACACACCAAGATATTAATAAGAGATATTTTAAGACAACATGGAGTACCAATATCTACTATATCTAATTGAGATCTAAAGATTTACTCAATGTTTTGGAGAATCCATCAATAATAGTTGGATATAATGATGAGTTTTAGTATTTCTTATCACTGGCAGACATACTTCCAATATAAAAGGACAATTAAAACACTGAAGGGTATGCTGATATGTTTTTTGATGTATTTAAAAGTATAATAGGATAACCATCTTCCCCTAATAGAGTTCTCATATAATAATAGCTTCCATTATAAAATTCAAATGGCACTTTATAAGGCTATCTATGGGAAGAGGCGTTGAAAGCCAATATACTAGGATGATGTTTAGGAGTGAAAGCTTATGGGACCTGATCTTATCCAAGATATGATAGACAAGGTTAAAACCATTTATCTTTATATACAATCCACCAAAAATATAAATAATATATATATATAATCATTGATGGGACCTTGAGTTTGAGGTATGGGATTATGATTTCTTCATAGATCACCATGGAATAAAGTTATGAGGTTTTGGAATAAGGTAATTCTTATCCAAAGATACCTTATCTCAATTTATATCCTTGATAACATTGTATTTATGTCTTATAGACTAGAACTCCAACTGAACCTATCTTAAGTACATGATTTGTTCCATGTATCTCTCTTGGGGATATAAATACCAGACCCCTTGTAAATATAGAATCCTGAGGTTATAGATTGGAGAATGATCTTTCATATAAGTAGAATCTGATGAAGATATTAGATCAATGAGGAAAGGTTCTATGAAACAAGACAAACCATCTAGTCAAAGTGTTGTGGAAAAACCACAAAGTTGAGGAAAAACATGGGAATTGGAAGATGAGATAAAACAAAAGTAACCTCATCTGTTTTAGTATATAGAATGAAAAATTCATGGGGGGAATTTCTAAACGAGTGAATAATCTAATGAATTGAACCATTATAAAAGAAATTTAATTTTTTTAAAATTAATAAATTCATTATCAAGTAACATATTTATAGAAAACTCATGCACTAATTTTTCTATTTCAAAAATTTATAGTCTGTCGTATTTGAAAGACAATTAAGAATCAAAATCATTGATGTTGTATTCATTTTATATTGACCATTATGATTATTATATTTAGGTTTACGATGAAGTTCAACTGAAACAGACTAAAGAAGTGATGGCCTTGACCAATAAGATTGTACCCTATGAAACCCATATATCATATCTTCCAAGGTAGATGGACTCACCATGTTTTTTCTTTAACCAAGCCCAAGAAAATATTCAAAAACTAAAGCATGAGAAGAACCATTCAAAATACATGTTTGAGTATATCAAGATCATGACGAAAACCATGTTCATCAAACCACCCAAAGAACGTGTCACCATCACAGACTATACCCTTAGGAAATAAGATGGTGTAATTAAGGGATATCTATCTTGACCCTAATAGTTTTAATTTATATGTTTTTATTTTTATTAAAATAATTATTATATATATATATATTTTTTGATTACATTATAAATTATTAAATATTTTTTTAAAAAAAACTATATTTTGATACGATGCAACCATATTATATTTTGGGAAATATATAATTTCAATCAAGAAACTCTTGTTAAGGAATTAAATAATTCTTAAAATAATAATTTTTATTTCAAAAAAATATTATAATTAATTAATATTTATTTAAATATAATTGATAATAAAATTTTAATATTTGAAATGTAATTATTATTAGTTTCTTAAATTTTATTCATGATAAAAACTCATATTTTTTTCAAATGAAGGGGGATTTATGGATATAAATGCGTAAGTTTTCATATTAAAAGATTTATTTTTGGGAAAATAAATATTATTTTTGAAATCCTAAAGTTGGAATTAGATAACGGTGAATTTTTCATAATTTTGTGACAGAGTCAAAATTTGTGGTAAATATTAAATACATTCTATGTATATATTATGTATTATGACATCATAAAGTACAAAAAGCGATAAAATAAATTTTATAAAGATTATCTTTGACCAAAATTATGTTTCCCCCTTAATGTAACATGTATTTATGTTATTTTATTAATTTTATAAATTATTAATGAATCCACCAAATACTATAAAATATTTTAATGTTTTAAAATCAATTTATAAAGTTAAAATCAAATAATGGTGAATTTTTCATAATTTTACAACACAATCAAATTTTGTGGTAAATATTAAATACATTATAAGTACATGGTATGTATTATGACATCATAAAGTACCAAAAGTGATAAAATAAATTTTATAAAGATTATCCATGACCAAAATTATGTTTCCCCCTTAAAATAATGTGTTTTTTATATTATTTTATTAATTATATAAATTCTTAATGAATCCTCCAAATACTATAAAATATTTTACGGTTTTAAAATAAATTATTTTTAAACAGTATGAATTCCACTATGCTAAGTATATTATTTTAATAAGATATGTTCTTAGAATTATGAGGTAATGAAACCCAATCCATATTCAAAGAAACCATGGGAAAAACCCTGGTATGGTTGTTTGATTAGATTAATTTTTCATATAGAGTACAAAATCTAGGTTTATAAATTAATAAATAATTCCCTTATATTTTTCTATAAATACCTTTCAAAATTAAATTAATATTCACTAAAAACCAATCTATTATATTTTTAATCCTCTCATATACCACTATATATACCTACCAAGGTGTTTCCAAGCTCTTTAGAATCTCCTTTGAAGATTTTCAAAGTTCCATCTCAAGGTAAGGGATCCTCTCATTATCATATTTAGTAAAGAAAGTTCATTATATTATGGATTTTTATTTACAATTTTTCAGGTTGGGATATATCGTAACACATCCTGTTTACATTCAATATGAATTCCAAGTTATGAGATACCCATTTCAATATTATTAAACCATTTCATGAATATTTATGTATCCATTTTATGTTACCAAAATTATCCTATGATTATCCATAACATACATTTTCATTGTAAATACCCAACCCCATTTTCACTAATGGGTATTAAAATAGATGTACATATTCTTAATTTATTTGGTACATCCTTTTATATAACCCAAAAACCTTAATTTTGGGATTAAAAGTGATGAAATACACCCTTATTTTGAATGATTTTTGTGGAACACTTATGCATGTACATGAAATGAATGTGATGGGTGGGCCTAGAAATGTATATCCCTCCAATTCATAGGGTAATGATTTTAACAAATTATATACCATGTATGGTGAATGTGGGTTTTTCATAAGAACACTATTTTATGATTCTTAGGTTTTTATCCTTGACTTATTTTTATGATGTCATTTTTTATGTTGTTTACAAACTCCCATGTTGACTTTATATTATAATCATATATAATTATTCATTGTTAAATATTATGATTCTTACCCATATTATGTTACATTTATATGCCTCTTGGATCAAATATTATTTTTCCCTGATGATATTCCTTGATAATTCTCTTACTTGGTTTTTTAGCTCACGCCTTTCATAAATACATTTCCAGGTTATACTATTTAGTTTAAAAATATTCATGGAATATAAGTGAATATTATAGTGTTTTTAAATAATATTTTTCGATTAATGTTTCATGTTATTGTGATATGAATTTAATTACCCAAATAAAACATTCCATACAATCATTTGGGATTTTATCAAGTGTATCTCTATGTAATAAATCATGAATTAAGGTGTATTAACAATATGTGATGTCATACCCCTTGTATGCTAGAGTTTTATGACAAGAAAATGGGATCTAATATGGTACTGTGGATAGATTATACCCCATGTATCTATTAACATAGTAATAGGAAAAATAACCAACCCTTATACATTACATAATATTTCAAAAGTGAGAGTAGTTAAATATAAGAATGGATGGTAAGAAATAAATTCCAGTAAGGGAACAAATAGTTATACCATATATACAACTGACTTCCCATTTTGGATATCACATATAAATACTAGAATAAATGAAATTAATCACAATTGATCTATGAAATCCCTGATAAAAAACCATCCAATAATCTTGGTACTTATTCGAGAAATCTTTTTTGATTAAACCTAGGCCTCAGCCCTTCCCATTCCTGTAATAACCACATGAGAGATGATCTGGTACCCATGCTTAGTAGCATCCCATGTAGGGTGTGAGTACATAACTCAATACACCACCACCAATGTAGTCTCATGCTAACAACCATACACTGTGATATGTGAATGTGAGATACTTAACTAAAATAAAAATATAACAACCAAAATATAAATAAATAAACCAATAATCAATCCTTACAATTTTGACCTTGATCGTAATTATATGAATTTTATTATTCTAGGCTGACTTTGAGAATTTTGCGATGACCATGCCTCCCAAGTGACATTAGAGCTCAAAATCCATTGCTTCCCTAACCACAACCTCAGGTCTTTGAGGACCCATCTGACATTGGTGAAAACATCTGAGCTCTAAATCTATAGAAACTCAACCATGCAGCCTACTCTAAAACATTATATCCATAACCATATCTCCATGACATCGAGGAAGGATTCCATGATAATATATGAATATGGATCCAAATCTATGAAACGATAACTATATTCTCAAAACGTTGAGGATCCATCCCACGATAGTAGATGCATCCATATCAAAATCAATGGTATCCATAAGAATATTCACTTGACTCTAAAGACCCATACCATAATAGTTTTTGCACCCATCTCCAAATCAATGGGATCCCTAACCCCATCTTGATGTCATAGGGGACATGTTCCTTGAAATTATTAGAATGTGGATCCAATTACAAGGTATCCATAACCATACACTAGCCTCAATCTGTTTCATCCCCAACCATATCATCATAACTATAGGGACTCATCTTGTTACTGTCCATGCACCTAGATCCAAATCCTTGGCACCCATAAACATTACCTCATGACTCTAGGGATCTATCTTGTGATAGTCCATGTGTCAATCTCCAAATCCATGACATCCATAACCACCATCTCTAATCCATGGAATCCCACCCATGTCACATCATCTGTAAGGGATCATTCTAGGTGCACCATAAATAAAAGAAAACATAGGAGATGGCTAAACACCCATGTCTAGCTTAACCATATAATGTACCTCATGCTCACAAGCTCAGTACTAGTTTTGTGGTGACACAAACTACCATTTCATATATGCCCTAATAGTTTTGGTTATTTAATTGGAAACCTTATAGGGTCCCATTGACCTTAGTATAGAGAAGGAACCCTAACATTAATACATAGAATCATCTAGACCTATAGAAAAATCCTAATAAATAGAGGATACTGGGCCCATTAGGATAATAATCATGGTAGCCAATCCTTTTTCATAGACCATGTATGATACACTATCATCCTTCAAATACATGTACCGTGTCCCATCTCATTTTTCATTTCTCTTTTGATTTGTTCACCCATACCTGCCCCAATCTACCTAAGGTTTTCCCATATAGGCATATTCATGGATAACTAGTCACAGTTTCTCCGAAATCACCTCTCAAAAGGTTTAGAGGCCACTAGGTAACTCAAATGTATCTTATGGAACTCTTTGGCTCATTGTCACAAGTCCCAAAACACTTCTTTCAAGATTCATAAAAAGTCCATACACTTGGAAAAATTTGTCTCCTAAGGCCCTATAACACTACTCAAGGTTTTCAAAGGTCAAATCATCTTAGCTTCCAATGCCTTGGACATTAGTGGATGAGGAATTGAGTCTATCCACTATGGTCAACATGGTCAAGCCATTTTGATATATTCATATAACAGATTCAATCTAATTTACCCATTTAATTTAATCTAAATACTTTTTTCAACTAAATTAATCATTAAATGATAAAGGTGATAACATAAAGTGGTGATATAATATTACCCATGCCACATAATTGAATCATTGAGACATAGGACTAGTAAGTGATACCACATATCTCATGTTTGAATATTTACATTTACATTCAATGGAAAACAACAAATTCCATCACCCATCCATTTTTCTCATGCTCAAACAAGGTTGCCTTAGTGGCCTGAGAACCTAACTGAAGCCAAATATCAATGATTAATTAATTATAAAATTTATAATTAATTAATTAAGTCAAATAAAACTCATAAAAATGTTATATAACTCAATGGGGACCAAGTCCTCCATCAAAATAGAAACCTATTACTAAAGGGAGATCTACAGGGGACTCCAGACACCATTCTTAGGGAAAACATATGGTACCAAAACCTTTTCTAAAAATAAAAAATAAATATTTAATGAAAATACATATATCAATTCATACAATGAAATATATTTTATGAAACTATGAAAGGAGTTAGGTGGAAGTCAACTCAGGATGTCCTCTTCCAAGGCTATAATATCATGCAATTTCAACATTCTCTGTTGAAATCATCATTTTCAACATAAAAAAAGTAACACCAAGTTAATGAGAACAAGAAGAAGATTTTATGGGGTAATTAGAGAAGTTCAAACCTTATGATGTTGCTAAAATCACCCATGAATGTTTCCCCTACCAAAAGAATAATATGGAAAATTAGGGGATGGGGTTACCTAACCACATGAGGGAAATAAAAGGTGAAATGGGATTTCACTTCTAAAAAACTAATGTTAAAAAATAGAAAAAGTTTCCCTATTTAATTTAACCTATGAGAGGGTTGATACCACTTGTTGGAAATTTTCTATTGGTAGTATCATTTTCTATTACAAGAAACAAACAATTATTTGGTGGTATAAATGTAGATTTGGCTACAAAAGCAACCAAAATTCTCCCGAGGATCTTCTATTCCATAGAGATACATCACGAGCCACCAATAATATTTGAAATACATATTTTGGGGTGTTATATTCCTAAAATACCTTCACACAATATCTATTCTAAATTTTACCTATCTAATAATTGAAAATTAAAACATTCCACTAAATTTTGAACACCCATATGGACACGAGGTTTTAAAATACCCCAACCATAATAATTATATTTCTTGAGATGTCTCCATATAAATCAAAAAATAACTCCAAAACAATCTCAATATTTGAGTCCAAGTTGAAAACTTGTGCTCTATCCAAGAACTCCCAATTCTATCTCAGATCCATTCTTTAATATATATCATTGAATTCCGAACCACAAAAAAACAATTTCAACATCCTAAAGAATCATGATGGAATTAAAAGGTTCCAATTTATCCTATGAGACAAATGTGACCTCGTCCAAAATTCCATGTATCCTAAGGTTCTACCCATCATAGGATCAAGATCATACTAGAAAAATCCATGAAAGGGAACTCCACTATTTAATAGCATGTTGAAATAATCATCTCTTATTTCAACAATACACCAAGAACAATCCACCAACTCATTATATACATTAAATTAAAATAATGCCACTACCAATTCTTAATTCTGATCTAAATGGGTAAAATTCCAATTGAACCATATTAAAACTCAGACGTTCTAATTTTCCTTAAAAAAATGCACCTTGATACTTTAAAATCAGTTATTATGTCTAAAAGAAATGTCGGGTGTGGTTTCTAACTAATCACATCCAATTAAATATAAAAACAATATTTAAAACTCATCTGACTAAATTCTCTTATAAATGGTTATATTCTTCCACTAATTTGAAATCTATTACCTAATCTCGATACCTTTACTTATAAAGACATCTCAAGATAATTTATATACATCCCCTGAGGTATCAACCTGATGTTCGGTGTGATTCTATGATCAAAACCCAAATAAACCATTTCCTAAAATGTTCTCTAAATAAAATCATTGATGCATTGTCGATCCATCCTTATCAATAGTAAAAAAACCTAAGAATAATGTTATTTTTTAAAATCTATCCAATATTTTATTTGATTTTGTATATAGAACTCACCAAGGAATTATATTTGTAATCAAGACTAGTTACTCTAGATGATCAAAATTTAAAACCAATCATCTAATAACTAGTCTCGAACTCCCATGAAACTTCTCCGATGAGGTCACATGATCATGGACAACATTGAACTCATTTTCATATGAGTATCATTGTCTATAAACCACCAAAACATGTTCCTAATCACCATAGTCCACACTCTTTCCATCACTATACATAACTTCTCTTATTCTCAAAGCTGATCAATCTAATTCAATTATACGAGAAATTACTTCGCACTAATTCCCTCTTTCTAAGAATTGTTTCCATGGAATTCGCCAAATTGAAACTCAAAATGGGGGTCGACACCCTAAATTAGCCATTGAAGAATTTCCCACCACATAGATTTTCTCACCTTTATCCTCGAACACATTTATGGATGTTTCTACTACAAAACACATGTGTCACTCCTCTAGACACAAACACACACACACACACTAGGTTATTAGGACACTAGTCCCATAAGGGGATCACAAAATTTCCATTGATCCTCATCTCACTCATCACTACCACAATTTAAAATTTCAATGGGTTTCATGTGAAAACTGTGTGTGTAACCTTAATATACAATTAAAATAACTGGTGTATTATCTCATACCATTAGATGAACCAAACCACTATTTCAAACCCTTTATTCTAATATACTTGAAAACTTAATGGATCCACATCACTAAACATGACTGATCATTCTTCCACTATATTAACCTAATAAATCTATAAGAATTTGGAAATCCTATTTGAAATTGAAAACTTTACTCATATAATGATTCATAACACACTTCCCACTAAAATACATCAACCCAACACCACATTCTTCCATCCATGATTTTAGGAGTTTCAGTCTCAGCCACATGATTTTACACCAACCAACACCATCATCAAACCAAAGCGTCTACCCATGATTATAACACACCACCAAAGGAACATCCAAAAACATATAGGGCTAGATGTCACCCTAGGAATACCCTCATAACCACACATGATACCTACACTACAAAAAAATTTCATATTTGAAGGGGTTATTTTTGAAATTAGAAAGGGTTATAACCCTTACAAATATATTAGCAGCAGTTGTAAGGAACCACCACTAATGTGACCACCTACTTCTATTATAGGTGTTTTTGAGTAAGTGTTGCTAAAGGCACGGTGACGTTAGCAGCGATTATATTAGAGAGGTTTTAAAACCCATCTAAAGTTGACATAAATCCACTAGAAACCCTAGAACCTCCACTAGTTGAAAGCATTTAGGGGAGGTTTGAACGACCCATAATAAGAGGTTACTTTAGGGGAGGTTTTTGACAACCACCCAAAACATTTTTTTATTTTTAAGACCTACCTCTCTCACATTTCACCCCAGGCCCCTCCCCTCCCATGCCCATCCCTCTAGTTCTCCCCCTCCCTCCCCCCTGGTTCCCGCCTCCTCCATCCTCCTCCCCTCCAGTTCCTGCCTCCTCTCGGTCCGGTTCCCGCCCACGACCAGCCTCTAATTGCAGTTACCACCCACAACCAGCCTCTAATTCACACACCCACCAGTTCCCACATCCTCCCAGTCCCCACCTCCTCCTGGTCCTATTTCCGTCCATGGACATCCTCTAATTCACCTGCACACAACAAAATATAAGCCACCAAGAATTGAACCCTAGATCACACATCGCCAAAATCTCCAATAAACTACTAAGGTAAACAATATTTGTTATACAATTTACCTATAATTGTATTTATATAAATTTAACTTTTTATTATAATTAATATTATTAGCATAATATATTTACATACATTAAGTAATAATATATATATATATTATTGACTATATTTATATGCAATTATATATATTCTATATTATATATTTAAATATCACCTAAATATATTACATAAGTATATATGCATATATTATAATTATATATATATATATATATATCTCACTATGTGTGTGTGAGAACAATAATATTATTAATTATTATTATTCTAATTACATTTATTTTTTAATCTATAGAAATTATATGTGGGTTTTATAAATACTATACATTTATTCTATGATTTATATCAAATATATATTATATTAAATACTTTTGTATTATATATTTATCTAAATTAATTATATACTTAAATACATATTTATATTATATTATATATTTATTTATTTAAAGAATTTATATATATATATGTATTTACCTAATATATTTATATAAGGTCTTTAGAAATATGTTTATATAATGTCTTTCAATACATATATTTATTATTATTTATATTAATAAATATATTTATTTGTAAAAACTATATAATATTATATAAAATTAATATATTATTATTATTATATGAAATACATTTTATACAAATATTAATATTACATGTAATTAGTATTATATAATATATAATTAATATTAGATTATATATAATTAATATATATATTATATATAATCAATATTATATGAAATAAAATTTATAGAAAAATATACTTAATATTATTTGAAATACAATTGTATATTATATACAATTAATATTATATGGAATACAATTTATAAAAATATTTATATAATGTATCTCAATACATATATTTATTATTATGTACAACAATATATATTACTATTTCAATAAATATACAATAATATAAATTTATTTATATAATTTTTATTTCATATAATATTAATTATATATAATATAAAGGCATAAAACTATTATATAAAAATATATTTATTATTATTATTATATAATTTATAAAAACTATAATCTTGAGTTTTTATATGATATATTTTTAGATAAAATATATTTATGTATATATTTATATAATATGTTTATGATTTTATATTATAATTAATAAATATTTTATAAAATACAATTTAAAAAAATAAATATACATTAAATTACGTAATATTATACAATTATATTTATGTATACATGTAAATACAATTAAATAAAATCATATAAATATTTTTTATAATATGTTCACATAATGTATTTAAATAAATTTATATATTGTGTTTTAATTATATATAAATATATATATATATATTACAAGTCTCTCTTTTTTAAACTGTGGGGGTTCACAAACCATTTAATATCTTAAATTAAAGGGTGTTTTGAACCCCCTTTAAATTAGAGACATTAAAGGGGTTTTAATCCCCTTCTAAATTAATTAAATTAGAGGGGTTTCGAACCCCCTCTAAATTAGAGACATTAGAGGGGGTTTTGAACCCCCTCTAATTTAAGAAATTAGAGGATAGTTTTTAAGCCACTCTAATTGATGACATTAGAGGGGGTTTTCAACCCCCTATAATTTAAGATATTATAGGGGGTTTTAAACCTCCTCTAAAATCCAAATAGATATTAAAAAAATAATGTTTAAAAATTTAGGGGGGTTTCAAAACCCCCTATAATTTATGAAATTAAGGAGCTCCATAACCCACTCTAAATTAGATGATTAACAAGGGTTGTATATAATCCCTCTCTAATATTTATAGAAAATGAATTTAGAGGGGGTTCATAACCCCCTCTAAATTTAATGATTAGAGGGGGTTTTGTAGAACCCCCTATAATTATATAGAAAATTAAATTAGATGGGGTTGTGCTACCCCCGGTAAATTACCCCCTCCAATGTACTATTTTTTTGTATTTCTAAGGATCTATAACTCAATGTTATCCACACCATAAAAACCTAAGGCATCAACATTCCTATGTCAAATACCTAGTAGTTGCTGACATACATCAATTTTATCCCTAAAACACTCACGTGCGATTTTTTCTAAAAGGAATATCAAAACCCTCAAGAAAACCAATTAGTTAGGTTACCCTCATGTAACATATCATTATAACTCACTATTGTACAAGTCAAAAATAATGGCCTATATGTCCTTTCATATATCCCAAAGGTTCAATATTGTAATGGTCATAACCCAATGGGGCATCATCTAATTTTTTTTTAAATATTTCAGGGAATCAAAATCCCATAAAAACCCATGTCCAAGACCTCAACACCCAACATTCATCACATTAAAATCCATTCACCCATAAGGGAATCAATTATCAGGAGAATTTCTTCTTACATCTTCCCCCACAAAATCACATCTCAATGATATCCTTTATCATAACCATCAAAAACCATCCTAGGGAATCCATGTTGAATTACTATTTCCTGACTATTTGGTTAAGTATAATTACATCACATTATATGTGATAAAATTCCATATATATTGTTAGTATGAAATTAAATAATTGATCCTAAACACTGATGACCCAAAATTGGTGTCCATAAGTAGTAATCCTATTCCATGATAGTCCACTAGGGCCACTGTACTTCTTATAAACAAATATATCATCATTTTCCTAATTTTCAAGATTCTCATTGTAGATTCGCATGAACTTCAGTAAGAAGAAACAACATTTACAAGTTGTGTCACCTGAGTATAATTCCACATTATTCTTATATGATAAAAATAGTATAATAAGTTGTTGAAAATTTAAAAAACCAGCCCTCTGTCATCAATGAAATCACACACTACCAGGCCTATATGTAATATGAATCCTACATGTATAATATAATGAATGATATGTCTCTTTCCTCTAAGGGACATGATTTAAATTGAATGACTAGATTATTACCAATGGTTTGAGAGATAGAAATATATAATTAATCAAAAACCTTAAACATACACGTGATTCACTAAATATGAAAATAATACATAATGACTAAATAAAAATCCAACAATATCAGTCATAACCCTAGTAACCTGGAGTTATTATTTGAATATATTTTCTCATCACACCAGTCAGATATCTCTCATAGGATCTAAAACATTCCAAAATCACTATTTTACTTCATCTCAAATAGTAAGACAATTAAATTTTTCTTTAATTCCACATTATAACATCCCTGATTGGATAACTCCATTAATGTTAATGGAATCAACTTTCTACTTGACCTATACGGTGCCTCCCCACATGCTAGAGGTTTCTGAAAAGTAGTAGGTGTCTAAGATAGTACTATAAGGATAAAATGAAAATTATTTAAAAGTATTTTGTAGTGGATGAAATAACCAAAGAGAATACAAAAAAAACTAAAAAATTATGTAGATAAACATAAGGCTAAAAGGAAATGAAATACAGTAGGGGTCGGGAAAACCACACCAAACATACAACTGAACTCCCATAGTGATCGTTAAATATAATGGCTAGAATAAAATAAAATAAATTTGTTAGATCCATGAAATTACCAATAAAATACTCATTCTATGATCCTAGTCTCATTTGAGCCATCTCGCTTGATAAATCATGAGCCTCAGCCCAACTTATGCATAAAATAACCGTGTGAGAGATTCTCAGGTACCCATGTACTGTGAAAGCCAATACATGACGACATTATAGAACTAAGTAGTGCACCACCAAAATCGTCATGTACTAACTGGAATATGTTATGATATATTCTTTTGAGATTCTCAATTGAAATGAAAATGAAAACTACTAAATATATTTCAAAAAAAATTAATCCTTAGGTTTGTGGCCCCGATCAACCATACCCCATTTAGCCAGTTTTAATGTGACTCTAACCACATTGTGATGATCATGAATCCCAAGTGAATAAAGGATATAAATATATTGAATCCCCAATCATATCCACAAGACTCTAGATACATGTCCCAAGGTAGTCTAAACATAATATTTCTAAATACATGGAAAAAAAACTATGAATCCGACTAAAAATCATTAAAGCTACAAACATATTCTCACGGCTATGAGGACTATTCCCATAGTAGGTTGTGCTTCCTGTTCCAAATCCATGACAACCATAACCATATCTTAAAGATTATGGGGGACCATCCCACTATAGTTTGTGTATCTAGATCTAATTACATTGAATTCATAACAACATCCTAACAACTCTGGGGACCCATCCTGTGGAAGTACATGCATCAAGCTCCAAATCCATGAGAGGAAAAACAATATAGAAACTCTAATTCATGGGTTCCCTAACTATATAATTATGACTCTAATGACCCATCCCATTATATTGAGTGCATTGAGATCCAAATCCATGGTAGATATAACCTTATCTTCCTGACACGAGGGACAAATCCCACTGTATTCCATGCATCTAAATCTAAACCCATGGAATCAATAACCATATACTAGTTACAATTCATGGAATCCCCCCCTTTTCACATATACCATCAGGTTACATTACGTAACCCTCCATTAATAAAATAAAACACAAGGGAAAATTTAATTTGTAAACCAAAAACCACTATCCACAACCCCTTCAGATCACATTCTTGGTATGAGTTCTATAATAACATCCACTAAATATTTACATACACCCACTTAGTTTTGGTTAATAAATGGGGGAACCCTCTTGGGTCCCCTTAGAATGAGTATAGAAATAGAAATCATACATCGGTACATAGTCTCTTATAGTTCTTCCAAAATAATATGATTCACAATGGATACTATGTCCCTTAACATCATAATCATATTAGTATAGCCTTTCCAGCTCCATAGGTAAACAATATTACCATTAGTCGAATATATGACCTACTGATGGATAAAAAGTAAAATTTATTCTAGACATACCTCTCAAGAGGCTCTGAGGCCACCATAAATCTCATAGGTCTCATCCAACCCTCTTGGGATGGTCGTCCCAAGTCCTAGTACACATTTTCCAATGAGAGAATAATGTCCCTACACTATGATCACATTGTCTTGTAAAGAATGATAACCCAATCAATGTGACTGTAGGTCACAATATATTAGTGATCAATGCCCAGACCATCTATGGATGATGCACCGTGATAGTGCACTTGGGTGTTTTGGATGATGAACATCAGTTTGGTCATCTAATGGGATCACACTAATTTAAACATTTAATATAATTTAAATATATTATTTAAATAAAATATTACATTTAATTTGTAAGTTCACTGCCTAATGTTTCAATTACACAAAACCCATTATAACCAAACAATGAATATTTCCATATGTATAGTATGTGAGGCCACCTGCCTCGAATTTTAGGAATTCTATTTACATCCATGGGCCAATAAAAGATACCAAAGCCTGCCCATAGCTATCTATCCTTGTCTGTACTCAAAAGATATCTACACAATGACCTGATATCCTTACTCAATCAAAATATCAATAATCAATTAATTATAAATTTCATAATTTATTAATTATTTCAATTCCAACTCAACATAATGTTGTATAACTCACAAGGTCCCAATATATAAGTCAAAAATAAATTTAGCTACCCATGATGTATCCACAAGGTACTCCCAATAACATTTTCATGAAAATACCAAAGAACCAAAACATTTTATATTTTAAAAAATTATTTTTTGATTAAAAGTAATAGAATAATATATATTGAGTCATGCCTTTAAAACAATGATAAATGGAGGCAGGAAAAATCCCTTTGGGGATATCTTATTACATGGGTGCATAAAATCCATTCCAAAATTGGGAAATTTTCCATTGTAGTCTGAAATATCCATTTTTGACCTAATACAAAGAAATGACTAATCGATGAGAAGAAGAAGATAAAGAGACTAGAGAATGGATTAGAACTCTTACCTTGAATCTTTGTAAAAATCAACCAATAATGCCTCCCCTACCCAAGGGAAAGGAAGAGGGAGAGGGGAGGGGGTGCTTCAGCCACATGATGGAAACTAAAGGGGGAGATTTTGATGTACCATCTAAAAATAAATGTTTAAAATGGGATTTACAAACTATTTAATTCCACCAGATAGCTATTGGTTCCCACCAGATTAACCATTTATATGTTTCATCATTGGAAATAATGGCCACCTGGCCTCCAAAAAGGATATTCCAAGCCACTAGGATACTCTAAGATAATATATTCATATCCAACATACCTCTCATGAAGTTTGACATACCTAAAAACCCTATTCTTAATCTTGATTTAAAATTTTATCAGGCTGTTATTTGAAATTTCAGACATTTCACTAAACACTAAATGAATGTATGGACATGGGTTATACATAACATGTAACAATATCATTATGTTTGATAGAGGTATGAAATGAATAATTCACTATAATCATCTTGAAGTTATCAGATGTATCCCTATATGAGTTTTTGATGCTACCTCTTTAACATTGTATTATGTTTAGGATAGATCCATATTAGGGTGCCTCAATGATCTCAACGGTTCCATATGAAATAAAACCTTCAATATTCTGGAAGTTTTGGATTTAGATTAATGATTTTAGACTAAATTGTTTTATCAAAACTAGCGTGTTTAAATGGTTTTCTTCAATTATATTTTATAATATGGTGGAATATGGTCTCATGTTGTGTTAGAACTCCCAATGGTTAGACCATGTGATTGTAAATAACCATTAAACCCTTCTAGGGTTATAATATTTATTTGAGAAGTCAAAGTTAGAAAGGTAGTTTTTCAAGATTAACCCATGGTCATAATATAATTATATAATTGTGACTGTGGAGGATATCAAGAAATAATCCTTCATATATTACCATAAGAACTTTTAGTTCATGGAAATTTCATTCAGTGTCATTAAAAGACTTTTTTATTTCATGGGACTCATGAACTCTATTTTTTTATGTTTCTGGATAATTTCTTCATAGTGTTCAAAAATGATAAGTTCTTAAAATATGTGTATTAGGAGGAGTATTATATTATTCTTAATGTTTATTTTTTTATGTCCATTGAGACAATCAGTTTTGCGGTACTTTTCTCAAATGTATGTTTTGGATGTTAGAGGTTAATTTTCTTAGGAATATTTTGTCTCGTTAGGAATTAGTAGTTGATCGATGAAATATCATGCTAGTTGTTTCAAAGATTTAATAGGTAACCTAATCATAATATATATAAATATTACATAACTCAAGATAAATATTCAATACATGTCACAAATATTAAATCTTGTGGAACATAATGGTTTATTATCTTTAGAGTAAGGACACATGAAAATATTTTTCCCAAAATGATATTCCTCATATCCTAGATATTTAATCTATCATAGTACACTTATTAGAAATAACCTACTTAAAACATTTATTTACAACATGGGGAAAATGGAAAAATAATGAAGAGTGAGCTCAGTTTGTCTGTAAGGGTAAACATAAGAGATAATAAGAAATGATCATAAGTGAGTATAAGGGCATCAAAACATGATAATAAGATAATAAATTCATACCCAATAAATTTTATATCCTTAATCATGAGTAATGTCATATGTATTTGTTAGAAAAAATAAAAAATTCATAAAATTTTATAATAATTAATATTCAATCATTATCTATCAGAGCACATCATAAACATAGGAATACGACACACACAAAATCTTATAACATTGAGAACATTTAATATTAGAAATATTTTTTTATCATTAAATTAATTACATGAAATCTGGTCTTTGCATAAACCTATGGACATGAAACCTAATCCACACATATAATTAGGTATATGAAACCAGATAAATGTATAATATTGTGATCATGAAATTAGGTTCATGTATAATATAATTATATAATGAGTTATCAATAATTACCAAATTAATTGGAGGGATATAATCAATAGACCCATTAAATATCCATAAAAAATAAACGTGTCATAATTTTATAAACATATTCCTCAATTCCTCATACTGTAACGCATAAAAGTTAAAAAAGTTTTATTATATCATTTTATTATACCATATCCCAGGGGAAAGAAATGGGTATCATAGAATAATTCTTGAATACTCTTCATAAAAAACTAACCATAGAAATAATGTTGATGGTATAAAATGATTCTATCCATAATGAAGCATAATAGTCCTTAAATTAGGATAACATAGTTGAAAAATTATTTTAATCGATCATTTGAACCCTTATTTGAATAGATGAGAAAAATATCCATTACTTTTAATAACAATTTAACTAAAAAAATAGAAAATAATTTTCATTGAATATAAAAATTCAATCTTTTAAAGGAGTCATAAAATAAAAATAGACACGATGGAAAGAAAATCTATTCTTTTTTTATATGGTAAACAAATATTCTTTTAACACGTTTTGTAAAATTCATAACTAAAAAGTATGTAAAACATTGTGAAATATCATTTTTAATCCTTTTAAATGAAAATAAAATTTTATTGAAAATTTCATAAAATAATAATTAGCTCATATAAATTAATATTTGTGAAAACATTTTAAAGAATATGGACATAGAAGGATAATTTCATCGACCAAAGAGGAAATAAGCATATATTTTATTTTAACCGTTTCAATAATCATTTTTTACCAAAGAGAAAAAAATGTTAATCATACATAAAAATTATATGAATAAATAGAGGATAAGAAAATATTTGGGGTTAAATATATTAGGGTCATATAATTTCACACAGTGGAAATTTATCATAAAAAAACCCAAAATTAAATGCTCCTATAACATAATTACCTTACCTAAATATCATCTTTCTTCATTCAGGGTGAAATTTAATTTATAATAAATATGAATTTATTATAAATAAATTCTAGAAAAATATTCAAACATATCATACCATATATAATTTAAATATAATATATTATCACACATTTTTTGACAATTCTTTTTTATAATCACTATCATGGGTGACAACTGTTTTGTTTTCATACATGTTTTGGTTCAACAGTTTTGGTCCTTGTACAGTGATCATGGTTATATCATCTATAGAATGTTAATGAATTACTAATTACCACATATGTAATCATTATACACACATTTTTATATCTATTCATATAAATAAGTGGTGAAAAATGAATTACATCACATTGTGGAGAAAGTAGTTTGTACGTATACATGACTGATGTTTCCACCTTTCTATAGATGGAATGAAAAAGGTAAATAATAACCCAATATTAAAAAATAATTATTATATAAAAAATATCATATATATTCATTTAATTTATCATTATTATGAACCATTTAAATCTGAAATAAAAAACACATCACATCTCTTTGTAGAGGTGGTAGTCTATATGTACACATGAGTGACGTAATTATTTTCCAATAGATGGGAAGGTTAAAAGGTATATAATATAACATAATTAAAAAATAATAAATATTTCATTATTATCATATATAAACATTAAATATATCATAATTACCAACCTTGAAATATGGTGATGGAAATGAATCATATTGCAACGTGGAGGTGATAGTCCCTACGTACGCAAAAGTGATACTTTAAATTCCCATTTGATATAAAGGTGGTGGGAAATGGTTTCTAAAAAATCATGATAACACATAAATATATTTATGATACTATATCCATCATTCTATTATAAATAAAATAGTTTTAGAGGATATAGACTAATAAATAAAATTGAAAGAAGTTAGTTAAGATTTATAACTCTTTACAGGAGACCACTTTGGGCTTGCACCATAATCCTTGAAACATTGGTATTATAAGAAGTAAAAAAGGTTATAGGTTGAAGTAGAGTGATATATTAAGGATTTTGGGTAGTCATTGGCTGAGATAGAAGAATAAAATTTTGTGAATAATGGAAAATAATAGGTTCCCTTTTATATGTTAGTGGATGGACACACACAGAATTAAATAAAATATTTCAATAATATAAGGCCACATTCATGTTAAATTTACTCAAAAGGAAAATAAATAAATTTTAGGATAATATAAGGATTTAATATATTTAAAAAACAATAATTATACATGATTAGTGACATTGTTACCCATACAGACTTGTTTTAACCCCTATAAACCTAGTTTAACCTTGTCCATGGCAACAAAAGTGTACTATTCTTACTATTAATTATGGCCTAAAAATATGTTGACCATATTAATTTATATTAATTATTATTATTAAAAAATTTGGAATCCATTTTTAATGAATTAATTTTGATATGTAGTATAAATTCACATTAAAAACATTCTCAATATGCAACAAAATTGTTTTTTAGAAAATTTTAATTTTAATCATAAACCAAAATTTACTTTCATTCTATGTGTAGAAAATTATATATAAATAATTTTAAAATATTTTTTTAAATATATAATATAAATATTTCATTAAAAAATAAATATATAATTATTAATTTAAATTATTAGGATAAAAAAACATTTCACACATAAAAATGATTTATGAAAATAACTCCTTTAATCCTTGAATGACATTGTCTTAATCACTAACCTTTATATAACTAATGCATAGATGATTATTAACTTGTTCGTATAAATTTTAAATATATGTTATTGATTTTTTTCAATAGTGGTAAATATAATTGTTTATTTTAATAACTTGTAGAAAAATACATTTCTTTGCAAAATCGATATTTTAATCATTAATTTTTTATTAAAAATTAATTTATTATTAAAAAATTAATATATTCCTTAACCCTTATGAATATATTTCATAACAGTATTATTCTAATTCATGCACTCAAATCTAACAACAATAAAACCACCCAATATTAACATATAATGATATTACATATTTTTAGATGAGTATTCAATACATTACACATACACATGTTCGAGGACATTAATAGTTTAGTGACTTTATAAAATTAAAAACATAATCTTCTAACTTGGTGAAGGATCTTAAAATTTTCATTTAAAGATATTCCCCTTTAGTACTCTTTAGAATCATACCCTACTTAAAACCTTTCTTCATAACTTGGGGAAAAGAATCATATGAAATTTTGATCTTTAATTATCAGAAAGATAAAACAAGGAAGATCCTTTAGCATGACATACACATAAGGGTATGATATCATCAACATAACATTGTAAAACCATACCCTTAATATTAAATATCATAAAAATGAATCATGGAATAAATATTAGCAGTTCATAAGTCACGAATTAGAAGAAAAAAAATAATTCACGAGATATTAACATTTTCATGTGACATAGAATTGTGGAATACACATCCACTTATAACATTGTGAACAAATTTAAATAGAAATAGGTTCACTCATTAAGTTAAGATCATAAAATCAGTCCATAAAATAAACTTATGGACATAAAACTGGGTCCACACATAACATTATGAACATGTAATTATGTTCATTCAAAACATTTAAAACTTGCATTCAGGATCATGCATAGGCGGCTACACCTCCTGGGCGGGACACACCACCATCCCTAGTGGAAGATTTATATTACTATATCAGGTTGACTCCCCCATTCCATTAATTTCAATATCATGATATATATAAATATTTACCCAATTCATTGAAGTGATATATAAGTCCCACCCTTCACATAATGAAAAACATATTTCTGTGTTCGATAAGATCATGAAACGTTCATTATATTATAAACAATGAAATTAATTGGGTATTATAAACATTTTATAATATCATAACCTTTAGAAAAGATATAGGTTTTATAGTCATTTCATCATAGCATAACCCATGAAAAGAAGTGGGTTTGATCATGGTATAACCCATGGAAGAGAAACAGGTTTCATAAAAATCATGTCATCAAAACATAAACCATTGAAAGAAAGTATTTTAATGGTATCCTTACATCATATCCCTATTAAAGTAAGATTAACCTAAAATGATGTAATCTTAGATAAAAATAACTTTTAAAGAGTACTTAGTACATTTCTTGAGTAAAATAGATTTTCTTTGAATATAAATTTCTAAAACAAAATAAATTATAAAAATATTTTTCTTTGAAAATAACCTTAAGAACTTATAATGGAAGCTTTTAAAAGTAATTTAAAACATTTCTTGGGGAAAATATAATTTTCTCTTTGAAAAATAATTTTTAAAACATAAAAAATTTTGAAAACATTTTCAGTGAAAATAACATTTAGAACTTATAAATGAAGAATTGAAAATCATTTAAAACACATTTTAAACACAAATTTTTTCAAAATAATTTTATTTGAAAATAATCATACATATCATTTAAAAAAATTATTGAGAACATTTTTTGAAACATGTTTTTGGAAGAACAAATATATTTGAGTGAAGAGAGAAATAATGGTATATTTTCTTAAAAACATTTTCTTAATTATCTTAAGTAACAAAGAGTAGAAAATGGTACCATAACTTGATGATATAATGAATAATTAGAGGAGAATAAAAATCATGATTATTCTTGAGATATGGATCGTAATATTTAATCAAAGGAGACATAATCATAAACAATCTAGATAAATGATGAAATTGTAGCAATAATGTCTTACAACTTTGGTTGTAAAGACCCGTAAAATTCAAGGAAATTGTTTTTCTTAATTTTCTTTGGAATTTTATAAGAATTCAGTTTCTGACGGCACCTGATTCTGAGGCCCGATGTGCCCAGAATCATTTTCCGAAGTTTGGCTCGGGTATGTTCAGTGAACAAACGAGCGGGTTTTTCTAACTTTTGAAGCGGTGCTCGGAATCGAATTATGAGGGCACCAATGGAATCTCAACACCAGTATTTGCTTAGAAACGCCTTTTCCGGAGTTGCATTTTCTCAGGTGTGGTTTTTAATTTTTGGGGTTAAGTTAAGAAATAAAATAAAAGTGGTGAAACACTTATTTTATTTCACTTAAAGCCACTTAAAGCCACTTAAGCTAAGTTGAAGCGAATAGGGTGGAACTAAAAATATCCTACCCTCTTGGTAGGATATTTGTGAGGTGGGGCCCGCAAGAGCCCCACCGTTTATTTTCCTCTAAGTAAGCTACCCGCAAAAACCCTTTTTAAATGAAAGTCAACCGGTGCGTTTTCATAAATTCTTAACGCCCCTATTAATTGGGCAGTTAAGTCGTTACCATTAATTCATCGAATTAATGGTTCGTTTCTTAACTTTGATTTTCAATTGTTGGCATAAGAATAGAATAAGACCAACACATGTTTTTCTGGGGGGGTGGCTTGTTGAGAGGATTTGGAGAAACCCTATCTTCATCCTCCTTTGCGAAGAACGCGAAGAATGCGAAGAACGCATCGTCACCGACGAAGAACGCCGACCTTCGACGAAAAGCGACGAAGAACGCCGAACCCTCGGAGATCAATGACGCGACGCCGTGTACCGCGACGCTGACGATTCTCCTTCCGCGACGTTCTTCCGCTACGTTTATTTCCTGTGACAACCTTTGATCAACAATCGATTGAGATCGTCGACGCGATGCCGTGTACCACGACGACGCGACGCCCCTTCCACGACGCGACGATCCTCTTTTTCCGCGACGGTAAATACCGCGAAGAACTCACGTTCGACGACTACGTTGAGCTAGGGGTTGATTATTTAAAATCTTTGTGATTTATACCCGCGACGTATGATTAAATAATTTGTTGTGAGACTTTTAAAAACCGCTAACGTGGTGGGTGCGGACCAACGAACAAGTCCGAACCCACCGCCCTTTTCGTTCTTGGTGTGTGGAACGGCGGACGACGACAAAACAAGCCGCACAAGAGATGAGAGGTCCTCGCAGTGAAGAACGGACCCCGGGAGGGCCTTTGGCGAAGACGACGTGAAATTCTGACCACCAGTACTCGTTCAGTGGTCCACAGAGCAGCCAGCCGGCACGCCTCACCAGCGGCAGGAGGCGGTGGTGCCCGACGCGCCGCCGGGAAGAACCGCCGCAGCTGAAGCCGCGACGGAAACACACGGTCCCGCGACCGTGCGGGACCAGAGGGGAACGGGATGCAGCAGCCCGACCACGTCTGCTGGCAAGGGAAACCCCACGTGGGGCCGATGTTCCCTCACGTGGGGGCAGCACGCACCCCGATCCGCTCGGCCATAACTGGTCGGGCCGACCCGCTTGGCGACCGGGCCGCGCCCGCGCCGGCCGGGCCGGGTCGCGCCCAGGCCAGGCCGGGCCATCCTGGCCAGGCCGGGTCACGCCATCCAGGTCGGACCCTGGTCAGGTCGACCCGGTTCGGGCTGACCCAGGTGGGGTTGGGTCGGGTCGGTCCGGGCCCAGACCCCCCGTTTTCGGATCACTTTCGGTCTTTCGCCCATAACTTGGGCTACGGACCTCCGATCAATGCACTGTCAGTTGTGATGTGATCCTTGGATCGAGACGTTCATTTCGGTATATTATACTCAAGGTTTTAGAGAACTTTGTGTTCGGTCGAGTTGGTTCGGATACGGAACCAACCGGGCCGTCGGAGCGGAAACGCTCATATCTTGAGCTCCAGGCGTCCGATTGACGTGCCGTCTGTCTCGTTGAATTACTCTTGAGAAGAAAAAACTTTTGGCATACTTCTCCCGAGGTTTGGATGCAGTTGGATTATGTCCGAGTTGGATTGTACCCGAAATCCAACCGGGCCCCTGGAACGGAAAAGCTGATATCTTTCAGACCGGACGTCCGTTTGACGAACCGTCAACGACGTTGGTGATCACGTTGAGAAATGGTCCCTATGATTATACCCTATGAGAGTTCGGGGTATAGTTGAGATATGGCCGGGTTGGTTCGCATACGAAACCAACCGGGCCCCGGGGACGAAAAGGCTAGTAACTCACAGATCAGGCGTCCAATTGACGTGCCGTCTATTGCGTTGAGACCCCTGTGACGAGGCGGTACTTTGAGATACTTCTTCGTCGAACTTTGTGATACTTGTAGTATCGACCAGTAGCTCGTGGAGTGGACCCTCCCAGAGATGAGTGTGCGGAGTACCGAGACAGTGTAGCCGGCTGAGACCTAATGACTGCTTGACCGATCGACTCAGTGTATTTCAGATAGACCAGTGGGGAGCGCTTGGTTGTAGTAGCAGACCCACGGTGGAGGAGCGCTTGGTTGTAGCGGCAGACCCGCGGTACTCAACAGAAGGAGTACCTATAGAGGCTATGAGGGGGAGCGCTTGGTTGTAGCGGTAGACCCACGGCGGAGGAGCACTTGGTTGTAGCGGCAGACCCGCGGTACTCAACAGATGGAGTACCTCTTGAGGCTATGAGGGGGAGCGCTTGGTTGTAGCGGCAGACCTATGGTGGGAAGCGCTTGGTTGTAGCAGTAGGCCCATGGTACTCGACAGGAGGAGTACCTCAGTAGTCTTAGGTTAGTGAGCAGTATCTCGGAGTCGTGACAGGACCACTGTGCACTCCAGAGACGAGGCTCATCAGCAGTTATGGTTTCGATAACGAAAATCCTGGTTTGAGCTGAATCTTAATCTTTGTGTTTACCTCATGATTGAGATGGGTCACTTGATAACTTAGGTATATGTATGGGCATATACCTAAGTAGAGGTTATCTGTTGAGATCTTCTTTGTGGTTATCCATGTTGGTTTTAGTGACACCTTGAGGGTCTCGGGGTCCCTACTGAGTATCGTTATACTCACCCCTGCATGGGCTATGCCCGCACCTCGTTGTGTTGGTTGCAGACGACGGGCAGTGCTAATGGAGGCTGAGTGTTCGAGGACTAGACGGTACCCGGAGGTGGACCACACGATGATTCAGCACCCGGAGGTGGACCACACGATGAGTCAGTATCCGGAGGTGGACTTCACGATGAGATGACACACGGAGGAGGTTGACGAGCGAGAGCATTGTGGAGGATATCTGTACCTACCCTTCAGGTAGGATCTGTGGTGGATGATCCAGAAGCTGCACCATCTGTACCTACCCTTCAGGTAGGATCCGAGGAGGACGACCCAGGAGCCGCTTCCGTTCTTCCAGCGGTTGTACTTTTGTTTAGTTATAGCTGTACTTTCAGTTGGGTTTGTATTCTGGCCCATTTACTTTTCATCACATTCTTTTGTACTTAGTGTTTTATTTCCTCTTATACTCTGTGGTGTTTGTTTACTTTTATAAAGGAAATTCCTTCCCAGTTATCGAGATTTACGCCTTTGGTGCTAGTCGCCAGCCCCTGGCCTATGGAAGGCGGGCTTGGGGTAGTCACGACACGGGCCCCGAGGACGGGTCGTGAAAAATTGGTATCAGAGGAGTTGGTTCTACCGCAGAACTTATTTCTCTGATATTTTCTTTCTATGAAGCAATTGTGTTAAGGGTACCGAGTGTGTTCTTCATTTCAGGCAGTCCAGTGTTGGTGCGGGTGGCCAATGTATCCATACACCAGGACCCTGACAACTGATTTCTGACTTTGTGCACGAAAACACTGATTGCATGTGTGTTTCCAGAAGTTTTATTTAAATATCAGCTCAAACCAGGTCATCTCACTAGGTATAAATCGTTTGACCGTGTCACGTATGTTTCTTTCAGGATGCCTCTCTACGGACGACTAGCTGGAGCCCAGAGGGATGTGTGTACTGACAGCCTGCCGAGCGACGAGGCTTTGGTACAGGGCCCTCTTGCAGTTGAGGCACCAGCGGAGGCACCAGCGGTACTACCATACGTTGGGACACCGATGCCACCAGCCCCAGCAGTAGGCGATGCACGCCACTTGAGCGCACTTCACGAGTTCCAGCGCTAGAGGCCACCCAGGTTCCTGGGAGAGACGGACCCGCAAGCGGCTGAGGTTTGGCTGGAGGCTGTGGTGAGAGTCTTCAGGCTAGTGGGGACGCCAGCAGACTTCATGGTGATCTTTGTTTCCAGCCTCCTTCAGGTAGCAGCAGGCAGGTGGTGGAGCCGCTTGTTCCAGTTTTTTGACGGGATGAACATTACATGGGAAGACTTCAAGACCTTATTTAGGGTGGAGTTTGTGCCAGTAGCTCTACACCCCGAGCGTGTACAGGAGCTGCTACCTTTGCCGCGGGATTTTCGATCAGTAGTCGAGTCATCTTTGGGTAGTAGACAGATGATACAGAGGTCCAAGAGGACCAGAGCCAGCCGTGCGAGGAGCAGGAAGTGTTATGAATGCGGCAGGAAGGGTCACCTGACACGTGACTATCCGACCCCCCGCACAGTCGATCCGCAGGCTTTAGAGGAGCCACCGAGGCGGAAGCAGCGACAGGTGCTTGAGCAAAAGCCTAGCAGTGGACAAGGCAGTAGAGCTTCAGGAGCAGGTGGACAGGATCAGAACTAGTTGATACGTCCCTTGTACTTCTAGTTCCATATTGCTGTTGTATTCATGTCTTTGTACTATGAGCTGAAATAATAAAAAGACACTTATCATTGTGATGTTTGGTTTCCCGTCCTTTTGTTTGGTTGATACTGAGTGGTCCCAGTTAAAACTGTTGACTTGACCCTCACTTTCGAGATTTCTACTGGAGGAGACCCAGTGACATCACACTGATGCCGACAGTGTGACTCGACCCTTAGAGGCGAGAGTGAAAGTTGGATCGCTTGGTAGTAACGTCTAGGCCTTAAGACGTCATCCATGGCATGAATACATCGTTCATGTCAGGATTGACTATATTAGGCAATAGATGTGGTTCATCCAGGGGATGAGACCGAGTTTCTCTTTTCGGAAAAGGAGAAATTTTAGCAGCACTTTCAAAGCGTAGGCAAAGAAGGTGCAGATCATCCAGGAGCGGATGAAGACTGCATAGTGTAGTAAGAAACAAGAAACTGGCCCCAGTCTTAGAGACTCGGGCATGTTAAATGTTTCAAGAAGTAGAGGCTTTAAGGAGAGATGAGTCTGCGAAGCAGCAGACGTGGAGACAGAGCTAGGGGAGCAGCATGAGGTGGTGTACGTTTTAACATGCTACAACCACCCGCTTTAGTTGTCCCCGCAAGGCTCAGGGAGCTGGAGGGCGGAGGAAGAGTGTGGCTGCATGTGGTCAAGGAGTGTGACCGAATGACTCCAAAAATGATTCAAGGGATAGTCTGTGTCCACTACTAGCTGTCGTAGTTACAGAATTTGATATGAATCATTCCTTCCTTCCAAAAATCTTGTCCCAGACCTTGAGTTTCCGGTAAGCCGTATACTTGACCCTCACATCTGGAGATACCTTGGGAGAAGACTCGTTAATCACACTTATGCCGACGGTGTGGTCAGACCCTCGAGTTGAGTGTTTCGGTTGGAATCTTTTGGTGACAGCATCGAGGCCTTACGACGTTGGTTTGAGTATGGACTGGGCAATCACAGTTTATACAAAAATTGACGGTATTAGGAAAAAAGTTTCTGGTTTAACTATGACGTCGGGATGGCTTTCCCTTGGTCGGCGAAAAGGAAACCCCAGGCAACACAGGATAAACTCATGCACAGGAGGGTGCGACCGATCACTCTTGATTCGGTCAACCTTACCATCGTGGCATCAGTCATTTTGAGTTTCAGTTCTAATAGGAATTGGAGGCCTCTTGAGTTTGAGGATGACGATCTCGTCCTTATACGGGTCTCACCTCGATGAGGTTTACGGAGATGTGGCCAAGGCGGAAAGTTGTCTCTGAGGTTCAATGGACCTTTTCTAGGTCCTCACCTGGGTAGGCGAGGTGGTTTACCGCTTGACCCATCCACCTCAGTTGCACCAGGTGCACGATGACTTCCACGTATCTCAACTGAGGAGATACGTGCGTGATCCTTCACATATCATCGACCATGGGGAGATGGACTATAGCGATGGGGTGTCTTTCACGGAGGTTCCAGTGGGGATCGAGGATCAACAGGAGCAGATCCTACGTGGAAGGTCGATTCCTCGGGTGCACATTCTTTGGCAGTACGGGAACCTCCAGGTAAGCACATGGGAGCGGAAGGCTCAGATTCGTGCTCAATACTGCTTTTGTGACGCTAGTTTGTGTTAAAGCTTTACGAGGACCTAAATCCCTGAGGTGGGAGTAATGTAAAGACCCGTAAAATTCAAGGAAATTTTTTTTTCTTAATTTTCTTTGGAATTTTACAAGAACGCAGTTTCTAACGGCACCTGATTCCGAGGCCCGGTGTGCCCAGAATCATTTTCTGAAGTTTGGCTCGGGTACGTTTAGTGAACGAACAAGCGGGTTTTTCTAACTTTTGAAGCAGTGCTCGGAATCAAATTTCGAGGGCACCGATGGAATCGCAGCACTGGTATTTTCTTAGAAACACCTTTTCTGGAGTTGCGTTTGCTCGAGTGTGGTTTTTAATTTTTGGGGTTAAGTTAAGAAATAAAATAAAAGTGGTGCAACACTTTATTTTATTTCACTTAAAGCCACTTAAGCTAAGTTGAAGCGAATATGGTGGAACTAAAAATATCCTACCCTCTTGGTAGGATATTTGTGAGGTGGGTCCCACATGATCCCCACTGTTTATTTTCCTCTAAGTAACGGACCCGCAAAAACCCCTTTTAAATGAAAGTCAACCGATGCGTTTTCTTAAATTCTTAACGCCCCTATTAATTGGGCAGTTAAGTCATTACCATTAATTCATCGAATTATTGGTTTGTTTCTTAACTTTGATTTTCAATTGTTGGCATAAAAATAGAATAAGTCCAACATATGTTTTTATGGGGGGGTGTCTTGTTGAGAGGATTTGGAGAAACCCTATCTTCATCCTCCTTCACGAAGAACGCGAAGAACGCGAAGAACGCATCGTCGCTGATGAAGAATGCCGGCCTTCGACGAAAAGAAACGAAGAACGCCGAACCCTCGGAGATCAACGACGCGACGCCGTGTACCGCGACACCGACGATTTTCCTTCCGCGACGTTCTTCCGCGACGTTTCTTTCCCGCGACAACCTTCGATCAACAATCGATTGAGATCGTCGACGCGACGCCATGTACCGCGACGACGCGACGCCCCTTCCACGACGCGACGATCCTCTTTTTCCGTGACGGTAAATACCGCGAAGAACTCACATTCGACGACTACATTGAGGTAGGGGTTGATTCTTTTAAATCTTTGTGATTTATACCCGCAGCCTATGATTAAATAATTTGTTGTGAGACTTTTAAAAACTGCTAACGCGGGGGGTGCGAACCAACAAACAAGTCCGAACCCACCGCCCTTTTCGTTCTTGGTGTGTGAAACGGCAGATGATGACAAAACAAGACGCACGGGCAATGAGAGCTACTCGCAGTGAAGGACGGACCCCGAGAGGGCCTTTGGCGAAGACAGTGTGAAATTCCGACCATCAGAACTCGTCCGGTGGTCCGCGGAGTAGCCCGCCGGCGCGCCTCGCCGGCACGACGGCATGAGGCGGCGGCGCCCGGCGCGCCTCCGGGAGGAACCGCCGCAGATTCAGCCGCGGCGGAAACACGCGGTCCCGCGACCGTGCGGGACCGGAGGGGAACGGGACGCGGCAGCCCGGCCACGTCCGCTGGCAAGGGCGGCCCCACGCGTGGCCGCGATTCCCTCACGTGGGGGAAGCACGCACCCCGCTCCGCTCGGCCATAATCGGCCGAGCCGACCCGCCTGGAGACTGGGCCGCGCCCGCGCCGGCTGGTCCGGGTCACGCCCAAGCCGGGCTGGGCCATCCCGGCCGGGCCGAGTCACGCCATCCGGGTTGGTCCGGACCCATACCCCCCGTTTTCGAATCACTTTCGGTCTTTCAACCATAACTTGGGTTACGAACCTCCGATTGATTCACGTCAGTTGCGATGCGATCCTTGGATCGAGACAGCCGTTTCGGTATATTATACTCAAGGTTTTAGAGAAATTTGGGTTTGGCCGGGTTGGTTCGGATACGGAACCAACCGGGCCCTCGGAGCGGAAACACTCATATCTAGAGCTTCGGGCGTCCGATTGACGTGCCGTCTATCTCGTTGAATTCCTCTTGAAGAGACGGAACTTTTGGCATACTTCGACCGAGGTTTGGATGCAGTTAGAGTATGGCCGAGTTGGATTGTACCCAAAATCCAACCGGGATCCTGGAACGGAAAAGCTGATATCTTTCAGACCGGACGTCCGTTTGACGAACTGTCATCGGCGTTGGTGATCACGTTGAGAAACGGTCCCTATGATTATAACCTATGAGAGTTCGGGGTACAGTTGAGATACAACCGGGTTGGTTCGCACACGAAACCAACCGGGCCCCGGGGATGAAAAGGCAAGTAACTCACAGATCGGGCGTCCGATTGACGCGCCGTCTGTTGCGTTGAGACCCCTGTGATGAGGCGGTCCTTTGAGATACTTCTTCGTGGAACTTTTTAATACTTGTAGTATCAACCAGTAGCTCGTGGAGCGGACCCTCCTAGAGACGAGCGTGCGGAGTACGGAGACCGTGTAGCCGGCTGAGACCTAACGACTGCTTGACCGATCGACTCAGTGTATTTCGGATAGCCCAATGGGGAGCGCTTGGTTGTAGCAGCAGACCCACGGCGGAGGAGCGCTTGGTTGTAGCGGTAGACCAGCGATACTCAACAGAAGGAGTACCTCTGGAGGCTATGAGGGGGAGCACTTGGTTTTAGCAGTAGACCCATGGTGGAGGAGTGCTTGGTTGTAGCGGCAGACCCGCGGTACTCAACAGATGGAGTACCTCTTGAGGCTATGAGGGGGAGCGCTTGGTTGTAGCGGAAGACCCATGGTGGGAAGCGCTTGGTTGTAGTAGCAGGCCCATGGTACTCGAAAGGAGGAGTATCTCAGCAGTCTTAGGTTAGTGAGCAGTATCTCAGAGTCGTGACAAGACCACTGTGCACTCTAGAGACGAGGCTCTTCAGCAGTTACGGTTTTGATAACGAAAATCCTGGTTTGAGATGAATCTGAATCTTTGTGTTTACCTCATGATTGAGATGTGTCACTTGATAACATAGGTATATGTATGGGCATATACCTAAGTAGAGGTTATCTGTTGAGATCTTCTTTGTGGTTATACATGTTGGTTTTAGTGAGACCTTGAGGGTCTCGGGGTCCCTATTGAGTATCGTTATACTCACCCCTGCACGGGCTATGCCCGCACCTCGTTGTGTTGGTTGCAGACGACGGGCAGTGCTGACGGAGGCCGAGTGTTCGAGGACTGGACGATACCCGGAGGTGGACCACACGTCGATTTAGTACCCGGAGGTGGACCACACGATGAGTCAGTACCCGGAGGTGGACTTCAATACGAGAGGACACACGGAGGAGGTTGACGGGCGAGAGCGTTGTGGAGGCTATCTGTACCTACCCTTCAGGTAGGATCTGTGGTGGACGATCCAAGAGTTGCGCCATCTATACCTACCCTTCAGGTAGGATCCAAGGAGGATGACCCAGGAGCCGCTTCCGTTCTTCCAGCAGTTGTACTTTTGTTTAGTTGTAGCTGTACTTTCAGTTGTGTTTGTATTCTGGCCCATTTACTTTTCAGCACTTTCTTTTGTACTTAGTGTTTTACTTCCGCTTGTACTCTGTGGTGTTTGTTTATTTTTATAAAGGCAATGCCTTCCCGGTTATCGGGATTTACGCCTTTGGTGCTAGTCGCCAGCCCCTGGCCTATGGAAGGCAGGCTTGGGGTAGTCACGACACGGGCCCCGAGGACGGGTCGTGATATTGGTAAATGTGAATAATAATCCTCATGAAATATTAACATTAAATGAAACAATAAATATCATTAAAATTATAATATTCATGATATATCATGTAAAATAGGTAATATATACACATTTTGAAATAATATAAGTTCATAACATAACATGTGTCTGAAAGAAGGAAAATTGAGACACAATTATCTTACTAATTTGGTAATTTTGAAACCATAACCCAATTAAAGAGAGATCTTAAAATAGATGTGTAAATAAAATAAAATTTATGTATAAGAATAATAAATTAAATTAATTGGAATTATATACACCACATAGAAAAAATAGGTGGTGAATATAGCATGTGTCTCTCAAAATTAAAAAGTGAAAGATAAATCCCTTACTACTTGAGTAACCGTTGAATAATGAGATCCATGAAAGAATAAAGTTAGTTTTAAAATTTAATATAATTAAATAAACAAATTAAATTTTATAACATGTCATTGTAGAGTATATACACCATATAAAATAAAAATGTGGTGAATATGAAAAATGTCTTGTAGAAATAAAAGTGAAACTAGATATCCTCTTACCTTAAGTATTGACTTCCTTTGTACATCTTAAAAACTCCTGTATAATAAAGATAACTTTATTATAAATCTACTACAGAACCATATAAATATATATTATACCCTATGTTATTTTTATGGCTTTATATTACCCATTTATTAAGAATTCTATATTAAAGTTACGTTTTGGGTAATAACGACTTTATTTTTCATATATATTCTGACTTGTTATTTTTTGTGATTTTAATTTGATAAAGATTTAATAATTAACAAAATATAAAACATTATATAAATATAATATTTATTCATTATATATTTATTTATAATAATCTATAAAATATATAAATAGGAAATGAAATATCCAGTTCATGGAGACGGTAGGTCATACATATGCATGAATGTTGTTTTCATTTTATTGTCATATCAAAATAAAGATAATAATTGATATATATATATATATATAATTATATTATAATTATTATTCCATATATATCACGTATGTATATTAAACCCACCATTAACACATTCCTTGTAAAGTATTAATGAATCACAATGCTTCGCGGGGAGGCAGTCTGCTAGACACCCGAACGATGTTATCATATTCCCACAAAAATTAAAGCATGAAGGTATGTGTTATATAAAAAATATAGAATAATAATAACATAATAAATATCATTTAAATCATATATAAACTATAAGTACATTATTACTCCCATCCTTGAAAGGTGGTAATGTAAGAATGACCGACATCAGTTCGTGAGGCGGTAGTCCACCGTACACACGAACGATGGTTACATATCCCATTTGATGAAAGTGTGTAATGTTTTAGGTCATAAAATTAACATAACGATATATAATTATATTTAAGATACCGATATTATTATATAATAATGATATGAAAATAATTTATTGGGCTTGAAGATGAAATAAAACAAAAATGTTCGTTGATGAACTTTACCTCTTCTTCGGGTATTTGCTTTTGGTTTGTACGAAAAGAATAACATTGATGAATTTATGACCAATGTAATGTTTATAAGATGATATTATATGTTAATTTATTATGTTTTTATGATCCAAATGGCTTGATATGTGTGATTAAGTTACTGTGGGAGTGCCATTTTATAGTAGAGGAGGAGTTTTAATCTTGTAAATACCAAAAGATAAGCACTATTTGGAGGTATTTTATGAATCATTCACCTTAAATAATTAAAAATGTTATATATAATAGGGTATATGGTAGAACAATTTCCAAAAAATTGGGTTTTCATAAGAGTATAGGTCATTTTCCTCTTAATTTTATGGTTTAGTTCCTTAGTAAACTCAATTTTCTCTTAATCGATGTGACTCGTTTTAATTATTTACACTAATAATTTTACTAAAAAATTAAATTAGACATATTAGAAATCAGAAATTATTCTGATTCCAAATATATAATCCATTTTCAAATTTCAATTCACAAAATTAGAATAAATTAATATAAAATAAATCTGACAAACGGGATGAAATAAAGGGGTTTTAAAGTGAAAAATGTTCAAAAGTTTGAAATGTTTTTATATCTAATTTAATTTTGAAATTGATTAAAATAAAATAAATTAAATAAATTGGATTAATAGATGTATAATTGATCAAATTATATTTTAAAACCAATTTAAAATATAATTTAACTAGATAAATAATTATAATAAAATAGAAGTTTTAAATTAAAATTTAGTTTTTTCACTATTCATAAAAAATGAATCATTTCTAAAATATCCCAATAATTAACCCTAAGATAATTTTTATGTTATTATTTAAAAAATTAATTTTATTTTTTCAAATATAATTTATACCACTATCAATTTTTTTTAAAATTAAGTGTTCCATTAAAAGTTGGTAAAACTTTTTTTTTAGAAAAATATAATTTTTAAGCATAAAATTAGATTTATTCATATCCATTTTATAGAAAAATTTATGATGAATGTTAAAATTTTTATTTAATATATAATATATAAATTATATTAAAATTATTGAAAAAAAATTATTTGATTAAATTATTAATATAAAACACACTAGTGCGTATAAAAATAGTTTACCTGAGAAAGGTTTCCTTTTATTTCTAAAAAAGGTTTTATTTTAATTTCTAATTAATTGGTCACTAAATAATACATCATATAAACATGTGTAAACCATATTTTCATAATTTAGGTAATATTATTCATAATGTATATTCCAAAGGCTAGGTGACAACTATCAAATTAAATAATAATATTAATAGTACATTGTAGTTTGGTAAAACTCGGTCTTACATATAATGCAAGCTATCAATGTTACTTGATATTGTGCCTAGAAGAAACCAAAATTAGCGTTGAATGTACCAAAATATAAACTCATTATTTTGTATAGTACAATATTAAAATTTTCCTATGTATAAAACAAGATTAACTTGGTGTATCATGCAACACAATCCATCAAATAATTTTAATTTTTTTGAAAAAAATAAAACATAAAACCTAAGGGTGTTACATTCTACCCCCTTAAAATGATTTTCTCCCTAAAAATTAATCCTGGTCATCAATGTTTTAATACTTGAAATTTACATTCATAGAAGCCCATTCTTATAAATGAATATTAAACATACTGTAAAAAAATAAATTTGGAAAGATAAAAGTTACAGAAAGTAACTCATAATGAGGTTTCCATATAGGATGACAAAGGTAGGAAGTGACTATTTGTACATGGAACAAAAGAATAAATATTTATAGATAGTGATAAATATAACTGATAAAAATAAAGTGGGTTATCTAGAGAAAGTTAACGATCACAAAACCATAGATCTATGATTATCTAAAGGACCATTTGATTCATTGGAAAAGAAGGTAATACTATATATTTTTTGTTTCAAGATCGTTTTTCTAAAGTTGATGAATTTTCAGAAGGGGATATACTTACTTGATTTCATTCAATTTCATATATAGAATATCACCCTTTTGTTTTTCCTTGATCAATTTCCAATTGATCTTTTACACCAAGAAATTAAGGTGAATTTTGTTTTCATTGAAGCACTAATGGATCATAAGATCCATAGACACAATGATAATTCATTCTATCTATCTTTAGTTATAAAAAATATGTGAGAATAGTTTATACAATACGAATAAATATTTATATGGAGAAATAGTACATTACACTCTAGAAACTCATTGAACGTTAAAAAACCATTGAATAAATAGTTAACCTTTTGACCCTTAAGAAAGATGAAAATCCAAAACATTAGAAAGAATGTCACTAAAGTTCTCAAAATCAGCTTAATATTGATCCCCCATATCACATAAAGTATTCTTTTTATTACATACCAAATATGTTAATACCTTCATCATGCATTCTGTTGAAACATGGTAATAAGTCGAATTCCCATAAAACTATATTGAAAACATACATGATTCATCATTCCTTACAATGAACATGGATTATTGTAAATATTATTTAAATAAAAAATATATTTTCAACTTCATCCATGAGAGCATAAACTAATTTGTAAAAAAATAATTAATTTATTCCATGGTAATCTGTAATATCCAATTTACACTTTTTTGATCCAATATTTATTTATCCAAATTAAACACCATTTTCTCAAAATCTGGAACATATTAAGGGTTAACTTCCCTTAATCATTTGGTTTCCATAAAATATAACCTTGTTATTAAATGAATTTTCAAGTTCATTAGTACCATTCATCATAGTTATTCATATCCTTAACAAAAAACATATATTGAAAAATCCTTATATATTTCACAATTCATAATTCATGAATCCAAGTACAAAAACAATTAAATTATTTAACCTTATCCTTAATACATTAACTATGATTATTCATCTTCTTTTCTAATACAAATTTCCTCTCATATGTTATTTGTACTATCTTCATCATCAGTAGTATAACATTTACTCTTACCAACTTTTTGAATCTCTTCATGAGCTTTCCACTTAGGAAATCAATTTTAATAATTACCATACCTTCCATATCTAAAGAACTCAACAGTCGATAATACTTTAGGGATACCATTATTTTCATCCATTAAGTTAATAGAAATTTTCATTTCCCCTCAATATTTACTTTATTTGTGTCTATATTTTCCATAGTCAAAACATATTCTCATCCCTTTGAAATGTTCCCTATAGTTATTCTTACCAAATTCTAGATATATATAAAATTGAATCTTTTTTCCTTCATGATCTCCACTACCTGAACTCTTAGTGAACTATTTCCTTCCCTTCTTTAGTATGTCTGAGTGTTTTTAAGGTACACATTTTTAATCATGTTCCATGAACTACCACAAAACTGGGTTTCCATAGCGCCACCCTTTATCAGCGCTAAAAAAGTGCTGATAAAGGGGGGGCCTTTATCATTGCTAAAACAAAAGCACTAATAAAGGGGCACTTTTAACAGTGCAAAAAAAAGCACTGTTAAAAGTGACCCTTTATCAGCACTTTGTCTAGCGTTGATAAAGACCCCCCTTTATCCGCCCTTTTTTTAACGCTGATAAAGCCCCCCCCCCCTTTATCAGCAATTTTTTAGTAGCACTGATAAATGGGGGGTTTATCAGTGATTTTTCCTAGTGCTGATAAATTTTATGTTTCAAAAAAAAATCATGAAAAAAAATATTGTTATATGAGTATATTTATATTGATATAAATATAATATATATTTTTTAAATATGTTTTAGATAAGTATAAATAGACTATTAAATTTAATATATAATAATTTTAGTCAAAATAGCATTAAAATATTTTAAAAAATATTATTAATTAATAATTTTCTAATTATCATCAATTAATATTCATTTAATAACAATTGGAAGACACAAAAAATCAAAAAAATAATAATAAAAGATCTAAAATAAGTTGAAAATGTAACTCAAACTTCAAACGACCATAACTTTTGATCCGAGTGTCCTTTTTCACTCTACAACATATCAAATCGAAGCTTATGACGCGCTCTACGTGCTAGTGACCCAAGGGAACCTTTTTCCACATTTTCGAGGTAAAAAGGTCCCAGAAGGACTCCAAAACTGCTTTTTTAGTCGGGATGCCACGATTTGTTAACATTCAAATAGATATAAATTTTGATCCAGATTTACTTTAGGAGTGTACCACATATAATATCGAATATTGTTTCATTTTCTTCTATTTGACTGGTTTTGGAGTTAAAACGGTCTTCTGGATTAGAAGTTATGGTCGTTTTAATATTCTATGGCTTTTTAAATACACATATATATGTATTTATTCGTAAATATATATATGTGTGAGTGTGTATGTGTGTGTGTGTGTACTATATATGTATGTATGTATGTATTTATTTATTAATAAACACACATAAAAAACATATTTTATAAATGTATTTAAAACTAATCTTATAAATATATAATAATATACAAATAAATATACAGATAAAAAATTATAACTAAATATATATATATATATATATTAATATAAATATATATTAATATATGAATGAATATATATATATACATATATATGAATAAATATATATGTATTAATATAACTAAATATATTTTTATTAATATGAATATATATTAATATAAGAATAAATATAACTATATATATATAAATAAATAGATATATCATTAAATAGAGAAAAAATTAAACGTATTAGTGGTAAAGGTGTAGGAGCGCAAGGGGGGAGGTCATGGGTTCGAGTTCAGGTGGAAGCAAGGAGGTGCCCCGCGTGTGTGGGATGCGCGAGAAGGGCAGCGCGGGAGAGTTTTAGGTTGGTATAACACCCCGAGATTTTATGAAAAATATACTTTTAATTTCATTAATGTCTTGTGTTGTATTCTACACCAAGATTACCTTGCACTATACGCAACACCGTATTAGCTTGCAGTATACGCAACACTATTCTTGGATCATGTTACTCACAATTTTGATAATAGTTATTCTACGCAACATTGAGTATATATATATATATATATTCAATGTATAAATGAAATATGATTGGATTCCATTATACGAAAAAACAAAGGATTCTTGCACAACACGCAACTCTGACTTGGCTTGCATTACACGCAATCGCGACGTTCCTCGATAGCGTGTGTTGTACGCAATACCGGGTTTTACTAAACAACGATAAATTATTATAATATTATTATGAACTAGCCGTTATGAATAATATTAACTAAATTTTTAATTTTATAACATTATTATTCATCTTAAACATTTTCTAGAACATGGTATAAGAACAAAATCAATTTTTCGGGTAAAATAAGTATTTTTCAAAAAATGAAGTTTTGCCGCCTTTTGATGGAGCACTCACTTTAAATATAGTTTTTGACATGTTTATAAGTTCAATTTGACAAAATAAAATTATTCTTTGGAATCAAGAAATAAAAATTTACTTTGGATAAATATTTCATATTATTCTGGTAACTTTAACATTTTAATGAATAGTAAAAACACGCTATATTTTAATTAAAAACAACTTTTTTCATCGTAATATCTTTTGTGGTTAAATTATAATATTGAATATTTTTAAAGTATAAATATAATATATTTTCCCATTTAATATAATGTATGTCATTAGCATTGATTTTACCTTGAATTCGTAGGTTAAATCAATTCAATCTTTTGCAATGTTTTAAACAAAAACTCGTTTTCATTCGACAACGAGATTAATTTAAATTTAATTTCTGCAACTTCTATGTATTGAATTTGAAAAAATGGATTCCATATTTGGAATCAGTGGGTCCAAATTATGTTAATATGCTACTTTTTATTTTTGGGAATTATGAATAGTAACTACGGTAAATTTTATTTACCATAGTTAAAGGTAAATCGGGTAATTAAGGGTAAATATAATATTATAAAATTACCCTAACACATGATAAAATTCTATTTGATGGCTAAAGGTAAACTCATATCAACTAAGGGTCGGATTAGATTCATTTTATGGACTTTTGACCATGAAAATAATTTAATTATTATTAAAACCAAAGAAAGTGACAACATGTCACTATCTTAAATCTTATAAGTATAATAATTTTAACTTAGTGATAAACATCATAAAACTTCAAACATGAATAGTCTCAAGAAATATAACAAAATTATATACATCATGAGAATTTATTTAGAATTTTTTGGGATTAAATAATTATCATTAATTGTGACACAATAGTCATGCAGAAATTATTTATCTAGTGAAAAATCAACAATATAGTTTTTATTAAACTAATATTGACCATAAAAGGCACAAAAACCTGACAAAAACTTATCGGTAATGTAAATTTAAACTATAATCATCCAATGGTAGAATACGTGACCATTTGGAGTCTTATACAAGCAATTATGACACTTATATTATTTTATTTTAAATGATGGCAAAGTTGTCACCTTCATAATTTAATAAATATAACAATTTAAATATTGTGATTTTAAGATGATAAATTCGAGTAAAAGTATTTTTGTGAAAGTTAATATATTTATCTTCATCATAGGATTTTATTTTAAATTTTTATACAACAAATAAGTATATTAAATAATTATACAAAAAATTTGTAGTAATTATTTTATTAAGAGATAAACCAAATAAATGGTTTTAAAAATAATAAAATAAATATTATATGAACTATTTAATGTGATCCACTAAATTTATAGATACATATGACCTTTTATTAATCTATTAAATCTTATAGTTCTAACATATCTTATGTATATATTTTATTTAAATTCAAATAAATGAATAGTGTCAAAATTGACACTATTGTTATTTTATAAAAATAACATATTATAAAATTGTTTAAAAATCAAAAAAATATTTAAAAATTATAAATTAATATTTATATGGTCTATAATGTTATAAATTAAACAATTATGGAAAATTCACAACAAATAAGTAATTATATGTTATAATTTAAAATTTAGAATTTTATTACTACAAATAAACTTAAATAGATTAAATAAAGATAAATCAAAATGATAAGGTTTAAAATAAGATCCAAACATGTCTAAATTTGTTTGGTTGATGCGATTAAAACCCTATCTCATCTAATCTTCGAATATGAGTCATATTTGGAGGTTTTTAAGTGGGGTTAGATTTATTATAAATTAATATTTTTAAGAATTCCAAAGGTGCCCCTCTCCTCCCTTATAAAAGGGAACCTCCTCCCTCTCCTCCTCACACCAATTTGAGCATTCAAGCTCGGCCAAACCCTGCAAAAATCTCTTCTCCACTCCCTTAGTATCATCCTAGAGGTCCTGGTCCTCTTCAAAGACCATCTTTAGTTCTTTAAGTGGAGGTTAAGAAAAGGCGCGTCAAAAAGAGGTATTATCCATTACCGATCTTTTTCAATTTCTTTCTTCTTAAACTTCTTCTTAATTAGTTGTTTCATGATAAATTAATAACATAAGTATTTCTTATATACTGATATGTTGTTATAAATATGAAACAACTCTAATTAACCTTCTATCCATCCTACGGAAAAAAGGAAATCACCGCGCGTGCGTACGTACGGAATACCGTCTCCACGCTGTGGTGTAATCTATTTTCTGCCACCACCTTAATTGGATGGGTATAATGGTGTAATGAGTAACTATATATGATTATTATAAAGTTATATTGATACTGAAATATTATACACACACTTCAACACAAGTTCACGATCATGAGAACGATATCATCGCTCGTGCTTACGTACGGACTACCGTCTCCACGACGCGATGAGATTCATTCTCCACATTAACCATTCATAAATGATTATAAAGTATATATAATGAATAATAATGAAATATATGACATGTTAAATCTACTGGATTTATGAATATATATATATATATGTATGTCATCTACTTACTTCCATTCAAGACAATAAGGAAAGGAAAACAGCGTTCATGCGTACGTACGGACTACTGTCTCCATGAACGGTGTGTTTCATTTCATTTATATATCTATTATATATATATATATACAGAATATATATGATATATAAATAATGTTTTATATTCTGGAAGTAAGTAAATCATGATATAAGTAATAATAATTTCATGAACAACAAGTCCAAACACCTATGATAAATGAAACGATTTTACCCAAAACGCTTCTTTAACATGGAATTTACAAAAGAATGGGTAATATAAAGTCATAAGTGAACCATATATGATATCATAACAGTGAATATGATTATATAATAAGTTCATGACATTATTTAAATCATTATACAGGAGGTTCAGATACGTACAAAGCATATCGGACATAAGGTAAGGGAAATATCACAATCTCATTTTTATCCGAGGTTGTTTATACTTTAGTATTTACTGGGGTGTATTTTATCATCAACATATATGTTTCCTCAATATGTAATATTATTTCCATTCACCTAAAATTGTTTAAATCCTATTTTACCCTTAGGTGAGTTTTTAGTAAAAGATATGAAAGGAATCTTTTGTCGTTTTTCGTACGAGGTACTTTTTTGACTTTTCCGACAAAAGTACGAGAATAATGTTTTTTTAACTTATACGACATGAATGGATTTTTAAAACATTATTTCAAAGAAGCTTCCTTTAAAAGTTTTCAAGTTTATTTTTAATCAACTTCTTTTAGTTTAAAATTGTATGACATGTTAAGAAAGGAAAAGTGTTTTTGAAGTAGAAAGGATATTTTCCTCAAGAATGAAGTTCAAGTGTTTTATCAAAATTATTTTCCATCTATGATAATATAGGGTTCTGTTTCTATCACTATTATTACATGGATTTGATTATGTTGTGATTGAAATATTTTTATGAATTCCTTTATCTTATATGAATTGTTTTATGATGTCATGTTGTTTAAGAATCCCATTCTTACTACATGGGTTATGCAATGATGTATGATTTATGATTTTGTGGCACATATAAGAATGGTATCATTATGAGATGGGTGGGACCTATATCTCCCTCCAATGCATTGGGTAAAGATTTTATATCTCATGAGATAGACATGGCTGGAACGGTAGGTTATACCGGTTCAGTGAAACAGGACTGAAACGAGGGTGACTCGGTTCAGAAAGGGACTTTGTCCACTAAGATAGTCTTGGAAATGAGTCTTGACTAACAAGAAATGATTCTTTATGATTATTTGTGTATGACACAATGTTTCATGTTTTAAGTTATGATTATTGTGGTTACATTTCACTGCCATGAGTTATCCCAGGTTATGAAATTATGATCTCTTTCACAGGTTAAGATTTCCAAAAGTTATGTGCTTATGTATATGATGTGATTGTTATTTCTTTTGTTTACCCTTACTGAGCATTTGAGCTCACCCTTTTATGTTTTATTTTCCCCAGGATATAAAGAAAGGTTTTAGGTATAAAAAAAGGAAGATCTTTATGGGAGATGTTGAAGATCTTTCACCAGGATTAGAAGATTATATTCCGAGTTTCCAAATACACTAAACTATTACGATCCTTGTGTGTGTGTTTTTGTTATGTACTAAGTATTCCGAAAATGTAAGGTAATGTCAATGTACGTCAAGCTTCGGGTCTCTACAGTTGGTATCAGAGGAAAAGTTTAGTCAACCTTTGGAAACTAGGATGCGAAAACGTTAGTAAGATCCCTAGAGGTATTTCTAAGGTATGTCTAGGGATGTCCCTAAGGATAAGTATACGTATAGGATATAGTCCTAGAACTATGGTAACAATCTAAGAATTTAACCTAATATGTTATATATTGAAGTTACTCCCCCTTTATTATGATTTTTTCCTCTAACACTATTCTTTTTGGGTTTTAGAAAATGCATGGAAACAAGATGATTCACGATAATGGAGGATATTATGGACAATGGAATGATATTCTTCATGAGAAACCAAATGAAATGGGATTTAGAAGTCCAAAAATAATTATTATGCCGAATCAGCAATCTCATAATATAATCAATAAAGTAAAATTTGGTAAGTTTCCTGACTCGGATAATAAGAGAAAGATGGAGTTTTATGATGATCATAGAGGAAAGAAAGTTCAATTTCCCCTATGTAAATCATGTGGGAAGAGGCATCAAGGAGAATGTTTCAAAGGAACTGGAAGATTCTTTGGGTGTGGAAAAGAAGGACACAAAGCCAGTAAGTGCAATGGAAAAGGTTCAGTTAACACCAGGGATGAGGATAATGGTATTGCTACGACATCAAAAATGGATAAATGTTTTAAATGTGGAATGTACGGGCATTATGCAAACCAATGCCCTAAGGGAAAGTCTCATGAAGAGAATCAGTATGGTCGTATGGGTAGTATTTATATGGATGATGATGAAGAGACTACAAATGATATGTTAGATGAAAGAATTGTTGAAGCTTGGTCAATGGTTTAAGAATGTAGTGGAATGATTAAATGTTTATCATGTGTAATGTTGTATAAGTAATCTCATGGTACTATGGAATAAAGAGACATCTAAGGATTTTTACACTGTTGTCTTTCCCTTAGTTTTGAAAGTGTATGATTAATGTTACCAGTATCCATGAAACGTTATTCAGATATTTTTGGAATGAAGATGATATGCGAATAATGAAGGGATAAGGAGAAAATTAAATGTTTGATAGTATTCATGAGCTCATGATTGATATAGGGAGAATGTTATATCATGGTTTGACTATATAGAATTTTTGGATTTTGGTATGTGGAAAGAGTTAACTTTTGACAGCATTCATGTTTTCAATAAGGTTTAATGGGTATTCATTTTTCAAGAGAATACATGACTACGGTATTCACATGATTGGAATGTGACCAACAAGATAATGGGAGATAAATGATGGTTGGTTGATTACATTTCAAGTAATCATTTTCTTTATACTATGAGCTTGGACCGAAGTATTTTAGATAAGCCTAAAGATTGGAATGGATTATGTTGGACATAAGTTAGGATAACACTTTTTTCGATATTATTGATGGGATGTTATAGTAATATAGCATTAGAAAAAGGACAACCTGCAGGACGGGTGACAGCCCATCGCGTCGGACAAGGCTGTGGGAATCGAACCCACAACCGAAGTGCGACTGGCCTTTATCACCTACCACTGGCCTACATGAAGTCCCTGTTTAGTAGAAACTAGTTTTAGTATATTAAGCAGTATGATATATGAAGTATAAGTCCATTTTAGGAACCATATATGATTAATCTCACTATAGATCGATTTATGTATATAAATTTTGCTAAACTTTTGTTTGAGACAGATGGAATGACCCGTCATTCTATCACATGATCTGCTAACACTTCACGAATAACAAATTCAACTTCATTTATTTAAGAGATGAAGTGGAAATTGTTCAAGGCACGAACAACAGTGCAATTGTACCAAAATAAAGTAAGTATTTATTCTAATTCAAATTCTTCAACTTTAGGGAAATGATCTTGAAAACCAAAAATGTTGTCCTAGTGCCCTTATATCCGAGGAATCAGATGGTATCCTAGATCGTCACAAATTTATGGCTTTGTGATTGCTGGCTTTTCGATAGCCATGTTATCTACCACTCTCCATCAGAACATGATGGTTAGATTTCTCTTCCATATCCATATTTTCACCTATGTGGAAACCTAGTGATTAGTTTATTTGTGTAACCGTTACGTTTCATACTTTTTTTTAAAGATTGGTTTTGGTATTCCTTTTTACGATGTGGGTTTCTATTAAAGAAACTTCCAAATAGTAAACCATTTATAACCCCGAAGAATTTCGAGGGCGAAATTCATTTTAAGGGGGGTAGAATATAACACCCCGAGATTTTATGAAAAATATACTTTTAATTTCATTAATTTCTTGTGTTGTATTCTACGCCAAGATTACCTTGCGTTATACGCAACACCGTATTAGCTTGCAGTATACGCAACACTATTCTTGGATCATGTTACTCACAATTTTGATAATAGTTATTCTACGCAACATTGAGTATATATATATATATATATATATATTCAATGTATAAATGAAATATGGTTGGATTCTATTATACGAAACCACAAAGGATTCTTGCACAACACGCAACTCTGACTTGGCTTGCATTACACGCAATCGCGACCTTCCTCGATAGCGTGTGTTGTACGCAATACCGGGTTTTAATAAACAACGATATATTATTATAATATTATTATGAACTAGCCGTTATGAATAATATTAACTAAATTTTTAATTTTATAACATTATTATTCATCTTACACATTTTCTAGAACATGGTATAAGAACAAAATCAATTTTTCTGGTAAAATAAGTATTTTTCAAAAAATGAAGTTTTGTCGCCTTTTGATGGCGCACCCACTTTAAATCTAGTTTTTGACATTTTTATAAGTTCAATTTGACAAAATAAAATTCTTCTTTGGAATCAAGAAATAAAAATTTACTTTGGATAAATATTTCATATTATTCTGGTAACTTTCACATTTTAATGAATAGTAAAAACACGCTATATTTTAATTAAAAACAACTTTTTTCATCGTAATATCTTATGTGGTTAAATTATAATATTGAATAGTTTTAAAGTATAAATATAATATATTTTTCCCATTTAATATAATGTATGTCATTAGCATTGATTTTACCTTGAATTCGTAGGTTAAATCAATTCAATCTTTTGCAATGTTTTAAACAAAAACCCGTTTTCATTCGACAACGGGATTAATTTTAATTTAATTTCTGCAACTTCTGTGTATTGAATTTGAAAAAATGGATTCCATATTTGGAATCAGTGGGTCCAAATTATGTTAATATGCTACTTTTTATTTTTGGGAATTATGAATAGTAACTACGGTAAATTTTATTTACCATAGTTAAAGGTAAATCAGGTAATTAAGGTTAAATATAATATTATAAAATTACCCTAACACATGACAAAATTCTATTTGATGGCTAAAAGTAATCCCATATCAACTAAGGGTCAGATTAGATTCATTTTATGAACTTTTGACCATGAAAATAATTTAATTATTATTAAAACCAAAGAAAGTGACAACATGTCACTATCTTAAATCTTATAAGTATAATAATTTTAACTTAGTGATAAACATCATAAAACTTCGAACATGAATAGTATACAGAAAGCTAACAAAATTATCTACATCATGAGAATTTATTTAGATTTTTTTGGGATTAAATAATTATCATTAATTGTGACACAATAGTGATGCAGAAATTATTTATCTAGTGAAAAATCAAGAATATAGTTTTTATTAAACTAATAGTGACTATAAAAGGCACAAAAACCTGACTAAAACTTATTGGTCATGTAACTTTAAACTATAGTCATCCAATGGTCGTATACTTGACCATTTGGAGTCTTATACAAGCAATTATGACACTTATATTATTTTATTTTAAATGATGCCAAAGTTGTCACCTTCATAATTTAATAAATATAACAATTTAAATATTGTGATTTTAAGATGATAAATTCGAGTAAAAGTCTTATTGTGAAAGTTAATATATTTATATTCATCATAGGATTTTAGTTTAAATTTTTATGCAACCAATAAGTATATTAAATAATTATACAAAAAATTTGTAGTAATTATTTTATTAAGAGATAAACCAAATAAATGGTTTTAAAAATAATAAAATAAATATTATATGACCTATTTAATGTGATCCACTACTTTTATAGATACATATGACCTTTTATTAATCTATTAAAGCTTATAGTTTTAACATATCTTCTGTATATATTTTATTTAAATTCAAATAAATGAATAGTGTCAAAATTGACAGTATTGTTATTTTATAAAAATAACATATTATAAAATTGTTTAAAAATCACAAAAATATTTAAAAATTATAAATTTAAATTTATATGGTCTATAATTTTATAAATTAAACAATTATGGAAAATTAACAACAAATAAGTAATTATATGTTATAATTTAAAATTTAAAATTTTATTACCACAAATAAACTTAAATAGATTAAATAAAGATAAATCAAAATGATAAGGTTTAAAATAAGATCCAAACATGTCTAAATTTGATTGGTTGATGCGATTACAACCCTATATCATCTAATCTTCTAATATGAGTCATTTTTGGAGGTTTTTAAGTGGGGTCAGATTTATTATAAATTAATATTTTTAAGAATTCCAAAGGTGCCCCTCTCCTCCCTTATAAAAGGGAACCTCCTCCCACTCCTCCTCACACCAATTTGAGCATTCAAGCTGGGCCAAACCCTGCCAAAATCTCTTCTCCACTCCCATAGTATCATCCTAGAGGTCCTGGTCATCTTCAAAGACCATCCTTAGTTCTTTAAGTGGAGGTTAAGAAAAGGCGCGTCAAAAAGAGGTATTATCCATTACTGATCTTTTTCAATTTCTTTCTTCTTAAACTTATTCTTCATTAGTTGTTTCATGATAAAGTAATAACATAAGTATTTCTTATATACTTATATGTTGTTATAAATATGAAACAACTCTAATTAACCTTCTATCCATCCTACGGAAAAAGGAAATCACCACGTGTGCGTACGTACGGAATACCGTCTCCACGCTGTGGTGTAATCTATTTTCCGCCACCACCTTAATTGGATGGGTATAATGGTGTAATGAGTAACTATATATGATTATTATAAAGTGATATTGATACTGAAATATTATACACACACTTCAACACAAGTTCACGATCATGAGAACGATATCATCGCTCGTGCGTACGTACGGACTACCGTCTCCACGACGCGATGAGATTCATTCTCCACATTAACCATTCATAAATGATTATATAGTATATATAATGAATAATAATGAAATATATGACATGTTAAATATACGGTATTTATGTATATATATATATGTATGTCATCTACTTACTTCCATTCAAGACAATAAGGAAAGGAAAACAGCGTTCATGCATACGTACGGACTACCGTCTCCATGAACGGTGTGTTTCATTTCATTTATCTATCTATTATATATATATATACAGAATATATATGATATATAAATCATGTTTTATATTCTGGAAGTAAGTGAATCATGATATAAGTAATAATAATGTCATGAACAGCAAGTCCAAACACCTACGATAAATGAAACGATTTTACCCAAAACGCTTCTTTAACATGGAATTTACAAAAGAACGGTTAATATAAAGACATAAGTGAACCATATATGATATCATAACAATGAATATGATTCTGTAATAAGTTAATGACATTATTTAAATCATTATACAGGAGGTTCGGATACGTACAAAGCATATCAGACATAAGGTAAGGGAAATATCACAATCTCATTTTTATCCGAGGTTGTTTATACTTTAGTATTTACTGGGGTGTATTTTATCATCCACATACATGTTTCCTCAATATGTAATATTATTTCCATTCACCTAAAATTTTTTAAATCCTATTTTACCCTTAGGTGATTTTTTAGTAAAATATATGAAAGGAATCTTTTGTCGTTTTTCGTACGAGGTACTTTTTTGACTTTTCCGAAAAAAGTACGAGAAGAATGTTTTTTTAAGTTATACGACATGAATGGATTTTTAAAACATTATTTCAAAGAAGCTTCCTTTACAAGTTTTCAAGTTTATTTTTAATCAACTTCTTTTAGTTTAAAATTGTATGACATGTTAAGAAAGGAAAAGTGTTTTTGAATTAGAAAGGATATTTTCCTCAAGAATGAAGTTCAAGTGTTTTATCAAAATTATTTTCCATCTAAGATAATATAGGGTTATGTTTCTATCCCTATAATTACATGGATTTGATTATGTTGTGATGGAAATATTTTTATGAATTCCTTTATCTTATATGAATTGTTTTATGATGTCATGTTTTTTAAGAATCCCATTTTTACTACATGGGTTATGCAATGATGTATGATTTATGATTTTGTGGCACACATAAGAATGGTATCATTATGAGATGGGTGGGACCTATATCTCCCTCCAATGCATTGGGTAAAGATTTTATATCTCATGAGATAGACATGGCTGGAACGGTAGGTTATACCGGTTCAGTGAAACAGGACTGAAACGAGGGTGACTCGGTTCAGAAAGGGACTTTGTCTACTAAGATAGTCTTGGCAATGAGTCTTGACTAACAAGAAATGATTCTTTATGATTATGTGTATATGCCACAATGTTTCATGTTTTATGTTATGATTATTGTGATTACATTTCACTGCCATGAGTTATCCCAGGTTATGAAATTATGATCTCTTTCACAGGTTAAGATTTCCAAAAGTTATGTGCTTATGTATATGATGTGATTGTTATTTATTTTGTTTACCCTTACTGAGCATTTGAGCTCACCCTTTTATGTTTTCTTTCCCCAGGATATAAAGAAAGGTTTTAGGTATAAAAAAAGGAAGATCTTTATGGGAGATGTTGAAGATCTTTCACCAGGATTAGAAGATTATATTCCGAGTTTCCAAAGACACTAAACTATTACGATCCTTGTGTGTGTGTTTTTGTTATGTACTAAGTATTCCGCAAATGTAATGTAATGTCAATGTACGTCAAGCTTCGGGTCTCTACAGTTGGGGTCTTCCTAGCGCTGATAAAGGGGTGGTGGTGTCCAGTGCTATTAAAAGCTCCCCCCCCGCATTATATAATTCTTTTTTTTGACTTTTATCATCACTAAAAAAAGCGCAGATAAAGGACCCGTTTTATCAACACTTTTTTTAGTGCTGATAAAAGGGGTTGTTTATCAGTGCTTTTTTTAGTGGTGATAAAAGGTACCTTTATCAGCATTTTTCTAAGCGCTGATAAAAGGGACCCCCTATCTTCGACTCAATTAACAACATTTTTTTAGCTCTGTTAATGCACTTTTCTAGCACTGATAAAGGACATATTTTTAGTACTGATGAAAACTAATTACAAATAATCACAACATCATTTTTTCAAGTCATCATCCCAATTGGATTCTCATCCGCAAATCTTCTATCACTTTCAATGTTAACCCAATTCCTTCAGGTTCCCTCCGTTGAATAAAACTATAATGTATAGAGTGAGTAATGCTAATCATAGTGGAATCAACAAAATAATGAAAATAAATCATAGGATTTATAAATCACGATACTTCCATTTTAATCTATGACACCTCAGGTCTATCCTAGGTTATTCATAGTCATCATATATTTAAATCCTACATGATTTTTTATAATGTGTTTGTGAATTTCCAAAGAATATACCCTGGTAGTGTTAAACTAGGTATAAATCACGGCCCATTTTCATGCACCCATTCCTAATTGAGTCTTGCTCAATATAGTGTTTTCTAGTTTGTCACTCTGAGGTACATTTGTGCCATATCTACATCCAATTATATTAACAAGGTAGAGAAGTGTTGTGAGGAAACTACTTTCTCTATCCTTGACCAATATTCCATGACATTTTCTTATAATTTGGCTCATCCTTAGACTTATCATTAGATAATTACCTAGATATATCCTTATAAATATGCATGGAGATATAACAAAAGTTTGTATATGATAGTTTATAAAGTGTGACTAAACTTTCTTTTGATACCAACTATTGCGACCCAGGATTACGTACATGAATATTACATATTTTTAGATGAATATTCAATACATTACACAAACACATATCTATGGATTGTAATAGTTTAGTGACTTTAGAAACATGAAATCATAACCTTATAAAATGGTGAAATATATTCATCATTTCCCATAAATATATTCCCCTTTAGTAATTTTCATAAGCATACCCTACTTAAAACCTTTTTTCATAACCTGTGGAAATGCTTCATAAAAAAAGGTTTGCTAAAATACTCAAGAATAGAGAACAAGGAAGATATGTAAGCATGCTATAATTATATGTTTATAGATCATTATCATAACATTGGAATACTATACCTTGTATATTGAATATATTTTACATGAAACATAGAATATAGATTGGTAGTTCATAAGACATGAATCATAAAGAAAAAAACATGTGTCATGAGAGTAGAACATTTTCATAAGACATAAATATGTGGAATACACATCATATTATAACACTGTGAACATGTTTAAATAAAAACATGTTAACTCATTAGGTTAAGGACATAAAATCATGCCCTCACATAAACTTATAAACATGAAACCTGGTCCATGCTTAACATTGTGAACATGCAATCAGATTCACACATAACATTATGAACATGTAATCTGGTTCATGAATAGGTGGCTACACCTCCTAGATGGGACACAAACCCTTCCCAAGTGGAATTATTTTCTTACTGTACTAGTTTCACTCACCTTCTAGCTATGTTTATCTCTTGGTATATATAAATCTTTACCCAATTCATTAGATAAAGATATAGGTTCCTCCTATTACATAATTAAAAACATATTTATTTGTACCATAAGATCATAAAAAATTAATGATATCATAACCCATGAAATTAAATGGTTATTATAAAATATTTATAATATCATAACCTTTGAAAAATAGACATGTTTTATAATCATTTCATCAGATAATAACCCATGAAAAGAAGTGGGTTTTATCATGGTATAACTCGTGGAAGAGAAAAAAGTTTCATAAACATCAAGAAATAAAAATATAGACATTTACAAGAAATAATATTAATGGTATTATTAGATCATATACCTAGTAAATCATGACCAGTCTCAACAAATTTCATCTTAGATAGAAAATAATTTTGAAAGACTACTTAGGAAATTTATTGAGGAAAATAATTTATCGTTAAAAATCAATTTTCAAAATTTAAAACATTATGAAAATAATTTTATTTTAAAATAACCATAAAAATTTATAATGGAATATTTAAATACTCATTTTAAACATTTATTAGGAAAAACATCCTTTCCCCTTTGAAAAAAACTTTTTAAGACATAAAAAATATTGAAAACCTTTTTTTGAAAATAAAGTTTGAAACTTATAAATTAATATTTAAAAATAATTTAAAACACTTTTTAAATATAAAACATATTCAAAAAAATATTGTTTAAAAATAATCATGAAGATAATTTAAAATAAATTTGTTAAAAAAATTTAGAAGCAATGTTTTTGAAGAAAACAAATTTACGACAAAAGAGAGAAATAAAGTCGGATTTTATTAAAAAACATTTTCTTAATTATATTATACACCAAAGAGTGTACAAATGGTACCATAACAAGAATATATCATAAATTAATAGATTAGAATAAAATTAATGATAATTATTGAGAGTTGGATTATAATATTTCATCAATGGAGGAATAATCATAAACAATCCCGATTAACAATGTGATTATAGCAATAAACTATTACCACTTTAGTAAATCTAAATCATAATTCCCATGAATGAATAAAATTACATAAATCTAAAAATATCTCGAAAATAAAGAGATTCATAATATAACTTTTAAACGGGAAGTATATACACCTCATAAATTAAAACCATTTAGCATCATTTGAAATAAAAAAAAGATGACAAAAATACATGACTAAAATCATCAAATATACAAAGTGTTTAAGTAAGTAGATAAAAGGTTCCGTAGTATATCTCTTTAGAATAAATTTATGGGGTTTAGTGTGAAATGAAATCATAACCTAGGATACATCGGCCTCTTTGCGATCCTTTATTGCATCAGATAGGTATCATATCAAATAGCACTCCCTCTTAAAATCTCTCAAGGTCATGATGTTTTCCATGCATCCCTCTTATGAATGTACACTCCGAAACACCTAAAATGTACTAAATATATAGGTGGGACCATTAATTAATGATCTTTAATACTAGGGGAATATGGTGATGATCTTATATCATTGATATAATGTTCAACAAAACAAGAAAACTCACCTTGGAAAAGTGTTGTTGAAGAACCAAAAGTTTGATGAAGTTATATGTGAACCAAAAGAGGTGCTTAAATAGAAGTCCCCTCATATTTTTTAGTATATGAAATAAAAATTTCAAGGAAGAATTTTTTTATGTGTGAAATAATATAAAGACCCAAAATTTTATAAAAGAAATTATCTTTTTAATAAAATAGATTCCTTATTATGTACTGATAATATAAAAACACATGCACTGATTTGGTTATTTTTGAATGTTATATACACTTAGATTTAAATTAATATTACGAATCATAACTATTTATAAAATAGCTATTGAATAATGGTCATATTAATAGTATAAATTAATTGTTAGGATGATGTCCAATTAATAAGAACAGAAGAAAGGATGGCCTTGGCCAATATGATTGTACTATATGAATACCATTTATCCGGGATTCTGAGGGAGATAACATCAGTGAGTTTTTACATTGATCAAACCATTTCTGATATTAAAAAACTAGAGCATTACTAGCACTATTTACAAGAAAATTTCAAGCCCGTATAGATTATTACCCAAACCATGTACATCAAACCACTTCAAGAAAATCTCACCATCACACACCTTACCCTTTAGAAATTTACTGGTGTAATAAAAGGATATGTTTCTAAACCCTAACAGTATGAATTTTATTTTTTTGGTTAAATAATGATTATATTTATCCCTTTATAATATTAGTTTTTTAAATAATAAAATGACGATTTTGATAAAAATTAGATTTTGTTATGATGAAAAAAAAATTCTTTTTTGTTGAAATGTATTTTTTCAATAAAAATGCTATATTTTAATGAATTAAATAATTTTTGAAATAAAATATATTTTTTTAAAATAAGATCATTAAATAAATTTAATTAAATGCAAATGATAATATAATTTTTTGAAGTCAAAAAATAATTTTTAGAAGGGTCAAAAAATTGTTATTGTAAAAAACTAGTATTTTCCAATAAATGTTTATTTTTTGTATAAAAGTGTAAAATATAAAACATAGATAATTTTTAGAAATAATGAATATAATTTTTTATATCATCACATCAGAATTATGCAACAATTATTTTTTCATAATTCTCAGAGATAATTGAATTTTTAAGTCAAAATTAAATACGATATAAATATACTATGTTTATTATGACAACACAATGTCCCAAAAATGATGTAATATATTCAATATAAGTTATCCATGAACAAATATATATTTTAACACAAAAATAATTTGTTTTGAGGTTATTTGATTATTTTCATAATCCCTTAATGAATCCTCCAAAAAACTATACTATATTTTTAGCATTTAAAACCAAATCTTTCTAAACATGTCTCACTTCATCATCCCAAAGTGCATTATATTAATGATATAGGTTCCTAAAATTGTTAAAAAATTAAACCCACTTTACTTTTTGAAGAAACCATGGTCATGAAATTTGGTAATGATTGTGGTTTTTATTATATTATCATAAAGAATCTACAACCCACGTTTAGAAATTAATAAATAATTATCTTCTCTTTTGCTACACAAACCCACTAAAAATACCATTATTATTCACTTTAAACCCTTGTATCAAGAATTCACTCTTCCCTTCCCTCTCTATATAAATCCCATGGATCCCCCAAAATCTCAAGAAGCCCATCCCAAAATTTTTTAAGAACCCTCTCAAGTTAAGGGATCCTCCTTCTCATATTTATCCAAGAACATTCTTTTTCTTATACCTTTTAATGCACATTTTTTCATGTTGGGTTTTTTCATATATATCCATATTACTATCCTTATTATTTCCAAATTATGTGAAACTATTTCACTATCATTAAGACATTTTAGGAATTATCACATACCACAGTTATGCTTATCAAATTCACATATCATTTTTCTAAGCTAAACATTTTTATCGTGAATACCCTTACATATTTCCACTCGAGAGTATTCACCTAGATGTACTTATCATTAATTGATTTTGTACTTATATATATATATATATATATAACTAACACTCCTAGATCATGTGATTAAAATTAATGAGAATAATATTTATGTTGTATGATACATGTATCACTCTTTTTAATATACATGATATTAAAATGATTGTTGTGCCCGAATAGGTCTCCAATATATTAGATAATGTTTTAGTATCATGAGAAATAATATATGGGATTAGGGAGTAAACCTGTTTAATTATGGATATTTTCCACCTTTTTATGATATCTTGGAGGTTATCCTTGACATGTGTTTATTATTTCATGATTAATGTTTTTCCCACATTCCTATTTTCCTTTATGTTATCATATTATATCATGACTTATTATTCAAGATTATGATTCTCACAACTCTTATGTTACCTTGATAAGCCACATGGCTTAACTATACCAATTTAAATGTTTATATGATTTTTTTATTCCCATATTGGACCATATATCTCACCCCTTTTCTTATGTAAGTCCTTTGGTTATCTTGTGTAATTTTAGAAAAATGATGAAATTTTAGTAGCATGTTAAGTAATTTTTATGTAATGAAGTTGTATTTGTATTGAAAGTTTTTATAATATAAAACTAATTTTTTCCAATACACTAAGTTTAATGATATTATAGGAATATATAGTTTGTTCCTTTATTTAATAAATATTGAAATAATTTTTATTAAAAAATTAGTTGTCATAAGCACCTTAATTAAAATACCCTTCGAAGACTTAGTTTAAAGCCACTATAGAATTGATATATCATACATTATAGTTTAATGTTACTACTAGAAGAATAACTCTCAATTATTAAAGAATATTCCTTATATGTACTAATTTATTTATCATCTTTATTCTTTATCTCATGTAATTGTTTGTCCATTTTTTGTACGAAGAATATGATAAACTAATTATTGAAAAACTACCTTCAAACACATCCTATAAAACACAGGATTTCTTCTTAAGATATTTTCTTGTTTATGTTTAGTTTAAGTTTCCATTTTTTGTTAATTAAGTGTTTTCCCAAGTCCTTGAGATGTTTAGGGGTGTTCTAGGGGTTTGGGATAAGAAAAGGGGGGAAAATATTCTTTCTAGTAAGTCTGCACAGTTTGCGCATAGTTTGGAAAACCGTGCAACGGGAGAATATGAAGGTAGTAGAAATCGGCACGTCTTATGCATGATCTGGAAACCCGTGCAAGAGAAAGGGCGTGTGGGCAGTAGCCTCTGCACAGTTTGCACACAGTTTGAAAAACTGTGCGGGTAAACTGTGAGGCCAGTAAACTTCTAAAAATTTAAAAAAATGTCATTACAGGATTTCTTATACCATAAGAAATTTTTCTCCATTATTACTCCTCCAACCCTAGTGGTTCCCCAAAATCTCCAAGATCTTATAAGGATCAATATCCCTCATCTTAGGGTTGTTTGGTGTGTTGTTTGTTTCAGATTGATGATATGGGTAAGGCTAATCTACCCCTTGCTTTTCTTTTCTTTTCTTTAGGGTTTCTATTTATTCCCCATATCCATTTGATGCTCTCAAACCCTTATTTTTTGGTGGGATTTAGGGTAAAGTATCAAGGGTTGGTTGAATAGGGATCTATGGTTCTGGTTAATAGTGTTTTCGCTAATAGATTCAAGGTAGGTGGTCTACAAGTTATATCCCTTGGTTTTTGTGTAGATTTTTTCATGTAGGGTTTTTATTCTTGCCCTCTTTTGATGAGTTCTTGGTGATATTTACATGGGGTGATGTAGTGTTTGTCTAAATGTTTAATTGAACCCCTCTTGATCCCCATGAGATGAAAGGATGATGGCTCAACCAAATTTGGTCCACCCATGGGGTGTACCGATATTTCCCAAACATAGGGTTTAGCTAAGTAAGTGTAAGGCCATTGTGAGAGAACATAGTGTCATGGTGAAAATGATAATAATCTTTAAGTATGTTCAATGGTTGTTTTAATAGTACACCTATGTTGGGTAATGACCTATGTGGGTGTTTTTTTGGATTAAAATGGGTTGAATGGATTAATGGGAAAATGCTAGGGGATTAGCTTTATACTATAATATTCTTAGTGAGATAATCATGGGAGATGGAATGAGACTAAATGGATTAAGTAATATAAATTATTAATGAGTTAATATATTGAGTAAAAAGGTTAATTTTCCATTTAATGATATTTTTTGATGTTGTAAATGATATTGGCTATGTTTTTTGTGATATTGTTAATTATGGTGAATAATAAATAAGCATGAGCACATGGCTTGGTTGAGTGGGTATCGACTTGATGTTATACACCCATGAGTTGAGTTGGATCGAGGTTCTAGCTTGGCCCCTAAATTCATGAGTTAGATAAGGGGATGGAGTTATATTTCCCTAATGCTTGCATTCCACCCAGATTGAGGCTTCGAGGTGAGTATTTTGAGATTGTTATAATGTGATGACTAGTGATACAAGGATTGATTTTATTTCCATATTATTTAGAATGTTGAACATTCCTAATCTATTAAACAAATGAAAATGTAGTTTAAATCATGAAATTCCTAATTATTGAACCTGGACTCATTGGTTGAATAATTAAAAAGGAACATAGTCTAGAATGGATCATTGAATTATTTATCTCTATTTGTAAATATATATCTTTTGGATGCACTATCTACCTTTCTTTATATTTTCTAGACACCATTGATGGTGTCCTAATGAGTTATACTCACACCCTTTTTGGGCCTCCATTGGGTTCCCGAGCAGATTTCATGCTTGCAAGTGAGGAAAAGGGTAAGGGCCTTATGCGAGGAAGTTGAGTGGGACATGCAACATGGTCGGGTGAGGTTCCAGAATTGGAGTTCAGACCATTTTTGGTATTTTGATATTTTATTTCTTGAGGTTTTGTTCATTTGACACTCTAGCATATAATGAAATATTTACTATTGTATATGGTTGTACCCAGTTTTGGGAATTGGTTATTTATTCTTGTTATTGATTTTGTCCTATGGTGTTAGTTATTTAAACTATTATCTGTAGTGAATTACTATGGTAATAAGGGCATAGTATCCCCACGTGACCTATTAGACCCTCGATGCTAGTCGGCAACCTCTAGTGTGCGGGGAGGCATGCCTGAGGTAATGTACCAACCTGGCTCGGGGAAATGGATTAGTGGCTTCCGGGTTGGGGATGTTACAAAGTGGTATAGTAGGAGTTGCTTTCTCTTTCTTACTATTTAGGGATGGTAGAAAGGATGTTAGGAATTTGTTGACCCTTGGTAATGATCTCGTTCTTGGGAGTATATAACCCATGTATGGGGGAAAACCCAAGTTACCCTGAGAGGGGATTGTTGTTCTTGTTGTGTGTTGTTATAATTGATGTTATTTTACTATCAAGTGATGCACTTGTTGTGCGATTTGACTATTTTGTGATATTTTTCTTGTGGTCGGCAGGTTATGAGGTTGTGAATTCATGAATCATTCTAGTCACCTATGTAGGTAAGTGACATTCATCATGGTAGGTGCCCATACGGGATGGGTGTGAGAGATATAAAGGTTAGGATGTATTTTTTTCCTAAAAAAGTAATAAAATTATGCCTAATAAGATGGTATGAATGGGTAAAGAGGGAATTGAAAATTTCAAGTAGTAAGTATAAAATGGTGATTAATAAATAATTAAATGTTTATTAACCTATTGTAAGAGTAAAATTGGGATATGGAAATGGTTTTGAATTGGTGCAAATGATAAGGCTTGTGACCATGTGGATTAGATACCTGTGTTAGCCAGGGCCTTAGGGGAGATGGATGAGGGTATTGATCCGGTTGTGAGTGGGTTTTTGGGTAGTTTATGTGAACTGGTTTGGTTGTGGAAAGTTATGAGCCTACATGTATCTCTTTTATTCTCATAAAAGAATTATAGTTGCATTCTAAAGCTCATGTTTTTCATTGTAGAGAAATTCCACCTAGAAGATGTGTGCCAGTTGGGAGACTTAAAGACTTTGCCAAGAACTCTCCTCCAGTAGTGGAGCAGGAGAATGTAGTGATCTAGAAAAATAGGGAAGAGTAGTTACATGAGAACTTCTCTTGTTTTATGAAAATGATGGAACAAGACATAGGGCAGGTTGCACCAAGTATGTTTGAGCTAACAAGAGAGTTTCAGCTACAACACCCTCCGAAATTTACTGAACAGGGTGGTCTAGAGGAAATAGAGTTCTGGATTGAGTCCATACAAACTATTCTTGACCATAAAAAGACTCCTCTCATAAAGCAAGTCAAGTTAGCAGCCTATATGCTGAGGGGTACGACAAAACATTGGTGGGACATCATGGTCCAAACGGATCATGCTGAAGGAATGATGTAGAAGGATTTTTAGGACAAGTATCTTAAGCACTTCCACCCATAAACCTGTATGTAGGAGAAGGCTATGGATTGTATGAGTTTTACTAAGGGGACAATATCGGTAATGGACTATGGTAGTTGTTTCACAAATTTGAGATGCTACGTTCTAAAATTGATGGGAGACAAGGAATTTGTGGTGAAAATCATCCAATATGGGCTGAGACATGACATCAGATCTCAGGTGATTATCTTTCATCTGAAAAGGTTTACTAAAGTGGTGGAACAACACCTTATCTCATAGGGGAACCTGAAGGGAGCTTCAGGTAGTGAATTGGTGGTGCCGACTGGGTGAGCAAGTGGTGCGTCTTCTAATAGTAATAAGCACCACTTTGGAACCTTTTAGTAAGGTGGAAGAGCACAAAGAAGTCAATAGATGGGTTCAACTTCTCAAGGTGGTAACCAGGTCTTCAGTTATTACTGTGGAAGTTTTGGGAACAAGCGTGACCAGTGTCCCTGAGCACTGGTTAAGTGTTGAGTGTGTGGTCGGTTAGGGTACGTGTAGAGTTTCTGTAAGAACCCATGACAGTTAGGGAATGATGGAGGTCACAGGTAGATGTTGAACATATGCAGGGGGTTAGTTACCCTATATCAGGAAATTATTTGGAGTTCCACAAGTTTTACTGGAAAAGGTGGTGGACATTGAACTTTTGGGTGAGATCATTTTTACCAAAAGATCAGCATAGTGTGGGGTACTCAGGTTGGAGCCCATGATTACGGGGCTGGTCATCTGCATGAAGTTCAAGCTACACCTGAAGGTGTTGAGGTAGAACCATATACTATTCAAGGTACGATTATTGTAGGTTTTATGCATACTAGTTCTTTATTTGATACTGGTGTTACACATTCCTTTATTTTTTCTCAGTTTGTAATTTTGGTGGGCTTGACCGTGGAGACTGCATGTGGGGTAATGTCACTTGATACTCCACTAGGGGTATGAGTTGAGAACATCAAGTAGTGTAAGGGTTTTAACCTAGAGTTTGGTGGAAAACATTTTATGTGGGATCAATTTGTCCTAGAGATGTCATGTTTTGATGTAATCTTGGGTATGGATTGGTTGGAATTATATCAATCCCATATTGACTATTACCGACATTGGGTAATGTTCACGTCTCTTTATGGGAGCACGTATGTCATTCGTGGTGAGTGGGATACTTGAGCAGTCTGTGCAAGGCTGCTACTCCAGTAGTTGGGAGAAATCACATCCCAAGTGGCATGACTTATGTTATATGATGGGGAGAAAGGAAAACTGGTTTTTCCTTTTGTTATGGACTAGTTTCAGGATGTATTTCCTAAGGAATTATTAGGCCGATAGGAATGTTGATTTTACGATTGACTTGTTTTCAAGAGCAGAGCCAGTTTTCATTCCACCCTATTTAATGGAACCAGTAGAGCTCCAAGAACTGAAGGATCAGTTAGAGTAATTGGAGCATACAGGGTTTATACATCCAAGTACATCACCTTGGGTATCTTTGATGTTGTTTGCTAAGAAGTATGATGGATCACTGAGGTTATGTGTTGATTATAGGAAGCTGAACCTAAGGAAGATTACGAACTAATACCCTCTTAATAGAATCAATGACCTGTTTGATCATCTCAGAGGTGCCTCAGTGTTTTCTAAGATCAATTTGAGATTGGGATACCATCAGTTGAGGGTGATACCTTTGGACATACCTTATATAGCTTTCCAATGTAGGTACGGTTTGTATAAATTTCTAGTGATGTCGTTTGGTTTGACCAATGCACCAGTGGTGTTCATGGCATTGATGAACTAAATATTCCACTCATATCTAGATCAGTTTGCAGTTGCCTTTGTTGATGACATCTTGGTGTACTTTATAACTCATGATGATCATGCCAAACATCTTGACATCGTCTTGAGTACACTAAGAAAGAATAGGATTTACACCAAGCTATCAAAATGTCAATTTTGGATTAATGAGGTGCACTTTATGGGAAAAATCATTTCTGAGTCAGGTGTGTCAGTGGATCCAGAAAGGGTGCATGTGGTGGTGTCTTGGGAGCAGCCCAAGAATGTCTTTGACAATCGTAGTTTCCTTGGGTTTTTTCGATTATTACATAAGATTTATTAGAGATTTCTATCTTTGGAAGTGCCACTCACATGCCTAACCAAGAAGGGTGTTAATTTTGATTATTCAGAGGCTTGTGAGAATGATTTTCAAAAGCTAAAGAAGCGGTTGACTACTGCACAAATTTTGATCTTACTCGAACCAGGTAAGAGGTATACCTTGTTTTGTGATGCGTCTGGTGTTGGACATGGGGAAGTTTTGATGCAGGATGATCGGGATGTAGATTAAGGGTCAATATAGTTGTTTCCACATGAGAGAAATTATCATACTCATGACCTGGAGTGAGATGGTGTGGTTCATGCCTTAAAGTGTTTGAGGCATTACATTTTTGGAGAACCCTTTATGGTGTTCACCAACCATAAAAGTCGCAAATACATCTTGTCTCAGTGAGATTTTGAATCATCGATAGCAACGGTGGGTCGAGTACCTGCAATCCTTTGATTTCAAGTTGATGTACATGCTAGAGAAATAGAATAGTGTCACTGATGATCTGATCTTGAAGACTCAAAATCAGGTAGTTTAGAAATTCATTTCAGAGTGGGTGATGATGGCCTTGTTGGATGAGATGCATTTGGAGGCACAATATGGGCACAAGAAGATAATCCTTGCGTCTATTGTAGTTGATTATGCGCTTCTGATCTGATTTAAAGAGAGTTAATTAGTGGATCCGGAGTGTCTAGCTATGAAGGAAATTCTTAAAGGTGGGGATTCACCTTCTGGTTGGACTTCCAATGCTGATGGAGTTTCATATGTTCATGGTTATGTTGAGATACTGACATATGTATGGGAGTATTTTCTGCACACATCAATGTGGGAAGTGCATATGGGCTTGAATAATATGTACCATGATCATCGTAGGCAGTTTTGGTGGCCGGTAATGAAGAATGATGTTGTGAGTTTTTTGGCACGATGTTGTACCTGTCAGCAGGTGAAGGCTGAACATCAACGTCCAAGTGGGTTGTTGTAGTCATTTTCTATTCTCAAGTGGAATTGTAAGGGAATCATGATGGATTTCATGGTGGGTCTTCTGAGTATTCTAGGAAGAATGATGCAATTTGAGTGGTGGTAGATCGTCTAAACAAAGAGGCCCATTTCTGGCGGATTCAGGAGACCTATATAGTTGACCAGTTTGGAGAATTATATGTTCGAGAAATAGTAAGGTTGCATGGTGTGTCGAAAACCATAGTTTCGAATCATGATCCACGTTTCACCTTGACCTTCTATAAGGGACTACAGAAGGCACTTGGTACCCAGGTTCTTTTGAGTATGGCTTACCACCCACAGACTAACGGGTAGTCAGAGTGTAATATTAAATTACTATAAGACATGTTCTAGATTTCAAGGGTTCATGGGAGAATCACTTGTCGCCTATTGAGTTTTTCTAAAATAATAGATTTTAGGCTACAATTTATATGGAACCTTTAGAGGTACTTTATAGGAGACCATTTTGATATTCGGTGTGTTGGTTAGAGGCCAGAGATTCTGAGTTTTTAGGATGAGTCCTATACATGAGACATCATAGAAGGTTTGTTTGATTCAAAAGTGCATGGAAATAGCTCAGAGTAGGAATAATTCATTTGAAGATCGACGTCGTAGACCTCTTGAGTTCGTGGTGGGTGATAGTGTGTTTCTTCGAGTGTCTCAAAGGTTGGGTCACCATCATATTTTGAAGTAGGGCAAGTTGGCACCTAGATATGTGGGGCCATTTGAGATTGTGGAATGAATCAGGCTCGTGTCTTACTAATTGTCTCTTCTACAGTGGTATAGTGGTATTAATGATTTTTTTCATGTTTTAAAACTTTGATAGCATCATTCTAATCCATATCATGTGATAAATACCTAGCATGTCGATCATGAGGCAGATGCGTTCTTTGAGGAGCACCCGGTTCGTATTGTGGATCATAGTGAAAAAAAATTAGGGAAAGGTCATGCCCTTGGTTCATGTTTTATGAAAACATGGAAATGTTCAGGAAGAAACATGGGAGTGGGAATCATATTTGCGGGACCAGTGTATTGACCTCTTTATTTCAGAAACCCGATAAAGCTTGAGAAAAGTGGCTTGAGGACGAGCTGTTATAAGGTGGGGAGGTTGTAAGATCCCAGATTTATTCACAATGTATGTTCTGGTTTATGTTCAGGTTAAGTTACCATTTTTGGTTAATTATGTGTTTTCCTAAGTCCTTGAGATGTCTTGGGGGTGTTCCGGGGTTCGGGACATGAAAAGGGGGAAAAGGGGCTTTTTGGGAAGTTCGCACGGTTTGCACATGGTTTCGAAAACCATGTGAGGGGAGACTGTGCGGGTAGTAGAAATCTGTATGGCTTGCGCATGATCTGAAAAACATTTATAATGAAAGGGTGTGCGAGTAGTAGCCTCCACACGGTGTGTGCATGGTTTGGAAAATTGTGCGGGTAAATCGTGCAGCCTGGAAACTTCTAAAATTTTTCAAAAATGCCATTACAAGATTTCTTATACCAATTGGGATTTTCCTATTTTATTCCTCCTATAGCCCTAGTGACGCCCCAAAATCTCCAAGAGCTTCCTAAGATTAATATCTTTCATCTTAGGGCCGTTTGGAGTGCCGTTGGTTGCAGATTGAAGATCCAGGTAAGGCTAATCTCCCCATTTCTTTTCTTTTTGGTTTAGGGTTTTTATTTCTTCTCCATCTCCATCAAAACTCTCAAACCCTTATTTTTCTTTAGGATTTAGGGTAAAGCTTCAAGGGTTGGTTTAATTGGGATCTAAGGCTCTGTTTGAGAGTGTGTTCACCAACAGATTCAAGTTAGGTGGTCTATAAGTTATATCCCATGGTTTTTGTATAGATTTGAGAATGTATGGTTTTTATTATTGCCCTCTTTTGATGAGTTCTTGGTATTTTTTACATGGGGTGATTTAGTGTGTGTCTAAATAGTTAATTGAACCCCTCTTGATCCCCATGGGATGAAAGGATGATGGATTGACCAAATTTGGGCCACCCATGGGGTGCGTTGATATTTCCTAGACTTAGGGTTTAGCTAAGTAAGTGTAAGGTCGTTGTGATAGAACAAAGATCCTTGGTGAAAATGTTAATATTATTGAATTATTTTTAATGGGAGTTTTAATAATACACCTAGGTTGGGTAATGACCTATGTGGGTGTTTGGTTGACTTAAAAGTAGTTAAATGGATTAATGGTAAAATTCTAGGGGATTAGATTTATACTTGAATATTCCTAGTGAGATAGGCATGGGATATGTAATGGGGATAAAGGGGTTAAGTAATATAAATGATTAATGTGTTAATGGATTGAGGGAAAATGTTAATTTCCCATTTAATAATATTTTTGAGATGTTATAAATGATATTGGATATGTTTGTTATGATGTGGTTAATTTTGGTGAGTGCTAAATAAGAATGTGCACATGGATTGGTAGAGTGGGGTATCGACTTTTTAGGTTCTATGCCCATGGGTTGAGTAGGACTGAGGTTCTAGCTCTACCCTTAAATTCATAGGTTAGGGAAGGTGATTGAGTTCTATTCCCCTAAAGGTTGCATTCCACCTAGACTAAGGCTTCGAGGTGAGGATTATGATATTGTTATTATGTGATGCTTAGTGAGATAGGGCTTGATTTTACTCCCATATGCTTGAGAATTTTGAACATGCCTAATCTCTTAAACACATGAAAAGGGTAGTTTAAATCCTGAAATAACTAAGTAGTGAACTTGGGATCATTGGTAGTATAATTAAAATGGAACATAGTCTAGAATGGATTATTGAATTTTTTATATCTACTTTTCAATATTTATCTTTTCATGAACTATCTACCTTTCTTTATATTTTGTAGAAACTGTGGGTGGTGGCCTACATAGTTATACTCACACTCTTCTCGGGCCACCATTAGGTACCCAAGAAGATTTCATTCTTGTAGGTCAGGACAAGGACATGGGCCCTATGCTAGTAAGTTGAGTTGGAAATGCGACATGGTCAAGTGAGGTTCCAGACTTAGAGTCCACACCATTTTGGGGATTGTTTTGTTTTCTTTCTTGGGGTTTTGTTCATTTGACACAGTAGCATGGCATGACATATTTACTATTGTATATGGTTGTACCCAATTTTGGGAATTGGTTATTTATGCATGTTATTGATTCTGGCCTATGTTTTCTATCATTTAATCTATTATCTAATGGGGATTACTCTGGTAATGAGGGTATAGTCACCCCACATGACCTATTAGACCCTCACTGTTAGTCGGTAACCTCTAGAATATAGGGAGGTGCACTCGAGTTCATGTAGAGACCCAACTCAAGGCACCTAATTATTTCCTCCCTGTTCAGGGACATTACACAACCCACTCCATAGAGTAAATTTGGTCACATTGCCTCATTTTATTGATAATATTCCACCATGATCTGATTCACCCTCCAAATTCAAAAAAAACTAAAATAAATATTATATTCTTTGAGAATAGGTGAATTTAAAATATATTTTCTGTGGTACTGGTTCATTTCCCAACAACTTGTGGGTCAATCTACCCATTAAATGATGGTGGATGTTTCATAAGAAAGACTCAAAAGAATGTTGTTCCATCCATTTCTATTTTGTAAGCTCATAATTATTCATGTATTGAGAATTTTTTGTAAATATAACTATGGTATTTTCTATTCCAAATCCCAAAACTTTTGTATTATTTGGATTAAAATTATTACATTTTCCATGAAATTTAACTTTAACATAGTTCCTCCTGGTTCCATTAATTTACTAAAAAAAGAAATATAGTGTGATAAATAATATTCATAGATTAAACCGATATAATTATGAAAAAAACATATATTGGATGTCCAAATCATGAAAAATTCATTCAAATTGTGACACCAAAGGCTTAACCTATTTCATTATTGGTGATATTCTATTAAAATCCATTATAATGGTTCATAAATAAAAAATAATTTATCCCAAGAATAATCCCTAGGATTGTCTGTCTATGGGTGAAATCTTAGTCACACTCACCATGCAATGATGATTATTGAGATAACTCCCATTATACCACATTCTTAGTTACTACCCCAAGATGCAACTATGCCAAAGCCACAACCCGTTTCTAGTTTCAAGGAAATAATGTATATTCTATGAAAACCGCACATTTTTATTTACCATAAATTTTTCTTATCCTAAGGGTTCTCACTAAATATTACTCATCCATGTTTCTAAAAATAACTAAACCTTAAATTAATACCTACTGAGGTGACTTAAAAATATATATTATATCTTATATGATTATTATTCATTATATATCTTTATGATCTATGCCAAAAAATAAATTTTTATTGAATTTGGAAACATTGATACCTAAGAACTGGTACAAAAAAGATCTACTTAATCTCCCACTATGTTCTTTATAACTAACACCCCTCGTAGATATATCACACTTAATTAAGTTATTCATATCTTGTAGAAAAGGTAACATAATAAAAGTTTAGCTCATATTCTCAATAAGGGTAAACATGTGAGATATCTTTTAATGATCATATATAATAATGTTATTAGAAAAAGGGAATGAGAACATGTGATTACTGATATATAATCATACCAAATAATTCATATATAATAATCCCGAGTCATGTATAAATACATGGTTCTTAATAACAGCTAAATCATAAATGATTCAAAGAATATGAGACATAAGAGAAAAAAAATTATAGAGGATCATTTTATAAAGTAGTGTCATAAAGTTTTTAATTAACATAATCATATAAATCTATTATCATGGATACAAACCAAGATATAATTCACATTTTAGGCTTGGATTAACCACCTATATATATATATTGAGATTGGGATAACCTATTGTGTACCCTCTTTTTTAGGCTTGGGATAACCACTCATGTACACATTAATCTCATAAATCATTAATCATTATCCAATGTATTGTTGGGATATAAAAAATCCACCAATCACATAATCATAATCTATTCATATGTATTCCATAAAATCATGAAATCATTTATGAATCCATCATAATAAAACCTATGGAAAATAATGTGAGTTTCATCAATATTTCATCATAATAATCAATAAAAATACAAAGCAAGTCTGGGGAAGGTATCATATAATCATGTACCTAGTGAAGCATAAGTAACATCAATGATTTTTATAGATCCAAAATGCATCTAAAAGATATCTAGGATATTTATTGAGGAAAATAACATTATTATTTATAAATCACTTGTTTAAAATATTAAAAATTCAAAATTGTTAAGGGAAAATATTATTTTAAAATAACTATGGATACCTTTAAAATAATATTTAAATCATTTATCAATCATGAATTTGGAAAACTCCATTTATGTGTTATACATTAAAACAAATATTATATTCACACCATTGGTAAAAAAACCTTATTCAAATAATAACAAGAAGAATCCTTTTAAAAAATTTCATATAACTTTAAATATGGTAAAAAAATGAATTTAAAAATTTATTGGAGAATATTAAAATCATAATTGATTTTTTTTAAAAAAATATGGACATGGAACAAAAATAGTATTGGTCGATTAGAAAAATATGTCAGTTTTATTTAAAATTAGTCTTTCAGTCATTTATTTACTTATTAAGATAAAAATAAAAATAAGATAAAAAATACCCATAAATAACTATATTAGAATAATATTCATGATATTTTGGGCAGATATATAAAAAATATTATCATTTGATATTTACACATAACCAATCCTAGTAAAAATGAGATTGTCACATAAAACCCTTACCTCAAGTCAGAATAGCACTGTATTCTCTCTACCATCCTATATAGTAAATAAATATTTATTATACATCTATAATAGAGCCATATTCAAACTTATAATATCTTATATTTCACAACTATAATATTTCAAAACCCTTTTATGAGTAAATATTTATTTAAATATTTTTTTCAAGGTGTTAACACTTTTATTTTTCCTGAATGATTATATCTGGATATTATAGTTCTTATACATTTATCTTGGATCAATAATATAAATAATTTTAATAATTTTATAAATATAATATATATTAATTATATACTTATTTATAATATTCCATAAAATGTAGATATAGAAAAATGAATTACACCATTCTTAGAGATGGTAGTTCATACGTATGCGTGATTATTTTTTTTCATTTTCTAATGAAAATATAAAAATAAAGATAACAATTATTGTATAATTTCAAATTAATAATAATATAATAGATATCCAATATATTTATTAAATAAATCATTATAAAAAATCTTGTATGGTGGTTATGGAAGAAAAATCTTATTACTAACTAGATGTGGTAGTTCACACGTAAGAATGAACGATACTTTCATTTCCCCATTAATTGATAATATGTGAAAAAATTTATGAAATAATAACAATAACATCTCATTATAGTTATTATAAAATATTAATCAGGTTATAATGAATATAATAGTTTTATATAAGTTTAAAGAGGAAATAAAATTGAAAGTACTCTATTAAGAGTTATACCACTTTATTGAAAAACCTCATTTATCCTAATTCTTAATCCTTAAAAGGGTAATATTATTATAAAAAGAACCTATATTACAATGCTATGGGATTTAGTAATGTATTTGGGTAGTTATTTTTTATCTACATAGAAAAAAACTTGTGAATAATTTTGGATCAGATGTTATCTTTTGTAAGTGACAGAGAGGGTATTCTTGGAATTACATAAAAGATTTAAATATAAATAATATAATTCTCAATTATAATGCTCCCAACTTGATATAGATTTTATGTTATTATAATAAAAGTTCTAATTAACTTTATCTAATATGAATTAGAGATGTTTATGTTGTAATCTTACCCTTATATCTGGGTTTAACCCCCACCCCTAATAGAAAACCTGTTTTACCCTTAATCAAGGAAATTTTTTACTATTCATTATGAAAAAAATAGAAGAGCCTCATTATTAAATTTATACATGCTGATTAAATAAATATAATCCATTCTATCAAAATAAATTTCAATTAGTGGAAGAAATTAATTTTAAAATACGTGCATGAAAAACAATAAAACCCTTTTGTAGAAGAATGCCAATCTAACTATAAATTTGAATTTACATTTATTCCATTCTTAGTAAAACCAATAAAATTAATGTTAAATTATTTAATTGAATATATAATCAATTAATTTCATTAATACCGTTAATATATAATTATTTATTTAATTTATTAAAATCAAAACACTTTAATATATAAAAACAATTTTGTGAAAACTAACACTATTTTTCGTTTAAATGATTTTATCTTCATTATAAACCATTAGATAACAAATATATGGATTATTTTTTATTTATTAATATAAATTATCATATTATTTAATTAAAATCGTTTTTAAATAATGATTAGTATACTTTTTTACCTAAAAACTCATAACATGTAGAAAAATACATTTCTTCAAAAAATAGGTCTTTTAATCATTAAATGATTTCATTAAAAATTCAATGATTATGTTATACCCATTACTAAATAAATTTAAATTTATTTAAAATTTATATATACATTTCATAATTTAGTTATTAATATTCAAACCCACCAATTTAATAGCATGGTTAGAGAGGTACACAATATCATGGCTCATTTACTATCAGGAATACATATAAAGAAAGATATCAAATACATCATATTTTGTTTCAAATGAAGTATGCATAAAATCATTAGGTGTTAAATGAAGTATTAAATTAGTTCAACATCTAAATATTTCATGTATTTTTAACTTTGAAATATATAAAATACCATAGAGACATGCCCATAATTCGTGGATATGTGTTTTAATGAATGTAGGAAAAATAATAATGAAAGATCATTTCAAAATCAAACTAATGAGACTGAGTTAGATAAATAACATTCTAGAAGAAATGTGAAAAATACAAAATATAATTATGTATATAAATAATGTATATTAACTTATCCAACAAGTTGGGAAAATGATTGTGAAATGGAATATGCACAAGTGAAAGCTAGTATCGATGAGAAAAAAAATTAAATTGACATAATGAAGATAAATATCTTTATAAGTTATAAAATGTGAATCCAAGAGTTTTGACATGATACTAAATATTTATTATAATTTCATTATGTACAATAATAACCCATAAAACCAATGAATGTTTCCTTATGTGATTCAATTAATATGATAGCTAAAGAAAAGATAGGAATTCCCTATAATGAAATACAATGTGTAATGAATTATATTCATTCTAATGGTAAATGATGTCTAAAATATAGATCTATATTCATGGGAAATGGAAAATATGTGTTGATAAATTCTTCACAACCATGTTTTTCACATTTATCATTAATTAGTTACAAATAATTAGAAATTATTTGAATTTAATTTATGTGCTTCCTATGTCATAAATTTAAGTTGATCTATATTCTCAAGGGGAGAATATGATACGGAGTAAAAGCTGTCAAAATAGGATAGAAATATTAAGTATCCTCTATCCTAGAATGATCTAAATATTTTTAGTCTAATGAATAACAAATGAAATGATCATCATTGATAAATATGGGGATGCAATAGAATATGGATAGTAAGTTGAAGATAACCATGAGAAAATTGATCCTAAAATTAGTACTATTGATGAAGTAGATAGTCCTTAAGGAAGGAAAATGGAGCATCTCCTTTAGGGGGAGACTAGTTAGGATATCTTTGCAAAGATATTGTGACATCTCAATACATTGAATATCTTATGTATAAAATGTGTTTGATACAATTTCATTTAAAAGATAATGGTTCATATGATATCATCCTTTTTTGGAAGAATCAAGTTATAAAATTAATGGTGGATGAATTATTTTAAATTAATGATATAAGAGTTATAATTTTGAATAAAATTTATGGATTTTTTTAATATAAAACCTTTAATTTCTATTTGATTGTTTTAACATGTCTTTTGAGGTGAGGGTAGTAATTTATATTTTAATTTAAATTAAATAAAAGATATATCAATTGGTTTTTATGGTATAATCCTCAAAACATTTAGATATAATTTTAATTGTATATGGTAATGAGTTTCAAGTGGTATTATATTTTAATGGAAAACATTGTTCCATAAATAAAATAATCATGTTTTCTACACTTAGCATAGATAACATAGACCAATATTTGGATGATTGATGGAACATTAATTAAGAATCAAGTAATACCATATTATCTTATTCACTTTCAATTTTTTTAAAAATAAGTATGAGAAAATTAGATGGAAAATAAGAGATTAATAAGAAAAATGACATGATGAAATTATATGCATTGATAAGAATAAATAGATTAACACATATTAACTTAAAAAAAATAGATGGTATTGAAAAAAAATAAAAATTATGGAGGAATGTTGACCCTAATTAGTGATTGAGTTCTATTTTTTAAATTATACATTTATTTACAATGATCTCAATGTGAAGTTGGAATAATGAATGATTATTTGGAATTAAGTTAAATAACCCAATATTGATTATGGGAATAATAGAGTTACCAATATATTAAATATTATATGTGATAAATTATTAATATAATATTTATTTTGGATGAAATTTTTGTTGTTTTCATCATTTGTTATGTGGTAAATGAGATATAAAGTGATTCCATTGGATCAAAAAATTATTCCATCACTTATGGAAAATGGAATTTTGAATGAATTTTATAATTTTAAGTGTTGTTACATACCTATATTTTTAAGCTTAAAGAATATAGTACTATATCATAATACTGTTGGATGAAGTTGGTGAAATTTAAAAAGTATCCTGGAGGATAAATAAAGAGTATTATGAATTAAATATTGATTATATAATGTTGATTCCATTATAAGTACTAAAAAACGATAAAGTAAATCATAAGGGGAAGTTTAAAAAAATTGACCAATCCTTATCCCTAAAATACTCAAACAAATAACTATCAGAGATAGCTAGTCAAGTTTAAAAGGAGGCTAGAATATATATAATTTAATAATCTAATGTAGTTAGAAACTCTTAGGTATACTATGAATAATATCAAGTAGATATCAATGTATGGGGTCAAATGGTGATGCACCAGGTATTATGACCTAAGGGATTCTCTTAATAGGTGTATAGACCATGGAGGATAACAAATGAGAACACATACAATATGAAATAATTGAATTGGGATCAGTAAATCATGTCATATGTCATATTTTAAGACCATGAGTGATTTTTTATTGAAAAAATTTTAAATGAGGTATTCCTCTTTTCATAACCAATCTTAGGTCTCACTAACATAGTTATATTGTTACAAAGTTATGTCAAATCATGCTCATGATTCATGCAATATTTCCATGACTCATTCCTTTTGTTCCCAGCATATCATTTTATAGAAATGGGATTCTAGGGAATACAGACTCCAACCAAGATGATGTAATTTGGAATAAGATTTGGTGTACTCATGTAGAAGGAATAAATTATCTCAATAATACCACATAAGACATTGCCTCGTATGAGTTCTGTGTCAAACATTCATGTCGAGTCATATGATAATTGGAAAGGCTTGTGGTGATATATTCTTCACAAGAATGTCTTCAATGTTTTATGATCCAAAAAATATAGTTGTGTATTTAAGTAATCATAAATTTGAATATTCTATGATGTTATCTCAATGAAGAAATTTCATAGTAATTTAAATTCCATGATCCAAAGTCATCCGACTAGAATATTACATGAAATAGTAATTGAAGGATGTGAGATCCATATAATTTAATTAAAATTAACATGTCACAATAAACAATTTACCATGGATTCATTGAAATATACATAGTTAGATTGATTAAAAGAGGTTACATCTATGATGTTCAGAGAGAATATCATAATCTGGAGAGGGGATTCATCTTATGAAAACATTATAATGATGGGTTTATTATAAAAGGAGGAATAATATGTTATATATCCTAGATCACATATAATAATTTTTAAATAATTTATGAATGTTTTAAAATGGTGTATCTATAATAAAATTGAAAAAATATGAGGATGGTATGGATACATAAGGATGAATTCATAAGGTTCAATGACCCACAACTCCATCAATGGTATTTCATAATTTTCATTTGTACATGGAATTATGTAAGTGTACATTTTTGTGAAAGTAAAAAATTGTGGAATCCATAATTTTTCTATAAATAATGAGTAAGAGGAAAGAACTAAGACTTTATGGATATTATAAATAGAGAATAAGGAATATTAGGGAATATGAATAGGCTAGAGTCACTAAGCTTTAAGAGAAACTTTTTCAAGAGAATTGAATTTATAAATTTACAGAGACATGATATAGGATTATTATGGAAATATATTTACCTAATAGATTATATATATAAGAGTAAGGAAAAAAAATTATTGATTGAAAATAATATTACTATACATATTATATTTTATGAAATATGGATATTATAATCCATTGTTACCTTTTATATGCTACATGTTGGAGACGAATACTTAGGTCAATGACACTACTATTTCCTTTCTCAAATTGAAGAAGATAACCATTCCTATGATATCCTCATATATTAAAAGGATATTGGGAAGAAAAGGTACTAAAAGTACTACCTATTGATAACATTTTTCTCAATATATTTGAAAAATAAAGCCTCTGTAATTTAAAAGACAGTGTGTTTGAGTTAATACAATATAATTAATATAAAACCTTTCCTAATGATGTTATTTTTAGAGATGATCAATTATTGAATGAGGAAGGGGATCATGTTAAATCTGATATAGTGTCATATGAAGCATAGATGATTTATTTTTTCATGAATCTAAGGAGTTCCTTGTTAAACTAATGGTTATGGTATAAATAATTTCATTGAAGACTAGTGGTTATAGAAAAAATTTAACCATATGAAAGATGTGGAAAATAACATCCCGGGGGACTTGTATTCTACTAGCCCAACTACAATGACCGATGTTTTATAATCCATTAATTTTTTCCTATAATTATAAATAATATTTCTCTATTTTTTCAAAATTATTAATAGATAATTAGATATTAGGATATATAGGATTTGAACAAAAATAATGAAACTTTATTCATTTATAATGAAATAATAAAATGAAGTTATATGAAACCATGTATCAAATACAATGTATTATTACACATCCTAGATGATTACATATTTAAAACTGGAAAATTTAGTAGGTTCAATAAATTGAAAAGAATAATATCATTAGAACTAGAAACTCCCTTATAAAATCATTTTCCTTAAGAATCACTATTAGTATAGAAAAAAATATAATTATAAATATTACCATGAAAGAAGAATAAATTTTGTGAGATATAAAATAAAATCAATGGAAATGGAAGTTATGGATTGAATATTTTTACTAAGGATAAATATATATGAAGGAAATCTGGTTGTTTCAAATATGATTATTGCAAATATGGTCATTGAAAAGTTGGTTATTTCATATATGGTTATTATAGATATGGTAATTGGTCATGTATTTAATAGGTAAACTAAATTTGTGTGTTGTTAAATATGATATTTAAAATAATATAGCATAAAGTTAAATAAATATATAATATTAATATATTATAAAAATAATTATCTTGAATTTTTATAAACAGATAATAATACTATTATATAAAATATGATATGACATATATATATAATTCAAATAATTGTTTTAATTTCAATTTAGTATTAAAATTATATTTTTGAATATAAATTATTAATTTTAATGGTATTTGTTGAAGGGTATTTAGTATAAAATTAATATTTTATTGTAAAGACTGATTTTTTTATTTATTGTAAATTATATCTTAATAGATTAAAATAATCAATTTAAATATACTATTACACATGAAATAATATATTAAAAAATTATTAATAAATTGATATGAAATAATATTAAGTATTTTTAATGTCTAAAAACAACATTATTTCAATAAAAGTAGTTTTTCATTGTATTTTTTATATCCATTTATTAAATAAATTTATAAATTTTAGAATTATAATTATATAAAGATAAATTCATTTTTGGATTTATAATGTAAAAATTATTTTCACGTAAATTTATGAGATTTTATAAAAGATGTTTATTTTTAGGTGAATAGTGTATTATATCAATACTATAACTTTTATGCCTTTATTAGTATATAATGATGAATTAAAATTTATGAAAAAATTTCATTGAAAAAAATAAGTATTTTATAATTTAAATTATATATTTTCAAATATTGATTATAGATTAATATAATATATTTGATATTTTAATACTGAAGTAATATTTATCAAAATAAAATTCTAATACACTATACATTTTTATATTAAATACCACTTTTTAGAAATTGAACCATAAAAATTGATTTCCAATTTATAATCTTTAAGTCCAAATTATCTAATAAGGACCAATTTATTTTTAGGCATAAATATTATCTTACCTTATGTAAAAACTAGTTATTTTGCTAAATGAATTAATAAAAAAGTAATAATTCATTGGTAAGGGCCTTCAAACATGCTATAAACATGTTTTTAACTAAGTGGCAGAGATGATACCAACCTTATCTCACCCTAAAATAAATTATTTTCTATTTTTAGATCCACATGATAAATTTATTATGTAATCCCTTTATATTATGTTGAAATATTTACAAAAATTTCATTCACAAAACATATGAGTGGGACCTCTCAGAACACCTTAAATACCACTCTAAAAATATATTACCTCTAAAAAAATCCTATTTTTATTCCCTATAAACCTATTACACTCTAATTTCTTTTGTTCACAACGAATTAGCTTTAGCAATTCCTTTTCAAGGAATCCCCATAAATAAAACCAATGTTCTCAACATCTATGCAATCTTTTCACTATTGTTAAACACATTATCATTACATTTCAAAGTTATTTTTTTCAAAATAATATATGATAACATCAGTATTTATAGTGTTTTAATTTTTTTATTATAGGAATAAAAAATACCCACATATTCAGTTCCCTTTTTGAAAATAGAAAAATTCCAATCATGTGTATGTGAAGACAACCACCTCAAAAAAATGGCATGTGTTTTCCTTCATGAACTTACAAGGATGGTTACAAATAAAATTGTCATCCATGAGTATATACAGACTACTGCCTCCATGGAATGGTATATTCTGGTTTTTTAAAACCAATTTCATGTCTTGTTATAAATTATAATTGATGATTATATAGGATATATAGATGCTATAAATATCATGAATATTATTGAAGATGGGTAACACAAAAATTAGCTATTGTTATTAAGTAATCCATAAATATCTATAAATATCCCCCCAACTAATTCATCATCAATTTAGCCTTCAAAAAACGTGGGAAGTCTCTCATATAATGGTATTATAACATTACATGTCATTATAAAAAACAATTATAGTATATATTATGAACTAGGAATGATAAAAATGGTTTCAAAGAATGGGTACCGAAATTGAAATCTCAAAGCATACATGAAACAATTAAAGTTACCAAAACCCAATGGTAAAAGTAAATAATATCTAAATAATATATTCAAAACAAATGACAACTAATAAATTATTTAAATGGTTAATTAATATGAATAAGGTACTAATGTATTTTTTATATAGTTAATAGTGTTTTACAATAGTTTAGTGCACATTCAACTAAGAGGGAATAATGGTAATGAGATCTATGTCTTAAATTTCATTTCATTAGACATATTTTATTTTGGAAAAATGAAATTATTGATATGATGTTTTTTATTTATAATGATATTATTTTAAATAGAATATTCTAATTAATATGGTTTTAAGATCCCTATCATGTTTTATATTTCAATTTAATTTTATTTAAATGACAAAAAGTTTATAAGAGGTTTTAATGACTAAAATATTTTATATCGGTCATAATAACTCCTATTTAACTATTACCATTAAATATTGATATATTATACCCTTATATAATTTATGTTGTATTAAAACCTTCTTTTCAATATAAATAATGTTTTACACCAAATAATTATTCCATTATTATTCTACTTTCTAAAAAAAATACATGTTTTAAGGGTAATTAAAATTTCATTTAATAGAATTTTATTTTATATCCATGTTTTAACTTCCCACCAATGATTCTTCTATAAATTTTTGAATCTCAAACGTTATTTATCTTTGATGTTCCATATATTCCCATTTATTCATTTAAAAATAAATATTATTTATCATTTTAATGATATGTGTTTTTAATAAAGGTTTTTATGTGATTTTAAATGATTTTCCATACCTTGATATTATATTATTCCCTTATACATCACATTTTGACATATATTTTATTTATTGTCAAGATAAAATTAATGTAATTTGTTTTTAAGTAATTTTTTAATTTCATTTATCTTAATCATCAATTTTTTTTAAAATTTCTTCATGAAATTCACATATTTTTAAGATAATATTTAGAAAGGTTTTTATGTAAAATATTTGTTGTTATATCTCTTACATTTTTAAAGTAATATTCACCAAATTAATATCAGTTCTTAAATCACCATATATGTTCTCTTATTAAATAATTATTTTGGGATATTTTATTTTTGGTATGAAATGATCATGTTTTTTATGTGATAGATGTTTTAAAAGTTATGAAATCTATTTTCTTACCTTTGGTTATTTATGATAATACGAATGATTTGATTTCAAGTTTCACACATATGTATAGATCATGATTGGTGGGGTCCTATATTTCCATCCATTTAAATAGTTAAGGTTTAATATCTCATGAAGCTTTTATGTTTAGAAATATGTAGATTTGTGCATAAACTAAAGGTTTCACATAGTTCTATTTTTTCAAAAAGTAATCGGTGGAAATGCTAGGATTGTTTCACAAAAATAAATAATGTACATACATAGATTTTTTTTTCAAAACAATTTCATATCCCTATGTTTATACTACTTATTTAAATTGTTCCTCATTTCTAAACTATTCCAAATGCTTATGATATTCCTTGTTCTAAAGATATTCCTTTTTCTTATGTTATAATTTCACGTCTTGTTTGATTTCCTTAATATTTTATTTATTGAAGACATGTTTCTATGGCTGTTATTTGATATTATGTTTCTATGATATAATAATTAATTATAAATTAGGTTTTATTTTTTCACTTATGATCCAATGATTTTTTATCAGATATTTATATCATTCTAATTATGTCCCTTGTGTTTATTATCTAGAAGTTATGAGTAGTTGATATATTTACCTTACATGCCATTGAATCTCGCTCCATTATTTTGTTTCTAATCCCTAGGATATGAAGATTGTTAAATCATATGAAATATATATAATAGGTTCAATAAGATAAATATAATGTAGAAATATTAGAAACCATTGTAAAATAAGATGTTTATGTATTCAGTCTGAGAGACACTGTGCCTTTAATCCCTTGGTATGTGTTACTATTTGTGAGATGTAATAATTAAATCATGGTATAAATTTATTTATTTATTTTTATCCTAGGTAATAATTGATGTTATGAGAGAATATTTTAGTTATTTTTGGATATTATATTTTTTACCTACGATATTAAGGTTAGACATGCTTAGTGAAAATCTTAGAGATGATTCTAAGACCTTCATAATTGCCTAACATTTTGGTAATGTCATGAGTATGTGTTTTTATTAAAAATAAATCACTCTATGGATACTGTAGAGTGTATATCTATATATAAATGATTAACCTTTTGGAAATCACCCTAAAAATATTTGTTTGACCATTGGATTTATCATCACTCTAATAAAAGATTAGTGGGCCTAAGATGAAACAAAAGATAAACACCCTTTAGGAATTTGATTTTTTGATCATAAGACTTTACAAAACCATATAAAAGATTGATTTCTTAGAAAATTAAGGTATTAAGATGATTATTATAAGATACCACAACATAAATTAACCTAGTTCAATCAAATATCGATATAGGTTAAACTAAAATAATTTTAGTCCAATGTGATAATTAAAAAAAGAAATTTTATAGTTTGAAATCCTTTTATTAATATGATAATTACCCCATAATTTTAATGTTTCATCATTGATGTCCACCCTTTTTGTTTTATTAATTCCTATAACTATATGTAACCATGGGTGTGAGGGAAAACATAGAGATTTTAAAAGTGAATAATCAATCATAATGAGAGAAGGATTGAGAAACATTGTGATTATGTGAAACTAGATATCATGAAATATGATTAACATTGTGAACATAGTTGACTTTTAAAACACACCAAATAAGTTAAGGATGTGGTATTATATAGGTTTAGGTGATGATAAAGATAATAGAAAGAATAATAAATTTTCATTATTCCAATAATGTTGTAAGAATCACCAAGGGGGGTGTCTCAAAAGAATAATAATATGATTCATGTGTGGAATGACAGGAGACAAGGCTCGTGATTTTCAAAGAGGGACAAATAAGTTAGACAATATAATGTAATATATAGAACTCAAATTCAATAAACCATAAACACATCAATTATTCAAATACAATATTATTGGGAATTTTGATAATTGGTTCCCCAACCCAGGACTATAAGAGAACAAGATAAATCATATGCAGCCACAATAATGGATGTGGTTTTTGAAAAGATATGGAATAAAAAAAATTAGTCCCTAACTCAAGAACTATAAGTTTTTTATTACTATCATATTCATTGTAAAGACTCAATATTATCATTCATAGATATTAGATCATTTTATATGAATATTCATTACATCACATAAACACATGCCTGAGGATCATAAAGTAATATTGCCTTTGGTAAGTAGAAAAAATTATTCTTATAACTTGAAGGATCATCAATGTACCCCATAAATATAATCACACCCAATAATGTTCTTAGACATACCCTAACTAAAAATTTTCTTCATAACTAGGGGAAAGGAAATATAAGAAATTGTGAGAATAGATGCTCGGTAAGGGTAATCAAAGTGAGATATGTAACATTAACTTGATAATAATTTTATGAGAACATGAACATAATATTTTTAAACTATACCTTTCATATAAAATATCGTAATATTGAGTCATGGAATAAATATTAGAAATTCATAATATAGGAATCATAAAAAAATAAAAATAAAATGAACAATGGGAACAAAACATTGCAATAAGACTTATATTTGTGGAATACACATAATCATAAAACATAATTTCAGTAGTTTTCAAGAATCATTTAAAAAATATAATAGTGTAACGGGTTCACTCCCTAGATCATCATAGTAGTAAAGTTTTACTTCCAATAATATCTTAGTGGAAAAAGTATCTTATTGAATTTTGTTCACTCCTTATTCCAGTTATATTTATCTCAATAGATATAAATCTATAAAAAATTAATTAGAGGGAGATATAGTTCTCACCCATACCATAATTAAAATCATATAAATTTGTGGCAGAATATAATAAAAAATTATCATATCTGAACCAATGAAATTAAATGGGTTACATAAACATTTCATAATAACATAACATGTGGAAAATAAATAGGGTTCATAATCATTTCATCATTTCATCAATGCATAACCCATTGAAAAAGTAGTGGGGTTAATAATAATTTTATCATGGTTTAACCCATGAAAGATAAATTAGTTTCATAAAAATATTTTCATCATAATTATAAACCATTCAGATAAGTAATTTGAATGGTATCTTGGATCATATCCCCAGTAAAGCATAAGCAATATCAAAGGATGTTATCTTATAAGAAAACTTATTTTGAAGGAAAAATATCATGGATAATTTCAAGAGGAAAATATCCCTTCCACATTGAAAAAAAATTAAAACATAAAAAAAATTGAAATTATTTTCTTTGAAAATAACCTTTGAAACTTATAAAGGAAGAATTAAGAATAATTTAAATTTTTTTTGAGGAAAATATATTTTCCACTTTGGATTTTTTTATAAAAAAATTGAAAATAATTTTCATTTAAAATATAATATTAAACATTTAAATAATTATTTATAACATTTATTGTTCATGATGGAAGAAAATACCATTCATGCATTACACTTTAAAACAAAGATTCCATCCACATTTTTAGTAAAAAACAAAGGGAAATTATTTGAAAATTGACATGAATATTCCTTAAAAAAATAAAAAAAAAGTGATTCTTGGGTAAAATTTTATTTAATAAATAATTTTATAATGTTAAAATTATTTTTGAAAACATTTTTAGAAAACATAGTTTTGGAAGAAAGCGGGTTTAATATCGTTTGATAAATAATGACAATTTTTCTGAAAACATTTCATTGAATTATTGAGTAAATAAAGAGAGGAAAATGATAGTAAAATGTATATTATTATGAAATAATAAGAGGATAATAAATTTCTAGAGTTTATTTAGATATTGATTAAAATATTTCATCATCCGAAGCATAAACAAAAACAATCCTGATAAATGATGAGATTGTATCATAAATTCATTACCACATTGATAACATTGAATCATAATCCACATGAAAGAATAAAATTGAATTAAAATTAAATATATATCATAAATATATGTAGATTTATGATATTAAATTTCAAAGGGGGGTCATATATCCATCATAAAATAAGATAGGTGCATAACACAACATATGTCTCAAATATGGAAAATTGAGATGAAAAATATGTTACCACTTTGGTAAATATTGAAATGTAAACCCCATGAAAGAGATATAACAAATTGGATATATAAATCCCCATAATTTTCATTACAATAATCCTAAAATATATTCATGGTCAGTATATACACCCCAAAAAAATAACAGGTGGTGAATATGGAATGTGACTCATAGAAGTAAAAAGTGAGACAAAAATCCCTTACCACAGGACTCAACTTTCATTATACACATTAAAACATCCATAATAATATATATAACATTATTATACATATATTACATAAATATATATATATATAATCTCATATATTATTTACTTATTTTTTTATTACCTGTTAATTAAATATTCCTTGTTAATATCATGTTCTAGGAAATAACTACTTTGTTTTTCATGTATGTTTTGATTTTTTATTTTTGTTCCTAATAAATTGATCAAGATTCCATAATCTCCATAATTATAACCATGATTCAAAAATAATATATATTTATTATATATCTATTTTTAATAATCCATAAACATTATAGATAGAAAATGAAACACACTATTCATAGAGATGGTAGATTGTAGGTACGCATGAAAATTGTTTCCATTACCTTAGTGGATTGAAATAAATAAAGGTAAATAATATATTATCATTAAATAATAATTTTATATCATATACATTTTATATTTTCATTTAACCCATCCTTATTACCTTCATTGTATAGCATAAATGAATCACATCTCTTTGCAATGCGGTAGTTCGTTGTGCATATGAGTGACGTTATCGTATTTCCAAAGAATGGAATGTAAGGAGGTATATGTGATATAATAATTACATAAGTATTATATATATATATTATAATCATTTAATCCATCATTATTTCCATTTGAGAGCGGTGGTTGTGGGAAAAAATAACATCATTTTGTGAGGCGGTAGTCCACTATAAATACGAATGATGACTTCGTATCCCATTTTATAGAAGAGGGGATGGATATATATAATAACAAAAATTTCAAAAAATCTCATTATATGGATTATACTTAGGTTTTTATATCATAATTTATTAATAACAATTCAAGGAGGTGGAGGAATAAATTAAATTAAACACTTAGCCAAGGATGTTACCTCTTCATCGGGAAACTTCCTTTAGTTTTCACCAAAAGGATTCATAGGTTTTCTTCAAAAACAATAAGGAATCTATGATGAGTGGAAAGAATTAAGGATGTTGTTTTTATAGGTCTTGGACAAAAAATTTATTTTTTAATTCTGAATATGAGAGGATAGGGGGTTTCCTTTTATAAGTGAGGTGATTAGAACAATTGTAAATTTTTAAAAGAAAAAGGCATGCTCATTTCTTTCACATGCCGCAAGGATAAAAAATAGATAATTACATATAATTAAACATGTTAAAGTCTATTTAAGTCTAGGAAATTTGTTTTTGATAAGTATTTGGTCATTTTTAACAAATATATTTTTAGTTTAACCCCCTATTGAACCTATTTTTTCCTTAACCACGCTACATATGTTTTACTATCTTTAATATTCATTATGGTAAAAAAATTAAATTGACCATATTAAATAATATAAGATATTATTATTACATATATGGAATAAATTTTTCAAAATTCCATTCATATCATTTTCAAATTTTAATTTAAAATTAAACTCATAGACATGATGAGAAAGCAATTTTCAAGATAGAAAATGTTCAGATTTTTAAAAAGTTATTATATGAAAAATTAGTATGAAAATGATTGAAATTAATTAAATTAGATTAATTGAAATATATTTTATTTAATTTTACATTTATCCCCATTTTAAAATAAAAAAATTACCTTATGAATTAATAAAATGAAAATCCACTTTTCAAGAAAAATCAATACTCTTAACTATTCATCGAATAATTAATATTTTTAGAAAAATCCAAAAAAATCACCATAAGTTAATTATGGAAATTTGATTTCAAAAATTATATTTATTTTTTAAAATTAATTTTATATATTTTTAACAAATTGATTTTATTATTGTTTATGAAAATAAATACAAACATTTTTTATAAGAAAAATGTATTTTCAAAACATATAAATAATTTACTGATAATTAATTATTTTTTTCAATATGTTTTCCTTATATAAAACAACTATACAAAATATTTAAAAAAATTATTCTTATTTATTCTACAAATTTTAATGGTTAAGTATTAACAATATCTTTTAAATAATAATATTAATTATTTTTCATCTTTTTTCAATCCTCTGTATTATGTGTAACACGAGCTAAAATAAATGTTTCATGTAACCCAATCTTTAGAAAAAAATAAACATTATTAAAAAAAATCATATATCTCATGTTGTTACATTATAACCCCTTAAATAAATTGTGTCCTCTAATTTTGAACTTGTGCCCTGTAATAAAGGGTTTATTTCTTGAAAATCTATTTGTGAGAAACCCACATCATAAAAAATGGTTAATAAAACATCCTCTTTAAAAGAGATAAAGAAATGTGAAAATTTCATCCAGAATAACATATAATAGTTTTCCAAATATGATAAAATAGGTGGGAAGTTAATATTTGGACATGAAATAAAATTATAATTTCCAAATGATGATGGAGAGTGACAGAGATCATTAATAATGAGAAAGTGGATGATCATTAAAAAATTTAAAAAACTATAAAACAAATAGGTATGAAAAAGGTCATTGATATAATAAAAATTTATGGTAATATGACAAAATTTTATTTCAAGATCAATTTCTAATTTTGGATAATTTTTATGAAAATATATACATACTTGATTCCATTACATTTCATATGCAGATTCTAATCCTTTGGTTGTTCGTTGAACAATTTCTACTACATCTCTTACTCTAAGAGATGAATATTTCATGTCTGAAGAACTACTGGATAATAAGATCCATAAAATAAGTTTAATACAATCTTTTTATCTGTATTTATTATCAAAAACAGAAATGTTACCACTGGTTATGCATAAATCTTTATTTTGTGAAATAATACATTAATTTCTAAAACCATATCCAATGTTAAACTTATAATATTTTATAAATGGTTAAACTTATGACCCTTATAAAATTCATAATTTATAAATAAGGTCACAAAATTTCCATAATTCATAATAACATTAATTCTCCAAACAATGTCAAATAAAAAATATGTAAATACATTTATTATATATTCTTCTAAAACATGGTAATATATTGAATTACCATAAATCATTAATGAAAATATGCCAATATTCCAAAATAAAATCACTCCTCATTAATAAAATAAAGTAACATATTACTGAATATATTTTATAAATCCAAAAATGTTGTAAACTCTATAAAAGATAACATAAAATACTTTGTCATCAAATCATTAATTAGTTCAAAGGTAATCCATATAATTAAATTTACTTTATCCATAAAAATTATCACTTTTTAAAACTAAAAAAAATTTCCTCATCATCATAAACATATTAAGGGTTATCTTCTCTTAATTAAAATATCACATATCCATTAAATCACTTTTCTATGCTATTAGTACCATTTAACATATCCTTGCAACTCCTTAATGAAAAACTATTATGGAAAATTCCATTGTTGTTTCAGGATTATAATAACCAAAATACAAATGATAAAAATATAATTAATTAAATCTTGATATATAAACACATAAATCATTACACTTTCATTATTTACCATTAAAGTGGATACTTTTTCCAATTCCTTAACACTTATTTCCTTTTATATATAATTTTTAGTCTCATAATATTCTGCAATATAACCATTCTTCATATGAAAAATTTCATTCTATTCATGATATTTACCATTAGAACATTGATTTTTATAATTCACATACTTTCCAAATTTGATGCATTTAACCGTAGATGATATCTTAGAGAGATAATTATTCTCATCCATTGTGTTAATCAAAAATTTCATTTTCCCTCTAAAATTACATTCTCAGTGTCCTTATTTTAAACACTCAAAACATCATCCTATTCCTATAAGACATTCAAATGGGTGATTATTCCCATATTCTAAACATATAGGAAACAAAATCATCTTTACTTCATGGTCTCCACCATCAAAACACTCAAAAAACACTAACATTATCTTTTTTGGTGAGTACAATAGTTGGTTAAGGTCAAAGTTTTTAATCTTATATCATGAATAGTGATTAGTCATAATCATAATATCCTTCACTATATTCACCATACCATTTGGTTTCTCATAATCATATTTTCTATCATATTTAATGTTAATCAAGTTCATTCTAGTTCCCACCATTGACTAAAACTAAAAAATCATAGTGTGAGTAGCAATATTCATATTGAGAAACCACATAACCATAAAAAATAACTTAGAGTATGTCTAAATCATGAAAATTTGTTTTCAATACCTAAAACATTAGGCTTATCCAAGGTTATTCAGGATCATTATTTTAATCCTTCATGATGGTTTGTAAAACTTTTATGAATTTCTAAAGATTATCCCCGAGGATTCTGAAACCAAGTGTTCAGTAAGGCTCATTTTCATGCACCAGGTAATGATAAATTCTACCCTAATGCACCATTTTCATATTTATTACACATATTTACCTCTATTATAAAGCCACTTCCACTAATAGTATTCTGAAATAGATTTATTTCTTGGAAATAACTCGTTCTATCCTTTACCAAAATTCCAAGACATTTTCTTATACTTTGACTCATCCAATGTCTTTTCCTTATGCATATACTTATACATATACTTAGATATCTTACAAAAAAATTATGTCCTAATTTCCAAAGGATACGTAAACATATCCTCTAATACCAACTATAATACCCAAACATCTCAAACATAGAAATTGCATCTTTTATAAATGAATATTCATTAAATTACATAAACACGTGCCTGAATATCATAAAGGTTTAGGGACTTTGGAAAATAGACTCAAAATATTCTAATTTCTTGAAATATATTCAGAATCTCCCATAAAGATATTCCCATAGATTATTCTTCTTAATCATACTCTAAACAAACCCTTTCTTCAAAACATAGTAAAAGGAAAAATATTAAAGGGTGAGACTAGATAGATAGTAAGGGTAAACAAAGGGAGATACATGAGCATAATGTGATCACAAGTGTATGATAATAATATTTGAAAACTATATCATGTATGTCAATGAGAATAATCTTTATACATTCTATAAATATTTTTGTTCATAAGACATGAATCATAAGTAAATTATATAACATGAACTATGAGAACATAAAAATTACATAAGACATAGATTTTTATCATAAAATAAGCATAAAACATAGTTTCCTTAGTAGTGAAGGATCATAACTAGGGATATCATAATGCAATGGGTTTACTCCCCAAACCATCGTATTAGTCAAGGTTCACTTCCAAAATTATCATAGTGGATAAAGTCCCTTACAAAATTGGGTTCACTCCCCATTCCAGTCTTGTTTAACTCATGAGATATAAATATTTATCTAATGAATTAGAGAGAGATACAGGTCCCACACATCACATAATTAATATCATAAATATTTATTTCATAATATCATAAAACATTAATCATATCATAACACATGAAATGGAATTTTCTACATAAGTATTTCATCATAACATAACCTGTGGAAAAGAAATATGTCTCATAATCATTTCATAAAATCACAAATAGTGGATAATGAAGTGGGATTCAAAAGCATTTTATCATGGTATAATCCATAAATGAGAAATATTTTTAATAAATATCTTTTCATCATAATCATAAACTATTCAAGAAATTATTAAGAATGGTATCCTAAGATCATATACCTAGTTAATTATAAGTAACATGAATGGATATCATCTTAGATAGAAATTGATTTTGAAAGAAAAATAAATTGGAATGTTTCATGAGTAAAATAATCTTTACAACTTGAAATAAATTTTTTAAAAGATCAATCCTTTTAAAAATCCTTTTATTTAAAAATAACATTGGATACTTATAATGGAACCTTTAAACTTTATTTAAAACATTTCTTGAGGATAATATCCTTTACACATAGAAAAAATAGTTTTTTTAACATAAAACATTTTAAAAATTCTCTTATATGAAAATAAACATTGAAAATTATAATTTGAACTTTAAGAAATTTATTTTTCATGATGTCATAAAATATTGTTCTTGTCTTACACTTTAAAACAAAGATTACTACAATTTTTTGGTAAAAGACAAACGGGCATTGCTTGTAAAATGAAATAAATATACCTTTCAATAAATATTTTAAAAAATAAAAACATGTGTAAAAAATTCATTAATTAAAAATTAATATAATGTTTAAAATATTTTTAATTTTTTTAGAAAAAAATATTTTGGAAGAAAAAAACATTTTTTTGACTAAAGAGAGAAATAAACATGATTTTTGCATAAAAGCATTCCTTTGAATTATTGGGAAAATAAAGAGGGATAAATGAAAGTAAAACATGTACACTTATGACATAACCATAGGATATGAAAATTCACGAGTTTATTTAGTGATGGATCATAATATTTCATCATTTGAATAATAAACATAAACAATCCTGATAAATAATTAGATTGATCATAAAATAATTACCACTTTGGTAGCATTGAATCGTAGTCCCTATGAAGGAATAATATGAAATTAAATATAATATATATCGTGAATAGAAGTAGATTCATGATATAACATGTAAAAGGGGTTGTTATCACCTTATAAAATATGATAGGTTCATGACACAATATATATATGTTTCAAAGAAGGTAAATTGAGATTAAAATCCCTTACCACTTTGGTAAAATTTGAACTGTAAACCCCATGAAAGAGAGATCCTAAAATTGATGGGTAAATCCTCATAATTTTTAGGATATAAATCATAAAATATATTCATGGGTATTATATACACCACATAAAAGAACGAGGCATGTTTCCCATAGAAGTAAAAAAGTAAGACAGAAATCCCTTACTATAAGTCTCAAATACCTTCATACATGTTTGAACCTCCAATATAATAAATATAGGTTTATTATAAATATATTAAATAAAAATACTTATATATAATATAATATATGGGTTATTTATGACCTTTTATTATCCATTTATTGATAATTACTTGTTAAAATCATGTTTTAGGAATTAACTGATTTGTTTTTCATGTATGTTTTGAGTTTTAAATTTTGGAACTCTTACATTGATCAGGGATCCATCATCTCTATAATGTTAACCATGATATAAATATCATATATATTTATTATATGTGTATTTATCTTAATCCATAAACTTAGGTTTCACGACCCAACCAACATGGCTTGAGCTACAACTACCCCAAGCATGCCTCTATAGGCTAGGGGATGGTGACAAGCACTGAATGGAATAAATAACATAGGATGGCTTTACCTAAGTACCTGTATGGAAACACAAAACCATATCCATGTAGAAGTGTAGAGTAATAAAATAAAATAAAATAACATATATATTAATAATCATGTATGTAACAACCTCTAGTAAATACAATGGTATGAAAATGTAATATGAAAAGTAAAGAGGGTAAAAATGCATACCTATCTAGAAAGGTGTCCCAGCCTAAAAAATTAGAAATGTAAATACTGAAAGATCCCTACTCAATATCACCAATACTCGACCATTGTACATGTTCTAATGCAATAGGGTATCCATATACTCCTCGGTAATCACCGCTAACCTGTCTGACTTCTGCATAAGACACAAAACATGATAGAAAATCCCATACAGGGGTGATTATATACAAACCCAGTAGGATTTCCCAAAATATCAAGGGTGATAAGTAAGATACATGATAAAAGTAAATAATTTAACCTATATAAATAGAGAAACAAAAACCAATCAAAAAGGATATATGCTCATAAATTAAACCCAAATGAGATAGATATGGGATCTCCATCTCAGAGCCTAGCCCAAGAAAAGAGTCTACCATTAGTTCCAAAAGTCCATCAATGATTCCCAGTATTTAATGTGTCTCTCTAGAAGAACCATCCATGTGAATCCATGAATTTACATTTTTTCACATAGTCTAGGGGAAAAAATATCTAGGTATAGTACCCGTGCCCTGATATGATATGAGGGTACCACTCAGTAGAATGAAAGAGGACTCATGCCCTAGTCCATCAGGGGGGTCCACTATATTGGTATAGGACATATGAACTATCCCAATAGGGGAGTTACAAACTATTTATAGATATAAGACTCATGCCCAATCTTAATAGGAGGGTTCGACTCTGTAGATAGATAGAGGACCCATGATCTGTCTCATTAGAAGGGTTCCACTCTATGGGTAAATAGAGGACCTATTCCATGTATCAAAAGGAGGGTTCCACTCTGTAGATAGATAGATAACCCATGCCCTTTCTCTTCAGGATTTTTTTCACTCTATAGATAGATATAGAACTCATGCCCTATCCTAATAAAAGGGTTCAACTCTATGTTAAGATTACCCATGCCATATCCCATTAGAAGGGCTCCACTATTACGATTGATGGATTGAGGACCCATGCTACGATACTATATAAGGTTTCCAATATATAGGTAGATAGAGGAACCACTCCCTTGTCCATCAGTGGTGTTCCAATCGTGGATATATGATGCATTCCATTTCATAATAGTAGAGTTACAATCTGAATATCCCATATGATCAATGTCGCCATCAAGCACCGCCTAAAGAAGCATTTCACTCGGAACATATCACATCATATCTTAAAATATAATATGAGGGACACCATCACATTATACATCAAATAATTAGGATAGGATAATCACATGCCAAAATATGAGTCCAAATGAATGACATATGATAGGTATAATTTTCCTCAACAAATAAGTACACAACATGTAGGGGACATGCACGGCCTGTGGTCCCACTATGCTGCCGAGAAGTGTCCTTTATAGCACATAGATCACTAACCATGTAGCCCTAAAAGTTTTGTATGGGAGACTACGTGGCATGTATCATCCACCTAGGGTCCAACTGTGTTCTCCTAGTTATTCTTGTGTCCTTCGGTTCGGGTCTATGTACACTGATCGTGTTCTTGGCCATGCATGTGTCCATGTACTCCCAAAGTATACATTGAGTTTATAACACTGATTCACATTGTGTGTGGGGGTCCCACACAACATGTGAAACTTTTTTCCTCCCATAAAACCTAGAACTGCATATTTCTAAAGAATAATACATGTGATCTTCCAAACTACATGGTGTGTAGTCGTGACTTTCATAGAAACTCAAATATTATGTGTGTTCCTCTATATTTTCCTTCACTATTTCGAATCATTCTTGATGTTCACCCTAAATCAAAGAGAATATACTATATTCATTGATTCTATCCCTTCAGGGGCCAAAAAACTGATTTCGTTTAGTCCGTTGAAATCCCACACACATCTCACATTCCTCCTAGGTCACGTCCAACTTCTATTCAGATTCTGGATCCTGGAATAAATCACCTTAAAGACTAAAATCATGCTAAAACATCCTATAATTTTTAATCTGTTAATCATATCCAAATCTTCCATGAATTTGGGGGTCCTATCTTTCTCAATCCCACCTGACAACATTGATCTGTGGTCCCTATAGGAAAACGATGAAGAAAAAAAATAATGATTTGGAAAAGAACAATAAAAGAAGTTAAAACAATCCTTGGACATTATTTCTTATCCAACTAATTAGATTGGGGATAACTAGGGTGACAAATATGAAACAATGAGATTAAATAATTTAATATGATGAGTGAGATCATGAAAATGATGAATTTGAACACAGAACAATGAATAATAGTATTATCTTGATGAATCATTTAATTATAAGGGAGGAATCCAAAAATGACGAAACCTACCTCAATTTGATCGATATTTGGTGAATAATTATACTTCTAAAAAATAGGAAGATTTGTCACATTTGTTTCACCTTGATTCTCCTAGATCTAAAATCTTATCATCATCTGATCTCAATTTCCCAATGATGGGTGGTGGAAATATTCTCTTAATGATCCCAATGTTATGATTTTAACCCTATAGATTCACTATAATGACATGGTTATTGAGGGAATTATCTTTAGGTAATTTAATAAATTAATTAAATAAATATTTTAATCCATGGAATATACCTGCCAACGGCCTCTTCATCCAAGTGTCCCACACTGACAAACTTTAGTTCATGCCTATTGTAAATTACATGCCTCTTATTCAACCATGGCCTCGTATTTTCAATCCAAGGCACCATTTTAGAGTTATCTTTTTTCCCATAAAAACGGTGTAGGTGTGATATAAAATATATTTAATATTTCAATAAAATTAATTTTGGGTACACTAGGCCTCATAATCGCATGATATCTCATCCCTTTGCTCTAAAAATATTATTTTATATATTTCAAAGTCTTATAAGTAAAAAAATATCCCTATATTTAGAGATATAAAATGATATCCACAATTAATGGAGGTCTTAGGTCATACATATGCATGAACATTGTTTCCATTCCCTTGATGGATTGAAATAAAGAAGGGTAAATAATATATTATCATTAAATAATCATTTTTATTTCATATATATTACATATATTAATTTAAACCATCTATATTACCTACCATGTATAGTGTGAATGAATCACATCACTTTGCGAGGCAGTAGTCCATTGTACAGATAACGATGTTATCATACTCCCACAAAATCGATAGTAAGGAGTCATATGTGATATAAAAATTCCATAAGTATTTTAATATCATATATATCATATAAAAACATTTAATCCATCTTTATATCTAGTCATGATAAATGGTCATGAAAATGATTAACATTGTTTCACGAGGTGGTAGTCCACCTTATGCACGAAAAACAATTTCATATCCCATTTTATTAAAGAGGGGATGGATATATGGAATTCCCTTGACAAAAAAATATCTCATGATATGGAATATAATGAGGTTATAATATCAGGATGGGTTAATATTTATTTAATGAGTTGGATAAATAAATAAAATAAAATGCTCAGTTGGGGACGTTACCTCTTCTTCAGAAAATATCTCTTTGATTGCACGAAAAGGATTCATAAGATATATTTATGACAAGAATACGTCTTCTAGGATTCGATGAGGGAAATAATTCAATTATTTGGATATATATTGTTCAATTAAATAGATTTTGGATGTGATAATAGGAAAGGATAGTGGGTGGTCTTTTATAAGTGAGGTGAGTGGAAAACATGTTATTTTTTAAAAGAAGAAAGTGCACCCACAAATCCACACGAAAGAGGGCTCCAAAATTGACAATTATAGATAAATATACATGATCAATTCATAATACTGTAATAAAATGGTTGTTTTATATGTTTTGTGTCATTTTAATCCCATATCTTTATAGTTTAACCCCCCAATAAGCCAGTTTTTCCATAACCATGGTAAATAATTTTTACTTTTTTAATATCAATTCTTCCCATAAATAACCAAAATGGCCTGAAGGCTTTATTTTTATTTATTTTTGATAATCCCAAAAATTTCCAAATTATATTCACAAAATTTGTAGATTTTAATTTAAAATTATACATACAAACATGATCAGAAAGTAGTTTTCCAAAGAGAAAATATTCAAAATATGAAAAAGTTTTTATATAAAAATTCAATATTAAAATGAATAAAATGACATAAATTGGATTAATAGATATATAATTTAACAAATTTTACACTAAATCCCTTTTTAAATAAAAAATAACCTTATTAACTCTTTTAATGAAAAGGTTGTTTTCAATAAAAACTATTATTGTTCGTTATTCATCAAAAAATTAATCTTTTTATAAAAATCCCAAAAAACTACGCTAATTTTATTTTGACATGATGGTTTCATAAATAAAGTTTATTTTATCAAATAAATTTCATTAAAGTGTCAAAAAGATAATTTTATTATTTTTCACAAGAATAAATAAAAAACATTTTTTGCGAAAATAGTATTTTTAAAAGATATAAAGACTTTCCAAAAAATTGAGTATTTTTTATCACTTTTTATTCATTATATAAAACTTTTATACTTGATATTTAATTATTTATTATTTCTATTGATTCCCCCATGTTTAACATCTATCTAATAATGATCTAGTTTATATAATAATATTATTAGTTTATTATGTTTCATTAAAACTCATTGTTGTGTATAATGCAAGATAAACAAGATGTTGCATCTAACATAATCTATAAATGAAATTAACTATATTTGATAAAAAAAATCATAAATTATTTGGGTGTTAAACCCAACCTACACCTTTGTAATTATATTTTTTACTAAAAACAAAAATCACCCCCTTTATAAATAATTTTCTAATTATTAATAAACAATTTTAGTGGTATGATTATTGGTTTCCATATATATAACACATCTATGACAGAGTTTCATAGAAATTTTTCACTATAAAATATTATTATCTATATTTTAGTGAAATTTTATATCATATTAGGCATGCAATATCTCTCTTGACAATGATACTTCCCATGATAAATAAATAAAATATTAAGTTCAACCCATAATAACCAATTAATACAAGTATGATTATAAACACCCTATAAAAAATTACTAAAGTTATAATGAGTTATATAACACAAATGGTTTAAAAAACATTTGTTATATTCTTGTTATGAAATAAATGATGAGATCACTAGTCATAAGAATGATAGTGAGGATAAAAACTTATTATAAAATAATTCATTGGTCATGTTTATCTTATGGACATAATTAAATATTTCATAAATTATGATTAATTAAAAATAATTAGGATGTTATTTATTTAGGGATGAATATAATTCCATAGGTTTTAAGAGCCATTAATTGTTTTAATATAGTTATTATGAATGTTTCTCCTTTATTTCAAAATAAAATTACATGACTAGAGACTGGACTATAAGAGGAATAAAAAAAATATTATGACACAATATTCAATTATAATGAAACTTTATAATAAAGGTACATGAAACCATGTGTCACATACAATGGGTTATTAAAATCATGGATGGTTACATCTCATAACCTACAAAAATTAAAAGGTGATAGTAAATTGAAAATAATTATATCATTAGAATTATAAACTCTCTTAGACCCCCATAAAATTTTACAATCACCATTAGTAAAAAAACCAACAATGATAAATAATACCATAAAAGGTGAAAGCATGTTGTGAGATCTAAAATGAAAACTATATTAATGGGAAGTGAGAACAAAATATGTTTAGTAATGTTATATATATAAATTAAATCTATCTATTGAAAATACAATTGTTGAAAATGTGGTCATTAGGAATATTATCATTGGAAATATGGTGGTCGTAGATATTGTTGTTAGTCATATATATAACATGTATATTGAAGTCATGTATCGTTATTTTTTAATTCTATAATAATATAACAAAAAAGAAATAAAAATATGATATTATGAAATTATAAATATATTTATAACTTTATTAATTGCATATAAATATTGATATTATTATTAAAACATGATATGATGAATATATGAAATTAAAATAAAATTTTAATATCAATGGTGTAGTAAAATTAAATTTTAGAATATAACTAATTTATTATATTGGTATTTGTTAAAGTGTAGTTCCTATATATGTTAATTCTTTTTACATTCAATGAAAAATTTTATTAAGTATTTCATATTTTATAATAATAGATTAAACTGAACACTTTAAAAATATTAATATATATGAACTAAAATATTAAAATTAATTAATTTATAAATTGATATGACATAATATTCAGAACACATAATGTTTAAAAGAATTATTTTTTTCCAAAGATATAATTTTTTGAATATATTATTCATTTTAAATTTGAAAATAAATTTTAAAATTTTAAAATCTTATTTAGTTAAAACTATATATTTTTTATTTATAATTTAACAATGAAGTTAGAATGAATTTTTGATATTTTATAAACAAATTGATCTTTTAGTGAGTAGTGTAATATACCAATTTGCAACTATTATGCCATTATTAGTATATAGGTATGACAAAACAAATTTATATTCCCTTTTTATTTAAAAATTATGTATTTTATAATTGATATTATACATTTTAAACTATTTATTATATACTAAAAACCAATATTTAATGTTTGAAAAAGTAATATTTTTCAAGAAAATTATTTTAATACATTATACATTTATTAAATTAAAATTAATTCTTAACACTTTAAAAAAATCAAACATTAAAAATGGATTTCATATTTGTAATCATTAAGTTCAATTTATAATATTTTTGACTTTATTTTTAGGTATAATGGTTATGTTACATTTGGTAAACACTAGTTACTGTGGTTAAGGATTAAACAAAAAAATGAATAATTCATGTGGTAAAGGATTAAAAAATGCTAAACACATGTTATTAATTATATTTTGGATATATGTTTTATCTTGTGTCACCATCCACTCAAATATTTTCTAATTTTTATCAACATGAAATGTTTAACATGTTCCACCTTTATATTATGTTGAAATATTTACAAAACTACCATTCTCACCACTTATAAATGCAGCCTCTTAAGAAAAATTCAATACCACTCAAAATATTTATTTTAATTAAAGAAAAATTAACCCATTAATTACCATATATATTTCACTATATTTTTATTTTATTAAGTATTTATTATCCTATACCTTTCATTTATAAGGAATCATCTAAGAGAAACCCAACATTCTCAATGTAAGTTCAAAATTTTCGCTAAAATAATTTAATTTATCTTTCCATTTTCAATTAATCATTTCAAAATATTTTATTCTAAATTCAGTATTTATAGTATTTTGAATTTATTTATGTTTGGGTAATAAAAAATAACCACCTCTCCCCTTCCCCTTATGAAAAGACAAAATATTAATCGTGTGTATATGTAAACTATCGCCAGCATGAAATGACATATTTTTTTCCTTAACCATTATACATGTATGGTCCTAATAATGAATTTAATATATATTTATAATATTTATAATTTTTTTTTGGTTTTTGAAATAATAAAACATATTACTTATTTCCCTTGTAATATGGGTAATGAAATCATCATCCAAGCATATGTGCATACTACTACCTCTATAGAATGACATATTTCATTTTTCACTACCACCTTCATGGATGGTTATAAATTATAAATGATGCGTATATATGATATAAATTAGTAATAAATGTTTTGAATATGATTAAATATCTATAACACAAAAATTAATGATCATTATTAGGTAATTCATCAATATTGATAAAAAACTCAAAACTAATTCATCACTGATTTCAACTTCACAAAACTAGTCCAAACTCACATATAATTATATTATTACATTATAGGTTATTATAAAAAATAATATAGTGTATCTTATATGAATTATTAATGATAAACATATTATTAATGAATGAGTACTAAAATCCACATCATAAATCACGCGTAAAACAATTAAAGCTACTAACACCTGATGGTAAAAACAAACAGTAACTAACTAATATATTCCTACTAAATGTTCATAAAAGACATATCTAAAAGGGTTATTAATATTAATATGGTTATGAAATCTATTATTAGAAATTTTTTTATTTTTTATGAGGTAATATAATATTTGAGAATGTGGGTATAAAGGTAAGGGGTACTTTGTCTTATATTTAATTTCTTAATATATATTTTATTTTGTGCACCATTATAAATTTGATATGGTTTTATTACATCCTAAAAAATTTATTTCACCATATTAATTTAAATCATGGGATTTTAAGATCAATATATTTAACCATATTTAAATTTATTATGATTTAAAGGATACTAAATTTATAAGGGGGTTTCATGACTTAAATATTTTTCTTAGTTCATAATCACTACTATTTTATTATTATCAATAAATATTGATCTATTATACCCTATAATGATGTTAAGTTTTATTTAAATATTCTTTTATTGGGAAATAATGTTGCACACCAATTTATCTCTCCTTGATTATCTAATTTTTTTGGTTAAATTTTATTTTTTTAAGAGTAATTCCCATTTTTTTAGTGTCACTTTATTCCATATACATGTTTTTAAATCCCACCAATGTTCTCATTTCCATAGTAGAAACCTGAATTTGTTTATCTCTAATTATAGTTATATTCCCCTATATTAATTTTATAATAAAATTTCATTATCCTTTTGATTATTTGGGTGTTCAATAAAGGTGTTTCAAATATTTAAAAGGAATTTCCTGGCTATGATTGAATATTTTTCCCTTATACCTCATATTTAAAAATATTTATTATTTCTTACCAAGGTATCATTATTGGAAAATTTTTTGATATCATGTTTTAAGAAGTTTTAAGTTCATATTTAAATTAAATAGTTTTTTGAAAGTGACTTGAATATAATGTATTTTTTATGATATTAAGAACTTCTATTGAATAAAAATATTTCTTTTCATTTTTATTAAAATTTAAAAGGATTATTCTATAATAGATTACCGGTTTTATAAATTACCCTATATGTGATCTTCTTAAATATTCCTTTTTTATATGTTTTGTTTTTGGTATCAAATTTTAATGTGTTTTCATATGCTTCCATTTAGAAAATTTCTAATACATATTTTATTTTCATGAGTTATTTACGATAAGATGAATAATTGGATTTTAATTAGAACAAATATAATGTATGAGGATGGATGGGGTCATATCTATCCCTATAATTAATTTTTTATTATTTTATATCTCATTAGATAAGGAAATGTGGTAAGATTTGTGTTTTTTCACAGACAAAAGTGTGGACATACTTGGATTTTTTTTTCAAAAATTAAAGGGTGTAAGTACATGGATTTCTTCCTAAAATTAAATTTTGGATATAAATGGATTTTTTTCACAATTGTTTATTATAATTATTTTTTCCACCTATCTAAAATTCTATTTTCTTCCAAGGTATTACAAATTTTTATGATATTTTATGTTCCAAAGATGTTTTAATTTAATTTTATATGAATTTATTTTTTATTTTAATTCTGTTATATTTTTTAAGCCATGTGTTGATGGCCTATCTTTGTTTCAATGTTTCTATTCCAAGATCCGTGTTTCTCAATCACGATTTATGATTTTGACTCGTGATCTCGTGATATTTTTATATGATATTTCTCATTTTCACATAGTTTCCCCTTATTTTTGATCTAATGTTTATAACTAGTTAATAAGTTTCATTTAAGGAGCATTTGAGCTCACCCCTTTATTTTATTTCTATTATCTCTGTTATGAAAATGATTATGTAATATAATATGTATATAATAGGGTCTATAGAACCATGATTAGAGATAAATGTTTACACATGTTTTAAAATAAAATGTTTATATAGCTAGTATCCTAGACACTAAACATTTAAGTCCTTGGTTCATGAAACTATTCTTGATATTTCTTAATTGAACTATGATAAAAATGTATAAATTATATATATTTGGCTTATGTATCCATACAATATGTTTTCAAATAATTGAACAGTAGTTTTAATCACTATAAATTATAGTGATAATAAAATTAGTGTATCAACAAAAGTTGAACACAACATGACTTTGGATCCCACCACAATGTTGAAAATTGTAAATTAATGTGTGATAATATTTCCCATTTTATTCTACATTTAATTCATGGGTAATGGTTTAGATGGAATCAAAAGAACCATAATACTTGACTATGAAAGAAGTTGGAGTAAAAAAATTATATAACATATAAATGAATTTAAAAAAATTTAATAAAAATTTAGACAGGTTAACTCCCCCATTTCAGTGTCCCTACACAATCCACAAGTCACTTTTAAATGAGATACTATAGGCCCTCTCAATGTGTCCATATGATTTTTCCTTTATTTTTGGACACAAATTTCTACAATTTATAATATAATTGTGGTTCTCCTTCTATTTCATCAATTAATTTTCTTTTCATTTCATATTTTTGTCCTTCTCAAAAAATTTCTTGAGTAATGTTATTTTTTACTATTTAATTATTCTTTTTTAGTTATTAATGGTCACTATATAGTTTCCATGGACCTCATAATTCAAAATATTGAAAGATAATTTTATAAGACTCTTATAATTTTCCATGTTAAAATTTATTTTGATAAGGGGATATTTTTTTCAATCACTGAGAAAATATAATCACCATTAGAATCTATTATTTCCACTATATTAGATTAATTATACTGTCATATTATACATTACTATAAAGGATAACTATTTTTTACTTCACCATTGCACTATGAATATATTATTTTTCTAATTTCATATATTATCAATAAAAATTGAATATTATATAATATAAATGAATAAAACCAATATTTTCATGAATTTATACCTTTAAATAAATCCTATCATGTAGAATTAAAATCATATTCTTAGAAACCTTGATTATTCAAATATCTCTCTAAACCCCCTTCTAGAGAGTATAACTTAATTAGCTGTTATATTTCTCTCCCGCGACGCTTAGGGTTTCGCCTCCGACCTCAGCTCCTCCCCTCTCCGGCCATTTCACTCTAGCTCTCTTCTTCTCATCGAGGAGGTCGACGGGTCTGGAGTAGTCGGGGGAGGGAGGGGGGTCTCGTTTCCTATTTTCCTTTCTTTGTTTTTCAGTGATGATCATTCTCTCTTTACGGTTCCCGCTTGAAGATGGCGTGCTGAGCTTTCCATCGCCTCCCTGGGGTGGAACTCTTCGGATGACTTCAGTATTCTATGCGGCGATCTTGGGACTCATCCTCCTTGCTGTGGCAGAACGTTGCGGGCTTCTACGATGCTATTGATCTGATCCGCGGGCGTAAGACCAGTTTGTTGAACGGAATACTCTGCGGAGCGTTCGGGGTTTGATCGGTTATGCGTTGTTGTCCTACGGCGGTCGACCAGCTTGTGGATTTTTCCCCTGATTCGTGGCGGCAGAGTACTCTGAGGATCTGCGGGGGTCTTTCTTCGGTGGTTGAGGCGGATGAAGTGGGCGACGTCTGTTGTGGTTTTGAAAATGGATGAATGTCTATGGGGTTGTGATGCTGAAGTTGATTCCGTGGGGGAGTATGGTGGGCTCTTCCGTCTTGAAGATGTTGGAATGGTGAAGGTGGCGTTTTCTGGTGAAATCGATGATGTTTATTTTGGATCCGCCGGTGATGGTGCTCCGGCGACGCTGAGGTGCTCTAGTGACAACGACGGTGGTGGTAGTTTTGAGGAGCATGATGATGATGGGGACCAGATGTTGACTGGATGATGTTTTCAACGTCGGCATGATTTGCAGTGGGTGAGCGATTTCTACGCTCGTGTCTCGAGATGTCTCTTCGGAAATGATGACGGGTGATACGCGGATCTGGAAGTGGTCCAAGTTTGGGTTTTTGAATTTGAAATTCTTTGCTGTAGTGATGGCGGGATGTGTTTTTTTGAAACTTGTGTTGTTCGGTTCCCACTTTTCCTTAAAGTGGTTATTAGAAAATATCAAAAAAAGGATTTGGCCATATTCCTAAAATTGCATTTCATACTCGAACACTAATATCCAAATTTATATTGTGTATAATATTCATCAATATTACATTTATTATTGGTATAAAACTAATATTAACTATGAAATGATCATACAAACTAAATGAAAATAAATATACTAATATTCACTAATTTAATATATGATTACTAAAACCATCATATGTGGGAACTCCCTTTATATAAATTAATTTTATGTAATCCATATAAGTTTCCATCATTAAAAAATATATAAATATTAAAAATATATAAATAGTAAAACAATTATAATAATAAATAACATTTATTCATTAAATAAAAACATGGATAATGTTATGAATCATTTTTTTGGATTCCCCATGTGATATACCAATACACTAAAAGATGAATTCAATTGTAACTCCTAAAACATTTATTTTTTTTATATGAAATAATGTTGTGGTATTTCATAAATTTATTTATACACAACCCCGAGTCTAAATGAACCATGATATAGTATTCCTTTATAACCTTGGTTGTAACACCCTTATCTTTTATGATTTATTTGACTGAATTAAAATTCATTGATGGATTGTTTTGTGTGCTACACCAAGTTAATATTGATTTATATGGAATGAAATGTTAATAATGTGATATATGAAACACTGAGTTTATCTTTTATTACATTAAACACAATTTTTTTTCTTGTGTTATAAACAATATCGAGTTCATTTGGTAGCTTGTGTTACATGTAAGACCGAGTTTTAGCAAACTAAAATAAACTATTAATATTATTATTTAATTTGATGGTTGTAAGCTAGCTGTTGGAATTTAATTTGTGAATAAAATTAACTAAATTAAAAAAATATGGTTTAAAATTTTCATATAATTAATTCTTCAATGATAAATTAATTATAAAGGAAAATAAAACCTTTTTTAAATAAAAGTAAACTTTTCTCTAAAAAACTGTTTTTATACGCACAAGTATGTTTTATATCAATAAATTAACCAAATAAATTTTAGTGAATTATTTTAATGGTATATATATATATTATATGTTCAATTAAAAAAATTACATTCATCTTAGTCGTTTTCTTGGAAAGAGATAAGAATAAATCTCATTTTACGCTTAAAAACTATATTCCTCTAAAAGATAAATTTTACTGCCTTTTAATGGATAAATTATTTTAAAAATAATTTTTTACAATTTTATAAATTATATTTCTAAAAATAAACATCATTTTTTTAAATCATAAATTTAAAAATTATCTTAGGTTGAATTTTTTGGATTTTTCAGAAAATACTCATTTTTTAATAATGAAAAATACTAAATTTTAATTGAAAACATATTTTTTATTCCAAATATTTATATAGATAAATTATATTTTAAATTATTTTTAAAGTATAATTAGATTAATTATACATATATTAATAAAATTTAAGTAATTTTAATCAATTTAACATTTAAATTTTATATAAAAACATTTCAATCTTTTCATCATTTTTCAATTTAAAAACTCGTTTTTTTCATCCTGCATGAGGGATTAATTTAAAATTAATTTCTACCACTTATATAAATTTAATTTGAAAAATTTGATTCAATGTTTTGAATTAAAATAATTTATATTTTATAAAAAATCAAACTTAATTTTTGAAAAACAATATTTGTAAAAATAGTTAAAATTAATTATGTTAATTAAGAGAAAATTGAGTTTACTAAGGGACTAAACATAAATCTTAAGGGGAAAATGACCAAGATAATTTTGAAAAACCCATTTTATAGACATATTTAATACATATACCCACATTTCTTAAAAAAAATTCTATATTGGAGGCATGTGATGTAAGGTATACCTCCCAATAGTGTTTACCTTTTGGTATTTATAAGAAAGTCACTCCTCGAGCACTATAAAAGGAAACTCACCCCTCTCAATTATTCACACCTCTCAATACATTTTTAACTTCCAAAACCTTCAAAATTCACTCATCCACTTCCCCCTATAAACCTAGAATCCTTATGATTGGCAAAAAATCAACCAAGGAAGTCCTTTGGTGCGAACTAAAGGGAGATACACAAAGAAGAGGTAATGTTCATCAACAATGGTTCTTGGTTTATTCATTCCTTAAAACCCATAAATTATTTTAATATAATGATTATATAATAACCAAATTATATTAAATATAATAATTTATTGTTTTTAAGGGTATTAACTTCAACTTCACAAACTTACATCAAATGGGATATGTAATCATCTTTCATGTGTACGATGGACTATCCACTCGCGAACTGATGTCATTCGTTCTTTTATTACCACCTTTCAAGGTTGGTAATAATGATGTATTTATATTTTAAATTTTATATATATGATATTTATGATTCCATTAAACTTATGGTATTTTTATATAACACTACCTTCATGATTTCCATTTTTTGAGAATACGAGATCATTTATGTGTACGGAGGAAAACCACCTTGCAACGCGATGCGATTCATTCACGCATTAAATAAAATGCATTAAGGATGAGTTTAATAGAAATATGTGATATATATGAAGTAATAATGATATTAAAATAATATATATATATATATATAGCATTTACATTATTTTCATTTGATATTATAAGAAAATGGAAACAACGTTCATTCGTACGCATAGTCTACCGTCTCCATAAACAGTGTATTTCATATCCAGTTTCTATATTTTATAGATTATTATTAATAAATATATAGTGAATATATTTTATATTTATTTCATGGTTTAAATTATTGAAATAATTAAATCATGATCAATGTAAAATGACCAAAAATAAAAGGTTAAAACATATACAAAAAACAAAGCGATTAGTACCTAAAATGTAACTTTAACATGGAACTCTTAAGAAAAGGGTAATATAAACTAATAATTAAAACATATATGATATTATATATATTAATATGGTTTCATGGTAGATTTATAATAAACTTATATTTATTATAATGTAGTTTTTAATGTTTAATAATGATGTTAATACATAAGGTAAGGTTATTTATATTTTCACGTTTATTTCTGCGAGACTTATGCCATATTCACCACTCGTTTATTTTTTGTGGTGTCTATACTTTCCTATGACATGTTATATCATTAATTTACTTTATTTAATTATATTAAAAATTTAAATTGATTTTATTTTTTCATGGATCTCATGATTCAAAAGTTACTAAAGTAGTAATGGATTTACATCTCACTTTTTACTTTTGCGAGACCTGACCTCAAAGTTAAATTTGTATTCCAAGGAAATTTTGAGGAAAAAGTGGGAAACCTGCACAAGTCCAAAGAAATGGTGTTAACAAAAAAATGTTCCCACAAAGTTGTTAAAAACAAGACTAAGTATATTCTAGTTAACCACCCTATAAAGCTTCTAATTCAGAGTGGATACCTACGTGTTTAGATCATTCCTGAAAAGATATTAAAAATAATCATCCATCACTTCCTAGGTCAAGATAAATTATTCCACAGTGATCTTCCTTTCATTTAAACTCCACATTAGGATGCAGTCATGTTTGGTTATCCACTTACTTTGTTCTTCATTAGTTTCAACACTTAGTGACCTCTCATAAATTTTGTGAGAAACATGCTATATTCACCACATATTTATTCTATGTTTTGTATATATTTCCCATTAATGTATATTATGATTATTAAACATTAAAATTTTGGTATTTACACACCCATTTTTTGATATCCCTTTCATGGGGTTACAATTTCAGAGTTATTAAAGCAGTAAGATTTTTTTTCTCAATTTTCCTTCTTTGAGAAACATGTTTTGTTATGCACCTATATTGTATTAGATCAGGTTCCACTATCATATTCTCTCCAAATTTATCCTAGCATGTCTATGTTGGAATCCTCTTCCCACATAGAGCCTCATAAGTATCAATTTGAAGGCAATAATGGAAACTATTATTTTATGACAACTCCACTCAGTGAAGGTGTTGATCCCAAAACCCTTGAAAGTCCATTTAACATGAAATTATCTTATCATCTAGAGTTTAAATGGTTCATTAAGATTAACCATTTTCTTGAGGGTGATAAGCAGTGTTAATGATTCATTATATAACCAATTCTTGATAATTTATTCAAGAAAACCTCAAGGTAATTATTAGATCATAATCAAATATAATAGAGATTGGAACTCCTTGAAATCTTACCACATCACTTATTTATATCATGGTGAGTTTGTTAAGAGAGAAATCTTCCTTGATATCAATGAAATGTGCCAAATTTGTAAGATGATTGGCTACTACCCATATGGTGTTATTTCCTTTACATTTCTTATGGATTACAATGATGAAATCCATTATTATGATTCCTTATTTCCATATGCATATTGGAAATGGTTTCATCATACCCTTAGACTTATATTGCTTAACTTTGTCATATTAGAACACCAAGTGTCGAGATACATACTCTACATTTTAAGTCATTATGATATCCCACTAGGTGTTTTTCTTCAAATCCATATACATATTTTTGATTCCTTGATGAATAAAGGAGGATGAGAAATACACATAATCTAGAAGTTCCCTCTTCAGTTTTGGTTTTGATGGGACACAAATCTATGTTTCAAACATTATAACTCAACCTTTACTAGAGTTGAACTCCTGAATATTCAATATCTTTTTCTATAGAAAATCATCATCCTTCTAAGACTCCTTAACCCTCTCAAGAATGGATATTTAGGTAGTTATGTGAGAAAGGTAACATGAAGATCCTATTGTTATTCCCATGTCCATCCATTGCATGTAAAAGAAGATTGGAACCCTTGAAATCCTCACCCGGGATAATGTTTCATGATCCTTTCTAATCAAATCATCTTCCATTTTTTAAGGGTGGTAATGTATTAAACAATTATAATCCTTTTTTATTCCTAACCACCCCCATTGGTACAAATTAGGCTCCATTTATTGTGAATATATACGTGAGGCATTTATGATCTGTTTATATGTCACACTTTTCTTTATGAAGTTAATGTTGATATATCTTCAATTTGAATATCACTATATCCAATTATAAACCATGATATTTTTAATTATTCACCTAGATATTTAATTTCTATGAGGATTAGGATATCATTTTTGACTATGTATGAGTACACAACCCTATTCATTTTTCATACTAGGGGGTAATGTGAGCACAAGTGTAGTGATTGGGCTCCTCTTCAGCTCTATAATGCTTTCCTCAAATTCAGAATTCCAGAAAAACATGATGCCCTTCTGAGTAAACTTGGTTATTATAGTTTTAAATCATTATAAGTTTCTAAAAAATCAATGATAGTACCCTAAAAATACAATGAAACTATGGATTTCTATCATATATGTTGGTTTGGTCTCACTTTGTATTGCCTGAATTTTTTACGGATCCATAAATACCCAACTACTAATGATAAAATGTCCCAAAAAAGTTAATTTATCTATATAAATCATGAATTTAATGTACTTTAGAAATAAATATTCCTTTCTCAATGTATTCCATATATAATTCAAATGATCCCCATGTTCCTCTTTTATTTTAGAGTAGATAATATTATCAATAAAGACTACCACAAATTTATTGATGTAATCCTTGAAGAATCTATTCATCAATCTGAAAATATATCTATATAATTAGTGATTCTAAATCACATCAATATGATCTCATAGTTCTCATAACATATATGAAATATAGTCTTGGTGATACCCACCTTCTTCACCATTACTTGATAATATCCTAACTGAATATCAATCGTCGAGAAGTATTGTTCTCCATATAGATGATAAGACAAGTCATCAATATATGGAAGAATATACTTATTATTTATCTTTATCCTTTTATGATCATGATAATAAATTCATAGGGGAATTTGAACTATCCTTATTCTTGACAAAGAGGACCAGTTCACCCCACAATGATGTACTTGGGAATATAAACCCTTTATCCAAAATCTCTAGTAATTGATTCTTCAGCTTCTAAATATTTACAATGACCATTATATATAAAGTATTGGATATTTTAAAATAATTATGTATGAGATAAATTAATAACACAACCTCATTTCTTTTAATAAGACTAGAAAATTCATTGAGAAATACATCAATGAATTATTTTATAATGGGACTCTCATAAAGGTTGATATTTTCTTCAGTCTTAAAAATTTTATTTGCACACACTTACAAATAAGAAAATAATATCCATTCATAGGATGTTGTTACAAAAGAATATCCATCCTCCTCCTTGTACTTGTATAGAATCAGAGGGAAATTCATGATATAGAGGGTGGTTTTTTTATCTCATCAATTTGTGTTGGCTATGTATATGGAAAGTACATCGATTCCCATAATTTCATTATATTCATATAAAGGCTATATCATAACAATTTATATGATATTAATCATGATAATATGGACTGGTTATGGGTTATATTCTTAGTATGTGACAATTTCTCCATTATACATCTTTACCAATAACTCAACTTTCATGTGTTTAGGTGGGGTTCAAATAGTTCTAAAAAACCTATAAGATATGAAAGAATTCATAGAAACCTGGATTATAAGAATTCATTTCACTATTTTATTATAGTTCTAACTATATACTTCATCCAAATTGTAATCAAGTATGATAATTTTAAAACTACTAAACACATAGAAGTGAAACAATGAACATTAAATAGACAACCCATAAATGAAATATATTCCTTAACCTATGATTTCCTAAGATTCAGTCTATGTTATCCTTGATCTATTTACTAACATAATATATTAGGGGAATTTTTTTCCTTAATAATGGTTTTTATAGAGTTTTTGAATTTACTAAAGCATATCCCATGGGAGTGTCAAACTAGGTGCGTAGTAAGGCCTATTTTCATGCATAAGGTGATGATTGAATCCAACTCAATACTCCCTTTTCAGGGTTATTACCCCTAGGTAAAACTATTCCAGATCCAAATCTACTTTTATTATCCTGAAATGGATTTATTTTATAAAAAACCACACACTCTAAACATTACCCAAATTTAGGGATGTTTTCCTTTGTTAAGTATTTTATGTAATGTTTTCACCAGTGTTTTCTAATTGTTATCCCTAAAAATAATTGAACTTATCTTTGGTTACAACTTTAATACCCCATATTTTAATAAAATTTATTTCTAGATTAATTAAATAATTTTAAAAATTATAAAATCACTGCAGACCGTGAATCCTAGTGACTTTGTGGAATTAGGTATATATCATAAAAAATGGAAAAAAATACAATAAAATTATTTTACTAAAAATTACATTTTTTATTTTCAAGATAGCCTCTTTAATGATAAGAAGTAACCATATAAAACACACGAGAATCCAAAGTTACAAGACCTTAAAAAATTGAAATTAAAAACCCATCACCAAACCGGAGGAGGCCTCAAGACGAAAGTCACTACGTTAGCCAGAATCATGTCATTTCCATCTTCCATCATCACAAAGGTAGTACACCATCATCGTCAACATCGACTCCACCCAAAAAAAAAAGAGATGAGGACCAAATAAGAAAAAACTAACAAGGAATAAATTAGAGGAAACATCCATAAAATGATCTTCACAGAGAAACACAATAAACCTTCACCTCTTTGAGAAAGAAACCCCCTGAAAACATCACACCATTATCTCCCATATCACCATAGTAATAAAACAAATGTTCATCGATGAACACTGAACACATCCCAAAAAACAAAAACATATTGAAAGATGAAACTGAAGTAAAAATAACCAATGTTACAGTGTAAATAAATAGAGCATATTTATAAGATAAACAACACTAGTTGCACAAAGAACACCGCTGACTACCAAGTCCCACATACCAAAGTCTCAAGATTACCACCACTCAAGGTCTGACTAGGAAAGAAGCAGATAAGCTTGAAACCAGAGTAGGGATTTGAGTAGCTGAGGTTTCTGGACAACAAAGAAAATGAATCTAGATGTTGAGAAAGAACAATCAATCATGAGAGTTCCTGGAGAAACCATTGACCGATAAAAAAATTCCAAAACCTCCTTTGAACCCCCACTCCAGATTCGACCTCGAGAGGAGTGAAGGAACTCGAGGCTATAGAATATTTTAATGGCCAAGGGATCCCACAATAATAAATTGCGATAGTGGCATCATAACATCCCTAAAAAAACCACCAAGAAAAGTATCTCTGGAATCTGAAAAGCAGGAAACTGCCTCAAGGAGATAATAGAAGAGAATGAGACCAAAAGCAAGAAGGGATGAGGGAGCACCTCCAAATATGTATATAAGAGAAGTGGTGAGATATAATACTGATAAGGAATAAATAAATAATAGACTAAGTTAAAGAAGAATATGGGATCCAAGAGTCATATCAATGAAACATAAGAGGAGTGAGAATCATATTGTTGAATAATGAGGCATTTTATAACATGATAACCTAAAGGTAGCATAAGAATGTGGAGACAATATTAAACATGAAATAATAAAAATAGGTTAAGGATAAACACAAATAAATCATATCATGGTGGAAAATGTCTCATAATAGATTGTTTTTAATCCTTAATCCTATAAAAGATGTCTCATGAGACTAAAAATTACCCAATGCATTGAATCCCTATCTGGGCGCACCCACCATTTTCATATAATGTACATTCATAAGTGTGCCACATGAATCATACAACGTAAATATGTATCTTATCAATTTTAACCATGATAATGTTTTTTATTTTATATACATGGAAGTCCAAAATCAATTAAGGATAGGTACATCTTGGTAAATACTCTTGAGAGGAAAAAAGTATTGTCATTCAAAACAAAAATGATTGTTATGGAAAAATAACAGGTAATTCCGAACATAAAACGAGGGTACATAATGGTTCGAAAAAGGACTTAATTAAATTTAAAGGGATATATCATAAATTATACATTATAAGGATAGTAATAGGCATATGTAAGAATGTGATCCAACATGAATAATTGGGAACTAAATGGAATAATAAAAATAATGTTCTTGAATAAAGAGGAGAAGGAGAGGATCTGTTACCTTGAAGGGGATCTTCTAAAAGTGTCATAGGAGATTCTTGAGAGAATGTAGAAACTTTTTGAGGGATATTGACATTACTATTGTTGAAATCAAGTCAATGTTTAGAATTTATGTTTTCCTTCTACTACAATATAGTGTCAAGTAAGGTCGAACCCACAAGGAAGGATGGTGGCCAAAAATATTTTCTAAAATTCCCACCGTTGTCAGTTTAGGGAATGATTTTTATATTTTTTTTAAATTTTCTATTTTTTTATATTTTTTTTCAATGAATAACTAAGACTTAACTATACTAATTTGTTCTAAAATAATGTTTGGAAACAATAAGAAAAAGACTAATAGAATGCTGATGGATGAAAAAATAGAATGAAATGCCCAGGGAAAAATCTATTCTAATAGTTTAAAAAGGTTTTCTAATCACTGAATGTCATTGAAATGTACCACTGTAAAAAGAATGACATACTTCTCTCACCATGAGTTAAGTCATACAGATTGATTAATCTCAGAGTTCAAAACTCGAAGAAAGTTTAACTATGAAAATTTATCATTAAGAATGATGATAGAAAAAAACTCGCCATAAGTTCTAAATTTTTATTATTTTTTTAGAAAATGCATCCATAGTCATTCTCACCGAATGATCATGGAATTAAAAGTTGAAATAAATTGGTATGAAGTAAATGAATGAATTTAGAATTGATCTCTTCGATCAATTCTGGATGCATTAATATGAAAAGTGATAAGGAAGAAAAGAAATAACCAGTAGAACTAGAAATTTCCCCAAACACAATTTATTTAGATGAATATCTTGTTTATATTCGAAAAATAAATCATTTGGTTATAGGAAAAGAAATTGAGAATGTATAGAGGAAAGTGAGAACTCCCCTCCAAACTATGGTGATGCCTGCTCTACACCTTGGATCTCCAAGAAATGGCTCTCTGTGATCTTTTCGAAGGATCTGCTCTGCTCTGATGTATGCCAAGTTATCCAATGATCATATCCATTGTGTGTCATCTCCTTTTTTCCAATTTTTCCTCACTACACTATTTTAAAATCATTGTCACCTACTACATGTCACCTCTTATCTTCCACTGACTTAGTATTGTCTCCTTGATGCACACACATGTGTTTTTTTCATGAACCACACATCACTTTAACTTTTACCTTGTAACTAACTCCTGGTGACTTAGTTAAGTGAACCTGGATAGGGTTTTGCCTCTTGAATGAACCACCAAATCATAGAATAATAAAAAATAGTTATAAAAACAAAGAAATATTATTTAAATATTAAATATTAAAGTTATTAATTAATTATTAAGTCTGAAATTAATAAGTTTTTAATTTATTTATTAAGTTGCTTTAATAGAATTAGTAATAACTAATAATTATATATTAAAATTAGATTATTATTAATTAAGATGAAATAATAATATTATTAAAATAATTATTATATAATCATAAAATTTAATCTATAATAAATAATTAAATATTTATGCATTATTTAATTAATTTGTTTAAAGAAAATTAATTCAATTAACATAAATATTAAAGAAGTTTTAATAAAATTATATTTAATTATTATTAATTTTAATGTTATTATTTTATTAAGTTATTTTTTTTATTTATTACTATTAAAGTTTATTTTAGTTGATAAATAAGTTTATCATAATTAAATTTATGAAATTACTTTAATTATTATAATTATAACCTATTAGTAATGATTTTTAGTTTTTATATATTCTTTTTAATTAATTAGTTAATAGATTATTTAATTAATATTAATATTATTTATTTTATTTTAATATTATATTTTTATTAATATTAATTATTATTTAATTATATATATATTAAATTTATTATACCCCTTATAACTTATAGTGGCATAATAGGGGGGTTCGACGACTTCCTGAGGAAGCCATCCTATTTTTCCTATAATCCAGATGATGGTGCCTCTATCCAGCGTGGTGGCTTCATGCGACTGCTTCGTGGTGATACCCCCCCTCGAATCGAACTCAATAGAGGTGGTGGCCATGATGAAACACAGTTCCAGTATAAATCTAGCAGATTATCCCGACTTAGTTCCTACGATGACATCCTCTAGGTGTAGGATTCAATCTCAGTCTTCGGCTTCACCTGGTGGCGTGCCTAGTGGCTGAGAAACAATCTTCAATGGAGAAGGTCACTTCATCCCAGTCTCACATTGGTGACAAACCACTTCATGTTTAATCAGCGTGGCAGAACAACTCCTGGTGTGAGGGTGACATGTTCCTCTTCGGCGGTGCAGACCCTCTATGAGAGGAAATTTCATCCTAAGCGGCTTGACTCGATTCATGTTGAATAATGATGTGAAAGGGGGATTTTTCTATGTTCTAAAAATAGAACTAAAAAATTTGGTTTAGGATTGGGAATTCCAGTACTAAAAATCCGAGATTTTCAATGTCAATTTTGATCTATTGGTAGGTTTGGTTCCGATTTTCTTTTTGCGAAGATGATGAATTGAGGATGGATTATCAATGCATTGTGAAGGAAGGTGATTCACATCCATGAGTAAAATATGAGGGGTGTCAACAGGAGAGGTAGGGTGGAGGCATTAGTGTGACATGGTGAGACTGACACTGTGAGGATGGAGAAGGAATGAATCAGTGTCACTGAATGTTGTCGGTAGCTCCAAGTTGTACCGATTCGTCGGTAGCAAAAATGAATAAGAACAGTGGACCCGAATCTAAAAGAGGGAAGAATTAAGGGAGGAGGGCGATACCAACAATATTTTAGAGGGTCAGTAATAGTGTCTGTGAAGTGGATCAAGAGGTTGAGAGGTGAGAAAACGTCGGTGACATCGATGCTGGGCAACAATACATTGGCAGTAGGACATGAACTGATGGAACCGACATCGACTATCGGTATTAGTAGAAAGAAGTAAATATGAGAGACCGGTGACTCAAAATTAATCATAAAAATAAAAGCAAAAATCCATTAATTAAGTAAAATTATAACTAAACCTTAAATTAACATAAGTAATTACTTAACTAGTTAATTAAAACATAAACTAAAAAAACATAAATAAAAAAATAAAATAAAATAGAAGTAAAATAAATAAATAAATTGTTACTAGGATATTAATAGAATTAAAATTAATCATTAAAATTACATATTTAAGTAGAGGTAAACATTTTAATTAACAAACTAGATTATCATTAAACTAAATTAATAAAATATTAAACATAAAAAATTGTTAAATAATTTTATTAAGGGGAGAACAGTGAATGAAAGTGTACTACTAAATGAGTCACCGTCAATGTAAAAAGAAATAAGGGGAGTGGAACGGTGGCACCGATGAGTTAAAAATTTAATATCCAACATAAACATAAATTATTAAGAAAATAAAGATTAAAAAAACTAAACTAATTAATTTTTTAACAAGATAAAGACTAAATATGAAAAATACATTATTTAATTAAGTTATAACTTAATTTCTTAATATATTTTATAACTAATCGAATTGTTTAAGAGAAAAATTAGTAATGTTAATTAATTTTAATTGACCTAAATTAAAATATATAATATAAAATTAAAAACCTAATTAATTAGGTTTAAATTTAAATGATTAAATTATTATTTAATATAAATATAAAATTCTTAAAAAGTTTTTCATATTAAAAACTAACAAAGACTAATTAAGAAATAATTATATTAGATAAGTTAGTTATATTAAATTAATTAATTTAAAGACTAAAAATACACAATTTACTATAAAAGTTGATAAATTAATATATTTAATTATAGAAATAAAAAAGTGGTAGTAGTTACCAAAATGTGTAAAAATAGTTAATTAAATTACAAAAAACCAATAAAAATGATGTGGAAAACCGTGTCAAATTAGAGCCACATCAGATTCCCCCACACTTAAATATTGTTTTTCTTCAAACAAACACATGTTTTATTATCTTTGAAAAAAAGTATTGTAACTTATTTGATACATTCTATTCAAAATGTAACTTTTCAATCACTTTTAATACAGAGGAATGTCAATATAAATTTAAGAAAAAATTATTTGGTCAAATGAATCTTACCCTAGAAAACTCTCACTGGTAGTCTCGAGAGAAATGAATTATCAAGAAATGAAGTGTCCTGCCTCATATGTGATACTACTTAATGAATAATTTCAATCCAAACAGAAGTTCTAATATCAAGAGTGGAAACATGTTAGATATTTTTGGAACAAAGAACTTAACAGTAGGAACCTTATACTTTAAAATTTCACTTAGGTTCCAAGAATAAGTATTTATTTTATAAAACACCTTATTGGTACAACCTAAATGACTCTCTTATAAACCCATTGTCCCCTTATTCATATGGAATTCATCATTACCCTCACCTTAATTAACTTTTTTTTACACTAGAAACGTTATTTTCTTTTTACCGAACCATGTATCATGTACTGAGCAGTGTGCAATGCACTTATTTAAAGTGTACAGATGGATTTTAGTTAACAGAAACACACCAAACATCTAGGGTCTCAGAGATTCACTGTGGGATCCCAAATGCCTAAATTACTCTGGATTCAAAAGATTTATATGAAAACAATTTAAATTGTCTCAATAACATGATTACTTTTTGAAAATTAAAAAGAAAGTGAATCCCCTAAGAAAAAAATTCAAACATCCAATTCCTAGATCCATGATTTCAATTCCACAAACAGGTAACCATAACACTCTCAAAAGTAGTTCCTAAACAAAATTTTCATAAAATCGCTAAACAACTTCACTAAGAAATCATCCACCCACATTAATTCCAGATTCAAGTAAAATATTAACTACCAATCAAGCATCATCTTAAGGCAAGACTCATTTGAGTACAATATAAAACCTAAATTATTTAAGAATTTTGAAAAAAGTTGACCATTTTTTTCTTTTTGATTTTTTTTTAAGGAAATGGGAATTGAAGGGATTTAATTGAAGAATAGTTAATATCAATCAAGAATTAAAACCCTCCCCCACACTTATAACCCAAATTTTTTCCCAAATTTTAATTCTAAATGTGGAGAAGAACAATTTAAAAAGTAAATTTCAAAAAATATTTTTAATAAAGTAGATTAATGAAATGTTTAGGGTCTCATTAAAGTTAATAAGAATATGTTTTCCACAATTATTATTTTACAACTACAGGTTCACATACAAATATATTAATTAACATTTGAATCAGTGATAAATATTTTCATTAAAGTTCAAACTATTGCATGTAACTAATGGGTGCACAGTGAATCAGGGTTAAAGAAAGCACAATAGATATATTTCAATTGGATGTTCAACAGAGCAGACGAATACATGCTAAAACACCCTGACAAAAAGAAACCAGATTTAATAAATTTCCATCCTACATGTAACCCCCACACTTAAGTTCAATTAGTGAGGATATTAAACCATTGAAACTATATTTTCAACTAGGAGGAACATGAATTTTTTTAAAAGATAGTGACATGCATCTGACTTTCATTATAATATAAGATTTTTTTTAAAGAATATGCAGAATTTTTCAGGCAAGAAAAGCAGCAAATGTTTTAGTAAAAGTGGAATTTTTAAAGTAACATTAACTGAGTCACTGACAGTAGCACCAATGAATAACCTATAGTAGTGCGTCGGTGGATCAAGTTCATTAGTGAGTCAATCAATGACCAATAACATAAAAAATATGACTTATCATAGAATTTTTATAAAAGTAAACAAGAGAAGAAAAAAGTAATAAATAAATTAAATTACTTCCCTGAAATGGTTTTTCATTCATCCTCCAGCATGGGAATTCCAGTCCCTTGTGATATAGTAGCAACATTCTAACACAAAAAACAATAATCAAGAGCAAGAACAAAGAAAGGGTAAGATTTTCAAAAAAAAGAGCATAAAATATTTTTATTCAAAATCAAAAAATAAAACAACAAAAAGGGAAAAACAAGAACCATGGATTGCATCCCATGCAATGCTAAGTTTTAAAGTCTTCAGACAGACTTTATTCAAAATCAGTTATCAAGGAAAATGAAAGCATCCAATCCCTTTGGTTGTCCCTCAAAATAAAGTTTCACCCTTTTCCCATTAACTATCATTGGTTTTTTTTCTTCACCAACTATCTCAAAAACTCTATTCTTAAGCACTCTCAAAATAGTAAATAGTCTAGACCACTTGGACATAATTTTTATAGGAAAGAGTTTGAGTCTAGAATTTAATAAGTGGATCTTCTTTCTAGGTTTAAATTCTTTGGTTTGAATGATATAATCATGAATGATCTTAGTACTCTCTTGCTATATTCTTAAATTATCATAAATCTCTCTTCTAATTTCATCTAAGTCACTGAACTAAAGAAGTATTCTCTCACCATCACTCTTAAAATCAATGTTTAGAGCCTTAAATAGCCAATATGACTTATGTTTCAAATCCACAGGCAAATGATAACATTTTCCAAAAAGCATCCTATATAGAGACATACCAATTGGGGTTTTGAAAGAAGCTCTATATTCCCCTAAAAATTAATCTTGTTTAAGAGACCATTTTTCCAAGAATGTGACACATTCTTTTGAAGAATTTTTTTAGTTCTATATTTGAGATTTCTACTTGTCCACTGTACTTTGGGTGATAAGATGTTCCATTCTTATGAACACAACTATACTTTTACATCAAATCCATAAATTTGAAGTTCTTAAAATGTGTTCTATTATTAGTGATAAAGGCTTTGGGAGCTCTAAAACTTGAAAATATGTTCTTTTTACAAAATTTATAACATTTTGTCTTGATTTTTGGGCAGTGCCACTACCTCAACCCACTTATACACATAATCAACAGCAAAAGGTTTGTACTCATTCCCATGAGAAGATGGAAATGGACCCAAGAAATCTAAACCCCAGAAATCAAAAATATATACTTCTAGAAAACCCTTTTGAGGCAATTCCTGTTGCCTACACACATTTAGAAATATTTGACACTTATCATAGCCAAAAAAACTCATATCTTGATTAAAAAGATTGAAAAAATAGAAAATAGATTGGAGGAATTTTTGAGTTGTCCTTTCACCCCCATGGTTTCCTCTCCACAGTGAGGAGTGACACCTCTCTAAAATGAACATCATATCTTTTTTCAGGTAAACACCTCCTAATTATACCATTAGCACATATCCTAAACATCAAAGGGTTATCCCAAAGGTAATACTTAAGCTTAGAAATAAATTTCTTCCTTTGGTTATTGAACATATATTTTGGAAGTACTCCTACTGCATGGAAATTGGCAAGATCTTCATACCATATAGACAACCTAATTGAAACAGTGAGAGGTTTTTCATTAGGAAAGGAAGAATTGATCACCCTTGTATCTTCATAATGAGTGTGAGTAAGACTGGATATGTAATCAAAAAATAAATTTTCATCCCCTGCTTATCCCTTATTTATAAATCAAATTATTATGGCAATAAAATCTATCTAATCAGCCATGGTTTGGTTTCCTTCTTAGACAAAAAGAACTTCAAAGTAGAATGATCAGTGAAAATGATGACACTAGATCCTAAAAGGTACTGTCCAAACTTCCCTAAAGAAAACAAAATAGCTAATAATTCCTTTTTAGTGGTGGTATAATTTCTTTGAGCCTCATCTAGTAACCTGCTATCATAATTAATCATATATAACTTCTAATCTCCTCTATCTAGGGAAGAATCCAAAAACCATGTCACTAGCATCACACATAAGTTCAAAAGGAAGTATCCAATCAGGTGCAATGATGATAGGTGATGTAGTGAGTTTTTCTTTAATTAGATTGAAAGATTTCAAAAAAATCATCAAAATTGGAAGTTTCATCATTAATAAATAGAGAACACAAGAGCTTATTTATTTTGGAAAAGTCTTTTATAAACCTCCAGTAGAAACTGACATGCCCTAAGAAACTTCTGACACCTTTAACATTTTCAGGAGGTAGGAGTTTTTGAATGGATTCTATCTTTGCGGTATCAACCTACATACCTATATTTGACAATTTATGACCTAACTCAATCCCTTTCGTTACCATGAATTGACACTTTTCCCAATTAAGCACAAGGTTGGTTTCAATGCATATTTCGAAAACTAATTCAATATTTCATAAACAAGAATCAAAAGTACTAGCCACAATGGAGAAATCATCCATGAATACCTCAATGATCCTCTCAATCTTGTTTGAAAAGATAGCCATCATGCACCATTGAAAGTTAGTTGGATCTCTACACAACCCAAAAGGCATCTTCCTGTAGGAAAATTCCTCAAAGGGGAATGTGAAAGTAGTCTTCTCCTGATCCTATGGAGAAACATGAATCTGGTTGTAACCAGAAAACCCACCCAGGAAATTGAAAACTTCATTTCTAGAAAGACTTTAAATAATTTGATTAAGGAAGGGCATTGGATAATGGTCCTCCCTAGTGACATAATTCATCTTTCTATAATCTATACAAACTCTCCATTTTTTGGGTTTCCTAATGTGGATCTCTTCATTTTTTTCATTTTTGACAACAGTAAAACCTACCTTCTTTGGGAAAACCTAGACATGGAAGACCAAAGCACTATCAGATATGGTATATATGATACCAATGCCAAGAAGCTTAATCACTTCATCTCTCACAACTTATTTCATGTTTGGATTTAATCTTCTTTGAAACTCTACCCTTGACTTATGATCATGATCCATATGAATTTTATGCATATTGAATGAGGGACTAATACATTTAATATTAGATATGGTCTAGCCTATGGCAGATTTAAACTTCTTAAGAACATTCAATAATCTATATTCTTGATTTTCATTTAGCTTAGTAGATATTATAATAGGCAATGTGGAATTGTCACAAAAAAATGAGTATTTTAAATGTACAGAAAGTGGTTTAAGTTCCAGAATAGTTTTTTTTCACTCGATGGAAGACTCCTAGGACTAGGAGGACCAAGTTATTCAACATATCTCTTTTATAGAGTTTGAAATGTTGAGATATTTTAAATATCATACTCATATTCAGAGTTTATAATGCTGCTGTCCAAAGTGGACAACACACTATCTAGATTTTCCAAACCAGAATTTAACAGATTAATTAAAGTAGAATCATCAAGTTATCTCAAAATATCTCCCTAAAAAACATTAGAGTTCTCAACAATGTTAGTGAAAACAGATTCACCCTCAATTTCACTCAAAAAGTTCCTATGTTCAGAAATAGAGGACTCCAATACAGTAGAAACTAGATAGTTTTCTAGATCTTGAAAATTTTCCAGATTCTCTATTTGAGTAGAATTTTCAACTTTTGAGACAAGAAAAATCAGGATTATCAACTTACAAATGAATTTCTTCAACATAGGATTGTTTTTCATATTCTTCATTATTTATATATAATATTTCACCTTCTAAGGACTCTACCATTGAACATTTTTTTAGGGAATATTGGACCTTTATCATTTTTAAACACATTAAACTCTTCTTTTTGTTCTCCAATTTAGAAAATTAGATGTCCTTTAGAGACATCAATGAAAGCTCCACCAGTGGCCAAGAAGGGACTACTCTAGATGATGCAAACCTATTGATCACATTCCATATCTAAAAATGAAAATTTAGTAGGTAAAAACAGTTTCCCTACCCCTACTAATAGATCATCTACCCTACCCATGGGATGAGGGAAAGAATAGTCACCAACTGAAGTATGACTAGGGTGGGTTTAAGATCACCTAACCTCAACTATTAAAATAGTGAGTATGGGAGTAGGTTAATACTCACATCTATGTCACAAAGATAGTTGAGTTGATAAGAATTTCCTAGGGTGTCAGGAATAACAAAGCTACCTGGGTATTTTAGTTTGGGTAGGAATTTATTTTGGAGAAAAACACTACACTCTTCAGTGAGGTTGTAGTTATAAAATTATTCAATGGTATTTTTGTTTGAAAAAAATTTCTTAGGGGATTTCATATATAAAGGGATTTGAATTAAAGCTTGAATAAATTGAATTTTCACTTGCAGTTTGGTAAGGAGACCATGGAATTGAAGAAGTTCAGTCTTGGTGTAACTTTTAGGTTTAATATTTTCAAGGAAAGGGATGGGTGGGAAAAAATATCTTAGAATAATAAGAATTTTCCTCACCTATTCATCAACTTTTTCTTCTCCTGTATTATTTTGACTTTAAAAAGAATTTAAAACTTTATTTTCAGGTAATGAATTTTGATTTTGATAATTTTTAACACCTTTTTCTTTATTTCATGATTAAAAAACTGTAGATTTTTGTTTCCAGAATCATGTAAATATTCATTTTAGGATTTATTTGATTCTTTTTTTTCAAAAATTTGAGAATTTATCCCAATTTTAGTGACAACAACCATGATGTTCCCCCTAGGATTCAGTTTAGTTGTACTAGTCAACCTACCTTTGTCCCTAGAAGTCAAATCTCTAGCAAATTGGCCCAATTGAGTTTCTATATTACGTATTCTCACATCATTTTATAGTTTACCAGTTTCATATTTGGATTCATTTTTATTTAGTTGATTCATGAATATTTCTTATTGAGAGTTCATTTTATTCAAAATTAGATCTAGATCTGAAGACATATTGTTATCATTGATTCCTTGTGAGTTTGAAGATTCACCAATTTTTTTATTTTTAATGTTTGGTCTTGGATAGTTCTGATAATTTGGGGTAGTGGATTTTTTAATTAAACCTTGATCTTTCCAGGACAAGTTTGGATGGTTCCAATAGGCTTGGTTGTAATTTTTTGAGAATATATCTTCTTTAGGAGGCATTTTATGACCAAAATTGAAAAAAATTGAGTGTTCTTGTTGTTGGGAAGGAATGTCAAAGTTAGGAAAAAAGTTTTTAGTATTCCCAAACATTCCACATTGTGAACATTTTTCTCGATGTGATTGATCAATATTTTGAAAGCATAGTTGGTTAGCAGATTGTTTTGAATTACGATTCATTAATGATTGAAGTTGATTTGTGATTTCAGAAAGTTGGGATTTAGTTTCATTCATTGAACCAGTGTTAACATTAACATTTCTATTAACTATTTTCTTTCTTTAATTTTTATGTTGATAGTTTAGTGTAAGATTCTTATAGATTTGTCTCAACTCTTCATATGTATTGTCATTATAGTTACCCCCTGTAGCTTGATCAACTAGGTTCTGTCAAGAGGAGGATAACCCTTCATAGAAGATATCCATGAGAATGTGGGATGGGAGTTGATGACAAGGACACTGCCTAAGAAGGTCTCTAAATCTATACCAAGATTAATGAAAAGATTATCCATTATCTTGATAAAAAATAGTTTTTTTGTTCTCAGTTCTCCTTTTAATATTTATGGATAAATTTTATTTATGAAAGAGTTGTATACTTGATCCTAGTTTTCAAAAATATTCTCATCTAGGCATAAAAACTTGTTCTGAGCATTCCATTTAAGACAAAAGGGAAAAACTCACATTCTTATCACATTTTCATTAAGTCCTATAAGAGGTAACTATTGCATAGTATTGTATAATTATCTTTTGAAGGCTTTAGAGTCCTCATTAGAGAGCCCATTGACCATAGGAATTAGTGAAATGTGGTAATATTTCACCTCATAATTTCAAGCTCTAGGGGAAAGTTGGATTGAAACATGATTACTTGAAACTTGAGGGAGTTAGAATTCCCTCATCATATGCATCTCATTATCTAAGATTTCTAGATGGATTTGAAAGTTTTTTTCAGGGACACTATTATCTATTTTCTCCATTTCAATTTTGTTTTTCTTTTTGAGAGCAGTCAAATGTTTGTCTATTTCTAAGTTTAGAGGCTCTAGACTACAAGATGATTCTCTTTTTCTCATGCAATGTGTAACAGCAATTGAATTCAGAACAATACTTAACCACCACAATCAATAGAACTAAACAGGAATAGAAGCAACAACCAATTGAAATACAATATCAATAACAACATAGAAACTCACATAATTTGGAAAAACTGATTTTTTTTAATAGTTTTCAAAATTTTCAATTTTTAGTGTTTTTTATATGTAAATTTTTTAATGTTTTTTTAGAAAGGTAATGGCTCATTATCCCCCAAAAATGAAACCAAAAAATTGACATGACGTTGAAATTGAGTCAAAGTTTTAAATTTATGTTTTCATACTTCTACTATCTAGTGGAAATTCTGGTTGAGCCCACAAGGAAGGATGGTGGCCAAAAATATTTTCTAAAATTCCCACCATTTTTAGTAAAGGGAATGTTTTTTTATTTTTTTGTAACTTTTCTATTTTTTTATATTTTTTCTATGAAGAACTAAGTCTTAACTGTACTAAGTTGATCTAAAATAATGTTTGGAAAGAGTAAGAAATAGAAAAATATAATTCTTATGGATGAACAAACAAAATTAAATGGCTGGGGAAAAATATTTTCTACAAGATTAAAAAGGATTCACCATCACTGAATGTCATTGCCATGTACCACTGTAAAAACAATGACATACTTCCCTCTCTAGGAGTTAAGTCATACAGATTGATCAATCTTGGAGTTCAGCACTCTAAAAAGTTCAATTGTTAAAATTTATCATTAAAAATGACAACAGAACAAACTCTCCATAAGTTTTGAAGTTTTATAATATTTTTTAGAAAAAGAATCTAAGTTCATTATCACCGAATGATCACAGAATTAAATGTTGAAATCAAGTGGTACAAACTGAATGAATGAATTCATCATCAATCAATTCTAGATGCTTTAATATGAAAATTGACAGTGAAGAAAATAAATAACCAGTAGAATTAGAAATTTCCCCAAACTCAAATTATTTAGCTAACTATCTTCTTGATATTAGAAAAAGAAATCATTTGGTAACAAAAAAGGATGTTGATAAAGTAGAGAGGAAAGTGAGAACTCCCCTCCAAACTATGGTGTTACCTGCCATACTCCTTGGATCTCCAGGAAATGGCTCTCCAGAATCTCCTCAGAAGGATCTTCTCTACTTTGATGTTTGCTATGTTATCCAATGATCGTCTCCATTGTGTGTCATCACCTTTTTTCAACTTTCTCCTTGCTACTCTATTTTAAACTCATTGTCACATACTGCAAGTCACCCCTTATTTTTCACCGACTTAATCTTGTCACCTTGACGCGCACCGCACACGCGTGTTTTTTTCCACGAACCTTGCGTTGCTTTAACTTTGCTTTTGTAACTAACTCTCCGTGAGTAAGTTAAGTGGACCTAGATGGGGTTCTTCCTCATGAATGAGCTTTCAAATCATAGAACAAAACAACATAGTTAAAAAATGAATATATATTATTTAAATATTAAATATTAAAGTTATTAATTAATTATAAAGTCTAATATTAATAAGTTTTAAATTTATTTATTAGGTTACTTTAATAGAATTATTAATGACTAGTAATTATATTTTAAAATTAAATTATTATTAATTAAGATGAAATAATATAGTTATTAAAATAATAATTATTTAATAATAAGAGTTAATTTATAATAAACAATTAAATATTTAAGTATTATTTAATTAATTATCTAAAAAAATTAATTCGATTAACTTAAAAATTAAAAAAGTTTTATAAAAATTATATTTAATTATTATTCAAGTTATTGTCATTATTTTATTAGGTTATTTATTTCTTTATTGATTACCATTGATCTTTATTTTAGTTAATTAATAATTTTATTATAATTAAATTTATGTCATTATTTTAATTATTTTAATTATAACTTATTATTTATTATTTTAGTTTTTATATATTCTGTTTAATTAATTATTTAATAGTTTATTTAATTAATATTATTTTAATTTATAATATTTTAATATTATAATTTTATTAATATTAATTGTTATTCGAGGGGGGACAATATTCAACGATAAAGGTCTCTTCAGACTAGTATCACAATGGCGACAACCACTTCATGTTCAATCAGTATGGTACGACGGGACTTATTGCGAGGGCGACACATTCCTTTTTGGAGGTGCATACCCTCTATCAGAGGTGGTTTCAACCTAAGCGGCTTGACTTGATTCGGGTTGAAGGACAATTTGAAAGGTTTATTTTTCTATGTTCTGAAAATAGAACTGAAAAATTTGGTTTAGGATTGGGAATTCCAGTACTGCAAATCTGACATGTTCAATGTGGATTTTGATCTGTTGGTAGGTTTGGTTCTGATTTTTTTGCGAAGATGATGAATTGGGGATGGGTTAACAATGCGTTGTGAAGTAAAGTGATTCACATCTGTGAGTGAAAGATGAGGGGTGTCAGCAGGAGAGCTGGGGTGGAGCCATCGGTGTGACATGGTGAGACCGACACCGTGAGGAAGGAGAAGGAAGGAATCAGTGTCACAGAAGGCTGTCGGTAGCAATACATTGACAACAAGACATAAACTAATGGAATCGACACCGACAATTGATGTCAGTAGCAAGAAGTAAACAAAAAATAAAACAAACAAAGAAATTAATCATCAAACTAAAAAAAATTAATCCATTAATTAAGTAAAAATATTACTATACCTTAAATTAAGATATGTAATTACTTTACTAGTTAATTAAAACATAAAGTAAACAAACTTAAAGCAAAAAATAAAATAAAAACTAAAGTAAAACAAATCAATAAATTGTAACTGGGTTATTAACTGAATTAAAATTAACACTTAAAATTATATATTTAAGTAGATGTAAAAAGTTTAATTAATAAACTGAATTATTATTAAACTAAATTAATAAAGTATTAAACTTAAAAAAATTTAAATAATTTTATGAAAGGGACAACAATGAATGAAAGTGTACTGCGCCAGTGAATAAATGAGTCACCGTCAGTGAAAAAAGAAAGCATGAGAGTAGAAAAGTCGCACCAATGAATTAAAATTTTAATCTACAACATAAACTTAAATCATTAGGGAAATAAATATTTAAAAAAAGTAAACTAATTAATTATTTAACAAGATAAAGACTAAAATTGAAAAACAAATTATTTAGTTAAGTTAAAACATAATTTCTTAACATGTGTTACAACTAATTGAATTTTTTAACAGAAAAATTAATAATGTTAATTAATTCAAATTGACCTAAATTAAAATATATAATATAAAATTAAAAACAAAATTATTTAATTTGAAAATAAAATTATTAAATGATTATTTAATATAAATATCAATTTATTAAAAAGTTAAGAAGATTAAAAACTAACAATACTAATTAAGAAATAATTGTATTGGATAACATAGTTAGATTAAATCAATTATTTTAACGACTAAAAATACATAATTTACTATAAAAGTTGATAAATTAATATATTTAATTATAGAAATAAAAAAGTATGATTATTTACTAAAAAGTGTAAAAATAGATTACTAAATTACAAAAAAAAACTATTTAAAATGATGTGGCAAACCATGTCAAATTAGAGCCACATTAGATATAGAGATAAAAAGTTAGAGTAATTTTGTGCTCCAAAGGTTTTGAATGAAGATTAATGGGTGATTGGTCGGTTTTCGATATTGAAAGAGAGGAGGTTTCTTTAATAATTTCCCAACATAGGTTTTAGAATCTATATGATAAAGTAATAAAAATAGAAAAACTTCCCATGTTTTCTAACAATGTTTTGTTTTTTTCCTTATTTTACATGTTTAATAACTGAGACCATTAAAATAATACCATTGGTGAAGTTGATGTGAGTTATGTTTAAAAATATTTGATTTTAAAACCTAAAAATATAATATAAGTTTTGGAGGATTATGTAAGGGTATATAAAAATAATCAAATAACTTCAAACATATATTATTTTAATGGTGAAATATATATTTGTTCATGGATACATTTTATGGCCTATATTACATCACATTTGGGTCATTATGATATGAGAATACACCTCATATATTTATACCATATTTAGGTTCCCCCTAGATGTGGTTTGCTTGGTGATCAAAAATCAGTGCCAAGGGAGGGGGTGGCTTGGAATACGCCGTCCTCATCTCAAATTGTGACGGCTGGGGTGTGCGGACAACAAGTAGCTTCAGGTGTTCGATCTCCCCCCATTGCGCCAGTGGATCAAGTGATTGAACAAAGGCCAGAAAACCAAGAAAATGAGAAGATGACTTGTTGGATTCTGGAGGTTTAGTCTGAACCTAAGAGGTGTGAATGTGTAGTTCTTACGGGTATTGGAGAAGGACTTAAGGTGGATCCCCAGGCAGAGGGAGGTTCTTTCGCTAGCAGGGCCAACAGTTATCGTGAGGGCTAGGTGAATGTGTCACGCAGGGTGTCTCCAATGAGTTCTTCGCCACCCATTACCCTGTCCAATCGCTTTGGAGACATGGAGACTTTATGCCTGGCTTGAGAACCTAATGAACTACCCTCGCAGTCACCATTACAAGAGTCAATTCTCTATGGACAGTGTGGAGGGAACACGAGCTAGAGGACGTCACAGTCCAAGGAAGAAGAAATGATGAAAGGGGATCCATGATGTGGGGGGGGGGGAGTGCATTGTGATTAAAGGGAAGAAGGCCAATGGTCGGAAAGACTATTCCCAGCTTCCTAAGCCGTTGGAAACAAGATCTACAAAAAGGGCCAAGGAGATGGAAAGTGTATCTACAGTTCAAGACCAGAATCAAAAGAAGGGATCGATCCAAAACAATGGAAATGGTAAGGCAAGGTGTAGACCCTATGAGGAAAAAAGGATGGGGGATACGGTGGGAAAAGATGATGGGGGTAAAAATACATACCTTGAACTTATTCATCATTCTAAGGTAGAGGTTCCAGAAGGGGGTTTTCAAATCAATGCTTCAAAGGAGTATTTGATCAAAATTTTAGAAAGAGAGGTCCGAAAAGATGTCAACAAGGAAAAAAAGTTCTGGTTTGACCAACAAGATCAAATTTTGGCATGAGTCATCAATAAAGGGAGGATAGACGCAGAGGAGTACATCTAGAGTTGGGACAAACTGATTGACCATTTTGAAGATTTAATAAAGAAGGATCCACATACGAAGGTTAAGACACTTTAGTGGGAGCAATACCAGGCAAGTGAATCCAATAATCTTAGCCTCATTTTCAATGATTTTGTGACTTCTAATTGCGCTCAGTTATTCTGAATGTTGAACATGTACGGTTTCCAACTTTTCCTTAAAAGTTCTTTTAAAATTAAAAATTTAATTTTCAGTCAGTTTGTACCATATTTAAATTTCACCAAAAAAATTGATTGTCTCTAAAAATTATAAACAAATCACCCTTATCTAATTTCAATGTGCTGATTTCAAATGTAATATTTATTTTATCTAGAAAATTATATTTTTATGATAATTTACACTTGTAAATCATACATCCATATATTGAATAATACAAGATTTTTTTGACAACAAATTTTTTTTAACCCTTATAAAAATTATTTTTGACATCAAAAAATTATATTTAATAATATTATTTAGTAGTAATATAGTATTAAAATATATCTTATTACAAAAATTCATGAATTCATTAAAATAATGTTTCTTAATTGAAACTATACATTTTCTAAAAATAATATCAATGTTTCATCTTAGAATTTTTTATCAAACTCATTATTTTATCATTTACAAAAGTAATATTTAAAATTAATAAATATAATCATAATTTATTAAATGAAAATATACAATTCATTCTGTTAGGGTATAGATACATTGCATTTTATTATAGTAGTGATTCCCTAAGGGTATGGTGTGTGATGGTGAGATTTTCTTAGGGTAGTTCATTATACATGGTTTAGGTCATGATCTTGATGAGAATGAAATTATACCATAAATAGTTTCATTCGTTCATTAGTTATTGAATCTTAGCTTGGGATTGGTCAAGGGGAAATCCCAGTTATTATTTATCCCTCATAAGCTCTGATAAATGGGCTTTATTAGGTACAATACTGCATGTCGAAGCTATCACAATTTCCATCCTTATCAATTAGATTATATCATAAAACATACTATATAATAGTCATATGAATACCATTCAATGGATATATCATCAACATTTATTATTATTAATAATATTTTAAATTCTATAGGATATAACGCTCTAAATTTAACCACATAATGATTTTGTTTTCTATAACTTCATTACATAAAAAGGAATTTATTTATTCAAAAAGGGAATTTCATTTAAATATGAAAGGGTCATTACATGACATCAGTAGAAATGAATAAATCATTTAATGTTATATCATGGATTAAATTTATATTGGAGTTACCCATCAATCTAATGGATTTTATTAGAAGATAACGGTGGAATTCAAAGGAAATTATAATAATAAAAACCATGGAGGGAATAAGACGATTCTTCCATTATTCCAAGAATATGGAAATAAATATATAGGAAATTGTCTTAAGGGGAATAGTAAATGCATTATATATAGAAAGGAAGGTAATTGGAAAATTGAATATCAAAGTAAATGGAATAAGTTTAGTAAATACTTGAATGGAAGTTAATTTACATAGAATACACCACCCACACTCTAGTGTTTCAAATGAAAGGTGTATGGGAACTATGTTAACTAGTGCTAGAATTCAAGAGGTAATGATGACTATCATAGTTATCAGCCTCTTAATCATAGATAAAAAATAAAATATAATGAGATCATTATTTTTGATGTGGGGTATGATAAGAAAGTAATTAAAGGTACACATACCATCTAATCTAGAAATGATAATGTCTGATTGGATTTTAGATCTACCAAATATTTTATATATGAAGAATTTTCTAAGGGTATCAAAATAACACATCAAGTATTAGATTTTCAATAAGAAATGAAATGTATTAATGGTACTAAGATCACATCTTAACTTTATGACTCTCAATTTATTAAATATTGTGGAAATGTGCTTATATAAAATATAGTTATTCTACCTATAGTTAAATTTGATGTGATTTTGTGAATGAATTTCATTTATTTATATAAATAAGATATCAATTATTGTGGAAGGTAAGCCACATTTAATATTCTGAATAAACCTATGACCATAAATCTGTGTAAGGATAAATATGATCTTCTGTTGGATATTACATCCATTTTAGGGTTGTATATTCCTATTTAATGAGAGTATTTATCTCTAATAGTTCAGGAGAAATTAAACATCCAATTTGTTCTAGTATTCCCTAATATTTTGATGTATTTCTAGATGATATTCCTAGAATTACTCAAAACCTTGATGTTTAGTTTCCAGTAGAACACATATTTGGTGATACACCTATTTCAATGACTCTATATATAATAGATGTAATTGAGTTATAGGAATTTATGAACATAATATAACAGATTCTTGGTAAAGGATTCATTCATCCATATGACTTACCGTAGACATGAATCAATTATTTTTGTTTAGAATAATGATGGATGAATGTGACACTATTTTGATTGTCAGAAATATAACAAGATAAAAATCATGAATACGTATCCACTACTCTATATTGATGAAATTTTTAATCAATTATGAGGACTTCAATAATTTTCCAATTTTCATACTTGATTGGGATACTCTCAATTGAGGGTAAAAATTTAAGATATATAAATGATAGCCTTCTGTATGAGGTATGTAAAATATGAATTTATAGTGATGCCATTTGGTCTTAATAATTCTTTTCTTATCTTAAATAATTTAATGAATATCGTATTTTGATATTACCTTGATAATTTTATCATTGTATTTATAGATGATATTTTTATATATTATAGTAGTAAGTAAGAGTATAAAGATCACATGTCGATTATAATAAAGATAAAATGGAATGATTGGTTTTATGAAGGTCATATAATTTCATGCAAGGGTATATCAGTATATCCATAAAAAAAGAAGCTATTAATCATTGGACCAGACCAATCATCATGACTGAGACTCATAGTTTTATTTTTGTGGTTGGATGTTATCGATGAATTGTGAATATTTTATCATGTCTATCTAAAATACTCACAAAGTTAACTGGGAATGGAGTTAAGTTCCTTTAGACTACTAAATGTGAGTAAAATTTCAAGGAATTAAATTGATGGTTGGTTAGTGTGGTATTTATCACACTACCATGAAGTGGGGAAGGTTTTGAGATTAATAATGATGCATCAATGAAGGGAATGGGAAGAATCTACATATAGAATGATATGGTGATAATTTATGCCTCATGCGAATTAATGTTCCCCGAGAAAAAAATACCTAAATCATGATTTGGATTTAGCTTTGGTAAATTTTAAATGAATTATATGGGGTATTATCTTTATCTACAAATGTGTTATATATATATAATTAATAATAGAATAAATTATATATTCACACATATGTATTTTAATGTAAACCAAAGAATATGGTTGTAGTTGAATAAATATTATGACTACTTAATATATTACCCCCCTTAGAAAGTGAACAATGTGGTTTTTACTATGAGTCAAAATGATCATCCAAGATTATCTATGATTTAGATAAAAAAAATCCCATATTTTTGGATTTTCAATGGATAGACCATGACATCATGAAGGAATTGGAGAAATATTATATAATAAATTGACTGTTAAACTATCTATCCATGGGAAGATTAGGGAGGAGAATATTTAAGATGTAGATATGTAATAGAAATAGATAAATGTTCCAAATATCATCCATTATTATGATGGAATGATAATGTTTACACACTGAGAATGTGTCTTGTAAATACCGAACCTAAAGAATAAGCTATTATAAGAAGATCATAACTCATCATTATCTATTAATCATGGAATTATAAATATTTATATCAATCTTAATGAGTATATATTATGGAACAATAATAAGATAGATATTACATAGTATATATCCCAGTGCCTTCAATATATGAAATTTATGTTTGAGAGATAGATGTCTAGGGGTAAATGGAGAAACATCTCCATAGATTTAATCATTTTACTCCCTAAAACATCAAATTTCCATAATTTTATTTAGGTTGTAGTCAATCACCATTAAAAATCACAAAAAATAATTTCTATTAGAGAATATTTTTATCTTGATAATCTGGTTAGGTTATACATTAAGGAAGTGCTAATATTTCATGGAGTTTCACATCCTATTTTATCTAATTAAGATCCATCCTTGACTTAAAAGTTATTATAAAGCCTTTAGAATGATCTGGATATATATTTATAGTTTAGTAATACTTATCATTCTAATAATTATAGTCAATTTGAGAGAACCATTCAAATCATGGAAGATATTTTCATGAACCGGCCTGGATACCACGTTATCCTGATAATGAAGAATGTCATGACATGTATCAAAGGGAATTCTCAATCCCCATGAGTTTTTGACTATTACCTAAAATCACACAACATGAAAGTGGGAAAAAATATTCTACAAACACAATGGAAGAAACAAACATATATTGGTATTCTCAAATAAAACTCCCAAAGGAGATAATACCAAAATTAAAGTAGGTAACACAAAATCAAAACAGTATATCCTTAAAGTACCAGAAAGAAAATATTAACAACCCAAGTCCTAATGTATGCAACACAATAATACCAAAAGATAAAAAACCACCACATCTTAGTGGAACTATCCCCCTGCTTGATCCTGGAAGAAGGAAATATTCAAATGCATGAAGGAAAAGGTAAGGTGTGAGCTGAAATACTAGCTGGGCCTCACCAAGTGTTCCATAATAAGATGCCAATATAATGAACCAAATATTTCTTTCAATTTCAAATAACACGGGAATGGTAGTACAATTTCATATTTTAAAAAAATATTCTTTCATTTTAATTTATGGAAACATTTCAAAAAACAGATTAAGTAAACATTTTATATAATATAGTTTATATAAATAAACATGCATGACTAAAGCAGTTCACAATCAATGGAATGTGTATATATATATATATATGTGTGTATTAAAATAATCACATCAATCAACATGGTCATATGGTAAGATGTAAAATTGTTTCTAGTTAGGATATCCTCACACACTCAATCGATGATAATGACAATGTGCACACATGTCCCTTGGGCTAAGGCCAAATATGACACATCAACATACCACCAGGGAAATAGATCTTCTGAACTCGGGGTTTTTAGAGTTGTAAAGCATCAATCCATTACTTTGGAATAGATAACGTAGTGTGTTTATCCCAAATAACTTACTTACTACCTAGGATTTAATGTTCTCAATAAATCTATCAATAATGGGAAGATTCATTTAAAACTATTTGAAATATAATTTTCCCATTTCCATTTCCAATATGCCAATTTTCATTTAAAACCAAAACACCGATTTTTAACCAGTTCATGAATTTTCAATATAAAACCAATTATAGTTTCTTACCAAAACAATTTATTCCATTTTTCTAAAAATCATTAAACAAATAAATTTCACAATTCCATTAATTTCAAGTCACACCCTAATTTCAAATTCCATTAGAATTGTGGGGGTTCCCAAAATCTTTATACTAAGTCATGTAAAATCCAAATTTTCATCAAATCGTATTTTTAGACTTTAATAAAAAGAAATTTCAACCATCAATAAAATAAAGGGTTATACAATCGAACAATCTTAGACAGAACAACATACCTTTATCATAGATATCACATATCATAATTCTCAGAACAAAAATTTTCAACAAAGAATGTAAAAAATGAAGATCAATGAATCAAATATATATTCAAAATCCAAAACAAAGGAGTTTATATATATAAACTACTAGATGATTAATCAATCCTTATGGATGATAGATAGATAGAGCATAAGATAAAGAAAACGAGAAGATCTATTAATATAGAGGAATCGAACGATGTTTTTCAAGCTTCGATCCACTTTGGAATGGATTTGGAGGTGCAAAGAATGGTTATTGGGAGCCTCCAAACCTAGGAAATCCTAATATGGCGAGTTAAGGTTGAGCAGGTGGTTAAATGGGGGTTCAAAAATAATTTAAATTAATTTCAAAATTTAAATTTACCATTAGAATGGTTAGTTGGGCATGGCCAGATGATTTTTCAAACTATGCACCTCTCTGATGGGGCGCATGGTTTGTCAAACCATGCACCAATCGTGAAAACCCCCACCATTTGTATTTTCATGGTTTAGCCCTGGTGGGGGCACAGTTTGGGTAAATACCCCGCCAATTGTGTACAATCCAAGAACCCTAAAAAAATTTCAAAATTTTACTCGAAACACCACTAAACATGACCCGACCTAATCATGATAAAAAATAAGGTTGATGAGTACTTGAAAATACTAATTTTTTACAACCTACCCAACATATAAACTTTATATCCCTATAAATACTATCAATAAGTCTCCATGTTAAAATAACGATGCCACTTCTCTCTCATTAGTGCCTCTCTCTCCCAAGTCTCATGTGTATCAGAACCATGCTACTATAGCGCTCAAACTGAAGGTATGATAATGCCAAGAAGTACCATAGTTTTAGAATCAATAATCTTGAATGGATGCCCAGTCCCTGATAAATTAGTCTCAACATAAATACCAATCCATCTTAGAACATGAGATGGATCAGAAAGATATTTCCATAATTACGATACATAGAAAAAATTAGGTATCGAACTCAATTATGGTGGAAATACTAAATGGCAAGACAATTTACCCACCTTGTAAACTACCACAAATGGTACCACAAAATGTGTATCAAGCTTCCCTTTCCTCCAAAGTCATCGATGACCAGAATGAGGTGAAATATTCAAGAACACCTAATCACCAACTGAAAATCCATACGATCTACAATGACAATAAACACAAGGATTATACTGGATATGTTTTATCAACATTATATGATGAAACAACTGAATATTTTCCATCATCTCTTTAACCAAGCTTGATCCAACGATGTAACTTTCACTAATATACGAACAGCACAATAGATATTTGAAAGGTCCTCCATATAAGGGCCCAAAGGATATATTCATATTATCGACTGGTAAATATTCTTATAAGAAAACTAAAATAGCACCAAATGGTCATCCCAAGATCCACCAGTGTCAAGGATGAATACAAAAATAATTTCCTCAAGAATCTGAATAACCCATTCTATCTAGCCATCCATCTGGAGAGGGTATGCAAAAATCATGTCATCCTGAGATCCCAGTTCCTGCTAAAGGACTCTCCAAAAGAAATAAGTAAAAATGGGATCTATATCAGAGATTATAACATATGGAACTCCATACGAGAGAATAATATATCAATTATATAGATTTCCCAACTCCTCAACTGTGGTTGTATCACGAATGATCATAAATTGACCATATTTGGTCAGCCTATAGATCACAACTTATATAAAATTCTTCATTCTCTGGGTATGAAAAAACCAAACCAAAAAATCAATAGAGATCTCATCCCAAATCAAAGTTGGAACTAGAAGTGGATAAAGAAAATAGAAAGGTCCATTCCACTTTTCATTGACCAATTTTTATGTATGATAATGATAGAACAAATCATCAATGCCCCTCCTCATACCCGGAAACCATAATCATTTCCACATGTCATAAAACATATTTTTGGTTCCTAGGTTCACTTCCCACTAAGAATTACGGAAATAACCCATAATATATTTCCTCACAGCTAATGGAATAAAAAAACTATTCGAAAAACAAAGAATACCCTTTATGGATAAAGAAAACTCAAAAATGTTCTCCCAACTATATAGGGAGTCCCTAATGCTATAAAATTGATTATCAAGATTTCATTACTAAAGAATCATCTCAAGAAGAGTAGAGGTCAAACGAACACTAAAAAAAGAAACCTCCCCACCTACTTCCTAAAATTATATATGAAACTATGAAAAAGTGCCATCAAATTCCACTATTCTGATGATTCAATCAGGGCATAGGTCAGAAGCTTCCTACTCAAACCATCTTCTATGAAACTCCCTTTCCATGAGGTATAGGCAATTTCTAAATAAAAATATTGTAGTCATTCCACCAAAAACCTCTAGTATAGATTCAAATATTTTAAGAGAATATTTAACTCAAGATATTATGGTTAAAATTCATGGAAAAAATTATACAAAAAATTAATTCCACTAACTCTTAAGTTCATGCATCATAGATACATGCTAATGGTCATGGGTCAGATAATTATTCTCATGTGGCCTAATTTTTCAAGAGCTATAGGCAATGACATGGTCAGTATACATAAGGAAACAACCCAAACCAAAATCTGATACATCATAGATGACCACATAGCCTTGCTCATCCTCTGGAAAAGTTAACACTGTCACAGAAGTGAAAAGTCATTTTAGCTAAAAAAAATTAACTCTGACATTTATCATCCCAAAGAAAATCAGTTCCTTATGATTAAGAGAGGTCATTAGAGAAGCCAAAATTGATAAGTTCTTTACAAATAGGTGATAATATACAACTAAACCCAAACATCTCTAAATATCAAAGACATTTCACAATTTTTCCATTTCATAATAGCTTTCACCTTATTAGGATCATCTATGATACCTTATTATGACACCACATGTCCCAATAACTTCACTTCCTGAATCTATAAATCACATTTTGATATATTGGCATAAAGTTGATAATTTCTCAATAATTCTAGAACAACTCTGAAATGATGTAGATGATCCTCCTAGGAATTAAATTAAACAAGGATGTCATCCAAAAATACCACCATGAAAGTATCAAGATAATCATGGAAGATTCTTTTAATCAAATCCATAATACTATAGAAGCATTAGTTTGACAAAATGGAATGGAAATTAACTTTTAATGGACATACTTACTCTAGAAGGTGGTTTTTTGAATGTCAGATTATTTTATTTGAAATTGGTCATAATCATATCAAAGATAAAGCTTCGAGAACAGCTTATACCCTTTGAACTAGTCAATCAGACCATCAATCCATGAAAATAGATACATTTTATTTACTGTGACTTGATTGAGTTTCTGGTAATCAACACATAGGTGAGGTGACCCACTATCTTTCTTAGCAATGATAATTGGCTCCACCCAAGGTGACACACTTGGGAATATAAATAATTTCTCTAAAATATCATAAAACTATGTCTTCAACTCCTTCATTTCAACTAGTTCCATATGGTAAGAGGGAATAGATACAAGTTGAGTACTAGGTACTAAATAAATAGAAAACCGCACCTCTATTACTGGTAGAAAACTATAAAAATCATAAGGAAAAACATCAGGAAACTCGATGAATACTGGAGGGAGATCATCACTGAAATATTATTTCTCTAGGTTCAAGAAAAACACAAATATTACTTTCCCAATCCATGGATAATAATTCCAAGCTCTACTCGACCTTGGGTCTCATTCTCTCTAAAAGATACGGAACACCCAATTGGGTGCAGTGAAGGAGACTCATCACTAATAGTAGTCAATTTTGGATTTATTAGAAAAGAGCTAATCCATCCTGAATATGACATAAAGAGGTTTGATGTCGAGGAACACAAAATCCAAAGTAATCTTGATATCTAATAATGAGAAAAAAAGGATAATAACATAGATCATACTCACTTTTAATTATGAGGGGTGTAGTAATATTTATTACAAAATAAAAAATGTCAATATAGAGATTTAGAAGATTCAAAATACGGGTCGATATAAATGAATGATATAAACTAGTATTAAATAAAGAAGTCAATAAATATGAATAAATAATGATGGTACCTATCATAATGGTTGGAACCATTTCGAATTCCTCTAGAGACTCTTCCACTGTGTGAAGAAGTTTTATTCTGGATGCCTGTGGACGGAACCCGTTAGTACACAATGTATCTGATTTCACCACATTAATTTTATGTACTGATGATCACATTCCACTACATGGATTCAAATAGAAATGAATGAACTTCTTAAAATGTCTTGAGATTTAGTATTAACCACATATATTGGGTTCCTCATTGAAAACCTATTTCAAGTGACCAGGTTTTCACAATGGTATCAAATCAAAGGGCCTATGATAGGAACTATAGGTGGTTTAGATGAACCTTACTATAGATATAAACCAAAAGATTAATCACACTTACTATTAACTTTATGTAAACTCATATAACTTCCACTAGAAGAAAAAATAAACTAATATCAACCAAGACTTACCATCCAATTCAAGATCAACCATAAACTCTCTATCTAGAAAATCAACAAAAGAATAGATATTTCGAAAGCAAACCAAATAACTACTATCATATCAAAGTCCGATATCAAATTTTTGTGTCTTTATAATACCATTTAACACAGTCTCATGTGAAAATAAAACATGATTAGGAAAGTGATTTTCATACTCAATCAAAACCCTTTCAACCTACTCGAGTTTGAAAAACTCTATAGCCTTGGAAAAACCACTGACTATGGATAGAACTGGCCATTGAAAAGAAATTTAAATTTGATGCACTCTAATCCTTCACGATTCTTTTCTATCAATATAATTTCCACAATCTACTTCTAGGTCTATCTAAATTAAAGGTGGCACATTTCACATTGATATCATTAGGAGTTTCTATGAAATCCAACAAAATATTAGTCCTTATCAAAAAATCCATAGCCTCTTGATGATTATTAGATCCTTGGAATGATTGGGGATTTTATTGAAGGAAATACTACAAAAAATTCATGAAAAAATTTATCTTAGATTCTATATCTAGATCCTAAATTAGAATGAGTGAAGGTGCCTTTCTTAGAGGATGGGAATCAAACACAACATCCTCAATTAAATTCTATTCTACATGAGTATTTTCTCATTTTTACTCATCAATATATTTTTCCTGGATCTGGTTCAAAAATCTTCTCTAAGGAATAAATCTACAAAACACCAGAAAATAATATTGAATATATCGAATTATTACTCAAAGAAATAGTCAAACAAGAGTAATAGGGAAATTAATCCTCTTAGATAGATAAATAATATTTTTATTTCAATCCATCCAAATCAGAATTAGGGAAAATACTATAATTAATTCTCATGACTTATTTCCCAAACCACCCATGGTGACTTAAGGTTCAATATGATGAGAGATATACAAGAACTCACTTGTAACTACCACCTAAGTACCCAAAAGATGTCAAACTACATACTGACATCAAGGAAAGACACTTAACCTCTTACGAGGGCACTTTGTAATGAACCATCCCAGATACCATGGTACCCTAATAACTGAACCTATCATATCATATCCCAAAGGGTATTCCCGATCACCCAAAGGTTGGTGTATTGAACCTATCCTCACACAATATGAAAGTGGGAATGAATTTTATAAAAACAATAGTGGAAGACACAAATTAATATCAGTATGACCAAAGAAAACTCCCAGGGATACAATAATAGAAGTTAAATAGGTAAAGAAAAACCCAAAAAATAAATCCTCAAAGTACCAAAAATATAAGATAAACATCTCAAGTCTTAATGGACACAACACTCCAAGACTATAATACCAATAACCACAACCTCAAAGTGGTGCTTTCCCCATACTCGAACATGGTTGAAGAAAATCTACAAATGCCTGAAGGAAAAGTAGGGTGTGAGATAAATCCCATTAGGGTCTCCCCAAGTGCTCCATAATAACATGCTAACAGAATCAACCAAATCATGATTTAAATTTCAAATAATATATGAATGAAATTAAAATTTCACATTTAAAACAAATCATGATTTTTATTTTAGTTGATGGAAACATTTCAAACAATGAATTAAGTAACTATTTACATAAATAAATTGTAATTACTAAAGCATTTCATAATCAATGATATATATATATATGTATCAAAACAATCACAGAAAGAATCATGGTCATATTATATTATGCATGATAGCTTCTAGTTATGAGATCCTCACAAACTCAATATGTGATCATGATAATGTGCACACATGTCCCTCAGTCTTAGTTCAAATTGGACTCATCAATATCACACCGGGGATAAGATCTTTCAAACTATATTTTTATTAGAGTTTAAAATAATAAATCCATTGCTAGGTAATAACCATCCTAGCATGCTTGTCCCAAATAAATTACCAACTACCTATTCTATCATGTGATCAATAAATAAATCCTCAATGAAAAAATTATTTTAAAACAATTTAAAAATCAATTTCAAAAATTCCAGTTTCAATATTCCAAGTTCCATTAAAAAACCATTTTTTTAAAAATTCAAGCCATTTTCAAGATAAAACCAATCGTAGGATCTTACCAAAAAAATTTAAGCAATTTTTCTAAAAATTATTACACAAATAAATTTAAAAATTGAATCAATTTAAAATCACACCCCAATTTCCAATTCCATTTGAATTGGGGGGTTTCCCCCAAAACTCCATACCAAGTCAAATCAAATTTCAATTTGCATCAAATCATTTTTTTACAATTTAATTGAAAAAAATATCAACAATAAAGAAATTAAGGGGTTATAAAATTGGAAAATATTAGTTATAACCAATCATATTTATCATGGAGATCACATATCAAAACCCCTATAATGAGAATTTCTAACGAATATCATTGGTAATGGAGATCAAGGAAACAAACCAAGATTAAATATCCAAAACAAATGAGTTTAGATCCATAAAAAACTTGATTATCTATCAATACCTATGGAGGAGATATATAGAGAGAAGGAGATAATTAATGATATAATATCTCTTACTAGAGAGGAGTTGAACAACATTCTACAAGCTTCAATCAGATTCAGAATGGGGTTTTCGGAGCCAAAAATGATTATTAGGATCCTTCGAGACCTAGGAAACTGATGAAAAACAATTTTATTAAATATTTTATTTATAATAAATGATAAAATTTCCTGAAAGTTTGTTAAATATGTTTATTTATAAAATATTTGGGATTAGATTATTCATTTTAAAATTCGATGGAAATTCCAGTTTTACCCTTTATAGTACAATGTAGTATTTCAAAGATAAATATTTTAATATTTATTATTTAAACTTTAAATTTTCTAAATGTGTTCCTTACTTAATGGGATACAACTTTCATTTAGGAAACTGGAGCTAAATCATGCATTTGGTTGGTGAAAATGTTCCCTGAAGTAAAGTAGGGCTGGACTCGCTAGAATTGACATGGGTTCTGTATTTGGGACATAAATTCTACATCCATGCTTGGATTAGGCCCCAATTTTGAGAGGATCCCTAAAATTGTTTTTTCATAAATCATTATTATGTAATAATAGCTGGTTCATGCATTTTGGAGGTCGAAATGGCAGCGCACGTTGGATTAAAATATTTGGCCGAGATTCCCCATTCACACTTGAAACCTATTTAAACCTATCCTTCCCTACACTCTATAAATTGGTATTTTTATCATTTATAGGGGGTTGGAAGTGCCTTATAGGATTGGGAGAATAGGTGTAGTGGTTAGTTTTTATTTTAATTAACCATTTGAGGAGGGAAGCTTTCAAGCTAGGATCTCCTCCAAAATGCTCTTCTCTTTCTCTTCTTTGTTGTAATGTTATTGTTCTTTCAATAAACATATAATTTTATCTTCCACTTATTTTATTTTTCTAAATTATATTATTATTTTATCTTCCTCTTTTGGATGTAATTATTTATTATAATATTTATTGGGTTTTACCCATTATAAATCATTGCAAATGCAATTCTCTTCTACGATGATTACACCACCCATAGAAGAGTAGTCTTTTTAGTAATTGATCTATCTCATAACTTACTAATTCATTTATTTTGAATCAATGAGATAATGTAATTTAAATAATATTATCTATTAATTTATTTTTCAAGATATATGAAACTAAGAATGAAATTGAACAATTGACATAAAAAAACGTAAGGTCGAGGTTTGTGTAAATTGTGAGAGTGCGATCTTAATCGGTAATACAAGACCACACGGGATAAATTTGTAGAGTTAAAATATAATCCCTAAAAAAATTAATAATCATTTAAAGAGTGTATATGTGACCATATTAACCACTAACTATAAGCTAACCTAAGAACATCAGTTAAATAAGGGTGCTACGATTGCATGTTCTGAAGCAAGCCTAGGGTTTAAGTAATTTCATCTTTGTGGTTAAGTTAACTCCCGTAGGATTTGAGGGTTAAAAAATTAGAGGATTATAATTAAGTGGGTGTTAATTTAAATTACAATTATAAATAATTATTTTAATAGGTAGAGTTATATCGATTACACATTTTTAATATTTTATAAAAAAACATCTTCTTGTGGTGTCATTTTAATCGAACTTCATTTCAATTTTTTTTAAAATAAAACATTATTCCATAAAACTTCTTATATATTTATAAACTATTAAAAACCCCTTTATTTTAATTAGTTTTCTTATTTACTTTTATTTTATTTTATAAAATTCCTTTAATATGTTGTTAAATTTACTTCCTCCTTTGAGAGATGACCTTGGTCAGCCACTCTACTGCACCTAAGTACCCAAAATCCACTAATAAATTGAAGGCACAAAATTTTTGAGAGGATATATCAAAAAATATTGTGAAAAAATAATTATTCTGTAAGAACATCTGGTTCACGCATTTTGGAAGTCAAAAGGGCGGTGCAAGTTGGCTTCAAATATTTGGTTGAGATTCCCCATTCACACTTGAAACCTCTTTAAACCTAGCCTCCCAAACACTCTATAAATTGGTATTTTTCTCATTTAAAGGGAGTTAGATCTGAATTAGATAATGGGGAGCATAGTTAGAGTGGTTCTTTTCCATTTAAATTAACCGTTGGAGGAGGTAAGCTTTCAAGCTAGGATCTCCTCCAAAATTATCTTCTCTTCATCTTCTTTGTTGTAATGTTTTTGTTATTTCAATATACTTCTTATTTTATCTTCCATTTATTTTATTTTTCTCAATTATGTTCTTATTTTATCATCCTCTTTGGGATATATTTCTTGAGTATAATCTTTATTGGGTTATACCCATTATAAACCATTGCAAATGCAATTCACTTCTACGATGATTACACTACACATAAAAGATTAGTATTTTTAGTAATCGATCTATGTCTTACCTTATCCATTAATTTATTTTGAATTAATGTGATAATTTTATTCAGTTAATATGATCTATTAATTTATTTTTTGAGATTAATGAAACTAATAAAGCAATTGAACAATTGAAACAAAAACACATGAGGTCTAGGTTTGTGTAAATTGTGAAAGTGCGATCTTAATCAGTAATACAAGACCACACGGGATAAATTTTTAGAGTTCAGATATAATCCCTAAACTCAATTAATACTAATTTCTAGAGTGTATATGTGCCTTAATTAACCACTGACCATAAGATAACCTAAGAGAATCAATTAAAGTAGGGCGCTAGGATTTATTGTTCTGAAGCTAGCCTAGGGTTCAAGTAATTTCATCTTTGTGGTTAAGTTAACTCCTGTAGGGTTAGGGGGTTAAAAAATTAGGGGATTATAATTAATTGGGTGTTAATTTAAATGATAATGATAAATAATCAAGTGTATAGGTATAGTTTTATCTATTATGCCTTTTAAATATTTTCTAAAAAAACATCTTCTTGCTGTGTCATTTTAATCGAACCTCATTTAAAAAAAATACAATCTTCTTCTAGAAAACTTCTTCTAGATTTATAAACTATAAAGAACCTCCATCCTTTTAATTAGTATTCTTATTTCATTTTATTTTTTTAACAAAATTCCTTTAATATGTTGTTAAATTAACTTCCTCCTTTGAGAGACGACCTTCGTCATCCACTCTACTGCACCTACGTACCCAAAAAACCACTAATAATTTGAGGGATCCCATGAAAAAATATTTCAGAAAACATAATATGGTTAGTTAGGGTTGAGTGGGAGGTTAAATGGGGTCTTTATAAATTTTTAAATAATTTTTAGAATTAAAATTTACCGTCTGCACTGGTAGCTAGGCAGGGCCACATAGTTTTTAAAACTATATGCCCAAACCATGAACCCCTCTGATGGGGTGCATGGTTTATACGAGGTGGTAACACGGTTTTTCAAATCATTTAATAATCGTGGAAACCCCCACTATATGGGTTTTCACGGTTTACCTTGGGTGGGCATACAATTTTGGAAAACTGTGCACCAACTGTGTAGAGCCTAAGAACATTAAAAAAATATCAAAATTTTACCTAATGAAATCTTAAATGAGACCCAAATAAAACATGATAAAAAAGAAGGTCAAGGAGTACCTAAAAATATTAACATGATGTTACAGATATTATGATACCATCTTCTCTATATTTCGAAGGTGGTTGGTATCAACCCCATCCTTTAATCGGGTTTTCATATAATAATAGCTTTTATTTAAAAATCCAGATTCTATCCTTATAAATCCCTATATAGAAAAAAGTGAAGACCAATAACATTATGGGATGGATTTAGAGAATGAGAGCTATTAGGATATGAGTTAGCTGAGTAAATAATAGATAAAGTCAGATCCATTTTTTAGCATATCATGTCATATGAGAGTCAATTAAAAAGATATGATAACAATTATTAGTGAGAATGGGAATTCAAATATGGTGAGAAGGTATTCCTGGGAATTTCTCCACAAAATAAGGGTATGAAATTTAGAATTATGGGAAATCCAATACATAGGAATATTATTCCCTTAGTTATTTTTATGAACTAGGGACTATATATTATCTCTTGGAACTTCCATCAAACACCTCTCATGTTCATGAAATGTTCCATGTATTTATACTAAGGAAGTTTATAATAAATTCTTCACAAGTAGTGAACTCATAGGTTGTAGCAGTACATAATGAAATTTCATATAAATAAAATCTAGTTGAAATACTAAATTGTCGAGATAAAGTGCAATGTAACAAGACTGGTCATTAAGATAATGTTATCTGAATGAATAAGAAACATGAAGAAGTAACATGGGAACCTGAAGGTGTGCTGAAGAAAATATTTCATCATTTTTTTATATCATAGTTAAGGATTTTAAATGGAAATATTTATTTAAAAGGGGTTATAATGTATCATCCCAAGTTATAATATGTATTTCCTTTGAAATAAAACATGAAGTATTAGAAAACATTCTTTACATGCTACCTGAGTCTAAATAAACCATGATATAGTATACTGTTACATCCTATCCATTTTATTGTCATGTAGGAATAATAATAAACACATTATGAAATTTATATATAATTTTTTTCATAAATTTTATAGTATAGGATAATTTATATGATAAAATAATTTAATGATGAAGGATATAATTTTTGAAGAAATATATTTTTCTAGAAGATATGTAAATTTATCTAAAAAAAGTATATTGAAAAATATTGAAATACTATTTTAATGAAATATATTGATAATATATATGAATAATTAAATAATCACAAATACATTAGTTAACTAATGGTTGGGAATGAATATAAAATCAATTTAATGAAAAAATAATTATTTTCTAAAAAATTGATTTTATATGTGTAATGTATTTTTATTTTAATAAATTGAATAAATAATTATTATTTTTATTTTTCATTGAAATCTATATATATATATATATCATATATGTAATTCAATTTTTTAACTTTAATTTTATTGTTTTTACTAGGCATGAAATAAAAGTAAATTCACTTTTATGCTTAAGAAAATCATTTTTCTAAAACATGTTTTCATTGATTTTCAAATAATTATATCAAAATTAATTTATCAAATTATAGAACTTTAATAGGATAAAATAGATTCAATATTTTTAATAATAATTTTGATATTTTATTATGATTATACATTTATTTTTTCATAATTATTAGTAAAAATATTAAAAATTTGTCCCCACAGTTGTTTTTAAAATTGGTTTACCAGGGGTTAAATAAATAGAGAAGAGTAATATTTATATATAATATTTTTAAATTATTATTTTATAGATTTATTTAGACCCTATATTATCTTAAATTCTAATAATTTTCCATTTTGATTCATTGTACATGATAATGACAATAATTTTATTACATACTTTAAGTAATTCCAAGTGTGTCCTCTCCCCTCACATATAAAAGAGAACCTCACATCCAAGCATATTAAATTTTTTTGATCTTCATAGATTAAGGAATAACTAAAATAAAAATTTCGTAACATCCCTATCAATTTCCCAAAGTTCTGGGTTTGATCTAAATTCAATCCATTCAAGGGTTAATGTGTAAAACAAACGAGGGTTCTCAATGAATAGTTATTACCCTTAACTGGGTACTTTAAAATTTATTTATTATTACACCTTATCTAAAACTATTTTATCCGACATAAAATGATGAATCTAGTATCATAAATTTCATTATATGTTATTATGATAATGTTACAACCTTTTTCCACCTATTTTCTATCAAATTTGTAATTAAATCATTGCTAGTGCATGTATGTGGACTACTGCCTCCACATGACGATATGATTCATTTTTCAATCACCTCCATAAATGGTTTTTTTATAAATATGTTTTAACTAAATATATATGATAATTATGATAAGAATATTATTACCTAATAATAAACTTATTTTTTATCATTTATTCTAACTTTTCATTAGAAAATGAAAACATCATTCATGCATACATATAGATTACTATCTCCATGAACTTTGTAATTCATTTTTATTTATATATATTTCATATATTATTATATATATGTATATAATGAATATGAATTATATTTATATCATTTTTGAAATTATGTAGATGATGGAATAATGATCAATATTCAATGACCATAATGTGTCATATGAAACATTCATAAAAAATGAGACAACTAACACACATAAGTGATGATATTAATAAATAATTATTAACAAATAGGTGATGAAATATTATAAGCATATTATATATTCTAAATAGCTCAGTAGGAAATAAAAATACCAATCCTAGAAGTTAATAAAAACAATTTAAATAGTTCATGCATTATAAGGGGGTTTTACAAATACTGGACTGAATCTCGCCCTGCATGTCCATATCCACCCATGGTGTGAAACAATCTGGGGTTCAAAAGGACCACATCGTGTTCATATACATAACAGTTCCCTTTAAGAGGTCTTTTTTGACTTTATTGGTCCCCATATACACATGTGAGGTATCCAAGTTGTTGTGACTAGTGGCCTGAAGATATTCAATCCATTATAGAAGAAACATCCAAGGGACACTCTTAATTCTAGATTTTAGGGCTCAAAAAACAAGTTAGAAATCAGATTCAATCAAGGGGAACTACCATCCATGATGGAAAAAATGTTTTAATTCATAAATTATTTCCAATAATTCTTTCTTATTCTCAATTCTAAATCTAGTATAGTGATAATACAATCCTTTGACAAATCCATAGTGGGTACGGAAAACACCTCCACATCCAGAAGGGCCTAACATTCTTGATTATACACTATACAAATTAACATGACAAACTAGGGTATAGGAGGAATACATCAAATTTATTTCAAGAGATCTGGATTCTTTAGTATTCCATTCACAACCAACAACCCCAATATATTGAAATCATAAGGAGTGTTGTTTATTGCACCTGTTTTTATTTTAGAGGTAGTGAACACATTATATTTATATAGAAATAATTCCAGAATGAATAGATGGGTTTTGATCATCAAATATTATAACATTTAAAGCCTTATAGATATAAGACATATGTATTTCATAGATGTGAGTAAAAAGTTCTGAATTTTACTAATCTATTCAGCATTAAAAAGAACGAGCATCAGGCTTTCCAATTAATTATAAGTACAGATGACTAATTCAAATATTTTGTACATATATTGATAATAATATCATATATTATATAATAAGTATGAATGTTATTATGGAATATAATTATATTAAATGTTAATATATTGTTGAGTAGGTTAGAGAACATACAATACATGTTTGACTTTATGAAATTGTTTTTTAATACAATCCCATTTTTACTGGGACTGTTTATGTTTAAATTTATGATAAAAAAATTATAAAATATATACCTATAAAATATCATTACATTTATTCAACACTAGTTTTTGAGGTTATTTCATATTCTACTTTCAATTTACTCTTGGTATGTACTCAAAACTCATAATGAATAATTTTAATGAAAACTGATATTTTTTCTATTCGATCGGGAATCTTTTTCTTTCAATGCTATATTTTCCTAAAAATGTTCTATGAATATTATTAATATCTTACTATGATAGTTTAGATTAAATTTTAACCATGTTTTAATTTAAATAAATATAATTAGAATAAATCTTCTTCTCTTTTTCTGAAAAATGTTTTTAACCGAAGTGTGAACAAAATCATTGTTTTAATGTACAAAATTTAAAAAAATTTACCGCTTTCTTGATTACTCAATTATCTGAAACCTCATCTAAAAGATTTATTATTTCATTTAAAATAAAATTATATCATTAATATTTAATTTTTTTTATATTTTTATTATGTGATTTCAAAATAAAATGGGTATTTTCCTCATGAAATGTTCTAGTCATCTTTTATATTCATTGTTCATATATGATAACATCTTTTGATGATAATTAAGCCCCAAAGGGGACTTGATTTTATGATAAAATCCCCATTATTTATTTTAATGGTCTATGGATATGATGATGAAATATTGAGGAAACCCATTTTATTTTCCTCAAGATATGTTTGATGGAATTATAAATCTTTCCATGATCTTGTGGAATACATATTAATGGATCATGATTGTGTGTCTATTATAGATGTATAATTCATTTGGAAATGAGTAATGATTTATGAGAACCAGGAGTACATAAGAGGTTATCCGAAGCCCAAAAATCAGGTACAAATGAGGTTATATCAATAAAAAAAGTGTACACAAGATGTTATCATATGTATGATGCATTTACAAGGGTTTTTATCCTAATACTAACATGTGATGAATTTTATAGTAAGTTTCTATAAAATATGTTTTCTATAATTATGATTATTCCTCATTTTATGAAAATCTTTTATAACAAGATATTATGCCAATTTTTTTTATCTCATGGATCATAATCTTTGATCCCATTATAAATCATGTCTTATGAAATTCAATGCTTTATTCTATGACTCATGATTAAGATATAGGAATTGTTGGATTTGATTTTCTATTGATATCACAAGTTATCATACCCTTATTCTGATTTGATTCTTAAATATGATAATTGAATGATATATCCCATATTTACCCTTAATGTGCATACGAGCTTTCCCTTTATTATGTTACCATTTCCCCATGATATAAAGAATGTGTTGGGAATGTATTGTCTTAACAATACTATAAATCTTATTGAAATTGATGCTGAAAAATACCCTTGTTTATTTTTATTGACGATATTAATTAAGTGAAATTTAGGAAATTAATATTCATTGAAATATTTATTGTAGAAATATATTCACGTATTTGATATGTGTGGAATATTCATTAAATTATTCAGTATGTATTTAAGAATATTCTAGAAACGTTATTCATACCCTATATTGATAAGTGTAATGTAAGGAATGAACCCTACTTTCAAGAATAGAGCGTATGGATCATCCGTCCTATGCTATCAGAAAGTATAGTTTAGGAACCCAATGTTTCTACAGAACCTTACGTTTAAAAAGAGGGAATGTATAGATCTTTAAACATATGTATGTAAGGAGCCCTACGTTTGATAAGGTAAATGTATGGTACATCGACCCTACTTTTATGATCAACCCTAAGTTTGGTAATTTTTTCATTATGCAAAGGAACCCTATGAGACACAATTTAAACTTATGTTTTACTATTCAATGATGGATATTTAAATCTATGATTTTATCCAATATTTCCACAATGGTATTAACGAAAATAAATATTGAATAAAAGATATTTTAGGAATGATTCAAAGGCACTTTATTATAAAATCAGAGGCTCATTATTATAGATTCAAAGGATTGTTATTATTTTTCAATGACTCGTATTCACCATAGTAAATCATTCCCACTTCTAAGGTTGTTACAACTCTCCTGGAGGAGTTTAATTTGAATACTGTGATCCTTCGGGTGACTTTCTGGAATCTGAAGAACTGAAGAAAGCTATTTGTTATATATATATATATATGATCAGATCATATTCATGTGAGAAACATAAAGATATATTATATTCATACATGAGATGATTTTATATAAAAAGTTTATACTTTCTGTGAATGTCGTTTCATAGATCTACTGTAACGAACAATCGATTCTGTTATTTTTTAAAAGATGATACACTTTTAAGTTCTACATTTCAACCTCATACTGATAAGACTACTACTATATGTTTGAATCTATATAATTGATTAACATTTGCAACTAAGATCCCTTTAAAGATTTTTTACTCGAATACTTTCATCTTTGAAGAATAAGATCCGTATTCTGTCATTTTTTTCTATAACAATGATGTTCAACTCGTACCATCAAACAAATCAAAATCTTTTGATTTATTGGATTATCAGCTTCTTGGAATCAGTCGTGGTGAAGTGTCAGCTTCTCAAACTAAGATGTAGATATTTCAATTCCCTGTAAAATAAATTTAAGGCTTTGTTTATCCTTTTTGTAAAGGTGTCAACATATTAAACTCAGTTGTGGATTTAAAGGTCTTGTGAAAAGAGAATATTTATATTGAAAATCACCAATCTCATAGAGAGAGCATTGGTGGAGTGAACTAGGGGATCTTTTTTCCCCGAACCACTATAGAAATTTTTGTTTTTTTATTTTCTATTTATATTCTCAAATACTTAAAATACATAACACTAAATGTTTTCATCAATCGTAAAGAAAAGGAAAAATCTAGAATATGTAAATATTATCTAAAAAAACAATTCACCCCCTCTTGTGTATCTTTGTATTATTCCAACCTAATAATTGGTATCAAAGGTGAGATTTTGTGGTAAATATCTAGCAGGCTCAAAAGAATAAATATCTATAAAAATAAAATGTTAATGGATGACCCAAAAGAATTCATGTCTAAGATTCATGCTACATATTTTAATGGTGAAAACTATGTATGCAAGAAATCATGAATGATAATCTACGTAAAGAATCTAGTATTCAAATTATATTTAGAGACTATCACTCCTTATGTAATTCTTGAAAAAACAAAAACATGGGATGTTGCAACAGAATATGAATATGACATCAACATAAAGGAAATTAATTCTATCATTTTTGGACTTGGTCCTGATGAATATAATCATGCATCAAAAAAACTTACTACCTATGAAATGTGACAGATAATAGCCATCACATATGAAAGAATAGATAACATTAGAAAAATGAGGTATGATACTACAAAACTAAATTTTGAAACCTTTAGAATGATTGATGGTTAAAATTTTAAACAAATGAATGGAAAATTGAAGGAAATTTTAAACATTATTGCCTTGGGAGATTAAATTTCTTGATCATATCAAGTGAAAAAATTAATTAGAGTACTTCCCTCAAAATGGAATGACATATCTCCAGCTATTTGACAATCATCACCTATCAAGAACTTGACTGTGAAGAAACTAATTGGAATATTGATGATGTACAAAGAATAAATTAAGGATAAATATTAAGATCAAAAAATAGTAAAAAGGTAAAATAATTCTCTTAATTTGATATCTAAAATAATGAAAGAAAATTAAAAAATATGTTAAAATAGACATGAATTCAGATTCCTCAAACTATGAAATGGAACTATCTTATCTTGCAAGTATGTTCAGAAAATTCTAAAAGAAAGAGAGAGGATTCATAAAAACCTTTATAATGGATGAAAATGAACCTATATATGTAAGATGTTATGAATTCCATAAACTAGGTCACATCAAACCTGATTTCCACTAATTAAAAGATGAAATAAAAAGAAAATAAAAGAAATATTAGGAGAACGATAATTATGAACATAAAGAGAAGAGATCTATGAAAGCTACATGGAGTTAATCCAAAGACACCAACATTCATTCAAAATCTAATTCAAAGATAGAGCCACAAAATATTAAATTCAATATGTTCATTATGGCTATGGAATAAGAAGAGGTAAAAACCTAATACTCTTCTTCTTCTGACTCTGGTATCTTTTCAAATGGTAAATTGGATTCTTACTATTCTATGCTAAAATAAAAATACGATTCTTAATTAAATAAGAACAAGTCTCTAAAAATATGTGTAATTCTATTTTAGGTAAAAGGTACACAATGTTAAAATGACATCAAGAACTAATTGAAATATTCAATTTATCTATGTCAAACTGTATTTTTCAAGAAAAAAGGATAAAGGAATTAGGAGATGAAGTAGAATCTTATAAAAGTACTTAAAGTATTTTAACTAAAGGATAAAAATTTATAAATTAGATTCTTGTAAATAATGTTTTTAAAAATAAAAAATATGGAATATGAAGTAAAGGGTAAAATAAAAAGTTATACAAAAATTACTCTATGTTTTGTTATAAAAACTATACTCAATTCTATTGTGGAATAAAAGGTCATTACACTAAAAAAATTTATTTAAGAAATCCTTAAATAAGTGGTATTAAAAAAGATTTTATTTCTAAAAACATGTCAGAAGATGGTAATACCAAATTTGAAAAATTAAGGAAGATCTGGATTCCCAGATCTTTCCTTGCTGACACAACTAGACCCAAGAAAATATGGGTACCAAAACAGAAATTGTTTTAACTGTTATTGTAGAAACAAATACCATAGGAACAAAAAAGATATATGGTATATGGATAGTGACTACTCTAGACACATGATCCGAGACTCTTCCAATTTCAATACAATGACAGAAACGGATGGAGGTCTAGTCACCTTTGGTGACAATGTAAAAGGAAAGATTTTTGGAGTAAGAACAATTGAAGATCCAAAGACAATTTCAATCAATAATGTATTTTATATACAAGGGATAAATCCAAAACTGATAAGTATTTCTCAATTTTTTGAAAATTCCTATTCATTTTTTAAAGATAAACTGCTTAAATTTAGAGTACCAAGGACTGAAAATGTTTATACTTTGGACCATGATTCCTTGTGTAAACAGGAAGTTAACTATTTAACTGCTAAGATAAATGAGTCATGGATCTAGAAGAGAATAATTAGACATTGTAATATATATTCTTTAGATAAATTATCTAAGAAACAAATAATTTCTCATTTACCTTGTCTTAAATTTGAAAATGATAGATTTTGTGATACATTCTTAATTAGAAAATGATATAAATCATATTTAAAATAAATTAACAAAATTAATACCTTTAAACCATTAGAACTTTTCCATTTGGATTTTTTACCATCCATATTAGCAATTTTAGCTATTAAATTATATATTAATGTTTTAGTTGATGATTTTTTAGGATTCACTTGGGTTTATTTTCTAAAATCCAAAAGTAAGGTATTCAATATTTTTGAAAGTTTTCTCAAAATTGTTCAAAATGAAAAATATTTTAAAATGATATAATTAATAAGTGATCATGGTGGTTAATTTGATAATTTTTAATTTAATTCTTCCTTCTCAAATTTAGCTATTAAACACACCTTCTCTGCACTAAGAACACCTCAACAAAATGGTATTTTTGAAAGATGATACAGAACTATTCAATAAATGTAAAGGAATATGCTAAATGAATACATCCTTCTTACATCTCTGATCATAATTTTTAAGCTCAACTTTCAATATCATGAATAGAGTTTCAATAAGATCAATTATTAAAAAGAAACCCTATGAACTTTGAGATAATATAAAACCTAAATTAAAGTACTTTAATGTTTTTGGATGAAATTTATATATATTGAATACTAAGAATAGCCTTAGTAAATTCTATCCAAAATATGATAAATAAACATTTCTATGATATTTTTCTACTTCTAAATCATGTAGAGTGTTTAATAAAAAATTAAGGATTATTGAAGAATCAGTTCATGTGAAGTTTGATAAAACCAAACCTTTAAAAAAAATGAAAGATCAAATAGAAGAAATTACTGACTCACATGACAACATGAGGCATAAATCACCTAAAATTAATTTTGAAAATAAAATTAATGAAATTAACTGAAGTTCAGAAGAACATAAAATTGAAGAACCTGAAATTATCTTACTTAGAAAGTATAAAACCTTAAAGGAATATCCTTTAGAAACATTCATAAGAAATCTTGATATTGGAGTCATAACTAGATATAATGTTGAAAAACTATATGAATTCTATGAATTTCTATCTTAGTTAGAACCTATGTCTATTAAATAATCTTTAAATGTTGATAATTTATTATTATCCATGCAAGAAGAACAAAACCAATTCAGTAGAAATAATGTTTGGGAATTAGTAGACAGACCAACTAATTATCCAGTAATAAGAACCAAAGTGGATATTTAGATATAAATAGGATAATCAAGGGATCATAACTAGAAAAAAAGCTAAATCTGTAGATTAAAGATACAATAAAGAAGAAGAAATATATTATGATGAAAACTTTTCACCTATATCAAGATTAAAAGACATTATAATCCTTCTATATTATGTATCTCATAAGAAATTTCAATTATATCAGATGGATATTAAAATTTACTTTTTAAATGGACAACTAATGGAGGAAGTTATGTTGAATAAACCCCATGTTTTGAAAACACGGACAAACAAAATTCAGTTTTTAAAATTACTGAAGCTCTTTCTAGCCTTAAACAAGCACTTATATCTTGGTATGAAAGATTATACACCTTTTTTGTTGAAAAATGGAGTTTTATTGTGGGATTAGTAGATCATACTCTTTTTAAGAAAATCAATTTTTTAATAATTTATTAGTTCAAATCTATGTTTATAATGTTATTTTTGGTTCAATAAATAAATATATTTTGTGATGATTTATCAAATATAATGCAAAACGAATTTGCAATGAGTATGATGGGAGAAATGAATTTATTTTTAAGATTTATGATTTATCAAAAAGAATATGTAATTTTTAAGTCAAAGTAAATATATTATTAATTTATTAAAGAATTATGGACTAGAAAAAAATAAGACTTATATAACTCCCATGTGTTCCAAAATAAAATTTATATGGATGAAGTTGGAAAACTAGTTTACAATAAGTTATATAGAGGTATGATTGGTTGTTTATTTTATTTTACTGCTAGTAGACCAGGTATAATGTTTTTTACATGTTTATATGATATATTTTAATCAAATCCAAATGAATCCCGTATTACTGTTGTTAATTTTTTTTGATATTTAAAAGTAATTATTTTTTCAATATCTTATTTACCCATGAAACATCTGATTTTAATTTAATTTCATATTCAGATATTGACTTCTGAGGTTATAGATTAGATAGAAAAATTTCCCCAAGAACCTATCACTTTTTAGGGAAATATTTAGTATCATAGTTAAGTAAGAAACAATACTCAATTGCTCTGTAAATATCCAAGAAAGAATATTTTTTTTTGAAGTTCTGGTGCATAAGTGTTGTGGATGAAATAAATTCTAATAGATTTTAGATTAAAATTTAATAATATACATATTTTATGTGATAATACCAGCACTATTAATATTTCCAAAATTCCTATAAGTCATTTTAGGACTAACCATATTGATATAATACATCATTTTCTAAGAGATCATATTCTTAAAAAGGATATATCTTTAGAATTTATAAATACTGAATATCAATTAGTGGATATTTTTAATAAACCACTTACCGCTGATAATTTTGATTTTATAAAGGTTGAGTTATAAATACTTAATTTTAAATAATTTTTTATTAAATTATTTTGATAATTTATTAGTTAATTATTTTCATTTGTAAGGTTATTATTTATTTATTTAATTTTTAAATAAATATTTTCCTAAGACTTTTCAAAATTATAATTTAATGATTACCCTATGTAATTAGGACAAGAAAACCCAGCCGCATCACCAGTCCATTAGAAAAATATTTATCTTTCCTTACTATTTGATTTCAAACCTTTTTAATTACTAGAGTACTTATATTTCTTTTAAACCCTTGAATATGAATTCCCCAAACCTTTAGATTCTAAACAATGAAGAATAAAAAGTGAACCGATAAAGGTGAGCCAAGAAATCCAAAGCATCAATGTGTCTAATTCAGGAATATTATTCAAGGAAAGGTCATTGATTTAGAATTCTTGTATCAAAATAATATTCTAATCAATAAAGATCATGTATTTCAAGGATTGTAATTTCTATTTAATGAAGAAAATAAAAACTTCTTTTTTGAGATAGAACTAAAATAGTTTTACAGAAATGTTCAGTTTAGTTTTGGTGAAACATATGATATAATAAATTATTGATTTGATGATAAGTAGTTTTAAATATCCTCAGTAGAAATTGTCTGATTTTAAAATTCCCTCACGAAGGAGTATTCTATTTTGATATCTGATCACTTATAAATAAGGAACATAATTCAGAATATATCACATCATTTATTTTTTGGTTCAACCAATATAAGGAAAATGTTTGTAAAAGATATTGAGGCTAACCAGAAAGTATTGGTAATTTTTTTCAGACATATATCATTCCAAGGACTTCTAAGTTGGAAAATATTTTGTATCCTAACATGTGTATCATGTTTCTATTTATCAATGATAAAAGATTAAATTTCCCAAGATTTAGGTCGAGATATCTTAATCACTACTGCCAATTGGAGTCTAAAATAACTTTGTATATCTATGGTTGGATCATTTCATTACTTTTATATAGAAATAATAATATTTGACATATTGATTGTCAAAATAGATGTCATCACAACAATGTTCTAAATGATGGTACGCTAAGAAAATTAGATTTCTTTTAGAGTACAATAAAAATAAAACTATTTCCAGTGATTGAAAATGATCAACAAGAATCGGGTCCTATTTATTAGGGGAGAAAGAAAATTTCAAGTATGCAGGATCAATTAGATTAAGAAATGAATAAGTTAGATAATTCCATATAGAAGGTGTTAATCAAATTTCTAAAATAAAACTCTATTATGACTCAAAAGATTATGATAAAGAAGCTTTAGAAGAATAATCCCATGAGGAATTTTTCACAAGACCAAGGATCAAATAAGAAACCCAATATAAGGATCTATAGGTAGAAACACTTAGACCTAGAGATGTGACTCTATCAGTGTCTTTGGGAGAAACAGATCAAACTGTAGATCAATAGGTTGAAAGTCAATAACAATGCTAGTAGTTTACCCATTAATCAAATAAATAAAGTGAAAATGATCAAGAATGAGAGAATTTTCAGAAATAATTAATTGAAACTACTAAAAATTTTGAGCATTAGGTTATATCTGCTATTGAAAAATCCATGGAAAGAATTACTTCTGTGTCTGGAGGAAGGACATAAGTTATTGATGATATTTATTTTTCAATTGAGAATTCTTCAGCTAAATACATAACTATTTTGGAAGAGGTCCTCAATCAATGAATCATGATGAAAGAACATTTGATTATTTGATAAATCAGATAGAAGACATAGTTATCAATTTCCACAAAGTACAAGTGAAAAAAATCCAATCTTTGATAAGAACTAGAATCTTCTTAGAAAACATTTTAAGAGTTGAGAAACTTATCTATTACAAGATTTGAATAAGATTATATTTAGACTCATATTTAATAATTCAAAGAAAATTATATTTCAAAAATAGATTTTGATGAATTTAAGAGAGATACGTTGGATCATTTTGGAAAATTTAAAATAGAATTTGTTTCCAAAATAGATTTTTCTAATTTGAAATGGTTTTTGGGAATCTATTTTGAATCAATAAAAGGAAGTGTTAGTCATTATTGATCTTCTACTTTAACACCACCAACTTCAACATATTTAATTAGAATATTTCAAAAAATTAATTCAGTGATGGAAGTCATGAATGATAGTCTTCGGTCTCTTCAGTATAACAATTCACCTCTGCATGTCCTATTAGATAATAAAATAGTCCATACTGATAAATTGACTTCAAGTGAACTTGACATCAGATTGCTACTTAATTAGTCCAGTGATAATATTTATCAGTTTCTACAGATAAAAGAAAATCTACATGACTTTTTAAAATTCAATTTAATTGAAAATTTGAACGTTGGACAAGATTCAAGAATATTGATAAGGTAGATGGATGAAAATATTTTTTAATGTTTACAATGTATGATAATCATAGTTATAAAAATGTTTTTTATGCTTCCCAGGCTTCACCAAATCAATAAAACTCTCTCGATCAAAAGCTTTCACCATCTACTAGACCTCTTGTTTAAACCTCACTTTTCTCCTTAAGAAAAAATCACTCATGTATTTATACATTACTTTTAATAAAAATTCCATTAATTATTAATATTATCTATATAATTACTATGTTATATTATTTTTTCATCTCCACCACAAGAACACAATATTATTTTTATTTATACTATAACATAACATTCACTTATAGTTTTGTGTTACATTAAATTTGTTTTAATCCATTTTCATATGCTTTATTTTTTATATAAAAAAGGCGGAGAAAATTGGGTAAACAAAAAATTCTAAATTAAAGGGTATATGTATTTTTATTTTATCAAAATAATATAGTTAAATAGAAATATATTTTTTTCAATAAATATTTTCTTTAAAATATTACATCTTTAGTGTTTAAAAATCCAATAATTTATATAAATTATTTTATGGGGTTTTTAATCATAAAAAAGGGGGAGATTATCGAGCATGTATTGTCTCAACAATACTATAAATCTTATTGATTTTGATGCTCACTAATACCCTTGTTTGTTTTACTAATGATATCACTTTATGTGAATTTCCAGAAATTAATATTCATTGAAATATTTATTTTGGAAATATATTCAAGTCTTTAATTTTCTAGGAATATTTGTTATTGTGTTCAAAACATATTTAATCATATTTTGGAATCACGTTTTTTACCCTATATTGATAAGCGTAATGTAAGGAAGAAACCCTACATTCAAGAATAGTGCATATGGATCATCCACCCCACACTATCAGAAAGTATGGTTCAAGAACCCTACGTTTGGATGGAACCTTACATTTATAAAGAGGGAACATATGGATCATCCATCCTACATATGTAAGGAACCCTATATTTGATAAAGTAAATGTATAATAAATAAACCATACTTTTATGATCAACCCTACATTTGGTATTTTTTTCTTTACATAAAGGAACCCTATGAAATGACGTTGAACCCTACGTTTGGCTATTAAACGATATAGATTTAAATTCATGATTCTATCTGAGATTTATACAATGTTCTTGATGGAAATAAAGATCTATTGAAAGCTATTGTATGACCGATTCAAAGGGTTGTTATTATCAATTCAAAGGCTCATTATTATTGATTCAAAGGTTCATTATTATTTTTAAAAGACTTTTTTTCACTGGAGTAAATCATTTATACTCCTATTGAATTTTACGACTCTCCCGGATGATTTGAATTTTAATATCTACGATCCTTGAGGTGACAATCTTGGTTCTGAAGAACCGAAGAAAGCTGTTTGTTATATATATATATATGATTAGATCGTTTTTTTTGTTAGAAAAACCTAGATATACGATCTTCATACATGATATGATTCTATATAAAAACACCATACTTTCTATTAATATAGTTATATATATATATATGATAATGAATGACAGACTCTGTTATTTTATGAAAGAGGGTATACTTTGAAGTTATATATTTCATCCTCGTATTGATAAGACTACTACAACATCTTTGTTAATTTATAAGATCTATTTATACCAAGATATCTTCAAAAACTTTTCTTACTTGAAGTATTTCAACTTTGAAGAATAAAATATGTATTCTATTAGTTGTTACTACAACTGTGTAGTTTAACCTATACCATTAAAAAAACTAAAATATTTTAATTTATTAGATTATCGGCTGATCAGACTCAGTCATGGTGGAGTGTCAGATTCTGAAACTATTCTATGGATATTTTGATTTCCTGTAAAAGAACTAAAAGGATTTTCTTAGCCTTGTTATAAAGAATTCAACTACCTGAACTCAGTTATGGATTTGAAGGTCTTGTGATAAGAGGACATTTCTAGTAAAAATAGCCAAGATCATAGAGATAGAGTCGATGGAGTGGTATAGAGGATCTTTGTTCCCCAAAACACTATAAAAAATGATTTTTTCTTATTTTCAATTTATCCACTACTAAAATACTTACAATACAGAATGCTGCATATTTTCATTAATCGTAAAGAAAATGAAAAATCCAAAATGTGTAAAGATTATCGAAAAGATGCAGTTCAACCCCTCATACATATCTTTCTATTATTCCGAACTAACAGAATGGTTTTTAGAATGACATGTCTAACAAGGGTTCTAGTTATGATGTTCCAAGTGGTATATAATGTATATAATTTATGTTCCGGTTGTTTATGTACCCATGATTCCAATGAAAATGACCCTTTATGATTCTATCATGAAACATAATGATATTTTTTTAATATTATTATAATAATAAGTAATATATATATATATAATAATAATTGGGTCTCCTCACTTCATAGATTAGTTAACCTCATATAACACTTCGTCATTCTATACTTTTATCATAGGAATATCTAGGTTACCAACATTGTATTTCTTCATTCTCAAGATTTTTCCAAATTTAATTATAAATTTTTGTCATTCCTTTTCATTTTATTATAACATGAAGATAGTTGAGTTAGAAATTTTTTTATCACACTTATGACCAAATTAATGAAAATCACAATTGAGTTTCTTAAAACACTCAAATAATTTTGAAACATACAATTTTTTCTTATTAGTCCTTTGGTATTTAATTATCTTAGAATTTCACCACATCAATTTAGGCCTTTTTTGAAAAATACACATTATTATATAATATATTAATTAAAATACCTTGTTCCCAAACCTATTAATGCATTTAGAATTCCAAAAAATCATGATTTTCATCTCTGGAATTCATGTTCTCTAGAATTTATAAAATTTAATGCTTTCTATTTTTTGGAATTTCACCTAGATGGTTGAGATTTTTTTGAAGAACTAGTACTTTTTAATGTAATTATATCCCCCATTCACATGTTTTAAATATTATCATCATTTGTCATCATCTAAAATTTTATATATTCTAAATTTAATAAAGGAACTACCCATGAAACTAGTTTTATAACAATCATTATAATTTAAGGTTTACGATAACATTTTTTAAAAATATTACTATAAAATAATCAGTTTATGCTCTTAGAATCCCCTTGAAACTAGTATGAATCACTTTTTAGACTATATTTTCATATTATTTTTCTATGGTGGATTATTTCTTACCATGATTTTGTTATATTCTAGCATGTATTGGTAAATCATTCATCAAAATCAACATATGTTATAGAAGATCCTAATTTGGTGAATTCTTTTCATCTTATGATGATCTCAATCATTCTTAACAATGTTTCCATAGGTCCCTACTCTCATTCTCATGTACCTTGTTTTATTCACACAAGGAAATATTTAAAACACTTATTATTTTTTTCTTTATTTAATGTCATTGACAACTCCTTCAGGCATGAAGTCACGAAGCTCCTCTTCCTAGGATCCTCCTGCATTTACCCCAAATTTGCACCCCAGCCGAACCACGAGGAAGCTCTGGTCAGTGGTCCGCTGGAGCCGACCAATGAATGGTACGCCAATGCCAATATCACTGGGATCAAAATGTGCCAGGTGTACAGGTTTCAGAACCAGTGGGATTCCATTTCGGGGATTCCCACCAATATGTATGGTTTGAATAACAATTTTTACCCCGAGAACTCCCACGTGTTGCCGGCATTGATGCGGCGGTTTCACGAGGCCAAGGTGTCGGGGGAAAAGGAGGTGGTGGTATGGGGTGACTGTAACGACCCAATGTTTTTCAATGAAAATTCCCTTATTATATTTCTATCATAAAATAACATGAAAACACAACGTAATGAACTACTAAGTGATAAGTGACATTTAAAAATAAGTTTGTCACTTTTGTGTTTGGAATTTTAAAAATCCAACATACACGGTTGTGCTCAAGATAATTTTTGGAGTCTAATGAAACAAAAATAATTTTATATGAATAGTAACGTACCCTTAGGAATAGTAACATACCATTATGAATAATAATATTAACCTTATGAATAGAAAATCATCCAACATAAGAGTAACCTTACCCATGAATAATTAAATAAAATTTATACATCTTAGAAAGTGACAATTTGACCTTAGTAAATGTTTTGGAATTTTTTAAGTCATAAATAATTAATTATAACTAATTAATTAATTTAAAGGAAAATTTATTTTCTTAAAATGTATTCATAATTTATAAAGTCAATGTCTTATAGTTTTTAGATAATTTTATATGACCCTACGTAATTTTTGAAAGCACTATAAAATCAGTTTTAATCTTAAAAAATGTTTTTAAGTAAATTATGTTTTTAATATTAAATTAAAAATATTTAGCAAAATATTTTTGAAAAATGGACTTCATTTTTGGATTATAAATGTTGAAAAATGGTTGGGGTAAATTTTTGGGATTTTTTTGAGATACTTGAATTTTTGATGAATAGTAGAATCCGATAATTTACAATAAATGCTAAATAATGGATTAATTGAGTCATCGATGATACTATGATGTTGTTAGACCACTTGGTTCGGGATCACATGATAAAATTAATATTCTTGGTCATCCAAGACTCACTATTCCTTTTCTTAGGGGAAATTAATAAAATAATGAATTTTATATTAAGGAAACCCCTCTCCCCTCCACTATAAAATCCACCCTTCACACCCTCATTTATTCACACCTCTCAAGCTCCAAGACATCTCTAAACTCTGCCCAAAAACCTTCCCTAGACCCTCCCACACGTCCAAGATCTGACGTCCTTATCAAAAGACCACGCTTAGTCCCTCAAGGAGGTTCTCAAGAGAAGGATTCAAGAGGTAATTTCTCTCCCTCTTCTCCTTTAATTTCCTTTCAAGTTCAATTTCATTTCTTGATATCTCCCCACCTATATTCATCTAAATTGTATTGTAACTACAGTATTATACATATAATGGAATGTTATTATTCTAAATGTATATTATATCATCCAACCCCCTTTCCCTCTTCCTTTTATTAAAGAGAATGTTGTTCGTGAGGTGTTAATTTTTCGCCTTCAAGAACGACATGCTTTCTTCTTCCATTTCTACCTTCATATCTGGTCATGAAACCATTTTTATGGTTTAAACAGAACTTTTTGTATGTATTACCTCATATTTAAAGTTCTGGAAATAACTTATGACCAAATTACTAAGTTATAAGTTAAAATAAGTTCGTTATGATCGAAAAACCGCCCAAATTAACCCAAATAATCATCATTTAATTATTATCTAATAATTCATACACATGGATAGAATATGATTCATTATAAGATCATTCAAACTGATGTAATATAATTAATAAAATATAATATCATTTCTGTATGTTTACCCATGATCCACCCAAACTTCAATTTAAGAATACAAGTGAACCACTCAAGAATACCATAAAAACAAACATTCCCAAATAATGTTTTTAAATGATATGACTCATCAAAAGGCACATAAATTCACTTAATGAAACAATAATTAACCATATTAATGTACTCAAGTTTTTTTATTTCTAAATAATGAATATAATTTCATTATACAGGACATTAAATAGAAGGAATCATTCAGGTATAAGGTAAGAGGAAATCTCGAACCCAATTTTCTTCCTTCAGGTTCTCCCTCTTTCACTCCATTTTTGATATAGTTACTCCTTAATGATTATTTGTTCATCATTTTATTTACTTTTATGGGATATACATGTTTTTCACTTGTTTTTATGTCAAAAAAATGTTTTCCAAAAGAACTCCTCTTTTAAGAACACCCCTTTTACTTCTCACTCAAAGTGGATGGTTCTTATAACATGTATATAATTCCCTCTTTCTTTTGGGAACCCAAAGTTTATGAATGTTTTCATATGAGATGAAACACATTCCATTCCATGGGTTAGTTATGTACATTTTTTATATGTGTTCTATGTGGAAAGCGTAATGATGGTAATGTTATGATGTGACGGGTGCGCCCAGAATTATATAGTGCAATATGAATGTTTGAAAGTGACGGGTGCACCCAGAATTATACAGCGCTCCAATGCATTGGGTAAAGTGATGAATCTCATGAATAAATGTGAAATGATGTGTGAAAAAGATTCTATATTGGTTGACAAGTATGTTTGGTACTTAACCACTAAGACATGATGTTTCATTTTTATGCATTGCCGCATTTCAAGTCTTATATTTATGATTCCTCTCATGTTCATGATCCTTTTCCCATGTTATGATTATGGTCACCCCATGATATATTGTTCTTATCTATCCTCTTACTAGGCTTCTAGATAACCCCTTTTTATGTATATCCTCAGGTGGCTACATGTATTAAAGAGAGTACAAGTGCCAATATGAAGCTAGAGAAGAAGAAATTAAATAAAAGTTTATACTTGATGTTATAATTGTTATGGATTGTCCGTGTTTTCCCAAGACACTAAACCTTTGGATCCTTTATGTGTAATAATATTATTTTTATTGTCTTTAAAATGATGTAATATTAATTTAAGAAAAGGCTGGGTCGCTATAGTTGGTATCAGAGGCAAGGTTTAGTTAATTTGGGAATTAGGATTAGTGAACCCTAGGGAAAACCTACAGCATGAGACTAAGTAAAAATATTCACACAAGAATATTTACCTAGGGATCCCATATGTTATGTTTTTGGTATAAATTGTTTAAATGAATAAGTTATTCATGAATTTTTTACTTATGTTTTGTTCTAACCTTTTATATTTTAGAAAATGGTGGGAACCAAGAGAAATCAGGCCAACAACTCATGCGAGGGACAATGCAACGATTTCCCGAATGACATCCCCAATGATTTGGGAGGTGGGGTTCAAAACATCTTGGTGATGCTTACCCAATTATCTCAGGTTATGAATAATAACCATAATAATGGGGAACATCCTCCTTCACCAAAGAGGGAGCAACTGGCCATCGAATGTTTTATGCGGCAATGACCACCGACGTTTTGTGGATCTTCCGATCCACTAGTTACAGAACAGTGGGTAAACTCCATGGAGAATATATTTTCTATTCTTCACTGTTCCGAGACGGATAAGGTGATCCAAGCCATTTATCACGTAGACGGAGAATCCGATCAATGGTGGGCTTTGATTAAGAACACCAAGCCAAGAGAGGAAATTGAAGAGATGGAATGGGAAGACTTTAAGATAATGTTTATTAACAAGTATTTCCCATGAAATCTTCACACGAAGATGGAGAGAGAATTCATAGAGATCAAGAAAAAATAAGGAGAATCTGTCACAACCTATGAAGATAATTTCACAAGGCTTTAAAGGTACGCTTCGGGTTTTGTTATCAACAATTATATCAAAATTGATAGATTCTTTAGTGGATTCAAAGCACACCTTCGAAAGGCTCTTGCAATTAGAGACTTTGGGAGTTATGAAGAATTTGTTCGGTGTGCTCTCAAAGTGGATATGGAGTTTTGAGAATGGTCCCATGACTATAGTGATAATAAAATAAAGATGGAGTTTCAAGATGGGGGATCTAATGAAAAAGGCAGGAAGAAAAATCAATGACCCACATGCCGAAAATGTTGGAAGTTTCACCATGGGAACTGCCTCAAAGGGATGGGGAAATGCTTCAAGTGTGGAAAATAAGGACACCATGCTCAAGAGTGTCGAAAAGACATAAAAAGAATGGATAATGTAGCCGATGAAAGGAGAGAACCACTCATGGTTCAATGATACAACTATAAGGAGCTAGGGCACTATGCAAAACAGTGCACTAAACCTCGAGCTCTCGAGGGTAATTAGCGTCAGTAGCCACCAAAGCCAAAGGAACAAGGGAAGGCTTATGCCATCACTACTGTGGAGGTGGAGCATGATAATGACATCGTACAAGGTACACTTCCTATTCATTCCAGAATGGAAAAAGTCTTATTTGATTCTAGTTCTACGCATTTCTTTACATCTTGCAAGTTTGATAGAACTATAGAATTGAAGCCCCGAAACCTTGAAGTAGAGATATCTGTAAAAACACCAAGTGGTGAAATCATTGCAACCCAAATGTTTGACTCTTCTCCCGTTGGCGTATGTGGGAAGATTCTTCCAGCAAATATCGTAATATTTACTTTGGTGGAATTCGATGCTATAACGGGAATGGATTGGCTCTCGTTATATAGAGCATAAATCAACTATCAGGAAAAAGAAATATCTTTTCATATTACGAACCATCCCATGATCCTCTACAAATTCATGGAAGATCATGAATATCCTTTGAAATATCCTTCAATGATGTGGGTGTTGATTCCCTATGAAGAAGCATACCTTACCCAAATGGTTGAGTTGAAGGAAAGTTCCAACCTTGAGGAAATTCCAATCGTGAGAGAATACGACGATGTGTTTCCTGAAGAGTTACCCGGAATTCCCCCAGATCGTAAGGTAGAGTTCTTGATTGAACTCATACCCGGAGCTAATCCTATCTCGAAGTGTCCCTATAGGATGGCTCCTATCGAACTGGAGGAGCTAAATAAGCTGCTACAAGAGCATCTGGATAAAGGGTTCATACTCCCTAGTGCATCACCTTGGGGTGCACCAGTGCTCTTTGTGAAGAAGAAGGATGGAACAATGTGCCTGTGTATCGATTATCGGGAACTCAATAAGATCACCATAAAGAACAAGTATCCTCTTCCAAGGATTGATGACTTTTTTGACCAGTTAAGAGGATCTCAATACTTCTCAAAGGTGGATCTTAATTTTGGATATCATCAGGTAAAGGTGAATAAGGGAGATATTCAAAGGACTGCCTTCCGTACAAGGTATGGGCACTATGAGTTTTTGGTGATGCCCTTTGGACTTACTAATGCCCCTGCAGTATTCATATATTTGATGAATAGAGTCTTTAGACATTACCTCGACAAATTTGTGGTAGTGTTTATCGATGATATTCTCATCTACTCCAAGATAAAGGAGGAACATGAAGAACACATAAGACTTGTGTTGATGAAATTAATAAAGGAGAAGTTGTACGTCAAGTTCAGAAAGTGTGACTTTTAGATGAAGCAAGTCACATTCTTGGGGAATGTGATCACAAGTGAGGGAGTTTCTGTGGATCCTTCAAAGAAAAAGGTGATTGAGGAATGACCCAGGCCCTCTAGTGTCACAGAAATATGTATTTTATTGGATTAGCTGGGTACTACCAACGTTTTGTGAGAAAATTCTCACGATTGTCAAGCCTGCTAACTAAGTCAACATAGAAAGGGGTAAAGTATGTTTGGATGGAAGAATGTGAGGTATGCTTCAAGGAGATAAAGAGAAGGATGATCATTGCACCTGTACTCACACTACTGAAAAGTGGAGAAAGTTTTGTGATATACAGTGATGCTTGAAATAAATGCTTGGGTTGTGTACTCATGAAAAATGATAAAATGATAGCCTACACCTCACGATAGTAGAAGATCCATGAGCAGAACTACCTAACGCATGATCTAGAGCTGGAAGCCGTGATTTCACTATTGTAAATAAGGCTATTAGCGACCGCCATTGGCGGTCGTTGTTGCCTCGTCGCTAGAGACCTTTAGCGACCGCCAATGGCGGTCGCTATTCTAAAAAAAAATTTAATTTTTTTTATTGAATTGAATATAAATAAATATATATATATATATATATATAAATATTCATATATATACTATTAAATACAATATTTTAAATATATATATATATATAATATATTTTAAATGTTTTAATATATATTTAATATATATATAATATCAAATCATTGTGCTATAATAATTTAAAAACTTCGATTCAAGAAATAATCTCATTTCAGGTCGTTCGGAGCACGTTTGCTCCGAATGGGACCGCCGCACGCCGTTTTGGTGTTTTATGGCACCAGAAACGTGTTTCCGGCCGCCGCAGTCACACGGCACCTCCGAATGAGGTGCCGTCTGGCCGACCATTTCAAAATTCACGCCCCGGATGTTGTTGTACGGTTTCGTGGCATTTGGAGGTCGTTCGGGTGGTTTTGACCCCCCAATGCGCCATTTCAGCGCGCGCCGCGCTGCTGAAAACGACACAATCGGACGTGCCGCGCGCACCGCACGTCCGATGGATGTGAGGCCTCCTCCTGCATCTCAGGAATAATATTTCTATCATTCCCGTGCGGTTTCAGGTCGTTCGGAGCACGTTTGCTCCGAATGGGACCGCCGCACGCCGTTTTGGTGTTTTATGGCGCTGGAAACGCGTTTCCGGCCGCCGCGGTCACACAGCACCTCTGAATGAGGTTCCGTCTGGCCAACCATTTTACAATTCACGCTCCGGATGTTGTCGTACGGTTTCGTGGCATTCAGAGGTCATTCGGGTGGTTTTGACCCCCCAATGCGCCATTTCAGAGCGCGCCGCGCTGCTGAAAACGACACAATCGGACGTGCCGCGCGCACCGCACGTCCGATGGATGTGCGGCCTCCTCCTGCATCTCAGGAATAATATTTCTATCGTTCCCGTGTGGTTTCAGGTTGTTCGGAGCATTTTTTCTCCAAATTGGACCGCCGCACGCTGTTTTGGTGTTTTAGGGCGCCGGAAACACGTTTCCGGCCGCCTCGGTCACAAGACACCTCCGAATGAGGTGCCGTCTGGCCGACCATTTCACAATTCACGCCCCGGATGTTGTCGTACGGTTTCGTGGAATTCGGAGGTCGTTCGGGTGGTTTTGACCCCCCAACGCGCCATTTCAGCGCGCGCCGCGCTGCTGAAACGGACACAATCGGACGTGCCGCGCGCACCGCACGTCCGATGGACGTGTGGCCTCCTTCTGCATCTCAGGAATAATATTTCTATCGTTCCCGTGCGGTTTCAGGTCGTTCGGAGCACGTTTGCTCCGAATTGGACCGCCGCACGCCGTTTTGGTGTTTAATGGCGCCGGAAACGCGTTTCCGGCTGCCGCGGTCACACGGCACCTCCGAATGAGGTGCCGTCTGGCCGACCATTTTACAATTCACGCCCCGGATGTTGTCGTACGGTTTCGTGGCATTCGGAGGTCGTTCCGGTGGTTTTGACCCCCCAACGCGCCATTTCAGCGCGCGCCGCGCTGCTGAAACGGACACAATCGGGGGGCTGTACGGGGGTGCGGGGGGCTGTACGGGGGTGGCGGGGGGATGTACGGGGGTGCGAGGTGTTTTACGGGGGTGTCGGGGGGTTGTACGGGGGTGTCGGGGGGCTGTACGGGTGTGGCGGGGGGCAGTACGGGGGTGGCGGGGGGGTGGCGGGGGGCAGTACGGGGGTGCGGGGGGTTGTACGGGGGTGCGGGGGGGGGGGGGGGGGGGGGGCTGTACGGGGGTGCGAGGGGCTGTACGGGGGTGCGGGGGGGGGGGGGGGGGGGGCTGTACGGGGGTGCGGGGGGCTGTACGGGGGTGGCGGGGGCCTGTACGGGGGTGGCGGGGGCCTGTACGGGGGTGCGGGGGGTTGTACGGGGGTGCAGGGGGGCTATACGGGGGTGCGGGGGGCTGTACGGGGGTGCGGGGGGGGGGGGGGGGTGTACGGGGGTGCGGGGGGCTGTAAGGGGGTGCGGGGTGCTGTACGGGGGTGGCGGGGGGCTGTACGGGGGTGGCGGGGGGCTGTACGGGGGTGCGGGGGGCTGTACGGGGGTGCGGGGGGGGGGGGGGGGGGGGGGTGTACGGGGGTGCGGGGGGCTGTACGGGGGTGGGGGGGGGGGGGCTGTACGGGGGTGGCGGGGGGCAGTACGGTGGTGCGGGGGGCTGTACGGGGGTCGGGGGGGCTGTACGGGGGTGCGGGGGGGGGGGGGGGGGGGGGCTGTACGGGGGTGCGGGGGGCTGTACGGGGGTGCGGGGGGCTGTACGGGGGTGGCGGGCGGCTGTACAGGGGTGGGGGGGGGGGCAGTACGGGGGTGCGGGGGGCTGTACGGGGGTGCGGGGGGGGGGGGGGGGGGGGGCTATACGGGGGTGCGGGGGGCTGTACGGGGGTGCGGGGGGGGGGGGGGGGCTGTACGGGGGTGCGGGGGGCTGTACGGGGGTGGCGGGGGGCTGTACGGGGGTGGCGGGGGGCAGTACGGGGGTGCGGGGAGTTGTACGGGGGTGCGGGGGGGCTGTACGGGGGTGCGGGGGGCTGTACGGGGGTGCGGGGGGGGGGGGGGGGGGGTGTACGGGGGTGCGTGGGGCTCTCCGGGGGTGCAAAGGCCATCCCATTGATTACAAAAGTGAAAAATAAAAGTGATAACATCTAATTAATACATATTTCTTTTATCGATACCATACAGAAATTTATAAAAAATATATTGGATAATACATAATCTATAATATCAGATTTATTGATCTGTTGGAATTAGTTCGACTTTTTCAAATGTAGAATCATTCAAGATTATCTGATCAAAAACTCAATATGTGTATAAAATATTTAAAATACCACCATGGATGGTAATAATACATTACTTAAATGAATAAATACAGTACATCAATGTCAACCCTACCAGTAAAAACAAAAAACATATCTCGTGAATATATGGTGCGTCACGCGCTGCCATCACTGCTACCTCCTTCTGGTGGTCCTGGTGCTTACAACAAATAAACATTATAAATATTTTAATAACAAAAACAATTTAAATTAAATAAATAAATACAGTATATACCTGCGTCGTATGATCCCCTGTACCATCAGCTCGACGCACATATTCCCGCAATGCTCTAACCTCAGCTGTCAATTGCGCATTTGTCTCCTCGGAAGCGCGCAACCATGCCTCAAAATCTGACATCTGCTGTGTCATATGAGCAACAGCAGGACCGACAACCGCAGCGCGTGACACTACAGAACAAGGAATCCCTGCTCCATAGGTCAAACTATAGCCATGCCCGTCCCGACCAATAATGCGATGAAAGATCTCATCCCGTCGCATGGGAAGCTGTCGCTGGTCCTCTAGCAGATGTTCTAACTCAGCTTCAAATTGATCCTGTGAAATATTTAAATATATATAAATATATATATGTTAATATATAGATTTATGTAATTATTAGTAAGTACAGACACTTACTATCAATGCTGCAACCTCTGGATCATTGCGATCACGAGTCTTTATCCACACCGACATTTTATCAGTTGCTGCACCTTGCCCTCACAACTGTATATTAAAAGAATATAAACACAAAACCATATTAATTAATAAATTAAAAAATGAATAATATATACCTCTTGTCGGATCTGAGACACGTGACGAGTCCCGAGCCTGTGAGCTGGTCCCTGCAACGCTCGATTCTCCGAATGGCGTGTTGACACCTCCTACATTCAATTCATTCAAATTTCAAACAAATCACATATTCTTGAAAATATATATACAAAAAAATAATTAATATACAAACCGCAACACCCTCAGTAGACCAATATGCAACCAAGTCATGCCACTGAGCCGGGAGGACACCTCTCGGGACTTTTTCCAAAATGTCAAGGGCACCCACATTTGGTACCCAGTGGTCCCTCTTCACTTTGCCTTTATAATCTTTCCACAGCTTATGGCATTTTCTCATACACACGGGCCGAAACTCTTCAGGGCATACTTTCAAATTTTTCTATAATGAAAATAATCAAACATATTAGTATTATTTATAAATAGAAAATAAAGTAAAATTATTTTCTTACCTGAACCTCCCTCCATAGACGATCTAATGTGTCCTGAGGGATAGAAGCCCAATCACGCGTGGTCAATGGAAATCGATGTGGGTCACGTATGATATGACCCATCTGACGAATAAATGCCGGGGCATTCGGTCCCACGAGATGAAATACCTCATCAAATGAAACATCTATCATCGTGTCGGAATTCCATGATAATATGCCACGACCAGGGCCTCTCCTGCAAGAGGAAGAAGCAGCTGAGTCTGATCCTGTTGAAAACAATTTTATATATAAATTGACAAATGTTATATATATATATTTATATATATATGTCAATTACATAAAAAATATAGACAATGACATTCAAACATACCTCGACCCTGAGAGGTAGATGCCTCAGATGGATGATGTGGATTTTCTGCCTCTTCCCCTGACATGTCTGCAGTCATACAAAATATCAGTAATGAGTCCAAAGTGTTTAAAAGATAAATTGGATTGTTCTTAATAAATCAAACTTGTACAACTGTTAATCAAACAAAAAATGGATTGAATAATTAGTTGTGAATGAATTTTAAAAAATCAGAAAGTTAATCAACCTAAATATTTATGACTGAATTAACTTACAAAAGTGAGGATTAAAACTTATAAGGATTTATAAAATGATTAGATAATTTATGATATCCTAGGACATTCTACTGAATAGCGGGAAAACAATTATACCTTTCATTAAGCATGAAAATCGACCGTTTCTCCTTCAACAGCCGCTCTGACCCAATAAATATCTTCTTCACGTTGAACTACGGTATGTTGATCAAGTTGTTGGTAAACAAACGGAAAAGTCTTGGGTTCATCTTCTTCAAATAAAAACACTCCTCGCCGAGACATTTTGACAATAACTTGCCAACTTGGATCCGAAGGCAAAGTAACGAAGAATACTTGTTCCGCTTGTGATGTCAAAATGAAAGGTTCATTCTCAACTCGTTCATTATTTCTGTATAACATATAGTTAAAATTCACCAATGAAAACTGATATTGATCGACTTTACATCCACGCACTGGATCAACCCAATTACACTTTAACAATATGTACTTCAAACCGTGTGTGTATACAACTTCAATGATGTCTATCAATTGACCATAGTAATAACCAGAATCGACAAAGGGACAACCGATGCCACTGTTTTGTATTGCTCGTTTGTCGTCAACATCTTTAATGCGAAATCGAAAACCATTAGCATCAATAGATTTATAATGACGAGCCGTTATAGATGGACCCTCAGCCAGTTGGATAAATACTTCAGGTAGCGTGGGGTCCCCTAACTCCCTCAGCTTACGAACCTACATAATTTATAAAAATCAATACTGATATATGCAGAAAGAATTAGTTTAATACTTCACTCATAATGAAAATCAATTTATACATACATAATCCTTGAACCAATCATGAAATGCCGCATAATGAGATTGTTGAATTTGCAACTCAGTCGCACGATGCATCTATTCTTTTATCTCATTAATGTGTTTCCTGCAAATGATTACGCGATGTTTAAAAGATCAACTTATGCAAAGAAAACATGTAAAAGTTATACAAGCACATTGATAAGATACTTACTGCATTAATGGTGCAACTGATGGAGTATTGAAAAAGATATATCGATGTGCTTGTATCCACTCGATATTGTCCATATCAAATGTGGTTCCTTCTCCAACTGGACCATCATGAATCCGAGAGGGCTTATCTAATTTTGTTTCAACATCCGTAAGATATTCTGCACAAAAGGTAGTACACTCATCCATCAAATAACCATTGGCTATTGATGCCTCTGGACGAGCTCTGTTGCGTACAAATATTTTCAATGTACTCAAATACCGTTCAATAGGATACATCCACCTGAATTGCACTGGACCAGCAGCCATTACTTCATCAGTTAGGTTCACTGTCAAGTGGACCATAACATCAAAAAATGATGGGGGGAAAAGTTTCTCAAAGTGACAAAGCGTAAGTACAATTCGGTCCTGCAAACTTTTTAAATCACTCATTCGTTGATTTCTTAAACAAAGCTGTCTAAAAAAAATTACTCATCTCAATCAAGGGCTAAACAACATTGGGGGATAAACAATCACAAATTGCGATTGGAATCAACTGCTAAAGTAATATGTGATTATCATGACTTTTCAACCCTTGCAATGTCTTGCTTGTCAGATTTACACACTTTGAAATATTAGAAGAGTAACCATCAGGCACCTTGACCATCTTCAAAATGGAAAGAAATGTCTCTTTCTCCTCTGTAGTCATCGAATACTGTGTAGCAGGAATATATGCCTTGTTTCCCTCAGCTAACTGTAAATGCAACTGTTTCCTTAAACCCATTTCTTCCAAATCACGGCGTGCATTAACATGGTCCTTTGACTTTCCACTGACACCTAAAATGGTCCACAATATGTTATCACAAACATTTTTTTCAATGTGCATGACATCCAAATTATGCCTCAACATGTTAGTTTTCCAATACGGAAAACTATAAAAAATACTTTTCTTTTTCCAATTGTGACTGCGCTGCCTACCCACAACACGAATATTACGTACTGGAGGATCCACAAAATCCTGAATTTCATATACTGTGCGGATGTTTTCTTCCTCAATCTGCGATAACATTTCGACTCCTGTCATGATCTTTGGTGCTGGGCTGAACTCTCTAGAACCATCAAATGCCACTCTGTCCTTTCTGAACCTGTGTTGGGGAGGGAGAAAACACCTGTGACCCATGTATGCCCATTTTTTGGAATGTTTAAGCCATACAGATTTTTTACTTTTATTGCAACAAGGGCAAGCAAATTCCCCTTTCGTACTCCAGCCTGATAAATTTGCATAAGCTGGGAAGTCATTGATTGTCCACAACAAAGCAGCATGCAGTTTGAACATTTCATTCGTTTCGCAGTCATAAGTCATCACACCATCGCCCCAAAATTCATTCAACTCATCAATCAATGGCTGAAGGTAAACATCAATCTTATCCCCCGGACTTTTAGGTCCATCAATAAGAGTGGAAAGTAATATAAATTGTTGCTTCATACAAAGCCACGGAGGAAGATTATATGGAACCAACACCACGGGCCATGTGCTATGAGTTGCACCAACCATAGACTTGAATGGATTGAAATCATCTACTGCCAATCCCAATCGGACATTACGAACATCTTTAGCAAAGTCGGGATGTCTCTTATCAAAATCCTTCCATGCATGAGAGTCTGCCAGGTGGGTTAACATGTCACTTTCATGAACTATTTTTGCATTCCATCTCATTAAATTAGAAACTTTAGATGACATAAAAAATCTTTTCAACCTCGGTTTAAGGGGAAAGTAACGCATTTGCTTTACGGCAATCGGTTTCCCCTGTATCGCAATCTGACTTTGATGAGTCTTATTTCCCCTGTTCTCTTTCCACCTGGAAGCGCCACAAACCATACAAATATCCAAATGAGCAGTTTCATTTCTAAACAACATACAGTTGTTTGCACATGCATCTATAGTCTCATATGTAAAACCTAAGTTCTCTGTCAACTTACGAGCATAGTAATACGACTCAGGAATCTTAGCGTTGACAGGAAGAACTTTTTTCAATAAAACCAAAAGCATGTCGAATGATGTGTCTGACCAATTAATCAAAGTCTTCAAATGCAACAAATCCACGATAAACGACAGTTTATTGTAAGAAGTACATCCAGGATATAATTCTGTTTTCACATCATCAAGTACTTCATAAAACCTCCTCGAATCACGATATGCACCAGAGCGAAGATTTATCTCACCGGTCTCAAGATTCTGGATGTCAATGCCTTCAGGATCAAACCCACGTACCATTTCAGTAAGCATTTCATGCATTGGATCAGTCATCCTTGCATCAACATCCATCTGAGCTGCATCTGTATTTTGACAACGAACATATTCTTCTCCATGACGAGTCCAACTCTTATAATTTTTCAGAAATCCATTAAAGAAAAGGTGCTCCCTCACAGTATCTCGTCTGAATGGATATCTGTTAGCACATTTTCTACATGGACAACTAATATAGTCACTTTCAAATCCTCTCGTGAAGTCAATAAACTGCATAATTCCATTGAAATATTCTCTAGACGTTCGATTTGGAAGATCAATCCAACTCTTATCCATAATAATATCTGTATAACAAACATTTACACAATACTTATTACATTTAAATTTTTCAAATCAACTATATTCAAAATAAATATTAACCATTTGTTTATGAACCATTGATAAAATAATAATGTAACTGAAAGCTCATGTTACCTGATTGAGCTACAAACCTGAAAGGGAGGGGAGCCGAAGGCGGTGCTGCGAGGGAGAGGAGGCAGCGAAGGGGAGCCGGAGCCAAAGGCGATGCGGCAAGGGAGGGGACGGGTGGCGGCGGCGGCAGGGAGCTGGAGGAGAGGAGGCGGTGAGGGGACGGGGGACGGGCAGCGAGGGGGGGGGGGGTGTCCGGGGTCGGGGGGGGGGGGGGTGGGCTGTCCGAGGTGCGGGGAGGGGTGTCCGGGGTGTCGGGGGCCTGTCAGGGGTGCGGGAAGGGGTGTTCGGGGTGTGGGGGTGTCCGGGGTGCGGGGGAGGGGGGCTGTCTGGGGTGCAGGGGGGCTGTCGGGGGTGCGAGGTGGGGTGTCCGGGGTGCGGGGGGCCTGTCCGGGGTGCGGGGAGGCTGTCCGGGTTCAGAGGGGGGGTGTCCGAGTGCGGGGGGGGGGGGGGGGGGGCTGTCCGGGGTGCGGGGGGCTGTCCGGGTTCGGAGGGGAGTGTCCGAGTGTAGGGGGGGCTGTCCGGGGTGCGGGGAGGCGTCCGGGGTGCGGGGGGCGGTCCGGAGTGCGCGCCGGGGGCTGTCCGGGGTGCGGGTGCCGTCCGGGGTTGGGGGGAGGGCCGAGAGGCCGGAGGGCGGCGGACGGCGGCCGGAGGCCCGAGGGCGGAGGGCGGCGGCCAAGGGCCGGATGGCAGGTGGCGGGGGAGGGCAGGCGGCGGGGGAGGCCGGGCGGCGGGGGAGGGGAGGGCGGCGAGGGAGGGAGGCGAGGGAGGGAGGGGGTTAGGGCGGAGGGAGATCGAGGGCGCGGGGGGGGGGGGGGGGGGGGGCGCAGAAACCCCCCGAATTTTTTTATGCAGGTTAGCGACCGCCATTGGCGGTCGCTAATGGTTAGCTATAGCGACCGCCAATGGCGGTCGCCCGAGTCTGGGGGGCTCTAATGCCCCCTTTTCTAGTAGTGTTTTTTCCTTGAAAATCTAGCAGCACTACCTTTATGGTGAGAATTGTGACATATAAACTGACCAAAAGAGCCTAAAGTATATATTCACATAAAAGGAGCTCAACATGCGTCAAAGGATATTGTTAGAGATAATCAAGGATTACGATTTCTCTATTCACTATCATCCTTGAAAGCCGAACAAGGTATTTTATGCTCTAAGCAGAAAAGAACCTGCTACTCTATCCATGTTGCAGATTGAGAAAGACCCTATCTTCCTGGATATGCAAAGAATGGATTTGGAAATCATAAAGGCAAGGGATACATCCTACCTTGCCCAAATGATTTCGCAACCATCTATCCAGGAGAAGATTACAGAAGCATAAAGGGATGATGTGGAGATACAAAAGAGGGTGAATGCAGTAAAGGAAGGGAAGCTACCAGAGTTCCATATCGATGATGATGGTGTGATTCGGTTTGGAATGCGACTTTGTGTGCCTTCATAACTTAGTATAAAGAAAGAGATATTGGAAAATGCACATAGATCAACTTTATCTATCCATCGGGAGTACCAAGATGTACCGTGATATCTGATAACACTTCTGGTTGGATAACATGAAGAAAGAGATTGCAGAATATATATCAAGGTGGTTGGTATGTCAGAAAGTTAAATCTGAGTGACAAAAATCCAAGGGTATGATGCAGCCATTGCCTATACCCATGTGGAAATGGGAAAATGTTTCTATGGACTTTGTCATGGGTCTCCTGAAGACGTTAAAGGGAAATAATGTGATATGGGTTGTGGTTGACCGAATCACCAAGACTTCCCATTTTACTGCTATTCGGGAAGACCTCTCGCTTGAACAACTTGCAAAGATATATGTGAAGGAAGTGGTGAGACTGCACTATGTTACACTCTCAATTGTCTCGGACCATGATCCAAGGTTCACATCTATGTTTTGGAGGATCCTTCAGCATGCTTTGAGTACTGAATTAAATTTCAACACGGCCTATCAACCCCAAACTGATGACCAGTTAGAAGGGACTATTCAGATGCTTGAAGATATGCTAAGAGCCTACTCTCTTGAATTCAAAGGTGGGTGGGATCAACATCTCCCATTGGCCAAGTTCTCATACAACAATAGTTTCTACTCGAGTATTCAGATGGCTCCATATGAAGCTATGTATGGAAAGCGATGTAGAACTCCAACCTATTAGGATGAAGTTGGAGAAAGAAAGCTACTTGGACCCGACCTTGTTCAATAGATGACATAGAAGGTTCAAGTCATCCAGAAACACATCAAAGCTTCTCAAAGTCGGCAAAAGAGCTATGCTGACAACCGTCGAAGGGACTTGGAGTTCGATGTTGGAGATACAGTCTTCCTTCGAATATCTCCATGGAAGAGAGTCATGCTATTCAGGAAGAATGGGAAGCTAGGCCCAAGGTATATTGGCCCCTTTGAGATCCTTGACCGTATAGGAGCTGTGGACTATCTTCTTGCACTTCCACCAAACATGGCTCAAGTTCATGATGTGTTTCATGTATCACTACTGGGTAAGTACATACCAGACCCTTCACATGTACTAAACTCAGAGGTGGTGCAGCTGTAAGATGATCTATCCTATGAGGAGCAGACAGTAAAGATTCTATATTGGAGAGATAAGGTTCTATGCAACAAGACTACCCATCTTGTAAAAGTGTTGTGGAGGAACCATAAATTTGAGGAAGCAACTTGGGAACCAGAAGAGGCAATGAAGTAGAAACACCCTCACCTCTTTGTGTAAAGTGAAATTTAGGGGGAGAAATTTCTTAAGGGGTGAAGAATGTAACGAACCAATGTTTTTCAATGAAAATTCCATTATTATATTTCTATCATAAAATAACATGAAAACACAACATAATGAACTACTAAGTGATAAGTTACCTTTAAATATAAGTTTGTCACTTTTGTGTTTGTAATTTTAAAAATCTGACATACACGGTTGTGCTCAAGATGATTTTTGGAGTCTAATGAAACAAAAAAAATTTTCAATGAATAGTAACATACCCTTAGGAATAGTAACATACTTTTATGAATAGTAATATGACCCTTATAAATAGTAAATCATCCAACATAATAGTAACCTTACCCATGAATAATTAAATAAAATTTACACATCTTAGAAAGTGACAATTTGACCTTCGTAAACATTTTGGAATTTTGTAAGTCATAAATAATTAATTATAACTAATTAATTAATTTAAAGGAAAATTTATTGTGTTATAATTTATTCATTATTTATCTAATCAATGTCTTATTGTTTTTAGATAATTTTATAAGACCCTACGTACTTTTTGAAAGCACTATAAAATCAGTTTTAATCTTAAAAAATGTTTTTTAAGTAAATTATGATATTAATATTAAATTAATAATATTTAGGAAATTATTTTTGAAAAATGGACTTCATTTTTGGATTATTAATGTCGAAAAATGGTTGGGGTAAATTTTTGGGATTTTTCTGAGATACTTGAATTTTTGATGAATAGTAGAATCTGATAATTTACAATAAATGTTAAATAATGGATTAATTGAGTCATCGATGATGCTATGCTGATGTAATCCCAATTGGTTTGAGATCACATGATAAAATTACTATTCTTGGTCATCCAAGACTCACAATTCCTTGTCTTAGGGGAAATTAATAAACTAATGAATTTTATATTAAGGAAACCCCTCTCCCCTCCACTATAAAAGCCACACTTCACACCCCCATTTCCTCAAACCTCTCAAGCTCCAAGACTTCTCTAAACTCTGCCCAAAAACCTTCCCTAGACCCTCCCCCACGTCCAAGATCTTCTGTTCTCATCAAAAGAACAAGCTTAGTCTCTCAAGTAGGTTCTCAAGAGAAGGATTCAAGAGGTAATTTCTCTCCCTCTTCTCCTTTAATTTCCTTTAATGTTCAAGTTCATTTCTTGATCTCTCCCCACCTATCTTCATCTGAATTGTATTTTTACTCCATTATTATACATCTACTATAATGTTATGATTCTAATGGGATATTATATCATCCAATCCCATTTCTCTATTCCTTTTATTAAAGAGAACGTTGTTCGTGAGGTTTTAATTTTTCACATTCAAGAACGACATACTTTATTTTTCTATTTCTTCCTTCAGATCTGGTCATGAAACCATTTTTATTGTTGAACTAGAACATGTTATATGTATTGAATCCTATTTAAATTTATGGAACTAACTTATGACAATACTAGTAAGTGATAAGTTAAAACAAGTTCATTATGATCGAAAAACCGCCAAAATTAACCCAAATAATCATTATTTAATTCTTATTTAATGATTCATCCACATGGATATAATATGATTCATTATAAGATCATTAAATATTCTGTAATTTCATTAATAACATGTAATATCAGTTCTGTATGTTTACCCATGTTCCACCTGAACTTCAATTTAAGAATACAAGTGAACCACTCAAGAAAACCATAAAAACAAACATTCCCAAATAATGTTTTTAAATGCTATGACTCATCCAAAGGCACATAAATTCACTTAATGAAACAATAATGAACCATATTAATTTACTCAAGGTTCTGGATTTCTAATTAATGAATATAATGTCATAATACAGGACATTAAAGAGAAGGAAACATTCGGGTACAAGGTAAGGGGAAATCTCGATCCCAATTTTCTTCCTTCAGGTTCTCCCTATTTCACTCCATTTTTGATATGGTTACTCCTTAAAGATCATTTTTTCATCATTTTCTTTACTTTTATGGGATATCCATGTTTGTCACTGGTTTTTATGTCAAACAAAATGTTTTCCAAAAGAACTCCTCTTTTAAGAACACCCCTTTTACTTCTCACTAAAAGTGGACGGTTCTTGTAACATGTATATCATTCCCTCTTTATTTTGGGAACACAAAGTTTATGAATGTGTTCATATGAGATGAAACCCATTCCATTACATGGGTTAGTTATGTACATTTTTTATATGTGTTCTATGTGGCAAGCGTAATGATGATAATATTATGATGTGACGGGTGCACCCAGAATTATATAGTGCAATATGAATGTTTCAAAGTGACGGGTGCGCCCGGAATTATACAGCGCTCCAATGCATTGGTTAAAGTGATGAATCTCATGAGTAAATGTGAAATTATGTGTGAACAAGATGCTATCTTGGTTCACAAGTATGTGTGGTAGTTAACCACTAAGACATGATGTTTCATTTTTATGCATTGCCACATTTCAAGTATTATATTTATGATTCCTCTCATGTTCATGATCTTTTTCCCATGTTATTATTATGCTCACCCCATTATATATTGTTCTTATCTATCCTCTTAATGGGCTTCTAGATCACCCCTTTTGATGTATATCCTCAGGTGGCTACATGTATTAAGGAGAGAACAAGTGCCAATAAGAAGCTAGAGAAGAAGAAATTAAATAAATGTTTATGCTTGATGTTGTAATTGTTATGGATAGTCCTAGTTTTCCCAAGACACTAAACCTCTGTATCCTCTATGTGTAATAATATTATGTTGATTATCTTTAAAATGATGTAATAGTAATGTAAGAAAAGGTCGGGTCGCTGTAGTGACGGGTCCCCATTGAGGGAGTTTCTCCATGTGGATGACCTCACTGATGCAGTGGCCTTCTTGATGGAGAAGTACAGTGTCCTAGAGAATGTGAATGTTGGGAGTGGCAAGGAAGTCACTATTAAGATGCTGGTAGAGATGGTTAAGGAGGCTGTTGGTTTCAAGGGAGATCTTGTGTGGGACAGTTCCAAGACCAAAGGCACCCCGCGAAAGCTCATGGAAAGATCAAAGTTTCTTGAGTTGGGTTGGGCACCAAAGATTTCACTTTGCGATGGGCTGGATAACACCTACAAATGGTAATTGGAGAATGTGAAGCATTGATTCTGATGAAGTTGCTTCGGCCCGTATGTTTTCTACTCTTATTGTTGTTATTTTTCATTTATAATACAAGTGTAGATTTTGTTGTTCACTGATTCAGTTGAAATTGTTTTCATATGTTTTTCTTCTATGATATGATATACTCTTGAAGCAAAAAAAGGGTGGGGGAGGTCGATGCACTGCTCTTTGGCCTTAGCTTCCCCTCCTTCTCCCTCCTTTCTTCCTCGGTCCTTGCATCCTTTGGGTTTTCTCTTCAGGTCGGTGGATTTTCTTTGTTTCTATTTTAGGTGGGGCTTCTGCTCGGCGATGGCTTCACCGGAAGGGGTAGGCGGTCTAGTCATGGTTGTTATTTCCCTTTGGTTTCCTGGCCAGATTTAACCGCTGCACTAGCCTTCAGAACCTGCGCGGCTCTCCTAGTTGGTTAGCAACGATGGTTTCTTAGAGGATTTGGGAATTGTGGTTAGTCTAGTCATTGGTGATCTAGGAGGCGGGTGTTTCGGTCGGTTTCTTCTCAGTTCAGCCTTGCCCAAACCCTTTGCTGCTCTGGCTTCACGCCCCTTTCTCTGTTCTCCTATTTGGTCACCTGCGTAGGTTGCAAGTAAGCTTTAGGAGGTGCATTCGTTCGGTCAGGGTATCCCAGAAGGTGACCTCAGTTCTCCCCCTGCTATGGTTGTTTTTTGTTGGATATTTTTGTTGCTATTGGTATTGAATGGAAGGTCCTCTCTCTTGATGTGATTTTCAGTGTTTTCTGGTTTTTTTTTCAGGTTTTGGCTTTGTTGAGGCGCTTATATGGCTTTTGTCATTATCAGGCGTGTGGCCTCTTGGAGGATCGGTGTTTCATGAAACTGTGATGTTTTCATGTTGATAGTGGTGAGGGTGGATAGAAGTCCATTCTGTTGTTTTCTCAGGTGGTGTATTGTGGCTGTTGATTTTATCTACTTGACAGTGATGATTGAATGGATTTGATACTAGAGAAGGTGAAGCGACGACACTGATATGTGGTGTCCCTGACATTTCTTCCTTCTTTCCTTTTGTTTCCCTGATTCGGTTCCATGTTTCCTCAAATCTCTCCTAGGCGGAGCAGTGTAGTGGTCTCCACGGTCCTTTGGGTCATGAGTTCGAGCGGCTTGATTCAGGGTTCCCATCGTCATTGGAAACCTGTTTCGGTGGTGTATATGTTTGGTTCAGAGTGGCTGGCGACGATGAGGCATGAAATCTGAAGTCTTTGGTGGTGGTGTGTTTACGCACATACGGTGACAAAGCCTAGCTAGTGACGTGAGGATGGTGCTTCCAGCGGTGTATGACGATGATGGTGAAGGATACCCCAGTGAAGACAACAGTGTCGTTGAAGGTGGTGTTTTCAAGGATCGGTGATGATGGAGGTGATAGGATGTTGGATTTATGTCTGCTCAAATCTAGGCAGGTGAGCGATTTACGAATCTCGAGGTGGCTCTTGGTTCAACCCAAATTATGTGGTTGGAACGTGGTCTGAAAACAGTTTTATAAATCAAAAATTTGAAGTGTAAGTTCGCGGCGTAGAGCTTTGGTTTTGAAGAAATGGGATGTCATGTTTTTCTCTTGATATTGGAATGTGGTGTTTCTTTGTATTATGGTGGAGTCTTTTGAATCTTATGATATACGGTTACCACTTATCCTTAAAGTTGCTATTATAAAATATCAAAAAAAAAAAAAAGAATCGGAGGCATGTATTACATATACTAGAGCATGTTTAATTAAAACCCTGACATAATAACTACATTTTAAATTTTATTATTTCAATAAAATATGTTCATTATAAGTGATATAGATATTAATTTTTATTCCAAAAGGTCTGTGATAGAATTTCAATTTCCATATTTCATACCCAGTGAATTCTCATTTCTTCAACTTCTTCTTCTAGATGTGCTTTATCATTAAGAAACCCAATTATAAAACAATGTATATAATTAACTATATCATAATGTACTTTATTTATATATTTGAAATATGAGAGTAAAATTATTATTTTTGATAAATTAATATTCATTAAAGTATCAATGACATTAAATTGTATCTTTATGATGTTCACATTCATTAGATTTTATAGATGAACAACTACCAAAATAATTATATTTATTTTATGGTTGATCTTCTCTTCCATTAAATTATTATTTTTAATTCTATGCCACACCTTTTATTCTATTTATTATAGTTTTATATAAAACTTCTATACTATCATCAACATAAGAAACTTAATTTCTCCATATCAAATGAATTTAAAAAATATCATAATGCATTCACTTCATTTAAACAAATTTAAAAAGCTCGGGAGAGAAAAAATAGATCCAATCTGAAGTTGAAATAATTAGTTATGATACCAATTGGCATTTTCTTAGGATCATTCTTGAACACTAGGGGTTAATAAGTATATGAAACTTTAATTGAGTTTTAAACTCATTTTTAATTTTTCACTTATTATTATACAATACTCTTTATTGAATAAGAAACATGTATCATTCGAGGAACTCTAAATCCTCAATCAAATATTTACTACAGAATAAACTAATAATAGTGGTGAATAAGGATTTACAAGGTTTTAATTCAATGATATAACCTACTCATTTACATGTTATACTTATGTTGTGAATCATATTTTATTATAACTAAAATGTTTTATGTTTATAAGTGCATTTCAATTAAAAAAAAGTGGTGGGAATCTATTATCCAATCCTATAATACGTTCATTATCAAGATCCTTAATATATTATTTTTTATTAGGCACCATTTGTATTTAATGGAATTGATTATAAAAAAACAACTATTTCATCAAGGTGTGTATTAAAATCCTAAAGAAGAGTTCCCATTTTCTATTTGGTTGTTACTGTATCAATAATAATTTGATTTACTTCCTGATGTTTTAGAGCCTAGAAGTTTTGTACATGTACATTTAGGGACGGGGAGATAATTTTTGTACCCAAATTTTACCGAGTTTATAGTTTCTTTTTAATTAACCTATTATGCTCTTGAACATATTCTATAATTAAGTTAAATGGATATGATATATGCTATCATAAATCAAATAAAAATTTAATATTGATTCAAAATTAATGAGAAACTCATAGAGATTTTACATGGCTTGACCTTAATGAGAAATCATAGTCCTTTTCATGATAAAAAAGTAGTAGAATCACATGTTTTTTTATCAATATGATTTTAGTGATTATAAGTGAAGTAAAATTAACACAAAAGTTTAGACAAGTAAAATCAAAAGCATGTGAAACAAAAATATCATTATTTGTATCGGCACCATTATTTCATCAATAGCGTTGTTTATAATATCACCACTAGTTAATCAATGATTACTTACCATAAAAATATAAACAATATATCTTAGTTAACTCAAGGATTTCACTAGAATATATTGAGTGATATATTATTTACCAAAAAAATATCTTTAATATCCAAAGTAATGTCAATGGTATTTCATGATTTTTGTTCCAGATATATTAGATCACTGTCAAAATGATCTCATCTTTTTGAATGAAGAAAATCAACACTGTCTTCTTCCTCAATTATCAAATTCTTGGGTAGATACTCTTTAAATTAATGATGTTACTAGCATTAATAAGACATATAGAAGTTTTGAACATATTTTATTTAATAATATATTATGAAATATGGAACTTGTTGTAATAAATTTCACTCCCCTTTTAAAATTTCAATGTAATTTCACCAAGGGCACTTCATGAAATATAAATGATGAATATTAAGTGGTTAAAACCAAGAAAATATTATTTCACTCACTATTATTTTCTTTTATATCTCATTATAGTTATTTTTTTTGGGTTATATACTAAAGTTATTATGCATTCACTCACTTCAATCATGTGGTTAGACAATTTTTGTGACCACATTTTTTATAACATATATACACCACACTATTCAGTTTCTTCTATGGGTAACTAAGTATGCTTACTTATTTAAAAACCATATTGTGTAATAATTATGGGAATTTGATGTATTCCAAAATCTACTTCATGAAAATATTAATCATGGATCCTCAAGTTCTTCATGAAAGTATATCTCACTATCATAAATCTTCATGCAAACCAGGAGGGATTCATGGTATATTTCATCATGAATGTGATAAAGATATAATAAAATCAAGTTTATGGTATTAAAAATTGTTTATGAAATATTATATAGCTTTTGAAAATCTTCTCTATATCATGTTTCTGATTAATGCTTACATGAGGCCATTTTCATCTTCCTGGAACCTAAGAATCTCACACAATCTTATTCCTTTCATGCAAGTAGAACTAGTTTTTTTGTTTTCATTAAGAAAAATGAGAGATCATTGAAATTTAAAGTGGAAATATCCCTATATTTTTCTTGGTTATTCTCATTTTATAAAAAATATCTACATTATTTCCATAAATTCATCCTCTTAAAAATATTATGGACCATGGATGTTTTTAAAACATCAACAATTTCAGTATTTCTTAATTATTAAAATGATTAGAAAAGGAATCGATTTTTAATAGAGATCATGTTTTCTCAATGCAACACCATGATATATTTTTATGAAATATTTATCTTTAAATAATTTTTTTATTCGATATCTTGCGTTACATGTAACACTGAGTTTAAGAGAACATTGATATATAATTAAAATATTATTATATTAAATGATAGTTATCGACTAAACAATGGATTAATGGTCATGAATAAGAATAAACAAATTATGAAACATTTATGTTTATATATTTATAAAATTAATTCAATGGTTATCAATTTATTATAAATAAAAATTTAAATCATTTGAAAGAAAAAGAATTATTTTTTTTTTCTAAAAATCAGTTTTATAGTTGAAATCTATTTTTATAAATTAAATTAATCATTATTGTTTAATGGTTTAAATTAAATTTATATATTATTTATTTTATCGAATGTTTTAAAAATTCAAAAAGTAATTTTCTAGGTATATGATATGAATAAATCATATTTTATGCTTAAATATTTATATTTTTAAAAAAATTTGTTTTTGTTAGATTTTATGCACGTAATTTAAATTTAATTTCTTCCATTTATAGGAATTTAATTAGAAAAAATTACATGTTTTTAATCCCGAGGTTTTAATTTTCAATGTTTAGCCCTTTTATTTTTGATAATATGAATAGTAACCATGGTAAAAGTTATCACCTCGATAAAGGGTAAATTGGGTTAATCAAGATAAAATATTTTTAATAAGGCCGTAATTATTTATTAAAATTATTATTTGATTATTGTATTTATATCCTTAACACCATAGTCTCAAATATGAGTTATTTAGTTGTCACTTTTCCATTTAAATAACTTATATATTATTGAAATCAAAGAAAGTTAAAAAAATGTCGCTTCTTGGTTTTTAATATGACTTATGATTCGAAATAGGGAAAAAGTATGTTATTAATGAATATAAGTGACTGTATTGAGAAACATAAAACTATTTTCAAGAAGAATAGTTATTTTTAATTTTTATTAATTATATAATGACTTTAATTACTTAAGCAATATAGATGAAATATTTCTCCATATAATAAAAAAATTTAATTACTGATTTTAATAATATTAAAAGGTAAAAAATATGAATGAGTAAATGTGGACCATAAATTTGGAATATGTATAGGACATATTATGTATGTTTGAAATAATTACACTTAAATTTACCCATTTTTCTTGATGTATTTAATGTTAAAATGATTGAATATTTTTAAAATTTGTAATAATGATATTCCATCCAAATAATATTTTATTAAATTATTTTAAATTCATTAAAATCATAAAATAATACAATTTTGTTGTTATATGGTCTACAATGTCATTAATTTTCCATTTATGGTCCAATTTTCACCTTATATGTAAAAAATTACTACCATTTAATGTGGAAAAATGTGTTACTCTTATTAAATATAAAATTAGATAACAAAGGGTTAATCAAAATGATTATGTTAAAAAGTACAGAAAAATGTGTCTAAAATATATTGTATGATTGGATTAAAACCCTATCCTACCTTTTATTTGAATAAATGGCCATTTAGAGTAATTTGGTGTAATAAATAAAATTTTAGTAACCTAGAGTCAGTGCCTAGTTTATTGAATTAACATTGATACAAAGGGTGAAATCCCAAAGTACCAATCATTTTAGTGGTTTTTGAGAACCAAATACCTATATGATACCCATTTTACCTTGGTAAAAAATATAAAACATAATAAAATCAAATTCAAAGAATTCATGAAACTCATTCATAGGATTCATCTTAAAAAAATGGGGAAATGAAACAAAATAAGGGTAACCTCAAATGACCTATAAGGGTTACATGTAGAAGAATATATCATTAATAAAAAATCATACTCAATATAGAAATTTATATAACTAAAAAACATTATTTTTAATTAATAACATGATCATGAAATAAGACATAATCAATATAGGATGGAAACAAAATGGATAACCAGGTCATTTTATCAATAAATGCAGAATGAAATGTATCCAGAGATAATGTAAATGTCAAAATCTCACAGATAATAAAAACAATAGAATTTTTGATGACTTAAATTGTTAATTATTATAATTTATGTTCTTAGGTATAATTATACCTCTACTATTTAGACATTTTATAAGAAACTTTAAAGCTACGGGTAAAAACCGATATTTTTTTCAACTAATTTGTCCAATGAGACCAGTCGATGCATTGAGGGGATATATAAAAGAGGGTCTGACCTGTAACTACAAGTAAAAAAGAATTGATCATATATATAATATTTTATTAAATTAATTAATCAATATTACTTATCATCAAAGATCCATATTGAGTAAAGGATATATATTTATCAATATTTCCCCAGTTAATAAAATAACTTTCAAAGAAACCAACATATGTAATAACGATATAAAGTTTTGGAAATAAGCATATAAATCATATAAGAATATGAATATTTTATTAAAATTTATTTCAAAATGAAAAATGATCACAAGAAAGTGATTGTTTTAGTAGAAAGTAAACAATCACAAATGAAAGTGAGATTGATCAATAATTTTTACTTATTTGGTAGCATTTAAATTTTAACCCATTGAAAAATAAAAATTAAACAAAACATAATTAATCATGAATACATAGGTATTAATGTTAAATAAATCAATTTTTATATATATACACAACATAAAATTGAAATGGTGCATATAAAAAAATATGTCTCAATGAAATAGATATTGAGAAGAAATCTCTTACCTCATGCTTACCTTTAGTTGAACATGATTTAGACTCCAGAATAATGATTTTAATCATATTATTAATTTATTAAAAAAATATTCATATTTATAACATCATATATGATCCTCTTATTTTACTACCTGTTTGTTAATAATATTTCATTTTTTTAATTTTTTGGGTGTTAATTTCCTTATTTTCTCCTACATGTTTTGTCATGAAGGTTCCAATTCTTATACATTGGTTATAAATGAAACACCTAAAAAATGATAATATTGTTATTTATATCATTTTTACTCAATATAGACTATATTATAACGATTTATAAAAGTTTTTAATAGAAACTAAATCACATCGATTCATCAAGATAGCAGGTCATATATACACAAGAGCGACAATATCATTTTACTAACAAGTGAAAGGGTAAGGATATGTATGATATATTAAATTTTCATAATTTATATCATGTTATATATACCACCAATATTTATTAAATTTATCATTATTACCTACCCCATAAAGAGAAATGAAAAAAAATGATTCACATTACTTTGTGAGGTGGTAGTCCAGCATACACACGAGAGACATTATTAATTTTTAAACGGAATGAAAATTAAGTAATTATATGTAATATTATAATTAAATAAGAATAAATTTTTCATAATAATTATATATATTCATTTAATCCATCATTATATTCAACCATGATGGTGTCGATGGAAAATGAGTTACATCAGTTCACGATGTGATAATCCACTGTACACATAATTGACGATTTCATTTCACATTTTATAGAAGAGAAGATAGATTTAATTCATTTCATTAAATAATAAAATATAATTATATAGTAGATAATGGTGTTATTATATTATCATTATTGAATAAAATTTTGATGATTTGGTGCAAGAAATAAATTAAAAAAAATCATTAATGAACATTACATCTTCTTCAGACGACCTCTTTAGGTTTGATCCAAAAAACTCATAGGATATATTTCTAATCAAACTGGGGGATGTAAAATGTTTTTAAGGGATTAATGATCTTATTATGGAATCTATTTTTTGAACCAAATTTCTTTTTATGTAGGGAGAGGGGAGAAGAGGGGGTGGCCTTTAATAAGTGGGGGACATGGCACACATTGAATTTTTAAAAAAGATCAATTACACCCACATTTGTTTCAGGAAAAAAATATCCAAAATGGTTTATTATAATCCCTTAAAAGTTATAATATATAAATATATAAATAAAATATGTTTTTGTAATGTTTTTATGTAATTTCAACCCTTATCATTTTAGTTTAACCCATGATAAATCAGTTTTTACCTTAACCACTATAATTAATTTTTAATACTTTTAATATTCATAATGGTAAAATATTAAGTTTTCATATTATATAATATAAAATATTATGATTCAAAATATTTAATCTATTTTCCAAATTAAATTTATTAAATTAGTATAACCCAATTTAAAACTATACCCACAAACGTGACGAAAAAGCTGGTTTCCAAAGAGAAAAGTATCATAAGTATAGAAGGTTTTAATATAAAAATTAAATAAAAAATTGATTCCAATGAAATATTTTTTTATTATAATATAATTTAACTAATTTGACTCTAAAAACAATTTAATATATATTTTATCTTTGTAAATAATTTATAAAAATGATATTTTTTATTAAAAATCAATATTTTTCATTATTCTTTGAAAAGTGTATAACTTTTTGAAAAATCACAAAACATTAACTATAGAAAAATTGTGATATTATAATTTAAACAATTATGTTCCTTTTATTAAATAATTTTTTTATTAAAGTGCTAAAACTTAATTAGATCATATATTCACAAGAAGGGGTGTAACAATTTTCTTTAAAAAAATAACTATTTTCAGAAAACATTTCTTTTACATTAAAATGATTCTAATTTTTATTTATAATCAGTATATAAGTAGTGAAAGTATTTAAAATATATATTATTCACAATTTAGTCTTTCCAATTCCTACCCTTCAATTTAATGGATAGTTAATAAAGGAATTTTTAAATAATATTTTAATAGAGTATCACATTTCATTAAACCCGGTGTTTCATTCATCGAATACTATTTAATAGATTGAATTTATTTAAAAGGAAATAAATTATAAATTTTCAGAGTGTTACACTATTACCTACTACAAATAGTTTTTTCTTTATTTTTTGGGTATTACCCTTTAAAATGTTGAGGTCAGTTCCTCTTCATAATATCCTCAGGTTCCCACATTGATTCATATATTTTGTAATTTTTATAAAGTAACATTACTAGTTGATTTTTACAATTCCAAAATAATTTATCTCTCATATCAATAATTTGGATATATTCTACAATGTAATATAGTTCATGTTTAAATTCTATTTCATCATAGTTAGGAACATGCATTGGGTTTATAATGTACATCTTTAACAGAGATATATAGAACACATCATTTGATATTGAGATAGTTGATGTAACTTCCAAATGTAAGAGATATTTCCAAACAATTAAAGGATTTAAAATGGGATAATGTACTTGGGGATCTGTTTCATTTTATTACTAAACTTTAAGACACCCTTACATGGAGTTACTCTCCAGAAAACATGGTCTTCAACATGTAATTTAAAATCCTTCTTCTAATTTCCAATATGAAAATTTTTATTATATTGAGATACATTAATATGAACCTAAATATCCTTTACGTTTATTTTCATATCTTTAACATGTTCTGGGAATATGAGTTTCCTTTCACCAATTTCATCCCAAAATTTTGGAGTACAACATATCTTTCCACATAATACTTTATACAGTTTCATTTGTATACTTGAATGGAAACTATTATTATAGGAATACTCTACAAAAGGTAAATATTGATCCCACATACCTTGAAAGTCAAGTTACTATGACCTAAACATGTATTCCACTATTTGAATAATTATTTCAGAATGTTCATCATTTTTATGATGGTAGGTAATGCTCAAATGAAGCACTGTATCAAGATTATTTTGATGAATATTTTAGAATTTCAATGTAAAGTAGGGATCATGATTAGACACAATAAAAAGTGGTGCACTATAATGTTTTACAACTTCATTAATATATAACATTGTGAGGTGATCAAGAGGTGAATCTTCTCTTATAGTGAGAAAAAGTTCATATTTATTTAGGTAATAAAAAATAACACATATTGTATTATTTTTCCTATGAGTGATTGGTAGTCTCGTGAAAAATCCAATAGTAATGTCATTCCATTTCGACAGAGGAATAATAATGGGTTTCTTGACTCCTATTGGATATTATCTCTCAGTCTTGGATAGTTTTCAAAAAAAAACATCTCGATACATTGTTTGTAATTTCCCATATCATGTTATCCCACGAAAAATAGCCCCTTAAAAATCTATACATCTTGGTGCTACCAGGGTGTATAGAGAAATTGGAGATATGAGTGTTATTCAAAAAGTACATTTTAAGATTATGTATATATGGAACACATAATCTTTTCCAAATTCCATAAAAACACATTCTTAATCAAATTATGCTGATTTCCCATCATTCACAGTTTTAATATAATTTTGAATGTTCTCATCATCAGATTAATAAATTTTTATATTTGCAAATAAATATCATTTCTTGATCATTTTTAAAAGTAGTTACACCACTTTTTGCATAATACTTCCCATATTTACCTTTACTAGATCTATGAACATAGGATCCCTCTAAATCCTAATTTGGGTCATAACTCCATGATATTTCATACCCAATGATTCCACCACCTTATTTACTTTACCTTGGTGGTAGTGTATCGAGAAATCATAATCCTTGAGTAGCTCGAGCCATTGCCTTTATTTCATATTGATATATTTCTTTGAAAAATGTATTTTATTATTTTATGAACCTTATATTTTTCACATATTTAACCATAGAGATAATGTATCCATATATTCAAAGAAAATATTATAACTTCCAACTCATGATCATGGGTTAGATAGTTCTATTAATTAGTCTTTAATTTCTTTAATGCATATAAATAAACTATATTATTTTTAATTATGAAATAATCAATTCTGTTCTTTAATAGAATACTATATATATCTAACCGATTATTTATAGTTTGTCAAGTCCAAATAGTAGCATTAAAATATAAACTCTTTAATTCAACAAAACATTATTTACATTCATTTTTCCAAATGAACCTAACCACTTTACATGTAAGATTGGTAAATGGGTAATCCAATCAAGTATAATTCTAAATGAATCACCAATAGTGACTTACCAAACCAATTAAGCTTCATACCTTAGTTAAGATCACTGATATTGTCCATTATCTAACTACCATTGTCTTCACATGATCAACTGAGATTCCAATCATAAAGACAATATGAAAAAAAGAAACTTTTTGATGCCATAAATCACACGTACTAAATTTTCCATAAACTATTTCCATCTAATAGTATCCAGAATGATCTGAAAGTGATTTTTATAGACCCCATTACGTTTATAATACACTAATGTATCATCAATTAATACAAAAAATATCAATAAGATATTCCTTGAACAATTTTTGTATTATATCCAGAAAAATAGATGGTTAATTAGTCTATACAAATGTTTTTTTTGTAAACTCACACTGTCCATAACTTTTTCCTAATGTTGTTTTCAGAGTGCATTTCTTAAATACTTGCCATTTATGATATGAATAATGAAGGTAAATATTTTAAAAATATTGGTCTTTGTGAAGTTGATATATTAATTCATCAATGTGAGGGAGATGATAATTTTTATTTATTATTGTAGCATTGATTTCCCTAAAATCAATACAAATCATTATGGATTCATTTTTCATCTTAATAAAGAGAATAGGGTATCCCCATGGTTAAACACTAGGGATAATAAATCCTTTATAATAAAACACCTCTAGTTGTTTCATAAACTTCACTAATTACACAGTGTCCATTTTATAAGGAGTATTTTATATTGGAATTATATATGTTTATAAATCAATGAAAAAATAATCTACATACTCTAGGAAATTTCTATGTAATTCCTAAAAAAATATAGTAATTTATACCCATATAATATATAAATACTCAATTTGAATATTACCTTTTTCAACCCTATATTTTTATCATCTTTTATTCTAAAAAATATTCTAATTTAGTATAGCTACTAAGGGTGGATCTAGAGAAGTCTTAGATGATAGTGTCTCCTCTACAAAGATAATAAATTCAACATCTTCATTATGAATTGTAATTTCATTTTTCATGCAATAATTTTTTTTTATATATTGATTTGAAATATATTCCAAAAAATATATTATATGAAATTAAACCATATGTATGATAATAAGTTTACAAAATAAATTCTCTTAATGGGTCAAGATGGTAAATTCTTGACACATACTTCTTGAAATGATACTTCCACTATGTTTTTTGGCTGGAAAATCCCTTCTTAATGTGGAAGGGAAATATAAAATTGCCTTATAAAACATAGAAGATATAAAAGAGTGAGAAAATATATAATAAAATAAAAAAATATCTAAATTTGATATTATGATTAAATTATCATCCATCACATCATTTCATACATCCACCTCAGCTATAGTGATTTCATAAGTTTGTCCTTCTCCACTTGGAATATTCTGTGGTAGATTCCCTTGACCATTGGGAAATTAATTTGTGTAGATCCCCATATTAATAGATTTGAAACACTAAATATTAGTGTTATCTTTCTTCCCTTTTCATTCTATATCCGAATAAACCTTATCTACACACATATAAACAACTCACAAGCCTTTCAAGAATTTCCTAGGTTGATTATTTCCATAGTTCTGATAGGGTGGAAATTAATTAATTATTTTCTTATTCATTAATGAATTCCATTTTTATTAGAGCTAATTTGACCTCTTATTTTCCTAATTTCCCTTGAAAATGTAGGATCCAGATAATTCCTTCTCAATTTTTATGACACATAAAACAATTTCATCATATGGTGAAGCATTTTGAGAGACCAATGCCCTTAGGAGTCTTAGATGAATCCATTCAATTAAATGGTCAAACATGTTCTCCATGTTGTGTATATAATCTGTACCATACCTGGGTAACCATGTAAAGTTAATCTCAAACATCACAACACTTTATTATTTGTTTTTCATTAAGATGAGAATATTTATATCCATTATATTTTTTTTTCTCACAAGAGAAATGTTTGTTAATAAATTTTTCCTTAAAATATTTTCATTCCATGAGTTTTATTTTCTCATACTACCTAGTATTCTGGATAAACGGGCACTATTGATATCCATATCCATTATTATAGTACACTAGAAGTGTAACCGTTTCCTTTTAACCACATCTTTAGTCCGTAAATGTATATCAAGAGACCTAATCCATTACTCAAATACTAGTGGTTTTTTATTCCCACCAAAAGATGGGGGGTATTTTGTCACATGTAGTAATAAAACATAAGAAAATCACACCGTGGAATAGGTTTATCCATCCAAGAAAGGCTGTTTCTTATAAACAGATTTAACTTCCCTAATATAGTCATGATCTAATATATTCCAATACCAGATTTTTTGGCTTTCACTGTAATGAAATATCTACATTATATGTGTGTATGGAAACCCCTATTATATCTATTATCAATTTATAAACAATGTAATATTATTTATTATCCCATAAAATTAGTAATTTTAAATCATAATGTATAATTCTATATGTGGTGTTTTTCTTATAATATATTTTTTAAAAAATAAGGCACTGTTAATCTCAAAATAATAATTTTTTTTTCTTTAGGGATATCTTTATTTTAAAATAACTCATAAATTATTGTAATATAAATGTGAATTATCCTAATAAAATCCCCATGTTTTTTTAAACTGGGTGTGCAGTAAGGCCCATTTTTTAGAAATAGATGATGACCAAGTCAAACCCAATGCACTATTTCTAATGTTATTTCCCCCTGATACCTATGTTCTAGAATCACATACACTTATAATATCTATACAAGGATGTATTTCTAAGAAAACAATATAATATCTTCTTTACCACAACATTAGGATGTTCTTCAATACTTATCCTAAAAATTATATCATAGGATTATGTTCCCTAACATATGTTTTCCTTAATCTATTTAACAAGGTTTCTACTTAAATTCCTCTGATACCAACTATAATGACCACAAATCTAGTAACATGGATCTAGTTCCTACCTTCTTATATTAGACTATATACAAAGGGTTAAATCCTAAAGGAATGATCTGTTCAACATTTTTGAAAAAATATATACATTCTTGATTCTCAATTTTTTTGGGAATATAAATTAAAACATAATAAAATACAATTATCAATATCCTTGAAACTCATCCAAAGGATTCATATTTATAAATTGGGTAAATAAAAAAAATTACGATGAGATACAATATTCATTAAGGGTTATATATAGTGGAATATATCATGATTAAAAAAATAATACACAATATAGAAAGGTAAATAATTGAAAACACATGAAATTTAATCAATGAAATGAGTTTGAAATAAAGCATAATCAGTATGTCAATGTATCTAAATGAACAATCATTTCATTAAATAAATAAAATGAGAATAAAATGAATCTAGTGATAATATCAATGCAAAAATATTGTGGATAATAATAATAACTAAATTATAAATGGTTAAAATTATTAATTATTGGTTATCATGATCTCAATCATCATTATTCCTCTACTATTAGGACCTATCAAAGGGATGTTTAAAAATATGGGTAACAAACACATATAATTTGATCAATATTTTTTTTCAACAAGAATTATTGATGCATAGAGAGGATATATATAATAGAGATCCACATGTAATGGTATGTATAAATAATTCCTCATATATCAAATAATTGATTCAATCCATGAATCAATAGTCCTTATCATCAAATATCTTTATTGAGTAAATGATACATATTCATCAATATTTACCCAATTAATCAAATAATATTAAAAGTAAAATTCATTTGTAAAAATTGAATACATTTTCCTAAAATAATCATAAAAACCATATAATATTATGTATCATTAATAAAAATTTATTTTTCAATGGAAAATGGTCACAATAAAGTGATTATTTTAATATAAATTATTTAATCATAAAAGAAAGTGAGATTTTACAATAATTTTTACATATATAGTAACTTTTTAATTGAAACCCCTTGAAAATGAAACATTAATCATTATTAATAAATAATAATTCATGTTAAATACATTAATGGTGTATTATACACACCATATAGAAGTTAATATCTTCATATTAACAAATATGTCTCAATGAAATAGAAATTGAGGTGAAATATCTTATCTCACGTTTCTATTAGGTTAAAAATTATTTAAACTCCAGTATATTTTTTTAATAATTTTATTAATTTATATAGTACCCATATTCATATTTATAATTTCATATATGATCCTCTTAATTTACTAGCTATGTGTTAATATTCTTTCAAAATTTTCATTCTTTCAAGTATTAATTCCCTTGTTTTCTCATGCATGCTTTTCCATGAATGTTATGGTTCTTATAAATAGTATATAAATAAATCATCTATATAATTATAATAATTCTAAAAATATCATATCAAATCAATAGATATATTATTATAACCATGATTTAAATTTGTTCATGGAAAATGAATCACATTGCTTCGTAGACATGGTAGGTCGTACGTACGCATGAGCGGCGATATTATTCTCTTTATGAGTGAAAGGGTAAAGAAGTGTTTGTAAGATTAATTTTATAGAATTTATATCATGTTATATATATCACATAAATTAATTAAATTTAACATTATTACTTTCCATGTAAATTATAAGTGAAAATGAATCACATCACTTTGCGAGGCGGTAGTCCACCGTACACAAAAGCGACATTATCTCTTTTTAGAAGGAATGGAAAGTAAGAAGGTATATGCAACATTACAATTATATAAGTATTAATATATCATAAATATTATATATATATATAAAATCTATTATTATATCCAACTATTAGAGGTATTTATGGAAAATGAGTTGCATCGGTTCGCGATGCGGTAGTCTGTCGTGCATAAGATCAACGATTTCATTTCCCATTTGATGGAAGAGGAAACAGATATAGGTTATTAAATTAGCATAATAAAATATTAACATATGTTTATAATTATGTAATTTAACTATCATTATTGAATAAAATTTAAATGATGTGGAAGAATAAAATAAAAATAAAAAAATGATTATCTAAGAACAATACCTCCTCATCAAACAACCTCTTTAGGTTGGCACCAGAATCATTCGTAGAATGGGATTATGATTAAAAATGTGGAACTAGGATGTTTTTTTGTATTAAGGAATATATTTGGGTAGGTCTTGGTCTTACCAAATGTATTAGTATGTTTGAATAGTGGATGATAGAGGGTATCCTTTTATAAGTGGGGGAGAGGATATAAATTGAATTTTTGAATATAATCAATTACACCCACATTTTTATCATTAAAAGCCTAAAAATTGTAAATTATCAACCCTTATAGGTGATAAAGTCAAAATAAGTCCAAAAAATGAGTTTTTTAAAAGTTGTTAGTTCATTTAGTGATTATCATTTTAGTTTAACCCTACGTTAAATCAGTTTTTACCTTAACTCTGATAATTAATTTTTACCACTTTTACTATTCATAATGGTAAAAAATTAATTTGAAAATATTAGATAATATAAATTATTATTAATCCAAATATAGAATCCATTTTTCCAAATTCAATTCACATAAGTGGAAAAATCCAATTTAATATTATACTCATAGATGCGACAAAAATTTTGTTTCCAAAAATGAAGTTCTCATAAGTATAAAAGGTTTTAATATCAAAAATAAACATGAAACTAATTAAACTGACCTAAATTGTACTTATTTTAATTTAATTTTAATAATGTTACTTAAAAAAAATTAAAAAATATTTTATGTTTGAAATAATTTAAATGAAAAGGCAACTTTCAATAAAACTCAGTTTTTTTAATATTCATTAAAAAATGAATCCTTCCAGAAAATCCTCCAAATTCACCCTAAAATAATTTTTATATTATGATTTAAAAAATTATGATCATTTTGTCAAATAAATTTTAGTGAGGTCTCAAAAATTAATTTTATCATATATTCCCAAGAATCAATGAATTTTTTTATTTGAAACAAATACTATTTTTCTGAAAACATTTATTTTACATTGAAAAGATTATTATTTTTATTTATGATAATCAGATAAAAAATGAATGTGTCTAAACTATATATGTTTCATCATTTAGTCATTCTGATTCATACCCTCCAATTTAATAACATGGTTATAATGTTAATGTTTAAATAATATTTTAATAGAGTATCATATTTCATTTAAAATCAGTGTTGCGTGGATCACAAACTATCAAAGAGATTTAATTTATTTAAAAGGAAATAAATTCTAATGTTTCAGGGCGTTATATTTGGATTGAGAATGAATTTATTATAATTTAATCTTTTGATAAATTCCAATTTTACCCATTACTTAATTTTTAAATGGGGACCCCTCCTTAATTCGTCACACCATGTTGAGCCTTCTAGCTTGACCAAAATCTTACAATTTCACTTCTAAACTTCCCTATCCATATTCTAGAGGTTTTTATCATTCGAAAATACCATACCTTGTACCATTTATAAGACATCTAAAGAAATTTTTTTGATGAAGTCGTAATCACCTTACACAAATAGTTTATTTTCTACTATTCTTTTCCACATCTAAATATATTTTATGTATCATAATACAGTAAATCAAATATCATAAATATGATAAATTGATATTATATTTATTAAAACACCATTGTACCTCATATTTACCATAAAATGACAAGTGAATGTATCACTCAAGCGTATGTATGACTTGTCATCTCCGAACAACAATATAATTAATTTTTTATCACTATCACTAATGGATGGTTATTATGATGTGTTTAATGTTTATATATTCTATTAATGACACAATTATAATTTTTTAATAATAATATCATTTATACCTTCTTACCATCCAATCCTTTAAGAAACAATAACGCATCTCATGCGTGCGTGTGGATTAACACCTCCACGAAGTGATGTGATTTTTTTTCATTTATATTTTACAAGTATGGTAATGACGACGAGCTTGGTGAATATATAAGATATATATGATATAATAATTATATTTTATAGTATAATTAATATTTACCTTTCTTTCATTTCATTCGTTGAAAAATGAAAAAAGTGTTCATGTGTACATATGGCATACCATCTCTATGAATAGTGTAATTCATTTTTATATATCTAACTATTATTGAGGAATACCTATATATATTTTGAATATATATAATATTTATATAATTATAAATATTTTAGTGATGATGGACCCAAGATAAATGTAATGTCATGGAACTACACAACTGATATACTCATGATACATTAAAGAGGTAACACCCATAAATAACAATTTTAATAAGGAATTATTCACAGGGGAGGTTTAAATGTTATAAAGGTATCATATATGATTTTAGATGTATAAACATTCATCTTTTATTTCTGTATAATAAATGTAAATTTATTATATAGGATGTTAGAGTTCTTTCCAAACAAGGATAACTCAAGCTAAGGGTTTTATTTAAGAATCTCACTAGTAATCAGGATTCTTTATGTCTAAGTATCTATGTAGGATTTTTTTATTCTATATCAATAATTGTTTTAAAAAAATTAAATAGGTTATTTAACTTTCTCTTATGAGTATTTAAATTCATTATTACCCATGTTTTACTTTTCACAAAATAGTTTTTGGGGAATCTTCTTATTGTTTTCCAAATGAGGTACTTTG